>CM050513.1:65124807-66422307 GCA_027563665.1 Antrozous pallidus
CTGCTATTATCAGCAGCCCCATATGGATGCCCTGCACCCTCTGCCTTAACCCCTGCTGGCTTCAGAATCCAAGTGATATACTAGTGCATCTGATTGGAAAAACTTAAATCACATCTGGAGAGGGAACCAAGATGGCGGCATAGGTATACTCCTATTGTTCTGCCCTGCGCAATGATTCAGAAACTACAACATAACAACAAAACAAACATCACCCAGAATCACCAGAAAGCTGGCTGAGTGAAAACTCCACAAATAAGTGTAAAGGTGGGACACTGAGACTCAGAAGAGCGGCGGGAGCACAGCCTTGAAGACGGAAACAGGTTAGGAGCCGTCCTGGTCACGCGCGCACAGGCTGTAGGGCTGGAGCAGCAACCCCAGCTGGGTTTCGCCAAAGGAGAGGGCGGAGACTTCCCACTGCATGGATTCCCCAGCGCCAGGTGAGGTCCGAGATCCGGGGTACGTGGAGACGTCCCACTGCACAAATTCCCCAGTGCCAGGCGAGGTCCGAGGTCCGGGGGACGCACCCTGGAAGCGGGGCGTGGCAGAGGTCTCCTAGTCTGCGGAAAAACCGGCAGCTGGGAAAAGAAGTTTGCAAGCAAGTGTTGCACAAACGCGTGACCGGCTCCCTGGAAACTTGTCTCCTGGCCCCGAAAACCACCTATTTTACAACCCTGGGCTAGACTTTGGGTGTGCAGACTCATTTGGGGAGAGGCAGAGTTGTCTGGCCAGGGGAAGAGACTGGCGGCTTTCTCTTGGAGGTGCCTGCAGCCATCCCCATCCAACAGAGACCCACACGTGGGAGCACCGCATAGGACTTAGCTGACACTGAGGCTGCCTGTGCAGCTCAGAGACTCCGCCCATCCAACCTGAACACAGTCTCCCTTCACAGCCAATTGGCCTGGAGGTCAAACCCTCCTAGGGCTAACAACAACAAGCTGGGTTTAAATTCAAAAATACTGTACAACCCATAAAGAATTGCAGTAAGAGTACCCATCTCAAATAACTGGGGAGGCTGTGCCACTGACCCTTAGAGGACATCTACCACATAAAGCAGCCACCATGCAGAGATATGGAAAGAAATCAGGTGTGAAAGAAATGGAGAAAAAAGACGACAAGACATAGAGTTCAAAACCACGGTTATAAGGCTTTTCAAGAGGCTCCTAGAAAAGGCCGATGAACTTAATGAGAATTACGAGGAAATAAACAAGACCAACAAGGAAATGAATGAGACTTACAAGGAAATGAATGAGACCCTCAAGGAAATGAACAAGACCTCTGAGGATATGAACCAGACCCTCACGGATATGAAAAAGGATCAACTAGAAATCAAGCATACACAGACTGAAATAAAAAATATTACACCAAGTCCTAAAAGCAGTCCAGAGGGCCACAAGAACCAAGTCAAAGATTTGAAATACAAAGAAACAAAATCCACTCGGCTGGGAAAGCAAGAAACAAAAAGAATCCAGATAATTGAAGATAGTGTAAGGGGCCTCTGGGACAACCTCAAGCATGCCAACATCCGAATTATAGGGGTGCCAGAAAAAGAGAGAGAGCAAGTTAATGAAAACCTACTTGAAGAAATAGTGACTGAAAACTTTCCCCACCTGGTGAAAGAAACTGACTTAAAAGCCCAAGAAGTGCACAGAACCCCAAAATATAGTAATCTAAAGAAGACCACACCAAGACACATCATAATTAAAATGCCAAGAGCAAAAGATAAAGAGAGAATATTAAAAGCCGCAAGAGAAAAACAGTTGGTTACCTACAGGGGAGCACCCATACAATTGTCAGCGGATTTCTCAACAGAAACGATGCAGGCCAGATGGGAGTGGCAAGAAATATTCAAAGTGATGAATAGCAAGAATCTACAACCAAGATTACTCTATCCAGCAAAGCTATCATTCAGAATTGAAGATCAGATAAAGTGCTTCGCAGATAAGAAAAAGCTAAAGGAGTTCATCACCACCAAACCAATATTATATGAAATGCTGAAAGATATTCTTTAAGAAGAGAAAGAAGAAAAACGTAAAAATATAAATTATGAACAACAAATACACATCTATCAACAAATGAACATAAAAATCAAGTGAATTGATAGGCTGATGACCTGGTGAATATAACAGAAACATGGACATAGAGAGGGAATGGACTGACAATTCTTGGGGAGAAAAGGGTTGTGGGAAGTACAGCAAGAGACTGGACAAAAATCTTGCAACAATGGGAGAGGACAGTGGGGAGTGGAGGTGAGGGTGGAGGGTTGGATAGGTACAGGGTGGAGGGGAGCTATAGGGGGATAAAAAAGGGGAAACAATGTAATTAATAAACTGAACAATAAAGATTAAAAAAAGAAAGAAAAAGAAAACTTAAGTCACATCTGAACCCCAGCTACAAGAGAATGTGGGAAATGTAGTTTTTAGCTTTCCAGCTTATGTACAATAGAGGACTGCAGGCGTTCAGTAAACCAATACACAGCACTCTCTGCACTCCCTCTTAAGCTATTGCTTGCATCTTCCCTTTAGAGCTGGCATTTCTTGAAAAAATTGTGTATACTTGATCTCCAGTTCCTGCTTATTCCTAATCCATTGCAGTCTGCCTACTCTGTTTTCACCATCTCCACTCAACCTCCTAATTTGCAAGACCAGTGGTTTATTTTAGCACCACTCCTTGAAGCATTCAAGAAGCAGTAGGCTGTTTCTTATCATGCTTGTGGGAGGAGCCTTATCAATGTTACGCACAAAATAATTACTTAGGACCACTTGCCTCAAACAGGCTTTGAACTTGCAGGCATTTAGAGCCTTCACCTTCGGCTACCACCTAGAACTGCTCTTCTTCACAATGTCACTGCTCACTCAGTCTTTTCAGAATTCCCTCACATTCAATTAGCCACCAAATCTTGGCATTTCAATACCAGAGATGACTTCTGAAACCAACTGGTTCTTTGTTTCTCCACTGCCACTGTCTTATTTCAGACCTTCATCCCAGCCTGGCCTGTTAGAGCAACCACCTAAGTAATCTTCTAGCCATTAGATTTTCCACACTTCAGTTTATCCTCCACCTGCCTTAGCATAGCATTCAAGATATTTAGGAATCTGTTCCCAGTTTACCTAATAAAAATAGCAAAGGCTTTTTGAGCACTTGGCATGTGCCAAGTACTTTATATGCATTGTCTATTTAATTCCCATAGCCCCATGAAGTAGATATTATTAGGTCTCCATTTGGTAGGTAAGAAAACTGAGGAGCATCTATACCAGTAGTCGGCTAATTCATTAGTCAGCGGAGCCAAATATCAACAGTACGATTGAAATTTCTTTTGAGAGCCAAAATTTTTAAACTTAAACTTCTTACAATGCCACTTCTTTAAATAGACTCGCCCAGGCCGTGGTATTTTGTGGAAGAGCCACCCTCAAGGGAACAAAGAGCCGCCTGTGGCTCATGAGCCACAGTTTGCCGACCACGGACCTATACTAATAACAGCCTCTGTGGTTGTGACGCCCTCACCAGGAGGCTGCATGCACAGCAGGCATACGCAGGTGGGCGGGGCTTTGTGCCCGGTGCTCGCGCAGGTGGGCGGGGACTTGCCACTGCATGTGCGGCATGGTGGCGGGTCCTGCAGCTCCATGCAGCGAGGCTGGGGATCCTCCGGCTTCACACGGCATGGAGGCATGACCCCCAGCTCCAGCCTACCTCTGAGGCAATCCATCGAGGAGCCCCGGATGGGTGGCAGGGCTTACCTCTTTGGGATGATTGATCCTGGGGCTCCCACACTGTGAGAGGGCACAGGCCAGGCTGGGGAACCCGCTCTCTCCCCTCCCCCGAGTGCATGAATTTCATGCACTGGGCCTCGAGTAAACTATACAAGGGTTAACCAGAGTTACTTAGTTACTGTGTGGCAGAGTCAGAAGTGTAGTCAGTTCAGCTATCCCCAAATGCAGTATTCTTAGTCCCACTGCATTTTATAATTGCTCCAACTTCATCTTTCCCCATCCTATTCATAGTCTAGACTTGGTAAACTCACCATCTCTCTAAAACATTGGCACTCTTTTTTTCTAAAATGTATGTGTTCCCTCCCTTCCCCAACACTTTTCTGCTTAGTATAGTCCACCTTCAAGTTCCAACTCAAATGTTATCTCCTTGGGTAACTTTTCCAAGCTCTCTGGTCTAGGCTCTGCTATCCTCTATTTATGCTATTTTTAAACTGTCAATTATAGTTGATATTCAATATCCTATATAATAAGAGAGGAATATGATAAGTATCTGTTACGCCATGAAGCATAACAACCGACTGCATTACGACAGAATCACAGATCTGCAGGAGAGTGGGGCAGCAAACTACAAGTAGGGGCCAGTGAATTCTTTATAAATTTTGAGTATTGACCCCTTATTGGATTATCATTGACAAATATTTTCTCCCATTCAATAGGTTGTCTTTTGTTTTGTTGATGATTTCCTTTGATGTACAAAAGCTTTTTCATTTGATGTAGTCACATCTGTAATTTTTTTGTTTTGTTTTGTTTCCCTTGCCTGAGGATATATATCAAAAAATATATATTACTAAGAGAAATATAAAAAGGTTACTGACTAGTTTTTCTTCTATGAGTTTTATAGTTGCAAGTCTTACATTTAAGTCTTTAATCCATTTTGAGTTTATTCTTGTATGTGGTATAAGAAGGTGGTCTAGTTTATTTATGTTTTTTGCATGTATCTGTCCAATTTTTTCAATACCATTTATTGAATAGATTGTCTTTACCCCATTATATGTTCTTGCCTACTTTGTCATATATTAAATTGACCATGATGGGTTTATTTCTGAGCTCTATTCTGTTCCATTCATCTGTGCATCTTTTTTCATGCCAGTACCATGCTGTTTTGATGATGATAGCTTTGAAGTATAGTTTGCTATCAGGCAGCATACCTCCAACTTTGTTCTCTTTCAAGATGTTGACGTCAGTCTTTTCCTCTCCCATTTTGGCTTAGATTTAGCAATGGTTTTCATGACACCTATGTTTTAGTGGCAAACCCGTTGAGAAAAAGATTGTTCCTGATCTTAAGGAAAATGCTTTTAGCTTTTCCCCGTCAAATACAATGTTAGCTATGGGTTTATCACATACGGCCTTTATTATGTTGAGGTATGATCTCTTTATTCCTACTTTGCTGAAAGTTCTTATTAAAATGCTGGATTTTGTCAAATGCTTTTTCTGCCTTTGTTGATATGATATTATTTTTACTCATTTTGTGTATGTGATGTGTCCCATTAATTGATTTGCAGATATTAGATCAACCTGCATCCTAGGAACAAATCCCACTTGATTATGGTGTATGATTTGTGTGTGTGTGTGTGTGTGTGTGTGTGTGTGTGTGTGTGCAGTCTTTATTTCAGATAATTGTTAAAATACCATCAAGTTACTTATTCCTCAAGAAAGAGCAAAGATTACTCTCTGCTGAAACTTAGGAGTAATGTACAGAACTTTACAAACAGAGGACAACACTTTAGCCGAAGCCTGACTGCTGACCAGAGAATGAATTCTGAGGAGACTCTTCGAAGGAAAGCAGGCAGGAAGGGGAAGGTAGGCATCTGTGTCAAACTTCAGCTGCTCTCGGGGAAAGTCTTGTGAGGGTCACAGACTGGAGGCTCTGTGTTTGGAAGGTTCAAGTATATCTCGGGTTCCATGTGTCTATTCGGCTACGCCCCTGGCTGAGGTGCCATTAAGTCAGTGTCATTCAAATTCCTGGCCAGCCAAACTCCTGCAGCGCAAAGTCCCAAATTGAGGACCAAGTTCCTCCAGATTTCCTGTCGAAGCGGTAGACACCCCGAAGCCAAACTCCCCTGTTGTCTGGAGTTTCTGGAGCTTCGTTTGCTGAGCCGCCAGTGTTCACACTGACCCTGCTGGAAGCCATAGCAGCAGGTCCACGCTCCGCAAGGCCTGACAACGAACCGTGTATGATCTTTTTGATGTTTTGCTGAATTTGGTTTGCTAATATTTAAGGATTTTTGCATTTATCAGTTTATCAAATAGATCAGCCTATAATTTTCTTTTTTTGTAATATTTTTATCTGGTTTTAGAATCAAGATAATGCTGGCCTCATAAACGAATTTAGCAGCCTTTCTCCTCTTGAAGTTTTTTTGGAATAGTTTGAGTATTATAGGCGGTAATTGTTCTTTGAATGTTTGGTAAAATTCACCTGTGAAGCTATTTGGTCCAGGACTTTGGTTAGTTGGGAGTTTTTTGAGTACTGATTTGATTTCATTGATAGTAATCTGTTCATTCAGATTCTCTGTTTCTTCCTGATTTAGTTTTGGAAATTTGTCTGGTTATAGGAATTTATCCATTTCTTCCAGATTGTCCAATTTGTTGGCATATAATTGTTCATAGTATTTTCTTATAAGCCTTTGTATTTCTGCGGTATTGAAAAGGAAAATGGGGGGCCTTGCAACCTAGTTCAGTATCTGGTTAAAACTAGTTTTACTTCCCCCCTCTGACTGACTTGGGCGGAGCTGCAGAGCATAACCCCTGGCCCCCCACCAACTCCCCACCCCACAGCTGACTTGAGCGGAGCTGAGGAGTATGCCCCCAAGGCCCCACCAAAACTGAAGGTGAAGCTGCGGGGACCCTCAGGGCCGGCCACAGGAGGAGATACCTAGGTCAGAGCCTCCCCCACAAGCTCGGTTCAGGCTTTGGATCCCGTGCTTTTTCTGGCAGATCTTCTAAATAAAGGTTAAACTTTCCTCCCTCAGCATGCTGGCTGATCGTTCGGTTCTCCTGTGCATTCTGCCACAACAGTATCAGTTGTTATTTCTCTTTCACTTCTGAGCTCATTTATTTATGTACTCTTTTTTCCTTGGTGAGTCTTGTTAAAGGTATATCAATCTTGATTATCTTTTCTTTTTTTAATGTTATCTTTATTGTTGAAAATAATCTTATTTGTCTTTTCAAAGAACCAGCTCTTGGTATCATGGACCTTTCATATTATTTTTTAACTTTTACTTATTTTTCAATTACAGTTTACATCCAATGCTATTTTGTACCAGTTTCAGGTGTACAGCTTAGTGATCAGTGGGTGGGACTGCCCCGCAGGCTGGCTGGCTGGCGATGAGGATTGTCCATGACCACAGTGTAGAGGCTGCTTTTTGGCAGCTGACCACATGGAATGGGATTCAACCCAGCTGGGTCTGATGCCTGCCAAGACCTCCCGTTGGGTGTGCCACTTGTGGAGCTAAGTGGGTGGAGCTCTATTGTGGTCTGAAACCAACTACCAGGTGTCTTGGTTCTGGGCCCACAGAAGTCAGGCCAGCCCCGGGCTACCTACTTGGAGCTACAAAGTGCTCTGTGGTTGGTAGTTGCCTGTTTTGCACTTGGATGCACATGGGAGGGGCCACACTGTGAACCAAAGCCGGCTGCCGCCAGTCTTGGATGCACATGGGAGGGGCCACACTGTGAACCAAAGCCGGCTGCCGCCAGTCTTGGATGCACATGGGAGGGGCCACACTGTGAACCAAAGCCGGCTGCCGCCAGTCTTGGATGCACATGGGAGGGGCCACACTGTGAACCAAAGCCGGCTGCCGCCAGTCTTGGATGCACATGGGAGGGGCCACACTGTGAACCAAAGCCGGCTGCCGCCAGTCTAGAGCCTGAGGGAGATCATCAGGAGGCCCACGGGACCCTGAGACCTGCTGCCCCTGAAAGAGCCTCGTCAGTATGGGAGCTGGGTGAGGCAGGGCTTCAGGGCGTCTCGAGGGTGAGCGAGTGATGTTCACCAGGTTAATACAGACTCAAATTTGGCACCAGTACTGAGCCCTGAGGCCACTCAGCAAAATCTCAGGCTACACCGAGGCCAGCTGCCACGGCCTGGGGCCTGCAGACCTTTGTGGTGGACCAGGGTTTTAGAGAGTCATCAGAGTGGAGCAAGTGGAGCCAGGCTAAGGCAGATTCAGATTTGGCCATGTGGTGGGAGGGCTTACAGAGACTGTGCAGCGGACCCTCCAGCCCTAAAGCCACACAACTCAGTTTCTCCTTGCATATCTCTTGCGCGCACACACACACACACACACACACACACACACCCCAACCCAAACCTGACCAAAATTGTGCAGGGTTTTTTTTTTTTTAAAGTATTGCAATACAGACCCAGGCTGGTTGCCACCAAAAGAGCTTCAGGCCATGCACTTGGGTAGGACTGGGTCTCAGAATCATCAGGATGGAGCTAGTGGAATTCACCAGGCTAATGTAGTTCAGATTTAGTCTTGTGGACAGAGGGCTCACCCACAGGGACAATGGCAGCCATCCCTCACCCTGAAGCCACACAACTCTGTATTTTTCTCTCTGTATTTTTCCGGTGCCCCCTGAGCCACTGTCCCTCCACCAGCACTCAAGGTGAGAGTTTGTGTGTTGACCCTTAAGAGGACTCTTGCCTTTCCAGCGGCCTTCCATCTTACCTGAACAGACAGAATCCCCACTGGTTATCACAGCCAGATGTTATGTGAGCTCCTCTTCCCGGCACTGGTGTTCTGGGCTGGAGAGCCTCGCCTGGGGCTGAGGGCCCTGGCTCCTCAGAGGGGACCACTGCAGCCGCAATAGCCTTCCAGATTCTCAACTGCTACACACGGGTGCAGGGCCACTCCATCTTCTCTTCACTTCGCGTCTCCATACGGCTGCTTCTTTACATCCTTAGTCTTCACATCCTTAGTCTTTACCCAGGTTGATTGTTCTATGTTCTAGTTGTGATTTTGATGTAGTCATGGGAGGAGGTGAGTTCAGCTTCCACCTTACCCACCCACCATCTTGACTGGAGCTGTTCATGAGCTATGTTGTCGTTATTTCCTAAATGCCTGTATAGCAAGCATGTCAAACTCGTGGTCCCGTAAGGAATATTTTTGCGGCCCAGCTGATACAACAGTATGTAAGAAATGTTTTCATAAACATTTCATAACTTAATTTTTACAGTATCCTGTTATACATGATCCTAATCCTAATATATGAAAACCCTGGGTCCGTAAGGACCAGTAACAACCGCAGGCTTGACCAGACACCAGGCTAGGGAGCTGAGGGCGTTGGCACTGCGGGCCCCTGGCTGCCCAAGGTGGCGGCTGGGAGGAGGGGTCTGTGGGCCCAAATGGCCAAAGGACCGGTCCGGCTCTCACAGTGTGGCGGGGCAGGGCCGCGGGGGCCCAGGAGCCTGGCAGAGGCAGAGGAGTGCCAGGGGCCCAGGACAGGGGCAGCAAGCGTGGAGCTTCGTGGGGGGGGGGGGGGGCTGTCCGCTGGAGCATGGCGAGGCTGCGAAGCAGAAGCGCATCTCGGGGCGTGGGCAGCAGAGGCCGGGAGCCTCCCAGGGCAGGGGCTGCCGGCTTGGAGGTTGTCGGGGCAGGGGGGCCACGGAGGTGGCGGAGTGACCCTGGGCGGCGGACATGGCCCTGATTGCAGCGAGGCTTAGGGAACCCGCCCGGTTTACTCGTGCGCAGGGCCACTAGTTACCAACGAACTGCAGCGTTTGCTAATGGCTGATCACCGCAGTCGCCGGGCGTCCATTTCCCGCCATTTCTCTCCGCTGACACCAGCAGCGAACATTTTGGCAGCCGATGGCCACGTCGGCAGTCTTGGACTGACTTGGGTGGGCAACAGGAAATATTTCACTTTAGAAAAAACAAGAAAAGCAGGTTTCTTTGCACTATGCTTGTTAATTTGTGCATTTATTCAGTGTCTGGCAAGTTAATGTTCAAAAAACATTAATTTTTATTAAAATGTTCTATTATTTTGTGTTAACCGTTACTCATTTATTTCAGCCCTTTGTATTCAGCATGTCTCTATCGAAATAAACCTACATTCCTATGAAAATTGAAGCGTTTTTTGGGTGTGTTTTTTTTTTTTGCGGCCCACATAAACTTAAACCTTGTTTATTGTCCCGTGTTAGCTTTTGAGTTTGACGTGTTTGCTGTGTAGGGTTTAGAATAGGAAACAGAAGCCATTGTCAATATCTCAATATTTTTAAGCATAAAGGTCATTTAAGACAGAATTATTAAGTGCTTCCAAAACCATTTGAGCAGCTGGAGGAGCAGGTAACAGGAACACTGCAGAACGGATCCAACAAGGGGGCCCCGCCTCCGGGTGCTGAGTTGGAGAACTTAGCGCCACAGCTACCATCAGAGATCAGGAAGCTGCCACAAACAATCCCACAACACACATTGTATCGGACTTTTCGCATAATACTGACCAAGGTAAACGACCAAATGCAGGGTCTGCAGAGAAGGGGAAAGGAAACGGGATAATCAGTAACGGGATAATCAGTACCTGGAGCACAAAGAGTTTCCTCCAGGGTGTGTGGTGGTTTTTGAATATTTGTTTTTGTGACAAGATTGAGGTAGGTCTGTGTTTTTTTTTTTAAAGGAAATAAGTTACTTTCAAAGTTCACAGAAAAAAGTACCATTGCCAACCACCCCATGTGCCTCCCAGAAAGCCAAAAATGTGTTGCTATAGTACCCGAGGACTAAGTAGTCCTGGGCAGGTGAAAACTACTTGAGGAAAGTGGTTATGAAAGCGGTTAAGAGAGGTAGCATTGACCTAGGAGTTTGACGGGCTTATCTTGATTCTCAGAACAGCCCTGTGACATTGGATACGTCAGTGAACCTTTCGGCACCTCATTCCTCTCTTCCCTAAAGTGAGATTGAACTAGATGACCCCCGTGGTTTGGTCCAACTGGAAAATTTTGTTTTTCTAGTTACTGAATTGAAAAAAAAAAAAAAGCATTTTTAAAGTAAAGAGGAGGAAGATTATGTAATCACTTCTAGGGCTTGCTTTGCTTTTGATCATTCTGTAAATTTTTCCTATCAACCTGAAAGTATTCTCAGAGACCATCCAGCTGATGTGGAAGAAGCAGTGGGAGAAGAGAGCAACCTAGAAAGTAAAGGGGGTTTTGCCTTCACTATATCGAATCAAATACAGTCTTCTATTTTTTAATATATTTGATTGATTTTTTACATAGAGGAAGGGAGAGGGATAAAAATCAGAAATATCGATCAGCTGCCTCCTGCACACCCTCTTCTGGGGATGTGCCCGCAAACAAGGTACATGCCCTTGACCGGAATAGAACCTGGGAACTTTCAGTCCACAGGCCGACGCTCTATCCACTGAGCCGAACCGGTTTCGGCTCAAATATAATCTTTTAAAACATGAAGCACAACTTTGGAAGCTCCCTAGTTCCCAATTTGATGTTTTGGTACATTTGTCCCCAGAAGTTAAGGGAGAAAGAAAATTTTCAAAGAACCATCCCTGATTCTAGGAGCTAGAAGTCTCATCACAGCCTCAGAAGCCAGGCTTGTTATAAAAAGTGCATTAAAAGCGTCCTCTGGGTGCTGGGCTGGGGATTAAATAGTTTTCCACCGGGTCCCTGCAGCCTCCTTTGGGCTATTTGAGGTGCTTGCTGTATTTTTTGGCCCAGTTTTTTTTTTTTTTTTTCCTTTCTTTCTTCAAGACTTCTTCATTCTCTTTTCTGATGTAAACTGCTTTTCAAAACACCATTTCCAAACAAGCCCAGGGTCTCTTTGCCAATACTGTTTTTTGTTATTTCCTTCAGAACGGGGAAACAGCCAGCAGCGACTGGTGCTGTCTTCAGAGAATGCTGTGGACAGGAGCTTCCTGCAGCCCTCCATTTCTCCCCACGAAAACGCTTTCTTAGTTTCTTCAAAGCTTGTTTACCAACTCTACCTTAGCGCCTGGTCTCCTCCCTGTGCCCTGCCCCCTGCATTGTGCATTTCAAAAGGTGGAGAAAAATAATATCATTTTCTGCCCTCTTCAGTGAAGACTGCAGAATCACTAAAGCCAATATGTCAAAACTGTACAGCCTTCATTAAATCTTTGCACAGAGATAATTCAAATTAAAAAAAACAAACACTTAGAACATATAGCCTCTTCTCTAAGTGCCTTTAATAGATAGGGCTGCCTCCCCTTGATGCAACATCTATCAGAGTGACTGAGCAGTGTTTTGTTCTTAGCCAAGAATGATACAAACCCAGTGTTACATCTTTTGCTACATGCAGCCAAATTAAATGGGATGTACACATGAAGATTTGTTATAGCTACAGTCCTACTTTCAGGCCATTTATATTCAAAGACAGTGTTTCTCAAAAACATAATCCAAATATTACCTACATCACAATTACTTGGGTGCTTTTTTTATGACTTATTTACAAAATTTTACTGCATAACTATCTTTTAAAAAAAAGAAAGGAAAGACAGCATTGGACTTTTAAAGGCCATTAAGATAAATTGTTAAGCTTACCAAAGTTGCCTTAGTACTACTGTTCTCAGGCATATTATTGTTAAAGAAAAAAAATCTAATTCCAAAGCCCACATGTAGTTTCTAAGTCTGATTATCCTCAGTCATTTTGAAGCACAATCGAGTTAGATTGACAGGGGACGTGGAGGACCTACACAGTCCTGTCACCCTCTATCAGAGGAACTTGGGGCTTACTTTAACATGCAGATTCCTGGGCTTTGGTCCAGATTTCCTGAATGGGATTACCTAGAAGTAGCACATTGGAATCTATTTTTCACAATATACCTTATATAATTCTGATGCATCAAGTTTCTGCAATCGCATATCACTTTGAATAAAAGCTCTTTTTAAGGCATTTACAAGGAAGATAATTACACTGAGTTTTTATTTTTTTATTTTTTTTAGGGTTGTTTTTTTTTTTTTTACAATATAACTTATATTTAATAGTAAGTAGTACATATGTTTTCCTACTCCCCCAATATCCTCCCCCCAGCCTCCCTTACCCCCCAGCACATGTCCCCACCTGCCCCCCTCCCCGCCCCAGAGTCTTTCATTCACTGGTTATGCTCATATGTATGCACACAAGTCCTTCAGTTGATCTCCCCCAGCATCTGCCTCCCCTCCACTCCAGCCTTCCCCCTGTAGCTTGACCGCCTGTTCGAGACCACCCTGCCTCTATATCAATCACTTCCCCCTGTTTCTTTACTTCAAAAATATCTTGCCTCTGCATACTGAAAACAAATGTATAAGAGCAAAAAAAGTTTGAGTGTCAGTTTCAATGTCCAACTAACTGTTCTGAGTCCCAGTTTCAATGTCAAATAGTTCTTCATGTGTACATGTCAGCAATGGTATCCAGATGGTGGACACATCGTGGCAACGCAAGATCCATCCTCTCTGGTTTGGTCCTGGGCTGCCTGCAGCAACGCACATCTGCCGACTGCTAGCATGGCAAGGTGTCGTCAGCGTCCCCCATCCCTGGACCGTCCTCGTGGCTGGAACAGACCCGTCAGTTCCTCACTGTCTCAGGAACCCACATGGTCTTGGAGTTGTTCTCTGCAAACACACAAACACATTCTCGACCAAAGGTTAACAAAGGGATCCTCTCTGCAAAATAGACTTGGGATTCTTTTTATTTTTGCCTAAATGATTTTCCTTTGACTTATTTTGACACCATGTGTGTTTTTTCATGGGTGTCCTGCAGTTGGTTTTACAAATGGAATTTTCTTTTCTGGAGTAAAAATTTTCTACATGTATTTTACTTATAGGATATTTTTCCTTACATAATATTACCCCCACTGTTCCCCCCCCCTTTTTTTTTGGTTAATAGGGGCTTTTGGAAATTTTATCTTGCAGTCTTGGTAATTTTAAATTTTAATTTTTGCACACAAATATTACTGCTTTAGGTTCTTTGGATGTTAGGCAGTTTTGCAGTGAGATGAACTACTAATAGATAATTTAGTTAATGTTTTAGGAAAAGCTTTTTGTCCAGTAGAGTTAGATTTTCTTGAGTATTCACTTATTTCACTTGTCCAATTTAAATTAATCTGAAAACTTGATTACTATTTTACTGTCAATTTTAATACTCAAGCAGAAATCTTAGTTTACCCAGTAAATACTTGTGGAAAGGAATATTTGCATTTTTGAGTAGGTCCTCAGCATTCCTGGTAATAAACTAAATTTAGATATAGGGCAGCTATTGCTGGCCGAGTCTCTGTCTGCCACCTGGGTCCTGGTCTGAGTTGTGCGTGGGAGGCGTAGCATCCGTGGGGGTAGGAGACCTTTCTCAGGAGGGGTGAGAATTCAAGCCCCTGCAAGGTTTGTGGGTGAGGGTCTGTGCCTCACCTCTGTTGATCTTTTAGTTCTCTCCTGTTGGCCCCTCTGCGACTGTGCCTGTCTTAGGTTGTTCCTTCCCTGAGGAATCTTACCCATCTCTGGCTAACCAGCCATCCTCCGGGGCCAAACAGGGTGATGTGAGGTTCAGTTCTGTCTCCTTTGTAGTCTATGCCCCCGTGGCCTCCACGTCCAGCACCTGCCTTGGGGTCCCCTCGCCTGCTGGCAGGGTCCCGGTACTGATCACATATCTCGGGGGACCCAGGTTTCTTCTCCAGAGAGGGCCCAGCTCACGCCATTGGTCAGGAGACAGATCCATGGTGCCAGCTGCCCAGAGGCTTCAGCCACAGCTTGAACTGAAAGTTCACGCATCAGCTGTGTGTATTTGGATAATAAGAAGAGGGTCCCTCTTGGCAAAAGGGCCAGAGGGGCCAATATAGAATGCTTGGATGCCTTCCCAGTGCCTTAATCCCTTCTGTAAGGGATTAATTCCTTTCCTATCCTCTTTTTAAGTTGCTGCCCAACATTCAAAGAATTAGTTTGTAAGTTTATTTGGGATAATTGTATAATATGCTGTTGTCAAATATCAAATATTATAATGACATTGTAGAATAATATCATGTAAGGGTATTGTGGTGTCATGGGAGGTTAAGGAGGGCCTAGCCTAAGGACTGGTATCCATAGGAGATGACAAGCTCTAGGCCATGTTAATTCAATCTCAAACTAGCTGCCATTTTTTTATAACTTTATATAAACTTTGTCAGGGATGTAAAAACACAAATCACTTACCTTAGTTCAAGCATTCAAATATATTGACTTTCCCCCTTACTCCCACCACCTGCCACTTACCCTGAGGTTTGACATTTTGATGGACTTTTCTCAGTCTCTGGATCCATTCTTGTTCATCAGTCTATGTCATTCATTATATTCCTCAAATGAGTGAGATTATGTGATATTTGTCTTTCTCTGCCTGGCTAATTTCACTTAACATAATGCTCTCTAATTCCATCCATGTTGTTACAAATGGTAGGAGCTCTTTCTTTTTTACCGCAGCGTAGTATTCCATTGTGTAGATGTACCACAGTTTTTTAATCCACTCATCTGCTGGTGGGCACTTAGGCTGTTCCAAATCTTAGCTATGATAAATTGTGCTGCTATGAACATAGGGGTACATATATCCTTTCTAATTCGTCTTTCTAGTTTCTTGGGGTATATTCCTAAAAGTGGGATCACTGGGTCGAATGGGAGCTCCATTTTTAGTTTTTTGAGGAAACTCCATACTGTTCTCCACGTGGCTACACTAGTCTACAATCCCACCAACAGTGCAGGAGAGTTCCTTTTTCTCCGCATCCTCACCAGCACTTGTCATTTGTTGATTTGTTGATGTAAGCCATTCTGACAGGTGTGAGATGGTACCGCATAGTCGTTTTGATTTGCATCTCTCGGATAATTAGTGACTTTGAGCAAGTTTTCATATGTCTCTGGGCCTTCCTTTTGTCTTCTTTAGAAAAGGTTCTATTTAGGTCTGTTGCCCATTTTTTTTTTATTGGATCATTTGTCTTCCTTTTATTGAGTTGTGTGAGTTGCCTGTAGATGCTTGAGATTAAACCTTTATCACTGATAACATTTGCAAATATGTTCTCCCATACAGTGGGTTTTCTTGTTGTTTTGTTGATGGTTTCTTCAGCTATGCAAAAGCTTTTTATTTTGATGTAGTCCCATTTGTTTATTCTGTCTTTAGCTTCCATTGCCCTAGGAGCAGTATCATCGAAGAAGTTCTTTTGGCCTATGTCTGAGATTTTATTTCCTGTAGATTCCTCTAATGTTTTTATGGTTTCCCATCTTACGTTTAAGTCCTGTATCCATTTTGAGTATATTTTTGTGTATGGTGTAAGTTGGTGGTCTAGTTTCATTTTTTTGCATGTATCTGTCCAATTTTCCCAACATCATTTATTGAAGAGACTATCTTGACGCCATTTTATGTTCATGCCTCCTTTGTCAAATATTAATTGAGCATAGTGGTTTGGGTTGATATCTGGATTCTCTATTCTATTCCATTGATCTATATGTCTGTTCTTGTGCCTACATTGAGTTTTTAAAGACTCAAATAAGTCCTTTAAAAATCTACACACTAATCACAAAGTAAAGGGTGTAGCAAAGTAGTGATTAAGAGCATGAGGATAATAAAGGTGCAGTACCTCAATCATACAATGATTTAAAGGTATAAGTGGAGGAAATGCGTTTAAGTTTTTAAGTGTTAACACTAAGCTCTCAATACACATCAGCGCTAATGAATAAACTGAGGGTACTTAACACCGAAATAGCATGAAATAGACGCAGCCTAAGATTATCCCCATACACTGTCTTAACTCCTTGATGTCTTCCTTTTAAGACAAAATTTGAGAAATTTAAAGGGTATTTTCAGTCAAGGTTAGGCATCCAAAAATTATTTTTAAGCTACTGCTTTTTACTCAACCTGGATAAGTCAGAATGTCAGCTGGGAAAGGAGAGTAAATTCCTGGGTCTGATTTGTTTTCCAAGCCCTGTAACCTCCACGGATTGATGTTGTACATCCTGATCAATTTTAAGGGTGTTCACTGACATTGTCCCGTTTCACCAAAAAAAGTATTAATTTGAGAGCTTTCCCTGCCGACGATGACCTCCACTTCTGAAGCTGTAGCCCCAGGGAGTCTCAGGATTCCTAGCCCATGGTTTCAGCACAGACTGAACTGTTGCTAATGGTTCTAAAGGAATGGGAAGAGGAGAAGGGTGAGTATGAAAAGCATTTAGGCGTTCCCCTGTGGGAATCAGATAGGGACAGAGATAATAAAAGTAATTGCTTCACCCTCCCATCAGGCTAACATGGACACTGTGATCTATGTCCAAGTATAACATCACTACCTGCTGCTTCTCTCTGTGGGCGTAGTTAACCAGGGAGAAGCGGGAGGGGCGTGGATTTCAACCATCCTACACCCAAAGCAACTGAAGCTAGGAGGTGAAGCTCTAGCTTCAGAGATGTTTTGAAAGGGAAAAGTCCCCAGGTTTTTATACCCTGGGAATTATAGCCAGGTCTCCCTACATTCAGTCTCCTGAAAAGGCAGTTTCCCAAAAGAGAAAACTGTAACTTCAACAGATTCTAAGAAGGAAGAATTTAACCTTGAAGATGGAATCGGTTTTTAGTCTGTTAAAGAAAGAGCCGAGACAGAGCTGTTGATCGCTTGGTGACCAGCAGGTGGAGATACAGCCTAAGGCTGCCTGGGACTGCAGAGGAAATGACTACTTCCATAGCCTTCTGAAGCCTGTGGGAGAGTAAGCAGGGCTCTTCACTGCTTCCTAGTCCCCACTCACCCTAACCCACACACACCCCTTTCTTTTCCTTCACTTTCTTAGAAACTTTGGCTTGAGACTGTCATATGTCTGCTCCTGGTTTCAGGCTAGGAAAGGGTGATACAAAGAACTCTATGGTGGAGGAAAGATGAGAAGAGGAAGGGGATCAGAGACATTGGAAGCACTTACCTGGAGTCCAGGGTGATGCTTATCAGAGATTCTAAGTTGGCAGTGAGGTGTCCTTCCTCAAGAACTGCCGTTGTCTCAAATCCATGGAGGGACCACCCTCCTAAACATACACAAATCTAAAAGTGACACAAACCAGGCCCAGCCGACCAGGCAAAATGCAGCATAGGTATCCAGCCAGTCAGCCGTCTGGCATCCACGGATGCCAGGCATCAAGTTAAAGCCTGGATGGGAATCTGCCCTGCCAATGGGCACTAGGCCATGACCACCAATTGGGTACAATAAGCCTGCCAACATGGAGGGCATCCCAAGGCATTGTGCCCATCAGCTTCTCCGCCACAACTGATTGGAGACCAGAACGTCTGAGAATCCTCCTGTGTGTGGAGAAGAAAGGGAGACAGGGAAAGGGAGTAACGTCTACTTTACCTAAAAACAAAAAGAAGCTCTTTACCCTTCCAGTGGGAAGAGGCGGGGTCTGGAAATGGACCTTCCTGAACATGACCAGAATAAAGTTGGTAGTTAGTGGGATAAAATGGAATAGATGATGAAAGTAAAGTAAAGGTAAATGTGGCTTGGTGAAAGAGCTAACTGGGAATAAGGACACCTGGATTATATCCCACATTGTCTGTATGACCTTGGGCAAGACATTTCTTTTCCCTGAGCCTGTTTCCTTGTCTATAAAATGAGGACATTGGGCTAGAGGGTACCCATGATCTCTTCCTTCTCTAACATCTGCTATATTCAGTTTTGAGAAGTGGTTGGCTGACTTTCTCTTGTTGAGGGTTACCAGGACAGCGCCCATAGCCCCCCATGTGAGCCAGGCATAAGCTATGTCCAAGCTAAGGGAACCGTGTACTAGAGGAGTGGGGAAGTGAAAGTTCTGAGTTCACAATGTCCCTACTCCCACTGTCTCTACTCCCACACTAGGCACCCACCACCACAGGGATTTGAAGGTCAGAGGTTCAAATCTTCTAATCCTCTATACACCGAAAGGCTGGAGGCTCTAGTCAACCTTGTAACTAAAGGAATCTAAAGCTACCATGTCAAAGAGAAATGATGCTCATCCGGGGAACATCCATTTATTACCCAGTAGAGTTTGGGTTAATGTGGCTGTCTCTCATCTCCTCTTCATCATCCCCAGAGCTGTCCTTCCGTACTCAGGTCCCTTCTTGCCCATTCATCTCCACAGTGGATGATTCTGTTGGTTCTGGATGCCTGAACAGTGCTTACCTGATCCCTAGGGAAAGACTGGTGCCTGAATTTGTCCTGTGAAGAGGGACATCCCTTTACTTTCCCTCTGGCATTGTTGCACTTCCTTTGCCTAAGTGAGTTTCTGTAGGCTATTGAAAATTCCCATGTACCAAAGCTTCCCTATATACCCAAACTTAAGAGAGTATTCCACTTAATAATTGAGAACAGAGAGTTTTGGGAAACTCCAAAATGACAAGTAACAATACTCACCTGAGTTCTATTCCCTTTTCCTCACCTCCAACCTGGGGGATCTGAAAAACCCTCAGGGAAGACAAAACAAATGGTCAGAATATTCTAACTGAGTAGCATCTTGGGTTTTTTCATCTAGTTGTATTATGCTGAATTTCAAGGGCAATGTCATTTCACCTTTCATATTCCGCCAGATGTTTAAGGGTGCTTTAATCTCCAACATAGGAGCAGGTTGATGCCATAAACTTGAAATAAAATAAGTATAAAACAAATGCTGTTTTGAAGGAATTTATAGTATATATTAGTTATCTATTGATGCATAACCAAAAGTGAGTGACTTAAAACAACAATAAATGTATTTTCTCACGCAGTTTCTGTGGGTCAGGAATCAGAAGCAGCTTCGGTATGTGGCCCTGGCTTGATGTCTATCAGGAGGTCATGGTCAAGGTATCATCTGGGGCTGCACTTATCTGAATCTTGACGGGTTGGCCACCTTGTCCTGCAAGATGACTCATATAAGTGAACTCAAATTGTAGGAAGCTGGTATGGCTTTTGGTGAAAGGCCTCCGTTCCTTTCCACACAGGCCTCTCCATGGGGCTACTTGACTGCCAAGGCGTGGCTGCTGCCTCCCTCAGAGCAAGTGAACCAAGGGGAAGACCGAGATGGAAACAGCAATATCTCTTCTGACTTAGCCTGGGATGTTACCCAGATGAGCCTGGTTTCCTTTCTGTCATGGTAGCCTTAGATTCTCTTCCACAGTGTTGTGTTGATCACACAGGCCGGCCATGATTCAAGGTAGTAAGGGAACATAGAAAAGGCATGAATGCCAGGAGATGAAAATCACTGGGCCATCTTAGAGATTGGCCACTACATCATCCATCTTTGGATTTCAAAGTTATCATAAATAATATATTAGGCTAAATAGATGAGGTAGGATGTTTGTGAACCTGCAGGAAATTTGAATATGCTCGTGCTAGAACAAATTTCACAGTTTTCACTAGGCTTCAGCAGATTCTATTTTCATTGAAACTTGATTCAGTGTTGTTTAAGACTTTTTATTGATTTAAGACTTTTTATTGATTTTTAGAGAGGAAAGGGGAGAGAGAGAGAGAGAGAGAGAGAGAGAGAGAGAAACATCAATGTGAGTGAAACATTTTATCAGCTGCCTCCTTACTGGGGATGGAGCCTACAACACAGGCATGTGCCCCTGACCAGGAATCAAACTGGCAACCTTTTGGTGCTCAGAACAAGGCCCAGCCAACTGAGCCTACCAACCAGGGCTCAGTTTTATTTTTGAGCTCCTTAAACACATTCTTCAGAGTAGATTGACAGATTACATGGTGATCTTAATCATTATTCAAAGAATGTAGTCCATGTTGCTATAACAAAGATCTCCACAAACAGAGGGTGGTTCAAATAAAGTGATAGTGCAGAAATAGATGGTCCTTGGCTAATAGAGAAGGCTTGCATCTCTTGCTTTAAGGTGGTTTGCTTAATTTGTTATCATGTCCCAGCAAGCAAAAGGAAGAAAGAGGAAGTAGGGGCAATCAACTTTCCCTTTTAGAACTTGACCCAGAAGTTACACACGCAACTTCACTCACATCCAGAACTTAGTTATTTGGCCACCCTCTACTGCAAGAGAGGCTGAGCAGACTAGTATCCAGCTGGCAACCATGTATCCTGGTAAAACTCAGTGTGTGGGAGATAGGGTGGAGGAGTCATATTTACTAACAGAGGAAGAGGAGACAATGTTGGAACGCTGGTCTCTGCCACACCTACAAAATATAGTTCTCTAGGGACTGGTCAGGTTAACAAGAAATTGGATCACATTTCCAGATATATTCAAGAATAGAATGGACATTAAAAGCATGATAGCAAGAAATGCTATCTTGCTAGAGGACTATCTTGCTAAATAAAAAACTAAATTTTTTTGTCATACACTTCAGAAATCACTGTGCTGTGTTTATATCACCTGTTTTTTAAGGCTCATTTTATTCAAATAATATTCACTGATGTAGGCAATGTGCTAGCTAGGCAATGGAAAAACAAGAGTCAACAAGATCCTTAGCTCACAGAACTTAGTCTAGTTGGGAGACACATTAAACAAGGAGATAGAATGCAGTGGGATAAATGCTATGACTAGTGAAATCTGGCTACTGGGAGGAGATTAAGGAAGGCCTTAAGTCTGTGCTCAGAACTGACCTATACAATACATTCCATTGCATTTGAATGGATTTCAGATTTATCAGACAGATTGAATGAGTCTTTAATATTTGCAGTCAAGCACTGTGGCAGGTAATTGTACATTTAGTACATTAGTTTAATTCTCCCAGCAAATCTGTGAGGAAGGTATTATCTCCATTTTACAGATTAAAATACCGAGACCCAGGGAAGTTAAATAACTTGCCAAGGTCACTTACCTATCAAATGAAAGGCAGCATTCAAACCCAGGTCTTCTTTCCAGTGTAACACATACTCTTCCTGTGCAAGTTAGAAGCACATTAACAAAAAGCAAACGTTAGCATTAAAAATTTTATGGGCTATGCTTTCATAAAATATTTATAGTTGCTCCTATCATATGCACATCCAAATGTATTCAGTTTCTAAGTTGCACAAGGACTTTATAAATACCCTGTTATAATTAAGTGTGAGACTGCCTAGTCCAGACTATGAGCACAGGAATTTAGAAGAGTAGGACATCACTGAGGGTTAGAATGAGCTGGAGAAATGTATGCAGGGTTTGGGTGGGCCTTGATGAATGAAGATAGTGCATTCTGGATGCTGGATTCTCAGAAACCAAGTGAGACTGGGCATATCAGTGAGACAGCACTCAAGCACTGAGACTCAGTGACTGCAGTAGAGGGTGTATCTGAAAGAAGGCTTTTCTGGTTTGGGTCAGCGGATAAAGCATCAGTCCGCAGACTAAAGGGTCCCAGGTTCAATTCTGGTCAAGGGCACATAACTTAGGTGCAGGCTTAATCCCCCAGTGGATGTATTTCTGTCACATTGATGCTTCTCTCTGTGGCTCTCCCCCTCCCTTCCACTCTCTAAAAATCAATGGAAAAAGATCCTCAGATGAGGGAAAAGAAGAAGAAGAAGGGAAAGAAGAAGAAGAAGAAGAAGAAGAAGAAGAAGAAGAAGAAGAAGAAGAAGAAGAAGAAGAAGAAGGGGAGGAGGAAGGAGAAGAAGAAGAAGAAGAGGAAGGAGAAGAAGAGGAAGAAGACGACGTCAGTTTACCTCCATTTCAGTGGCCCTCCCCTTTTCTTGGAAAAAAATAAATCTTTTCTCCCTCAGTATTATTACACTGTCTTTTCATATCAAGAAACGTGTACAGCCCTAACTGGTGTGGCTCAGTGGATAGAGCGTCGGCCTGCGGACTCAAGGGTCCAAGGTTTGATTCCGGTCAAGGGCATGTACCTTGGTTACAAGCACATTCCCAGTGGGGAGGTGTTCAGGAGGCAGCTGATTGATGTTTCTCTCTCATCGATGTTTCTAACTCTCCCTCTCCCTTCCTCTCTGTAAAAAAAAAAAAAAAAAAAAAATCAATAAAATTTGAAAAAGAAAGAAACGTTTACAACCCTAGATTATTTTGCTCAGTGGATAGAGCATCTTTTGTGGACTGAAGGATCCAGGGTTCAATTCCAGTCAAGGGGCACATGCTCAGGTTGCGGGCTCAATCCCCAGTGGGGGGCATACAGGAGGCAGTTGATCAATGATTCTCTCTCATCATTGATGTTTCGATCTCTCTCTCCCTCTCCCTTCCTCTCTGAAATAAATAAATAAATAAATAAATAAATAAATAAATATTTTAAAGTGTACAAGTGAGGCAAAAGTAGGTTTATAGTAGTGAATATGGGAGATAGAATTTATTCTTGTATTATTATTTATTAACTATTGTATTATTTTCTATACGAACAACTGTAAATCTACTTTTGCCCCTCCCTGTATTACTTTCCCAATGCTAGTCTGGGGCTGTGCCAACTGACACACAAACAATTCTTGTTCCATTAAAGCTTCCAGTCTAATGGGGATGTAAGCATACAACTCAGAGAACAGAATGGGGCAAACTTAGCCCAAAAATGTCAAAGCACTTACAGTTATACCATGTTGGGGCCATGACAAACTCCTTTCCATAGGGGAGAACACTGGGCATGGGTGGGATGGCCCCAGGCTGGATGAAGTTACTCAGGCCCCCAAGTCCCTGTAGTCAATCCAGCACGGTCACCTGGAAAAGGGCTGACAGAAGGGGTACCTTTCCTCCAGAGCAACCCTTTCTCTCCTGTGTTACCCCCAAAATGAGCACTGAGTGTGAAGCTGACCAAGGGTCAGACAAGACCCAGCAGCCTGGACCTAAGTAAATGGAAAACATCATGGAGTAGCTTTCTCAATGTCCTGCCCTCAATACCCCACCAACATGCATATTCTATCTCATGCCTCCTGTTCCACCTCCTCCATCACTGAGGTCCAGAGGAACTGCACACTAGGAGGACAACAGACCACTTTCTCCTGAAGTGCGAGAGAAGGCCATCCAGACCTGTTCCCGGGGGTAAGGGCAAAAGAGACAACATAGTGCAGGCCAATTAGATCACTAGAGCAGTATGTTTCTGTTTTTGTTAATTTGTTTCTTGTTGTTTGTTTTTATTAATCTTCAACCAAGGATATTTTTCCATCAATTTTTAGAGTGGAAGGTAGGAGGAGAGAGACAGAGAGAAACATCCATGTGAGAGAGACACATCGATTGGTTGCCTCCCACATGCAACCAAGATATGTACCCTTTACCTGGATCAAACCCAGGACCCTGTCCACTGAGCCGAACCGGCTAGGAGGAGCAGGATGTTTCTTAAGGAAAATCCAGGATGCCCATCCCTTTCAACCCTCACTCTTTTTCCTAGCAGATTGCTGCTCCAGAAGATATGGGGGTTTCTGGCAAAAGTGAGCAACAGTTGGCTGAGGGAAGTGTCGGAAGTGTGTCTATGTAGTTGTCTGCGCCTCTAGGCACGTCTCAGCGGTTTTGTTTGTAGGGAGAATTCAGCAGACTGGGTGTGGCTGTGGGTGTGTCCCAAGGGAATGAGGGATCTACAACCCGGCTCCCTGTCCTACCAGCCCTGGCCCTGAGCCCCTTTCATGACACCAATGAGACCAAATTTGCAGCCCCAGCTAATTCCCACTAATTCCAGTTTCCAACCACGGGCTTCCAGGATCTTGGTCCCTCCCCCATATCCACACTCACTCCTCTGGCAGGGCTTTTGGCTGGGAACTGAGCTCAAAGAGGAAATGGGCAGTTGGGAGGCATGATTTATGTCTCTGACTTCACCCCCGGCTGGAGCCCAAACACATGGACCCTCCCCGCAAGTGCCCTTTTGTCAAATTTCCTCAGAAATCTCAGGCTCTTCTAACTGGTCAGAGATCAACCAGGGGAATCATCTCCGCTACCATCCCCTCCTCCCCCATCAGTAGCACACCTCCACCTCCCGCCCAGTGACAGAAGAATGCCTGGACAGTCACTGAAAGACTTCAAATCCTCCCATCAGCCCCAAACAATAGGGAAGCCCCATTACGTATTCAATTTCCTTATCTCCTGCTGTTGGTAGAAACAAAGGTAGCTAGCTGAATCAGAATTCTGCCTCTGGCCTTTCAAGATCCTTTTGCCGATTTAAGGTTCCTATCCTAAGACTTCTCAGAAACATTCTCCAAGATATCTGATTGCCATTTCCTTCTGATTGGCGGCAGTCAGTGACGTCAGGACATCTTCATCTCCCAGCTGTCCAGAGCTGGAAGGCCAGCACACCAACCCTCCCTTCAGCTAAGCCAATTCTGAACCCCGAGCCAGAAAAGATCTTCCCCTTACTAACTTCAGAGGGTTGTCGTGAAGGGTAAATTGGTGAAAGATATGTAACATGCCGCTTCGTAGGATTAAGTGAGGTAATATATGTAAAATGCTTAGATCTGTACCTGGCATTTGTCAGATGACATTGATGCATATCTTCAAATGCTAATTTTTCTCATAAAACTTCAAAAATTAGGGAAGGGACCTTAGAGTGTGCCTTTTCTAGACATCTAGAGATCATACTCTCATTATTCCCTGAATGGGAAGTTCAGGTTCCTAGATTTTAATTTCTGAACGAAGAGTTGCATCAATGAATGAATGAAGAGTTTTGTCCATTCACTTTTCTAGGGTTGGGCCTTGCCTGGCCTGGCTTCCTTCCCATCACCCGCATCAGAGCCTTTCCCCGGAGCCCTGAGCTCATCCTAGTTACCAAGTGTTTGTTTGGTCCTGGCCCCACACGAGGACTCCAAGCCCCACTCTGGTTTTCCCACCGAGCTCCTATGTAGGAATCTAAATGTGTTGGAGATTGAACCTCAGGGCTCATCTAGTTCAATTCCTTCAGTTTAGAAAAGACAAACTTGAGGGTCAGAAAAGGCCAGTCTCCCTTAAGCTGGAACTTCCAAGTCAAGTACTTAGATCCATCCCAGGAGGTCCCTGTCTGCCTCAGGGCTAGAAGAATTCTCAACCCTTCTTCCTTTCTCCCCCTCGCTGGGGAAATAAATCACTATTTTTAACAGCCTGGAACATAAGAAAAGGCTGGAAAAGGGCCCACAGAAGTCCCTCCACACACTCCTGTCGTTTTTTCTTCATTCTCCCAGCTCTTCCCAAACTCTTACTCTGGCCTCTTCTTGCATGCCTCCCACCCTTCCCCACCAGTCTCACTTATTTGGCTTCTGTGCTAGCCTCCATATCATTTGCATGTCACTCAACAATCGATTTGTTTTTGTTTTTTTAAACATGGGTCAATGGCTCTCTGGGAGTGTTTAGTCTGAATCCATGCAAACACCCAAGGGTCCGTAGTGGGTCACATTTGAATGGCAGCTTCTGTGAGCACCACCACCTCAAAAGCCACTTGGGCATTGCTACGCCTCCCACAGCGAGGCTCAAGTATTCCATAGACAGAGCGAGCGGGTTGATTTCCTCTAAAGTGAAGCCAGATTGCTTGGGTTTGAGTCCAGCTTTTCCACTTGCCCTGAGCAAGTTTCTTTAACTGCCTCTCTGTGCCTCAGTTTCCTCATCTTACCAGATAGGTCAACAACACCTCCCACATAGAGTGGCAGTGCCAATTAAATGAGTTAACACACATGTAAAGCTCTTAGAATACATAGCATGTACTATAACCTGTGCAATAACATGTATATGTATAATAGTATATGTACCATGTTATTATTATGCAAAAAACAGTAACTCCAGGAAGCCATGCCTCCATCCCCACCCCCCTATACCTACATGTGGCCTTACTCCCCTCTCTTCCTGAGACCCCATTACCCTTCTCTAAGCCTTCCCATCTGGGCCCCGTGCAGTCTTACCCTCACCCAGCCCCCTTCTCTGCTTTGGGGCCCAAACCTAGGTGTGGGGGACGAAAGGAGGAAGGGAAGAAGGAAAATGTGGCCATTTTAGGGCAGAGGAGCCGTTAAGGGGAGAGGAGTGGGGGCAGCAGGGGAGCAGACCCAGAGTTGGGAGGCTCCTTATTGGGAAAGGCCCCTGTCTGGTTCTGAGACAGAGGCCAGGCCTGGGCACTCAGCCAAGTCCAAAGAGCAGGCCCCAGGCCCTCATCCTGGCCCCAGAGCCAGCACCCGTGAGGAGACTAGAGGCTCCGTTGTTTTGTCCTCCGTGCACTCCTCTACCTCAACCCCAGCCCTTTTGCCCAAACCTCTGTGGCCATTCAAGTAGCCTCAGCCAGGAGTATGACCTCCTTGAGCATGTGTGTTGGGGAGCAGGAGGGCCTGCTGCTTTGGCTCTCTCTAAGACACTGTCCACCACCCACACTCCCCACTACCTCCCCACCCACGTCCAACTCTGTGAGCTCCTCCTACAGGAATTCAGCCAGTTCTGGGGAGACGACTGCTGGTGGGGGGGGCCCAAGGGTGAGTAACGGTTCCCTTGGGAATCGGGGTGCCCATGACTAATCAATGAGAGAGGGAGCGAGGAAACTTACATTCCTTGACTTGTAGGGCAGTGGATGGAGGTGGGAGGTGGGGCAGGGGCAGACTGAGGCAAGGACAGCCAAGTAGGGACACAGAGACAAGTGAGGCCAGGGTGAGGGTGGGGTATGTCTCCAGCCTGTTCTCTCCACATCCAGGCTGAAGGAGAGGAGTCCCCAGGTAACCAGACACCTGGGTCCTTGCGTTGTTCAGAGCACTGCCCATCAGCTGAGCCGCTCCACAGTTCATTCAGGCCTGGGCTGCGGACCTTGAATGGGATGGGAGCGCAGACTGGCCTCTCATTTGCTTCCTCAGCCCTATTCCCTCTCCTCCAGGGCTCTCCTTTCCCAGAAGAGCCAGCTTGGAAAAACTCCTCGGTGCCAGACTCGGAGCTGCGCTAAGGGGCAAAGAGTGGAAATGAGCTGGGAGCCAAGGTACCGCAGGGAGGAAGGAAGCCAGTCTGCCGCCACAAAGGAATCGACAGGAAAGAGAGGGAACAAACAGCCAACGCTTCCTGCCCACCCCTTCCCTGCCTGCCCACCTAACACTCCCTACCAGAGATTCTGGGGGAAAGGGGACAAAGGGGTCCAGAGACCCATGCCGGACACCCTCTCATGCTTCCAGTTCAGTGGCCTTTGTGACTGGGGGCCATAGGCCACTCTTACTGCAGCCCCTGCAGCCATTCCTGGGGGAGGGGGGACTCTCATTGCAGCCCGTCCACCTAGACCCTCGCCCCAATTTCTTCTGGAGAGGATAGTGACCCCTTCCTCTCTCTGCTCTGTGGCACTTTCTCTGGCCCTGCTCTTATCTGCGGTTGAGAGAAGGCCGTGGGTTAAAGAAGTGATGGAGTGGTGGGGAGAGCAGGCAGCTGTCTCACCCCCTCTGCACCGGGGAGAGAACAAGGCAATCACACACACACACACACACACACACACACACACACACACACACACACACACCTTTGACCTATTGACCACCTGGACATAGAAGCCCCACCCACGCATGCATGCACACCGTCAGAAGCATGTTCAGATGTTGGGACCACACACCAACACATGTGTTTTCACCTCACATAAACATTTCCGTCACACAGTATCTTTTCCCAGCCTGGCCAGCATAATGTTGCACATTCATGTGCAGGGACAGCTTGGGCCCAAAAGCCCTCCCAGCCCCGCGTCGCCTCCGTGCAGGGCTACCCTGCAGCGCCCCTCGGAGGTGCGTGACAGCACCTGAGGGCTCCGTCCCAGCCTGGGCCTCCTTGTTGTGAAACTGGTCAGCTCTGTCTGAGTTCCTGGAGCCCGGCCCTCCCTGAGGTGACCACATGGAAAATGTCCAGCTGTGGCTGCTCGGAGAGATGAGCTCAGCCCGTCTGAGAGGGGCTGGGGGCCTGGACTCAGCGTCAGACTTTCCACCTCGGACCTTCCCCTCCTCCCACCCTCAATACCACCCCAGGGATTCAGGAGCAGGAAAGAGGCCAAAGGGACTTCAGACACAAACATCTCAGTGTGGTGGAGGAAGAGAGACTCTGAGTTGAGAGCAAACCAGAGCCAGGAACACCTCCACTCTGTTTCATCCCCGTGCTCCCAATACAGGGAAAGAAACCTGGAGAAGAGGGACAAGGGAGCCTGGCCTGCAGTGTGATGAGTGAGGAGGAAGTTGCCTTCAGAAATCTGTACACAAGAGGTGGGCAGGGAACCAGAGAAGGAAGAGAGCAATTCAAGGACCCCAAAAATGGCAAAAGGCACAGAAAGCTGAGTCCTAAATGGGAGGGGGGTGGGGAGCAGACCCAGTGGCCTGCAGGCTTCCTGCCCACTTCAAACTGCCTCTCACTGGCCAGCAAAGAGTTCCCAACCCAGCAGGAAGAAAGGAATGCCCCCCCTTCTATCCATCTCCCACACGCCATGACCCCACACCCCTGCCTGCCTTTCTCTCTCCACACCCCCCTCTGTCCCGCACTGGACTGGGCCAATGGCACTGTCACGCGCCTTGTGCAGGTCTAGGCGTCTGGGAATAGACTGAACTTCACTGGTTGAAAAGGTTGGCGCCATGGCAAGTTTGAGCTGAGAACGTCAGCAGAGCCTTGGTTTAAGATTAATTTGCCTGCACTGAGTAGGGTGAATTACAGAGAAAGCAAACCCTCTTTTTCATTTCTTCTCGCCCTCTCCAACTGTGTGGGTTTAAAAAAAACACACACACATTTTTTATTGATTTCAGAGAGGGAAAGGGAGAGAGAAACATCAATGATGAGAGAGAATCATTGATAAGCTGCCTCCTGCACGCCCTATACTAGGGATTGAGCCCAAAACTTGGACATGTGCCCTGACCCGGAATGGAACCATGACCTCCTGGTTCATAGGCCCACGCCCCGTGGCTGGCCCACACCAGCTGGGCATTCCTCTCCAACTGTTTACCGCCCACTCTTCATCTTCACAGGCTTGCCCACCCTTTCAAGAATCTTCTCCTCTTTCCTTCAGGTTTTCTTCCCTGTAGCTCTTATCTCCCCTTTTTCCTTTCAGCGCCCACCCCTTTCCTTAGAACATCTGTAAGCAATTGGCTTGGGGGGTAAGGTTGAGAGCTCTTCCCAATGCAGGCTGGGTGTGAGCATGTGGCCTAAAGAAAGGGCTGAGCTGGTAGTAAGGGTTTAGAGCTCCATCCCACCTTTCCCTCCCCCAGCCACTCAGCTCTCTACCCAAACCCCAAACTTCCCAGGGCAATCTCTACCACACATTTCTCCTCTATCTGAGAGACCTGAAGGCTCCAGCCCTATAATTCTGTCACCTGGAACCCTCTAGCCAAACCTATATCAGAGACTGGGACACAGAGGTCTCTGGTCTCTGAGCTGCTGGACAGCTATTGAAAAGGCTCTGAGCCAGAAGGAGGGAAATCTCCTCCCCTTGGATTCTCCCCTTGGGGGTTTTGAAATCCAATCAAGGATTGAGGCCAGAGATGATAAGAGAGGGAGGCTCAAAAGGCATAGCCATTACACTTTTGCTGATGGTAAGGCAGGGAACCCAATTTTGGTAAATTAGACCCAGAAGCAAAACACTTGTGCCCACCTAGTGTGGCTCAGTGGTTGAACATCTACCTATGAACTAGGAGATCACAGTTCAATTTGGGATCAGGGTACATTCCTGGGTTGCAGGCTTGATTCCCAATAGGGGGCACTCAGGAGGCAACCAATGATAATTCTTTCTCATCATTGATGTCTCTCTCTCTCTCTCTCTCTCTCTCTCTCTCTCTCTCTCTCTCTCTCTCTCCCTTCCTCTCTGAAATCAATGTGTGTGTATATATATATATATATATATATATATATATATATATATACACATTGTATATATCCTATCTAATAAAAGAGTAATATGCAAATTGACCAGACCTCCTATCAAGCCATGCTCACAAGCCAATCAGAAGCAAATAAACCCCAACCAAGATGGCTTTGGTCACTGAGAGCAGGATGGAGGCTTGGGTTTCCCCGGCAATGGAGGAAGCCAAGCTTTCCGCCTGCCCTTGCAGCCTAGGCCTCCACTCAATACTACAAAGTTTCAATTATAGAAGATATATCCCAACAGAAATGGCAGCAGCCACGGAGCTGAAAAGAGCAGAGGCTAGGGTTGCTGGGGCGATGGAGGAAGCCAAGCTTCTGCAGCCCTAGCACTTAGGCCTTTGCTCCAGGCTACAAAGTTTCAATTGTAAAACATAAATTAATCTCAGATCCCAGGGCCTTTGCTTGGGTGGCTGGGGGGCATGGCCAGCCTGCAAACCACCACAGGCCCCTCTCCCAGGCCATCCCACACCCCAAGGGAAGCCCCACCCTGATCAGGGACACTCTTCAGGGCAAACCAACAGGCCCCCACCCAGACACCAGGCCTCTATTCTATCTAATAAAAGAGTAATACACAAATTGACCATCACTCCAACACACAAGAGGGCTGCCCCGATGTGGTCAAAGATCCTGCCCCCATGTGGATACAAGATGGCCAGCAGGGGAGGGCCATGGGGAGGTTCCAGGCCTGCAAGAGAGGGCAGTTGGGGGTGATCAAGCCTGCAGGGGAGGGCATTTAGGGGTGACCAGGCTGGTAGAGGAGGGAAGTTGCTGGCAGGGGAGCAGTTAGACATCAATTAGGCTGGCAGGGTAGTGGTTAGCGGGTGATCAGGCTGGCAGGCAGAAGTGGTTAGGGACAATCAGGGAGGCAGGCAGGTGAGCAGTTTGGAGCCAGCAGTCCTGGATTGTGAGAAGGATGTCTGACTGCCCGTTTAGGTCTAATCCTACCTAAACAGGCAGTAGGATATCCCTCGAGGGGTCCCAGATTGGAGAGGGTGCAGGCTGGGCTGAAGGACATCTCCCGACTCCCGTGCACAAATTTCGTGCACTGGGCCTCTAATATATATATATTAGAGCTCAGTCTATATATATAGACTCTTTTAAGGCTTGGTTCCCAACCTCCTCAAGCCAAAGCTGTGGAAGAAAGAGAGTTTTGCTCCTCAAGAGTGCTCCATATCAGTAAGCTCGAATCTCAGCCCCAGAGACTTTCCATTTTACCCTGAGGGGCTGGCTGCTGGGGATCCCTGGATTCCTTGCAGAGGTCACTGTACCCCCACTTACCTCCTAATTCTGCACTCAAATGCCTAGATCTCCTTGAGGGGAAGGGCAAGAGGATGGACCTATTCTTAGCCCTGTGCATAATCCTGGGAAACAAAGTGCTCATTACAAGGTGCTGATGGACAGGGAGGAATTTGCAGCTGAGGAAGGAGTATGTGTATTTGTTTGTGGGTAGAGGTCGAGAGAATTCATGGGAACTCATCGGGAGAACTTGGGCCTTTTCATGAAAAGCAAGGGGGGACATGCTAGTTCCCATCCCAAACCATAGCAAATATATTACTGTGTTAAGGACAAATGGCACACTTAAGCGGTACACACACACACACACACACACACACACACACACACACACACCCTGGTCCCCACCTGGTCAGAGATGCCGTCACTTCGATAGTCAGAAAGAGATGAAGCTAGTGGGAAAGTATGTCTGGATTTGGGTGCGATCCCTTGTCTCTTGCCGTCCTCCTGGCCTCTTCCAATGCCCTAACTTCCTGTCTAGGATTGGTAATCTTTCCTGAGAGAGGACTAGAAATGGCAGGCAAATTTGTGGGGGTGAGTGGGAATGCCTGTCTCATCCTCAGAGCTCAGAGCCTCACAGCCTCGATCAGATGTGTATTGAGAATCCTGATGCTCCAGGTCCCTCCCTGATGGGCTCCAGATGTGCTTACATCTGTGAAGACCATCCCAGGAAACTGATGCTCCGGCCACAGCTCCCACCCCGGAAGATCTCTCCTCCAGTTTCCAGGCTCTTGAGCCCAGAAGCTTCAGGCACTCTTTTCCTCTCCAAAGGTAAGTGCATGGCCGCCAAGTGGAGAAAAAGAACAGAAAGTAATGGGGGTGGGGTGAATGAGCAAATAAATGATGTCAGCGTTAGGACACCCCAGAGAATCCTATTTCCCTTTTAACTTCCTATCTGGGGTTGTTACATGCTATTGCTGAATTCTATTGCCAAAAAAAAAAAAGAAAGAAAAAGAAAAACTGAAGAGGTTTGGAAGAGCAGGCACTAGCTGGAGTAGGGGAAATTCCTTCTCATTGATCTGCTTGCTTTGGACCCCTGGGTCTTATATTTTTTTTACCCCAGTGTCCCCTTAGCCCTGACCCGCTCCAGTCAGTGCCCTTCCCCTAATCCCTGTCCTTCCGCCCCTCCCTAGCCTAGCCCGGCCTGGAAAAACTCCCACTGTGGTCCTTAGAGATATCAGAGTCCTGGAGCACCAAGCGAACCCAAGCATCTCATCCCCCAGGCCTGATCTTGTCGCCCTGGCAGGCATCCTTCCTCCATCCCTCCTGTGCTCTGAGCAAAGTGGGGGTGGAAAGGGGAGGGAATTGGGTTTATTTTAGGTCTGGGACATGGGGTCAGACAGGAAGTTTAAGTCCTGGGTGGTGACTCACATATGATGGAGCCATCAGTTTCCCTAGACTGAGACCTTGAGTCAGGGCAGCAACAGAGGCCTCAGGGTTCAAATGACCCACTCCTGTACTTTCCAATTTCTCTCTCTTAGACATGCACACACTCACACACACACAGCACTGCCCCAGCTTGAGCTGGCTCTGGACCCAGACTCCTGGGATAACTGGGCTCTTGTTCTCCTTCCAGGAATCCCCTTGCAGCTCTATAATCATCCATTAGTAGCCCTCCCTCCTTCCCTCTTCCCATTCATCACCCCACCACAGGGCAAGAGCAGGACCCCAGGCCCAAAGCCAGGAGCCACAAGCCAACAAGCCCCTCTGGCCCCTTTGTCCAGTGAACTCTTCCCAGTCTTTTCGCATCGTATCATAGTGACGTTATATGTGTACAGTCCTCTGGAATAAGCAAGAGAGGTCGCTCTGGCCAGAAGCCACCACCCGGGGTCTTTGGCCGTCTGCGGGGACTAAGGGGGTTGACGAGGTCTCAGCACACCTACGCCCTATTTATAGCTACTGCACCCCAGTTGGGAAGTTTAATTTCACGAAGATTTCACTCAGCTGCCAAAACCGGTTTGGCTCAGTGGATAGAGCGTCGGCCTGCAGACTGAAGGGTCCCAGGTTCGATTACGGTCAAGGGCATGTATCTTGGTTGCGGGCACATCCCCAGTGGGGGGTGTGCAGGAGGCCTCTGATCAATGATTCTCTCTATCGACGTTTCTAACTTTCTATCTCTCTCCCTTCCTCTATGTAAAAAGTCAATAAGATATTTTTTTTAAAAATGTTTAAATATGCCACCCAGCCAGGCTTTTTACAGGCTCAGCAAGGCTCAAGCCTATTCCTGAGAGCAAGACGTCCAGCCTTAGAATTTCCAGGGATTTAGGAATCTAAAAGAAGCAATTGAGTCTCACTCCAGAGAAATCACACACACACACACACACACACACACACACATTTCCATCCAGTTTCAGAGAATGAGTGGATTGTGCACCCCATCTTCCCTCCACCCCACACTGGGAATAATGGTCCTGGGTTAAAAATCTCTGCTCCACCATCTCCCCGCTGAAGCCTAGTTTAGAGGACTCCACTAACAGTGCATTGGGAGAAGCAACAGGCTTTGGAAGCAACTGGGAATGAATCTGGATTCCACCTCTGCCCCTTCACTTCTGTTGATCTTGACTAGTCACTTCGTTCTCTGGGACTCAGTTTCCTCACGGTAAGATGAAGACCATAATATTTTTAGTGCTCAATAGTTGGGAAGATTAAATGAGATAAAGGCAGGTTACATGTCAAGGCCAGAGCCAGGCATATGGCATATGCTAAATAGCATTATTAATACTCCCACCCTGTTGAAACTCAGCGTGGCTCCTGGCTTTGGAACTTGCACCGCTATGGAAATCTCTGGAAATTCACTCTCTGGTTCTAAAGCTCTAGCCTTCTGGGCAGGCAGGCTGGTGACAGCAGGAGCCTGGAGAGCGTCCCGCCCTTGCCCTTCACCCCTTCTGCTCCTCTGTCAAGCAGGCCGTGATTAATAATAGTCTGTCATCACGGCACATCATTCCTACTGAGAAAGGAAGAGACAGAGGGTACCAGAGAGGTCACGTCCTAGAAAGAAAACAGAGACATGTGAAGACACAGAGGCTGGGTCAGAGACAAGCTGAGAGATACACAAGACAGAAAAACCTGACAGAAGATGGAGCATTTCGAGGGCAAGGAGCTGAGAGGAGAAGGCACTGGGCTTAGAGTCAAAACACTTGGGTTCTAGACTCGCCACTAGCTGGCTAGCCATGTGACCTTGGACAAGTCACTTAAACTTTCTACACCCACTTCCTCCTTCTGAAGCTGGGCTGAGGACCTCTGGGGACCCTCCTGGCTGATGTTTCTAGGCCAGCTTCCAGACCTGGAGGGCTACGTGGAAGCAGCTCCAACTGTGATAGGAGGAAACCCCACGTTCAGACCTGGCCTGGAGCAGGCATGGCGAGAGGGAAGGCAAGAGGTGTTGGGGCAACTGGGAGAGGACTTATAAGGGCAGAGAGAGCCAGGAGAGGAGGGATAGTGGAGAGTGGAAAAGCCAGCCAGGGAATGACTAAGGGGCTCCCCGTGTAAACAGGAGCAAGGAATGGACAGGGAGGGGGCCTGTTTGACTTGGCCAAGGCTGGGGGGTGGTGGAGTTGGGAAGAGGACTGGAGTAGGACGCTATGTCCCCTGTCCCCCACCAAGGCTCCTGGGAGGGGCTGAGTCACACACCTCCCTCCTTGTACCCCTCCCCCCTCCGCCCCAAGCTCCTAAATCCTGGGAAAATCTGAAGAGCTTGTGCCTAGGCCGAAAAGGAAGAGAACTGGGTTCACACACATGCGCTTTGCTGGACTCTACAGCAGTCAGGCCTCAGCCCCTCTCCTCCCAAAGGGGTTCTCAACCCTTGGCTTGAGTAGTTTTTGCCTAGAGGTTATCTTTGTGGTGGGGCTGTGCTTAAGAGCCTGACCCAGAGGTTGCTTGGGTTCCTCACCTAAGAAAACATCAGGACCTGCAGATGTGAGAGTGGGCTGGGGGCCAGCACCATCCCACAGTCTGACCAGCTGGCTTCTCCCTTGGGCTGCAGCTGGCTCTGGAGACGGGCTTTTGAGAAAAGGGGGGGGGGGGGGCAGGAGGAAAGCTGGGTGATTTGGGACAGAAAGTAGAGTAGCAGAGCAAAACTCAAAGCAAAAGAAAAAGCATTGATTACGGGCACTTTTATTCTGAGTCCCTGAGGCAGAGTGGGGCAGGGGCCTGGGGAACAGAGGGAGCAGGGCTTGGTTCGGAGAATTATTTTTCTGGAGGGAAAGAAGTCCTGGAGGGAAAAGGCAGCTGGAAAGGAGAAGAGGTTAGGAGAGAATCTAGGCCCCTAGGTCCCCCTCCCCCAGACCAAGATAAAGACTAGAATCCTGGAAGGTGACCTCATTACACTGGGCCGGGGTTGGAGGAAGGGGTGGGCAGGGGGTCGCTGCCTTCCCTTACTGCGGAGTTCCTTCCTCGACATCCCCAGGGGATCTGGGAAGAAGGGGGTGGCCGCTTTGCAAGATAACACCCCCTACCCCAGGCTGCCATTCTCCAGGTTTATAGGAGCCACGTGGGTTTTATCAGGAAGACTCCGAGGGGCCATAACACCACCCTCCCTATCACCCCCAGGCTCTTGGTCAACTGCCAGATTCTAGGACGGAGCTCAAGGGAGGTTTCCATACCCCACAACCAAGAAGGCTGTGACCCCAGATTCCTTGGAGTGAGGGGCAGCAGCATTCGGGGAGCCAGAGGAGGCCCTCTATCAGATCGGGAGCACTGTCCCTCAACTCCTGAGTCCCAAATCCAGCTGGCAGGCACCCAGGCACCCGGTGGCCCCCGAAAGCAAGGGGGAATCCCAGCTGGCCCGGCGCCAGAGGTGCCTCCTGTCGCTTTCCAGCCCGAAGCCTCCTCCCTGAAGAGGTGAGGGCGACCCCACACACAGACACAGCCTCCCCCCGCCCTCCAGAGGTGATTCCTTTCCTCATTAGGAAATTCTCGGCTCCCTTTTTCCGACTCCTTTTCCGAGCGTTTACGTTGTACATCTGGAAAGGAGGGGGGAGGAAGGAGGGAGCAGCCGAGAGAGGAGGGTGAGGAGCCCAATCCCGCCCAGTCTGACCCAGTCCAAACTGCCGGCCTCCAGCTGGGGCTGGGAGAGGGGAGTGGAGAGGTGCAGGCCCCCCCCCCCACGCCCCTTCGGGGTGGGGGGCTCGGGTTCAGCGTTCCGAGGACCCAGGAATGCCCCCCCGCCCACCCCCTCGGCGGGCGGGGGGAGGGCTCAGCCGGGAGTTTGCAAACTCCTCCCCGCGTTGAGTCATTCGCCTCTGGGAGGTTTAGGAAGCGGCTCCGGGTCGGTGGCCCCAGGACAGGGGAGAGCGGGCGCTATGGGGAGCCGGACGCCAGGGTCCCCTCTCCACGCCGTGCGGCCACGCTGGGGCCCCCGGCACCGACCCGCGCCGCTGCCGCTGCTGCTGCCGCTGCTGCTGCTGCTGCCGCCGACACCCAGGGTCGGGGGCTTCAACTTAGACTCGGAGGCCCCAGCTGTGCTCGCTGGGCCCCCCGGTTCCTTCTTCGGCTTCTCCGTGGAGTTTTACCGGCCGGGAGCAGACGGGTGAGGAAGGAGAGGTGGCGGCGGCGGGGTGGAGGGGGGGGGGGGACGGCTGGAAAGTGGGGGCGCGGCTGAAGTCTGGAGGGGACCGAGGCTTGCGTTTGAGAGGCGGAGTTTGGAAGGACTGGGGCTGGAGTTGGGGGCCCGCGCGAAAGTTGGGGGCCTGCGCAGGACTAGGGAGGAGACAGGGGCCGGCGAGGAGGGGGGCCTGGAGTCAGAGATCAGAGTGGGGAGACGTGTGTGGGGTGGGGAGAGGGCACGAAGCTGGAACCCGGAGAAGTCGGGGCAGGGCACTCGGGGCCAAGGGAGAGGCGGGCGCGTGGATGGAGACCAGAGGGTCTCCGGCTGAGACCGGGGAGCCGCCGGGACCCCGGCGGATGCGGGCGCAAAGGGGGCGCGGAGGCCGGGGAGGGCTTTTTGGAGCGCCGGGGCGCCTCGGGTCCCCAAGGGCCATTGTGCGGAGGGAAAACCGGAGGAAGCCGAGTGAGCGGTGTGTGGGGAGAGGGCAATCGGAGGCTGAGAGGGCCCCGAGGTTACACGGGGGCCAGCCTCATCTTCCCCTCCCCCTCCCCCGGACTGGGAAAGACCCGGGAGGGGACGGCGGCTCTCTTCCCTTTCTCCTCGGGCTCCTCCGCCGCCTGCACCCCCAATCTCCGTTCTGGCGAGGGGACCCTGGAACTTGGGGAGCGTGCCGGGACCCTGGCCCTGGGGGCGCCGGGGCTGGGGGCGGGCGCCGGCGAGGGCGGGTGCTCCGACGCGTCGGGAGGGGTGTGTGTGCGCGCACGAGGGGGGTGGGCGGCTTCCCTCTTCCTCCAGCTCCGGGGAGGAAGAGAAAAGCTGGTTTCCTGTAGCTTGTGGGCTGGAGCTGAGCGGAGACCGGAATTCTGGGGCTGGGGTCGGAAGCCGGGGAGGCGCGGGCTGGCTGGGCCCGGGAGCAACGGGCTCGGGGCAGCGGAGGTGGGGGAAGGCTCAAAGGGGGACCCTCATTCCCAGCTCAGCGGGGCGACCGTCAGACCGGACCCTGAGTGCCTGGAAACTGGGGAGGCATGGGGAAACCGGAGTTGGAGCTGAGGCAGCACTGGAACCAGGGTTTTCATTTAAACGTCGGGGCTGGGGGGAGGGAAGGTAGCTGTTCCTGCATTCCCAGCATCCAGGGAGTCCCGTATGCCAGATTCCCGATCCTCCACAATCACCCTCTTTCCCCTGCCTCTCTGGGCTCTGGGCTGCCCACGGCCCCCCACCACCACACGGGGTCTGATAGGACCTCTGCCGGAGGGGAGCTGGTTTTACACCTGATACAGTACTGATCTCCACTCATTTTCTTTAATTTTTGGAGAAAAGGACTAATCTAGCTATTTCAATTGTGTGGGGGGGGGCAAGTTTCTCTATTGTCTAGAGGATGTGGGAATGGACAAAAGATAGTTAGGCCCTAGCTGTTGGTTCTGGGCTATTCAAGGTCCCCACCCAGCCCCCACCCCACCCCCCTGGCCTCTTGCCCAAACCTCATTGCATCACCCTGGCCTGGAACCTCTGCCAGACCTGGCCTCCCCCAGGGCCCCCTTAAACTGCTGCTTACCACAACCCTAATGGAGTCAAGAAGAAGAAGGGGAGGAGAGGTGGGGATCCTCCCCCATATCTGGGTAACCTTCCTCTTACCCCGCCCACACCTCACAAGAGTGTCATCTCCCTTTTAAAAGAGTCCTCTCAAACATCTGGACTTGCACATACTTCTGGCAAGTCCAGATGTCTGAGGTGTCTGTGTGGGCCCTGGCCTGATCCCGCAGTCCCTAAAGCCCTCCTCTAAAACAGGACCCAGCATTTTCATCCCTCCCCCTTCCCCTCCCAAGAGAGCCAGGTGTCTCACTTGCACACACACCCCCTCACTTTCTCTTTACAATACCCTCTTAGAGGGGACTCTAAACATTCCACCTCCCCAGTGACCTCCTTCCACTGCAGCGGGACCTTCAACCCCCTCCTCCGCCCAGGGGACCAGCAGAGCCCTCGCCTGGGGCCATGGCTGGAGAGGGAGGGCCTCTGTGTTCTTGGTTTCTCTGCATCGCCTCTCACCCTGGACATCAAAACAGCATCAGAGGGTGGGATGAACACCAGAGAATTTGCGTGGTAGGCAAGGGCCAAGCCTTAAGTCAGGCAGAACCGGGTGTGACCTGGGGCCTGGTACTTAAGGTCTCCGAGCCTGGTGTTCTTATGAAAGCCAGACACCTAACTTTCGAGGCTAGTTCTGAGGACTAAATGAGACCACATAGATAAAGGCACCTGGTGCATAGAGGGTGACAATGCCTGGCAGGCATGGTTCGTATGAGATAGCTGTTTTTCTGTCTGCTTCTCTCCTCCCTAGATACCACCTAGTTCTATTTCCAAGTTTCCCCCCATTTCTTACTTGCTTTTAATATTTGCTTATAGCAATTTTAGTAATAACAGTCCCTCACATTGCTTAGCATTTTCATATCCGTTTTTCCATTGGATCGTTACAAGATCTTTGTATGAGGCAGAGGAGCCATTATTGCTCCATTTTAACATATATATATATATATACAGAAGCTTCAGGAGTTATAGAAGTTTAGAACTAGAATTTATTTTAGGGACCATTCAAGGGCAACCCATCACTTTATGGGTAGAGAATCCAAGGCTTGGAGAGGGAAAGTGACTTGGCCTAGGACAGCGGTCAGCAAACTCATTAGTCAATGGAGCCAAATGTCAACAGTACAATGATTGAAATTTCTTTTGAGGGCCAAATTTTTTAAACTTAAACTTCTTCTAACGCCGCTTCTTCAAAATAGAGTCGCCCAGGCCGTGGTATTTTGTGGGAGAGCCACACTCAAGGGGCCAAAGAGCCGCATGTGGCTCGCGAGCCGCAGTTTGCCAACCATGGGCTTAGGACACAGACTTGAAAGGTGCTCCAGCCTTAGTCCAGCTCTTTAGTCGCGTCTGATACGCAGTTGGCAGTTGGCGCAGGCAGAGGCGACTCCCCTTCCGCCAGCCAGGCATCTCCTTTGAGAACACACTGTAGGCCCAGAACTAGGCGTGAACTAGGCGTCGGCCTCAGGCCTGGGCAGGGCTGTAGGACCTGCAGGGCCTGGGCCCGGGGCCGCTTGCTTCTGTCCGCCCCCGACCTTGTCAGGCCAACGGAGTCAAACAGTAACCATCTATTGAACAGGATCTTGGTTAATCAGAAGCCTGGCTGGGGAGATAGTGGAGAGAAGAGCAGATAAATTGGCAACAGGATAAGCCAGAAGCCTAGCCTAGGAATCAGGATTCCTGGCTTCCGGTGCTTATGTGGAGAAGGATGCGGAGTGACTCTGGACATGTGACTTCACTTCTGTGGGGCTTAGTTTTCCATGGGACTCCGTCAGCAGGTATTTTTAATTAAAAGTTTTTTTTTTCTTTCTTTCCTTTTTTAAAAACTCAAATGATATCGTACCAGGTCATTCTCTATAAAAAGGGAAAAGAGGGTGCCCTAAAGGAAGATAAGGAGTGTCAGGACCAAACTGGTTCCTAACTCCATGCGGCAGCCCTGAGGCATCTACAGGGAAGTCCTCACACAGGGGCTGCCTCCGCCCCGTGCAGCTGTGTCTCCGAGAACCAGCTCTAGCGTTTCAGGATTCTAAGGCTTAAAAATAAGTGATGGCAATTATTTCTTCCCTTGAACTCTATATTTTCGAAGGGATTATCTGCCCAACTGCATTTATTTTTTTAAAATATATTTTATTGATTTTTTTACAGAGAGGAAGGGAGAGGGATAGAAAGTCAGAAACATCAATGAGAGAGAAACATCGATCAGCTGCCTCCCGCACACCCTCCACCGGGGATGTGCCCACAACCAAGGTACATGCCCTTGACCAGAATCGAACCTGGGACCTTTCAGTCCGCAGGCCGACGCTCTATCCACTGAGCCAAACCGGTTTTGGCTGCCCAAGTGCATTGAGTAAGAAATAATGAATTCCTTTTTCTCATTTTTTATCAGCTAGAGTTGAGAACAAGAAGACTGCCAATCAGAGCTTGTGACCAATGTGAGACAGGCAGGCTCTCTACATGAGCTGACACAATTCCAGCCAAAAGTAAATATACTTGAGGTTTTAATTAGCCTGGGTTGCCTTATCAGGTAAATGCATGTTTCCATTAGGCTTTTGGAAAAATTGAAAATAACCCAGAGTCCCTGGCTGGTGTGGGTCAGTGGTTACAGGATCCCGGCCCACGCACCGAAAGGTCTTGGGTTCGATTCCCGGTCAAGAGCACGTGCCTCGTTGCAGGTCTGATCCCTGGCCCTGGTTGGGGCATGTGCTAGAGGCCACCAACCGACGTGTCTCTCTCACATCAATGTTTCCCTGTCTCCCTCTTGCCCTCCCTCGCTTCCACTCTTTCTGGAAAGCAATGGGGAAAATATCCTTTGGTGAGGTTTATGAAAGATAAATAGCCGAAGGACCTTCCATTGTTACCTTCTTGGACCCCGAAGGGGCCCCAGCTGCTCCCGAATCCAGGAAGCAGGAACGAAAAGTGGGAGAGTAAGGACTGAGCCATGGGAAGTGCCATCCCTGACACCGGGTGCCTCCCTCGGCACATAGGCAGGGACACTGGCTATTGGACTGACTCGGAGGAACTGGGTTAGAAGGGCCGCTGAACCCTTGGGGATAAGCCTCGGGTGGCGGAGGCAGGTCTGGATCGGAGCCTGTGTCCCTCACCTGCAATGCGGATCTGCTGAACCCTCCTACAGCCACACACTTGCCCCTGGCCCACACGCTTGCGGGCTTTACAATCTTTGTAAGGTCTCTCTCTCACCTTCCAACCCTGTTAGGCAAACTCCAGGCTTCTTCCTCAGGCCATCCCAGGAGAACTCAGGCTCAGCTCCTCCTCAAGAGCCAGGGGTGTTGTAAAAATTGGGAGTGGGCCCTAGCCAGTTTGTCTCAGTGGTTAAAGCATCGGCCTGCGGACTGAAGGGTCCCAGGTTCGATTCTGGTCAAGGGCACATGCCCGGGTTGCAGGCTTGATCCCCAGTGGGGGGCGTGCAGGAGGCAGCCAATCAATGATTCTCTCATCATTGATGTTTCTGTCTCTCCCTGTCCTTTCCTCTCTGAAATCAATAAAAATATATATTTTTTTTAATTGGGAGTGAGAGCTGGGTCCCTTAGCCACAGCCTTGTGTTCTTCATCCAGTGCTGACTCCTGCTCCGTGCTCTTTAAACAAACAAAAAAAAAAACTTATTGATTTCAGAGAAGAAGGGAGAGGAAGAGAGAGAAACATCAATGATGAGAGAGAATCACTGATCTCCTGCCTCCTGAACACCTCACACAGGATCGAGCCTGTAACCCGGGCATGTGCCCTGAACAGGAAAGGAACTGGCCTCCTGGTCAACCACTGAACCAGACAAGCCCAGCCATCCAGTGCTCTTTCCACTGCCTCCTGCACCACAGCTTTTCTGGGGCTGCCCCAGCGAGGGGAGGGTCACACCCCTCTCTCCTCACCCAGCCCTAGGACAATGCAACCTCACCCCACTACCAGCCTTACCTCCTGGGCCTGGTAACTGAGCAGGTCGCTGTCCATCGCCCACCCCCCAGCTGCATGAAGTGCCTGCGTGAAAAGGGTGGGGCCAGCTGGTGGGAGACAAACGGAGAAGTGAGAGGTTGGAAACAGACAGGAAGCTACAGGCAGTAAACATTTCCTGACCCAGAGTAACTAAGGCTGGCACCCCACCCCCCATCACTCCAGGAACTCTCTCACTCTCAGCACCGCCCCCCCCTCCCCATTCCCCTGGCCTCTCCCTCCATTCTCATCCTCTGGACTGCTCACTCCCCACTCCATTCCCTTGGAGCTGTTTCCTCTGCGGTTGCCATGCCCTATTTCTCTTGGACCCCACCCCTTTCACTCCTTCCCCACCCTGTCCTCTTGGACCTCTAACATAATCCCCCACTTGGATGCTCTTTCCGGGGAAGAAAGGTGGAAGAAGGTACCCTAATATCAGGAAGGAGTGGCTACTGGGAATGCTGAGGCCGACAGGGGACAGGAATCAAGAGATAGGGAGAGGCCTAAGATCTGAGATCAAAAGAGAGAAAACTCAAACATGGAAGCCAAGAGAGCCAGCAGTCATAGGGCAGAGGGTCAGAGGTGGAGCAGAGGGGGCAGAGGCAGGTGTGGGAGGAGAGCAGAGGCCGCGGCTCGCAGGGACCCTGGCCCAGGGGCAGGCCGGCCCTGGCTGTCCGATGCAGTCCTCACGGAAGATCCTGGAGGAGAAAGCCAAGAAGCTGGCTGCTGTGCGGACGCCTCAGAGGCAAGGGACCAAGAAATGGCAGAGACAGAGCCAAAGGCGGGAAGATTATCCAGGACTTTAGCTAGGACCACCCATGACAGAGACCCCCCAGCAACGGCAGTCCTCTCCTCGCGGTCCGGAGGGACTGAGGGACCGTGTCTGGAACTAAGACTCCAGTACAGCAGGGTCTGCATTCAGACTCCGAGCGACGGTGTGGGGAAAAGGGTTCGGGGACGGAGATGAAGACCCAGCCCGGGGGCGAGTCCCCCGGAGCCCAGGGAGAAGACAGGCCCACGCCCAGGGGACGCCGCTTTCGCCACCATCCGGCTCTTCTCTCACTTCTGCCGCCTCACTTCCAAGACTCACATTTTCCTCCTACACGCCCCAGGGCTGGGCGGCTGGACAGCAGGGCAGCCGGATGCCTGGGTCTTGGCCCAGAGAAAGGCTTTGGCTTGGGACACAAGAGGGTACAGGCCCGGCGAGAGGACCCTGGCTTCCAGCCTTGGCAGGTCCATAGAGGGATGGAGACGCCGAGGCCAGACCTCTGGCCCCTGTTTCCCTTCCCAGAACTGACACTGGCTCCTCCTCTCTTTAATAACAGGGGGAGAAGGTAGGAGAGGAGAGAGAGTGACGGGAGGAGGGGAGGGGCTGTGTTAGTGACAGCGGCACATGGGGACCGCCTGACTCCAGCCTGTGCCTCTGGCATCTGTGGCATCTTTTGAGATATAAATACAACTCAGGGGGCATCCACCCCACCCCCAGCCAGCCCCTGGCCCAGAGGCCTGGGTCCTTCCTGCCTTGGAAAACGGAAGAAAGGCTTCGAGCCTCCCCCCTGAACTGCTTCTCCGATCCCCTCACAGGGTCAGCGTGCTGGTGGGAGCACCCAAGGCTAACACCAGCCAGCCGGGAGTGCTGCAGGGTGGTGCCGTCTACCTCTGCCCCTGGGGCACCAGCCTGGCACAGTGCACCCCTATTGAGTTTGACAGCAAAGGTAACCAGCCCCCTTGGGAGGCCTGGGAAGGTCGAGGAGGGACTGGGGGTGGGGCCCAGAGTGAAGGGGAGAGCCTGCCCAGTTCCCTGGCCACGTGCCCTCCCAGCGCCGATGGTGGTGCTCCAGTTCTGTGCAGAGCAGCGGCTCCCCGTGGCACTCACACCACGTTCCCAGTGCAGCCCAGCCCAAGGAGGGCGGGCATGATTCAGAAACATGTGGCTCTCATTTCCCCTGAATCACCCACAACTCGGGGAGGCCAGGCCAGTAACACAGACAAAGACAGGGAGAGTCACACAGGCTGGTCGATTCATTTAGCTGAGCACTGCCTAAGTGACGGCGTTTGCCAGGTGCTGTGCTGGGGCCTCGGGGGGTCGGAGCATGAGCTAGCCACTGCCCTCAGAGAGCTCGAGGCCCGGGGTAGATGCAGGGACAGGGAGGGGGAGACAGACAGAGGCCACAGATAAACAGTCATCACAGCGCACGCTTCAAGAGCACTTGCTCTGTGCCCAGCACTGCTATAAGCGCTTTATAAATATTAACGCACTTAATCCTTTCAACAACTGTATGAGATATTATTATCCCCATTTTATAGCTGAGGAAATAGAGGTTAAGTAACTTGCTCAAGGTCACACAACTAGTAAGTGGTGGAGTAAGGATATGCATGCTGAGCTATATCTGGCTTCAGAGATAAAGGGGGGCGGGGGAGGAGGGAAAGAGGATCCAGTGCATAAACAGATGGAGACAGTGGGGGGTGGGAGATAAGATCATGAAACAGATGGGTGTTGTTGTTGTCTTTAACCTGAAAGACAGGTAAGATTCAGAAGAATAAAAAAGGATGTCCTGGATGATGTATATAGCCAACCCCCATGGACACAGACAATGGTGTGGGGAAGGCGTGGATAGAAGGGGTCCATGGGGCCGCACGCCAGAGGTGTGAGAAAGACCCAGAGAACAGGTGCTTAGAGAGGGGCCCAGGCACAGACAGAGAAGTGCAGCCAGAGGGTTCCCCTTCTTCCCCACTACCTCCTGCCCCGACCTCCCTGCAAGCACCCTGGCCCAGCTGGACCAGAGCAGGCAACGCCCGAACCCCAGGTGTGCGCCTCCAGGGGGGTGAGTTGGGCTCTACACAAAGGGGGGTCCGAGACCCTTTGACATTCCCCTCCCAGTAAGTCCTGGGCTTTAGGCTTGCAAGTGCTTGGGCGCCCCCAGCTGTAAGGGTAGGGGCCGAGCTGGGCTCGGGCGCCCACCACCCGCATGACTCGCCCTCTCTCCCTTCCCCGAGGCTCTCGGATCCTGGAGTCCTCGCTCGCCAACCCAGAGGGAAAGGAGCCTGTGGAGGACAAGTCCTCCCAGTGGTTCGGAGCCACAGTCCGAGCCCATGGCTCTTCCATCTTGGTGAGGGGCCGGCAGGCTGGGGGCGGGGGGCGGCCAGGGGAGGGGCGCCCCAGGCCTGGAGGGCGGAGAGGGCCCCTGTGGGTCTGAACCGAAGGCCTCCCCAGGCCTGCGCCCCGCTGTACAGCTGGCGCACGGAGAAGGAGCCCCTGAGCGACCCCGTGGGCACCTGCTACCTCTCGGCCGACAACTTCACCCGCGTGCTGGAGTACGCGCCCTGCCGCTCAGGTAGGGCCCGGGGGCCCGCGCCTCCTCCGTCCTCCCGTTAGGGTGGCGAAGGCCGCCCCTTACCGCCTTGCGCGTGCTGTCCGGCTCGGGGGCCCTTCCTCCGGGGCCTCTCCCACCTCCTCCCCAATCTCTCTGCGCTCCTGCGCGGCCCGTCTGCGGGGTCTCCTTCCCACCGCCTCCTCCCTTGCAGATTTCAGCTGGGCAGCCGGCCAGGGTTACTGCCAAGGTGGCTTCAGTGCCGAGTTCACCAAGGTGAGAGGGGGCCCGGGGGGACGTGGTGGCCGGGAGGGTGGACACAGGGGCATCGGGACCATAGGTAGACTCGCCTCCTTCCCCCCACAGACCGGGCGTGTGGTCCTGGGTGGACCAGGGAGCTATTTCTGGCAAGGTGAGTCCCGCTGTGCTGACTGCTAGGCCCCTGGCACAGGCCTGTCACCCGGCTCCCAGCCTGAGGTCCCCATCTCCCCTCCCGGTGGCCGTCCCAGTTCTCCTCTCCCTTTGTGGAGACTTACCGTCCTCCTCCACCGCCCTGCGCAAGCTTGCCTTCCTTGAACCAGACTTCTGCAATCCTGCCCAGTCACACCCACCCCCAGTTCCCTGCCCCCCTCCTCCCTGCCCCTCCTCCTCCGTCCATCTCCTCATCCCCTTCCCAGGCCAGATCCTGTCGGCCACGCAGGAGCAGATTGCAGGGTCCTACTACCCCGAGTACCTCATCAACCTGGTTCAGGGGCAGCTGCAGACGCGCCAGGCCAGCTCCTCCTACGACGACAGCTATCTGGGTGGGTGAGCAGGTGGGAGGAGGCGAGGGGCCCACCCAGGCACTCCTGTCCTGTCCTCCACAGCCCCCCGCCTCCTCTTTTCCCGTCGGGCACCCCCAGCCCCGTTGTCATGCTTGTCCTGTGCAGGCTGACAGTGAAGGCCTGAGGGGTGGGGGACGGATTGGAGGTGGGCCTGGGCGGACGGGTCCCCGAAGCAAGAATACTAATACCCACCCCCCTGTCCCTCAGGTTACTCTCTGGCTGTGGGTGAATTCAGTGGTGATGATACAGAAGGTGAGTATGTCCTTAGGCTAGGGCCAAGGGAGGGGGTGGATGGACATCCAGGAACTGAGACACTTACCATTCTTGTAACTTTGTTCCCACCCTCAGTCCGCAACTTTCTCTTCTCTTTGCAGACTTTGTTGCTGGCGTGCCAAAAGGGAACCTCACCTACGGTTATGTAAGACCCTGCCTGACACTCCCTTCCTCCCCCCCCCCACCCCACCTCTCCGCCTCCCACCGGTGATCGCAGAAAAACATGTGCCCTAGATGGTTTGCTCAGTGTATAGAGCGTGGGGCCCATACCAAAGGGTCCCGGGTTCCATTCTGGCACTGATCCTGGAGCATGCGGGAGGCAAGCTATCGATGTGTCTCACATTGAAGTTTCTCTCTCTGTTCCTCCCCCTTCCTTCTCCCACTCCCCCTCCCCTTTCACTCTCTTTAAAAACCAATGGGACAATATCCTCGGGTGAAGATTTTGAAAAACAACAAAAACACATGCAGGGCAGTTTGTGAGAATTCTGAAAGTGGATCAGAACACGGGGCTCTGGGGTCAGATCTGGGTTCCAGGTCTGACACCTGATGCTGATGCATCCTTCTGTTATTTTTGTTTATTCATATTCTACTTCACTCCGTAAATCCTTGAGCCTGCTTAGCCTCTCTGCAGAGTGGGGTAACAATAGTTCGACTCCAGGGCTCTTGTGAGGATGAAATGAGGTAATGCATGTGAACGGGCTTCGTGAGCTGTTGAGCAGTGTACGCCTGGTAGCTGTTATTATTAGACCATGACAAGTGCTTTAAAAAGGTGACAGATAAGAGTGCCGTAGGAGTTTGTTCAATTAACATTTATTAAAGCAAAGCATGAGATAAGAAGACGAATAAGACATCACACCTCATCTCATAAGGTGCCTCTGATCAACTGTGTGAGATAAGACACATATAATTGCAACCTAAGCGACAGCTACTGTGCAGGAGCCCCTCAGTGTGTCAGGCACAGTCCACTCGTGGTTTCTAGTCAAGCCGGTGGGGGCAGACGGTACCATGAGTTGTTTAAGGTCACACTGTTATAAGTGGCTGGATAGAGATTTAAAAGCAGGTCTGCCTTATTCCAAAGTTGGTGTTCTTCTTGCACTCCGGTCGATTTCAGGAAGCGGGTACGATGGTTTAGGGAGAGGAACAACCTCCATTCCAGGCGGGAGAGGATCGGAGAAGGTTCTGCGAAGGGTCCGTGGAGATGGGCTGCCCAGGGAGGAGAAGGGGGAGAAAGGGTTGAGCCGAAGCAGACAGGCTGGGGCCAGTTGTCCAGAGCCTCACAGAGCCGGCAAAGAAGTCAAGGCTTGGATAGTGGCTGCAGGGAACCATTGTGGGTTGGGTTTTTTTGTGAGTATTTTTTTTAACCCTCACCCAAGGACATGTGTTTTTTATTTATTTATTTATTTTTAAATATATTTTATTGATTTTTTACAGAGAGGAAGGGAGAGGGATAGAAAGTCAGAAACATCGATGAGAGAGAGACATCCATCAGCTGCCTCTTGCACGCCCCCTACCGGGGATGTGCCCGCAGCCAAGGTACATGCCCTTGCCGGAATTGAACCCGGGACCCTTCAGTCCGCAGGCCGACGCTCTATCCACTGAGCCAAACCAGTCTCGGCTGTTTATTTATTTTTAAAGAGAGAAGAAGCGGGGGGGGGGGGGGGGGGAGAGAAACAACAGTCGGTTACCTGGACTGGGGATCCAACACATTACCTTTTGGTGTAAGGGACGATGTTCCAACCAACTGAGCCACCGGCTAGGACACTACTGTGGGTTTCAAGCTGGTGTGTGTGTGGGGGGGGGGTGCTCCTAGGTTATGCTGCAGTGGGGAAAGGTGCTGAGAAGAGAGACAGCCTGAGGCGGGGAGGCTGGTAGGAGGCTCCAGCAGTCCTGGGAGAGGACTCTCCAGCAGAGAGCGGGAGTGAAAGACGGGGACTGCCAGGGCCAGCCGCTCAGCGGGGACGTCGGGAAGATGCGACGTCGGGAGGGCTGGAGGATGAAGAACGAGTGCGGCCTCAGAGTGCATTCGGTCAGTCAGTTAATAATGACTGAGCGTCCACTACTTCAAGCTCTGGGGAGAAAACCAGATTCCTGCCTGCACTGATCTTCCACTCCAATGGGTAGACATGGGCAATAGATAAATATTCGACCTGACAGTCATTGATAAGTGATATGGAGAAGAAGAATGTTGCTGTGGGACTGAGCTACTGGCATAGAAATAGGGATGTGAGGGCAAAGCTCAGGAGGGAATTGGGGCGCAAGTAGTCTGTGTCTCCAAGGAATGCCTGCCTTTGGGTAGTCTGTACGTATCTGCCCTCCGTCCAGGGGCTGGGAGTCTGGGGCCAATGGGATTCTCTCCTCATTCCTAGGTCACCATCCTTAATGGCTCAGACATTCAATCCCTCTACAACTTCTCAGGGGAACAGGTGAGGACGCCCCCCGACCCCAACCCAGTTTGGCCCTCTGCCCACCAAGCCCCAGCTCTGACCCAAGAAGCTCAGCCCACCTTCTCCCTGCAGTCTCTGACCTCCCTCCATAGCCCCTGTTGATTCAGTTGACTGAGCCCCTAGTTCTGACCCAGAGCTCTGTCCTCCCCAGATGGCCTCCTACTATGGCTACGCAGTGGCTGCCACAGACATCAATGGGGACGGGTGAGTAGGGAGGAGGCACACCGGGATGCCCCTCCCAGGAAGGAAGGATGGGGACAGGAAAACACAAGGAGTGTTTTTCTCCAGGCTTCCCCTCTGAGTTCTCACTGTCCCCACATCTCTTTGCCTAGGGCAGTGGTCGGCAAACTCATTAGTCAACCGAGCCAAATTTTTTAAACTTCTTCTAGCTCCACTTCTTCAAAATAGACTCCCCCAGGCCATGGTGTTTTGTGGAAGAGCCACACTCAAGGGGCCAGAGAGCCGCATGTGGCTCGTGAGCCGCGGTTTGCCGACCGCTGGCCTAGGGCAGAGAGAGAGCTGACCACTGAGACCAGAGGACCTCAGCTCTTTCGCTCGGGTGGGAGGGAGCCTGGGGTCAGGATGTCTGGAAGCTCCTGGCTTTGGACTGGGGAGGGGAGGTGGCCAGCAGGGTGCCAGGACCCTAGATGGTTCCCCTGCCCCCAGGCTGGATGACTTGCTGGTGGGAGCACCGTTGCTCATGGAGCGGACGGCCGATGGGCGGCTCCAGGAGGTAGGCAGAGTCTACATCTACCTGCAGCAGCCAGCCGGCATGGAGCCCACGCCCCTCCTCACCCTCACTGGCCATGATGAGTTTGGCCGATTTGGAAGCTCCTTGACCCCCCTGGGAGACCTGGACCAAGATGGCTACAATGGTAAGTACAAAGAGCTGAGGAGGAGTCAAGAGTCAGAAGGGGTTTAGAAAGAGAGTGGCTAAGATACCCAGACCCCCAGCGTCTTCCCACAATGTGTCCCCCAGCGTCTTCCCACAATGTGTCCCCCAGCGTCTTCCCACAATGTGTAGGTCTTGAGGCTTTGGCGAAATTAGAATATTGGGGATGACAGCTGGGAAAAATAGGATCCTGGGTCCTGGGTTTTGGTGGTAAAGATCTGAACTCTTGGATCTGGGCCTGCTGACTGGTGTGTGTTGTGTGTCTTCCAGATGTGGCCATCGGGGCTCCCTTTGGTGGGGAGACGCAGCAGGGAGTGGTGTTTGTATTCCCTGGGGGCCCAGCGGGGCTGGGCTCGAAGCCTTCCCAGGTGCTGTTGCCCCTCTGGGCAACTGGCCACACTCCAGACTTCTTTGGCTCTGCCCTTCGAGGAGGCCGAGACCTGGATGGCAACGGATACCCTGGTGAGTTGTTCCCTAAGCCCTGTTCCGCTTACAGTTCCCTGGCAGCTGTCCCCCTTAACTCCTCTCTGCACTTTCCTGAGGTCCTTGGGTGCAGTTCTGGGGTACTGCCGCCAGGTGGCGATGTTCCCTCACTTCGGCCTCCTGGAGCAATGAAATAGAGGGGTTAGAAAGGAAGGATCCTAATTTGAGGCTTGCTGTAAAGGGTAGTTTCTTACTTCTTGCAGATCTGATTGTGGGGTCCTTTGGTGTGGACAAGGCTGTGGTGTACAGGTATGAACTCCAGGATGGGCAGCCTGGGAGAAGTGGGAACTGGGGCGTTTCTCAGCAGGGCTGAGGTTGGGAAAGTGCACCAAGGATGGGGATCCCGGGGCTTGAGTATCAGCTTCTTGCCCAGGTTCCCCAGGGTCTCAGTTCTATTGTCCCCACGTCCACTCTTGGCAGGGGTCGCCCCATCGTGTCTGCCAGTGCCTCCCTCACCATCTTCCCTGCCATGTTCAACCCAGAGGAGCGCAGCTGCAGCTTGGAGGGGAACCCCGTGGCCTGGTGAGCGGGGGCCCAGGAGATTGCAGGGGCTGGTCTGGTGACCTCGGTCTGTGCCTTAGAGGAAGGCAGGGAGGCCAGGTCTGCAGCAGGGGGGGTGGGGGGTGGGGGCTAGTCTGGGTCTGTCTGGGAGATAGGCGAGGACGTGGAATCCCTTTCCGGTGGGTACATCAGCTCTCCCCTTGGTCTTCCTCCAGCATCAACCTTAGCTTCTGCCTCAATGCCTCTGGAAAGCACGTTCCTGATTCCATCGGTAAGGGAGTCTCCCTGCATCTCTCGGGCACTGGGAGGGATGTGGGGACTGGGGACGTGGGCCCTGCCCTTCTCTCTGCGTAGGTGGAGAGGGAGGGGCAGGATCTCCTAACCCCCCCCCCACCCCCCCCCACCCCCCCCCCCCCCCCCCCCCCCCCCCCCCCCCGGCTGCAGGCTTCACGGTGGAGCTCCAGTTGGACCGGCAGAAGCAGAAGGGAGGAGCCCGGCGCGCGCTGTTCCTGGCCTCCAGGCAGGCCGCCCTGACCCAGACCCTGCTCGTCCAGAACGGGGCCCGGGAGGACTGCCGCGAGATGAAGATCTACCTGAGGGTACGGCCTCCAGGGCAGGTCCGGGGCGCCGGGGGGGGGGGGGGGGGGGGGGGGGGGGCGGTCCTGAAGGGAGAGGGATCGGGAGGGCAGGTCCGGGGGGGGCGGTCCTGAAGGGAGAGGGATCGGGAGGGCAGGTCGGGGCGCCGGGGGGGGGGGGGGGGGGGGGGTGCGGTCCTGAAGGGAGAGGGATCGGGAGGGCAGGTCCGGGGCGCCGGGGGGGGCGGTCCTGAAGGGAGAGGGATCGGGAGGTTCCAGGCAAAGGCTGAGGAGGGGGACCCTTCTGTCAGAGCTGGGAGCCAGGCTGCCAGGGCTTCTGAGGAATGAGGATGGTCACGTTTGGACCCCTGAGTTCTCGAGGCCCTGAGTGGACAGAAGGAAACGTGAGAAGCACTGTCCCCTGACTTTGGGAACCCTCTCCCCTGCTCCAGAACGAGTCCGAGTTCCGAGACAAACTCTCCCCGATTCACATTGCCCTCAACTTCTCCCTCGACCCCCAAGCCCCCGTGGACAGCCACGGCCTCCGGCCAGTCTTGCATTACCAGAGCAAGAGCCGCATCGAGGACAAGGTGAGGACAGGGTGCGGGGAGCCAGGAGAGGGGCCTGGGCACCTTCGGCAGGACCCTGAGTGGGGGAGCCGACCTACAGCCCAGGAGGGCTCTAAACGCCCTCTCTGATGGCCCCCTGCGTCCCAGGCTCAGATCCTGCTGGACTGTGGAGAAGACAACATCTGTGTGCCAGACCTGCAGCTGGAAGTGTTTGGGTGAGTGGAGCGAACATCGGGCGGGGGTCCCAGACGCCACGGTCTGGAAGCGGGACACATGGGACCTGGAAGGCCCCGGACCTGAAAAAGCACAGCAGGGACCTGCGAGCCAGCTGTGTGACCTTGGGAAGTTACTCAGGTTCTGAGTCTCCGCTTCTTCATCCGTGTAGTGGGAACAATAGCACCTACTTCCCTCGCCTTTTGGAAGAAGTAAATGAAACCGTTTACGAAAAGCAGCTAGCCTAGTGCCTGCCATAGAGTTGGAGCTCAGTAAACGGTGTCTGTTGTTATTATATCACTAGAGGCCCGGTGCATGAAATTCGTGCACGGGGGTGGGGGGGGCAGGGATGTCCCTTAGCCCAGCCTGCACCCTCTCCAATCTGGGACCCCTTGAGGGACGTCTGACTGCCTGTTTAACGGGCAATCGCACATCCTTCTCACAATCCAGAACTGCTAGCTCCAAACTGCTCACCTGCCTGCCTCCTGATTGCCCCTAATTGCTTCTGCCTGCCAGCCTGATCACCCACTAACCACTACCCTGCCAGCCTAATTGATGTCTAACTGCTCCCCTGCCAGCCTGTTTGCCCCCAACTTCCCTCCTCTGCTGGTCTGGTCACTCTTTTTTTTTTTTTAATTATCTTTATTGTTCAGTTTATTAATTACATTGTTCCCTTTTTTCCCCGCTATAGCTCCCCTCCACCTGGTACCCATCCCACCCTCCACCCTCACACCCCTCCACTGTCCTCTCCCATAGTTGCATGATTTTTGTCCACTCTCTTGCTGCACTTCCCACACTCCTTTTCTCCCCAAGAATTGTCAGTCCATTCCCTCTCTATGTCCGTGATTCTGTTACATTCACCAGTTTATCCTGTTCATTAGCTTATTAATTCACTTGCTTTTTAGATTCATTTGTTGATAGATGTGTATTTGTTGTTCCTAATTTACACTTTTATCTTTTTCTTCTTCCTCTTTTTAAAGAATATCTTTCAGCATTTGATATAATATTGGTTTGGTGGTGATGAACTCCTTTAGCTTTTTCTTATCTGCGAAGCACTTTATCTGACCTTCAATTCTGAATGCTAGCTTTGCTGGATAGAGTAATCTTGATTGTAGATTCTTACTATTCATCACTTTGAATATTTCTTGCCACTCCCATCTGGCCTGCATCGTTTCTGTTGAGAAATCCGCTGACAATCGTATGGGTGCTCCCTTATAGGTAACTAACTGTTTTTCTCTTGCTGCTTTTAATATTCTCTCTTTGTCTTTTGCTCTTGGCATTTTAATTATGATGTGCCTTGGTGTGGTCCTCTTAGGGTTCCTATATATTGGGGTTCGGTGTGCTTCTTGGACTCCTAAGTCTATTTCTTTCACTAGGTATGGGAAGTTTTCGGTCACTATTTCTTCAAATAGGTTTTCATTGTCTTGCTCTCTCTCTTTTTCTGGCACCTCTATAATTCAGATGTTGGTATGCTTGAGGTTGTCCCAGAGGCCCCTTACGCTATCCTCAATTTTTTTAATTCTTTTGGTTTCTTACCAGTCTGGTCACTCTTAACTGCCCTCCCCTGCTGGCCTGATCGCCCACAACTGCCCTCCCTTGCAGGGCCTGGAATCTCCCAACAGCCCTCCCCTGCTGGCCATCTTGTGGTGGCCATCTTGTGTCCACATGGAGGCAGGATCTTTGACCACATGGAGGCAGCCCTCTTTTGTGTTGGAGTGATGGTCAATCTGCAAATTACTCTTTTATTAGATAGGATAGAGGCCTGGTGCATGGGTGGGAGCCAGCTGGTTTGCCCTGAAGAGTGTCCCAGATTGGGGTGGGGGTTCCCTTGGGCAAGGGGCGGCCTGGGCAAGGGGCCTGTGGAGGTTTGCAGGCTGGCCATGCCCCCCAGCGACCCAAGCGGAGGCCCTGGGATCTGGGATTAATCTATGTCTACAATTGAAACTTTGTAGCCTGGAGCAGAGCCAAGCCTTCTGCTCGCTCCAGGGTGACAGCCATTTCTGTTTGAAACTTTGTAGCCTAGAGTGGAGGCCTAGGCCGGCAACGACAGGCGGAGAGCTTGGCTTCTTCCATTGCCAGGGAAACCCAAGCCTCTGTTCTCTCCAGCTCAGTGGCTGCCTCCATTTCTGTATCTTTTATAATTGAAACTTTGTATCACTGAGTGGAGTCCTAGGGTGGCAATGGCAGGTGGAAAGCTTGGCTTCCTCTGTTGCTGGGGAAACCCAACCCTTCCTTCTCCTCTCAGTGGTGGCAGCCATCTTGGTTGGGGTTTATTTGCATAAGCTGCTCCTGATTGGCTGGGGGCGTGGCTGTGGGTGTGGCTTGCAAGTGTGGCAAAGGTATGGTCAACTTTGCATATTACTCTTTATTAGATAGGATATTTTTGTCCTGGTTTGGAGATGAATTCCCATGTCCCTTACCATGTGCGCCCCCTCCAGGGAGCAGAACCACGTGTACCTGGGCGACAAGAACTCTCTGAACCTAACTTTCCACGCCCAGAATGTGGGCGAGGGTGGCGCCTATGAGGCTGAGCTCCGGGTCACGGCGCCTCCGGAGGCTGAGTACTCAGGACTCGTCAGACACCCCGGGGTATGGACGGGACTCTGGGAGGGGCAGGGGTCTGGGGAGCAGCCCTGCCAGAGGGGCCCCAAAGCCTGACCTGCACACCCGCCTCACCTCCAGAACTTCTCCAGCCTGAGCTGTGACTACTTTGCCGTGAACCAGAGCCGCCTGCTGGTGTGTGACCTGGGCAACCCCATGAAGGCGGGAGCCAGTGTAAGTCGGGCAGCAGGGAGGACGGAGCGGGCAGCGGGCAGCGGCTCAGAGCGGTGCTGTGGGCAGGGAAGGAGGGCTGGGCCTGGGATGAGGCAAAAGTCCGATCTCACAGCCTCCCTCTCCTTCCCCGTCCCGCAGCTCTGGAGTGGCCTTCGGTTCACAGTTCCTCACCTCCGGGACACGAAGAAAATGATCCAGTTTGACTTCCAGATCCTCAGGTAGGGGCTGGACTGGGGGGGGGGGGGGGGGGACACGACAGGCAGGAGTGCGCAGGCTGGAGCCGTGTCGGGCAGCCGGGCCTGTGCCAGCAGACTCCTCGCTGGCTGGGCCCCAGCACCAACTCAGTCTCTCCATCCACAGCAAGAACCTCAACAACTCGCAGAGCGAAGTGGTTTCCTTCCGGCTGTCGGTGGAGGCTCAAGCCCAGGTCTCCCTGAACGGGTCAGTGCCCAGGGGAAAGGGGGCCGCCCTGGGAGTGGGGAGACTTGTAGGAAAGTATGCATGTAGCATCCCTTCCACTGTCCTCTTAAAAACCACCTTCCTTCCTAGTGTCTCCAAACCTGAAGCAGTGCTATTCCCTGTGAGCGACTGGCATCCCCCAGACCAGCCTCAGAAGGAGGGGGACCTGGGCCCTGCTGTCCACCATGTTTATGAGGTGAGGAGGGAAAGGGGCAGGAAGACCAGGACCGGGAGGGCTGGGGCCACAGTGCGTGATCGGGAAGGAGGAGCTGGGATGAGTGACGGATGGCTGGGAGCAGAATGAGGGAGGGAAAGGTGCGTGGAGGGAGGAGGAGTGCTCTGTGAGGCCTGGGGAGGGTCGGCGGGAGAGACAGAGGAGGGACAGGCCAGTTGAGTGACTTGGGAGGGATTATGGAGCTACCTCGTTGGAGCGGATTTCGTCTCTGCCCACGGCTCTCATCTTTAACTCTCGAGACCAGAGAGCCGCAGCAGGTGTGGGGCCGCGGTGAGCCAGGGTCTCCACGGAGCAGGGGCGTCCCCTTCCTGCTGGCGATGACTGTGCTCTCCTCTCCTCAGCTCGTCAACTGGGGCCCCAGCTCCATTAGCCGGGGCGTGCTGGAGCTCAGCTGTCCCCTGAGCCTGGACGGCCAGCAGCTCCTCTACACGACCAGGTTCACAGGGCTCAGCAACTGTTCCTCCAGCCACCTCCCCAACTCGGAGCTCCTGGAGGTGAGAGGCCTGGAGACAGGTGGGGTGGGAACCGAGGCTGAGAGGTGTGGGGAAGGGCACCGGGGCCTGGAAGAGCGCGATGAGGCTGTGCCTGAAGCTAGCGCTGAGGCCATGGAAGGGCCTCCAAAGGCCAGACACCTCGAGGCCCGAGGCAGGAAAAAGACTCTGTTATGCCCCGCACTTCAGTCATTCTGCTGAGACCTGCCCCCTTATTTCAGCCCTGGCACGCTCTGGGAACCTAGCTCCATGCCACCTCCTCTGGGGAGCCTTCCGGTCTGTTCCTCTGGCCGCCCTGGCATCCTGGGTCAGATCCTGAACCCGATCACGGGGAGCCTTAGTGTGCTCATTCACAATACTTACTAGTGGAGTGCCCTCACTGAACCCTGTTATAGGCTCAGGAGATACCGCACTGAACAAAATTAGCTTACACTTCCGTGGAGGGCACCAAACAATAAAAACTAAAGAGATGAACCAGTGCTGAAGGGGACGCGATAAACGCGCAGCGCTGACATTCTGAGTGGGGAGCAAACTGGGACTGGCCCATCGGGGGAAAATCCTGGGGGCCTGAAAGATGAGGATACGCCTACCTGTGAAGACTTTGGGGAAGAGCATCCCAGGAAGGAACAGCCAATGCAGGGGACAGGGACCTAAGTATTTCCACATCTCTTCCTGCAAACTCCAAGGACCAAGTTCATTTCCGTGTTTCACGAGGAGCTGAGCTCGGTGATTTGCCCCCGAGGTGGTCGGTGGGGTGGGTAAAAGAACGAGTGAAGCTGCCCCGGGCCCAGGGGCAGGCTGACGTCGATGCTGAAATGAGGTGGAAGAGGCAGCTGACAGTCTCTTTCCTCTCCCAGCTGGATCCCGAGGGCTCCCAGAACCACAGGCTGCAAAGACGCGAAGCTCCAGGCCAGAGCCCCGCCTCTGGGCCTCAGATCCTGGTAAGTCGCCCCGGGAATGAGGTCTGGGCCCCAGGGCTGAGCACCTGTTTGAGTTCTCCAAGGGCAGAATTCCAGGTTCAGGCTTCCTCGTTCTTCGCAGAAATGTCCGGAGGCGGAGTGTTTCAGGCTGCGCTGTGAGCTCGGGCCACTCCACCGGCAAGAAAGCCGAAGTCTGCAACTGCATTTCCGAGTCCGGGCCCAGACCTTCCTGCAGGTAAGGGAGCTTTCCCTCAGCCCTGACCCCACCTTTGGGCCTGCCTGGACTGACCCTCCCTTTCCCACTGTCCTAGCTGCATCCTTTGGGAAAGGGGCCCCGGCCTCCTTCTCCCCTCCTGCCCTTGTTTAAACAGAGCTGTGTCCCTGGCGCCACCTAGTGGCCACACTGAGAAGCGTGCCAGCTTCCCTCTCCCGGCCCATTCAAAGAAGGTGGAAGGGCTGGAGGTGATCAGCGGGCAGAGAACGTAGAAAAACAGAGATGGAAGAGAATCTCTAGTGGAGAGACAAGCAGATGCAAGAGTAGCAAATAACGAGCAGTCATTTAGGAAGTGCACACTAGGGGCCAGATATTGTCCTGGGTGCTTACCCCACATGAATAAGTGATTTTTAAAAATTATTTTTTACACTCCATCATCTAATTATGCATTGTTTAGTTATAACTATCCAATTGCACATTTATTATCTCACGTAAGGGACATAGATTCAGGAGAGAATGAGCCCAAAAAAGGGCAAGACCAGACCTGAACCAGACGGTGGGGAGCCGTATGTTCTTTACATCCCAGGGACGGAGGGGGTGGGGGACTGCTCTGAGCCCCTTCCCTCCACCCACAGCGAGAGCACCAGCCCTTTAGCCTGCAGTGTGAAGCTGTGTACGAAGCTCTGAAGATGCCCTACCGAATCCTGCCTCGGCAGCTTCCCCGAAAGGAACTTCTGGTGGGTCCGGGGCCAAAGGTCTGGGCCGAGGAAGATGGGGCTCAGGGTGCCGGGCCTGGCACGAGGCCTGGGACATCGATGGGGGGGGGGGGGGGTAGCCTGCTGATGGTAACAAATATTTACTGAGCATCTACTATGTCCTGCTCCAGGGACAGATGGACAGGGCATCTTTACTCCTAGAGTTCCCGGCCTCGCAGGCACCGAGACGACCGTGTGCGAGAGCCGGGGTCTTTGTGGGGCCACGTCGCAGGGACCCCAGCACACAGTCTTGCAGGTTAGGAAAGGCTGCCTGACAGAAGTGATGTCTCAGCTGAGGCCTGAACTACCATGCGAACCACCCAGGAAGGGAATGTCCTCTGGAGAGAGGAAACCAGCAAGTGTGAAGGGCCCCAAAGTCAGCGACAACAACGCACTTCTTAAGAATTTAAATTTTGAAGTTCAGAATTCCGTTAGCCCAAGGTGGGAGGCGAGAGGTGGGTCCAGGTCCAGTGGCGAGTGGGAGGGGCCCGTGGCTTTCCGTGACCTCCTGCCTTGCTCCCTAGGTGGCCACAGCCGTGCAGTGGACCAAGGCCGAGGGCGGCCACGGCGTCCCGCTGTGGATCATTATCCTCGCCATCCTCATCGGCCTCCTGCTGCTCGGTCTGCTCATCTACATCCTCTACAAGGTCCGGCACATCCCCCCCTCCCATCAGGTTCTGCCCCTGACCCGGCACAATCCCAGGCATCTTCCTCCAAACCAATTCTCTAGCCACACGCCCCACTGGGCGCTGGCCACAGGCATCCCACCCTGGCCCTGCCTGTAGGACCCTTCCCTTCGTTCTACAGCCCGTCTTAGAGTCTCTTGAATCAACCTGAGACGTTTGCCCTCTACTTGCAAAGTCAGTGTTACTCACAGGTGGCAGATTTGGCATTTGTGCTGTCACTTTTCCAAAGACCCATGGCAGCTCATCACCGATTGGCCAGACGCTAGCCGCGGCCTCGGAATCCTCCTCCAGAGGCAGCCAATGCCAGGCAGTCAGACTTGGAGCTTGAATGCAAACCTATTTGCTATTCCTGGCTCACCTGGGGGCACTTTTATGGCATTGGTGAAAGATCCCTTTATACCAAAGCACCCTCCCCCGCTTTAGCCCCCCGGCCCATTGGACCTCTTGGAGAGGTAGACATGACAGCCTGAATTTAGGCCACTTTTGCAAGATAGGGAGATTGGAAGCACTAGAGAGTCCTCTTCATTCCCCCTTGGCTTAAGATCTGGGGAGAAATGGGAGCCACAGTATCTAAACTCTCCCTCCTTTCCCCATCATTAGCTCGGATTCTTCAAACGCTCCCTCCCTTACGGCACCGCCATGGAAAAAGCTCAGCTCAAGCCTCCAGCCACCTCAGATGCCTGACACCTAATCCCAGACTCCAACCCTGAAGGCTCAGTCCCCCCACCCGAAGTCTGCTGACGGGGAGGGGCTGGGTGCTTCCTGAAGGTGCTGAGGGCCAGGAGACGCTCCTCTCCCAGCCCAGAGACATACTTGAAGGGCCAGAGCCGGGAGGTGAGGAGCTGAGGATCCCACCCCCCATGCACTGTGAAGGACCCTCGTTTACACATGCCCTCCCCGTGGATGGGGGAACTTCGATCCAGGGACAGAGGCCTAGCCTCCCTGCAGCCTTTGCATTTTGGAGAGAGTTTCCTGAAAACAACTCGGAACCAGAACTGGGGAATCCAATCCCAGTTCTCTGGGCTAGACCTGCCACCAGGACTTCCTGTCCAGCTCCAGCCTGCAGAGATCTGTCCGCCTTGCCAGAGTGCCACAGGAGGTCCCGGCTAAGCACCTGGAACCTGGGGAGTGAGACCCGGCCGCTCTGGACAGCCCCCACCGCGGTGGGCGGATTAGGAACACTAACTGTGGATGGTGCCAGGACCAGCTCAGGACAGATCCCAAACAAGGATCAAGGCTGGCCCAGAACAGCTCCAAGGAGAGTCAGAACTCTGATGGGGCCAGATTGAACCTGGGACCCAGACTCAGCCATTGATAACCTAACCAGGCAGGTTCAGGACAACATCTGAACCTGCCCCGGACACCGGGGCCTGGAGGCCCCGTCCACCTCTGACTCGGGAGAAGTCAGGAATTGCCCAGGACTCTGAAGGGGCCATGATGGCAACAGATCTGGAACCTCAGCCTGGCCAAAGGCAGGCCCTCCCAGTCCCCCAGAGAAAGGGGGCCCCCCCTCTCGGGCCTGCAGGATCTGGGTTCTGCCCACCAGCTGCACTGACGCTGCCCTTCCTCTCTTTGCCCAACCCTCCCCACTCCTCCCCTCGGCTGGGACACCCGGGACTTATTTAAACTCTGTTGCAGTGCAATAAACCCGGCCCGGTGCCCCCACTGACCAGAGCTGGAATCTTTTATACTTTTTCCAAACCCATCCTGGAACCAGACAGCTTGGTGGGTAGGAAAAGCCTGTGTTTCTCACAATTGCTTTCGCCTGGGGGCCAGGATTATAAACCCCAGGAACTGGGGAACTTGTTTTGGGGTTCCATTCTCTTAGGTGAAAGAAATGATGGAAGGAAGACTTGACCCCTGCCCATCTCTCAGCCCCACAGACCTGGTCCCTAACACCTCCAAAAGAGAAGGAAAGAAACCCTTTCTCCTTGAGGGTTAGGGAAGAATGCAAAGGGGGAGGTCCAGGTTGAAGGTGGGAGAAGATGGTCCAGAAGACTCACTTGGGCTTCCCTAAATCAGAACAATGAAATGGGTTGAGAGAAAAAGCCACAAAACTAAATCAGAAGAAATCAGCTAGGGTTTTGTTTTGTTTTATTGTTTATTGTATGGTGGTGGGTAGATGGGGGGGGGTGTTAAATATTCTACATTACCCCTTTAATTTCTGTAAATAATCCTGTGAAGTAGGTACAATGAACCCCATGCACACAAGAGGAAATTGAGGTCCAGAGAGGTTATGTAACTTGCCCAACTCACACGGTGAGTGCCAGAGCAGAGTCAAATTTAGCCTTGCCTGACTGAGAGCCCTCCTCCTTAACCAACATGCGGTGAGGTTCAGGTCTCTGAAGAGAAATGGAAGTGAGGGAGCCCCTCAAGGTCCTCTGTCTCAGGAAGGCCTGTGCTAACAGGCAGCAGAGAAGGAGAGGGGTGTGCTAAAACCTAATGGGATTGTCCATGTCATGCTAGGCCAGAATTCAGCCACCAGAGGGCAGCAAAGCTACAAATGTATGGAAATTTGGGGACGGGAGGCTATGCGGTCCAGCTCGCCCTCTTCCTGCACCACCCCGACTCTTCTTTTTAAGGGAGAGGGAGAAACATCGAATTGTCGTTCCATTGATTTATGCATTCATTGGCTTCTTGTATGCGCCCTGACTAGAAATCTAACCCACAACCTTGGTGTCCTGGGACAAGGCTCTAATCAACAGAGCTGCGGGGCCAGGGCCAGGAACTAAATGTCTTATTACCTTGGGCTCCTGCCTAGCAATGCATCAGCTCAGAATCTCTCTCCTGAAAGACCAAGGTTGCTCCACACTCCCACCTGTGACTTCTCGATAATCCTGCACCTCAGGGACTTCTTCGCAGAGCCTGTAAATGAAGAGGAGCTAACGGGGAAGAAGAGGCCTGATGAAGTCAAGAGCCACCCAGCATTTCCAAGAATAGCAGCTGGGGCATAGCTCGGCACTGGGAATTCTCAAGGAAAGAGATCCCGTGCTCCCCGCTCCTGGGGGAGGGGCGGGAGTGACGGCAGCCAACCCTCCTGGGGGAGATCTGAGACTTCTTACACGATTTCGAGAAGGAAACGAGGAGGGGAAATGGGCTCTGAGTGTTGGGTTGGTGTCGGGTATGTCTGTGCCGTGCCTGTAGCTGGAGTCTCAGAAAATGACAAGTTCTCTCACAATGTAAGAAAGCAATTCCTTAGGCTCAGAAAGGCGGCAGATGTAATCCAGCACCAGCCTCTCTGTCCCTGGACTGTCATTCCCAGGCTCTGGTCTGCTTCCCCTTCCCAACCTCCCAGCCCCTCCAGCTCTGTCTGCCTCCCACTGTTGAGACTTGAGTGATCCAGAGGGACTAGGATGGGGGACTGGGAGGCCTGAGTCCTTCCCTTGTCTGTTGGTGGAGATGGAAAGGAGGCCCTGGGAAGGGAACAGAGCAGCTGGGGGTGCAGGCAGGGGGAGGAGCCCAGGAGAGGCAGCTGGCAGGCGGGAAGCTGATCTGGGGGTCTCAAGTTTCTTGACATCAATTAGAGCAGCCGGCCTGGCCTCATTAGTAGCCCGGGGTGCAGGGCTCATCAATAATGAATTCACCCCACACACTACACCCCCCCCCCCACCTCCAGCTGCCTACAAGGTCACCCCGCCCTTTACCAGCTGCCTGCCCTTGGTAAACTAAGCTACCACCACACCCACCCCCCTGCAGAGACCTCCCTAACTCAGAGAGAGTCCCTAGGACCGTGTGGGAAGGTGGGCAAGGCAAAGGGGTCTCTATCACACCTGGTTCTATGAGTCCACTCAGGAGGAGAAAGAGTGTGAAGAGACAAGGAGGGGTAGATGTAGGGGTGAGAAGCAGGCTTTGTGATGCTGGGGTTGGATGGCATAGTGAGAGGTCAGATCCAGAGCAAGAGGACCTCCTCCGATGGGCTCAGAGACCCCACATTCTCCCCCAAGGCCAGCCTTGAACAGCAGGGCCACAGAACCCTAAGATCTCTGGCCTCTACAGCCGAACAAGCTCCAGGCATTGGCAAGCCCGGTATTCTCGTGCCCTTGAGTCGGAGATGCCGAGATCGGCAGGTGCAGAAACCTCTTTCCTTCAAACCAACCAGATCAGCGCAGGGAGGGCACGAGACCGCTCAGGCTCAGAAACAGGAACTTGAACTTCCGGTACTTTAATTAGCCATCTAGTCCCAGCTTCCCTGCAGAACCCAGGAACGCCGCTCCCCATTCTCCTTCCCTTGCTAGAGTCTTCTAAGAGTCCAGTCCCACCACTTTCCACCGACCTACTCCTTCCTGTTGCCACACTCCCTAAATCTTACCTGTTCTGGTTCCCAGTCACACCTCCTTTCCCTCCGCCTGGGGTTGGCCTGATGCTGGCTGCTTGGCATTGTGGGAAGGCCTCCTGCCACCCTCCCTCTTGGGGCAGGTACAGACAGGTCCAGGCTGCAGCGGCTGCATCTTCCCCAGACACCTCACAGACTCACAGACTCCAGTCTTATGATGGCGTCCCAGGTGTCTGCCGCCAGCCAAGTCCCTTTGTTGGTCTTTGGGGTACATCCAGGGTCCCATACTCCGCCCCGCCTCCCTGGACATTGTCCGCAGCCCATACATTCTGTCCCATCCTCCATCCTCCCCTCCACCTCACCAAACACCTCCCACCCGTCCTCTTCCATCCAATTCACCGTCATGGGGGGGGGGGGGCCGAGTTCAGACCCTGGATAGATGCTCCTATCCCCACCCCACCCCATGTCATCTCTACAAGGCTGAGCCTCCGTTCCGGGTCCTCTGGGTCCCTAATGAGCTCAGCTGCCACCTTCTATCTCCACCTTTTTGGGTCCATTGATTACAGTCCGTTCACTGGAACCTTCCCTAAGGACCTAGGCATCTGGGTTCCAGTCCCAGGCCAACGTGCCAACCATCTCAGCCCCACAGCTCACCTGAGACCCAGCCCCAGGCACCCTGCTCGGAGGGCAGAGAAACAACTAGGACCCAAACCTTCTCTGTGCCCCACCCCCACCGCCCGGCCCACCACCGTGGAGGGGATCAAGGTCACCCGCCAGCTCGGGGCCCACGCCTCCCCCCCCCCCCGCCCCCCAGAGGACTTCGCCGTCCTCCACCGCAGGTCAGCCCGAGACCACACTTCCCGCCCTCAGACTCAGCCCTTCCCAAGGGCTCGGGCATCTTCTTCTCCAGCGTCCTCCATCCCCTCCCACCGCCTTCCAGAGGTCTGGGTCCCCAGCCCCGGCTGCGGGGACACCGCCAATCCAGGAGACCCGGGGGCAGCAAATAGGAAAGAAAGCGGGGGGGAGAGGGGAGCCCCCAGGACGCCCCCTCACCGAGCCCCGCGCGCCCGGATCCCCCCTCCTCCCGGCTTCACCTGCTGCGGGCTCCGCCCCCGCTCCGCCTAGCCCGGCCTCCGCCCCGCCCCCGACTCCGCCCCCCGAACCCCCAGCCCGGCCAGAGCGGCCCCCGGGACAGAGCGACGCGGAACCCCGGGCGCCTGGGTCCCCAGCATGATCCTCGGTGAGTGCGCTCTGCGGCTCCAGGCTCCAGGCCCTGGGCCCCTCTCAGTAGGTCACCCCCCCACCCTCCGGCACCGCGGGGACTGCGGCCGCCCGTCAGCGGCCGGGCCCCCTCCCCCTTCTCCGGGCTCCATCTCGGGGTCCCCTCTTGCCCTCTTCCGTAGGCGGCAGGCAGCTTCTCCCGGTAACCCAGGGAAGGCTGAGGGAGCAGACAGTTGGGGGAGACCCCCTCCCCACAATGGAGCATTGCGTATTCATGAGGCTCATGAATATTATAGGACCGTCTACAGGGGCTGGGGAGGGGCTGGTCCCCGCTGGGGGGTGAAGGGAAGGTTCTGACCGCCCCCCCCCCCCCAACCCTGAGCTCCGGCCCTCAGACCTCCTTCTGGGCCCGGGGTTAGGGGAAAAGGAGGAAGTAGGGGGCAGGCGAGGGGAGAAGATGGTGTGTGTAGCGTCGAGGTGCGAGTGGTGGGAGGTGGAGATCGGGGGGCAGGGGGGAAGACGGGGTGGGAAACTGTCCATCCCCGGGCCCCTGCGGTTCAGATCCTGCCTCCGCAACCGTCCTGCCCCAACACGCCAGGACCTGCCCCCTCTCTCCTGCGCTGGCTGCCTGGGCCCTTCCTTCCCGGCTCCCTCTTCCCTCTTCCCCTGCCCCCACCCCACCTGCCTGGGGGTTGGGGGGCTGGGGAGACCCGGAGAGGAAGAGGCAACGGAAGGGTACGGGTGGGGGAGGGGAGCTCCCGCGGGGCCCTGACAGCCCTGGGCCACAGCCACCCCATCCTCATGACCTACATCGGCGGGAACCCCGAGGGGGAGAGGGGGGAGAGGGGCAGATGAGCTAGCTGTGTGCTAGACTCCTCATCAGCTGGGCTCCAGGCCTCTGCCCCCAAATAGTCTCAGGCCTGCTCTGCCCTCTGCCCTCTGGCCTCTGCCCTGGCTAAGGCAGTTCCTGGGCCTGCTTAGGGTGGGAGCCCTACTATCCGGGCCCAGACACCTGTGGTCTCCCCGCCCGCCGCTGGGGACACCTGGCTCCACGCTGGTGCCCCAGGCCGGGCCTCGGCCTCTGCTGTTTGTGTCCTTGGCTCTTTGCTTTTCTTTCATTTGACCCCTGTTGACTTCCCACTAACCATCTTCGTTTCCTGCTTTGCATCTTCCTCCATCTCTTTCTCTCCCGCTCCCGACTCTCCTCACTCTCTCACCACTTATGTCTGACCACTCCACCTGGCCCTCCCTCACAGCTACTAAATGACCGGGGAAACAGGGCATGGCCGACTGGTCGCCTGCCTCCCTCCCACGGGCGTCCCCCGCAGGGAAGACAGTCCCACCGTCTGGGAAGACTACCCTAGAGTGACCCTCTCCACCACAGCCTGCACTCAGTCCCCAGAGCACAGGCTCCACATTCCTCCGTCCTGTGCAATCCCTGTGCCCCGGCCCCACCCTGGGAACAGGCCCCACCCTAGGTGTGAGGCCAGGGGCAGCGGCGTGTTTGTCCAGAGCAGGCCGGCGTGAGGCAAACTCCCCCTGACCCATGGTCCCTAAAGAGGGCTTCCGGGACCTCCTCAAACCGGACAAGAGCCCACCACAGGAAGAATGCCTGGACCCACCAATGGGACCCCACCACATCTCCCTGGAGGACACTGGAACTAACTCCCTCTTGGGCCCACCCCACAGGGGGCGGGAAGCCTGGTGCCCTGGCCCATGCATCTTCTCCCTCTTTGAGGAGAGAAGGGCTTGGGCTCAGCGGCTGTACTGAGGTTTGCAGGTTCTGCGTGCAGAGATCTAGCTATGGAATCAGGGTGCAGCTGGGAAGGCCCAGCCTGCTGGGCCCAGGTTCATGGTGGAGGAAGTTCTGGGCTCAGTTCCCTGCTCCAGGTCCCTCTTGCTGTCCTCTCCAGGCGCACCCCTCCTGTGGCGGGGGTGAGAGGGACATTGAAAGAGGTCCTTTCCTGTCCGATTGAGGATGTCCCAGGCTTTGTTTTTTTTCTCTCTTCCCACCTTCTCCCTTTGGCCCCTGCCCCCACCCACATCTACCCCGAGTTATTGGGCTGATGTTCTAGTTATTGTTCATAATCATCCCCTTGTTGCTTTCATCTTCGACTTCAAAGCCTTTCCAGCCCTCAGCCTGCCTCTTGCCAAGATGGGGGAAATTGAGGCAAAAGGGGACATTTCCATGGGACTTTTTCAAGAAGGCAAGACCCAGGGTGTCAAGACTCTCCTCTCAATCCCCAATATTAGCATCTCTGGGGAGGGAGAAGAGGCTAAAACGCCTGAAGAGAAAACGAGATGAATTAGAGGAAAAAATCCCAATTCAGACTCGAATCCAACTTCTCCTTGGCCCCAGAGTCTAATTCCCCTGCTTTTCACCACTGTGGGCCCTAACACAACCTGCAGCCGGAACCCGGATACCTCTGACTAATCCGCCTCTCCTCCCGGCCGTTCTCCGGGCCAACGCCGACCCAGGCCCAGGCACCTTCCTGGCTCCTGTGCCCACGCAGCCACTCCCTGCGCCGGCTCACGGTGGACACGCCCGTTCTTTACCACAAGGGCTGGAAGCCCCAGACCCAACCTAAAACAGCCACGGCGCTGGGGCGCTGGGACTCTGCCCAGGCCAGAACTTCTGGGGAGCAGAGGGAGGAAAAGATGAGCTCTCAGTGGGATGGAAGGAGTCAGCTGTGGCCTGTGCGCTGGAGGGGAAACTTGAGCAGGATCCTTGCCTAGGGCAAGGTAGAGCACAGAAATGGACAGATGGACATCCGTCCAAGGGTCTGAGAGTTCACCCTCTAAAGTTCATTGGGAACTGTCTTTAATACAGCATTTGGCAGTTCCCCACAGAGATGGGTGAGGCTCTATCCGCAGGAGGTAATTATGTACTCTAATGAGCTAGGCTCTGGAGTGGCCTGGCCCAGCCAGGCCCCAGCTCTTCCCTGCCCTGCCTGAGGTGTGTGACACACACACACACACACACATACACACTCCAATTTGCTCTCCACCCCCCTCCCCAAACCTGCCTAAAGCTCTCACCTAGCCAAATAGCAGAAGACCTAAATCTCCTACCTCATTTCCTGCTTCCCCAGTCCTTCCCATCATTCCTGCCTTTCCCCCCTCCTATCCCTAGTCTACCCAGAAATGTGTAGTGCTTGAAAGCCAGACACACAGATTCAAATCCCTCACTAGTTGTGTGGCCTTAGTCAGGTAACTCCCCTTCTCTGAGCTGTTTGTCATCATCTGCAAAATAAGGGTTCATCTAGTTAGCAAACATGCATTTATTGAGCTCCCCGCGGCATGCCAGTGCTTTACACGAACGTGTCCAATCCTCTCCACAACGCCAGCAGGCAGGCACAGCTGTTCTCCTTTGGTGAAGGAGAAGTGAGTCCGAGAGAGTCCGAGAAACTAGCCAGTCACCCGGCTAGGGAGCCGTGGCTCCATCACAGAGAGACTGCGTACGTCAAGTGTCAGGCATGTAGTGGCAACTCTGCCCCTCCAAAAGTAGCAGTTTTTTAAAAATATATATTTTATTGATTTTTTACAGAGAGGAAGGGAGAGGGACAGAAAGTCAGAAACATCGATGAGAGAGAAACATGGACCAGCTGCCTCTCGCACACCCCCTGCTGGGGATGTGCCCGCAGCCACGGCACATGCCCTTGGCCGGAATCGAACCCGGGACCTCTCAGTCCGCAGGCCAATGCTCTATCCACTGAGCCAAACCGCCTTCGGCGTATTCTTGTTCTCCCCAAAGGGATGGAGGTGGAGCTGAGTCTCGGACCACCTGAAACCAAGGGCCCTGCTTCTGCCCATTCGCCTTGTCAGCTGCCATCTGCCCACCTTGTGTCCGTCCTTCCCTCACTCCATCCTCACTTCACCCCTTCCTCCCACTTCCCCGTCCTTCTCCGCTCCCTTCCCCCCGGGCTCCTGTCAGTGGGAAAGATGAGTTGCTGGCTGTAGGAAACTGAGTGGCTGCAGCCTGTTTTCTTCCAACCCCAGCAAGTGCATGGAACTTGCTCTCCCCTTCCTCTCCTTGAGCAAGATGGAAGGCAGCGCCCAGGTCTCTGCTCCAGAGTCAGACCAAAGTCCTCTGGGGTCACGTAGCGGAGAAAGAACGTTCAGAGCGCGACAGATCTCACTCTAAATCCCAGCTCTGATATTTATAAGCTGTGTGACATCAGTCACGTTGTCAACTTCTCTGATCCTCCGTTTCCTCCTGTGAAAAACGGGAAAAATAGGATCGACTGCCTCTACAGAACTGTCACTACCTCAGAGACGCGGCGTGATAATGCTCGACTGGAGTAAGGGTCAAGGAGCTGAGCTGCTGCCTCTGGTGTCTGGGGCGGGCAAGTGCCAGCCCCAAACCAGCTGCTAAGGTGGCTGCTGGGTGCTGGGACTCTGGGGGTGCTCAGGTTTCTCTCACCATTCCTGATGCCACCCCGGGCTTGTTAAGGCTGCCCTGGCCTTGTGTGCCAGGCAAGAGGGTGGGGTGTAGAGAAGAGAAGCTACGAGGGGACAGACTGGTAAGGGAAGACGGTTACCCCAACAGCCCGTCTGTCCTTGTCTTGCTGTGCTTTCTGTCCTCTGGTCTCTCTCTTCTCCACTCTAGCTCTGTATCCGGCTTTTCAGCAGTGAGACCGAGGCATTCCCCTGTTTTCCTCTCTCGTTTCACTCTCTCCCATCTCTGTTGTTCTCGGTCCTCTTCTCTCTGTGTCTATGTTCCGTTTCTCAGTCACTGATTCATGCTGCTGTGTCTTTTCCATTTTCTCTTACTCATTCATGTCTGTCTGCCCCTCTCCCTCCCTCCTCTCCTCCTGCCCCATCCCAGCTGCAAGGGAATGGACACAGGGTGTACAGAAAAAGAGGAAAGGACTCGGGGTATACAGACCCCTAGATGCCCAAGGGCCAAAGCCAAGCATCCTGCCCTTTCCTTCAACCCTTGTCCCCTGGAGCTTCCCGCAGCTTTGACCTCTCTCTGCCTCAGACACCATAGCTACCCAGTCCTAGCTGTGGGTGGAAAAGACAGACCCCTCCAGCCCTTTCTGGACCAGCTCCCTGCCCCCAGCTGTGCCTGAGCCCTCCCCACCCCCTCCCTCTCTTCCTCCTGATTCCCCTAATCCCTGCTCCCCCGCCCTCCCCTCTGCCCCACTTTTGCAGGACTCTGATTGGCTGATTCTACTGACTGGACTGGGGGGGTGCTGGCAAGGGAGAGGGCAGGGGGCAGAACCAAGTGAAGGGGACGCTGTCAGGCCCGGGCCCCTGGGGGGCCAGGGGCAGGCCACTGCTTGGGGGCAGCAGGCACCAGAAACTGAAGGTATGAAAAGGGGCAGTCTCTATGGAGGGAGCAAGAAAGGATCTGAGGGACCCTGTGCCCCGTAGGTCAAGGGAGGACAGGGCCAAGCTTGCAGCCTACTGGGTGTGCCTTTCTTGCCGGGAACCCCTGCTGCTGACAGGGGCTTGCTCACCCACTGAAGAGCAGCCAGAGTTTCCCAACTGGTGGACGGAGAGGGCGAAGAAGGGAGCTGGGCCAGCGGAACCCCAGAGGGGTCCTGAGGGCCTTAGGGCCACCCCTTTGGAGCCTGGCGGGGTTCCTCCCACGGCTCTGGAGGGAGGAGAAGGTCTGAGTGGGGGCTGGGGCCAGCGGAGTGGCTGGCCTGGACTTTCATTTCCCATTTGGGTGAGACCAAGGCATTCCCCTCGCAGGGGCCTGGTTGTGGTTCCTCCTGCAGAGCGGGAGGGAACACTCCAGGTTAGACAGGGCCGCAGGGAGCCGGGGAGGCTGGGGGGAGGGGGCCTGAGAAGGACCCCAGGGAGTCCGCCTCCCAGAGCCAATGCCACACGCCTATTACCCCCGGCGGTGTCGACAGTTCGTTAAGAATTATGATTGGGCCCTGACCGGTTTGGCTCAGTGGATAGAGCGTCAGCCTGCGACTGAAAGGTCCCGGTTCGATTCCGGTCAAGAGCATGTACCTTGGTTGTGGGCACATCCCCAATAGAGGATGAGCAGGAGGCAGCTAATTGCTGTTTCTCTCTCATCAATGTTTCTGTCTATCCCTCTCTTCCTCTCTGTAAAAAATCAATAAAATATTTTAAAAAAAAAAGAATTATGATTGGGACAAAATCATAACTGTTTGGGTCTCCTGAAAGGTTCCATAGTCCTCCTCCACACCTAGGCCTCAGTGTGCCCCCTGGGCAGTGGGATGAATCACCCACGGACTGTTCTCCCCGAGGTGAAACTGGCTTTTGGGATTCCCTGAGGAAAAGCAAAACCAGAAGGAGGGAGTGGCCTGGGGCTCAGGGTTCCCAAGTCCTGCTGGCCCAGCAGGCAGTCTGCCCAGGTCTGTGCTCTCCCTGCTCTGTTTAATGCCAAATGGTCTTGGAGGAGGGAGGCTAGAGAAAGGGGAAGTGAAAGCCACCCAGAAGGGAAGGGCTGGTCTGCACCCTCCCCGGACTCCAGGGGCCGGGCTCCATTGCTCGGGAGCCAGCAAGCAGGGGAAGTGTGTGTGCACATGGACGGAATGGGGGCCCCAGCTGGGGAATGGGACTGACAGGCTTCAATCTTCCTCCCTCACACAATGTTTTCTCTGCCCTCCAGGCAGCCTGAGCCGGGCAGGGCCCCTCCCTCTGCTTCGGCAGACCCCCATCATGCAGCCCCCGCTGGACCTCAAGCAAATCCTGCCTTTCCCCCTGGAGCCGGCCCCCACCCTGGGCCTCTTCGGCAACTACAGCACTGTGAGTAGCCGCGGCCTGCCTCCCACCCCTCCTGTGACCTCAGCTCTCCCTCCACCCACTCTTGCTCTTTCTTCCTCTTCCCCTTGTATCCAATTCCTTAACTTGTTAGAATCCCATCTCCCTTGTCCTAGCCGGTTTAGCTCAGTGGACAGCGTGTTGGCCTGTGGACCGAAGGGTCCTGGATTCGATTCCGGTGAAGGACAGATACCTTGGTTGCAGGCTCCGCCCAGGGCCCAGGGCCGGGCAACCAACTGATGTTTCTCTCATATCAGTGTTTCTCTCCGTCTTTCACGCTCTCTTCCACTCTCTCTAAAAAGCAATGGAAAAAATATCCTTGGGTGAGGATTAGGATCCCATCTCCCTTACTTCTAGTCTATTACAAATATTGTTGGCTATCTGGTATATTGTTTATACTAATAGCTAATATTTGCTGAGGTCTTGCTATGGGCTAGACATTGTGCTGGGTGTTTTATGATTCACCTACTCTAGTCTACCATCTAGAAAAGTAACAATACTTACATTGGTGACAGTGGTTACAAGGAGGTGGGAGGGGTGATAGGCTATCCATAAAGACAGAAATATCCAGAAAGAGGAAATGAGCAGGAACATAAGCATGCCTGTTTGTAAGTTCCATCTCTCTGGAGCCCACAGTTGGGTGGGTGTGGTCAGCAGGGTAGGTGTGGAGGGCTGGCAAAGTTGTCTAGATTTAATGCCATATGAAACAGCCATTATCCAGTCTTGAGCAGGAGAGTGACTAGGTAACAGCAATGAGTAAGGCCCCAGCCGTCCTGATACGCCAAGATTTCGGGTTTGAACCCCCGTCAGGGCACATACAATAATCAATCAATGAACGCATAAATAAGTGAAACAATGAATCTCTCTCTCTCTCTCTCTCTCTCTCTCTCTCTCTCTCTCTAATTAGTCCGTCAATAAAGAACAGTGTTTAGGAAGGTGAGTGTAACAGCTGGATGGAAGGGAGCAAGGCTAGAGGAGGGCGGCCAGTTAGGAGGCTGTCCCAGCCGTGTGGGCCTACAGGGAAGCCTAGAGCGCCGGACTAGTGGGCGTCTAATGCCAGTGGCAGTGTGAGGAGGGAGCGAGGGAGCTGGGCAAGGTATTTCCCAGGAAATATTGATCGACCGTGGTGACCAACTGGTATTTGGGGATTGGGAAGAGGAGAGAGAATGAGTCGATGATGACTCCAGGGTTCAGGGCACTGTAACTGGGAGGAAGAACTCAGCTCGAAAGGGGCAGGGGGTTGAAGGAGGAAGCTGATCCCGCATGCGGCTGCTGAATCCATTTAGGACATGGGGCCAAAAAATTCAAACATTTAGAATTTGGGGCCTGGAGACTGGGCTAGAGCTAAAGGTTTAGGGGAAGTCAGCTTTATTCAATTCAAATAACCCACCATCCAACCATATTCAGCTATAAACATCTACTGAGCATCTACTATGCACCAGGCACTGTGGTAGGTGTTTCCATACACACAACCCAACAAAGTAGACATTATTACTCCTGTTAGACATATGAAAAACAGAAACTATGGCTCAGACGGGATTCATAATTATCTAAATTGACACAGTATGTGCCTAAGGTATGATTTGAACCCATAGCCTGTGACTCCAAATAGAGTTCTCTTAATACCAGCTGCTTCCTCCAAACTTCTCCCAAAGAATCCAAACCAACATTTGTATTGCACTTTGAAGTTTACAAAATGTTTTTCATATCTCAATCTTGTTAGTAATCCTAAGGAGTAGCTGTGATTTTATTTTCATCTTACAGATGAGAAAACGAAGTAATTACTATAAGCAAGGTATGTTCTAGACATGATGGAGACATGAGGATGAAATGATATGGTCCAATCTTGAAAGAGCTTATATTCAGGGGTGATACATAGACACGAATGCGGCAATCCGCAATGCAAAACAGAGGAAGAGTTAATAAATGTCGTGAAACAGACACTACCAATCCAAGTCTACACAAAGTAAATTTATTTTGAGCATCTACTATGTGCCAGGCACTGTGCCTGGTGTCGAGGACACAAGACTCAGTTCACGCCCTCGTGGGACTCACAGTTTAGTAGGAAAGATAACGAGATAACAGTTACCCTGTAGTGTGAGGAGAGCTGTCAGAGGCATTTAGCCCAAGAGGGTGAGGGTGTCAAGAAATACTTGCTGGCTGTGGTGGTCCCTGCGGAACGAATGTGAGCTAAGCAGGAGAAAAAGAGAGAAGAGGAAAATGTGGAGCAGGTGACATAGGATTTGAACTTTGAAGAATTAGTAGTAGGATTTTAACAGGAGTCTTAGAGAACATTTCAGACGGAAGCAGATAGCATGAACAAGGTCTAGAAATGAGCACTTGAGAAAGGGCAACCAGTTGTATGTAATTAGAGCAAAAAGTGCTGGGAATACCCGATTTTCACTTCGCCTCAGATCACCCATCATTTTCCCCATTTTATTATATATATATATATATAAATTTTTTATTTCAGAGAGGGAGATGAAGAGAGAGACAGAAACATCAATGATGATAATGAATCATTGATCAGCTGCCTCCTGCACATCCCCCACTGGGAATCGAGCCTGCAACTGTGGCATGTGCCCTGACTGGGAATCGAACCGTGACCTCCTGGTTCATAGGTTGGCAGTCACCACTGAGCCACACCGGCCGGGCTCCCCCATTTTATAGATAAGGAAGTATAGACACTGAATAATCCAGTGTCTGACTTCCCAGGGTTCATAGTTCCATTGCCTCTAGTGGGGAGTGAGGAATAGCAATAAAAAGCCAGAAGCAGAGCTGGGAGAGTGCAGCAGGGTATTTTGCATCGCACTGGCAGGATTTGAACTGATGTTATAAAAGCACTGGCTGTGTGGCCTTAGGCAAATTACTTAACCACTGTGAACCTCAGTTTTACCAGCTGTAAAATAAGATAGTAACAGTATCAGCTCACAAGGTTGTGAGAATCATATTACATAATCATAATGCCCAGCACTAGGTAAATATGCAATTAGTATTAGCTACTATGATTATTTTGTCATTGCTATTCTTTTTATTTAAGGGAGGATCAGAGAGAGAAAGAGAGTATGGCCAAGGCCTTGGCCTTGGGAATAAGCAGAAGGGGCTAGAGCAAAAGAAAAGGAGGAGCCACTGAAGGGGGTGGAGTGGAGAGAGAACCGGGCGCCTGTAGGGTTGGAGAGGCCAAGAGAGTGAGTGGGGTGGGCTGCATCAGTAGTGTCGGCTTCTGCAGGGGAACGAGGACTGCGGAAAAGCTGCAGACAGGCCTTTGGCAGCGCTGAGCAGCCGTTGAGAACATGGCTTTGCAGTCAGGCTGCCCAGGTTTAAATTCAAATCTCAGTTCAGCCACTTCCTAGTTTACGACCTTGAGCAAATTGTTTAACCTCAGGTCCCTCATCTATAAAACAAAGATAATAATAGTACTTAGAAGAGTGGTTGTGAAGATTAAATTAGATAATCCATGCAAAGAGTTCACAGTACAGAGGCTGGCACATTCCAAGGGCTCAACCAACATTAGATGGTGGCGGTGGAGTTATTATTTATGGCAGAGTCTCCCTTCCTGGACTAATAACCTCCAGATCCAACTCCTAATTGGACAGTTCCTGTCCCTTAGCCTCCTCTCCGTGCTGTGTGTCCCTCTGCCCTTGGACATCCCTCCTGTCTCCCAAAGACAGCTTCTCTCTCTCTCTCTCTCTCTCTCTCCTCCCTCTCTCTCTCTCTCTCTCTCTCTCTCTCTCTCTCTCTCTCTCTCTCCGCCCCCCCCTCCCCATCCAGTCCTCTGCTTCACTAGTCTCTCTGCCCTAGGTGGGGTGGGAGGTGATGCGATCCAGAAGTGAGAGAGGGAATCCTAGAAGCTGTCCAGAGGGGATGAGGAGGTGTCTAGGGGAGTGTGCTGCTTTCTCCTGCCACCCCCTCCGCCAAACCCCCACCCCCATCACCCAATGCTGCCCCACTGGGCCGCCAGAGGGCACCAAGTGCACGAAGCATAAACTCTGAGGGCACCTGGTTCTCCAGCAGGTGGCGGGCGAGGGCAGGAGGGGGGAAGAGGTGAGGCCTGCGGTCCCAGCCTGGGGCGGGTCCTGCCCGGGTGCCCGCAGCTGCAGCCGTCCGAGCCGCTGGGAGAGCGGGGCCTGACGCCTGGCTGCCTGGTCTCAGGGAGCAGAAAGGGGCCCGTGTGCAGAGGGAGCGAGCGGAGGGTCGTCTGGGAATGGGAAGAGAGCCTGTCGGCAGGCGGGAGAGCGTCCGGGAGGACGGGATGGAAAAAAGGGGAAATGTCGGAGCTAGAGAAACAGGGTGTTCCATAGGATTGGTGGGAACACTAGACGCAGCAAGGGCCCCCCGGGAGGAAAGCCAAGGTCATGTGGCCCACGCCCCACGGCCGGGCCGAGTGGCCCGCACACACGGCGGGGTCTTCTCTGGAATCGGTGCCAGCGCAGGACTCGCCCTCCTCCCTCCCCCCGGCCCCTCTCCAAGCCTCTCACACCCCCAATTCCCGCCCCGCCCTCGCCCCGCCCCCGGGGCGGGCCCGGTCCCCGCCGGCACCGCCTCCCCTTCTCCCGGCCCGCCCGGCCGCACAGCCCCGAACCACCCGGGCAACGAGAGCCGCTTCCCTGGGCTGCCCAGCCCGGCCCGGCTCGAGGCCCCCCGCCCGGGCCTGCCACCCCGGGCCATGGAGCCGCGGCCCCCAGGGTCCCGCAGGGTAAGCCACCCGTCCCCTCCTCTCTCCCTGGCTCCCGCCGCTGCCGCAGCGCCCCCCACCCCCACCCCATCCCCGCCCGCCCGCCCTTGCGGGGCTGGCCACCTCTCCCTCCGCCCGGTCCTCGGGTTATCCGGCGGCCCATCCCCCACAAACGGCGGCGCGGCCCCGACCAATCTCTGGGTCCCAGCTAGTGCCCCCAGACTGCTGCCACCATACTGGGTACCCCAGACCCAGCTTTTCAGGTCCTTGGAGTCCCCCAGATCTTCCAACATCCCGTCAGGTCCTACACCTGCCCTAAAATGACCATGTCCCTCTTACCCAGCCTGACCCCATCCAGCCTCTCCTTCCCAGCATCCCTCCCCCACAGCTTCCACCTGCTCTCCAGACACCCCCTGGCTCGTCTCCTTCCTATTTCTATCTGTCCTGTCCCTCAGGTCTTCCCAGCGCTAAGATTCCACCCCCTTCCTGTTTCCCCTTTATTCGGGGGGAAGGGGAAGGAGGGTGGTCAGACAAGGGGCAGCAGTCACCAGCTGATAAAGGGCAATGGAAGGAAATATAATCACAGCCCCCGCTCGTGTCCCGATCTGGTTTCCCCCTCCCTCCCCCTTGCCCTTCCCAATTCATTGTGCCCCAGCTTCAGGGAGCAATTCCCCTTCGTGTCTGCTGGTGGAGGGCAGGTGGGAGGGGACCCTTCTGTGGACCTTCCTAGGCAGTTCCTGGGCCAAAATCCCAGGGAAGGGGCTCTGGAGTGGAATGGGCTCTGGGGGACGTTGGCCTCCTCCCCTCCCCAGAGAGCCCTCATCTAGGTCACCAGGCCTCTTGACCTTGGCCTGAAGCAGCACTTCTGTGGCTCACATTCCACCTGCACGGGATTGGGCCCAGCAGCCCTCATCTTCAGCCTGGTGTCTCCTCAGTTCTTGGAGGAGAGGGTGGCAAGGACACACCTGACTGGTCGATGCCCTCTTCCCTGCCCGCGCCTACCCCTAGCTGGTATTTATGGACTTATTCCCGAGGAGTGGGTTGTGCTTGAGAAAAGGCTCTGACCCTGGAAGAAGGACTCAGTAAGGCAGGGACCAGTCTCGGGTGGATGCTGGGATGATGAGCCCACAAGTCATCCTCAGGGCACTGGGTCCTCAGCCACTCATGGGGAGCAGCCTGGGGTGAGGGGGTGGAACATAGACAGAATCAGGGGCCTCCCCTCTCCCCTCTCCATCCTACTCCTCTCTCCCTATTCTTTTAATCTACTTAAGTTTCCTAGCCCAGATTGGGTTTCTGTTTGGGCTGACTTCCATTCCCCACTCAGCGTGTGAGGAAGCCCAGGGACTAAGAACCCTGGGGCAGAGTTGGGGAGGGGGTGTCTCTGGGTAGGAAGGACGGAAGCCTGGAGACCGGGAGCTGAGAGCAGTCATCTTTCTCCTTTTTCTGATTAAAGTCCATCTCCAGTTTGGTCTGTCTTTCTTTCTGCCAAACACATCATACGTTCACGCAGATAAACACCCAGCTGAAGGTTACACAAGCGGGCCACTCGTGGCGTCAGCAGAACCCCCGACACAGAAATGTTGATACATAAGTGATATACACACAGCACATGACGCTCTCACACTCCACCCATGCACAGATTGATCACAGCCTGCCTAGACACACACAGACACACCCATTCTTCCCACTTGGCTATTCCTGGGCTTTCGGGAGGTGAAAGTGAGCCACTGAGAAAGCTGCTTCCAGCCGACGGCAGGCAGCCCAAGAGGTGGACACTTGTCGGTAAGGCCAGCGGCCTGAAACGGGTCACGGTCCTGCCTCTACCACTACCAGCTGGGCAGCGCATTTCACAGGGATGCTCGAGCCCCCTTCCTGACATTACCCACACAGCCGGGGAGATGACGGAGAGCAGAGGGAAGACGGCATGTGTGGGCTTTCCTGATTTGAACCACCTTCCTCCCTCTGCTTCGCATTCCTGCCTCTCTTTGGTGTCTTACTTGGCACCAGGAAGTTCTAGTCCGAGCAGAGGGCCTCCCAAGTCCCCAGCAGCCGCTTTTCACTTGACCCTTCCACCTGGAAGGTAAGGTTTCAGCTCTAATTTGGTTCCCTTTTTATGAGAGGTCCAGAGGATCACCCGGCCCTCCTCAGCCTGGGCTGCATTCCAGTCTCCCCTTCCTCTGGCTGCCAGGGGCCAGAAGGGAGGAGGACTGTGCAGAGAGACATGGTTTTTTTGTGTGTGTGTGTGTGTGTTTTTGTTTTTTTGTGTTTTTTTTTGCCTCTAGGCCCCTGGCTTTATCCCCTGATAGCAGAAAGCCTCAGAGAGAAACTCCCCTCCTCATGTGAACTGTTGGCAGGAGACTGCAAAGACAGCTGCTGACCCAGGGTGGGGGCAGAGCCTGTTTCTAATCCCGCCCAGCCCCACAGCCCTGCCCCAGAAGCTTTGTGGTCAGGGAGAGTTCGGGAGATGTATGGGCTGCCTCAGGCCAACCCAGCTTCTTAGGTTCCCCCCACTTATTCTCCATTACTTGCTAAGCCCCCTACTCTCTCCTGAGTGTTTACTTCTTCTAGAAGCTGTTGCCTTAAAGAGGTCCAGGGAGTGAGTATGTCAAGGTAACTTGGGGTCCAGAGATGGACTCTGGGATCATCTGTCTCCTGGGACCAGAAGCTTAGCTTAGTAGACAGTCTTGCCCCAGAGAGGAGGTACAAAGGGCCTTAACCAAAGGCTCTAGGACATGGGGTGCTTTGAAACTTCCTGTTGTGTGCCTCTGGTGGATCTGCTGAGCGGCAGGAGATAGGTCAGGGTGACAGAGTTGGATCTTCAGCATATGAGCAACCAAGACCGGAGTCCAGGTTCAAGTTCTAGCTCTCCTGTTAACCCGTGGTGTGACCTTAGGCAAACTGCTTCCACTTTTTGTCAAAGGGGAATCCTGGGCCAGTGTATCCCTCAGGTCCCTTCCGGTGATGTGAAGATTGGGCTGGAGGAAATGAGAGGACTAAGACTCAGAGCCCCAGGATACTGAAGGATAAGGAAGAGGCCCTGGGATTTTGGTTGAACCCAGCTCCTGCCACTGGGGGGATGATGGACATGAGCTTGTGCTGGGGCTCCTGGCTCACCCCAGCCTGCCTCCACAGATGGACCCTGTACAGAAGGCTGTGCTTTCCCACACTTTTGGGGGACCCTTGCTCAAGACTAAGAGGCCCATCATTTCCTGTAATGTCTGTCAGATCCGCTTCAATTCTCAGGTAAGAAGCCCAGCCACTCACCCACTCAATGGGTGGAGCAGGAGCAGCCAGGGGATCTTGGGAGAGGACATAAGCTGGGACCTCTGGGAAAGGCAGGGATTAAGGGGCTATCAGGGAAAGGGCAGGGAATGGGGTCCTGTAGGAGGGCATGAAATGACAGAAGGCACTTGAGATGTCCCAGAGATGACTCTATATTTCAACCTAAAGTAGAGCAGTCTGCTAAGGCTGAGCCCTCCTCCCTTGAGGACGACTGATTCTCTGGGTCAGAACGTGTTGGAACACAGGTGGCCGTTAATGTCTGGGTGGGAATGTGGCCTCTGGCCCACTGGTCCTTGGGTGCAGAACTGAGTCAGGTTATTGGCTCCCTTGCTGAGCGTGTGCCCTCTTTGGCCTCTGCTGAACTCTTTCCCTGGCCCATCCACTTCCCTTTAACCTCCTGGCTTCCTCCTTTCTCCCCCTCCTCCCTCCAAAGCACAGACAAAGCCTGGCCCCCACTCCCTCCCATGGGACTTTCCCATGGGGAGAAGCCACCAAGAACTCAGAAACTGGGTGTCTGGCCTCCCGGATTTCCTCCCTCCAAGGCTCCCTTGGGACCTCTCTGTGGGTTTAGAAGGGGCTTTGTGAGGTGCAGGTTCCAAGAGCTTTCAGAGAAAAACAGCAGAGCCTCATTCTGCTGAGTATGGGAAAATAAAGCATATTCTGTTTGTCTACCCAGCCCACACCATGCTGCCAGGCTCTGCACACCACTGCCCCACCCCTAGGCTGTCGGTCTTTTTTTCTGCCTATCCACGCCTTTTATTTCTGCTCTATGCCTGTCTGGGTGACCTTGTAGCTCCAGAATTGTGTGCTCATAGCAGGGGGTACACATAGGGGTTGGGAGGAGCCAGGACCAACCCAGCTTTAGGCCTCCCCTTCCACCTCAACCCCAGGCATCCCCTCTCCCAACCCAGGCTCCACTCATTGGTGGAAGGTGAAAGACCAGAGGGGCGGGGGCCCATAGCAGGCAGCCCTCCCTTCTTTTTGCCCTCGCTATCCTTCTCCAAGCAAGAGGCACTGTTTTGACAGCTGTCTCTGCTGCTTTCTCTGTCTCCAGAGCTGGGCTTGGGGCCAGGGTCCTCCAGGGTGTCTGCAGAGGCTACAGGGAAAATGAGACTCAGGGGACAGTAGCCAGTGTAGAGCCCAGGCCCCAGAGCCTCTGGGATTCCCAGATGGAGGGTAGAAGCAGCAAAGGCTGGATCCTGGGACCAGGGGACACAGGCCCAGGTTCTAAGAGGATGCTAACTGGCCTGATTGCTAGGCCCCTCCCATTTAGGATTCTGTAGGTATGATGTCCTCCCCTCTCACCTCAGGACTAGGTGGGAAGCTTGGATCAGCAACCAGGCCCTGGGTGGGGTAGTGGGTGGAGCCGGAGCTCAAAGTTGAGAAGCCAGTCGGAGCCCCAGGAGTAAGTAGGTCTCCTTGGCTTGGGGCTTTATATCTCTCTGGTGTAGGCAGAGACTCCCTGCATCCTGCTGAGACCACCCCAGGACCTGAAAGCTCTGTGGGGAGAATTGTCAGATGAAAGGTGATCTCGGTTTCCATTTTCTTTCTCCATCCCTACAGAGCCAGGCTGAGGCACACTACAAGGGTAATCGCCATGCCCGAAGAGTCAAAGGCATTGAGGCTGCCAAGACCCGAGGCAAAGAGCCTGGCATCCGGGAACCTGGGGACACAGCTCCCACAGGCAGCACCCCCCCAAATGGAGAGGGTGTAGCCCCCCGCCCAGGTACTGACTCTCCTACATTCTTCAACTGAACTTGTCTCCCCTGTTTTCTCCACTTCCCATAACTCTCCTCTGCTTTCATCTCTCTTTCTCAGCCCCCACCTCACCCCCACCTCCACCCAAGGTGAGTCCTGGAGCCAAGTACAGTGATGCAAAATTTCCATTCTGTCACCCCACCCCCCGCACCCCAGGTCCTCTTAACAGAGTTCCCACTGTCTATCCTCCCCTCCCCACTGCCCAGTGACTCAGAGAGGGGCTAGGGTGAGGTTACCTAGCAAACTTCCTCAAGAAAAAGGGAACCATCAGATCCAGGGAGAGGCCCCTCATCTTGGGAAGAGGGCAGGGGGAGAGTCAGGATATCTGAGGACCTGCACATGAGGGCTGCCCTCAGAGAGTGAAAGTCCAGGACCCCCAGGCAATTTTGTGGGTAATCTTGTGTAGGTCTTGTGACATCTCTGGGCCAGAGTTTTCTTTCCTAGGAAATAGGGGAGTGAAACATTAAGATCTTTGAGATCTTTTCCGGGTTTACAAAAGGCAACTCTGAGATTCTTTCTCCCTCATGGCTAGTGGCCATCTTCAACCATATTCCTAGCCAAGACACTGGGAAGAAGGAATATCATGACTGGAAGATATGAGCCCCTCCCATCCTGGGATTACCACATCAGATGTCAGTCATGGCCAACTCCAGAGAGACCCAGCAGCCTAATTCCTCCTTATCCTTGCCTGTCCTTCCTGCCCCACTAAGCAGAATGAGGCACAAGCATCTGTGCCACCAGCGTGGGAAGCAGCCCCCACTCTTCACACACAGACACACACACACACTCACACACACACACACGCACACACACGCACACACACACAGACACACACAGACACACCACACACACAGACACACACACACAGACACACCACACACATACACAAACACAGACACACCACACACACACACACTCACACACACGCGCGCGCACACACACACACACACACACACACAGACACACACACAGACACACACACAGACACACCACACACACCACACACACAGACACACACACGACACACACACACCACACACACACAGACCAGACACACCACACACACACAGACACACACTCACACACAGACACACAGACACACCACACACACACACACAGACACACCACACACACACACAAACACAGACACACCACACACAGACACACACACACACACACACTCACACACAGACACACACACACAGACACACCACACACACACTCTCACACACAGACGCACACACACAGACACACACTCACACACAGACACACAGACACAGTCACACTCACACACACACAGACACACCACACACACACAGACACACACATACACACACACAGACACACACACTCACACACAGACACACACACAGAGACACACCACACACACACAGACACACACACACAGACACACACATACACACACACAGACACACACACACTCACACACAGACGCACACACACAGACACACACTCACACACAGACACAGTCACACTCACACAGACACACCACACACAGACACACACATACACACACACAGACACACACACTCAGACACACACACACACAGACACACACACTTACACTCACACAGACACACAGACAGAGACACACATACACTCACACACACACACAGACACTCACACACACACAGACACTCACACACACACACACACACACACACTCACACACACACACACACCCCTCCGGGACTCACAGATAGGGGTGGGCAGGTGAGCTGAGTTTTAACTGTGCTCTGGCTGCTTCTTAGCCTAATTGATTGTCTTGGGTTAATCTGATAACATCTCAGTAAAGTGGGGATGGTAGTGGTAGGTAACATTTCTTCAGTAGCACTGTTCTAGGTGCTTCATGCACATTACCTACTTAATTCCTATGGTAATCTCTCTAGAGAGATCAGGATACCTGCCCCGCTTTTGTAAGCCACTGAGTCCTAACCAGACTGAGATGTGCTGTCTGGACGGAGACTGAGATAAAGGATGCCAGAAGTGAGTGAAGTAAAGGGAAATACCACACTGCACTAGCAAACGGACACCTGCAGGGGTCAGGAGGTCCCCTCCCATCAGCTTCCCACCCCCACCGCCAGCCTCCTCAGGAGCCAGCCTCCTCATGACCCGGAAACTGGATCAGCTGCTGGAGCAAGAATGGGAGTGCTAGAGTTTCCCCTGTACGGAGGCCAGAACCCAGTGCTGAGGCCTAGGCCTGTGCATCTTTAATCGAGTCATGAATTATAGAGCAGCCGCATCCTTGTCTCTATCCTCTCCGGTTCTGCTGTTTCTGTTTCCCTTCTGCTATGTCTATGTCTGTCTCTCCCAACCTCTCCTTGCTCATACCGCCTCTGTGCCTTCCTAGAGTTCTTGGGCATATGACCCCCTGGGTACTGGGCAGACTCTGGGGAGGGGACTGGTCAGGAAGGAAGCCCAGGCTGGCTGGCAGGCCATTGAGGGGGGAATCCTTGTTCCATGCCTCTCCCCCTGGCGAGGCTGGCAACTAGCTTCACCCTGAAGGGGACACCAGTGGAGCTAGACCCCCCACGATTCCCAGCTCATGGAGAGCGAGCCGGGCCTTGCCGTCTCACACCCAGCCTGCAGCAGCTGGACCACATCTGGCGCTGGCCCAGGGCATGAGAGCATGCATGTGGTCACAGGGTGGGGACTCCTGGGCTCTTGCCCTCCAGGAAACGGGGTGGGTCTCCTCTACATAAAGAGTCTTCTCCAAAAGCCACCTGGAGTGACCCCTATGTCTCTCCCCCAACAACAGTTTCCATGGAGAATGGACAGGGTCCAGCCCCAGGATCCCCAGAGAAACAGCCTGGCTCCCCATCCCCTCCCAGCATTCCGGAGACTGGTCAGGGTGCAGCCAAAGGTGAAGCGGGGACTCCAGCTCCAGCTTCCCTGCCTGGGGGTAGCAAGGAAGAGGAGGAAAAGGCCAAGCGGCTGCTCTACTGTGCTCTGTGCAAGGTGGCGGTGAACTCCCTGTCCCAGCTTGAGGCACATAACAAAGGTATGGACACCCCTGCCCCCCCAGGTCCCCTCTCCACAGCCCACTCCTGCTCCCTACGTCATAACTCTCCTAGCTTTGAATATGCATGTACCCTCTGAGATCTACCAGCTTCCCTCGCTCCCAAATCATCTCCACCATTCCTTAGTCCCTTACTTCCTCAGTCCTCCGCCCACCTTACTTCTTTCACCCATCTCCCCTGACCCACCCTTTGCTTGCTTGGGTAGGAGGACCCCAAGGGACTTGGACCCCCCTTCCGCCCACGTACACTCGATGCTTCCCATACTGTATTGGGAATGTGTGTATTTGAGGCCTAGTTGTCCCAGAGAACTTTTCCTCCGCTCCTTACTTTCTGCTCGCTGTGGCTTTCAGGTACTAAGCACAAGACAATTCTGGAGGCCCGAAGTGGGCTGGGCCCCATCAAAGCTTATCCTCGACTGGGGCCTACCACTCCTGGGGAACCAGAGGCCCCTGCCCAGGACCGAACCTTCCACTGTGAGATCTGCAATGTCAAGGTCAACTCGGAGGTCCAACTGAAACAGGTGGGTCCAAGGCCCTTCCCAGGAATTCCGGGGCCTTCCACCCTCTAAGAGAGAAGGGAGAACTGGGAATGTGAGTGAGGGCTCTTGTACAGGGTCTGCCCTTGGTGCTGCAGAAGGGGCGGGGCCAGGCACGAGGGCTGTGATTATCGGTCTTAGGGCCCTGCCTCCCGGTAGTTGCTCCTTTCCTGGGGGCTCACTGCCCCCTACCCACTCACCCCTGCAGCACATTTCCAGCCGCCGGCACCGAGATGGCGTGGCCGGGAAGCCCAACCCGCTACTGAGCCGCCACAAGAAGCCTAGGGGCGCCGCGGAGCTGGCGGTAAGGCCCTGGGGCTGCACCATTCGGAACTGGGGGACCGGTGCAGGGAGAAGAAGGGGCACCCGGGAAACGGTGGGGTTTACTGGGCCAAAAAATGACTTCTCCCTCTCTCTCCCCGCCTCCTCCCCCACCCCTGCAGAGCACGTTGACTTTCTCCAAGGAGCTGCCCAAGTCCCTGGCCGGCGGCCTGCTCCCCAGCCCCCTGGCGGTGGCTGCAGTCATGGCAGCGGCAGCAGGCTCCCCGCTGTCCCTGCGCCCAGCTCCAGCAGCTCCTCTTCTCCAGGGACCGCCCATCACCCACCCCCTGCTCCACCCGGCCCCCGGGCCCATCCGAACGGCGCATGGACCCATTCTGTTCTCCCCCTACTGACCGGAACCTGAACCCCCTCCCGCTCAATGCCCCCACCTACAGCCGGGACCCAGGCCTCCTCCTGGCACTCCCTGAATGATCTCTCTCCTCCCCCCACCACCCCGAGGTACGGGGCTCCAGGAAAGGGGAGGGGTGGGGGGGAGGGGGGCTTCAGAAGGGGGGGAACACCCCAGATCTCAGGGAACCCCGCCCCCTACCCTTCCCTCTCCCCTAGAAAAGGGGGGGCCGTCTCACCCGGAGCCCCCTTGGAGACACCCCCCCTCCCAAAAGCCATGTCCATCCAGCCCTTCCCCCCAAACCTAGCACAAAACGGGGTTCACAAGCCATGGTCGGGGTCCGGGGGGGCAGAAATGGATTTTCTTGGCAATAAGCGGACTCCGGGACTCCGGCCCCCTACCCCAAAATTGAAGCGCTTCCGTGAACACCCTCGTCCTCCACAGGGGGAGGGGAATAGGCGGGATCCCTCATAAGCACTTTGGTTTTACCGCCTGCAACCTCACTGTGCCCGTCCGCACCACGCCCCCGCCCCAGGTCTAGCGGGGCCGGGCGCGGGTGCAGCACTTGGAGGCATCTCCGGCACTTGGGTGGGACCAAGTAGATGCCCCTAAAGACCCTTCCCTCACCTTCCTCCCCAGTCCAGGTTCCATTCTTTTCACCAGCACCCATCGCCCAAGGGGTACTGAGGGGGGCAAGGGGTGTCCAGTCCAAGCCCACCCCCGCCTCGCCTTCCGCAAAACTGTGAGCAAAAAGCAATAGAAGCCTCGCCCCTGCCCCTCTCTCCACTTTCCGCAGGATTTGCAGTCTGTAGCCTCCCCCATCCCAGTCCCTGGACCTAATAGCTGTCCCCTCCCACCAGGCACCACAGTACGACTTGGGCGGGGGCGTGACCTCCCCCAACCCCCTGTGACTTCCGTATTGTCAGCCCTTCCAAACACTGACCCCGGAGGGGGACGGCCCCCCACTGGCCTTCAACTCTTTCTGCTTGATAATGTAGCAACTCTCTCCCCCACCCATGTCTTTCCCTTCTCCCTCTCCCTGACAATAAAGTCTGGATTCGTTGCCCTCTGTTCTCCAGACTCAGACTCTCAATCTGTGCCCGCTGTCTTGGGGAGCAACAACCCAGGGATCTCTCTCTGTGTGGTGATGGAGACTGGCACACAGGGAATGGGATCAGAAGGACGGGGTTAGGGAAATGGGGGTGGAAGGAGGCAAGATCTGAGGCTTGTGCAAAGCGAGAAGGGGTTCCCTATCCCACTCACTGCCCCTCCCCCCCCCCCCCCCCCCCCCATCCTCCCTTTGGGTCCAGCTCTAGTATAAACTTGGCCTTGGGGAATCATTCTGAGCCCAGGTCTCAGATTGCAGCCACGGCTGTTGCGAATTCTCTGCAACTCCACCAGGCGGCGCCAAGCACATGAGAAAGGAGTCTCCCCGAGTCTAAGACCCTTGCAGTGCCTCACGAATCTAGGAAGATGGATCTAGACCCAGTCTCAGACAAAGGAAAGAATCAAGATTTTGTGTTTCCGGTGGGAAACCCATGCCAGAGACACGCGAGGCATGAGGAATGGGGGCAGGGAATGGAAATCTGAGCTCTATCCTCTGCGGGGCCCCATATAAATAGTTTCCTCGGATTAGTCCTTCCCCTCTCTGGACCCCATTTTCCTATCTGCAAAATAAGCAGGTTTGGGTCTCTTAAAAATGTATTGAGACTTCATGTATCCAAGACCACAAAAACTGGGGTCATGCTATTTACAGATATGCTAGAATGAATACCTTCTCATCTGGCCTCCTAAATGGTCTGTGGGACAGGAGAGCGTACTCCTCTCTCATATCACGGAGGTTTGGGGACACAGGTGTCCTATTTCCAGAACCTCCAGAATTCAGTTCAACCACACACTCCCAAGAGTAGCTAGTGACTCTGTGACCCCTCCCTCTGTCCCTGCTGGGTGAGAAAACAAGATCAAACAAAAAAAGACCAGCCCAGCCATGGCTCAGTTGGTTGGAATGTCCTCCCGGGCCCAGAAAGGGCATGGGTTTGATTCCTGGTCAGGTGCAACGCAAGGAAGGCAGCAGGTCTCCGTCTCTGTCTCTGTCTCTCCCTCTCCCTTCCTCTCTCTCTCTGAAATCAGTAAGAACATCTCAGGTGAGGACTAAAAGAAAAAAGAAAAAGAAAGAAAGGCCATGGAAAGGGTGAATACAGGGAGGAGGGGGTCAATAGGAAAAAAAGGGAGACATCTGTAATACTTTCAACAATAAAGATAAGTCTTTTTTTAAAAAAAGACCAGACTAGCCCTAGCTGGCTTGGCTCAGTGGATAGAGCCTCAGCCTGTGGATTGAAGGGTCCTGGGTTCAATTCCAGTCAAGGGCACATGCCTGGGTTGTGGGCTCGATTCTCAGGGTGGGGTGTGCAGGAAACAGCCAATCAATGTTTCCTCTCTCTCTCTCTCTCTCTCTCTCTCTCTCTCTCTCTCTCCCTCTCCCTCTCCCTCCCTCCCTCCCTTTCTTTCTGAAATCAATTTTAAAAAAAGAAAGAAAGAAAGCCAGACCAGAACCCAGAATGGCCAAGGGGTCCTCCTGAGTTCATCTTTGCTCATTTCCCTCTTTACCCCCTTTTCAGTCTTAGAGAAGAAAAGGAGAGCAGGTGAAGGATCTTAAAGAGGAAGGGAAGGGGAACAGGGACTTCCTAGATTTGTCAACTGTGAAGTCAGGTTGGAGCTTACTGTGGGTTCAGAAATGGAACCCAACAAGTACTTTTGGGTTTGCCTGTTTGTGTTAGATCTTTCTAGCTGAAAATAATCTATATAATAAAAGCCTACCCCCAACCGGTTTGCTCAATGGCTAGAGCGTCAGCCTGCAGACTCAGGGGTCCCAGGTTTGATTCCAGTTAAGGACATGTGCCTTGGTTGCAGGCACATCCCCAGTAGGGGATGTGCAGGACACAGCTGATGAATGTTTCTCTCTCATTGATGATTCTAACTTTCTATCCCTCTCCTTTCCTCTCTGTAAAAAAAATAAAATAAAATATATATTTTTAAAATAATAATAATAATAAAAAAGCCTAAGCAACCATTACAGCAGAACTAGAACAACCAGTCACTATGATGCACACTGACCACCAGGGGGCAGACGCTCAATACAGGAGCTGTCCCCTGATAGTCAGTGTGCTCCCACAGGGTGAGCACTGCTCAGCCAGAAGGCAGGCTCACTGTGGGAGAGTACAGAAGCGGTGGCAGGAGTCTCTCCCACCTTGCAGCAGCGCTAAGGAGCAACAAGCTGAGCCTGGTAAAGAGCCTGCTGCTAAGGAGCAGCAAGCCCAGTGTAAAGAGCGAGGGATCCTGGATTGCAAGAGGGATGTCCGCTGAGGGGTCCCAGACTGCGAGAAGACGCAGGCTGGACTGAAGAACACCCCCACCTTGCCCCAGCCCCAGTGCACAAGTTTCTTGCACTGAGCGTCTTATAATAATAGTAATTATTATTATAAGAAACTGTATATACAGAAGTCTTGCCCTGTATATCCAGAAAGGCAGGGTCCAGGTCACCTGTGGGGAGAGATAGGGGTGCTGGAAACTGGGGTTAGAGGAGCTGGGATATTAGCATCGTCCACAACCACCTCAAACCTAGTCTAAAACTGACTTCATGATTTAACCCTACCCTAAACCTGTCACGCTCCCCACATTCCCTCTCACAAAGAGCACCACCACCCACCTGGAAAACTGGGATTCAGCCTAGTCTTCCTGCTTTCCAACCCTTCAGCAAAGGAGTCACTAAGTAAGTCCTGTTTGACTTACAACCTACAGGTCCTAATCATTATTCTCTATCCCCACAACCACTGCCCTAACCAGGACTGGCTACATAATTTGTGGGGTCCAGGGCAAAATTTAAAAAAGCAGGACCCCATGTTCAAAAATATCTCAAGACAGCGACTGCAGGACCTTAAACCAAGCCCTGGACCTCGGCCCAGTGCAATGAACAGGCAGCATGCTCATGAAGCTGATTCTGGCCCTAGCTCAGGCCTTGCCTGTCTCTTGTTGGAGCTGTAGTGCCTCTACTGCTCTCTCTAATTTTGGCCTGCGTGCTTTCACTCCTTACTCGCAGCTATCTTAGTGCCAGTCTCTGCATCACCTTTGGATGGTATCCCAGCTGCTGTCCTGATTGGTGTGGCTCAGCTGGTTGAGCGTCATCCCACGCACTGAGAGGTTGCCAGTTGGATTCCCAGTCAGGGTGCATGCTGGGTTTGCAGGCTTGATGAGGGACAAGTGGAGGACAGTTGACTGATATTTCTCTCCTTCTCCCTTTCTCTCTAAATTCAAGAAAAATATTAAAAACGACCACCACCAAAAACAAACAAACAAAAAAAACACTCAGCATGATACACAAGACCTTTCTTGCTCATCTCTCCAGGATCTTCTCTGTTGCTTCTTACCTCATACTTTTCATTCACCTCTACTTAAACCTCTGTGACTTTATGCACTTGTACCCTTTGTCTCAAATGTCCTACATGTGCTAGGATATCACATGGGGCTCTGACAAGAACCACCGCCAAGTCGTGGAGAGAGAGGGAAGGTAGTACTTCCCAAAAACAAAGTCAAGGCCTCTGGGGTACCCAGAATGGCTCCTGAAACTTGGTCTTGTCTGTTGGCCCCTTGAGAAGTGGCCGGATGTCCTGGTGCTTTGCTCCATACCTCAACAATTCTTGGCAGTGATATCATGGCTGCTCTGCTATGCAAAGAGAGGAAGGAAACAGAGCATGGGCATCAGAAAGGAGAAAGGAAGGAATTGATATGGCTTTGGGGTAAGTAGCAGGGAAATTTCAACAGAGAAGCCCAGATTTCACTAGCTAAAACAGAACAAGTAGAACCAGTGACGAGGAAGGAAGTGGCTCGGGTTGGGTAAGTGAGGGGTTTCTTACTCTTTCAGTCTAGTATAAGAGACAGGAGACCAGGGTTCCTTCAGTTTGAAGCCCGACTGCCCACTAGAAAGGACTGCCCTTTGAGTCTGATTTCTTCCCCCACTGGAGAAAGAATTGAAGGCGGGGAGACTCGAGTGAGTAATTTTGAGGTGGGTGTACTTTCCTTTCTCTGTCTCTGCATCTCAGAGGTGATAAAAACAGAAAGAGAAAGAAAAAGAAAAAGAAAAAAGAACTGAGGCCAGCATGTGTGGGTAGCAGAGAGGACAATGGCAGTATCCTGGATACAGGCAGGGGACTCCTGGGTGGTCTTAGAGGAAAGAGGAGGAGTTAAAAATGTTGGAGGACACAGGAGTTACTAAGAGTATGTGGATAGGTACTGAGTAAGGCCTGGAGTTTGAAGTGTGCAGAGACTGAGATATTTAGATAAGAACTTGAGAGAATTGTTGAGAATGGGAAATGACTAAGAGGGTTGGGACTCTTGAGATGAAGAGGCCTGGGAATGGCTCAGGAGGCTGGTGAGCTCCCAGAGCAGTTCAGGTGTCGAGGGAACCAGAATAGCTCGAGATCTAAATTCAAAGTCAAGCCCTGACTCCCTCTTCCTCTTCCTCTCACTCCCTTCAGCCTCCAGCATGTGGAACACCTCTGATGCCAACTTTTCCTGCTACCATGAGTCTGTGGTGGGCTATCGCTATGTGGCAGTTATCTGGGGGGTGGTCGTGGTTGTGACGGGCACTGTGGGCAACGTGCTCACCCTGCTGGCCTTGGCCATCCAGCCCAAGCTCCGTACCCACTTCAACCTGCTCATCGCCAACCTCACGGTAGCCGATCTGCTCTACTGCACCCTTCTCCAGCCCTTCTCTGTGGACACCTACCTCCACCTGCACTGGAGAACTGGCTCCACTTTCTGCAGGGTGTTCGGGTTCCTCCTCTTCACATCCAACTCTGTCTCCATCCTCACCCTCTGCCTCATCGCCCTGGGACGCTACCTCCTCATTGCCCACCCTAAGCTCTTTCCCCAAGTGTTCAGTGCCAAGGGGATAGTGCTGGCTCTGGTGGGCACCTGGGTGGTGGGTATGGCCAGCTTTGCCCCACTCTGGAATGTCTATATCTTGGTGCCCGTAGTCTGTACCTGCAGCTTTGATCGCATCCGAGGCCGACCCTACACCACCATCCTCTTGGGCATCTACTTTGTGCTCGGGCTCAGCAGTGTCGGCATCTTCTATTGCCTCATCCACCGCCAGGTGAAGCGAGCAGCACAGACACTGGCTCAGTACAAGCTGCACCAGATAAGCGTCCGCTCCCACCATGTGGCTGGGACAGATGAGGCCGTGCCGGGTCGTTTCCAGGAGCTGGACAGCGGGGTGGCATCAGGAAAGGCCAGCGAGGGGACTTCTTCTGAGCCAGCCAGTGTGGTCACCACCCAGACCTTGGAAGGAGACTCGTCAGAAGTGGGGGACCAGCGCAGCAGCAAGGTAGCTCAGCAGATGGCAGAGAAAATCCCTCCGGAGGCACCTGCCAAGACCAGGCCAAGGAAAGGAGCCCCAAAAGCTCAGGACTCTCCATCAGAGTCTGGGAAGGTGACTCGGATGTGTTTTGCTGTGTTCATCTGCTTTACCCTATGCTACATCCCTTTCTTGCTGCTCAACATCCTGGATGCCAAGGTGCGGGCTCCCCGGGTTGTCCACATGCTTGCTGCCAACTTCACCTGGCTCAATGCTTGCATCAACCCCGTGCTCTATGCAGCCATGAACCGCCAGTTCCGCCAAGCGTATTCCTCTGTCCTACAACGAGGACCCCAGAGTTTCCGTAGGCTCCAGAGCTTCCGTAAGCTCCGTTAGAACTGTGTTCGGCACCAGAATCTGAGACTTTCATCCAGGACTAGAGTGGCCAGCTGGTATGGAGTAGCTGAAAGTAAAACCTGTGCGCATTTTCACGGAAAACCTCCTCTTGACCCCCAAACAGACATCTCCATCCCTTGCTCAGTGTTTCAGCCCCAGGCTGCCCAAGGTGCATTATTAATTATTAATAAATGAATTCTATCCTACTAATGTCCAGATGTGGTCTTTGGGGAAGAAGGAAATAGACCAGTGTTGGTTTGCAGCTTGAACTTAATAGTGGAGGGTTTGGGGGGACTCAGGACAGAGCCGGAGCAGGAAGCAGTGGGCCTAGGATATAGCGTTCCACTGAAGAGTTTCCAGGTAAAAAACCATGTGAGTTTGACGTAAGAGGATTAGCCTGTGTTTTTTTTAACTTCTCAGAAATGGCTCCTACCCCTAACTACTGCTGCCAGGATCCCCCATTCCTGAAAACAGATGTTTTTCAGTTAAAATTAAAAAAAAAATCAGCTTTGGAAAACTACTTCAAGTGAGGCTATCCCCCTGACTTTTCTTTTTTTAATATTTTATTGATTTTTTACAGAGAGGAAGGGAGAGGGAGAGAAAGTCAGAAACATCCATGAGACAGAAACATCCATCAGCTGCCTCTTGCACGCCCCCTACTGGGGATGTGCCCGCAGCCAAGGTACATGCCCTTGACTGGAATCGAACCCGGGACCTTTCAGTCCGCAGTCCGACGTTCCATCCACTGAGCCATACCGGCTTCGGCTATCCCCGATTTCTGATTTATCCAGTGAGAATGGTCATGGGCGAGGACTCTCGCTCTGTGGAAATGAAACTGAGCTTAGCAGAAGCAATGACAGTTTTAGTTGCCCTAGCACAGTGGTCGGCAAACTGTGGCTCACGAGCCACATGCGACTCTTTGGCCCCTTGAGTTTTTAGCAAAGGCCAGCTTAGGAGTATGCTAATTAAGTTAATAACAATGTACTTACTTACATAGTTTTAAAAATTTGGCTCTCAAAAGAAATTTTAATCGTTGTACTGTTGACATTTGGCTCTGTTGACTAATGAGTTTGCTGACCACTGCCCTAGCAGGGTCACACTGGTTGGAGCTAATTCACCTGACCCCTCACTTCCCCCAGACTTGCTCTTGTCTCCCTGGGTTATGAAAGCAGAACAGAGTCTCTAGTAAAGAGGGCTCAGGGGCCAGGCTGAGGGGAAATCATACCATTCCCTTCCTGCAGACTGCCCAGCATCCTGTCAATCCTCTGCAGGCACATTCTCGAACCTAAAGCACCTGTGGCCACCAGGTGACGCTGGTTCTCTGCGTTTTCTTTCTGGCTTTCCTGTGGAGGACAGCCGGCGGCAGAGGGACTGGGAGTCCAGAGGCACCGCTTCCCTCAGCCAGCAGGGGTGGAGACCCAGGTATCTGCACCCCTCACTCTTCCTCAAACTTAGGGAGAAAAGTAAGGAATTAATTATACGTTTATTATTTGTGAGATGTTTACTGTGTACAGTACGTGGTTCGAGCAGTGGGTCAGGGTGAGCATTGGGGATGGAAGGTGAGTCCTGTCGACAGCAACACTGCTCTGGCTGCATGCTGTTCCCTCCCTGCCCCCAAGCCCATGGACTGAGAGAACAAAGTCAAGTCCGGAGAGACTCAGATAGTGGGGTGGACAGATCTGTTCTCTCACATCTAACACACTCCAAGGGCCCAGGAATCCTGCCTCCTAATCTGGAACATGTGCTTCTGAAGTATCCTCTTCCACAAAAAAATCACAGCAGCCTAAACCGAATCAAGTTCAGGCGTTCAAGCTTCTGAGGCAGGGGCCCAGGCAGGCCGAGTGAACAGTAACAAGGACCAGAACAACACGTGCCCAGGAGTGTGGAGAAAGGTTCCAGGCCAGGGTCTCTGATAATTAGCTCTGTGAATCTGGGCAGGACCCTTGACCATGCTGGGCCTCAGGCTTTATTATCTGTACAAAAATGAGGGAGCGGTGCCCCAGTAATGTCCTAAATCCTATAAATATGTTTTGTGTATTCCCCACAAAATTTACCATAAGGTATTTATTATAATATCTTGTTTACAAATGAAAAATAAGAAGAAACACAATTTGGGTTAAGCAATTTGTCCAAAGTCAAAAGGCTATTAAGTGGTATGACCATAATTTGAGGGCAGAGTCTGACGGCAGCCAGCACTGGCCCGGGAGTCTGACGGCAGCCTTTCTAAAGCTAGAATCACCCTCGCCCAGTGGCCAGCACACTCATCAGTCAACAGAGCCGAACACCAACAGCACGACTGAAATCTCTTTTCAGAGCCACAGAGCCGACTTCTGTGCATGGACCATGAACTTTCAAGTGCACTGGACATACGTGCCCACCGTGGTATTTTGTGGAAGAGCCACACTCAAGGCGCCAAAGAGCCCCATGTGACTCTCGAGCTGCAGTTTGCCAACCACTATCCTAGCCAGTTTGGTTCAGTGGCTAGAATGTCAGACCTCGGACTGAAAGGTCCCAGGTTCAGTGCAGGTCAAGGGCATGCACTTCAGTTGCAGGCTCATGCTCAGCCCTGGTTAGGAGTGTGTGTGGGGGGGCAACCAATCCATGTGTCTCTCTCACATCAGTGTTTCTCTCTTTTAGTCTCTCTAAAAGTCAGTGGGAAAATATCCTCAGGTGAGGATTTGAAAACAAGCCCCAGCTGGTTTGGCTCAGTGGACAGAATGTCAGCCTATGGACTGAAGGGTCCCTGGTTTGGTTCCTTAGTCAGGCACATGCCTGGGTTGCGGGCTCAATCACCAGTGTAGGATGAGCAGGAGGCAGCCAATCAATGATTCCCTCTCATCATTGATGTTTCTATCTCTCTTTTCATCTCCCTTCCTCTCTGAAATCAATAAAAATATATTTAAAGACAACAAAAAAAAAAAACAATAAAAGTAAAATCAAGTTGCCAATTGATCTCTAAAAGTCCTTCCTGGTCAAACCTTCTAAGATTCTGAAAGTTGGCAATTCTCTGAAGGTTTGTAAAGTGTTCCGTTTTCATATTCCATGAAGGCAATTAAAAAGTGTTAGTAAGTAGAAATGAACAGCAATAGGGATTGAGGTTAGACCTCAGGAGGGACTTCCCAATTATCAGTTGCTAGAAAAAAAATGACTCAGAGGGACTCAGAAAGGCACCCTGGAGCCTGAGACCGAGAAGATAGATCTTAGCAAGACAGCAACCCCCTCCTCCCTCACCCTCCGCAGTTCATACAACCCCCCTAATTTCGATTAGAGCTGAGGGAAAAGATACAGAAGATTCCTTCTCAGGCTCTCTCTCTTTTGGGTGTACATTGTGCGCATGAGTCCGGCCTTAGGTCCCTCGTGATGCGGAGCCCACGCGTGTCTGGGGGAGTATGTGCATTGTGAGTGTGAGTGTGTGTGTGTGTGGGGGGGGGGTGCTCCTGAGTGTGAGTCAGTGTCTGTCTCCTCGTCTCTATCTGTCCGCCTCCCGCCCGAGCCCGAGCTCTGTCCCTGACTTCCTGACGCTGTCTCTCAAGGCTTCTCTTTGTCTCTCCCCATCCGTCCGTCGGTCCTGCAGGCTGTCTTCACCTCTCAGGACCTACGTTATCGCCTGTTCACGCAAAAGCTCCTCTCTCCCTCCGCCCGCTCCACAGCCTTCCCCAGCCTCAGCCCCACTCGCGCCCTTCCCGCCCCCGCCCCGCTCCCCAGCCCCCGCCGCTCTCCCTCGCCCCCGCCCCTCCTCCTCCTCGCCCCCCGCCCCCGCCGCTCTCGCTCGCCCGCACACTCTCTCTCCACCGCTGTCTCTTTCAGGCAGATTTATGGTCAACCCAGGGCCTTTCATTGGCTGAGCGCTGACAGGACTTGATTTAACGCCACCTCTCATTGGCTGAGCTTGACAGGCCGATTTACGAGTCACTCTACCATTGGCCAAACTGCCTCGGCCCTGATTTACGGCTCGGTGGCTGCGGCGAAGGGGGGCGCCGCCGGGGAGTGAGGACGCCCCTCCCCTCGCCACCGCTTCCCCCCTCTCCTCTTTTCTGCTCTCTCTCCCTCCCCTCCGGGAGCCGCACTCCCTCTACCTGTGCCTCAAGCCCCCTCCTCCCTTCTCTTTCACCCCGAGGGAGGGGAGAGTGGGGGCTGAAGCCGAGGAGGAAGTGGAGGGGGCACATAGGGACGGAGGAACCTGAGGGGTGGGAGTGGGGGGCAGAAGAGACGATGGAAGAGGGAGAGAGGATACTGAGCTGAAGAGCTAAGGGGAAACTGAGGAGGCCAAAGGGATGATTTTTTTTTTTAAGGGAAGGCTGAGGAGAAAAGACAGGGGGTGGAAAAGGTGAAAAAGGAGGTGAGGTGAGGAGGAGAAAGGAGACTGGAAAGAAAGGGCGCCTGGAAGGAGGCAAATGGGCTGAAGCGGGACATGCGGGAACTGAGAGACTTCTCAAGCAGCACCATCCAGATTGAGTAAGACGGAAATTTTGCTTTTCAGACAATGGCTCTGAAAGGGCGAGGATGATAGCTCAACAGAGAGGAGCAGGAAAGGAGAACTAGAAGGCGATCGCAAAGAGGGGGCGGGAGGAGGATGAGACTGTTGGAGAAACAGCGCTAAGGTGGCTTTTATTTGTGAGAAAAGTCTAACCCCCAGAGGGACTGTCGAGAGACACAAGCATCCCTCCCCGCCGGGAAGACCCGGAGGCCTGGCCAGAGGACAGTCTGGTGCCTCCTGCAGACGTTCTGCTTCCCCAAGGTTGCAGTAGGCTCCCCATTCCCCTTACACCTCACTCCTCCCCCTTGCCCATCTCCCCAGTCAAATTTATGAGCTCAGGGCTGGCCTTCAGGAATTAGGAATACGCATTTATGCTTCTCTGAGAGTGAGGTTTGGAAGGTGATAAATAAGGGGCCCCTATTTTTAGCCTGGCCACTTTCCCGAGGCCCCCCACTCGCCATCTCCCTCTCATCCTGAGCCAGAGACGGGAGCCCTGAGGGAGGTGGAGAATGAGTTTCACATATCAGGCAGGGGCTCGACTCCTGGAGCGCCCCTCGGAGGACCACAGATCTTTGCAGCAGAAAGGATGGAAGGCAGATGGGAGAGGAACTTTCCAAGCATCCGGCATTCACATAGCCCCTGGAGTGCAGTTACAGCATTTCTGCAGGAGATAGAGAGAAATCAGGAGAAACCAGTTTCCCCTCTGCTGCCCTAAGCTCAGTTGCTAAGGAATAGAAAAATTGCCAGGAAATTCAGAGGCAGGTTTCTTTGGCAAGTCACCTTCCTCACAGGGAGAAAGATTTTAAATCTTCCACCCCCACCCCCACGCATCACAGCCTGGGTCCCTGGGAAAGGAGGCTAGGAATGTGGGGCTAGGGCATCTCCTAGGAGTCTCAACCCCCGACCAGCCCACCCCCACCGCGGGCGGAGATTTAGAAAACCCTGGGCCTGGGCCTGCAGGAAATGAGGGAGGAAAGAGGATCTGTGCAGGGACCCACGTGCCTTCTCCGGCACTCAGCTCCAACAGCCATGTGCTGTGACCCCCAGCCCAGTCAGAGGGCTTGCTCTGGGCTTGGGTAGGTAGTGAACAAAAATGGGGTCCCTGATATAAGGGAGGGGGGGTCTAAAGAGAACAGAGAGAGGGAAGAGTTCTCCTCAAAAAGCACACACAAGCAAGCCTGTGCGTATGCGGGCCCGCACATACACACACCAGACTGTGCTGCTTAGAGAGGGAGAAGGGTCTCGACTGGCCCTTTAAGAGCCACTTAGGGTCAGAAAGCCTGGGCTACAGAAAGGGGAAGGAGCTGATGTCAGAAGACGGATGGGCAGCAAGATGGGGATTGATGCTAATGGGGGAGTTAAAGCTAAGTACCCAGACACTCAGAGGGCAGGACTGCAGATCTGTCTTCCTTATGCTCACCACCCCCTCCCCAAACCATGGCTGTAAATCTGCCTTCTCAAATGGGGGAAGGGGAGTGAGGAAAAAATGAGAATCTTTTCTTTTTTCCTATTTTATCCTTTCCCTGCGTCACCCCTCCCCCCGATTCTTTTGTCCTCTCTCAGTCTCTTTCCCCCAATTTATAAACCCTTCCCTCTGAAATTTCCAGATTTTGGCTTTCCATCAGGACCCGAAGGAATGGCTCCAGCTTGAGAAGCATTTAAAAGGGAATGACAAGTCTCCCTATCAGACCGGGGTGGGAACGGGTTGGTGGGATTGTGGTGAGACTGGCAGGCTGGGAGCTCTAGGTTACCTCAGTTTGTCTTCCCTCCACCCTCTTCTCAGTTGGAGGTAACTCTAGCAGCTTCCTCCCAGGACAGGAGGGTGGAAGCAAGAAGCAGGGTATTGGATGCTAGAAGCTGAAAGGGGTGTGAGAGCTTCAGAGTTGGGTTTGTGGAGGCTTCTGACACACTGAGATGTTGGAGGGGCTGGTGGGCCTCCAAGGACAGCTAGGAACGCTGCAGGAGCTGTCCACCCAAAGATATACGGTCTGGTTTCTCGGAAACTCCTGGATCATACCGTTCCCTCTGAGCACACGCCCTGCTTGCTGAGTAGAGAAAATTTCAGGCCAATCGTCTATTTACTGTAAAGGCAGGGTCCAGCTACTCCTCATACCTCTTGGGAGGCAGTTGGGGGATCTCAGGAAGAAAGGCTGCCTCAGAGGGACTGGAGCTAGTAACCATTTCTTCCTTTCTTCCAGGTGAGACCCTATCTCCCATCTTTCTGGACCAAGAATCATCTTTCTCTCTCTCTACTGGTAATCAGGGCCTGTTCTTGAGAGAAGTTCCTCTATTTTATTTTATTTTTTTTTTAAATATGTTTTATTGATTTTTTTAGAGAGCAGAAGGGAGAGGGATAGAAAGTCAGAAACATCGATGAGAGAGAGACATCGATCAGCTGCCTCTTGCACGCCCCCTACTGGGGATGTGCCCGCAGCCAAGGTACATGCCCTTGCCGGAATCGAACCCGGGACCCTTCAGTCCGCAGTCCGACGCTCTATCCACTGAGCCAAACCGGTCTCGGCTGAAGTTCCTCTATTTTAGAGGAAGTCCCTCTCCATCTCATCTGTTGCAGTGCTAAACCTGAACTCGTTTCTGGTCTGGAAATTATCGTTGCCTGATTGCTACCTGGTTTCCAAATCCCCCACAGTATCCCTAAGAGAATAACCCTAAGACATCGATCTCCTCCCGGGCTTTCCTTCAGAGGCCTAAAATCATCTGGAGGCCATCCTCTCTGTGTTTCCTAAATTTCCAGGGACAAGGAAGAGAACAAGGTTAGAATGGGAAAAGGTGGGGGTTGTTAGCAAGAGCCATTGGAACCCAGGCTTCCAGCCTCCCAGCATCTGGTGAAGCACTCCCTCCCATCCCAGGGAGGTCAGCCATTGCCCTTGCCCTGGTCTCTGGCTGCTTCTCTATCCCGGTGATAAATCCTGTGTTTGTCTCCCCTCCAACCTGGGCCCCAGCCAGCTAGGGGTAAGAGCCTGGGGGTAGGGTCACTGAGGAGGAGGGATACAAGGAGAGTGGGAGGAGAAGATGGACAGGAGCAGCTGGCGAGCAGGCCTGGGGGTGGGCCGTGAGGGGATGGGGCCTCTTGATTCTATAGGTTCTGACTGCACATTCCAGCAGGTCTGCATTCCAAGTGAGAAAGCCAGGATTCCTGAGATGTGGCAATACTTGGGAATGGCCCCTGGAGCATCAGGAATACTGGGAAATGAGGGGTTGATGTGGGGTGCCTCAAAGAGGGAAGGTCGTGAAACAAATGGGAATGAGGATATTGTGGGAATCATCCCTAGGCCCACCACCAACCCCTGCACACATGTGCAGTGCATGCATGCACATAGCTGGACAGACAGACACAAGTGTGTGCATACACACAGATTTATGGCCCATCAGGAGGGAGCGAGCCCAGGAGAGCCAGCCTGGCCCATGCCCAGCCCCTCCCCAGCTGCCTTCTCTAGCTGTGACTTTCCTGTCTTTACCTCTCCATTCTTCTCTGCTCCCAGTCTTGCTGCTCTCTTTATGTTTCTTTCACTCTCCCAGCTTGTTATGCTGGCTTTCTGCTAACTTTAGTCTCTGCCCCTTTGTCTCCCAGGCACTTTCTCACTCTGTGTTTCTCTCTTGATCTTCCTGTCCTCATACTTCACTGGACTCTCCATCTGTCCTGCTCTGTCCTCTTGGGCCCAGCCATTCCCCTACCTCACTGCCACCCAGAGGCCTCTGGCCCAGGGAGACAGTCGGACTTCAAGGAGGGATGGGAAAGAGAAAAAGGCTCTGAATGAGTCCCTGGCTTGGTGGGCAGTCTGGGATCATCCTGTGTTATGATATGGCATGAAAGTGGCAGGGGAGGGAGCAGGTGACCAAGATAGCTCAGCTACGGGAGAAGGGGTGAAATGGAAGGGAAGAGATTTAGAAAGACATAAAAGAGAGAGTGAAAGGACTCCGAGTTTCCTTAAAGTGTGTATTTTAGATCTAGAGAAGAGGAGCTGAGAGGCAGCTACTGAGTCATATTGAGACATGAGACAGATCCAGGGACAAGATCTGGAAACCAGCCAGAGAAACAAAGATTTTATGTCTACTGGGCAGCCACAATTCTGAGCTCCCTTGCCTACCTGGGAAGATCCCTAAGACCTTTCTCCTCTGCAGTGTTGGAGTGCTGGTTCCCGCCCCACTCACCTCCCCCTCCCTGACCACCTCCCCTCCCCGCCAGTGAGAATGACATCAGCTCTGGCTGCCACTGTCCTCAGCCCGCTGATGGACTCTCCCATGGGTGAAACAGAGGCCAGTCACCTCTGCCCCACCCATTCATTCTCCAGTCCAAGAGCTGGGGCGTACACAGCCGGGTCCCCAGAGTGGGAGTGGGAGGGGGCAGTACCTACCAGAAAAGCCTCTGCAGGACTTGGTGGAAAAGAGGGGAGGAGCATGGGCACCAGGGGGAGGAAGAGGAACTGGAGGGGGCACTTGAGGAAGAGGGGCTGTAGTACTAAATCACCCTGTGGGGGGGCTCTTTCTGCCTGAGCTCAGTGGGGTGGGGAAAGGATAGACATTTGGGGTGGGGGAAGAGAAGAAGGAGGAATCGCCACATCTGGCAGGCAGGTGTCTGGCACTGTTCAAGCTGCAGTCACTTTCCCAGCCAAAGAGGAGGAAGGGGGCGAGGGGAGGAGGGGCTTCTCAGGATCCCCTGGGGAAGAGGGAAAGGCTCATAAACACAGACAAGAGGCCCCAAATCAGACAGAAAGGGACCAAAAGAGGGAGATAATCAGACCCTGCTCCCCAGGCTCTGCTTAGTCAGTGCTGGGGATGATTTGCTCATAGTCTTGAAAGAAAATTGTTGGCCAGAGTACTGGGTAAGTCAGGGAACCAGAGTTCCATTCCCAGTGGGAAACAGAAAGCAGGAAAAGTTCAAACCAGGCCAGGCTGGGAAAACAAGCTCTGAAAAATTCTCAATTTGAGAACTGGAGAGAACTCCATTCTCCACACTGTCAATGATCAGCACCTACCAATTCTCACACCGACATGCCTGCTGACAGGGCCAATGCTGAGTGATGAGTAGGAAGATCCGGATGGCGGTGCTTGACAGCGCTCTTCCCCACTGCGGACAGCCAGACACATACCTAGCCCTCATCCAGCCCCTATGTCCCAATTTTCAACGCAGGACTGCCGGGATGGCATGTCCAAGCATTTTTCTATCTGCTGCGGGGGACCCTGAGCATAGCTGCCCCATAGCTGCTCAGCTTAATCACCAGGTCCTCACGGAAGAGTAGGCAAGACTGGACAACGCTAGGTTTCATGTCTTGAAGCTGGAGAGGCCCATTGCATTCTTTCCCTCACCCTTTCCTGTCTGAGGTCCTAAATGCAGTTTCTCTTGCTGAATTCTGGAATTGCAGGCCCATTTTACGAGCAGCAGAGGTGACTAAGAAGGAGACCCTTCAAACAACAGTGCAGAGGAGAGTTCCCCACACTTTCCCCTCCTTAAAATCCTGCAGAGGAAGGGGAAAGAAAACCAAAGCATTCTCTTGTCGCCGCGGCAACCATAAAACCCCCAGCTAAATCCATCTTGTGAGCTCACTGCCCCATTAAGATGCAGGGCCAGGCTCCGCGCCAGCCCAGCCACATTCATTTGTGAGACTAAAGGTGGAGGAGGGGGAGGGGAGCAGGCTCTGGAGGGAAGGGGAAATGGCGAGAAGAGGTTATTTACACCACCGTCCTGACCTTCTGGAGCAGCACTGGCTCCGATAAATAACCCGCTCAGCGCCATTTCAGAGCAGGAGTGGGAGGTGCAGGAAGGGAGCAGGGTCTGGAGGAGCCCCCACGCAGGTGCGCGGCTCCGGGTTACTAATGGCTGAGGCGGGAACAGGCAGCTGGCTTTGGGGGGGGGGGGGGGGGATGGAGAACTCAGTTCCCTGGGACTCCCACTGAGAAAATACCATCCCATCCCACCCCTGGCGCCAATTTCCAGGCAAGAGGACTGAGAGATGCCAAGGAGGCAAACAGGCCAGTAAATTAGGGATGGCAGTGATGGCAGGGGAGAAAGCTGGGGAGTCTCTGAGGCAAGAGGGAAGAAATATTATAAGATGGGGAGTGAGGGGGAATGCTAGAGGAATAGGAGCAGCTGCCAAAAAGAGGGGAAGAGGGACAGAAACATCACACAAAGGCAGTTTGGAAAAAGAAATCTGTTTTATTCCACTTTGCACAGAGCAGTATATGAAGGTGGCTATCCCCCGACTCCAGACATCTCTTACACAAAAATGCTCCCTCAAATATGCCCAGTTGTGCACCCCACTTCAATCTTGGAGAATTAGCAGTTAGTGGGTGAGGCAGAACCCTAAGTCTCAGGAAGAAGGTTTTTTTGAGACATTTTCCTGGAAAGTTTTGGGTCAAGAGAAAAGATTAGACTCAAGAGTGGGTATTCCATCCTCCATCTCCCTGGGGAAATCCACATCCTGAAGGTTTTCTGAAGAAAGGTATCTCTCGCAGTGACCTGGAGAGGGAAAGAGCCCAAACCTACTGCCTGGATATAAGGCTGAGGCGGAGAGAGGACAGGGTTAAGCGGCAGAGATGCAGGCCCGGGGCAGGGGAGTGAAAAGCATGTGGGGAGCAAACAGGACTGAGAGAGCCCGAGGCCCAAGCCATAAATTCCACCCCCTCCCTAGTTCTGAGCAGAAACTCTTCCTCCCAAGACTAGAATAGAGTTTTGGTTCAGGGACTGGCTTTCCTCCAGGGTACAGAGAGGACAAGCCAGGCAAACATCCCAGGGGAGTGAAGGTAGAGTGAAGGTGCGGGACCAAGAAATGGACACTCCCGCAGGCACACAGACCACAGCAGTTTTGAAGCTATAAGCCAGAATCAGGGTAAAGAATGCAGCTGTGACTGAAATACAGAATTTTATAAGCCTTATCCAGTAAAATTTAAATAACTTCTTACCCTGCCTTTGAGCTGTTCCAATCTTTTTTCCAAGACTGGAGGATGTGGCAGTAAGAAGGAATGGGAGAAAATGCTGAGGCTAGTAAGGGGGCTGTGGCTGAGACCAGATATACCTATCCCAACCCGCACCCCCCATTCATTCTACAGAAAAGAATTCTCCCTCTCCCTTCCCTTGCTGGACATATGGAGGGTTGGGATGAAGGCTGAATAAAAGTAAAGGGCGAAAAACACTCAGCACATTCTTTCTCCTGCTTTGATCTGCTGTGTAGCTGCCGCAAAGGGCACAGAAGTGAAGAAGAAAATATGGGGTTAGGAGGACATGGGAGCATACTCCAGTCTAGAAAGGAAGAGGTGCTTCCCCTGCCCTGCATTCACATCTCCTGGGAGGTTTATTCCATAACTGTAAAGAGAGAGAGAGAGAGAGAGAGAGAGAGAGAGAGAGAGAGAGAGAGAGAGAGAGAGAGGGAATGGGAAGGCCTAGGGGCTTGGGGGCAGCAACCACAGAGAGGATGGTGATTTAAGGATCCCTTGTGATCCCCGAGGTGATCCTGAGAGCATCAGTTGGGGGACTGGATGAGAAGTCACAGCAGACATGTGGATTTTTTGAGGGGGTGAGGAGCCAGGAACAGTGGGGTCTTCACCGAAGAAGTGACCACTTGATCTGTTCTTTGGCTGACTGCAGCACCTGCAGGGACAAGGGCAGCATTGAGGGGCTTGCAGGGGGGTAGGGTGGGGATGGGGATGGGGGCTTTCTTTCCCCTCACTTGCCTTCCCTGTCCTTAGAAGAATGGCAAGTAGAAAATCCCCAAAGGTAGAAGAATGGGAAGAAGCTCTCTAAGGCCCTAGAAGATTGTCAGTCTGGTAAATTGCAAAAAATTTCAAATCCATTAGGAGGATGAAGAGAGAAGAGATATACCTGGGAGGAAAGAAAAAAAACTGGGGGTTACTGGACATATGTTCAAAGGGTTGTGTGTGTGTGTTACCACACCCAGATGGACTTAGTCAGAATTCCAAATGGGTAGAAAACAGAATCTCTCCCTTACTCCCCGCCATCGGGTAAGCAAATCTATTTGCAAAGTAGCAGGATGGATCTGTAAAACCTGCATATTCTAGAATATGCATTTCCAACTTAGCCCTCATTTGAATAATAAGAGAGAGAGATTGTGTGTGTGTACACACACCGACCATCTGCTTAAGGCAAGCCTCTGCCGAGGAATAAATCACTGAATGAAACGTCAGGCAGTGAGGGTTTGAAGGGTACACACCAAGGCTAATAGCCACTGCTCACAGGAAACTGGGGTGGAAGTTGGGGTAGGGTAGGAGAATTTGGCTGTATGAATCCCAATTCTCTAGAATACGAGGGAGTCCAGGAAGATGTGCCTTCAATCTTTACTTTCATTCAGACTTTGTGGAATGCTATTATTCTAGCCTCTTTAGTGATCCAGTCCATTGGAAGAAAGGAAAAAGTCATACCTGAGACACGGTCTGCTCTGTAAGGGGTACATCTTCACCCTACAACACAGAGGAAACAGCATTTAGTGTGAGAGAAAGCTAGAGCAAGACCCGATTGACGTTTGGTAGTGGACAGGAAGAGATGGTCCTTTAAAATGAAGCAATGGGCAGATACCTTAAATTGCTCAGTCCTTCCTAGGGACTAGTATAACCACGATTTTACTTGGCCAGGGTGACTGTGAGCAAAAAATGGTCATTTCATCCATCCTCTATTTGAAGGGAGGATGACGTCTTAAAAGATTTATTTAATTCCAAGTAATCAGCAGGTTATGTGACCCACAACTTAGGAGGACCTGATTCCCTAATCAGAGAAGACCTTCCCCGAATATCAATATCACTAGGGAAAGGATGAGGGGGAGCCAGGGATAGTTTAATGGATCCTGCAAGGCCTGATGGGTAACGGCAGCATGTTAATTTGAAGAAATAAACTGCTGCAACAGCAGCCTGAGAAGGGGAAGGAGGGAGTTGGTGGGGGGGCCCTCTCTCTTGCCACATAGAAACATATGTTAGAGGAGAAGATTAAACTATGCAAATGGAGCCCACGGCAGTTAAGGGAAAAGATTTCCCATTACCCAGCACTGTCAGCCTTCACTCTGTGGAGGTCAGAGATGGGACATTCTGTGAATGGGGAGATTTGCTTTTGCTCAGACATCTCTGCACCCCCACAACTTCCTGGTGGACTCTCTCTGCACCCATCATTATCTCCCCAGCAGACGTGGAACCTTTTATGGTTAATTCAGAGACCCCTTTCTGCACCAAAGAGGACTGAGGTATAAATAAGTACTTCCTGATGAAGAGGTGTTATCCTCATTTTATAAGACCTTAAAAGACAAGGAAAACTCTCTTCAAATGACTGTGATCCATCCCCATGGAAGAATAAACCAACTTCAAGTTCCTTTATAGTTTCAGGACCAGCAATATTAAAATCTCTTTATTTCATCCTTGATTCAATAAGTATGTATTAAATGTGCACTCTATGCAAAGACCATCTGAGGTGCTAGGTACCAGGTTAGGGGCAGAAATAACATTCCTCTGCTTCCCTTCTTTGGGACCGTGAGAATTTGAAAAAGGAGAAGACTGTATATATTCTATAAGCCCACACCCTTAGATACACTCAGCAAATCTGGCCCTGGAAAGTGAGTAGATGGAGGAATATAGAGGAACACTCCTGCTTACCCTTAATGCCACCCGGTGTACCACTTGCTGGGGATCGCTCTCTAGGATCACCCTACAAAGACAAAGAGACCATCGTTCACTCTCTGCTAAAGGACCAACTCACCGTGGAGATACTTTGGCCACTCAGCCCACTTGCCTTAGGACAGGGCAGTTACCAACCGCCCCCATCCCCAACACACACACACACACCACACACACACACACACACCACACACACAGACATACACACACACCACACACACACACACACACACACCACACACACACACTCACACACCACACAGACACACACACACCACACACACATACATACCACACACACATACATACCACACACACATACATACCACACACACACACACACACACACACACACACACCACACACATCACACACACACACCACACACACACACCACACATACACACCACACACACATACACACATACCACACACACACACTGATACACACCACACACCCCACACACACTCCACACACACACACAGCACACACATACACACACAAACACACACACACACACACACACACACCCTAGGTCCAGGGAGGTCCAGGCAAGTCAGAGAACTCACCCTCCATCTACGATTTCATCCACTGCCAAGAAGAGCCCCTCCATATTCTCCAGCAGAGCTCGCTTCTCTACATTTTTCCTGAGTCCCCAAGAAAAAAGAAAAATGAGCCCATGTGTGAAAGAAATCCTAGGACACTGTCCAAGTTGGGATCCTGCACTAGACCAATAAATGTTTTCACCAACCACACAAAGAAATAAGGTAAATAAGAACTTTTTAGCTAATCAATTTTAAACCCCTTTCTACTTTTTTCTGAGAAAGGATCAGGAATGTCAGGAGATTTAAAAAAAAAAAGTTAATTTCTGACTATTCAAGGGTTGATTATCCAGAGTTATTGTTTCTTTCCTACCTGCCACAATTCGGTTCATGATATTGCTCATAAATGCTGACATCAGTGGGTGGGAAAAAGGAAATAAACAGAGCTAAAACTCAATCTAGTGGTGGCGGGAGGTGGGGAGGAGTTGAGTGCAAACTCTATTTGCACTCAAGCTCTAACAAACCTTCTAAGCCTCTCTACTGCTTTTCCTCTCCCTCCCCCTTCTCCCTCCCCCCAGCTCTGCTCAGGTCTTGAAAGGAAGCCCAACAAGGGGCTTGGGAACAGTCAGGGCCGCAGCACCCACCAGCCTCAGATCCGGTGGTCAGTGCTTGTGGCCAGTCACATCCGTCAGTTTGACTCTCACTAGACTGCCTGAAATGAAGTCTTCCATTCACCTGGCTAAGAAATAAATTATCCCCTTCCTGAGGAAATCTGAGCCATTCACCCTGCTGATTTTGTGAGGCTGAGAATGCCTGCTGTTCTGATCCGGACGGCAGACTATGCTGGGTTCACTTGGGAGCTGCTGGGGGAATGAAATTCAGAGCTCTATATATTTTCAGGAAGAGTAACTTACATTTACTGCCCATCGACATGGGGAACAGAGGACTGGTGGAGTGATAGAAGGGGAAGAGAGGGTAACTGGCACATTCTTCCTGTCCTACAGAAGGGAAAAAACTAAGGGCTAAAGTGGAAAATTGGGAACGTTGACTCCATTCCCAAAGTATTGAGATGTTTTATCTGGGACATTTCCCTATGCTTGCCCCTTTCCGGTCTCTAATGTAAAGAATGAAGTCCAGGAAAGCATTTTGAGGTGCTTAGAACTTTGACAGAGCACTGGGGAATAGAGTAGTCACAGAGGGGAAGGTTCTGCTCCCTTACAATCCCCTTTTTATTATGAGAATTATTCCAGAGGGACATACTCTCCATTCTTCCGGTCTTCCCCATCAGTGTGAATTACTCTGAAATAATAAGCCCAACTTCTGAAGGTAAATCAGCTCTCTGGAGCCTCTGCTGATTCCCCACAAATCTCTGAGCCTAAAGAATAGTTACTTTCTCTCCCAAACCTATGTCAAGAATGGACTGCTCACCTCAGCATCTGGCTCAATGAGTCAAAGAGGCAGTTCAGAACAGCCATGAGCATCAGCTGTTGGGAGACAGAAAAAGGAGAAGGAGAAGGTTTGAGACTCTGAAAGCTGCTACTTGAAAATAAAACCATCAAACTGATTAAGCATCAAAAGACACAGGCTTTCACAAGGACCAAAAGCATAAGGTGGAAGTGAGAGCAAAACAGAAAGAGGACCTGTGGTTTCTCACAGAAATAAATTCTGCTACATGATCTTACAATTTGATGTCTCTCTTTGACCAGACTGTTCAAACAGAACTTTCCTATCATGATCCTCTACATCAAGCATGTCAAACTCACAGTCCACCGGCTATGAGTTTGACATGCTTGCTCTACATGTATTTACCAACTGTATATGTTATCTGCTATCTTAGATAGAGAAATCATTAACCAGGCAATAGCTGAGATCAGAGAGTTAGTCAAAAGAGCATGGGCTTTGAAGTCACACAGATCTGGGATGTGTACAACACTGGGAAAATTAGGTTGAGCCACATGAAACTGCCACTTTTGTAGTTTAACAGTGGTTAAATACTAGTAATTTCATATGGTTCTTCATGTACAAAATAAGGGCATCAATGCCTACAACTCAGAGAAGTGCTGTAAGATTTCAATAACAATGTACTTTACAAAGCATTTATAGCAATAAGAGCTGAGTTCTCTCAAACTTTTAATTTTGCCTCAAATTATGTGGGAGCTTATTTTTACTTATCTATTCTCTTTCCTAGAACTTATTATCTGAGGTAAATAGTTTTTCCTGTGAAGAGGAAGCAGGTTAGGACTACACCCAATCTTTTCAAGTGTACAGGTCTCAAGTCTCAAGGACTATACCCATTCAGAATGTATAGCTTCAACATGACCCAAAATGTTGGCTAATTGATCCAAACTCATTCAGGTGAGGAATCTTCATAGGAGGAGCAAGCATCTCCAACCATATCTCAGAAATCCATCTTAAAACACATTATTCATCCAGCCCAGCTGGTTTGGCTCACTGGTTGAGCATCAACCCATGAAACTACTTTGATTCCCAGGTTGCAGGTTTGATCCCCAGTATAGGGGGTATGCGGGAGGCAGCCAATGGCTCTCTCTCATCATTGATGTTTCTATCTCTCTCTCCCTCCCTCTCCCTTCCTCTCTGAAATCAATTAAAAAAAATTATTTTAGTCCTAGCTGGTTTGGCTCAGTGGATAGAGCATTGACCTGAGAACTGAAAGGTCCCAGGTTCAATTCCGGTCAAGGCCACATGCCTGGGTTGTGGGCTCAATCTCCAGTGGGGGGCTTGCAAGAGGCAGTCAATCAATGATTCTCTATCATCATTGATGTTTCTATCTCTCTCTCCCTCTTCCTTCCTCTCTGAAATCAATAAAAATATATTTTAAAAATTATTTTAGGCCCAGGCCTGGTAGCTCAGTTGGTTAGAGCATCGTAACATACATCAAGATTGCAGGTTCAATCCCCAGTCAGGGCACATAGGATAATCAACTAATGAATGCATAAACACGTGGAACAACAAATCCATGTTCCTCCTTTCCTCTCTCTCTAAAAATCAATAAAGAAAAAATTTACAAAAAAATTTATTTTACAAAACCAACACATCTCCTACATGTGTTGGGAAAAAGATCTGGGAAAACTCCTACCCTAGATTGATTCGTTTGCTAAGCCATTTTTGTGAACCCAGTGGGAATCTCTAAAAACTTCATTAGTCCAGACGTGGTACTCCTTAAGGCCCAGAAGCAATAATTATATCCTGCCTGTGGGTTAGGAAGTGGGATCAGAGATAGCAAAGAGGGGTGGGGATTCTCACCTCATTTTCATAGGAGCTGCCAATCACGTAGAAATAGAGATCAATACTGCTTTTGTAGACTACTGTGAGGCCTTCCAAGAGGGCGATTTCACCTAGGGGGGAAAAGAGGGAAACAGCAGGTGGCCTGAGACAAGAAAGTGAGACAAAAGGAATTACCGTGAACTCTTGGTATCCATTTGTTTCGGGCTGAGATAATGCAGGTCGAATGACCCCCAAAGTTGATCTGCTTTTTATTTATAGATTTAGCAGAAGAGAAGTATAAATTTGGGGAAGTCTACCGGTAAACGTATCCTCTCCTCTAACCCCTCCCCCACTACTCTTATTTCCCTCCTTGTATAAGAGACAGGATACTAGTCGATCCTTCGGAGGTGAAAATGCAGAGCGGTCACCTTTACAGACTTCCATTTACCTGCCCTAATGGATGCGGTACAATAAGCAGAGCTGCAGTTAAATTTGTCAAGTGAGGGTCATAAATCCAGGGACTAGACAGGTAGCTAACAGCCAACCTTCCAGCACGGTATTCCCGCGTGAGGTACACTCACCTCCCCATTACATTTCTGAAGAGTTTATTATATGAGGGGAGGAGGGAAAAAGAGAAAAAGGAGGCAGAGTCATTTTATCCTTTCTCTGCAGTCCTGCTGCCACCCGCTTCCTACCATGGTTCCCCCAACACAGGGAGTAGTGGAAGGAAAATGACCTACTGTCAGTCCGATGAGTCTTGTTGAAAATGTTCTTCTCAAAGGCCTTTTGCTCCTTGACACTGGGGTAGGTGTCGTCATAGTACTGGTCAGAAGAAAAGGCGAAGAGCTGGGTCAATAGAGCTCAGAGCCCAGAATGATTAGTGACTATTTTGCCCTGGATCTTGGATTTCTCTCTTTCAAGACACGGGGTAAGGCAGAAATACCGACATAAAGAAGGAAGAACTGCCCTAGCCAGCTTGGCTCAGTGGATAGAACTTGTGGCCTGAAGGGTCCCAGCTCGATCCCAGTGGTGGTGTGCAGGAGGCAGCTGACCAAAGATTCTCTCTCATCATTGATGGTTCCATCTCTTTCTCCCTCTCCCTTCCTCTCTGAAAGCAATAAAAATATATATTTAAAAAAGAAGGAAGAACTACAGAGGCAACGAATGGGCAGCAAGTGATCAGATTCAAAAATAATTTTTTTAAGGACCCTGCTCTAAATAACCTCACCTCACATTTTTAAGACTGTAAGGGCAAAGGCCTATGAGTCCTATGATGAGGTTCTGCTCCTGTTTTCTAGGAGAGCAATCCTGAGGCCACTCTCTTCAAGTGCTTCCTAGGAGCTACCCCAGGTCAGGGAGCAGTGCCGGAGAACACAAAAGGCCCTAGAAGCACAGAACACTTCCTGCAGACTTTCATTCACTGAATGAAGTTGAGGGATGAGGAAAGGCTACAAAAATCTCCTCTAAAGAAAGGCAAACCCTGCCCTATGTGCTCTCATATCTTAGCTTTTTTGTCTGCAAACTGAAAGAAGCAGGAGGCAATCTAGCACATTGCTGAGCCCACTCCCAAGCTCTCGCTGGCAAGGAGGAGGAGATGCAGGCTGCTAAATCGCTCTGCTCTTTAGGGGCTAATCCGTCGCAGTCAGCTGAAGACCTATGACAGGTCTGGCATTTAGTAACTGGATAACTATTTCAAAAGGTGTCCTGCATAGTTACATCCAATTACAGGGAGGAACAGCTGGTGAATTCTAAACTAATCTCTACCTGCTGATTGATTTATGCTATGCTTGCCCGGAGTTAATACACCAGGGACAGAAAAAATTTCTACAGGAGGGGGGAGAATGTAGAGGAGAGTGGAGGGGTGTCCTTTCTCTTCTTTTTTAATAGATCCAAAGTTAGAAATATCACAATGGGAAAGCCAGGAGATAACAAGCTTGGTAGTAACTTCAGGCCTAGGGCTGGAACCCTAGAACTACAAGAAATTTCCCTGAGAAATCCAGGCAGGTGAAAAGTAGAAGGGAAAGGGTCAGGAGTGACAGGCATGAGCAGGCTACTTCTCACAGCAAGACACTGCTTTGTTCAGAAACCAAGGTTGCAAAGTTCTTCACCGCTCTGATGCTGATAACAAAGGAGGTCAAAGTCTGAGGCTAGCAAGCAGACAAACAGGGCAACTAAGGGACAGAAGCAGTTTAGGTTTTATCCTGGAGTAGACATGGGAAAGATGGAAGAATTTTAAAAATTATAGTATCAAGGAATATCAGTTAATAGGGCCAGTCCCAAGATTCAAATCTGAGTAAGTCTTTGTCTTGCTCCTAAACTAATTTGAAAGGGAATCTTACCTTGGCAAAAAGTCGATCTCCATCATTGTCCAGAATCAGGACGGCTTTGACAGTATACAGGGAGGGTTCCTGAAGAGATAGGAACATACTTTCAGTCTTAAAGGCTCCTGACACCACTGGCAAACCAGATACTTTCTCCTAGCCCTACTGGGTACCCCTGTGTGTCTCCTATCTCAACCTGATTAGATACTGACATTTCCCACTGAGGATGACCAAGCAGTGAGTGACGTGAATTGAGAGGGGCATTTTAACAAAGGACTCCCGAGCAGCATCAGATAAACGGTTTCTCTGAGCCAGACCTACAGAGCGCTTAATCAAGGTAGGTCGTGCTGTTATTTCCAAATATTATGCTAGCTGTTTCCAAATTACCCTCCCTCACAAGTGAGTATGGAATGTGACCTGATTAATTAGTAGGCACTGCACAAGGCTATTTGAAAGCAGGGCTGAATGCCCTGATGTACTTGGAAGTTTCCGCAGTCCCAATGCAGTAGCAATGCAGAGGCATAAAGCAAGCCTCCCCTAAACCACCCACACACTGAACAGAGGGAAATGTCAGTGCACGCGCGCGCGCACACACACACACACACACACACACACACACACACACACACACCCCAACTCTGAATGCAGCCCAGTGAGACATCCGTCTCCCAGACCTCCCCTTTGATCCCAATTCTTCTACTATACTCGGACCACCACTGCTTAACTTGCCAGGACAAAAACCAATCTGAATTTGGGGGAAGTTAAGAAGCAATGAGAAGAGGATCTGTTAAGAAACACTCTGGGGACTGAAGATAAAGAGCAGGAGGGGGTGTTTCTTCACTACCAAGAACCAAACTTGGAGTACACTGCTCTCATAAAGGAATCACAGCCTCAACCTTAATGGTTACACTACTGCAAAGCGCGTCACTTTGCAAAAAGCTTCTCTTCTCTTGCAACTTCTAGAGAACCTGCTAACCAGGAGAGGAAGAAAGAGAATGGAGGGAAGGCAGGGATATGTGTGTAGGTGTTACAGGCTCACATTCCTTGACTTTCTAATCAATATTACTTAACCACTGATATGTGTCCCCTGTGCTACAAGACAAGGCTGTTGCTTTGCTATCTCCCTGTCCTGGCTTACTTAAGGAAACCACAGTCCTCAAAGGAGCCAAATACACTCCCCAGGCATGTGGTTAACAAAGACCCAAGAGCGAGGAGGAAAGAATCACTGCCAAGGCCCCAGAAACTGCATCTGTAAAGGTAAACTGTCCCATGAGGCCCCAGGAAGTTTATGGTCCCTGCAGTGAACCACCAGCACCTTCAGGGCGTTGAGAATGAGAGTAAAGGCCACCCAGTCTTTTGACAGCAAGGTGAAGAACGTAAGCTTTCCTCACTTCACTTTTTGAGGACAGGAATTTTTGTATTTTGTTCATTGACTTATCGCAAGTGTCCAAAACAATGCCTGATCCATACTAAACTCTCAATATTTGTTTAATGATTATGAGACTAAAGTTTCAGAAGTAAACATTTTTTGATACAGTATATATCTAGGGGACCCTCCTATAATTATACTTCCAGTGTTGCCATTTTGGGAGATATTATTACGAACTTATCTCTCCTCTGATAAACACTCCTTAAAGATGCCCACCCTATATAGATTACTCTGGAAAATGAGGCATGAAGAACTCCTCTTCCTGTTTAGCAGAGGGAAGAGTTGAAATTCTCATTTAATAGGTCAGAAATAAAAGCGGTGTTCCTAATTCCCCACAGAAAGATCTTCCCAAAAAGCAGGTTCAGTTCTAAAGCAACTTGGATCCTCAATTCACCAAAAGAAAGACACCATTGGGAATCAGTTTCCTTAAGAGAGGAAAGGAAGTCCACAGGGAGGGAAATTCAGAAGAAATATTTTTCCCTATAATCTTTCCCCCAGAAATCTTTGGCTCTGTTCCTCTATCCGCATTCACAGCAACCCTAGAGGACTTCCTAATGGTCTAAACTGGGCATTGAGCTGGCATAGGTAACCAGTTCTTGCAGCCATAGAATCTGGCATCCCTAGAAAGAATGGGATCCCAAAGAAAAGAAAAACCCTTATGGCCACCTGCCAACTAGGAGAGTCAGACCATGTCCTTTGTTGCCAACACGAAGTGTGAGTGCCTAAAACAGCTTGCAGAAAAAGAGAAACAGATTTTTGGCTCTCCTGATAAGTTTTTTAGAAGATGCTATCAAGGAAACCCCCCAAATAAAAATACTGGATCTTCCTGGGAAAGATGAAAAATAGGCAAAGAAAGTCAAGGAGAAGATCAGATAGGACTTATTTTACAGCTCTTAAAGGGGTAAGAAGGCAAGAGAGGAGGCTGTTCATCTCAAACTTCCAAAGGAATAACAACACTAAATCAGACTGAGAATTTAGGAAAGACCTTAAATGCTGCTTTAATTCTGTTCTGCTACAGCTGGAGCCAGCAGCTTCTCCTTTACTTCTCCTGCCACCTCCTGACTGCAGCTGGTTACACTTCAGCCCGGGGCCTCTGACATCTCAGGAGTGGGGAGGGCCAGGAATTCCTCTCACACCATAAAACCAGCCAGTTTAAAGGCCCCAGAAGCCATTACTGATAATGTAATTTCATTTTTAAGTTTTAGCAAAGGGCAAGTTTATAAATAACTCCCAGCTATTGAGAAATGGGCTTCCTCTACAATGGACTAGGCTTGACCTTGTCACACATTAAATGCTGATTATTGAGGAAGGCCCTACAAGCTTAGGACCATGTTCAAGGGATTTGAAAGGTCTATTCTCTCCCATGCCCAAATGGGTAGCTGCTAGAAAGCTTTCGAGACAAAGTTCTGTGATGCACTGACTTTCAGAGAGCCACAGCCTAAGTGTATAACAGAACTTCACCTCAAATGCTAATGGTGCCTCGAAATGATGTGTAGGCAGATTAATTTGTAGGAAGTTGGGTGGCTCAGATAGATTTTTATGTTGCTTTTTATTACCAAGAAAAATCGAGACTGAATTCCTCAGGAGAGCTAAAACAACACTGAGCAAGCAAACAGCCTGGTGCAAAGGAGTCTCGGAGCTCAAGGAGGGGATTCTGAAGCCAGGTGGAGGGAAAAATCAACCTCTCCCAGGATCCCCTATCCAAGCACAAAAGATTAGATGGGGAAGAGTCATTCCTAGTGCTGCCCCCTGTGGGCATTCCGATGACCTGCAGCTTCCTAAGGATTATAATAATCATTAGCAAAAGTATTAAAAAAAGACAGCTCTGCATAAAAGCTATTTGTGTGTCTTGTAAGCCAAACGAGGAGAGATGGGCTCTGGAAAAAGCACTAAATTGGCCTGGCGAGAGCTGCTCAGTGGTTGAGCTTCAACCCATGAACCAGGACCGGGAGATCACGGTTCAATTCCCGTCAGGGCATATGCCTGGATTTCGGGCTTGATCTCCAGTGTGGGGCGTGCAAGAGGCAGCTGATTAATAATTCTTTCTCACTCTGAAATCAATAAAACATATAAAAATATATTTGTTGTGTTTACTTTATTTTAGTGTGAGCACTAAATTGTGTTCACGATGTATAGAGTGAAAGAACACTTTGGGGTAAGATCATAGACATGCCATCAGAAGATGAGTGGCGGAGTGTTTGGAGCAGGCAGACAGGATATTTGGAGGCTCCAATTACTTTATTTGATTCATTTGGAGGAGGGGGACCAAGAAGCCTTCGAGAAGTCAGAGGATGCTATTCACAGAGCTGAAAGAGTATAAGTAAGAATCTGGTTAAGATTCCTAGAAAGTTTCTCATTTCCCACTTATAAAGAAATCTTTATGGTCATGCCAAAAAGTAGTACTTTGGCTTGGTAACAGATCTTTATCAACTAGAAACAAGACGCTCTTCCTTCAATCCTATTTATAAAGTAAAGCCAAGACAGTAAAAACTAGAAGGAGAAATTCCTAGATACCAATCCCAGCTCTACATGGCCTAAGTAGGTATTTGTTCCCTGATTCTGTGCCGACTTCCTGAAAATGAAAAGCTCCCCTAGGATTGAGGGCTCCACTTTGCCAGCCACAAACCTAGGGACTTCAAATGAAAAGAATTAGGTAAATGTTTTGACAGGGAAGAGCAGTTTTCATATACTACCCAAAAGTTCCTTACATTCAAGAAGCACAGAACTGGATGACACAACACCAAATATTGGTTATACAGAGGAAACTGCACACGTACATAGGAAGGAAGAACTGACAGCAGAAGAGATACCTAGAAAGAATCTTTCTGTCTGAAAATAGATACAAAACCTGAATGCAGTTACCAAGAATTCTGACACTACAGGAGAAAATGTCTCTAAACTTCAAAGAAATCCTTGTATTATAGTCTGGATCAGCCATCCATTACGTCAAGTTCTACGTTTCTCTAGGACTCACTAGAGAAATGAGAGGCCTGAGCTAGATCAGTTCATGTTAATAACTTTTTTGAAGTAGAGCAGACCCCTTTGATAAGCGTATGAAATTTTTGGATGTTACCCGAAAAATACAGTCACAAAGTGTTATGATTTGAAGGAGTTCATAGACCTAAGTTTAGAATTAAATGAGATTCTCTTTGAATAAGAAGGTGTGGGAGGAAATGAAAAAAGAGTGAAATGAGTGATACTTTGATAAATCACCCCCTTTCCTCTGCCTGGCACCAATTAATGACTTCAATAAATATGCGTGTGGCCGCCTGGCTTAGTGGTTGAGCATCTACCTATGTGTCAGGTCACGGTTCGATTCCCAGTCAGGGCACATGCCCGGGTTGCTGGCTTGATCCCCAGTAGGGGGTGTGCAGGAGGCAGCCAACCAATGATGCTCTCTCATCATTGATATTTCTATTTCTCTCTCCCTCTCCCTTCCTCTCTGAAATCAATACAAATACATATTTTAAAAAAACATGAGAAAATGTGTGTGCCCTTCATAAATTAATATGATTGATAAAACTAATACAGCCAGCAAGGGGAGCAAAAGTCAGCACTACACCCCTATAGCTTTTGAAGACTAAATTTGATGGCTCTGAGACAGGCAGGACTAGGATAACCAAGCTGTTCCTATATTAAAATTCAGAAAGCCAGTCTGCTAGAGAATTTTATGCCCCAAAGTCACACAGTCCCTAACTCTTACACTGTTATGGCAGTGAAACAATTACAAAAATGTGGGACAAAGCAAGCAGTACTTACTAGGAAGAGAAATGAATTGAACAAGCAGAAATCAGAGCACTCTCCACCTGAGGCTTGGGGGCAACATTAGAACATTCTGCTTTCCCAGTTTGGTAATTCAGGAGCCCTCATTTAAATATCACTCAGCAAAGGGAAAAATCAAATGGGGATAGATCCATTTCTGATGAGTCCTTGATCATGATCGGTATCCTAATTTATTCCCAACTCTCCCCTCCCCTCCATCTGCTCCTGAAAACAAAAAGCTAGTCTTTTTTTTTTTTTTTTTAATATGGAGTACTACACGAATTTGTGTGTCATCCTTGTGCAGGCGCCCTGCAAGTAATCTCTGTATCATTCCAATTTTAGTACAGAGGCTGTTGAAGTAAGCACCAAAAAGCTGGTCTTCAAAAGACTGAATTGGCCGAACCGGTTTGGCTCAGTGGACAGAGTGTCAGCCTGGGGACTGAAAGGTCCCAGGTTCGATTCCTGTCAAGGGCATGCATGTACCTTGGCTGCGGGCACATCTCCAGTAGGGGGTGTGCAAGAGGCAGCTGATCGATGTTTCTCTCCCATCGATGTTTCTGACTTTCTATCCCTCTCCCTCTCTGTGAAAAATCAATAAAATATATTTAAAAAAAAAAGACTGAATTGATAGCCTCTGTGCTCATCTTTCAATCTATTTGCTCCCTCAAATCAACCCTTGAGGCAGAATTGCTAGCCTCTCTCCTAGTTTCAGCTTTCTTCTAAGAACTATTACAAGAGAAAAGGAGGGAGAAAATTGGTAGACAGAGCTTTCCAGGCCAACTGGCTATAAATGGGGATTATCTGCCTTGATAATGGGAAAGTTAAAAAGTCAAATAAGGCCCAGCCTATGAGCATCGGCCTTTGAACCAGGAGGTCACGGTTTGACTCTTGGTCAGGGCACAGGCCCAGGTTGTGGGCTTGACTCCCAGTGAGATGTGTGCAGGGGGCAGCTGATCAATGATACTTCCTCTCATTGAATTTTTTCTCTCTCTCTCCATCTCCCTTCCTCTCTGAAATCAGTAAAATACACACACACACACACACACACACACATTTTTAAACAAAGAAGAAGAACTAGGCTTCACCTTTAGCACACAAGATTCAGGTTACACAACAGGAAAGATTTCCTAAAGCAGTGGTCGACAAACTGCGGCTCCCGAACCACATGCAGCTCTGGAGCCAAGGTTTGCCGTCCTGTTGACTAATGAGTTTGCCAACCACTTCATAAGACATTACCCTTACCCAGAAGTTCTGACTTCAGGTTAAAGACATTAGTACATTATTAAAATGTTTAAGTGTTTTTCTAGTGGTCGGCAAACTCATTAGTCAACAGAGCGGCAAACCTTGGCTCGAGATCCGAAGTTTGCCAACCACTGTCCTAAAGAGATGTGGTCAAACACCAGAAGAGGTGACCAGGCATGGGAACCTGAGGACAAGAGAACTCTGATCCGGGAGGAAGCCTATTTGGTGCAGAATCAGGAGCACACAATGTGGGTGGGCCCTTGCCAGCAGGGGCATCTTAAAATGTTCATGGGCTTGGACTCCCAGTCCATCTCCATCGGCTGCCCATGGGCTCTCTGCCTTTGTCTTTCTAATTACTCTAACATAAATGGGTAGTTAGGCACTGGTTCTTTATTCTGGTTCTATCCTTTATTTGCTTCTTTAGTTCCCTTTTCCGTAACTAGTTTACTTGTCGATATCATGTCTAAGCAAGTCATACTGATGGAGCAAAGTGAAAAGCAGTAGCAAGTATCTAGATGAGAAAGATTTTAAATCTGCCATTATGCTCCTTCAAATATTTGGATAATTGCATTCATCCTCTACCTCCCAAGGAAGACCCGGCTTCTCAAGGGTCTGGCTCTCTCCATGTGGAGACCCCCTCCTCCTCTTTTGACCGTGACAGCTCCCCTAGACCTTTGATGTAATTTATACCTTGCCAGGGACCAACTCTTTCCCACCACTATGAAGGAGAGGGAAAATATATATATATATAAATATGTCGGAAATCTATAACGAGGTCTTCTTGGAGGGCAAGACGCGGGGAGAGTTAGAAGGAGCGTCAATTGCTCTTTAGGGGTTTTAGTTCAAGCCGAGGTCTGCTTCCAGCAATCAACCATTAAAACAAGCCGGCCAGAGTAACAGCACAGTTTATTCTGATCATTTAATTTGAAGTGTCAATAAATTAAACTTCAATCAATTAAACTAGGTGTGCAATAACCCAGATGGACACCCCGACACCAACATAATCACAATAAAAATTTTTATGGCTGCCAGGGACCTCACCGGGGGCAGTGCTGGCACTGTTGGAGCCCTGGCTGAGAAATATATCTCCACAGCGCAGGAACGAGGAGATTGTTTCTCCTAACGAAATGGAGGGGCCAGGCACCAGCAAGGACACAGCTGGGAGAGGGGCACATGGGACTGCCAGGAAAGAGATGGGAGTGCTTTGGGGGCTTAATGTAATTGATACCTTTGCCCAGAGCAGGAGGAAGGGACATTTAGGCCAAGTACCTCTACTGTTAGTGCCAAAGGAATTTAACAAAAGCCCCCATTAAGATGATTCAGGGAGCAAAGGCCACAGAGCAATATCAACCTTTAAGACTCACTGATGTATTCTGCATGGTTTCCTCCTCCATATATGCATACTCTTGGGCACTTTGGATGCCCTGATGTTTGAGTGAGGTTTACAATTCGGGACTTGGTAATTTATTTTTTTTTTTTGGATAAAAATGTTATTAAGGGGAGAGAGAAAAATACAAACAAGAAGTCTGGTCCATAAAGCACTGGAAAAGCACTCTGAAAGTGAATCCAAAGAGGATTGAGAAATGAAATATATGAAGGAAGATTTAAGGATCTAGTCTGCTAGAATAATTCAGTTTTGAGAAAAAAGGTAAACCAAAGGAGGAAGGGGATATGCCTTTATCTTTAAGATTCCATAGGTTATTAAAGGAGAATGGTAACCTGAAGGGATCCCTTTCCTTTTCACAAGGAAAGGATAACCAGGAGAAAACAGCAGGAGAGAGAGCTAAGCCCACAGATGCAGGCGGGGCGCATCATGATTAAGTGCTGGGAACAGGAGGAGATGCAATGTTATTTCCTTAAAGACTACAAGAACACCTGAGAGCCGAAACCGGTATGGCTCAGTGGACAGAGCACTGGGCTGCGGAATGAAGGGTCCCAGGCCCCATTCCGGTCAGGGGCATGTACCTTGGTTGCGGGCACATCCCCAGTGGGGGGCGTGCAGGAGGCAGCTGATCCATGTTTCTCTCTCATCTATGTTTCTAGCTTTCTGTCCCTCTCCCTTCCTCTCTGTAAAAAAACAATAAAATATATACTTTAAAAAAAAGAAGAAGAAGACCTGAGAAAGATTAATGTGCTTAGAGCTAGACCTAGATTATTTAATTAAAGAAAGAAATGTGCCCTGACCAGTTTGGCTCAGTGTGTAGAGCGCCGGCCTGCAGACTGAGGGGTCCCAGGTTTGATTCTGGGCAAGGGCACATGCCTTGGTGTCAGGCTCCTCCACCGGCCCGGCCCTGGGTCCTGGGCCCGGGCCCTGGTCAGGGTTCATTAGGGGGGCAACCAATCAATGTGTTTCTCCCACATCAACGTCTCTCTCTGTCTCTCCCTCTCTCTAAAAGATCAATGGGAAAATATCCCCTGGGAAGGATTAACAAACAAAAAATTAAAACAAAACAAAAACAAATGTGCCCCATTGTAAAATCCTTACATGAAGAGAACCTAGTGATATTTAGATATACTCATAATCAGATCAAATTTCAATTTATGGTTCTTCTTGATCTCCTCTAGTTTACCCTTCCTTTCTTCTCAATATTCTACAGCTATGTGGTTGCAGAGGCGAGGATAGAATATGCTTTGATTAGATCTCTGAAGAGGTTCAGCCAACCCAGGTAATAAAAATGTGAATAACACGGCTCAGTGACTGAGCGTTGACTTATGGACCAGAAGAGGAGTGCAGTGTTTGATTCCTGGTTGGGGCACATCCTGGGTTGTGGGCTTGATCCCCAGTAACGGGCATGCAGGAAACAGCCTAATGAAGCTTCTCTCTCACATTGATGTTTCTCTCTCTAAAAGTCAACAGAAAACAGTAATTTTTAAGTGAAAGGAGGAAGCGTAAAGGAACTTTAGAAGTTGTCTCCTTTTCTAAGGAGTGGCTGGTTAAATACTATGCAGTTACAGTAAACTCTTTAATTCAGAAGACAGCTAAGTTCAGATTCTTCATATTTTTCATAACGAAGATGAACTAAGAATCAGGAGATACTGCTGAGTAGACAGAAGAGGGGAAAAGAATAACAGGAGCAATGAGAAAGGGTGATTCTGAATCAGATGAAGCTAAACTTTGTGGGCCAGTGTGTGAGGGTAGTCAGAAGAGAATGAAAAACTTAGGAAATATCACCTAAATCCCAACAAGGGCTCCTCATGTGAATCACTGAATGCTGAAAATTATTTCCATGACTATATTTTCACTTCTCTGAAGCATGTTATAGAACTAGTGCCACTGTGATAAAGAGAAGTTGATTCATTACATATAATGCCTTAGGTCATTAAGGCTTAATTTTCTCCTGGAACTCCAATTGTGAAGAGCTAGAATGGTGAGAAGGGTATATAAATTCTTCAGTGGGAGCCCAAAATATATTGAAATTATAAAGAGGGGGGAAAAAGATTGTAAAGAGCTGACACAGATGAAGGAAAATGCTAGTTTAATATTCTAAGAACTCTGGAGATCAGCACAAGAACTGATACCAGTTGGTACTTTATATAACTTATGGTCAAAGTACAATTTTGTATATTGAAGAGGTGGAAGCCGATGATGAGGTAGTGCTAGAGAATTAGTTTGGGATTGGGAGTTAAAATCTAATCTAGTTTTGACAATGTATTTATTTGAGCAAGCCTTTTTCCCTATACCTTGGTTTCTCCTAACCCTACTATATAGGTTCATCATGACAAAGAATCTACATGGGTTTTGTTTTGTGTTTATATTTTTATTGATTTCAGAGAGGAAGGGAGAGGGAGAGATAGAAACATCAATGATGAGGCTCACTGACTGGCTGCCTCCTACATGCCCCCTACTGGGAATGCAGTGGCAACCAGGCATGTGATGTGCCCTGACTGGGAATCGAATTGTGACCTCCTGGTTCATAGGTTGACACTCAACCACTGAGCCACACCACTGGGCAAAATCAGTACAGTTTCTAAAGCAAAGTTCAGGGGTGGAGTACCTGACCAGGTTATCAGGGACCTGTGAATGTGGCATCTTAGGTACAGATTAAAATGAATATAAGAAAGAAGCAGGTTGGAATATACTTCAATAAGGAAGCAGAGACAGAGAACTGAGGTAAGAGAAAATGTAAGCGATTTTACATATAATCCTTCAACTGACCATTACACACAGTCCCCCAAGTGTCATTTCCCTCACTCATTTATCTGTAAACAGGCTCCCTTCTAAAAATTTCTAAGAACTTCCAAAGTAACCAATTCCCTAGAACTTACCCCACATCTGTTAACTGATTAATAGTGATTAACTGCTTGAGACAGAAAATATCTCATTAAAAACTACTCAAATTTTAAGCTTTTTACCTAGACTTGACCAATTATCTCTATCTTTGCTACTTTGAAAAAGATAACTGAAACTGTTATTCTCTTTTACCTGGTGAAGATCTGAATGTGTACATGTATTAGAGCTGAAGGAAAGAAAAAGACAAGAAAAAGGCCTAGAGTTCAACTCAACTAAGGAAGGAACTGGGAGCTAAATTCCCATACTTACTCCACACTGCGAAACAGACGGGGCACTTTTGAGAGAAATTCACTGGTCCAATTTTAAAAGACGTAACAGTGTTTTATTTGTGAGAACAAGCATAAAAGACCATATGGTGTGGCCTTCAACCACCAAAATTCTCCTATTGCCTAAGAGAGAGTTAGCATCCCAGATTCTACAGGAATAATTCCTAAAGTTAAATGGGTAGGGAAAAGGAGAGCAGAATCAAGAGTCTGGAAAAATGTTCCACAAGCCATGATAACTCTACCAGGAATTCCAGAACTCTGATGGAAGGCTGGCTCTTTATCATGACAAATCTACATAAAGTGGATGAACAGGAAACCGAAGTAAAAAGAAAACAGTTTTCTGAAGGAATGAGAAAGGCAATTATCAAAGGAGTGTCAAACTGTGACAACTCGCAGAAGAAACCTGCATAGACTCTAGTCTCACAATTTGGGGCGAGTTTGCAGATTTGGGGAAACTCAAATCAGGATATCATCCACGAGGCTCAGAATCGGGGAAACCTGAAAGATCCCAATTCAGTTCGCTCGTGAATCTCTGCGTCCTAAGGACTCCCTGTGCTCCCTCCAACTTTCCACCAACTCTACCTTCTCCCCGGCAGAGCTTCCTACTTTAAGCCGAGGCTTTAGCTCCTGCTCTAGGCCACACGCTAGTCAGGGGCTGGCCGAACCTTCGGCCCCCGAGGGTTACCCGGAACTCCCTTTTCTAACCCTTCCCAATCAGGCTGACCCCCGACTCCCGGCCCCTCTGGACACCGCAGCATCTCAGCTGCCCCGGCTCCTACCAAGATCAGCGCCTCCATCTTGCCCCGCAGCTGGTGCCGACGTGGAGCCGCAAAAACAACGCCGCTGCTGATTGGCCCGAGGGCCTCACTAGACCCCGCCTACCATGGGGATTATTGGACTGCCGGGTGCCAGTTATTGCTTTATTGACCAATAAATGTGCTAGTTTGCTTAGCGGAAAGCAAGGTGTCCAGCCGTAAGGCGCAGGTATTTGATTGTCAGCTTAAATACTCAATAAAATGCCAAAACCTCAAAACTGAATGAGGCGGGAGGGCCATGGGGCGGGGTTGTTTCCATGGGGAACAGAGGAAGCGAATAGTAATTTTCAATTGGCAGGGCGAAGAGCACGTGATATCGTCCCTAGCAGCTTCAATACGCACTTCCTTTAGGGGGCGCTATGTCTCCTTAGCCCTTAAAAGTGGCAGCTTTCATCAGAATCCTACCCCAATCGCTATTCCAAGAACTCCCTTAAGATTTAAGGCTTATGTCCCTGATATCCACGGTTGCTTTTGCAAACACTGCTTCTCTTTTCTCAGATTCGCTCAGATTACTTAAGCATCCTTACAAAAAGGCTGCACAACCATAGAATAAAGCCAAGGGTTGCCCAAAGTATTAACTACATAAACCGAAGTCTCCAGAAAGTTGATTGCTACAGTAATAATCTCCCAAAAGTGGAGTGCCAGGCTGTGCTAGACCCAGGAAAGGACCCAAAGAGTTTGTAAAAGCAAATTTTATTTTATTAGCGCTTTGGAGAAGCAGAGAGGAGAGTGTAGGAGGGACAGAGGGGTAAAGGGTGCAGGATAAAGAAGGTTATAGGGAGTGGGGTCTTCGGTTCTCCATTGGGGACAAGCCGTTGCAACATGAGAAAAGAGAAGTTTGTTGAATGCAGGGATTTCACAATAGGGAAGGGTTTTGAGATCAACCAAAGAACTTATATGCATATATGCAAAGCCCATGGACACAGACAATAGTGCGGTGAAGGATGGGGGAGGACAGGAGTGGGAAGAAGGGAGGTCGATGGGGGATAAAGAGGGACATCTGTAATACTTTACACAATAAAGATAAAATTTTTTAAAAAGTTCAACTTTTGCCCGGCTCAGTGGTTGAGCATCGACCCAGGAACCGAGAGGTCGTGTGTTCGACTCCCAATCAGGGCACTTGCCCATGTTCATTCCCCTGTGTGGGGTGTGCAGGAGGCAGCGGATGAATGATGTTTCTTTCTCTCCATCCCTCTCCTTCTCTCTCTAAAAATCAATTTTTAAAAAAAGGTAAACAAAGTAAATAAAAATCAATAAAAACATATTTTTAAAAAACATTTAACTTTCCCCTACCCCTCTGTTCCTTGGTCCCTGACACACTCACACACACCTTTCCCCATCCTCCTATATCCCCAGAGCTATCTGCCCATCTCTGATATTATATCTTTAGGAGTTCCCCTAAGAAGAGCATCCAAACCTAGCCAGGAGTTTTTATAATAATTTCAAAGTGGAGTCAGAGGGCCTAAGAGTGAAGTATAGAACAATACAAAACAAATAACAGAAGTAGCATTTGCTATGAAGGAGTGTATGTGATGTTCCGGTAAAATTCCAGGTGACAAGCCTTATATCTGGAAGAAGCAAGGGCTTAGCCTTTATCTATTCCCACTGGGGAGTTGTTCAAACATTTAGCATTGTGCCTGGCATCACAAGGTTATCCTTGGCTTGGCAGCCTAATGATAACACTAACATTTATTGACCACTTATTATGGGTCCTGCACATGATAAATCTTAATACATTATTTAATACTTTTTAAAACCTTTACTAAGTACATGGGAATGGTGGAGCTGGGAGCAGTTAAATAATTTAATTAAGGCCATACAAGTATTAAATGGCAGCCATACATAAAATTTGAGAACAACGAGTCTGGTTCTAAAACCATGTTCTTACTCACAGTTCATTTCTCTGATTGTGGTATAGGCTGTTCTGGTCCTATCTTAAGTGCCCTACACCAGTTCCGAATGATCTATAGAGACCATGAAGAGGAAAAGTGTGTGATGAAGGTTGGTTGGGGAGGAGATTGGCTCCTCTTTCTTTGATTGTGAAATAACTTGACAATTTTTTTTCTTTTAACTTGACAAATTTTAATAGTCACACATTGTTTTGGTAGATGGCTGAATCTCAGCTCTACAACCTATTGGATAACTGTGCAGTAGCAGAAAGACCGCTAACTGGATGGGAGACATTAATTCTTGCCATGACTTTGCCTTAATAAGGGGGTGAATTCTGGCAAGTCCTTGTACCCTCTCTGGATTACAGCTGCCACTTCTGGAAAATGGGAACCTAGCATTAAAGTTCCATGATCATTCTTATTCCTCTTGCTTCCATCCCCTCTGCAAATGGAAAACCTTTCAGAACCAATCAAATGGAAAATGCACATGTTTCCCCACCATCCTATCTAATAAAAGAGTAATATGCAAATACCTCTGATCAAGCCACACCCACCAGCCAATCAGGAGCAAATAAATCCCAACCAAGATGGCTGTAGCCACTGAGAGCAGGAGAGGCTTGGGTTTCCCCAGTAATGGAGGAAGCCAAGCTTTCCACCTGCTCTTGCAGCCTAGGCCTCCACTCCAGGCTACAAAGTTTCAATTATAGAATTAAAATAAACCCAAATAGAAATGGCTGTTGCCACAGAGTTAATAGAAGGCTTGGCTCTGCTCCAGGCTACCAAGTTTCAATTGTAGAACATAAATTAATCCCAGATCCCAGGGCCTCCATTTGGGTTGCTGGGGGATATGACCAGCCTGCAAACCACCACAGGCCCCTCGCCCAGGCTGTCCCACACTCCAAGGGAACCCCCACTCTGATCCGGGGCACTCTTTTTTTAAAAAATATATTTTATTGATTTTTCACAGAGAGGAAGGGAGAGGGATAGGAAGTCAGCAACTTCGATGGGAGAGAAACATCGATCAGCTGCCTCTTGCACACATCCAACTGGGGATGTGCTCACAGCCAAGGTACAAGCCCTTGACCGGAATCTAACCTGGGACCTTTCAGTCCGCAGGCCAATGCTCTATCCACTGAGCCAAACCAGTTTGGCATGATCTGGGACACTCTTTAGGGCAAACCAGCTGGCCCCCACCCATGCACCAGGCCTCTATCCTGTCTAATAAAAGAGTAATTTACAGATTGACCATCACTCTAACACATAAAAGGGCTGCCCCATGTGGTCAAAGATCCTGCCCCCATGTGGACACCAAGGTGGCCACCACAAGATGGCCAGCAGGGGAGGGCTGTTGGGAGGTTCCAGGCCTGCAAGGTAGGGCAGTTGTTGGTGATCAGGCCAGCAGGCGAGGGCAGTTGGGAGGGACCAGGCCTGCAAGGGAGGGTAGTTGGGGATGATCAAGCCTATAGGGGAGGGCAGTTAGGGGTGACCAGGCTGGCAGAGGAAGGAAGTTGGGGGCAAATAGGCTGGCAGGGGAGCAGTTAAACATCAATTAGGCTGGCAGGGTAGTGGTTAGGGGGTGATTAAGCTGGCAGGCAGAAGCAGTTAGGGGCAATCAGGGAGGCAGGCAGGTGAGCAGTTTGGAGCCAGCAGTCCTGGATTGGGAGAAGGATGTCCGACTGCCCGTTTAGACCCCATCCTACCAGGATCGGGCCTAAATGGGCAGTTGAACATCCCTCGAGGAGTCCCAGATTGGAGAGGGTGCAGGCTGGCTGAGGGACATCCCCTCCCCCGTGCCTCTAGTATATATATAATATACATATATACTGTATACACACCTGAAACATACTGGGTTTGAACTGCACAGTTCCATTTGTGTGTGTGTGTGTGTTTTACAATAAATACTGGAAATGTACTTTATTTTCCTTATGATTTTATTAATAACATTTTCTTTTTTCTAGCTTATTTATTATAAGATTATATATATATAATACATAGAAAACAAAAGTTAATCAACTGTTTATGTTATCAGTAAGGCTTCCAGTCAACATTAAGTTTGGGGGAGTCAAGAATTACACCTGGATTTCTGACTGCACAGGGTGTCAGCACCTCTAACTATTACATTGTTCAAGGGTCAGCTGTAAATGTATATATTAAAAGCATGTATATATGATTACAAACAATTCACTGAAAATGTGTAGAGGAAAAGACAGACTGGAAAGAAATATACCAAAAAGGAACCAACGGCTGTTTTAAGGTTCTAGGACTTTTTTCAATGTTTCCATATTTTCTGGGTGTGCCCTCGCCTGTTTGGCTCAGTGGACAGAGAGTCGGCCTGCGGACTGAAAGTTCCCAGGTTTGATTCCGGTCTAGGGCACAGACCCGGGTTGTGGGCTGATCCCCAATGGGGGGCTTGCAGGAGGCAGCCAATCAATGATTCTCTTTCATCATTGATGTTTCTATCTCTCTCCCCCTTTTCCTTCCCCTCTAATATCAATAAAAATAAAAAACATAAAAAAATAAAATGTCTGGGTGCTATTTTAAAATGAAAAAAATTGGCTTTTTAAAAAAAGACAAAATCAGCATCTTCTCTGGTGGAACTGGACACTTCTCCTTGCTGCCATCATTGACTCTGGTCATAGCTATGTTTTAACACATCACTCTAACTCACCAGACTTGCCATCTGAGACATGCTTTCTCCCATTCATTTTATTTCCTTAGCACCCAGTCCTCAAATGGTAAACACTCAGTGTTTGCTGAATAGAATGAATATTTATGAAAATGCAAGATAAAAGACAAATGAGCAGTGTTAAGGCGCAATTTAGGATTAAATGCCAAATAAGGGGCACAGATATTGAGAAGGGAGTGAGCCCTGGGAATTTAGGGGGGCAGGAGGGTCAAGGTCCAGGAGAAGAGATGAAGTTAAATTAGGTTTTGAATCACTCATGCACTGATGAAATGGCTAGTAGTGTTTGGTATGAATACATGTATGAAGGCTGGGATGCATAAGCAATTTTTTAAAAAATGTTTATACATAACATAAAATTTACAATTTTAACAATTTTTAAGTGTACAGTTCAGTAGCATTAACTATATTCATATATGTTATGTAACCATCACCACTATTGATCTCCAGAACTTTTTCATTATCCCAAACTGAAATTCTGTACTCATTAAACAATAACTCCCATTCTCCCTACAATTTGGGTAACCACTATTCATATAAGTGGGATCATATAATATTTATCCTTTTGTGTTTGGCTCATTTCACTTAATTTAATATCTTCAGGGTTGTATAAGAAATCTTTGAAATATTGATTTCATGGAACAGAGGATTCAACTAGGGGAGAGAATGGAGATCAAACTGGAAAGATACTGCCTTAGTCAGTTTGGCTCAGTGAATAGAGAGAGCATTGCCAGCAGACTGAAGGGTCCCGGGTTCAATTACAGTCAAGGGCATGCACCTCAGTTGCAGGCTCAGTCCCCAGCCCTGGTCGAGGCATGTGTGGGAGGTAACCAATCAATGTGTTTCTCTCACATCAATGTTTCTCTCTTTCCGTCTCTCCCTCTCCTTCCACTTTCTCTAAAAATCAATAGGAAAAATATCCGTGGATGAGGATTAACAACAACAACAAAGAAACTTTGTTACAAACCTAAGTAACTGTTATAATGAGACCAGATGATTGTGGGAGTTGAAACTGTTACATTCTTTTGAAGTATTATGGTATTATGGTAATATTCTGGAAAATTAAACATGGGTACAGCCCTAATTGGTTTGGCTCAGTGGAGAGAACGTCAGTCTGTGGACTGAAGGGTCCTGGGTTTGATATCAGTAAGGGCATATGCCCAGTTGGGGGTTCAAACCCCAGTAGGGGGCATGCAGGAAGCAACTGATCAGTGAGTGATCCTCTCTCATCATTGATGTTTCTATCTCTCTCCCCGTCCCTTCCTCTTTGAAATCAATACAAATATATTAAAGAGGGGCGAAAAAACATGGGTACATCCTCTCCTAAAGAATTACAAGTTCAAAATACATATATAAGAATGCTCATGCAACACTGTTTATAATGGCAAAAATAACATGATTATGCCCAGCCTGAGTTGCTCAGTGATTGCATGTCAACCTATGAACCAGAAGGTCATGGTTCAATTCTGTGTCAGGGCACTTGCCCAGGTTACAGGCTCAATCCCAAATAGGGGGTATGCAGGAGACAGCAGATTGATGATTGTCATCATTGATGTTTCTATCTCTCCCTTTCCCTTTCTCTGAAATAATTTTTTTTAAAAAACCACATTTTTAAAAAATGAGATTATTGTCTAATAATAGGAGAATAGTTGAATAAATTATAGTATATCCAGAGTATGGATTCATATGCAATTAATAAAAATATATCTTATGTACTGGTTGGTGTGGCTTGGTTGGTTGGCTGTTGTCCTGTGCACTGAAAGGTTGCTGGTTTGATTCTGTCAAGGGCACATGCCAGGATTTTGGCTTGATCCCTAGTGAGGGACATGCAGGAGGCAGTCAACTGATGTGCTCTTGAATCAATGTTTCTCTTTCTCTCTCTTCCTTCCTCTTTCTCTAGAAATCAATAACTAGTTAAAAGAAAAAGGTATATTAGAGCTATATGCATTAACTTGGAGAAGTGGTAAAAAATGTTAAATGACAAAAGTTACAGAGGAATTAGTGGGGTATAAATTCTTTTTCATTAAAAAATGTAAGGCTAATTATGAATAACTATGTTTGAAATGTTTCTATTTTATTCTATTCATTCATGCATTCAACAAATACTTACTGAAGGCCAGCCATGGGCCAGCCTCTCACCCTAGGCGCTCAGTGTATAAAAACAGTGAACGGCCCAGCCAGCATGGCTCATTGATAGTCTACCTTTGACCCAGGAGGTCACGGTTCTATTCCTGATCAGGTCACATGCCCAGGCTGCAAGCTCTATCCCCAGTGTGGGGCATGCAGGAGGCAGCTGATCAATGATTACATATGTAATACTTTCAACAATAAAGAATTATTGAAAAAAAAAACCTGAAAGGAGTCAGGAAATGAACCAAGAGAATATCTGGGGAAAGAACATTCCAGGCAAAGGGAACATAGAGAAAAGAGTGGAAGAAAAGTATCCTATATAATAAAAGAGAAACATGCAAATTTGACCATACCTTTGCTCCTGATTGGCTATGTTACCAGCCAATCAGGAGCGAGGGTGGGGCCAAGTGGCATGAGTGCCGGGCCCCAAGGGTGGAGATGAAAGGGCTGTGGTGGTGAGCGTCTAGCCCCCAGGTGCTGTGAGCAGAAGTGGTGGTGAGCACCCAGCCCCTGGGCCTGGGTGGTCACAGGCAGCCAGGGCTAAGCTGAGCAGGGTGATGGCTGGGTGCCAAAGGCCTAAAGCTTTAGGCCTTGGGCAGGCTGGGGGTGAGCCATCAGTTGGACATCCTCTGAGGGCTCCCAGTATGTGAGGGGAGGCAGGTTGGGTTGAGGGACCACCCACCCCCAGTGCATGAATTTCATGCACCGGGCCGCTAATTAATATATATTACCCTAGAGCAGTGGTTGGCAAACTGTGGCTCTCCAGCCACATGTGGCTCTTGAGCTGAGGTTTGTGGCTCTGTTGACTAATGAGTTTGCCGACCACTGCCCTAGAGGATGAGATGGAAAGAGTAGTTTACTAAATAATTTTTCTTTATATATGTTGGTATTGTTTGATTTTGTTACAACAACATTTGTTTATATATTTTTTTCTTTTTTTAATCCTCACCTCAGAACATGCTTAGAGAAAGGAAGGGAGAGAGAGAAATATCCATGTGAGGGAGAAATATCTATTAGCCTCCCATAAGCACTCTGACTAGGTATCAAACTTGCAGCCCAGATATGTGCCCTGACTAAAACTGAACTGGCAACCTTTCAGTGCATGGGACAATGCCCAACCAACAAAGCCACTCCAGCTGAGCTATAATTTTAAACCTTAAAAAAAAAGTGAATATCAAAATGGGGATAAAGTTATGAGAATTAAATGAGATAATCTATGTACAATATGTGTAAACTGCCCAGCGGAGTGTGGCTCAGCTGTTGAGCGTCAACTCAGGAACCAAGAGGTCACTGGTTTGATTCCCGGGGCGGGCATGCCCAGGTTAATCCCCTGCGTGCAGGGGGTAGCCAATCAATGATTTTCTCTCATCATTGATGTTTCTATCTCTCTCTCCCTCTCCTTTCCTCTCTGTTTTGAAATCAATAAAAATATATTTTAAAAAAAGAGCAACTGGACTTAAAATTCTTTTAAAAAAATAAAATATGTGTAAATTGTTAAAAGCTCTTAATGCTTTAATTTTTAAGATATATTTTATTGATTTTTTACAGAGAGGAGGGAGAGGGATAGAGAGTTAGAAACATTGATTAGCTGCCTCCTGCACTCTTCCCACTGAGGATGTGCCCGCAACCAAGGTACATGCCCTCGACCAGAATCGAACCTGGGACCTTGAGTCCGAAGGCCGACACTCTATCCACTAAGCCAAACCGGTCAGGGCAGCTCTTACTACTTAAAATAATAATAATAATAATAATAATAATAATAATAATAATAATCCTATCTAATAAAAGAGTAACATGCAAATGTGACCGTACCTTGGCTCCTGATTGGCTATGCTACCATCCAATCAGGAGCAGGGGGCGGGGCCAAGAGCCAAGCGGTGGAAGGGCTGGGCCCCAGGGGTGGAGACAAAGCAGTAGCGGTGGCGAGTGCCACGGTGCCCTGGCTGCCCAAGCTTGGAGGCAGCTGGGGTGCAAGACAGGGCTGGGTGAGCACAGGAGCACTGCCCCCCGAGCTTGGAGGCGGCAAGGGGGCGGGGCAAACGGCCAAGGCGCGGGAATGGAAGTGAGCGCCCAGCCCCTGGGACCAGGTGGTTACAGGCAGCTGGAGCTGAACTGAGCGGGGAGATGGCTGAGTGCCCAAGGCCTAAAGCCTCAGGCTGGGGGTGAGCCATCAGTTGGACACCCCCTAAGGGCTCTCAGTATGTGAGAGGGGGCAGGTTGGGCTGAGAGACCACCCCCACCCTGCACGAATTTCGTGAGCCAGGTCACTAGTAATGATAATTATATATATATATATATATATAAATTTATTTCAGAGAGAAAAAAGGAGAGAAAGAGAGAGAGAGAAACATCAATGATGAGAGAAAATCATTTACTGGCTGCCTCCTGCTTACCCTACACTGGGGATCGAGCCCACAACCTGGGCATGTGCCCTGACTGGGAATCGAACCATGACCTCCTGTTTCATAGGTCAGTGCTCAACCACTGAGCCATGACGGCAAAAGCTCTACTATTGTTATTTATTATCTTACAAATAATCGGACACCAGTGAACACTTCTGAGCAGCTGCATGAGATTATGGAAGCATTCTTTTTAGTTGAAGCAAAATTAATATAACATAATTTAACCATGTTAAAGTGTACCACTCAGTGGCAGTAAATACATTCACAATAATGTGCAACCAACATCTCTAGTTCCAAAACTTTTTCATCACCCCCAAAGAAATCCTGGTGCCCATAAAACAGCTACTACTATTTTTCCTTCCTCCAAGACCCTGGCAGCCAACTATTTGCTTTCTGTATCTATGAAAAGTTCAAATAAATAAAACCATACCATATTTTATCTTTTGCATCTGACTTCTTTCACTTAGCATAATGTTTTCAAGGTGTGTGTATCATTATTTCATTTCTTTCATAGCCCTTTAATGTTCTATTGCTCAATAAATCCTGTTTTGTTTATACATTTAATTGATGGACATTTGGGGTGTTTCCATCTTCCAGCTATTGTGACTAGTGCTACTATGAATATTGGTATAACAAATGTTTGGGTACTAATTTTCAATTTTTTTGGAGTAAAATTGGTAGACCATATGGTAATTCTATGTTTAACTTTTTGAGAAACCACCAAACTATTTTCCACAGCAACTTTACCATTTTACAGTCCAGGGTATGAGGGTTCTAATTGCTCCACAGCCTCACTAACACTTATTTTCCTATTTTTAAAAAGGTTATCCTAGTTGGTGTGAAGCGGTGTTTCATGATGATTTTTATTTGGATTTATCTAATAACTAATGATTTGAGCATCATTTCATGTGCTTTTTGGCTACTTGTATTTGTTCTTTGGAGAAATATCTCAAGTCATTTATCTGTTTTTTTTTAAGTTGGTTTGCTTGTATTTTTGAGAGTTCTTTATATATTCTGAATAGTAGACCCTTTTCAGATACCTGAGTTGCAAGTATTTCCTCCTATTTTGCAGATTGTTTGGAAGAAGATTTAAGATGATTAGTGTGACAGCTGTGTGCAAGAGGGTTAGAGGAGCTCAGCTGGCGGGGCTCAGGGGTTGAGCGTTGACCTATGAACCGTGAGGCCCTGGTTTGATTCCCGGTCGGGACACATGCCCAGGTTTCAGGCTTGATCCCCAGTGGGGGTCTGTGCAGGAAGCAGCCAATCAGTGATTTGTTCTTATCATTGGTGTTTCTATCTCTCCCTCACCTTTTCTGTCTGAAATCAATTATATATATATATATATATATATATATATATATATATATATCCTCTTAAAATATATAATCAATTATATATATATATATATATATATATATATATATATATATATATAAGAGAGAGAGAGAGAGAGAGAGGATTAGAAGAGAGATGAAGGCAGAAAGACTAACTGGGAAGCCATTGCAATTCTTCAGGTTGCAGCAAACACAAAATAGTAACAATAGGAAAATACACCCAAAAGATTGTGTACAAGTGAAATTTTAAAAAGTCAAAGTGTAAAATATCTATTGGTAGTTCATCTTACTGTAAAATTGCCTAACATCCAAAGAACCTAAAGCAGTCATATTTGTATGCAAAAATTAAAATTTAAAATTACCAAGACAGATAAAATTTCCAAAAGCCCCCATTAATCAAAGGGGGGGGGGCAGTGGGGTAATATCATGTAAGGAAAAATATCCTGTAAGTAAAATACATCTAGAAAATTCTTACTCCAGACAAGAAAATTCCAGTTGTAAAACCAACTCCAGGACACCCATGAAAAAACAAACATGGTGTCAAAATAAGCCAAAGGAAAATCATTTAGGCAAAAATAAAAAAAATCCCAAGTCTATTTTGCAGAGAGGATCCCTTTGTTAACTTTTGGTTGAGAATGTGTTTGTGTGTTTGCAGAGAACAACTCCAAGACCATGTGGGTTCCTGCGACAGTGAGGAACTGACGGGTCTGTTCCAGCCACGAGGACGGTCCAGGGATGGGGGACGCTGACGACACCTTACCATGCTAGCAGTCGGCAGCTGTGCATGGCTGCAGGCGGCCCAGGACCATACCAGAGAGGATGGATCTTGCATTGCCAAGATGTGTCCACCATCTGGATACCATTGCTGACATGTACACATGAAGAACTATTTGACATTGAAACTGACACTCAAACATTTTTTGTTCTTATACGTTTGTTTCTAGTATGCAGAGGCAAGATATTTCTGAAGAAAAGAAACAGGGGAGAGTGATTGATATAGAGGCAGGGTGGCCTTGAACAGGCGGTCAAGCTACAGGGGGAAGGCCGGGATGGATGGGAGGCAGATGCTGGGGGAGATCAACCGAAGGACTTGTATTCATGCATATGAGCATAACCAATGAATGAAAGACACTGGGGCGGGGAGGGAGGCAGGTGGGGACATGTGCTGGGGGGTAAGGGAGGCTGGGGGGAGGGTATTCGGGGGGAGAAAGGAAAACATATGTACTACTATCAAATATAAGTTATATTGCAAATAAAATAAATAAATAAATAAATAAATAAGTCAAAGTGTAATGGGTGAGATCAGCCATATGTGAAAGTAGTAAAGACCTGGTATAGTTTCAGGAAAGCATAATTCTACCAATACAGTATATTTAAAGCTCTAGTAGCCTAATGACCTAAAGTAAAATGGCTGGAGCCCTAACACAATCCAACTCTAATCCAATCAATTAAAATAAAATGGCTGGAGTGAACATAAGCAGAATCAATTATATTAACTTGGAGCTGAAGCTGGAGCTGAAACCCAATCAGTTGAATTGTACCTTGCCTTTATAGAAGGGGGAGATTGTCTGCATAGAATTCCCCCACCAACCAAAAAATTTTTTTCTAGTGACATTTATAGAAAGAAGATTCCTTGTTTGGCCAACTCAAGTGAATATCCTAAATAATAAAAGGCTAATATACAAATAGACCGAACGACCGAACAACGGTAGTTATGATGTGCACTGACCACTGCAGGGGAGGAGGGGCAGAACATGCAGGCGTCCGCTGCAGCGCGATGGTGGAGCAGGTGAGCAGGGGCACCAGACCAAGGCAAGGTCTCTAGTCAAGGCTGGTCACTGTCATCGGGGCAAGCCTCTAGTGGTTACTACAAATTCTTTACTCGCACCTGTTGTCAGCGCCAGTGCTGGCCCCAATTGCTCGATGCAGGCAGCATGTGCTAGCAGTGGCTGCCAGACCCGATCACTCCTGAGGGCTTCTCCACCTCCCCTGCTCCTGAGGAGCGATTGGGACAGCAGCTGCCACTCTCACCAGCTACTGGCACTGGCTTCAATTGCTCTGCGTCGTCAGCAGGTGCAAGTGGGACCAGTGCCATCAGCAAGTGGAAATGGTGGTGGCAGGAGCAGAGCTGCTAACAGACAGGGGACTGGGGACTGGGGACTGTGGCAGGAGGGGTCAGGTTGGGGCATGGAGGATGGGCTGAGGCCTGGCCCTGTACCCACTGCAGCTTCATGGCCCACAGTTCCTTTCAACATGTATGAATTTGTGCACTGGGCCCCTAGTCTTATCTATAGTAATAAAAGAAAAACATGCAAATTTACCATATCTCCACTACACCTTGAAGGGTGTCCCAGATCAGGTTGGGGGTTCCCTTTGGGCATGGGGCAGCCTGGGTGAGGGGCTTTGTGGTGGTTTGCAGGCTAGCCACGCCCCCATGGGGTGAGGGTCCCCAATGGTGGGGCATGGTCAGCCTGGGTGAAGGGCTGACAGCCCCCACCCATGCAAAAGGCCTCTATCTATACTAATAAAAGGGTAATATGCTAATTAGACTGGGAGACCTTCCAGGACATCTTCTGGATGTTCTTCTGGACAAAGCCATGGTGGTGGGGCTGAGGTAGAGGTAGTTAGAAGCCAAGAGGTGAGAGCAGTTGTGGGTGATCAGGCCAGGATAGGACAGCAGTTGTGGGTGATCAGGCTGGTGGGAGGCAGGGCCGTTGGGGGTAAGCAGACCAGCAGGGGGGCCAGTTGGGGGCAAATAGGACGTCAGTGGGGGTTAATTGGAGATGACCATGACAGTAGGGGGTACAGTTTGGAGTGAGCAGGCCAGCAGGGAGGTAGCTGGCATGCAGAGTGGTTAGGGACAATCAGGCAGGCAGGCAGGCAGGTGAGGAGTTAGGAGCCAGCAGTCCCAGATTGTGAGAGGGATGTCTGACTGCTGGTTTAGGCCCAATCCCTGTAAACAGGCAGTAGGACATCCTTGGATGGGTCCCAGATTGGAGAGGGTGCAGGCTGGGCTGAGGGACACCCCCATCCTTGTGCATGAATTTTGTGCACCGGGTCACTAGTATATTTATAAAATATGTGGATGCAGTTTTATTAGCTATTAAGAGTATCTGACTAGCCCTAGCCAATTTGGCTCAGTGGATAGAGCATCAACCTGCAGACTGAAGAGTCCCGGGTTTGACCCCAGTCAAGGGCACATGTCTGGGTTGTGGGCTCTTGATCCTCAGTATGCGGGCATGCAGGAGGCAGTCCATCAATGGTTCTGGCTCAACATTGATGTCTCTATCTCTCTCTCTCTCCTTCTCTGAAATAAAAAATACATATATATATTTTTTAAAAAAGCAAAGCTAAACCCTAACTGGTTTGTCTTAGTGGACAGAGCATTAGTCTGCATACTGAAGGGTCCCAGGTTCAATTCCGGTCAAGGGCATGTACCTTGGTTGCGGACACATCCCCAGTAGGAGGTGTGCAGGAGGCAGCTGATCGATGTTTCTAACTCTCTATTCCTCTCCCTTCCTCTCTGTAAAAAAATCAATAAAAAATTTTAAAAAGCAAAGCTAAGTTTAAAATAAAATAAAATAAATGAAAAAATATCCTCGGGTGAGGATTTTAAAAATCCAAATAATTCCTATTGTTCACTAAGCAACCTTTTAATTATTATATTTGACTTCCAAAATGATAAAATATTTTAAAAATATTTTTCTTTATTAATTAAGATATTACATATGTGTCCTTATTCCCCTATTGTCCCTCCACCCACCCCCCACTCTTGCCCTCACTCCCCTAGTACTGGTGTCCATTGGTTATGCTTATATGCATACATACAAGTCTTTTGGTTGATATCTCCCCTTTCCCCCTACCCTCTCCTGCCTTCCCTCTGAGGTTTGATGGTCTAATAAATAATTCTATTGGCTGATCAAAATATTTGACCAAAATGGTAAAATATTTTGATCAGCCAATATGATTGTCTAGGCTACTGTAAGTTTTATGTAAATCAACCATATGCTCTTTCAAGTTTGGAAGACTTGTGAGTTCTCACAAGATAAATTATTTGACCAAATCAACTTCTGAGCTTTCAAGCTGAAAGTCAGATCTTCTTAAAGAAGAAAAATCAGAAATGGTGGCAAATTAAGTGGAAACTACAGAATCTAAAGAACAAAATAAACTGATGAGCAAAATAGATCCAGAAACATAGAAACATGGAACGGATTGTAGAATCTCAGAGGGAAGGTGGGGGTAGGTGAATGAGTTGGAGGGCGGGAAGAGATTAACCAAGGAATTTATATGCACATATACATAACCCATGCATGGACAACAGACAATAAATAGTGTGGTGAAGGCCTGTCTGGGGGTAATGGGGGCTGAAGAGGGCAGTGCAGCTAGAAGGGATCAATGGCAGGGGAAAGGGGGACATCTGTAATACTTTCAACAATTAAAGACTTTGTAAAAAGAAGAAAAATCAACCTTTCTATTTCTGGTCACCTTAACCCTAACATTAACCCATCAACCCATCAGCCCAGGGGTAGAAGGAGCCTTATTTCATATATACCCAGAGAGATAGTGAGGGAGGTTTTTGTTGTTTTGCGTTTCCACTTTAGGGTGAAACCAGAGACTCAGAAGTGATTCATATTGCCTAGGGCCACATATGCTTTACCTAGATTAGGTGCTAACCACTCAACCTAACCCTAACCCCTCCCCCTGCTTGCTCTGCCTCTTGCTAAAGCAACCATGGATTACTGAATGAGAAACAGCACAAAAAGTGGTAATCACAGACAGCAGCATGTTGGCAACTCCAGCTGATGGCCTGGAGGTGTGGGCACATGTCCTCCATGAGACTCTTGGGGAAGACATCTCAAGTCTTGGTATTCAGTGGGGCAGTCGGTGACAGTGAAATCGGACTTCAGCAGAAAACGAAGAAGGTAGCATCTTTCTGACTTAGCAGCAATCTGTCTTTATCTCTGAGGTATAGAAGTGTCTCCCTAACATACGACTGCAATGAAACTTAAGACCACAAAGAGGAAGCTTCCTAAGGTTATATAGCTGCTGCTTCAATTCGAGGCCTGGTGCATGGGTGGGGGCCAGTTGGTTTGTTCTGAAGGGTGTCCTGGATCAGGGTGGAGGTTTTCTTGGGTCATGGGGTGGCTTGGGTGAGGGGCCTGTGGTGGTTTGCAGGCTGGCCACGCCCCCCGGCAACCCAAGCATAGGCCCTGGTATCTGGGATTAATTTATCTTCTATAATTGAAACTTTGTAGCCTGGAGTGGAGGCCTAGGCCACCCAGGGCTACAGAAGCTTGGCTTCCTCCATCGCCTGGCAACCCTAGCCTCTGTTCTCTCCAGCTCCGTGGCTGCTGCCATTTCTGTTGTGATTTATGTATCTTCTATAATTGAAACTTTGTAGCATTGAGTGGAGGCCTAGGTCAGCAAGGGCAGGTGGAAAGCTTGGCTTCCTTCATTGCTGGGGAAACCCAAGCCTCCCTCCTGCTCTCAGTGGCCACAGCTATCTTGGTAGGTTTATTTGAATATTTGCTCCTGATTGGCTGGTGGGAGTGGCTGGTGGGCATGGCTGGTGGGTATAGCAGATGTATGGTCAATTTGCATATTACTCTTTTATTAGATAGGATTGATTTCAGAGAGGAAGGGAAAAAGAGTCAGAAACATCCGTGATGAGAGAGAATAATTGATCAGCTGCCTCCTGCACAGTTGATCCCACACTGGGGATTGAGCCTGAAACCTGGGCATGTGCCTTGACCACGAATCAAACCTCTAACCTCCGAGTTCACAGATCAATGCTCAACCACAGAGCCATGCCAGCTGGGCTTGGGGATACTTCTTTCATCTTGATTAGGTAGAAGGCCAAGCATGTGGGAATAGATACAAGTAAGCTGATGGATTTGGTATTAAATAAGGCAGTCTCATCTAATTACATCTATTTTATCAATGAAATATGAGACTAGGTCATCTACTGAGAGAGAAGTGGAGGAGGTGTTGAAAATTTTAGAAGAGAGGAGGTGTGAAATGGTTATTGAGCAGAATAGAAAAGAGAATTTGCTAGGAAAAGGTAGAATTTCTTGGCAATGTTGAGTTTTGGTGGCGTAAATTGAAAAGTGATACTAGTCAGCAAGATTCTGAGATTTTACTCCATCAATATTTAGCTGCCCAGGTATAGATGTGGAGAAACTAAATTTTTGGATTTAACATAAACTGTTTTGTGTGGCTTTTTTTTTTTTTTTCAAAGAAAATTCAATGGAAGGGGAAGCAAGTAAGTTAACAACTTTTGCAATTTTCTAGTTCTGGATATGAAGGGAAGTAGATGGATTATTTAAAAAATAAAATTAAGTCCTAGCTGGTTTAGCTCAGTGGGAAAAGCATCGGCCTGAAGGCTGAATGATCCTGAGTTCAATTCCGGTCAAGGGAACATGCCCAGGTTTCTGGCTGGGTCCCCAGTGTGGGGCGTGCAGGAGGCAAACAATCAATGATTCTCTCTCATCATTGATGTAGCTATCTCTCCCTCTCCCTTCCTCTCTGAAATCAATTTAAAATATATATATAAATGTCATAGTTCTGATTCAGGTCAGGAAGCATATCCAAGTTGTGAGTTTTTAAAAAATACATATTTTTATTGATTTCAGAGAGGAAGGGTGAGAGAAGCAAGATAGAAACATCAATGATAAGAGAGGATCATTGATTGGCTGCCTCCTGCACATTCCCTACTAGGGATCAAGCCCATAACCCTGGCATGTGCTCTTAATTGGAATTGAAGCTGGGACCCTTCAGTCTTTAGGCTGATGCTCTATCCACTGAGCCAAACCAGCTAGTGCCCAAGTTGTGGGTTTGATCTCTGTTAGGACAAGTATGGGAGGCAGCCCATTAATGTTTCTCTCTCACATCAATGTTTCTCTCTCTTTCTCTCCCTTCCTCTTTCTCTAAAATAAATAAATTAAAAAATAATAATAATAGCCTGGCTGGCATGGCTCAGTGGTTGAGCACTGACCAATGAACCAATAGTTACCGGTTTGATTCCAGTCAGAACACATACCTGGGTGGTGGGCTCCATCTCCAGCATGGTGTGTGCAGGAAGCAGACCATCAGTGATTCTCTCTCATCATTGATGTTTTTCTTTCTCTTTCTCTTCCCCTCTGCAATCAATAAAAAAATTTTTTTAAGTTTATTAAACAATTTAATATATTTGCTATTTATTTAATAGCAATGTACCTTATTCAGGGTGGGACAAAGTAGGTTTATAGTTGAGAGGATGCAAAATACAGTTTACTCTTTTTAAATATATATATATATATATACATATATATATATATATATATAACATTTTTATTGATTTCAGAAAGGGAGAGGGAGAGAGAGATAGAAACATCAATAATGAGAGAGAACCTTGATCAGCCTCCTCCTGCACATCCCACACTGAGGATTGAGCCCACAACCCAGGCATGTGCCCTTGACTGGAATTGAACCTGGACCTTTCAGTCCATAGACCAATGCTCTATCCACTGATCCAAACCAGCCAGGGCTAAAAATATATATTTGTATTGATTTCAGAGAAGAAGGGAGAGGGAGAGAGAGAGATAGAAACATCAATGATGAGAATCATTGATCAGCTGCCTCCTGTATGCCCCCTACTGGGGATTGACCCTGCAACCCAGGAATTAAACCTGGGACTCTTCAGTCCACAGGCCAACACTCTATCCACTGAGCAAAACTGGCTACTTTTGCCCCACCCTGTATGTGCTATTTAACAATGCTTACTATATCCAAGGCCCTGGATCACTGAATTAAACATACAAACCCAGTTTTTAACTTGTTTACTTCCCACAACAACATGAAAAAAAAATATTATTATTGTTATAATCCCCAAATTATAGATGGGCAAAAATGAGTTCTGAGATATTAAAGAACTTGACATCTCAAAGTGACCAAGGTTTAAGTTCAGGCCTTTCTGACTGTAAAACTCATGCTCTTAACCATTATACTATGGTATTTGAGACAAATTTTGTACGATACAGTTTATACTATCACTATTACAAGATGATATAATAAGACACAATATGGTTTAATTAGAAAAAAAATATTTAAATGAGGTCATTAATTCTCTGATGCATATAATAATTACAAAATGAATTAGACAAGAGAAATATGTGTATGGCCTGAGATAGCCAGTAAAAGTGCTGCAAAGATAAACTTGAACTGAACTGGGCCTTGAAGAGTGGATGAGAGGAAGGGAATCAACATGACTATATTTCTTGAATAACCACATTGTCTCATCTGATCCCTCACAGGAACCTGTGATGAAAACCAAGGGAAAACTGAGGTTCAAAGAGCTTAAACAATTTGCCCAAATCCACACTGCTACGTATAGACCTCAGATTCAAACCCAGACCTCTCTTCCACTCCATATGATCTCAGGCTGGTAGATAGGGCCAAGGAGAGTATTCTGGTGGAGGGAGCAGCAGGAGCAAAGATAGGCTGGAATAAATAGGATGCCTTAACAAGGAGGAAATAAATAGGCATCAAGCCTTCTATGCTCTATGGAGCAGAGGGCGGGACTTCCTAGGCAGCTCTGCCCATTGCAGAGGATTGCAACAGGATAGGGTGAGGGTAGGGGTTCTGGGGTTCCTGGAAGATGACTGAAGCCCAGAAGGCTGGCACTGTGCCTGCTGTGTGGCTAAAACCAGCCCTGCCCAATATTGCTGGGGTGGGAGAACCATGGCCTGAGGCTGGTTCCTGGAAGTCTTGCGACTGCCCTTACCCCGTGGCCCCCCAACACTGTTGCATTCTGGTTCTCTCCCAGAATTGGCTGCTCACTGGCTTGCGTTCTGTCCCAAGCATGTTTTTATCAGAATCTGGCTTCCAGATAGACTGTTCTGAGTTCCTTAAGTCCCCGAGGCACTAAATCATAACAGAGTCACTTTCTTTTAAAAAAATATTTTTTAATTGATTTCAGAGAGGAAGGGAGAGGAAGAGAGATAGAAACATCAATGATGAGAGAGAATCACTGGTCAGCTGGCTCCTGCATGTCTCATACTGGGGATCAAACCCCAAACCCAGGCATGTGCCCTGACCAGGGATCAAATTGATAACCTTTGTACATAGGTTGATGCTCAACCACTGAGCAACACTGGCCAGCTTAGAGTTACTTTCTTATTGATTTCATTTTATCTTCGCAACAACTCCACTAAATTGGTATTAACATCATGATCTCCATTTTTCAGGTGAGGAAACAACTCGGTAAGGTTGGGTTGCTCACAGCTACATAGCTAATAAATGCCAGGATTCAAATTCAGGTCTTATGATTCAAGATCTGGTCCTCTCTCATTCTACTATATGCCATGCAACCTACTTCTCTCTCCAGATTTAGAATTAAGGGGTTATTTCTTCTGAGTTATTCTGGACTTGTCTATCAGCCTTCATCTATTTTAGGTTCAATGCTTGGCCTGCTAGCAGGGCATAACTCTAAAATACCAGGTGTGGGAACCTCAATCCTACAACTCCCTGGACTCTTGACAACAGCAAGCTGTTTTGGTCTGAGAGTGGGGCTCAGTGTCCCCTCAACTCCTGAGTCAATCCTCTAAGAATTCTTATCTGTGCAAAGGAACTTCCTCAATGACTTTTCTATCTTATCCTTACCCAGCTAGAACACAAGGGAAAAACAATGGATGGCTTAGGAGGTCTTACCCCACCATCTGGGCCTTAGTTTATATCCTCTCTTCCAACACCCCCCTCCCACTTACTTCATTAAGAGGGGCCTCACTATTCCCTGGTCCCAGACCCCCTCCACTACCTACTCCCATCTGGGGTAACCGCCAGGCTCTGGTGCCTAGGATAACACCCACCCCTCCCCTTGCCCCCTGTGGCTACCTCCCCTTTCCGTCTGTTGAGAGAGGAAGCCAGGGGGTGGCGGGTGCAACACTGCAGGGCACTGATAAAGGGACAGCCCTGCCCCCGCCTCCTGGGGCCACTGCGGTCAAACCAGCAGGCAAGCAGGCAAGACAGTCAGCTCCTTCTGGGACCCAAGGCCCTCCCCTGGTTCCACCTCTACCCACCCTACCCTACCCTACCCTACCCTACCCGGGAAGCTGGTTGCATAACCCCTTGGGGTGTTTGGCAACATTGCTTGTGGCTTGACCTGATGCTGGTGGTGGTGTGCACACGCTTTTGGGTGTGGGTGTGGGGGGTGGATGGAGCACGGTTATGACAAGAAGTCAGTCTTTTGAGAGTAGGTGAGTAGCAGGGATGGGGAATGGTATAATCGTGAAGATATGTGGCCACGTTTTTCTCCATGTTCTGTCACTGCTATCTTTGCTGAAGAGGGGGAATCTTGGGGGATAAGAAAATCTTAGGAATCATACCTTGCCAAGCCACAGGCACTATCCAACCCATTCAGGCTCCCAATCCCCTATTAATTTTACATTAAGCAAAGGAGACTTGAGGTAGAAGGGGGTTGACTCTGGACACGAGAAATCTGTGAGGAGGGAGCTAAAGGAGCTATTTTCACCCCAAGGGCTGAAAGGGTGTTTAGAGTCAGCACACAGCCTGGGAACCACAGTAACGGCCTCTTTTTACAGGAGGGGAGTGAGGGGAAGGTCAGAGAGACACCTCCTCCTGTCTGGTTGCCTGAGTGAAGGCTGCCTATTCACTTCGCTCAGCCTGCATGACCATGTCTTTCCCCCTCATAAGTAGTAAACTGCTTCAAATGCGTCTCCGAGTGCCTATTGCTTACAGAACGAAATACAACCTCCCTAGCCTGGCTTTCAAGATGCTTTCCAGTCCAGCCCCAGTCAAACTTCCCAGGCTTATCTTCTACTACATCTCACCCCTACACCCCACCCAAAGTACCACGCTGTGGTTCATGCCTCTGTGCTTTCACACCTTTGCTCGGAATAACCTTCTCCTCTTCTCTGCCTAGTGAAGCCCTAGTCACTCTCCACAGCACAGCTTAATTTTCACCCATCTCTGAAGTTTTCTCTGAATTTCACAAAGCAGAAATTCAGCCCCATAGTACTTTATATAGAACTTTATTTATTTTTAAAATATATATATTTTGTTGATTTCAGAGAGGAAGGGAGAGGGAGAGCTAGAAACATCAATGATGAAAATCACTGATCAGTTGCCTCCTGCACTCCCTGCACTGGGGTTCGAGCCTGCAACCTGGGCATGTGCCGTGACTGGAATGGAACCTGGGACCCTTCAGTCCGCAGGCTGACGCTCTATCCACTGAGCCAGACCAGCTAGGGCTATAGAACTTTATTAGTGTAATTCCTCGGCTAGACTATGAATGAGGACATGGACTGTCTTATTCATCTTTGTGTTCCTGGAGTGCGACCCACAGTAGACAGTCAATAAATATTTGTTGAATGAATGAATAAATGAATAGGTTTGTGTGTTCATAGTTGTATCTACAATGCCACAATATCCTGACTAGTAGTTTTCATTCAATAAATGCTTGTTGACTAACTATAACCTGATATCATTATTTAATCAGCCGCAAGTGTGACTCTCACCACTCCTAATCCCCTGTGAGGTCCCCAAATAAGTGTGCAAGTGAGAGAGCTATAGCTGAATGTGCAAGTTTGTGACCCAGATTCATGTCTAAGTTATCAAGAGATTCTGAACCCACATGTAACATGCAATGAAGCCATGGGTCACCTCCTGTCGTACATAGATCATACATGTATACATGTAGACTCATAATCTCCTGGGATGGAGATGGAATTCAAAACATTTAACCATGGGTTTGGCATGAGCATTGATAAATTCCACATACACACAGGCTGCAGGGAGGCTGAAACGAGGTGGTATTGCATTACCTCTTGAATTCCTTAGTTGTATTGCTGGGTTGTGGGGAGTCCTGAGAGAGAACTGGGGTGGCTGATGTGGTGGTGGGAATATTTGGAGGGTTCCCAGCAGCTAGTCTTTATCAAATGGGACAGAATATTTTCATTGTTTTAACAGTGAACACAATCCTATCAGAGAATATGGCTGAATACCAGACCTGCTTTGGGGTGGTATCTGTCTGCCTCCCTGTCTTTACCTGTTTCCAATTTAACTTGAGAACCATTGAAAAAATATTAGAGAAAAGGGGTAAGATGCAGCTATGAGGACTGAAGCTAGACATAGGAAGGACTTTCCTGAGAGCTGAAAGCCACTAAAAGCTAGGAGGAAGCAAGATTCTTTTCTCCTAGTCTCTGGAGAGAGATGTTTGGCCTGGGATTGGGTTGCAGGTTGAAGGCAAAGGGATGAACGAGTGAGTTCTAGGGGTACTTTCTGACCTGATACAGAACTGATATCCTACACCCATGTCTTGGCCTGCCCAGGGTATTTAGCTGCCTTCTGGTTGGGGTGCCTTGCCTGGGAGGAAGGAGGGCACCTGGGGTCTCCTTTAAGGGAGGTGAATAATGTCACACAGACACACCAATTCCCCTCACGCTGACAACAATGTCACACACACACACACACACACACACACACACACACGCACACACCAATTCCCCTCACACTGACAACAAACCTGGCCAAGAAAGAGGCCTTTGTCCGAGGACATCTGAGGCTCTAGGGGGAGGGGAGAAGGCTACAGGTGAAAGGACACATCAAAGCCTCCGCTGCCTCTCCCCAAAACAGCTCCCCTACCCCTTTCCCAGAGCTCAGGCGTTTCTTAAATAAAAGCAGAGCCCTAAATGCCCACCTGCCTAAACAGCTGGAACACGGGAGATCTGGCCCTTTTCTTCAGCACCCTTCCACCTTGCTATGACTTAGTTTCCCTGTCCCTGAGAGAGTCAAGCGAGCAGAGGGATGGAGGTTACAACTTGTATAAAGTTTAGAGGTCACTTTGGAGTGGAACATCCGTTTGGGACTCATTACATGCACGGGAGAAACACGGACCTGGCTGGACTCCTGGGCTCAAAACGAGGGCTGGGAGAGGCTTGAAGCCATGTGTGCCCCTGCTGGCCGGGATCAGAGTGGGGGTGGGGTGTGGGCAGAAACCACACCGGGCTCAAGTTTCCTCTCTTGGCCAGAAGGGGCAGGAGAAGAGGAGGGCCACAGGGAAAGGGGAGGGTTGGAGGAAGGACGGAGAACTCCAGCCGAGGGCTTCATAGAGGAGGCCGGTGCACGCCCAGAAGCTTCCCCTGCTCTGTGCTCAGTGTGAGCCTACAGCCTCAGCGCTCAGCGATGGCCAGGGGGCGGGGCACCGACCTCCCAGGTTCTCAGAGGTAGCAGGGATCCTCTCCAAGGAGGTGTCAGCCCTGGCCCAGCCTCCCCAGAGACAGCACCTGGAGCCTCATCTCTCTCTGCACCCAGCTTGGAGCCTGCCACAGGTGCCATAGGTGGGGTAGGGTGGGAGGGGGATTCTAGAGGGATCGAGGGATAGCCTGGGGGGCCAGAGGAGGGAGAGGGAGGAAATACTCAACTTTTGGCATGTTCTTAAGAGATCCCAGACCTTCCCCAGCTGCCCTGGTCTAGGAATTTGACATCTTTGGGAACTCCTCTGGGAGAAGACCTAGATGGCTTCTGGGGTGTTCTGGGATTCTTGGGGTGAACGGCTGTGGATGGGGACCAGACAGTGGTCCACTGAGGCACCCCTGAGGGGCTGGAAAATGACCCTGAGTAACCCTCCAGCAGGCTAGTTGCCCTGGAGAAGATAATAGACTATCAGAAGAAAGTACCCTGCTTTCTCCTCTCAATTTCCTCATGCTGCCCTGTCCTGCCGGCTGGAAAGGTTTGGTGGAGGCTGAGGAGTTGGAGACACTGGGGGTGTTGTTGCAGCAAGATGCTGTGGTGGGAGTGTGGGAGGCTAGCTCTTGCCTTCCTTTGCCCTTCTCTTCTCTGAGCAATAGAGATCAGCTTGAACTGGAAGGGAGGGAAGACATCCCATCCCCAGTGTAGTTCCTTGCAACTGGAAGTCTTGGCAGCAGAAAGGGAGTGGGCAGGGAGGCAGTGGAAGGGAAGAGGGGCTGGGGCTGGGACTTTAGTCATTGGTCCCCAAAGGACTGCAGTTTGGGGTCTAGGGACCATGTGACAGAATGGCAGACACTTGTTCCCGTTCACCTGGTTGAGTTGTGTATGCCCCCAGGGGATTGAATCTCGTTCTGGTAAACTCCATCTCCTTTTTCTCCATTCCCTTTGTCTCTCCCTCATCTATGTGTCCCTCTCCCTCTTCGGGGATCCTTCCTAATCTCTAAGTAGGTTGCTCACTGGCTACTCAACACCCCCCCTGCCCCCCACCAAGTTTCACTGATCTCTCTTCATTCTTTCACTGCTTCTGTTGACATCTGGAAAGGGAGAGTGGCCTAATAAGCCTCAGAAGAGGATCCCTGAGGCAAGTGCCCCTCTGCCTTGTCAAGGCAGTTAGAGCTCTGGGCAGCAGTTGAGGCCAAATGTCTTTCTCTCCCCAGCATCCCTCCCTAAATGTTCCTCCTCCTGTATCCCTACGCAAACAGCCCCATGCCATTCTGTGAGTGCTCAGGGACTGTGATGAGCTCTTTCTGGGCACAACCATTAGGACCATCAGGATGAGAATGAAGAGGGTGGATTATAGTTCCTGGAGATGGCTCCAGTTCTACCTGATATACAACGTTGGGAAGTAAGATGGCTGTGTGAGCGCTACACTGGGAAGTGGAAACTGGTTAGTGTAAAAGAAAAGGGACACGGGGAGTCCCGCTCTGCTTTCCCAGTATCTCTCTAGTTTCTGCACCCTCTGTGATGTGCGTGTGTGTGTGTGTGTGTGTGTGTGTGTGTGTGTGTGTGTGTGATGTTCTTTTGGATCCAATTCTCATTATACCCTCTTTCCTGATTTACATCACTGGCTGCCAACACCCTGCTGATCCTCAGGAGGGTAGGCTCCGAAGACTAAAGGGGTCTATGCTTGGTATACAGACCACCACCTATCACTGTCTGTCTAGGAAAAAACATACTCCTCCCCTTTTGCCTGCTGCAAACTTGGCACTGTATCAGAAAGCCGATTCCGAGGTTCTCTCAATTCCCCCTTCCCCAACTTCTTGCTTCTCTCTGCTTGCCTTCTGGATTCTCATTTCCCTGACCTAGGGTGTGGTGGAGATTGAGCTCCTGGTCTTCCTGAGAAGAGGCTGATATCTGGTCTCAGCTATCAGGGCAGTCAGAACCCAGTGTTGCCAGGGCCAAAGATTGGAAGCTAGGAGAAGCCTGGACCAATTGCTGGGCTCCTTTCTGGCTTTGTGTTTTTCCTGTGAGTCCATATGGTTGGACTAGTGTAGTATGTCTCGGAAACACCAGGGCACTTGTTAAAATGCTGATCGCTGGGTGTCCGCACCAATGAATTCAATTCAGTAGGTCTGGGGTGGCTTTCGGGATTGTTTTTACAAGTACCCCAGGTGAATGTGGTGCACAATACAGTTTGGAAGTGCCTGAGCTAATCTACTGCCTCTCACAGCAAGGAGGTTCTTCATCCTGTTTCCATTAAATGGAAGAGACTGAATGAGAAGCAATTTGACCAAGGTCATGCATCTGGAAGGCCAGAGAACCTTTCTCCTGCCTCCTAGGGCAGGATCCTTGTATTGCACCTAAGCGTCAGATCTAGGAAGATATAAGGAGAGACAAAGGGTGGGGGTAGGTGTGTGTGTGAAGACTGTGAGGCAAGAGCCAATGTCCCTGCCCCATAAACCCCTTCTCCATTCACTTTGCCTTTGGGCAATTTCCTTTAGAACCTGGGTGGGGGAGGGTGGATTTCCGGTGTTGAAATGGCATCCTGGACAGACATAAACACCCCACCCACTCTGCCCAAGGGCCAGGGACCTGTGCCTATACCAACTCTCAGCTCTGGGGATGGCAATAGAACAAGGGGGTAGGGACAGGGGCTGGAGGAGGTCCTCTTTCAAAAGAATAATTTGCAGCTCTCACTCATTATGTCGTGAGATTCAAAGAGTGGACTCCATAACTAAATAGCTATGATAGGCCATTCTTGTGGTGATCTAAGGTCATGCAATTTGAGGTCATTCCGTTTCATCCTCTGTTCTTCTGTTTCCCCCACTGCTAGACTGACAGCTTCTACTTATATGACAGGAGTAGGGTGTAATGTCTGGCCCCAAGAGATCAGGAGGTCCCTGCCAAATTTACTTGGAATTTCTTGCCGAAGGCAGGGAGAATAGATGCAGGGAAAATGGGTGTCAGGGAATAGGGAGGCAGGATAAGGAGACTGACAGAGAAGATGAAGGTAGAGGTGAGGATTTGCTGAGAAAGTTTAGCTGTCCAAGCAGAAAGGGACCTCCATGTTCCACTTGTCCAACACCCTAGTTTTACAAATGAGGAAACAGAGGCTCAGAGAAGTGCGATGACTTGCCCAACATCACACGGCTACTTTGTGGCAGCCCTGCAGCTAGAGCCCAGATCAAAAGAAAAGCGGCTGGAGGGGAACATGCCTTCAAGGCTCTAAAAAGTATTCCGTGAAAGAGGAAAAAAGAGACTGAGTTCCCATAGAAAGAATTGATCATGTAGACCACTATTAAAGGCTTGGGGTATGGAGACAGAGAGGATGGGAAGGCACCTAGAAGGCGATATAGGCTGTCAGACTAGCCGTGAGTAGAGTCAGTCAATAGAGGTTCCAGACCTGACTCTGCTATTTACCAGCTTGGGTTTCAATTTCTGAGTGGACCTTGTAGGATCTTTGTGAAAATAAATCTCATAAACAAATGTTTGTAAAACACTGGTACAGTTCTTGACAAATGCTTAATAGACCTTTGTTACCTTAGAAGAGGAAAGTTCCCTGGCTGTGGGTTGGGGTATGGACAAGATGACCCTGTAGGGACACGGGGCAGAGGTCCAGTGACTCCAGAGACCATTCCTCCTCTGCTGTTTGCAGCTGATAAACCTCTTATCTGGCCCAGGCAGGGGAGTCCAGGGCCAGGATAGGAGGAGAGGGCAGGGCTGCTATCAGGCACCAGGCCTGGACCATATCTCAGAGAAGGGGAGGGCCTGTCTGCATGGTTCTTCCCACAACACACTCCTTGGGGATCCCCAAGCACTCGCTCTCATCTTGGGAAGAGAAGACTGAGATCCTAAAACTGAAAACAGAGGAGGAAAAGTGGAGGGATCCCTCAGAAAATGGGGAGGAAAAATCCGGAAGACGTGACTTCGGCCCCAGCCAGTGATACAGTTTTGGGGAGAAAGAAATAAGGTAAAGAGTGGCATCTTGTCTGAAAAAAAGGTAAAGACCTAACGTGCTCCCAAAGGAGCTGACTACAGCCATAGCAAGCGAGGTGGAGATCACACTGCAGAAGAAGACGTCCTAGCTTTGAGAGTTGGTTGATGAGTCTAGCGTGAGGGGAAGGAGGTGAGGCCTCTTCTCTCAGGTGCATTGGAAGGAGCCGCTCTCTGGAGGCAGGCAGGATAAAATTGCTGGCTTCTAGTAGGAGAGCCCTAACCCCATTTCTCCTTTGATACAGGTTGCTGGGGCCATTTGGGCTTTGGGGGACCCTGGCCCAGGCCCTGGCCCAGTAGGATGCCCCCGTGTCCTCCCCAGCAGAGCAGGAACAGGGTGACACAGCTGCCCACTCCAGAGCTGGGCGAGATGGAACTGACTTGGCAAGAGATCATGTCCATCACTGAGCTTCAGGTGAGTGGAGTTGGGGGGCAGGGGAAGGGAAGAATGGAAAAACAGAGTCTAGCTGGGACTGAGGCAGGGGGCTGGAACAAGGGGGGCTGCTCAGGGTCTCAAGTTGGAAATGTTCCAGGCACTGGAAAAGGAAGGGCTGAAGTAGAAGGGAGATCTGGATGTTAGACCAGAACATTAAGAGGAAGAGGTGTGGGAGAGCAGGGGACCGGAGTGGTGGGGAAGGAAGGATTTGATTGGGGAATGTATGGTCTCTCAGCAGCCACTCTGCACACATCTCTCTACCCCACCTCCTGCCCCGCCTTCCTTTTCTCATCCTTTATTCTGACCTCTCTTTCCTCCAATCTTGTTCATCTTCTCCCTTCATTTTCTCCCCCTGCCCTCAGCAGCTGGGCCCCTTTCTCCTAGGTAGCTGAGCAGTAGTTCAAGGGCCTCAGGAAGGGGGGGGGGGTGTCAGTCTATGCCAGGGTCCTCTCCTCCTGCTAGTTGGACAAAGGGGTGTCTGTTGGCCTAACAATAATGTCTTTGTCCCCAGCTGGGCTAGAGCAAGGTGGCTCCCCAACGTGGTTTGGGGGCCCTGTTTCTAGTTTGTTCTCTCCTCTTCTCTGCACCTGGGCAAGGACAGAGGGACTGAAAAGTGGAGGGTAGAGCTGGGGCGAGCTCCCCAGGGTGCCTCTTAGCCCCCCAGGGGGACACAGCTGCCCACTCTGGAGCTGGGCGAGATGGAACTGGCTCTGCGCCTGACCCTTTCTCTCCCCTACCACTACACCTGGGCCCCCAGGATCTGCTCTCAGCTCTACTCCCACACAGCAGCTCCCTCTGCTGGGCACCCAGGGCATGGCCAGGACCTGAACTTGACCCTTTGACCCTAGATAATCATAGCAGGCAAGGGTTCTGAGGGGTCATCTTGGATAACAACTCCTTGTCTTCCTGAAAGAAATAAAGAAACATGAGCCATTTCAACCAGTAAGAATTCCTGAGGAGGAGATGCCGTAATAGTTGTAATGTTAGTCCTTTCTGAAGGCCGACCTCAGTGACATCCATTCCTGTTTAAACTGCTTTCTTTTTGGAAGACTTGCATTGCAACTTTACAAGAAGCTTTCAATGGTTTTTGGCACCTTTTCGTTCCTTTGTTGTTATCTCATTGGGTCTTTCAGGAGGACCAAGCTTGGTCCTGAGAGAGAGCTGGTTCTCTTCCTCCGCCTGTCTCCAAGTCTCTTTTTATGTCTTTTCTTGCAGGGCCTAAATGCTCCAAGTGAGCCGTCGTTTGAGCCTCCAGCCCCAGCCCCATACCCTGGGCCCCCACCACTCCCAGCTTACTGTCCTTGCTCAGTACACCCAGATGCTGGCTTCGCCCTTCCTCCACCACCTTATGAGCTCCCAGTATCCTCAACTCATGTCCCAGACCCCCCATATTCTTATGGCAACATGGCCATCCCAGTCTCCAAGCCACTGACCCTGTCAGGCCTGCTCAGTGAACCCCTCCCAGACCCCTTAGCCCTCCTGGATATTGGGCTGCCAGCGGGGCCATCCAAGCCTCAAGAAGACCCAGAATCCGACTCAGGATTATCCCTCAACTACAGTGACGCTGAATCTCTTGAGCTGGAGGGGACAGAGGCTGGTCGGCGGCGTAGTGAGTATGTAGAGATGTATCCGGTGGAGTACCCCTACTCACTTATGTCCAACTCCTTGGCCCACCCCAATTATGCCTTGCCACCTGCCGAGACCCCCTTAGCCTTAGAGCCCTCTTCAGGCCCTGTGCGAGCCAAGCCCACTGCACGGGGGGAGGCAGGGAGTCGGGATGAGCGTCGGGCCCTGGCCATGAAGATCCCCTTCCCCACGGACAAGATTGTCAACTTGCCGGTAGATGACTTTAATGAGCTGTTGGCACAATACCCGCTGACAGAAAGCCAGTTGGCGCTAGTCCGGGACATTCGACGGCGGGGCAAGAATAAGGTGGCTGCCCAGAACTGTCGCAAGAGAAAGCTGGAAACCATTGTGCAGCTGGAGCGGGAGCTGGAGCGGCTGGGCAGTGAGCGGGAGCGGCTGCTCAGGGCCCGTGGGGAGGCCGACAGGACCCTAGAGGTGATGCGCCAACAGCTGGCCGAGCTGTGCCGTGACATTTTCCAGCACCTTCGGGATGAAGCTGGCAACAACTACTCCCCTGAAGAGTATGCGTTGCAACAGGCTGCTGATGGGGCCGTATTCCTGGTGCCCCGGGGAAGCAAGGTGGAAGCCTCGGACTGAGCTGCCCCAGCTGGGCGGACTGGTGATGGAGATCCATTCATTCCTTCTGATAAAGGAACTCCCCGAGAAGAGCCCAACAGGGAAGAACCTGACATGTTAGGTCCAAGGTGTGTTCAATGAGGCTTGCTGTGAGACATGTGAGTGGAAGGCTGGAATCTTCCTGTGATTCAGCTCCCTAGGTCTCCAACCGCCACCTCTTGTTTGAGCTTTGGTTTATAAAGCACTCTACAGAAAGAGTTTCCCACTGTGTCTTCCTTCTCCAGGGAGGGTGATGAAGCTGAACTCTCCTCAGAGCTTTCTTGGGTTTGGTGGGGAGGAAATCCTGCCAAGCTCATTTTTTTCCCCCTACAGCTCTCTAAGAGTGGCACACACAATTTTGGCTCTAGCAATATGTGATCTACCACCTTCATCCTCCTTTCTAGAGCCAGGGGCCATGAATGATCTCAGGAACTCCACCCTTGCTGGTGGCCTATTTACAGAGCTGAGATTGCTGCCAAAGATGGCTAGACCTTCTGTGCAAGGTCCCTGAGATTTAGGCTTCTCCTTTCTCAATCTGGAACACAGAAGAGCTTAGAATACCCACAGGCCTTACTTTTTTCCTATTTCTCTCCTCCTGCCTACTTCCATAGGACTTCCTCAGCCTGGTGGGGGAATATTCCTAGCTCCCTGAGAAAACCGTGACTCGATTGGAATGAGAGAATTTGACTGGACGTCTAGTTTTAGGGGATTTTACACCCAAGTCTGAGTAAAACCTGCTCCACAGTGGAACACCACACATTTTGATGAGCCTTTAAAAAATTTTGATTTTAGAAAGGGAAAGAAACATTGACCCACCATCCCATGCATTTATTGGTTGATTCCTGCGTGTGCCCTGACTAGGAATTGAACCCCCAACCAAGCTACCAAGCTAGGGAGGGCCTGTGAAATTTTTTATTTTCCTAGTTATGTTACTTTGTTCCCCACCCTCTTCTAGATCCTTGAAGACCAAGGGCTTTTTATTAGTGTGTATACACACTATTCTTTCAATATAATTTTATTGGAATAATTTTCAGATGTTATCAAAGTCCTTCCTGATACAGTTCCATTTCCTTGGAGTTGGGTGGTTCCCAATCTTCTCAGGAACTCAATTACAGAAACTTTATTTTGGTATTTTGCTTCTGTTTATATTTCTATTAAATTTTACTAGCTCCATTCCAATGGGGAAACCTTCTGGATTCTGACACTATAGTTGAGACAAAAGCACAACAGTGCTCAAAGATGTGTAATCTGCATACCTACACATCCTGAAACATATGCTCAGGTTAATTAAAAGGAATGTAGCACTTTCTATTCCTAATAGTTCTTTAGACAGTCCACACTTGTCAACTTTTCTCAAAAAATTGAACATGTGGGACCAAGTTGTAGAGGGCAGGGACTGGGGTTAGCTGTCCAAAAACTTTCTAGTCCCCCTGAGGTGGCAGTTGCCAACCTTTCGGACCTCTTGGACCACTGGTTGATGATTGCATGCAGTCCTAAGGGACATCAGTTTTCATTCTAATCCACTTCATAAAGGAAATTCAGTCAACAATTTTCTGAGCACCTAAGCTCTGGTTCAAAGAATGAGACATAATGAAGAGGACAATGCATGTCTATGTACACATTGCCACGAAGACCATCTTATACATGGATTGTTTGGTACATACCTAAAGCAGGTGGAACATGCTTTGAGAGTAAGTGGGTGAGCCAGTTTCAAACTAGCACAGGGCAATTATCTTCCTTGAGTCTATTTCCTCTAACTTGTCTGTAAAGCATCCATCAAAATATGTGGAATGCAATACAATTGTTTTTATTTTTAGAGAGGGAGAGAAAAGTCAATGATAGAGTATAACATTGATTGGCTACCTCCTGCATGCCACCTCCCTGGGCCTGAGAGTGCAGGTGTGTACCCTGACCGGGAATGGAATCTTAACCATGTTTTGGTGTGGAGACAATGGCCAACCAAGCCACACTACACAGGCTAAAGTTTTAATAAGAATGCTTCTCACTATTAACTGGCCATCCCAGTAAATTAAAAAAAATTTCCTTGGTAAACTGGTAGCCAAATCACTGACCATGTGAAAAACCACATCCAGCAACTTCAAGTCATAAATGGAGATTAAGTAGCAAGATAACTTATGAAATCACCTATCTTACTACCTCTACCCCCGCCTTAGCTAGGTTAAAATCGAGGCAGGAGGACCTCCTAAAGATGAGTACATACTTGTTAAAAGATGACACCCCTACAGAATTTGGTAAGTATAGCTCTCAAAGAGCCTAGAGTGGGGCAGCTCTGGCTTTTACAACTTGATTCCCTTGTGCCAGGAGAACTAGGAAGAAAAGGTATGTCCAAGTGGAATAGTTAACAGCTTACTTCTAACAGGGCCAACATTTAGCCCTGCAGTGAAAGCCCAGCTTCTCAGATTTCAGTCCCCACAACCCAGTCCTTCCTGGTTAATCGAGGCCAACTTGTGATTTAAAACGTGCACCTTAACTGCTAGGTTCAAAATGCAATGACTTTTTACACGAGGCCCCGCTCCTTTAGATTGATCCTGCTAGTAAATTTTCTGGCTTAGCGACATCTGGTATATCGTTATCTCCTGTATTTCCCATTCTCAAACTTGAGGGGTAGGCACTGTGCCAAGTTTACCCTAAGTATCACGAAAAGGAGAAAATGAAAGTAAGAAACAAGGTTAAAAGCATTTTATTTAAAAAGCCCATTCATAAAACTGAATGATTAATGCAAGCTGCAACACAGCCACTGAAAACTGCATGGCAGTGAAAATGAGGTATACATTGGCTCACAAATAAAGGTCGTCCTCATTAGGATGTTCCTGCAAAAAGAAAAAAAAGTTATGAAATACTTACACAAGCAGATGAGATCCCCATTCTCTTTACTAGGAACCCAACTGCTTTATTAACAGATTTCTATTAGATCCGATTAGCAAGTCTCTCTGGTTCTGCGGCAGATTGTCTTTATTTTGGCAATACCAATCACTTACCATTACTTCATAAAAATTTACCTTTTAGCCATGAGCTTGGACAGATGAGTTTCTGTTTAAGACATGTTGATAAGCCTGTAGTACCAGACTCCTCCCTAGAAAAGCAAACAACCTTTAGAATTAGCTTTTCTGAGATAAAGTCCCATTCTCAGGCTAAACCCCCCACCCCCCATTAATGGTCCACCCACCCTCCCACCATTACTTTTGGGGAAGAGTCTAATGCATTACTTTGAGCCATTGTTTTAAGGAAATGGGTCAAAGAAGTAGGAAATAAAAACTAAGGGGCAAAAATTTATTATTCATAGTAGAGACAGTTAAAGCACTCATTTCCTTCAATTGTTATCCACCAAGACTAGGGTGTCAATTTAAAACAATCCATCTCCAGAAAAACCAAGTTCAGCTTAACTGGACTAGTTTTGGCTCAATATATTAAGGAAAATATAACAGAAAACTGGATTTTACATAACTATATGGATGTAAGTAAAATCTGTTCTTACCTACCAGTATAGCAATAAAACCTTTCCTCCTGGTTCTGACTGCTAGTCCTAAGAGGCAGGTGTGCCTTACTTTTGTCTGCCTCCTTCCTTGCGATGGTCACTGAAAATTCACTCCTTCCTAGCTTTCATGGAGGGTGCCGTGGCCTGCCCCTGGCTTATCTGTACTCCACATACCACAAGTGTCTACTCTCAGCTGCAGAGTGTCTGAGCTCGGAGCCATTCGCGCTATACTTGCTAGCAGTTCCTAGTAGCTGAACATCTCTCCTGGATCTTTAAAGGCATTGTCAGGAATCCTGAGGTATCTGCAAACTCCCTCAATAGTTAAAATTCCACCTGCCATTGCAAACTCAGCCAATATCAAACCCATGGAACTGTATCATCCATCCATGCTTTCCCTCCCACCTCCACCTCCCACCCATCACCACCCCAACCCCCAACTTCCAAGTAACACACCCATGGGATGAAATACAGTCCTGGTGATAAAACAAATCTCTATGCTACTAGGTAAGTACAATGGCACTGAAATTGAAAGTATCAAAGGGGAGGGCTCAAAAGAACCTATATACAAATAACAAAGACTGGATAGTATGTAACTTAAAAGATTTAGAAATCATTTTCCATACAATTAACATTTTAGGGTGGTTGTGTGATCTTGTGCCATGTTTAAAGGAAAACTGCAGTTAGCATGTTTGCAAGCAATATAGTTCCTAAACATGTCCATAATTTGTTTCCAAATAGGCAACTAGTGTGGTTAAAATCTATAAACCTCTATAAAGGCCCACCCATCCAGATCAAAGGGAACTGCAGTTTTCCTTTAATGTAAGCCTATTTCGTGTAGAAATAAGAATTTCTTACTGGTGCTGGCCAATTTAAAAAAATGTCTCCCAAATACTCTAAATCTGTGGACTTTCGGAGTGGCATTAGCCAGCAGCTGGTTTCTATTCTCTGGCAAAGCTTTGAACTTGAATTGTGATAGAAGCATTCAACATCATCAGGGGTGGTGGGTAGTGAAAGTCCAAAGCTCTGCCAGTCCCAAATCCATACAGTTGTCATTCAAGAGGATAGTAAATCGTTTATTGATTACACATGATAATGGATGATACACAAGCTTCATATCCATCTATAATTTTATCTGGTACCATAATTCAATTTAGATATATTGCATAGGATGTGCCAACAATCATTAATAACCAAATGAATTCCATGACTCTGCTTGGGTGACCCTTTTAATGGTGAACTCCATCCAGGTCACAACACAGTAACTGTCAATTCAACTACACCCAAGTTTGTGAAGACAATGGCTTCTGTGCCCAAGCAGGTTGGTAAGTAAATTTCAAACGGAACCTGGCATCACCCTGAAGGAATTCTAGCTTCACACTGTTGGGGTATTTTACCAAGATGGCTTCAGAGCAAACTAACTTTACACAGCACATTTAAAAAAAGACACATTTATTCAGCGTCATGATCAGACTATTACATTTAGCAATCAACAGCATGGGTGCAAAAAAAAATCTACATTAAAACCCTTGGTTGGAATGCTTTACACTTTCCACAGAACAGAAACTAAAATAACCTGTTATACAATTAGTCACAAATACAGTCCTCGAGTTTTTTTGCCCATTCACATGAGTATTGTCTAACACATGTCTTCTTTGTAGCAGCTAGGCCCTGCCACCACTGTGCTTGGCTGAGTTCACAAATCTGTTGTAACCTGTAGCTTCCCTGTCACTTCTCTGGCTCTCCTCTCCTGCTAAGCTTTGTTTCCTGTTGAACAATATGGAATAAAGTTGTTAATCTAAACATATTAAGACTTAAAGGCTACAATCCAATATCAAGTTTTGCTTCCCACAAATTTTGCTGATCTGATTATTAGCTTAATATCCACAATTTTTACTGAAGTTATAACGTTAACTATGTTGCACTGCTTAGCTACATTAGGGTTACTGGGTTCATTATCAATTATGAAAATTAAGCCAAAATACAAAAAGATGTTTACTTACCTGACAGTAATTAATTAAAACCTTCTGCCACTGCCATAGCTACTGCTGCTGCTGGAACCGCCACAGCCACCTAAGAATAAGGATTGTTCCTTTAAAACTTTTGGAAATGTCAATAGTAATGCCTAATAATTTGAACCAAGTTTAAATCTGAGTTAAAGCTCAGATATTTTTAATTTGATTGCAATTACCAATCCCTTCAGTATTCTGAAGGCTTGTCAGCTTTTTATAACCAGTGCCAGTTATACACTTGTCTAATACTACATATACATGCACCATACCTTGGTTTCGTGGTTTGGCAAAGTATTGACCTCCACCACCATAAGGGCCAGAGCTTCTGCCTCCAAAGTTTCCTCCTTTCATAGGCCCAAAATTTGAAGATTGATTGTTGTAATTGCCAAAATCATTGTAGCTTCCACCACCTCCAAAATTGCTTCCTAGGAATAGAAAAAGGGCCTTTTATTTGTTACTTAGGAAAGGTGATTGTCCTGAATCTATTTAGTGTTCAGAGTGGAAAAAAAAGATTGCATGACCTGCCTGCCTGCCTTTCCTTCTCCCAAACTTGGATGGCTTCAACGTTTATCTTGGTATTTCGTATTTTCTGGACAAGGCATTCAGTTGAATAATCCAGTATTTACAAAAAATGTACCCAACTCACCATGACAACAGAGCACATTCTCTAGCCTTGAAGGCCTTTATCCATCCAGGGGCACTGCAAACACATGCTGGATACATCAACTAAGTGCCTATGGTCCCAAAGAAGTTAAAACACTAAATCCTACTACAGCTAATCTGGTTCCAGTTGAACATGCCACTATCCACTTATTCAACTAGTTGGGAGTGAGGCGGCTCCAGCTTAAAGCTGGGAGGCAGCATAGTAAGCGCATTAAGAAGTACCATGCAGTGTATCACATAATGCTTTTAAGAGCATCGTATCCCCACATGGGCATAAACTCTAGGAAACTAATCTAGCTACTGCACCAAGTACCTGGATCACTGGATACCTACCACTACCACCGCCAAAGCCGCCTCCGTTGTTATAGCTGTCATAGCTGCCACTCCCGCCATAGCCACTGCCCTGGTTTCCATAACCCTGTCCACCACTTCCATAGCCTCTGCTTCCTCCAGAGTAACCAGGGCCGCCTCCTCCATAACCACCTACAAGAATACAATTCTTCTCAATAAGACAAAAGTATTCAACAATCAAAATCTGTTTAAGGCTAATGGGAAACAGCCTGCTTTTGAATCATGCTGTTATGGCCAGAGTTTAGCTTGTCATGCACTAGATGCACTTAGTTTCTACCGATCTATTCTGTAGATAGCCAAAAAACCTTTCCACCTGTTTATTCCTAAACAAACAAAACTTACCATCATTACCAAATCCATTATAGCCATCCCCACTGCCATATCCACCACCACCACGGCTGCCACCAAAGCCACCTGTAAGAGAGCAAAGTTTTAAAGCAGGTTTGAAGTATATAAATTGCATACAAGTAACAGCCTCGTAAGCACGGACTTTAGGAAGTAGTTCCTGCACTACAAAAGTGACTTCCATACTAGAGACTTAACTTCTGGCTAATGAGAAGCCAGAACTACATTTGGGTAAAATGTAACTTTGGATATGTTGAACAGTAGTTACAATACTGCCACAGATTACATAAAGGACAAATTACAAGCTTACTATTACTAATTGGTAACAGTGGAATATAATCAAAATACCTCGACCACTGAAGTTTCCTCCACGACCAAAATTGTCATTTCCACCAAAACCTCCTCCACGACCACCTCCGAAGTTTCCAGAACCACTTCGACCTCTTTGGCTGGACGAAGCACTAGCCATCTCTTGCTTAGATAGGGCTTTCCTTACTTCACAGTTATGGCCATTCACAGTATGGTATTTCTGAACTAAATTTGAAGATAAGAAAAAGAACACAGTATCTCAGGGTTTAGAACACAACCCAGGCTTCAGAATCCTTAGCAAATATGTCACCCGATACTTACTGACAATCTTGTCTACGGAGTCATGGTCATCAAAGGTTACAAAAGCAAAGCCTCTCTTCTTGCCACTGCCTCGGTCAGTCATGATTTCAATCACTTCTATTTTCCCATACCGTTCAAAATAATCTCTTAGGTGATGTTCTTCAGTGTCCTCTTTAATACCGCCGACAAAAATCTTTTTCACAGTTAAGTGGGCACCGGGTCTCTGAGAATCCTAAGAGGGAAAAAAACCCAAATTCAATTAAGTTATAGCAGAATCTATCCCAAACTTAAGACCGAAGTTTCTTACCGCCCCTTGTGTACCTAATGGCACACTTCCAAGTGGAAAGAAAAAAGCATCACTTACTTCTCTCGAGACAGCCCTCTTTGGTTCCACAACTCTCCCGTCCACCTTGTGTGGCCTCGCATTCATGGCTGCATCCACCTCCTCCACAGTGGCATAAGTGACAAACCCGAAGCCTCTGGAGCGCTTGGTGTTTGGATCTCTCATCACCTGAGACGTAATTCATTTAATACACAGTAAGATCCCCAAAGCCACTGCCATTCCACCTTAAGGCAACAGGAAACTTTATACTTGCCCTTTATACAAAAACCCTCCAGCTCCTATTACCCGTAAATCTAGGAATAAACCTTTTAATCACTTAAACCCACACCTTCCCGCCCAAGTTATTTGCAAGTGTAATCCTGTTAATTTTCATAAGACAGAGCTAGGGCAAGACAAGCCAAGGAAATCCATTAGTTCTACTGCCCTTTTGTCTCCTCCAAGTCTTACCACACAGTCCGTGAGCATTCCCCATTGCTCAAAATGGCTCCTCAGACTCTCATCGGTTGTTTCAAAGCTCAAACCTCCGATAAAGAGCTTCCGCAGCTGCTCTGGCTCTTTGGGAGACTGTTGGGAGGAGGAAAGCGTTAAGTGGGCGTATAACACAAGACACCTTTCACTTAAGAGAAGCAAAATTAGGTAGCAACATGGTAGCACTCATATTGTTCCTTCGGGTCGCAGCAAGCCACGTGCTTCTCCCCATCGGGGAGACCTGTTGGGGCTGGGAAACTGCGGGCGCATGCGTCCCTACTTTCCGACGCACGCGCAACAAAAGGACGAGGCGGGAGGGAACCATTGCTAGTAAGAGATTACAACCGCTTTTAAGAAATTCGCCCGAGCCAAAGCAAAAGAAAAAAAAAATCGATTCAATGTGTCTAGAGCCTTAATGGGAAGAACGAGCGGCGTGATAACTAAGAGTTGTAGGACGACAGCCTCATGGCCACGACGAGGACAAAATGGCGACCTGAACTTCGGGAGGGGTAGGCCCTGGGCGCGACCCAAGAACTGCCGAATGGGCTGGAGCAAGCAATCCATCCAGACTGCACCCCACTCAGGAAGGGACGGGGGAGAAAGTTAAGTTGTAGCGAGTGTCTTACTCACCTCAGACTTAGACATGATGACAGCAACAGGGGAGACTCCAACGATGCTTACTCCGCGGCGTTCACCAGCAGAAAGGGGTGATCTAAGGAACGTATCTGCCAGCCTACCTTCGGCCTCGCTTTTTTATCCCGCCTCCTCCCTTGCGGCATTGGTAGACCCCGCCCCTTGGTAGCTCTGATAGGATATTTGAAGCAGCTTCCTGCTCCTATTGGTCTGTGGTGCCGCAATGCTGTAACGTCATCCGTTTGGGCGTTCTACGCAGTCTCCACCCCTCGGAGACTATTGGTTCCCGAGTAATATTATTCTTAACTAGTCTGATTGGTTACCCAACCAATCATTCATATTTAAATATACCTAGGGTATTTAAATAACACTTTAACCCTTCACGCTGGAAATGTTACATTCTACTCAGTTTTCAGAGCATTTTTAATACTATGTATCAAAAAGTAGAAAGTGGCAATTTTATTTTTAGCAACAACCGCCTGCTGAACTCCTGTGTAGTAAAATGGCGAGTTCACGCAGGCGCATTAAGAAGTTACGCCTGGCTCAAGAAACACGTGAAATGGCGGGCGGGAGCCGGTGGCGAACCTACAGCGCCTGCGTAATGGCGGGAGTTGTGCCTCGTTTTGCGCAGGCGTAATGGGCGGAGAAAAGGTCTGGTCCCAGGATTGGTAGCGCAGGCGCAGGGAAGGATCCGTTTTGGCGGGCGGTTGGCGTTGCGCAGAAGACGGCGGCAGCAGTGGCTTGTGGTCCGGCTCTCATCACAGAGGAACAGAGAAGACATTAGCGTGAAAGATCGGTCTTGATCCCGGGTAAGTGGCGGGCAGTCTTGCCTACCGATGGGAAGTCTCCATTCGACTCCAATTGAGCCCGTTATTGTGTGAAATGAATGGATCGCGGGGTGGGGGCTCGTAAAGGGGGAGCGGTGGATCCGGCCAACCAATAGGAGGACAGGGGCGGATGTTTTACCCCCGGCAGGTTCTGTGGAGCTTTGCCCACGAAGAATTTGACTGGCATGTGTATAGACCAATTGAGCCTGTCTTTAGCTGCAGACTGATCGGTCCTTAGGCCATCGGAATGTGGGAGGCGGGTTTTCTCCTCATGAGCAGCATTTCACTGAGCCAATGAGTACTAAGCGCGCGGTAGGTTGGGCTCTTCCCAGAGGCAGCGGTTTGACTCCAATGGGCAATGCGGGAGTAGGGCGCTTACATGGATGGACCAAATCTGGAGCCAGTAAAATACCCTAAGGAGAGCGCTCGTCGAGTCGTCCAATCAGCGCCCCAAAAGACGGAGGTCTTAGATTTGGGGTATTCGATGCCTGTGATGGCGCGTCGGGGCTGGCTATTTTGTCCACTATGACTTCTCTAACGAAGCCTTTAGGCCTCCGTTCTGTAGACCGCCCTGGTAGGGAAACTGCGTTTGCTCCTGGATACCTTGAGTTTGCCATTTTCTCCAACTGTACATCTCGCCATCCAACGTAGGTTTTGGGCGGGGAGCAAGGGAGGTCTTTTGACTTTGAGAACTAGCTCCATTAGGAAGACTTCCTTAAAGTTTCAGAATGAATGGGATAAATCTCTATGTATTGTGGAAAGGCATGTTTCCACGGCCAACTCAATATTTGTAAAAACAGAAAATTTTGGAAAGCTTCATAATACAGTGGGATCTAGGCAAATTAGATCTCTAATGTTTAAATCTTTGCAGGGATTATAAAATTTGTGATTAAAATTAAGCTAAAAAGTCAAGTTTTTTGTGTTTCCATTCATAATCACGTACTTTACACCGCGAAGGAGTGCTGTTTTCCCCTTAGGAACTAAGGCGATTCGCGTCTAAAATATATAAATAAAAAAGTAACTTTTTGAGTACATAGTATCTGCTAGGCATCATGCTAAGTGCTTTACAAGAAATATTCATCTTCCCAGTGCCCTTTTAGAGTCTTTTCTTTGAGGAACTTTTCCTACTACATATGTCTCTTTCTTTACACCATTAAATAAAGAGTTTCTAATCCTTTTTGCTGCTTCTCCGAGGTTGTCTGAGTTTAGATAAGAAGGGAGATGCTCGAAGAGGGTGATATTTAGGTGTTGGAGGCAGGAGGACTCACTCTTTACCTGGATTATTGCTTTTTGATTATGTTTACTTTGTAGTCCATCTCCTGGTAATGCCCGTTTTGCTTATTCTAAGATTTTTAGCAAAGTATAGACATTTTCATTACATTTTGGCTATATCAAAGTATAGAAATTTTCATTACATTTTGGCTAGTCACTGATTTATTTAGGGTCAAGGGGAAAATGTTTAAATACTGTAACAAGTTCAGCTACATATGAAGTACCCCTATGATTAGAGACCTAACAAAAGACTGATGATTTTATTTCAGCTTATAGTAAACAGAGGAGGGATTTCCATGTTCTCTGGCACTTGCAAAAGGACAAACCTATTTCATATTTGGTTATGAACTATTTGTAAGTATGCTAATATAGCTGCTTAGTTTATAAAAACTAAAGGATATCTTTCCGTGATTTCTTTAGGTTTGAAAAGATTACAATCTTGGTCTAAAGGGTTTCTCAATCTCAGTGCTGTTGGCATTTCTGATAGGAGGAATGCATCTCACCTCTCCTTACCCTCTTTTGTGTCCATCAAAATGTCTCCAGACATTGCCCGATGTCTTGGGGGGTATTGGAGCAAAATTTCCATCAGTTGAAAACTATTGATCTAAAATGACAAATGCTAGCCCTGGCGAGCTCAGTTGTTGAGCATCCTCCCTCCCTTGCACTGAGGGGTCGCCATTGATTCCAGGTCAGGGCACCTACACAGGTTGCCAGGTTGCCGGTTTGATTCCTGGTTCAGTCATGTATGGGAGGCAAAGGATCAAGGTTTCTCACATCGCTGTTTTTCTCTCTCTCTCAAAATCAATAAAAACATATCCTCAGGAGATTAAAAAAATAAAATGGCAGATGCTAGAGTTGATTTTCTTGTCAAAATCTTTTACCAATTAGAAATTGAGGGAGAAGCTGGGGGAAGTGTTTAGGGAGTGCCTTTGGTAAATGGATCACTAAATCCTGATGATTACCTCTTCAGATATAGAGTGATCCATTGGATAAAAAAGTTTCATGAAATTTTTTATCATTGATTGCCTCTTATGTTTGCCTTCCAAAAATAATGGCAAATATGTTTTCTAAGAAGGTAGACTTGCTTAAGATGCTTCTTACATTTCCTGGGAGTTAAGCCTCTGACCTTGGATTCTTTGGATCAGTCTCAAACTTTTTTGACCTTGATCCTCAATAAGAAACACATTTTATTCTGATCCTGTGTACACATTGAAATAAGTTTCACTGTACAAGTACATGTGCAAACACTCTGATATTATTTGCATCTACAGTACACTATTTCATTTTCTTAAAAACGTAGGTCATTTGCTACTGAATTGATTTCACAGCTGTGTACTGACCTACAATTTAGACAAAGAAAAACAACTGATCTATCGCATAGATAACCAAATTATGCCACCTTAAATTACTCTCTGAGTGAATTTGTCCCATCTCTAACCCGAGTTACTTAGATTTCCAAACAAAATACTCAGTGAATCTTATTTGATGTTTTTTGTATTTTTTAATTTGAAAGATTTCAGGATTTGAATAGGAGTTTTTGGTTTACTGTGTTGTGCAAGTAAAAATTGCTTGTTTTATTGAGAATTCTCTTATAATGTCATGGTTACTAGACCAATGTCATGGTCTAATGAACATTTCTCTGATGGGGAAATTTTAGTGGGTAATTTTAAAAAATAATAATTTTTATTGATTTAAGAGGGAGAGGGAGAGAGAGATAGAAACATCGATGATGAGAGAGAATCATTTATCAGCTGCTTCCTGCATGCCGCCCACTGGGGATCAGTCCGGCAATCTGGGCATGTGCCCTTGACCGAAATCGAACCCGGGATCCTTCAGTCTGCAGGCCAACGCTCTATCCATTGAGCCAAACCGCCTAGGACAGTCAGTAATTTTTCATTGACGTTGTGGGAGTATCACATTGAAAATTCTAACTTTTTTTTTCTTGCCTTCAAAATTTATTTATTTTAGAGAGAGAGGAAGGGGAAGAGAAGAAAATCTAGTTGTTTTTCCACTTATTTATGCATTTATCAGTTGATGCTTGTATGTGCCCTGACCAGAAATCAAACCCACAACTTTGGCCTTCAGGGAGGATGCTCTAACCCAGTGGTTATTGTGGGGCACAGGCCTCACAGGGGAGCAACTTGATTTTTAAGGGGGGCAGTTCGAGAATGTGTTATTAACATTGAAATTTGTGCATTTCTTATGGTTCTAGGGGCCTCATATACAGTAAATATATATTGTGACCTTTTTATGCATTTGTTGTTTTGAAACTATATTTGCTATTTTTTCATACCACTTCATATTAAAATTGTTTTTAAAAACAATTTCTTAGTGATTTCTTCCTCAGTACTTCAACTGTCCTTTCTTTCGTTCTTTTATTTTTCTCTTTCATAGATGCCATGTTCTTTGGAAGCTTGTTTAGACCAAGTTAATGACCTTTTAGGTTTCCTCCACATGAATAGGAGCTCCCTTGTTGAATAATAAGAATTCTAAGTCATGGAGGGGGTGGGGAAGTTTAGGATGTTAGAGATGCTTAGGTGAGGCATGGCCAAAAAACGGTGAGCCACTGATCTAACCAATTTAAGCTTCCCTGCCAGAGCTTTTTTTCTTGCCTTTGGAGTACCTGGCTTGGTTGTTAACAAGACAAAATGTTGAGCCTATGTTACAAAAATTATGCTAAGTCCTTAGAGGCATACTATTGCAGCCAAACCTGAAAGGGAAAATAACACGTCTTAACTGAAAACCCATCAATAGAAGAGCAGAATGATGGCTGAGGAAAAAGAAATTACGTAACCTCTGATTGGATTTTTATATGTGCAGCAAAGTTCTGGTTGTTTACAGAGCCCTGACAGTAGCTCTAGAAAAGAGAGGAAGGTGTCCAGGATACAAAGACCTCTGAGGAAGACAAGTACTCTTTGCCTTTATTGAGGTACAGTATTTTATTGAAACACATAGCATGATTTATTCATCTTATTGGAATAGCCCATTTCATAACTCCTGGTAAGGCATTTCTTCCCTTTTTTGTTCTTTTACTTGCTCTGTTTTTATTTCCATTCACCTTATCTGAAATTGGGCCAAGAGCTGTGTGCTGTGATTTTAAAAAGTAATAAATTATAGTGTGAAATATCACTTGTAACTATGGCTGCTATTTACATATTGTTGTTCATGAACTTGGACTCTTGGCTATTTATTATCTTTTTCTCCTGATGTAAACTTTGATTTTCCTTTGCTCCTTATAGAGGATGGCTTTAGCTGATCATTGTACTAATGGGAAGGAGTCCAGGTCATCCTGAGAAGAGTTGGCTTGTGCAGAGTCCAAGATGCAGATTTGTTGGATTTCTGCAAGCCACTTGAAACCACATATTCATTTCTGATGACAACTTTACACTTCTGCTGGCAGAACACCCACAGCGACAACTGTTGCCCGTGTTTAGTCTGTCCCGGAGCTCTACCAGCTAGCATGTTGAGGGAAACCTACAGTTTTTCTTAGCAGCTATGTAAATATTAAACCTTTCTGGTTTTGTCTACTCAGATTCTGCCAATATTTGGGGGTAAATTGCATCCTGTCATTGCCTCAATTTACCCTCTGAAATGAGGGATTAGAGGTTTTAGGCAATCTTTGGGTTACTTGAAGCACACTTCTTTTTTGTATCAATTGGTTTTATGTATATATTTAGTTTATGATTTTAAAGTTTTTATTTCCCCTATCTTAGTTTCATTTGTTTCTTCCTCTTTTCTTTTCTTTCTTTCTTTCTTTTTTTTTTGTCTCACTGTGTGTTAGTTTCTGTTGCTGCTGTAACAAATTATCACACACTTGGTGGCTTCAAATAACAGAAACTTATTCTGGAGGCCAGAAATCTGTGATTAAGGTGTTGAGCCCCCGCTGGAGGTTCTAGGGGAGAGTCCCTTTCCTTTTTCAGCTTCTGGTGATTTTTCAGCCTCATCCTCTGGTCTCATCTCTCTTTGCTCTGTCTTAACATTTTCTTCTGCCTCTTTTATATGAATACATGTGATTGCATGTAAGGCCCACCTGTGTAATCCAAGAGACATTCTCCTTTCCCATCTTTTAATCACATATTAGGTAATATTCACAGGTTCTAGGGATTAGGACATGGATATCTTTTTTTGGAGTCATTCCAATCAGTACACTCTGGGTCTCTCACTCCTATCCAAATAAATTTTACCTAATTCAAGAAAGAAAGGTTACTTTAAAGCAAAAGAGAGAGGCGACTAAATGGGGGGAAGGCTCCGGAAACCTGGGTTCTTATTTCTGCCATTAAGTATTGATATAGTAACCTTGGGTGAGCCATTTGTCCTCTTTTGTCCTTAGTTTCCTTCTCTTATATGGAAGAATTTGGGTAGGTCAGTGGTCGGCAAACTCATTAGTCAACAGAGCCAAATATCAACAGTACAATGATTAAAATTTCTTTTGAGAGCCAAAATTTTTAAACTTAAACTATATAAGTAGGTACATTGTTACTAACTTAATTACGGTACTCCTAAGCTGGCTTTCCTAAAAACTCAAGCTGCAGTTTGCGGACCACTGAGGTAGGTGATAGCTCCTAACCTTCTAGGCCTAACACTTGTTCTTTTTCCATGAAGTGACTCCTAAAATGTCTAGGAGTGTGTTTTTGAAGTCAATAATTTTAAATAAAAAACTCATCTAGTATTTTGGGTCAGTGTAGTTTTGTGGTGTGGTCTTGTCTAGGATTTGAGAGAAAGAAGACAGTTGTTGGCTGGTTATCAACTCCTGGGGTATTATTAACACAGGATAACAAACCTGTGCTTGTTAATTGTGTGATTTTCTAAAAAGAGAATAATGGACTAGCTGGGCTGTGGACTTTGTAGTCTGGATTTCCTTTCTAATAAGAGTAGTTTGTCAAAATTAAACACTGACAGATTTTCCTACCTAAAACTAGGTCATGGGCCTAGTTTTAGAATTTTTCAAATGTAGTCTGATTCTTCAAACTCACTCAGTTCCTGTTGCATTGTGCTTCATTGCTAGGAAGGACACTGGAAATCATGGAATTATTTGCTGAAAGGACTATTTCAAGATCAAGTTTTATAACACATCTATTTCTTCATGGAGAGGAGGAACCAAATTCGAGTATTTTTCTGATTATAATCTACATTTCTTAGAATAAAGCAAATTTATATCTGAGCCAGCTGGCGTAATTTAATTATGTTGGAATAAAATGCCCTGTGCTAAAGAGGTCAACCAACAGGTTGGGAACTCTGTCTTAAGTTTGGTTTCTGAGGCAAACAAATACTTGCACTTCATGTGCCTTGTTTCTCATCAGAGCACATGGAGTAAATCAGTAAGACTCACCTCAAATGGAGTGGTGGAGTGTAATATACTGCTAATTTGTTCAGTACTTTGCAGCAATAAATTATATCAAAGGATCTGATAAAACATAAGCAAACCTCATTTATATGAATAGTTGGAGACAAGCATAGATAAAACTTACAGATAGTTCAGAAAATTCATTAAAGTTATTTTTAACTTCCTCTATCATCAAACATTTTACCTTTTGTTTCCTGTATATTTTCCAAAGTGCTTTCTTGTTCTTTTTCCATAACAGCATGAGAGGTAAGTAAGGGGAAATAGCTAACATTACGTTAGATAACAAAGGGATCAATTCATCAAGAGGACACAACAATCCTAAATTTTGCATAACTAATAATAAAGCTTTGAAATATTCTAATAAGCTAAGTGTCCAACCGTTCGACCAGTTGCTATGGCGCCCACCGACAACCAGGGGGCAGATGCTCTGACTGATAGGTTAGCTTGCTGCTAGAGTCCCATCCATTGGGACTGGGTAAGATGGGTCAGACATGGCCTGGAGTTCTCCTGTGATCCCTCTGCAGCCCTGATCATGCACCAGTGGGGTCCCCTCAGCCTGGCCTGTGCCCTCTCACAATCTGGGACCCCTTGGGGGGATGTCAAAGAGAAGGTTTCGGTCTGATCCCCACAGGCCAGGCCGAAGGACCCCACCAGTGCATGAATCGGCACCGGACCTCTAGTATGAAAAAAAACCAATAGAACTGAAATATGTATATCTGCAGTTACTTCTAAGTAACCCATGGGTCAAAGAAGAGATTACAGAGAAAATCAGAAAATAATTTGAACTGAATAAAAATGATAACATATCAAACTTTGTGAGATGTGACTAAGACAGTGCTTACAAATTTATAGTATTAAGTGTTTCAATTAAAGCAAAAAGGTCACCCTAGCCTGTTTGGCTCAGTGGATAGGCCTCAAAACTGAAGGGTTTTGAGTTTGATTCCAGTCAAGGGCAAGTACTTCTGTTGTAGGTTCCTCCCTGACTGGGGCTCTTGTCAGGGTGCAGGTGGGGCAACCAACCGATGTGTTCTTTCACATTGATGTTTCTCTCTGTCTTTCCCTCTCTCTCCCACTCTCTAAGAGTCAATGGAAAAATATCCTTAGGTGAGGATTTAAAAAAAAAAAAAAGCAAAAAGGTCTAAAGTTAGTGACCTATTTTTCTGTCTTAAGAACCTAGAAAAAGAAGAGCAAATTAAACCCAAAAGAAGCAGTAAGGAGTTGAAGTATAAAACTAAAACAGTAGAGAAAGTGGGTATTTTTAGAAGGTCAATGAAGTTAATAAACCAAGTCTGATTAGGAAAAAAAAAAAGATACAAATTACTAGTATCAGGAATAAGAGAAGACAATATCATTACTGATTCTTCAGACATTAAAACAGTAAGGGAAATATAAACAACTATGTCAGTACATTCAGTGTCTGAGATGAAATTAATCACCTCCTTGAAAGACAAACTACTAAAGCTTACTGCAGAATACAAAACTTCACTAGCCCTATATCTGTTAAGGAAATAGAATTTGTAGTTAAACATTCCCACAGAGAAAAGTGCAGGTCTGGATGGCTTTCCTGGTGAATTTTAAAAGTCCCGGAAGAAATAACAATCCTACACAACGTCTTCAGGAAAATGTAAGAGGTGGGGACACTTACCAAAGCATTTGTTATTTTTAACTTCATCTGTTATCAGACATTTACATTTTTTTGCTTTACGTTTTTAAAGTGTTTTCTAGTTTTATTTTTCTCACAAAGCAGACCTATGAGATAAGTAGGGCAAATAACTAATACTCTTAAGGTTAAGTGAATTGTCCAGTTCAACCTTTCAATGATTTAATTGGAATAGGATCCATATCTTATTCCTAGTCCTGATATTTAAAAAATATATATATTTTCTATTGATTTTAGAGAGAAAGGAGAGGGAAGGGAGAAAGATACACACAGACTGACCTGGTGTCAAGCAGGCGACTTTTTGGTGCACCGAATGGCTTTCAACCAAGTGAGCCACGAGAGCCGGGGGCCTAGCCCTAATCTTAACCATTGTTAACAAGTTACCCCTTTAGTAATTCCTTAATAACAACCTTTGGAGCCAGGGCTAACCACTGACTTAACCGAGGGTAAACTATTAGAATCCTCAGCCATTGAGTTGAAGACTGGGCTAGACTCTTAATAAGCCCTCAATAAATATCCCTTAGCCAAGCAAACAGTTTTTGACCAAGGATCAGAATTATTATATTAATCATCCCTTTAGGATTTGAATCAGGATTGTAGTTGGAAGCTGGACAAACGGAGAGTTAGGAACATCTTATTTGTCTTAAGTAACACATCAGAATGCTCAGTGGAAGAGCTGGGTGGTCTGAGATTGGCCATCCCTGTAGTCGTTTATCTGATGGTGGCCTGCCTCTGCATTTAACTATCAATATATCTGAAGTGTAGAGCACACTTTTATGATATTGTGGGATAGTAACTCATACTTAAATGTCAATATAGATACTTGCAAAGACCTACAAGGTTCAATAATTTCTGGTGTGGGTTTGTTTCTCCTGTCATCACCCATTATGTATTTTTTTACAGCTTTTAAATTGCCACAGAGAGAAATTGGTCAAGATCATAATAGATGGCCAAGGAGCTTCCAAGGATTCTATTGTATGGGATGGGAAAAAGTTCAATATTGGCTTGATTTTATTTATCTAAATTGTAGGCTATGACTTCAATATATTTTATGTTGCAAATATACCAAGGTAATGGCAAAGCACAAAATTATGCCATATGTTGAGTGAGTGCTCTCTTTTACTCCCTGAAATTTTATAGTCTGACACATCTTTCTTATTCCAATTATATAAAATCTCCCTTTTTTGTTAGCATGTATTAATCAGATTTTAGCATATTGATTTAAATTCTAATACCATCTCAATAGTTAAAATAGAGGTATTTTAGAAATTTTAGTTATGCTTACACAAATTAATTTTTATATCTTAAATGTCTTCACTAAACTTAGAGTATGAGAGAATATAATTGTCTGGCATAGTGGAAACACTTCCTTAAAATGAGGATTTGTTTAAAATGACCTGAAAGGGCCTTTTTATCCTTACCTGCTGAGTTCTAAAATCTATACAAACGAGAGAGGTAAGTACCAAGCCTTAGTTTTATGGCTGTTTGAAAAATGCTTTATGACCATAATTTTATTTGGGGGTGGACTCTTTAGTTCTCTTTTAACCCTCCCATGTTTTGTGAACATTTCTGCTATAAGATTCATGGCATTGTACTCAAACATGGCTATGACTCATTTTTCTTAAGATTTGTTTATAATGTAATCTCCAGGTTTTTTATGAAAGATAACAGGATCTAATTCATGCATCATCACATTTAATTAAGAGAGGGTAGGTGTGAGATTTAACACTCACCTGAGGCCATAGTGCTCTGAGATGAGTTCAGTACATTCCAAGGATAGGGTTGTTGGAAGGACCATCTGGAAGACATTTGCCCATAAATCTCGGTGTCTGACCTCTTGCTTTGTGGTGGTTACGTGCACCCTAACTGAATTTAACAAAGACTGACACTTGAGAGAAGAAATTCAGTAGATTTTAATAAAGGAACGAAACAAATCCTATATAAAATTTTTATTTTGTGGGAATGTGATCTGGTAATGAGATATCAAGAATTTGTGTGCTACTGCTAAACATACCAGTGAACCAGACTTACAACTCAAACAGTTTTGACATTGCTATAGTACATATTCATTTATATTTTTCAATGGTGCTCAGATTTTGGAGGACAGTGCAGACAAAATTTATAAGGCAGCCTTTATCTCCATTTGTGATATATATGTTTTAATCTAAAAGAAAAAGGCCCTTTATTCCCTTACTCAGTGGAACACGATGCTTGGATAATCAACAAGCAGAATGCTTGGCCCCAGAATCATTCTGTGACTTGTTGAAGCAGTCCCTTGGCCTGATTTTAAAGGATCACAAACTGGACCTGTGCTAGCCAAAGGAAGAACATTGCCTCCTACACTCTCTATTAATAAAGCTTGTGTTGTCTATATGTGACTTGTTAATGATAGGGATGTTAATGACGACAGTTAATCTTTTCTCAACTCTTTTCTAATCCAGTCTCTTAAAAAGCTTTTAACTCCTTTTGAATTGGGGACTCATGGGCGTTGGGTGGAGGTGGAATGGTAGTCATCACCCATTTGACAAAACCTGAGATCGCCAGGACAGCTATAATGTGTATCTCTATACTGTGTTTTTGTCAAAATGCCACATGGCTGATACTTTGGAAATCATAAATCTAGTGGAAGGAAACATCTTTATAGAGGGTATTTTAGTTTTATGCAGTATGTGTTACAAACCTGAAACCACGTGTACTTAAAGATCCTAAAGAGCAAAGAACATAACCCGATTAAAATAGTTTTATAAATTTGGTTTCTTTTCATCTGTTTTGTCACTATAAGGCTGGATAGAGGATGCTTTGAAGACAGTGTTGTAGTTGACAATATAATCTTTACCTAAGCCACTGCTCTTCCCCAAGGGCCTTGGAAGAGAAATGGGAATTTCTGAAGGCCGGGCCTAGTAGAGTCACCCATCAGTAGCATATTTAATTAATACATATGGTAGGGAGCTTTGCATATGCCCTCAACCTACCCTACTCTTTAGAATGGCGCTTTTTTTTTCTTTTTTTCTGGAGGATTTTGCTTTCTTGTTAGACTTACAGAATTTATATTGAAACTCTAAACTGAGTGATTATGCATTTTAACATTTGATCTACCACCCTCAAATAATTAAGTGAGTAGTTCAGTGGGGCAATTTACCAGTGTTTTTTCTTCTAATTTAATATATTGATTTCAGAGAGGAAGGGAGAGAGATAGAAATATCATTGAGAGAGGAGAGAGAATCACTGATCAGCTGCCTCCTGCGTACCCTCTACTGGGGATTGAGCCCACAACCTGGGCATGTGGCCTTGACTGGAATCAAACCTGGGACCCTTTAGTCTACATGCTAATGCTGAACCCACTGAGCCAAACTGGCTAGGGCTCTAGTTATTTTTCATAACTTTTTAAATAATACACAAAAAGCCTAGAGAAAGCTTTAGAATTGTGATATATACATACATTGTGTGTGTGTGTGTGTGTGTATACAGTATATTCCTTTGCTTGTAAGTAGTGATGAAAATAAAATTCGCTACTCCAAGCTCTAAGAAAAGCCGCCAAAACAAGTAGTGTTGAGGAGGGACTGGAGGGGAGCCTGACCCATATCAGAGAGCCAGGGTGGGTGGTTCTGTGGGTTCAGGATTGAGTGGTTAATGCAAATGTTAACCATCACCTGTTCTGGATTCCCCTAGCTTTCCTCTTTAATTTCTGGGGGTTGGCAGTTTTAACACCTTTTTTCTTTTAGCCTTGTAATGTGTGGGGTTTTTTTGTTCCTCTCTTTTTGCCTCACCTCCTCACTCCCCACCCCGCGTGACCCCTTTTTTCCCCTGGAAGATTCATCTGTTAAAGATGTCTTCTGTTAACTTGGAATGTGGATTCTGACTGTGCCTGACTTCGGTGCCCTTTGATGTTTTTCCAAGGCTGACTCTCGCTAGATCCCTCGTTTAGGTGTCTTTTTCCCTGACACCGAGGGGCCTGTACGGTGAATTTGCCTTGTATCATTGATACAAAGGGCTGGTGGGGCCTGCTCTTTTCTTGTATCCTTATTCGCAATTAAGTTGCCGGAGTCTGTCTATATTTGTTGATATTTTTAACAGAGAGTTCCTGTGTATATTCAAGAAAGGGGTGAGAACTGTTATGCTTGAAAGACTAGAAATTTGAGAAGCTACTCATCCCTTCCCATGGAGATTTCCACAAGGATAAGGTTGCATTTAGAGGCTTATCCTCTCTTCCTCCTGCATAGTATTGGGGTTCTACCATAATCGCTCCATCATCCTGCCAGCCAAGTCTCATTTCTCATGCTGGATCGCTCCCTCCTCCCAAACTCAGCTTGAACCACCAGTCCTGGTGCTTTCTCTGGTCCAGGCTGTAGCCCTTAAATTGTCTGTCTGGCTTTGTGTTTCATTTGACCCTAACACACTGGGTCGCACTGTCTAAAAAGAGAATTATGTCCTCTCCGATGTCTGGGTGCATTTCTCATTTCTTACTGCTGCTCCTGAGCAGATCTGTAACTTCAAGGTTAAGATAAGACACATTCCATCAGAACTGTGTCGTCATCCTTGCCAGCTTCTGATCTGTGACTGTCCAGGAGATTTACAAGACAATTGCATGCCATTCTTTACGGAATATTATGGTTGGACTCTGACTCCTGGCATCAGGCCCAATTTGATTTGTCAGCTGTTACAGAACCCATTTCCCAAAGAATAAGGGACTTCAGCCATGTGCCCTTTAGGCAGGTCTTAAGAGTGGGAAGGAGGAAATTGATTTGGCTCTTTATTCCTTGCTATTTTAGGGAGAAGGGTGGACTCCAGAATATTTTTGTCCCTTTCCTCCTTGAATTCACTCCCCCCCCATCCCAAAGGATAGTGTTGCTAAAGTGTTAATCTCCTTTTTCCTGTCCTTTATCCTTTCACAGAATTACTTGGTCTTTTCATTCTGCCATCTCCTATGCTTTTCTGAATTTTCAAGCATAAGAATAAGTATTTTATCCTTGAGAGAGAACATATTTGCCTATGCTCGGAAGGTTTATTAGTTTACCATTGCCTAATTATCAGGGACACTGTTCTTACTTTCTTGCTGTCTAACATGGTGAACTGCAGGAGTTACTGCATATGTGATATGGTTTAATGGCTTAGGAATTTGGAAGGTCATATTTCCTGTTGCTGTTGTATTCGGCCCTATAATATTTTTACAAAAGCTTCTCTTTAGGGGACTGAACAGCTCTTTGGTTTCAACATAAACTCACTCTTTCCCTACGAGGTAGGCAGTGGGGGTTTATTTGGCCCATTTTAGTGAATCTGGGATTAGGTTGAAAATTTATTTACTCAAGATCACACTTGGCAAATTAATCACAGAATCAGAACACTGATCTAATTCCTTGGCATTTATTTTCATATTCCCTTAAAAAAATTTTAGTTTCCACTAAAGCGAGTCTTTTTTTTTTTTTAAGGGGTTTATCAGGCCATGGCTAGCAAAAAAAACAAAAAACAAAAACCGGTCTTGGCACGGAGTCTAAACCACCAGCAGCATGGCTAGGTAGGAGAGACAACATATCTGTTGTCCTGGAGTTTTGCAAGCGTTTTTATACATCAGGGAGGAGAAAGATGTAATTGTTCTGAAAGGGTTTATGTTAGCTATAGACAAAGGGGATGGGAGAAGGTGAAACAGGACTGGTTCTGGGATGGGCACAGTAGAGTCTGTAAGGAAGAAATGTCTCCTCTTGTGATTAGCTGTGGCCAGTAGATTGGAAACTTCGTGTGTAAATAAGATGCGAAGGTTCCTGGGATTCTGTTGCACCTGGTTTTCCCTTTTGGATAATCACTGAAATAGCCACCTGGAAATTAATACTAAATTCCAACGGATACATAGGAAATGTGAGAAGTTTTTCTCAGACTTGGTCCACAGCTATAATGTTCTCTTTCTCTAACTCTGGTTGCTGTAATTTTAATTTAGAACATTTTGGAATATTTTTCTTGTCATTCCTTAGCTGCGAAGTTAAAAAAAAGTTAGGAGAAGTTTAAAAAGGCAACTTTTACTCAGCTATCATGATGGATTCATTCCAAGTTCAGAAAATCTATAGTTGAAAACTTGTCTGCTTTGCTGTCATACCCTATAATTTCTTCTGTTTGATAACCAAAAATAATCACCATTCTCTGCTTTTTCCTCAGGTTTATTTTTTATTTTTTATTTCCCCTTCTTTATTACTGTCTGATGGCAGCCACTTCTGGCTCTAAAGACAAGTATCTGTAAAGCAGAGCAGGGTTTTGGAGCTCTCTAAAATGTTCTTTAGGACTAGGAGAAATGCAAATTTATGGAACTGCAAGTTTCTAAGTATTTTTTCTTTGTCTCAGCCCTTTTCTCAAGTATAGGAATTATTGATATCTATGTAATTTTTAGTTATATATATTTTTGGGGTGGGTAGTAATTATTTTAAAATTTGCTATATAACATTACAATAACAACGAATGAGAATTGGTTTGAACAGTAATGTTTGTCCCCTAAGGATTAAGTATTAAGGATTAAGTATTTTTTCTATTTATAATTTCAGTTGAAAAGTTCTTCAAGGCTCTGGGTTCTGTTTCTGTATCTAGTAACCTATCAAAGAAGGACAGTTATATAGTATCCCAAATACTCTCCTTCCGTTTTTTGTGTTTTCTAACCCCCCCTCCCCCAAGCAATTTTAATTAACTGTTCAGTGACAGATGGTAGCAGAGGCCCTGTGTAAAGTGCTGCTGGTGGGCTGGATTAGGGGATGGGTGGTTTGCACTGATTTTGTTGTAGAGGAACCTAGCTTTTCCCTTCCCCCTTCCAGTTGAGCTATAATCCTGTTAGATGATTTTAAAATGCTATTGATTAATTCCCAGTGGTTTTAGGAATAAGCACAAGTTTTGGATTTAAAACCCAAGAACCAGTTCCCTTGAGCTCTTGAGGCCAAGGTAGGTACCTTCCAATTTCTTCGCCCAGTCTTCCCTGAAAAGGAAAGTTAAGGCTTTTAACTTTTCAGTTTGCCTCTCCCCCTTAGTCTAGTACGGCTGCCAGTTGCCATGGCAACGGACTGGGACAGCTGCGCACTGGCGCCCAGGCAGCTGGGTGGGGGCGGGGGAGCTGCCAGCCCGCCAAGCCCCAGATCTGGGAGGGGAGGCCCTCCTGTTAGCCCAGAGGGAAAGAAAGAAGAGGGGCGATCCGGTAGGTAAAGGAGAGAACCCCCTTTCATCTGCTCCCTTTGGGGAGCCCCTTCTGCATGGATTTATAAGAGGAGATTTTCCCCTTTTCTCCCTCAAACTGAAGAACACATATGTAAATCCTTGTTTTTTCTCGTGAGGCTGGGGAGGCCGTGGCCACAATGCTTAACTGCATGCATCTAACCCAGGGCTGGTTTTAACCCAGCGCTCTGCACTAAACTGCTCAGCTCCCGGAAATTCCAAGGTGAGTGGGGGTGGGGTGGGGTACTCTCCCTGGAATATGACATTTCCTGTCTCTGGTGAGGCCGAAGGCTATTTTAATTTTAAATAAGTCAAATCAGATTTTTTTTTCCTGAAGCTAAAAAATCATTTTGAAGTCCCATACTTACATTCTCCCGTCCACCTCCTCTTCCAAATGAAGTATTTAAATGAAAACTTAGTTTTATTACAGGGCAGTAATGGGTACAGACAGTTTTTTTTTTTTTTTTTTTTGTGGGCAGACCTATTGCTAGCAAGTTCTGAAGATACAGTGTCCAACTATTTACATAATTCCTTAAATTTTGCTATTTGAAGTTTTAAATGTAACTTTTTATGCTACTTGGCCTGAATAGAATTCAGAGATTAGTAGTGACCTTCCCTAATTCTGGGAATGGTCTGGTCAAGATGGAAATATTTTTATAGAGATTGCTGAAAAAAAATCTTTAAAGATAAATATGGAGTTCAGCTAAGAAAATATTTCCTGCTAATTTATAATCCAGACTGTAGGCACCATTTAACATGGTTAAAGAACTATTCTTAAAAATGATTATGGTAACAACGTGGGAATTTTAAAAAAACTAGGTTCTCTGTTGAGTACCCCCTGGTTGTGCATATTTCTGAGCTTAACTCAATTTCCATTTGTGTTGCCTTCAGCTTTTCTTGAGCCAATGAATGGTTCCTCTGTGTTTTGAGGCTTCATGTTGATGTGAGTCTGGGGCCAGACTTCTCTTTTCCTCCTCCTCTTTCTTTGGCCTGAAGCCAACTCAAGAGGAGAGGTACCTCCTGAACTATTTGTATTAGTTGAGTGTTGAGAATTAACGGAGCAATCCAATGACTAATTTTGAATTTTAGGACTAAAGTTTTTTCTCCTCCCTCCCATCCCCAAATGAAAAAGGAGGCGTAGTGCGTGTTTGAGATGTCAGTCTTGCTGTTGTGAGATGATGGGTGTCCCGAAGAGACAAGCCCAGTTTGTTTAAGGGAAATGTACCGAGTCACTGGAAATGTGAGAGGCGCCCGCGCAGGCCTTTTCTGTGCTGCTAAGAGGCTGACCAGTCAAGATGCTCAGAGCAGAAAGTTACGTTTTGGTGGCTTTTCTTTTCCCAGTGTTACAAAAACCTTATTTTCTACAGAGGGAAAGGTTCTAGTTATCATGATTCTTTTAACCGCAGGTTTTCCACATTTCTATTTTAGTTTCTGGCTTGTAAAAGTTTATAGAAGTAGCCAGGAGAGACATACCACACTACTTGTCTTCTGGAATCTGAAATTAGAGGAGTTAGACAGTTGTACCATCTACTTTTGGTCCTGTTAGTTGAAGAGAAAGTTGGGAAAATGGGGATTAGACCCATTTTTTATTAAAGTCTTAGGATTCATATGTAGAATGCTTCAAGGCCCGAGAGAAAGGTAACAGGCAGTTGTGTTATAACCTTTGTATTAGAGAGACAGAAACTTGTCCGGCCTATGCTTTCTCTGCTCCCCTGTGCTCAGTTGTAATGGGGGTCTAGCCTAACGCACAGCAGTTCTCTCTCAGTTTAGGAGGGCCTCCTGGAGGACAGACAGGGCTGGCTTTTCAAGGACGAGAGCCCTGGCTGGGTGGCTCAGCAGGCTGGAGCATTGTCCTATGCACCAAAAATATTTCGGGCTCGATTCCCGGTCAGGGCACATACCTAGGTTGTGGTTTGATCCCCGGGAAGGGTATAGGAAACAATCGAATGTTGATGTTTTGGTTTTTTAAAATGTTTTTATTGATTTCAGAGAGAGGCGGGGAGAAGAGTGAGATAGAAACATCAATGAAGAGAGAGAATCACTGATCAGCTGCTTCCTGCAGGCCCCTACTGAGGTTCGAGCCTGCAACCCCGGCCATTGTCCTCGTGGAGATTCAACCGTGACCTCCTATTTCATGGGTCGATGCTCAACAACTGAGCCACCCTGGCCTGGCAACTAGTTGATATTTCTTTCTCTCATCCCCTTCCCCTCTCTCTAAAATCAATAAATGTGTCCTCAGGTGAGGATTTTTAAAGAGCAGAGGCAAGTTTTCACTCCTCACATGGATTCTGACCATTATGTCCTTCCCATTTGCAGAAACCGAGTGGCCTTAGTCCTTCAGGTGGAGCAGCGTGCGACATGGGAAAGAAAACCAAGCGGACAGCTGACAGTTCTTCTTCAGAGGATGAGGAGGAATACGTCGTGGAGAAGGTGCTAGATAGGCGTGTGGTTAAGGGGCAAGTGGAATACCTACTGAAGTGGAAAGGCTTTTCTGAGTAAGTGCCTTCTCTTAGGCCTTAGGACTCTGCAGAGATAGACGCCTCTGGTTTATTTTCCCGTGAACCACCACCATTTCGTCTTTTTCTTTCCCCACCCTATCTGCACTCCTTTCCTAATAGTCAGACGACGCAGCAATAAACTAAATAAAGTCTTCCCCTTCTTTGGAGCTGGTATTCTAATGATAATGCTTCTGTGAGGCAGTGTAATGAATTGGTTAGGAATGTAGACTTGGGAGCCAGGATACCTGGGTTCAGATTCTTATGCCACCACTTATGATGATATGAGCCGGGTAACCTTGTTTAAGTTCCTTAATTTTTCTTCCCTTCTCAGTAAATAGGGATAAATAGAAGTAATACTTGTAATAGCGATGTTGAGTAGATATGCAGAGCCTGACACATAAGCTCTGTGTAAGTAGAAACTGTTGCTGTTACTATTCTTTTGGATATAACTAAGCTAAAATACATACGTTAAAGAAATAGTCATCTGCCCTAGCTGGTTTGGCTCGGTGGATAGAGCGTTCGCCTGCGGACTGAAGGGTCCCAGGTTCGATTCCGACCAACGGCACTTGCCTGGGTTGCAGACTTGATCCCCCAGAGCCAATCAATGATTCTCTCTCATCATTGATGTTTCTATCACTCCCTCTTCCTCTCTAAAATCAATAAAATATATTTTAAAAAAAGAAGAAGAAGAAGAAATAGTCATCGTTATGGATCTTATAGCCCATAGTTTTCCAGAATGATCCCTGGATCTCAGAACTGTCCTAGGATAAAGCACTTAATCTTACTTTTTATATTTTTTTAAAGTTCCTTCCAGTTCTGTTAACTTGATTTTTTTAAAATTGATTTTAGAGAGAGAAAGGGGGGTACCGATTTGTTATTCTACTTACTTATGCATTCATTGGTTGACTTTTGTATGTGCCCTAACTGGAGATCATACCTATAACCTTGGCATATTGGGACGATGCTCTAACCAACTGAGCTAAAGCATTTATCACAATGATACTTAAATATGAGGCCACAGTCCCATGTGTTGGCCCCTCACCAAATCCCTGTTGCCAAATATTTATTTTTGAAAATTTCAGACATACAGTGAGTTCAAAGAAATTGAGTGAACACTCAGATATATAACATCTAGTTTCTATAATTGACATTTTTATAAAGTTAAAATTTTTTATTTTTTTATTTCAGAGAGGAAGGGAGAGGGAGAGGGAGATAGAAACATCAATGATGAGATAGAATCACTGATCGGCTGCCTCCTATACGCCTCCCACTGGGGATCGAGCCCACAGCTTGGGCATGTGCCCTTGACCAAAATAAAACCTGGGACCCTTCAAGTCCACAGACCGATGCTCTGAGCCAAACCAGTCAGGGCAACTACAATAAACTTTTTTTAAAATGTGTTTCGTGTTTTGTTTTTAATATATTTTATTGACTTTTTACAGAGAGAAGGAGAGGGATAGAGAGTTAGAAACATTGATTCACCTGCCTCTTGCACACTCCCTACTGGGGATGTGCCCACAACCAAGGTACATGCCCTTGACCGGGATCGAACCTGGGACCCTTCAGTCTGAAGGCTGGCATTCTATGCACTGAGCCAAACCGGTTAGGGCACAATAAACATTTTAATGGAACCTATCCATCCATTCCTTTACCTATCATTCTATTTTCTTTAATGCCCATATGCCCAACGGGTAGCTCAATGGTTGAGTGCCATCCTCTGAGCCAGAAGGCCGTGGTTTGGGGCGCGTACCCGAGTTGCGGCTCAGTCCCCAGTGGGGGGCGTGCAGAGGCAGTCTGCTGACGGCTCTTCTCATCACTGATGTTTCCAGCCCTCCCTTCCCCTCCTCTCTGAAATCAACAAAAATATATTTTTAAAAAGAAAAGTGCCGGTTAGAAACCTTCTTTTGAAGTCAGCTTTAAGGATGATACTAAAGTGATGGCCAGAATGTCTGTTAGGCAGTAACTGGTTTTATGCTGAAGTACTAAAGTAGGTTATTCTTTACTTTGGAATAAATAGAACTAAATACATTGAAGCATGGAAGTAGTAGTTTGAAAGGTGAAATAGGTGAAGTTATGTAATCATTAGGCATTTTGCCTCAATTGTTGGTTAATTCTTTTCTCAGAATGCCTGATAACAAAGAATAGATTTCTTAGAACGCCACTGAACTGATAGAAAATGGTTTAGGCTCCTTAGGGTGGTACTATCCAGTAGAAATATAATGGGATCACATGTGTAATTTTAAATATTTTGGTGGCCACATAAAAGAAAAGTGAAATTTTAATATATTTTATTAAATAACAATATAACAAAATGCTATTTCAACAATAATTAATTTTAAAATTGAGATGTTTTACATTGTTTTTTCATATGAAGTCTTCAAAATTTGATGCAAATTTTACATTTTATAGCACATAGTTCAGGCTAGTAATGTTTCAAGTGGTCAGTAGTCACATGTGACTAGTAGCTACCATATTGAATATCACAGCTTTAAGTGTAAGACTTAAATATATTAAAGGATTCAGTGTTCTCACGTACCTTTGGACAAAGCTATGAATCAGTACCCTTTGGAACATAAGGGTATTACATGAATCAAAGTTTCTTGAGCACTGTTTTAAGTGGGATAGTTTGTGTATTATAGGATGCTTAGCATCTCTATCACATAGAGCACTATAAAGGTAGGTAACACAACCATCATAACATACCCTTCCTATTTCTAAAGAAAGATAGAAAAGGAAAAGACAAGGCTTGGGTTAGACAGATTAAGCATTTGTCCTTTGTCAGAAATGCCCAGGAATCGAACCCAAGACCTTTCAGTTCACAGGCCACTGTCCACTGAGCCAAACCAGCTAGGACTATAATAATGTATTTTTGACTGACTAGTAACAGTCGACTTGAATCCAGACCATTGAATTAATGCACTCTGATTTCTACTTCTGAGTCTTCTTATGGTTTATCTATATTCTAATGATTGAAACTGCCTGTCTTCTGAATAATGATTTCCAATCCTTTAATAATTTTGTTGACATTTCTTTAAGATATAAGTAACATTTAAATGGGGGGAGGGGGGAGGGTGTGATTTATTAGATTGTTCTCACAATTTGCATAGATGATTAAATGTGTGAAATCACATTATTTTGCTACTTATAGAGTTAATATTTGAGATTTTTTTTATTGATTTTTTTTTTACTGGGAGGAAGGGAGAGGGATAGAGTCAAGTTAGAAACATCGATGAGAGAGAAACATCCATCAGCTGCCTCCTACACATTTCCTACTGGGTATGTGCCAAACCCGTTAGGGCCATATTTGAGTTTTTAACACCTTTATTGAGGTATCATTTACAGTCTGTAAAAGTCATTCATTGAAAATGTATGATTCATGAATTTTTTATTTAGCAAATTTATAGAGTTGTGTAACCACCCCCACACTCCAATTTTAGAAAATTTTCATAATCTCTCCAAATTTCCTTGAGCCCATATCTAGGTAATCCCAAAACCCAGACGCCAGCATCAGGGAACCACTGATCTGCTTTCTTTCAAATGTCTCTCAAGTTGTCTTTCCTAGACATTTCATACAAATGGAATCAGACAATATATAGTCTTTTGCATCTGGTTTCTTTCACTTAGATAATGTTTTTGATGTTTTGTTCTTCCATGCTTTAGCATGTATTAATTAATTAGTATTGTGTTCCTTTTTGCTGTTGGATGATAGAAGTCCCTTGTATAGATATACCAGATTTTTATCCATTCACCAGTTCATGGACATTTGAATTATCTTTAACTTTTGGCTATTAAAATGCTGTTGCCCTAACCAGGTAGTTGGCTCAGTGGATAGAGCGTTGTTGGCCTGCAGACTGAAAGGTCCCAGGTTCGATTCTGGTCAAGGGCATGTATGTACCTTGGTTGCAGACACATCCCCAGTAGGAGGTGTGCAGGAGGCAACTGAATCGGTGTCTCTCTCATCGATGTTTCTAACTCTCTATCCCTCTCCCTTCCTTTCTGTAAAAAATCAATAAAAATTTAAAAAATAAAATAAAGTATTGTTATAAATGTGTATATATTTTTTTGTGGATACATAATTTTTTCATTTTTCTTGGATAGATTCCTAGGATTAAATTTGTTTCTTTAAAAGTATAGGGTCTCTTTCCCTTTTGTCTACTTGTCCTTTTTAAACTAAGGCATTAGATCCCGCCTGCCCTCACCCCCCTAATTCTTTTCTCTGTTCTTCTTGCCCAGGGAGCATAATACTTGGGAACCTGAGAAAAATTTGGATTGCCCGGAGCTAATTTCTGAGTTTATGAAAAAGTATAAGAAGATGAAGGAGGGTGAAAATAACAAACCTAGGGAGAAGTCAGAAACTAACAAGAGGAAATCCAGTTTCTCAAACAGTACTGATGATATCAAATCCAAAAAAAAGAGAGAGGTAAGTTTCCTTTTCCCCTTTTCCCCTTTCCCCACCCACAAAGGAGCCTTATTTTGTTTATTTCTGTTCTAAGGATGGCCCTCAAGGTAAAATTGTTGAACAAAAGAGTTTCCAGGGAGGTATGTTTATTAACTACAGCGCCCCCTCCTGGCTGAATGAGAAATGTAATGTACACTGAATTATATTAAGATGGCAAAATTAAATCCCTATAAAACATTCAGCCACTCTGTCTTCTCTATAGAAAGCTAAGCTGTCTTAGAGAGGAAAGGTTTTTGGTGAATTTTAAGGATAGAAAGGGCTTTAAAACATTTACCGCTTTACTTCCTTTTTTCTTTTGTTCCAAAGATAGCCCCTTATTTTCAATCCTTTATATTCTTTCATTGAGATGAAATTCACATATATACAATTAACCATTTTAATTTTTTAAAATATATTTTATTGATTTTTTTTACAGAGAGGAAGGGAGAGAGATAGACAGAAACATCGACGAGAGAGAAATCTCGATCAGTTGCCTTCTGCAAACCCCCTACTGGGGGTGTGCCCACAACCAAGGCACATGCCCTTGACCGGAATCGAACCTGAGACCTTTCCGTCCGCAGGCTGACGCTCTATCCACTGAGCTAAACCGGTTTCGGCCAATTAACCATTTTAATATGTGTATTCTCTTTTGATCTTATTTTTATGTACTTTACATAAGAAATTAATTTCATGTATTTTTTTAATCTTTGCTCACTCAAGGACTTGTTCATTTTTTTTTTAGAGAGAGAGAGAGAAGGAGGAGGGAGGGAGAGAGAGACATCAATATGAGAGAAACATTGATTGGCTGCACCTTGACTCGGGCTAGGGATCAAACCCGCAATGTGGGTATGTGCCCCAACCGGGAACCGAATCCACGACCTTTTGGTGCACGAGGTGATGCTCCAGCCATTGAGCCACACTGTCCAGGGCTTCATCTCTTTTTGAAATATTTTTATTTTTCAGTTTGGAAAGTCTGTTTATAAAATTTTGGTTTTATTCAACTGCTTTAGATCTCAAGTTACCAGCATGAGCAGTGTTATTGACTCTTTTTTTCATCTATATCTTTTCCATCAGTGCGTGTGTGTATGTGTGTGTGTGTATATATATATGCCCCTTTCAAGCTTCTACTCCTTTCCTTTATTTCAAGGTCGGGAAGCATTTTGTGCTGAAAGATGTATCATACCCTTAAAGTTTAATAAAATAAAAGCATAAGTCAGCTTCTGAATCTTCCAGCAACACTGTCATAAGCATCCCTATTTATCTTCATTCTACTTGGATTCCTGTCTTTCTAGAGCATTAGTTTTCAGCTTGGCTGTACATTATTAGAACCATGGGGGTGTGGGGAGTGTGCTTTTAAAAACCTTCAGAGCCAAAAATGTACCCCAGACCAGTTAAATTCAATTTCTATGGGTTGGATCTGGTCTCTATAGGAGAGAAAATGGGAGACCAGCTTTCCCAAAAGAATTGTTAGAATAGAAGAGTGAAAGATTGGAGGCTGCAAGTGAAAAAGGACTCTGGGTTTGTGTCTGTCTCCTTATTTGTTTCCCTCGTTGATTTTATTTTTACCATATTTTTAAAACTGCTCTATTCCTGTGAGGTGTGTATATCATTATGATAAAGTATATCATTGTATTAAACTGCTGATAAAGAATTTGAGTGAGAATGGCTTTCCTTCTCTAAGGAGCTAAGATTTGTTTTTTTTTCTTTTCTTTTTTAAATTTATTGGGATAACATTGATTAGTGTATATATTTTAGGTGTACACCTATACCTTTTTAAAAAAATTGATCCTTTGTATTCTGGCTTTTATCATTTGACTAATTCTCCAGCTACCTAAAGAGACAAAAAAAAAACAACACAGCATAAGACTTCTGACTAGCCATTTGTGACATGTAGTGTTTATATCCTCAACCTAAGGTTTCTTTCTTTTTAAAAAGGAACAGTCTGGCTTAGAGCTACTGGCCACAGCAGAGTTTTGTTTCTGGGCCAGGTTCTGATGCTGCCGACCTTGAAAACAATCCCCACTCATCCCTTACATTGTAATGCTCATCTGGGGCCCCGGCAGCATTCTCAACAGTGCTGGTGGCTGTCATCTAGGCAGCTAGGAAGATAGGTGATTGTAAGTTTTAAAGGTACAGGAGGGGGTTGCCTTTCTTTAGACTACTGCAGAAAAAATTTGTTAGTCGGCATTATGCCTGATTTAAGATTACTGCCTGTGTGGTGATTTTTGCATTTTTCTCGCCTCGTCACCTATTCAGCAGCTTGAACATTTTTCTTCCCCTCCCTCCCTATATGGCAAACTGTTTTCAGCCAGCTATGATTTATGACTCAGTTCATGTGCCAGCATTCCAGCTGTGAGCATCTGTGTGCACATCTGGGAACCTCCTCCCCTTTAGAGCTCCCCCAAAAGGCTATGTTTTTGAGTCAGTGTCTCCCTTGATCCATGCATGGAATTTCCTTCCCAGTGTGGGTTCTGGTATCTTTGGGGACCACCTGGACCCTGAATGTTTGTATGTCTCAGAAGAGAGCAAGGACGGTGAATGTCAGATCAAAGAGATTTCATGAAAATCAGACATCAGATGTGAGTTCATCTGTGCAGTCTTTTATCTTCCATAATAAGTTTTTTTAAATCACCTCCTTTTGCCCTGTCGGTGTGGCTTAGTTGTTTGGAACATCATTTTGCACACCAAAAAGTGTGCAAAATGTAAAGTTCAATTCCCAGTCAGGGCACATACCCAGGTTTGGGGTTTGATCCGAGTCGAGATGCATGCAGGAGGCAACCAATTGGTATTTCTCCCTCTACCCCTTCTCTCTGAAACAACAAAATTAAAAATTACCTGCTTTGCGTAACATTTTGCCATTTTGTCTCACCGGTGCCATCAGATCTGAGTTATGCCCTGTACTCCTTACCTAGATTGCATTCTGGCCAAATTTGAATACTCTCCTAGAGAACAATGTTTGTTTGTTTTTAATCGCTGTCCAGTTCTGTTCTCTAACGCTAATGACACATCCACATCAGGAGCGTATAGGCACAGACCAGGGCTCTTCTCCAAGAGCATGGGTAATGCAGTGTGCAAACTCTGAAAGAAATTTGTTGTTTTATGGTACTTCCTGGAGTCATTCGTACCTCTGTTCTTTCATAAATATGGATGACTTTGTGAAAAGAAGTATTAAAAATATTGGTCAGTGTTGAAGTAAACTAAAAGTCTAAAAAAATAAAAATTGAGAGATGTAGACTGTTTAAAGTTTATAATACAAAAAAAAAAAAGTTTAGTTTGGGTAAACATGGACTTGTTTATCATCTCAGAAGCAATTGATACCATTAAGGAGATTGGATTAAAGGAGTTCCCAGATGATGACTCCAGGATGTTTTAAGGGATATTAAAGAGTTTTAGGGGCCACTCCTAATCTTGAAGGAATACTGGAGGGACAATAGCATCTTCTTTCAAAAATACCTTTTGGCATCACTGTCACTAGGTGACCCAGTATTGTATTTCTTAAATTTTAAGAATTTTATTACAAAAATGATATCTGGTGATATTAAATTAGGTGGTGCTTTGCTAAGCTGAGAAATAGGTTTTAACTTTTTCCCAGCTGTAACTTTTCTTCATCTTCTATTTATAGCAAAGCAATGATATTGCTCGGGGCTTTGAGAGAGGACTGGAACCAGAAAAGATCATTGGGGCGACAGATTCCTGTGGCGATTTAATGTTCCTAATGAAATGGTGAGAGCAATTGGATATTGCTGTACAACTGTGGGGTTTCTTTTGCCAATAATTTGAGTTTATATGGAAGATAGGGAGGGAAGACTGAGTATTTCCTGACCAAGAATTTTGATTATCAAGGACCTTTAATTGACACCAACTATCTGTATTAAATGAGAAGTATGGTTTGGAATGAATTAAAGAATTCAAGACATTCTCAAGTTTTGATATTAAGCCAAATTATATTAGCCCACGTACCAGAAAAGGGTAGATTTGAGGTAGGAAACATAAACATGACCTAACCACTGTTTTTTTACACAGTTCTGAATCATTTACTGTTAGACGGTGAACCTGTGGCCATGGGATAGGAGCAAGTGGGCTTTCTGCCATCACTGAGGACCAAGACCATTGAATAATATCTAAAAGAGAAAAATAATCTGAACAAAAGGCATTAAGGATAATACTGGCCAAAGCACCAGTTATTTCATCCGGTGGAGGGGATGGCTCTGAGAGGAAAGTGTAGTTACTTCCCCCGGTTTGGTTTCTAAAAGACTACCTCCTGTGTCCAAGTGCGCTGAGCTTATGATTTAGGCTTGCTCTCTAAATAGAGGGTTGGTTCTCTGGTGCCACTTAGGAAGCTAATTAATTACCTTAAATGTTGTATAATCAAAAGGTGTAACATTTTATTTGGTCCTGGGGTGGGGCCAGCCTGCCTGCCAGGGATGATTGATCCCCTACAAAGTTCCTGGGTTCTTCTTTTCTCTAAGCAACAATTTGGCCTTTTTGTTGTGGTTGTTCTTAATCCTCACCCGAGGGTATTTTCTTCATTGATTTTAAGAAGGGAGGGAGAGAGAAAGAGAGAGAAAAACATCCATGTGAGAGACCTATTGATTGGTTGCCTTCTGCTCTTGCCCCAAACAGCGCTGGGGATCAAGCCTGCCCCTTGACCAGAACTGAACCCGTGACCGTTCAGTCTGAGGGCCAGTGCTCTAACAACTGAGGAAAAACAGCTATTTGATCAAAATTTGCGGGTTAATTACCCAAAAGGCCTATTTTTTGAAGAGTCATTATGTCTTTCAGAAGTAAGGAGCTATGTTGACTGCTTTTCCACTGCATTATATGTGCTACTTATGATTTATAGTCACATATTAACTAGCTCTTTGCACCACAGTCCAAATTTGAGTGTCTTCTCTAAGCCATGTGTTTCCCCCTCCTCTTTTCACTCATAATACTTACCTCTGTGATTTAAACATTTCTGTTTTCTAGACAAGGACATAGTTCTCTTTACTCACATCTCAGTGGAATTTTGATTTAAAGATTTTTTTCTTCATTTGGAATCCTGGTTAAGGAACTTGCTATATTTTTTGTTATATATTGTAGGAGAGCCTGTGTAACTTGGATAATTGAACTTTGCAGTTAATTCCTACATTTCATTTTAGTACTAGATTTTACATTTTCCCTACTATCCCTTTTATAAATACTGTGGCTGACTTAAATTTCTGCTCTCTTTTTGTTCCGATTCACAGGAATGGTTAAAAGGATAAAGAATGTTTAAAAGGACACCAGATGAGGAGGGTTTAGGACACTTTCACTTAGATGATCCAGAAACTGGAGTGATTACTTTATGCATAATCAATAGGAGTAAATGTAGATTTGATTGTGTGTTCGAGCTTATGCTCACACATACAAATAAAAATTATGGGGACAAAATTTATATAATTTTAGCCTTTTGATTAAACCTGCTATTTCTCAACTAAATTCTAGCTGTGAAGATTTCTATTTTTGTCTGATGTAGTAGTTAAATGATATTCACTAATGCAATAATTAGTAATACAGTCATCCTCCCTTATCTGTGATGGATACATTCCAACCTATCCCCCCCTTTCTGGTCCACTGCATACCTGAAAACTGCTGATAGTATGGAACCCTATATGTACTATGTTTTTTCTTCTGTGCATACATACCTATGATAGAGTTAAATTTATAAATTAGGCACAGTAAGAGGTTAACAACAATAACTAATGATAAAAAAGAACAGTATACTGTAATCAAAATTATGTTCTCTCACGCTATTTTTATTGATTTCAGAGAGGAAGGGAGAAGGAGAGAGAGTTAGAAACAATGATGATGAGAGAGGATCATTGATTGGCTGCACACATCCCCTTTCCTTCCCCCAAACTGGGAACTGAGCCCGGAACCTGGGCATGTGCCCTGACCGTGAATTGAACCATGACCTCCTGTCCTGGTTCATAGGTCGATGCTCAATCATTTAACCCCGTGGTCGGCAAACTGTGGCTTGTGAGCCACATGCCTTCTTTGGCCCCTTGAGTGTGGCTCTTCTGCAAAATGCCACAGCCTGGGCGAGTCTATTTTGAAGAATTGGCATTATAAGAAGTTTAAGTTTAAAAAATTTAGCTCTCAGCCAAAACCGGTTTGGCTCAGTGGACAGAGCGTCGGCCTGCGGACTGAGAGGTCCCGGGTTCGATTCCGGTCAAGGGCATGTACCTTGGTTGCGGGCACATCCCCAGTAGGGAGTGTCAGGAGGCAGCTGGTCGATGTTTCTCTCTCATCGATGTTTCTGACTTTCCCTCTCTCTTCCTCTCTGTAAAAAATCAATAAAATATATTTTTTAAAAAAATTTAGCTCTCAAAAGAAATTTCGATCGTTGTACTGTTGGTATTTGGCTCTGTTGACTAATGAGTTTGCCGACCACCGACCTAACCACATTGGCCGGGCTCAAGATACCTTTACGTATAGCATGGGTACACTGGACAAAGGGATGGTTTTAAGCTCCAGGCAGTCCAGCACGAAATCTCATCATGCTACTCAGAATGGCACACAATTTAAAACTTAGGAATTGTTTATTTCTGGAATTTTCCATTTAATATTTGTGGACCACTGTTGACCTTGGCTAACCAACTGCAGAAAGTGAAACCACAAATAAGGGGGATTACCATCATTTAATTAATTTATTTAAATTTTTCCTTGAAAAATTTAATTAGACTCCAATTAAATTTAATAAACATTTTAAAAAGAAAATGTTGAACTGGTAGGGTTCTTCTCACTTTGAAATCATGATGAAGAGGAAATCAAGTTAATTAAATCCAGCAAATGACAGGAACCTATATTTGGACAGACTCTCAATCTTACTTCCTCTTCTCTTAAGTCTCTTTCCTGTTCTTTCTCCCCAGGAAAGACACAGATGAAGCAGACCTGGTTCTTGCAAAAGAAGCTAATGTAAAATGTCCACAGATTGTGATAGCATTTTATGAAGAGAGACTGACGTGGCATGCATATCCCGAGGATGCGGAAAACAAAGAGAAAGAAACAGCAAAGAGCTAAAGAAGGGGGTGGTCTCTGTCATTTCTCTTTGTACATAATACATTCACTTCCCTGCCTCCTCTCCCTCCTGCCTACCCCCTTCTATCCTAAACACATTCATGCAAAAATGTGCTTATCACTGTGCTCCACGGGAGAAATGTTGGTATTGGTTTTCTTGTAACATAACGGATGGTCTGATTCATGATTGGTGTCTCTCTGTGAAGACCAGGCATTTGCATACTGTGTGTAAAATTCCCACAATTTTTTTCCTTTGCCCTGATCTTTTTCTTCTGCTCCCCAGTGACCTCAAGATGACTTTTAACTTTTTAATCACCTGAGAGTCTTGATCTTTTCAGGGTTGGTCACTTTTAGATTGGGGGATTTTGTTACCATGATGGTGAAATTTGGTTCTTAAAACATGCTGATGACCTTTGCTTGAGATCTTGGGATGAAAAAGATGTTGCCCGTCTTTTTTAAAAAGCCAATCGCAACTGCCTACCTGCTGCGGCTTTCCCAACCTCATTCAGCTCTACCCAGGAGAATACAGGGTTCCTGGTGTGGTCTCCGGGGCCACCTTTTGTTCATCCTCCCAGACTAGCTCCATCCTTGGAGGACTTGAAATTTACATTCAGATTTGTCAAAGCGCTCCGTTTAGCCCACGGCGTGTGGCTTTGTTTCTTAGCAATCTCCGATTCTGCTTCTGCAAGGTGGTGTGGTCTGTCATAAAGTGACAAGATTAATAACTGGAGCTTTTTAGCTGTTAGGACATGAAGATGATGGGGTAGGATACAGTTGTCTTTATTATTACATATGGTATGTATGTATTGTTTCCTTCCATCCCTCACATTTGGACTCTATATTTATGTAGGTGTGAGTGACTGCCTGGTGCTTGCTTGTGCCAAGGTGCTAGGCACCCTCCAACCCTGCCAACTTCTGTGGCCTCCCAAAGCATTCCTGTTAACCAAAGAGGCTTCAAACCTGATCCTCACTTCTCGGTGGACACAAGTTTCCCCTCTGTGCCATTATTTTTAGTGAGGAGTTCTTGGAGGGGAGCCATTGGCAACACTATGAGTTTTAAATATTCATAGTGTTTATAGTCATAAATGTCCTGCTTTGTTGACTCCTGGATTTGCCAAGAGTCCCCAGTGCTCTTCCTTTTTCCACCCTAAAACTCTTGGTGTCTTTTTAAAAATGTGTTTCCATGGAAGACTATCACCTCAGAGGATGACAGGCCCTGGCATTAGCATGTTGACACAACCTTTTCCTTTTAGCTTCCTCCTGTTTTGCCATTATATTCAGAGTTTATTTTTCTGATACCCTGTCTGTAAGAAATGCCCCACTTCTCTTTATTCTTTTTTTTCTTTTTTCTTTGGGGGGAGAGGGTGGCTAAAAATTCAAGACTGAAAGTAAGGAAACAGCAGGTTTCTGAGCTTCCTTGTCCTAGCCCAAAGTTAAGGGAATAAGAATAAACGCTTGAAATAGCCTTAACTCAAGTTCCCCAGTCATCAAGATTGTTTTGTTGTTGCTCTGATTTTTAAAACATAGCTGGCAGGAGTATTCAACCATTTCTAGATTATTTTGAATAATGAGGGGAATGAATAGATTGCTCTAGTCCACAAATGAACTGAGCTGAATAATATGCAAATCATATACCCATTCATAGCATTTGTTAACATTGCTTCCCTGCTTAGCTGCTGATTGAATTCTGTGTGCTTCTATAAATTATGTCAAAAATTATACTGCACAGTTGAAAAGACAGCTGTTGATGCAGGGACGTGACAGACTGGAACAATGAAGATTTTGGTTTAAGTCATCCAGGAAAACCCTTCTGAATGGTAATGTGATTAGGTAAGAACTCAACCCATATCTCAAGTAGGTAGGAATTTTATCTCCATCTTCCTTTACGCTCTTAAGGATTAAAGGCCTAGATCAAGTGCTAAGTAATTGACAGTTACTACTAATCTGAAGGGCATTCACAAGAAAGAGTGGTCAGGAAATTGATTTGTCATACAGATAATTAAGGATATCAATTAAGGTAGATAAGCATAGGAGTAGAGTGGGCCAGAGCCCCTGAGGAAGTGATCTGGGTCTCAGTTTGCAGGTGGAGAAAATGACTGCTTAACCAGGTAGCCAATCATCAAAACCTGATTTTTTAAAAAAATATGCATTTATTGATTTTTTTTACAGAGAGGGAGGGAGGGAGAGGGATAGAGAGTTAGAAACATTGATGATAGAGAAACATTGATCAGCTGTCTCCTGCACACCCCTTACTGGGGATGTGCCCACAATCAAGGTATATGCCTTGACCGGAATTGAACCTGGGACCCTTCAGTATGCAGACTGACGCTCTATCCACTGAGCCAAACTGGTTAGGGCAAAATCTGGTTTAAGTCAACCAGAAAACCAATTTTCTTTTAACAACCTCAGTATTATACATTCAATACCTTTTCGCTCATCTTTTTCTGTCCACAGTTGATTGAATCAAGGTCTTGTGTGAATAATATGCAACACATACACTTTTGTTCTCCCTCTCCTGCCTGTCCATAGCTGCTTCTATAGAATGTAGGGAACTAGAAGCCATTACTGTTTTCAGCCCTCATCAGAAGGAAAACCAGATGCCTCCCCTAGGCCTTAAGCTTTTCTTTCTTTCTTTCTTTCTTTTTTAATGGTAGACACATACTTCTTTTAATATATATATATATTTATTTATTTCAGAAAGGAAGGGAGAAGGAAAGAGGGATAGAAACATCAGTGATGAGAGAGAATTATTGTTTGGTTGCCTCCTGCATGCCTCTCCTACTGGAGATCAAGCCCGCAACCCAGGCATGTGCCCTTGGCTGGAATCGAACCATAATTTCTTTAGTAATCAGCATTCGAGGATCTCCCTTTCACAGAACGTAGTAGAGCTTTGCCCAGCAGAGTCCACCACAAAAAGTGTAGCCCCTTTTCTGAGCTCCGGGCAGGACTGATATCCTCACGTTAAGATCAGTCCTGATGGAAGCACCCATTTTAACCTGGAGAGAGCCAGGCAGTTTTTGCTGCTCGAGGGAGCTTTTGGACCTGTGGTGCTCTCTAACACAGAAGTCTGGATGGTCCTTGGCTCTCCCTCCAGCCATATCTATGTGTTACTTTTTGTTTTTTTTTATGAAAGGTTGGTCTGTTCCCATAGTCTGGGCAGTTATTCTTAACTTTCTGTTCCTGTTCTGTACCCACCCTGCCATCCATTTACTTTTACTTTAGTTCACTTCATAGGGCCTTGGAAAGGGGGTGCTTGGGGTTTTCTTCCTGTGATTTTGTTGGGTCTGTGTTTAGGCCAGCTCACCTAACATGCAGAGGGAGAGTGATTGTCTTTGCCCTTAAGAGTTTGAAAGCACAGGCCTAAAATACTGTTTTGCAATGACATGAGAACCCCAGTGTAGAAATTGTTTCTCACTAATCAGGTCAAAGAAAAAGCTTATTTTGCCCCCATGACTCCATTCTTTTGGTTTAGATTTTTAGACTAAAAATTATAGTGTTGAGGTCTGTACCTTTGTAATCAGACCACTAAGCAAGCATACCTATAGCAAAGCAGAAAAAGGAAAGGTCTGGACCCAGTGTATTACAATTTCATGTTGGCTTTACCACTAATTGTAAAAGTTATGTTTTCAAAAACAGACTTTAGCAGCCATAAATCCAAGAGCATATGCTAGGAATTGGGTACCTCTACTCAATAGGGGCAGATTTGTATTCAGTCAACCATATCCAGCTACACTAGTGTATATCAATATTCATTCAACATTTTTTAATGCATATTTTATTGATTTTTTTTTATAGAGAGGAAGGGAAAGGGATAGAGAGTTAGAAATATCAATGAGAGAGAAACATCGATCAGCTGCCTCCTGCACACCCCCCACTGGGAATGTGCCCGCAACCAAGGTACATGCCCTTGACCGGAATCGAACCTGGGACCTTTCTGTCCATAGGCTAATGCTCCATCCACTGAGCCAGACCGGTTAGGGTTCATTCAACATTTGGCCCAAGGGATACAAAGTTCAAAAAGATGCACTTCCTGACTTCAAAGAACTGTCATGCTGGTGTGGGGTAAACTGACTATTAATAGTTCAGTGTAATAAATGCTTTAAGTGGATACACATTTCTGATTTGGGGCAGAGACAACTGTTTATCAGTTTTGTGGCCCTAAAGTGGCTAACGGCTGACATATGGAAAAGACCTGAGTTAACTGGTCATAGACCACAACAAGGGCTTGTTTTATTCCAGAAAATAAAGAGAACTGAAGTTAGTTAGAAATGCTGCTATTACTGAGAGAGAACCACAGGTGAGTGGGGATTGAGAACCCCAGATTTTGATCCCTAATTTAGGCTCTTTGCCAAAGTAATTAATGGTATAGTTAATCCTTATTGTGAAGAATATTAACTGTATTGCAGATCCAGTTAATGTGTTGCTATGTTACTGTGGGTTCTATAACATTTATTCCTCATGGACATTTTATCAGAGTTTCTCACACCTTTTTCATTTTCTTCTTTCTTTTGGAGGAATTAACTTGAGGCTGGCTTTAACCCTAAAACAGGGACATATTTGACAATGATAGGAGATTTGCTAAAAAGAAGGCTTGGGGCATATCTGTTAACACCTGGACATCTACTCTAGGCGGTGTAGTTTTATTCAATACTGCAATATGGTGATTTCTAAGCAGACTTGTCTGAATTATGTGGAAACCCATGAACATATTCTGAAATTTTCTATTTAACCAGTTTGTGTGAGGCCTAGCCTTACTGAGTAATAGTCTGACCTTGAGAAATTATTTAGTTCTGACCACAAGAAAAAGATAGTTTTTTCTGCCTGGACAATTGAAAATTGGCTACTATTTAGAAGTCAGAATTCCCAAGAATTAGAATAACTCCTGGAAAATTAAAGTGAAGGTTTTTGGGATAACTTCATAAAAACAATTCTAGTTTCTTTTTGCTTGCGCTGGATTTCTTAAATTTTAAACTACCTCATCTTGTCATTTTAGAGTTATTTCGACTTGTCTTTGCCTCTAACATGCTTGACTTTGGCTGTTTTTAAGATGGATCTTTGCCTATTCATTGGCAGCATGTTCTCTCGCCTTTTTATCCCAATCCTCATTTCACTTAACATATTGCTTCTCAGAGAAATGTTTTAAAATCTTGGTTTATGGGAAGAAAGTGATTCTCCAAATGCTATTCGTCTCAGCTTAGTAGGAGAAGGAGTTAAAATAAGGAGGGGCCGAGGAGAGGTAGAACAGAACTGCACTGGAGGCAGCCTACAAGGGAAGAGTCATTAATTAAGACAATTTCAAAGTCAACTGATTGTGATCATTAATGTCACAATAGATCAAAACCTAATTATCACAGCCTAGGTAAGAGCCATCAGTATTAATCAGAAAGTCTAATAGGAAACTATTATCAAGAAATTAGGTCAAATTGAATGCAGTGAACTTTTTATCTTGCCATTCTGTGTTTTGTGTGTGTGTGATGTCCCCTGGCATTGGCAGGTGTGACCCTCACAGTTGATCCGGGCCCCAGTGGCCAGTTTGTTACACTTTGAGGAGTTCCAAACACAGACTGAATCTGAACTGTCATTGTTACTGTAGTCAGTCGGTCTTGAACTTTATCATTTGGACTTGTTTGGTGTGATCAACAATCAATGAAAAAAGGTTTATATTTAGATCTTAGAATGGTTGATCCTTCCCGGAAGTAGAGTATCCCTGTTGAACATATACTGTGTGTGTTGATAAATCATTCTTTGAGCTTCTGATGTATGTAGAGTTTTGGCGTTTGGGCTGCTGCAAGGACAAGGCAGGCTGTGGATTTAGTCTAGCGCCCCACTCCTCACCAGTTTTAGGAAGAGGGTCGTAATGATTTCTGCCAGAATCCACTGTAAACCCAACAGAGCGGGGGAAGTGTTTTTTTGCTTTGCTTTTTGTTAAAGTGTTACTGGCAGGAGGAAAGAATATTATAAGAGCTTTATGACTGGTTATAGAGAATACTTTATCCCCCCTCCCTGAAATGAACAGTATGGGGGGGGGGTGTCACCATTTTTATCCTTAATCTTGAACTGTTCATGAAGATGCTGAAACTCCAGAAGTTGAGCTGAGTCTAGGAAGGTTGGTAAGATTCTGTCTTCTAGGATTGTCTTCTAGAAGCTGCAAGAGGGAGGTTGCTGGTGCTGGGGTTCCTATGCTCCTAGTTTAGCCTGTAGAGGACGTGGCTGCTGTCACCATTATTGTTAGCCTTTTCCCACCAACCTTGCAGCTCAGAGCTCTATACCAAGACCACTGCTGGGGGATGGTTCTGATCTTCCTGGTTGAGTGTGGTCTTACTTCATTCTGGATTTTAGGAATTTGGATTACTCAGTGCAGAACTTTGAGAAATCAGTGTGACTTAGTCCTTCACCTTACTATTGTAAATGTAATTTTATTTTCAAAGAGCAATTAACATATGACGTTCAGAAGCAGTTTCTTTCTCTAAGGTTCCTCACATATGCTAGATACATAATGGCCCTCAGTTAATACATGTGGGTGCTTGAGTTGACCTAGTTTGCAGAGCAATGTGTACTTAACCGGTTTCCTTTTGCTCCCAAGTGCGCTCTTAAGAAATCAGATGCTCAGGGGAGTGGAGTAAGAATTGAGTGGATGCTGACTGTGTGCCAACCTCCTCAACTGACTCATAATGGCTGACCTTGGGCAAGTCACTCCTTTCAATGCCTCAGTTCCCCGTCTGTCAAATGGGGGTAATAATGCTGACCTACCTCACAGGGGTGTTGTGAGGCATTGTACCTCAAAGCCGACAGAACACTTCAGGGCCCTCAGTGGAGAAGGCTTTGAGCCTAAGCCCAGGCCTGACGCAGGCTTCAGTCCTCACCGAGTTGTCCCAGGTTGGAGCTCAGTTCTGCCCCCCACCCCTCATCAAAGCTGCTAGTTCAGATGTTGATGGTGTTCTTATGAATATTGGAGTCTTAATAGTCCAGATTTAGGATGTTTGAGGGGAAGGCACTTAATATTTTCTGTATCTCGCATCCACAGAGAGGCTGTTTCAAACCCAAGAGCACTGGATTCAGGGATTACCACCAGGCCAGGGGAGCTATTGCTTGTTTCTCTCTGCAGGTTGGGGATTAAGGTCCCATGCCCCAGGGACTTGGAACAGACTCGAGCTGTCTCAGAAGCAAAGTGAAGACATTGGGTTTGATTTGTATTGTTGCTTATCACTCCCCGAACTGATCCCCAGATACCTGGGACACTGCAGCCCTTCATGGTACCTGTACCCAAGCCTCCACCTCCCCACAGAAACCACCTGGTTTGAAAACATAACCACTTTCTCCAGCCCTCACCGAAAAGAGCCACATTGGGAAATTTTTTCTAGAGGTATGTTTAATACTCGGAATTGGGCATTGATATGCCTCAAAGCTTCATCCAGTTCACTGCGTTCAGCATCACAGTGTCCACAGTGACACCGACTGACTTTTTCCTGTAGTTTGGGAGAATTTTGGATACTTTGTATTTGCCCAGGTGTGGGCTCAAGAGCCTTACTCCATCTCAGTTTAGGGGCTCACCCAGCAACTCTTCCCAATAGGGCTCTTTCTCCTTTCCCCCTCTTTGGCCCTGGATATGTAACCCGTGAAAAAGCACAAGGTCCTGGCCTCCTGCTGCAGTCACACTCCGGTTCTCCATGTTTTGTGGACTCTGCTCCTCTGTTCACCCCGCACAGGAGGCAGATGTCCGGTGGAGTTTGGAGGAGCGGAGAGCATGTCCGACATCCTGCCGAGTGGCCAGGAGCTGGCTCACCGTGGCCCAGTCTTTCTGCAGATGGGACCCAAGACGCTCGAGAGGCGGGTTTCTCAGCACTGTGCCATCCTGAGTAGCCAAACAAGTCACATTTTGTAGCCAGGTTTTGGAATGGAAAATGGGAAATTGAATTCTCTATGGACTTTTTGGTTTGTGGGGGAGTATTGGTTGTGTTTCTTGGTTTTATTTCAGCCAAACATGTCTGCTTTCGATTTTTAATTTTTTTAGAATAAGTGAGATATATACATATATATGTTCACCTTTTAAATGTAAATGTTCCAAAGTAGGCAATTTATGTGTTTCCAAACTGACATCCAATTGCAGACCTCATTCTCTCCCCCTCTTCTACCCTCCTGTTTTCCCTCTTTTCATACTCTTGTATTGATTCTAATAAAATGGTTGCTTTTCAAATATGGATCCTGAGTGGTGGTTTGAAGATCTGGGTCTTACACCCCTTCCGTAATTTGGGTCCTGCAATGTCAGGCAGTAGTCATACTTGTATTTCTGAAAGAGCAATGAGTTTTAGAGAACAAGGGCTTTTTTCTAAGGATTGTTGGTCTCTGACTTTCTGCAAATAGCCACAGGGTGGCGCAAGTTGAGGGAATAAGAACATATCCTGTACCTTACTCTATTCCCTTAACCAATTCAGGTTGTATGCCTTCCTGGTGTCCTTGCTTGTCTCTGCTCCCAATGGCTCAAAGAATAAACATTACCCTTCAGGAATCCAGGGACTCCTAAAAGAGTCAGCTCCTGGTTAGAATTTGTGGGAAACCATCCTGACAATCTAAATCAGGTTTGAAAATCCCAAAACTGTGTGTTTGTAAATATAACTTTTATTATATTTCTGATTTACTTCATAAATAACAAACTGTCTTCTCTGAGGACTAAGTGATTGTAGATCAGGAGTATGGTGGGGGTGGGGGCAAGTGGAAGTTGGATTAGAGGGGGAAAGAGTCTGTAGGCAATCAAGAATTTACTGGGTAATATAAGCCTGGTGCAGTTGTGACTAATGGAAATGGGCAGAAACTTGCAGACGACAAAAGTGAGGAAGACAGGGGTCTCAGAACCCAGACATCCTCACACTGAGATGTGACTCGGAAGGGGTGAGCCCTCTTGTTTCCACCATCTCTTACCTAATTCTCCCTTCTTGCTGCTGAGTTATAGGGTCTCCTCGGTCTAATCTCGTAAAGTCTTATGAAGACATCTGTAGACTGGCTGGCTTAATGGTCCATGAACCTATAAACATGGGATAGGAGAGCCATTTGGTCCACTTGAGAGCCAGACCTTCTGGACGTTATTTATTCCCTAACTGAAGCCTGGGACTGCTTGCCCCCTTCCCTTTCAATCTCTTTCCTGTTCTCTCACGCCACTTTGTCTCTGTCTCCCGCCCATCCCAGACGCCAGGGTTCTGACACCCGCACTCCCCCTCCTAAACAAGGCTGTCTTGGTTTTTGTTTCCCTCCAGTATGTCAGGGGGTCTGCCGGCATGGCACTCGCTCAGATGAGCTCTTCATCACTCATAACTCTTCTCCCAGGAATCTGGCCACTCGGAGCTCTGGAGAAGCCCGGAGCTGGGCAGTTCTGCCTCCCCTTTGTCTCCACTAAAGGACGGCAGAGCCAGTGAAATCGACACAGCACTGACAGCTGGGGAAAATGGAGGCTCGCTGTGTGGGAGCCTGTGCTTAGCTGGATCACTGAGCACACAGCTTGGAATCGCCGTGTTAGAGCAAGCAGCCCCCAGGCAGCCTCCGCCTTTGTGAGGAGGTGTGAGCTGCGGGGAGAGCCTCGTGTTGGCTGCTACACGGGAGCGTGTGCAGAGGGCACATTTCATCCTGTGGACATGCCAAGCTGCTATTCAAACCTTGAGTGTGACCTGGGGCAGAGGAGGGGGGGGCAGACAAGGCCAAAGCCGGAGCCAACTGGTGTGGGAGCATGCCACCCGGACAGGGCTCTGTTACTCAGGCAGAGGGGAAGGAAAGGAGTCTGCAACCAGAGAGAAACCTCACGGCCTCACCTGCTTAAAGTCGGACAGCCCGCACCGGAGGGGAAGGGTCTGCCCTCAGGTCCGTGGCTCCTTTGCCTTTGTTTCCTCCTCCCACTCTGCTCGCCTGCTTCCCCTCCCCCCTCTGCTGCGGGAACATCTTGCTTTCCAGGTGCTGACTTCCTCCTCTCAGCTTCTGTATTTGTGCATCTGTATTTTTTTTAATGTTTCTCTCCTTTGTCTATTATGTTTTTCTCTGTCTTTTTCCTTCTCGTTTTCTGGTCTCTTCACCCCATGTTCTCTCTAACCATCCCCCCGCATCCCCTCCTCCGTTAAGTTCCACCAACAGCCTCAATTTGGATATTTAATTTCAAATTATTGTCTTTTTGCAACAATCTGGGACTCTTTATGAGCTCTTTCTACCCCATGCTACCTCCGGAAACAGGTGCATCTCTTTCTGTATAAAATGTGACACCCCCTCCCGGACGGAGAGGCAGTGCTGGCCCAACAGCCTCATGCCTCTTCTCAGCAAAGCCTTGTGAGACCATTTGGTTATGAGCCAGGAAGAGGGGAAGAGATGCTGAGAATTGAGTTTGCTGATAAATTGAGGGACTGCTGAGATGAGAAGGTTTGGGGTTATTGCCCCTCTGCTTTTTTTCCTCACCCTTCCTGTTGCTGCTGTCCTCTGGGGAAGGAAGCTGGTGGGGAGCTATGGTATTGGCCATGGCCACTGCAGCTTATGAAAGTCCCCACCACTTGGGGGTGGAGCCAAGTGAGGTCTGCAGCTGGGGGCGGAGGGCAGGTAAACCAAAGCTGGGCCAGTAAGAATGGGATGGACCATTCCTTCATGCTTTTTCAAATAGCAAGCAGCACCTCCCTATGCAGCCGGGGCTCGCTGCTTTATGTTTCAGTGATTCCTGACACGAGCCAGGAACTGGCTCCAGAGAACTGGGCCTGGCTATGCGCCTTTGTCCTCTGTCACATACCCCCTTTCTCTCTGGTTCCTGCTCCACCATTCCAGTGGTTTCTGCAAGGAGCCAGAGGTAGACGGGATGGAGCTGCCTCGGTGCTACCTGGAGAGTGCAGGCGCATCTCTCCCAGGACACGCAGGATGCGCCTTCTTTCTATGTCTTCTCTACCTTTTTAGATCCTCACCAGAGGATATTTTTTAGAGAGAGTGGGAGGGAGGGCGGCGGGAGAGAAAGAGAAACACAGACGGGAGAAAGATACACACTAGTGGGTCAGCTGCCTCCTGCCTCAGCCCTGAACGGGCGGTGCGTGTGCTTGCCTGGGACTCAAACCCACCATCACTTCCGTCTGTGGACTGAAGCCCTAACCACTGAGAAAACCAGCTGGGGCTCTTTACTCTTCTATTTTTATTTTGTTAAACTTGCAACTTTTTAAAAACTATATTTTTATTGATATAAATAAAGGGAGAGAGAAACATTAATGATGAGAGCGAATCATTGGTCGGCTGCCTCCTGCACACCCCCTACAGGGGACTGAGCCTGCAACCCAGGCATGTGCCCCCTTACCCCTCCCCCCACATTGAACCTGGGACCCCTCAGTCTGCAGGCGATGCTCCATCTACTAAGCCAAACCGGCCAGGACTTTACCCTTCTCGTTGCTTGCTTCTCTCTTTTTCTCTTGTTCATAGTCCTTTCTCAGTTACCATTTCCCCCCTCTAAATGATTTTCTCAGTTTCTTTTACCTTCCCCCACCACCCAGCCTCCGTCTTTTATTTCCATGTTTTAGGAGTAGACAGCTAATAAGAGGGCTTGAGGGAAGGAGTTGAGAGGGAAAGAAAAGTTTCCATTATTTTTTCTCTTCCCCTTTGGGAACAGGAATATTGCTGTCCTCCTCTTCCTGGAGATTGGAGCATCTCTCCATTCTTAGATCTGATTCTCTGAGCAAGGAGGTCTAAAACAAGGACTTAATCTTGAAAACTGGTTTCTATTTTTATTGATTCTTTTGTATGTGAGAGAGATCCTTGGCATCCCCACCAAAAACAAACACACACACACACACACAAAGTCAGTTCTCTGGTGTTTGTTTATTTTTATTGATTTCAGAGCGGAAGAGAGGGAGAAAGAGATAGAAACATCAATGATGAGAGAGAATCATTGATTGGCTGCTTTCTGCATGCCCCCTACTGGGGATCGAGCCCGAAACCCAGGCTTGTGCCCTTGACTGACCCAGGACCCTTCAGTCCTCAGGCCAAAGCTCTATCCATTGAGCCAAACCAGCTCGGGCTCTTTTTAAATTTGTATTGATCTCAGAGAGGAAGGGAAAGGGAGAGAGAGATAGAAACAACAATGTTGAGAAAGAAATAGCTGCCTACTGCAAGCACCCTACTGGGAATCGAACTCACAACGTGGGCACATGCCCTGACCCAGAATGGAACTGTGGCCTCCTGGTTCATAGTGTTACAGAATTTACCAGGCGACCGAAAAATACACAGGAGTACTCAGAGATACAGGAACAACCCATTTGTTTCCAGATGTACTAGAACCGTGACTCAGGGGAGCCTTCTTCCAAATCCTGAGCAAGCCAATATGGAGGAAGCTTTCTCTTCATACCCCAAATATGGACCAGACTTCCAGACCTTTCTCGGGCTTTGCAAAAAGCCCAGTGTGTTGGGATGGGGGACCTGAGACCACACCTAAAGGCCTGGCCTGGCGCCAGCACTGATAACGTCCTCTGGGGGTTGTGTATTGTCCATGGTTTATGGCCTCTATAAAATGTGAGTATTTAGGTAAACAGGTCTTGCAAGACCAGATAATTAAGGAAAGGGCAGTGACTTGATTATAGGTTAACATGAGTGTGTGTTAGGAATACTGATTAACTACCCTGTTTCCCCAAAAATAAGACAGTGTCTTATATTAATTCTTGCTCCCAAAGATGTGCTAGGTCTTATTTTCGGGGGGATGGCTTATATTACAGCAAGTAGGTCTTATTTTGGAGGGATGTCTTACTTTCGGGGAAACAGGGTAGGTACAGAGTCAGGCTGCTACTACCCCCACTATCACCTCCTCCCCCCAATGTCTTATTTTTCTCATCAATAGGTTGATGCTGAACCACTGAACCACACTGACCAGACTCTTTAAAAATTTTAAGATAACTTGAGAATTTTATAACCCTTCTTGAAATGACTGGAGTCATTTGGGATGTTATAAGAAGACTGTAAATCACTGTTCTTCAGTGTCCAGCTACACCAATTAGATCCTTATTTCTGTCCAAATTTTTTGCTACCTTTCAGCATGGTAATATCAACTTCCCTCTTTGAGGGTTTCCTGCGGCTCCATTCATTAGCATAAGGAATAATGGGCAGGTAGAAACCATTTTCCTGGTTTTCTCGCCATCCCTGCCTATAAAGGGAGGTGGGGAATGGTGATTGGCTCTCATGTCCACCCTTTACTCAAAGCAGAGAGAAGGGTTTCTGTTTTGGTTTAAGGAGCTGGGTCGAGGGTGGTGGGGGTTGAAGTTGCAAACTTGGACACAGGAGGTGAAAGAGAGAGGAGGAGGCACAGGTTGTCTGAAAAACTGGGAGACTGGAATGAAATGAGAAACGATGGGAGATAAGAGCCTTGGAAAAAACAAATGTGCAGGGTGTGTGTGTGTGTGGAGGGGGTGTGCATGTGCACGGGTGTGCACTCACACACACGGGCCAAAACACAGATGCAGATGGAGGAGTGGAATGTGGATGCTCACGAGCCTGTGGCCTGAGGCTGCATTCCCTGCCTCCAGGCAGAATGTCTTCTTTACCCAGAGCCCGATGGCTGGAACTTCACTTCTGAAGGGTTCTGGGTGATGAATCAACTTAGCACTTGCCTTCATGTGTTTTGAGTTAGAATAGTCTTCGCCCTGGACTGGATGTCTGCCCTGAAAATCTAAAAAATACTTTTGATTACTTCAGGAGGCCCTTCTGCATCCTGAACGACTTCAATTTCCACACTGGTGGGAGGTGGAGCGCCTGGAATCCTCATGTTTTCTTCCCTTGATCCCCAGGCCTGCTTCAGGTGATCCCAGGAAGGGAATGTGTCTAGGGAAACAGATTGAGGGGTGGGCAGTGCAGGTGTCACTGGTTGCAGATGGGGGTACCCTAATGCACATTAGAGATTTCTCAGAACTGAATAGCTATTGCTGCCTCCAAAGAAAACACAGGGCAAAGAAACAGCTTCCCTCTTCCGCGCATCCAAGTGACCAGTTTGTGCATGAGAGTTGGAAGGATGTATTGATTTGAATATAGCTCTCTGCATATATGTTTTTGCTCATTTGAATATATTAAATTCCACTGAGTCCAGGTTGAGTTACTCAATAAAGGGGAAGCAATGGCCTAGGCCAGCGGTCGCCAACCAGAGGACCACGGACCACTGGTGGTCTGTGAGGTCTGAGAGGTTGGCAAATGCTGGCCTAGGCAATTCAAGGCAGAGGATAACCCCCAAATCATTTATGAGTATGACTGAACTGTGCTTTGAGTTGCTGTCAGGATGGCTTCAGAAGGTGCCTGTGGGCTTCTCTGGGTCAAGAGGAAGAAGTCATTAGTGGAGGCAAAGGAACACTGCTCTTAGATCTGCACCGGGACAGCCAGTCTGATCAGAAGCAGGAAACTGCAGGCAATGTGTCTCTTCAGGTGGAGAGGCAGGGCAGCCATAGGGCCTCAGAGGCAGCCTGCTATTGGGAGACCAAGGGCATAGAGTAGCAGGGTGAAGTTTGGACAGAGAGATTGGGAAGCAATATTTGTTCTCAGCTGACCTCACTCCCAGATTAGCCACAGCACCAGCCAAGAACAACTGGGCCCTGGGAAAATAACTGGCCCTCCAACTCTATTTTGTACCTTTGAAATAGTGGTGGTTCCCGTGTTCCACTCCCAGCTCTTGTTTTCATCCCAGTTTCCTTCTTCCAAGATAGCTCATCCACTCTCAAAACTCCACCTTACAATAAGGCTCCTTAACCCCAAACCTGTTCTCTGTATCCACTGGCCTTCTGCGGTCTCCTCCCGAGTATCCTGGAGACGTCTCAAGGCACAGAGCTTGACCAGAGGAGTTCCGTATCATCCCTGCCTTCGGGAGCCCACAGTCTGAGACATAGTCGGTGTTGGGAGATGGTGAGTACAGACAGATGGACAGTGAACAAGGATGTGAACCTACTAGTAATTTGAAGAATGACATGATGTTGAGGGAGGTTGGATTTATCTCCATCATCACCGAGAAGTGTGAAACTCACCAGGAACACCAAGATCTTCACTGCCCAGACTGTCTGGCCCCTGCTGGCGCCAGCCATGCAGACCTCCCTCCTGCCCTCCTGCTTTTTGCATGGGGCTGTCTTGGTCTCCACACTCATATCAGTGAGGTTGTCCCAGTAGCAAGGTTGCACATTATGTCCCTTGAAGCCCCAGAGGTGATGGTTTCTGTCTTTGAGATCCCCCAAAGTGGGTCTTGCATCATTAGGGCCCTTGGGGTGTCTGTCTCAGGTCAGGAATGGGACAGAAAGGAGAATTGAAGGGTGATGATGGGAAGCACCCCTAGTCAAGCAGGGAAAGCATTTGGGGTGGAGAGAGGATAGAATTTCTAGGCTCTACAATCTAGATAGAAGGAGGGCAGGAAACTAAGTCCCAGAAGAATGAGGAGAGAGGGAATGCAAGTGGAAAAGGGAGGGGTATAAAAGGAGAGGAAAAGAAAAGAGAATACTCCCAGGCAGACTGGCTCAGTTGGTTGAACATCATTGTGTGCACCAAGAAGTTTAATGGTTTTATTCCCATTTGGGGTGCAGGCAGAGGGCAGCCAATTGATGTTTCTTTCTCCTCTCTCTCTCTCTCTCTCTCTCTCTCTCTCTCTCTCTCTCTCTCTCTCTCTCTCTCTCCCAGCATGTCCTCAAGTGAGGGTTGAAAAAAGAGAGAAAAATAAAAAGGGAAGTGAGAGGGAGGTACGTATAGGGAGTGAGGGAAAACTCAGCACATGAGGGAGGGGCGCCAAGCTGTGGCCCTGCGCATCCTGTGCACCACCATGAAAGAAGGTGACGAGAGTCTTGGCAGGGACAACCCCAAGTCCTTTTGTTTGTGGGCTGAGGGGAGAGGGACTTCCAATGGTGCCCAGCCTCTTAAATGTTGTAATCCCTGACACACACAGCCCAGCTTCTATAAGGTCATGGCTTGCTAGTTGTCTCACCCAGAACAGATGCTGGGTGGGCCTCCATAAGTCAGAGTGTGCTGGAACCCTACGGTGTTCCCCTAGTGTTGGGTGCAAGCCTTGTGTGGTGTGAAGCTGGATCCCGACTGCGTCTCTTGGTGGGACAGGACTCGGGGTGTGTATCCAAGGGGATGTTAGGGTTGAGGATGATGGGTCTTGGCATCAGTGCAGAGAAGTTGAGTAGACAGAAAATAGGGCAGGTATGAGGGAGGCTCTGGCCTAAGCAAGGGTAGGGTGAATCCTGGGCAGAGTCAGAGAAATCCCTGAATAAAACAAGCAGAGAGCAAAGTGGAGCTTCCCAGGTAGTGAATGCATTTATCTGCCCAAGGTGTCACAGCTGATTGGAACCCAGGTCTGTCTTCCCCAGAATCCCCTGCTGTGTTCTGTTTCCAGAGGCTTTGGCTATGCCCCTCCCATTCCTGAGATGCCTATGTAGGGCAAGATTGGCCATAATCAAGGGCAGGCTGGGTAAGTAGGGGTCCTGGGAGCCTGCTGTAAGTTGGCTAAGGGAGCACAAAGCCACCAGAAAAGACAGGAGACATGGGAAAGTGGCAGAGAGGAGTGGGACACCAAGACCTGGGGATGGTACAAGCAGGGACCAGGACTCAGCTCTCAGGACGGCTCAGAAGGCTCTCCTCCTTTAGCCCTTAAGCAGCTGGAGGCGATTTGGGAGTTTGTGCTGCCCCCTGGTAGCCATTAAGGGAACAGCAGTGAAAACCATTTTCTGCGAACAAGCAGTATGTAGGACCTCCATCCTAGGGAGGGATGACTGGCTGTCCCACATGTTCTTGCAGAACACATATTGGTGAAATTTGGGGCTCTGGAGACCTCAGTCTCTCAAGCTGCTTGGCTTAGATTGTTAGTGGAAGTACTTTCCTCTCCAGGGGAAAGGGGCAAGATGGACCCACACATCTGCCTGGAATCTCAAAGAATCCAACACTTTTTGACATACAGCAAGCATTTCGTGAACTATTTCATTCAATCATTGTGACATCCCTGGTAAGAAGTCAATATTATTGCCATGTTACAGTTGAGGGAACAGCCTGAGAGAGAGGAAGCGAATATTTTTCCAAGGGGTGTTTGGAAATATTTCTGCAGCAGAGTTTGAACCCAAAAGGAAGAAGGAGGAGGTGCTCACCTATGGGCTCACAGACGCCTTGTAAAGGCTGCTTGGACCAGCAGAGCCCTGAGCGTCTTCTGTGTGTGTGGCATCTTCCAGATGCCTGGGGAAATCGCAGCTTCATTTATCCCTCATGCTTTCAGCATTTCTGAGCATCTCCTGGTGCCAGACTGTGTGTCTGGGGACTAGGGCACAACAACAAACAGACATGGTCCCTGTCTTAACCGAGCAAGCTCCACAATCTGGTGGGTGCAACTTATCAACCGCTTATGCAGGAAAGGCTAATAGATATCATTACCAATTGCCAGAGGTGGGAGAAAGTAGGGAGATCTCTCCAGAGAGAGGGAATGTTTTAGCACTGATTAAAAATGTGTTTGTTAGCCGGTTTGGCTCAGTGGATAGAATGTCGGCCTGTGGATCAAAGGGCCCTGGGTTTGATTCCGGTCAAGGGCAGGTTAAAAAAAAAAGTGTTTGTCAAAGCAGATAAGGGGGAGGGATAGTCTAGGTGGAAACAAGTGCAGGTGAAGGCCAGGCAGAGGGAGAGAGCTTGTGGGAAGTTTAATGCAATTGTATGTAGCTGAAGCACAGGCTGTCTTGTGCCCAGATCTGGCTAGGATGCTGGAGATGAGTCTAAAGATCAAGAAAAGGCCCTAACTGGTTTGGGTCAGTGGATAGGGCATCAGCCTGGGGACTGAAGGGTCCCAACTTCGATTCTGATCAAGGGCACATGCCCCAGTTGCGGGCTCGATCCCAGAAGGGGGCGTGCAGGAGGCAGTGGACAAATGATTCTCTCTCATTGATATTTCTCTCTCTCTCTCTCCCTTCCTCTCTGAAATCAATATATATATATATATATATATATATATATATATATTAAAAGCAAGAAAAGAAGGATGCCAGCAGGATGTAAGGGGCTTTCCTTGGCAGGAGTAAACAATATAAGCTTTAGTCTCATGCCTAAGAAGACCACAGTGTTTTATGCTGTTGACCATGATTAGACTTTTTAAAAAAAATCTTCACCTGAGAACATTTTCCCCCCATTTCTTTCTTTTTTTAATAGGGTGGAAAGGAGAGAGATTGGTTGCCTCTCACGCCCAGAGCCAGAGATCTAACCTGCACGTGCCCTTGACCGGAATCGAACCTGCGACCCCTCGGTCCACAGGCACCGGCCAAGGTGAGAACTGTTTTTTAGCAAGATACCCTGGGAGGCAGGACTGCCACCTTAGAGCAGGAAATTCCGATTGGAAAGCTGGCCTGAGGCGTCAGGGGAAGATGAACACATTCAGGAGACTGACCAGGTGGAGCCTAAGAGTGACGGGGGGGGGAAAGAGGAAATGGGGTTTCAGGTGGGCCTGCGGCCGAGCAAGGTAGACAGATGCCCAGATGTCGGGAAGGTGGCGCGAACCGGGGGAGGCGGGGCCGGCAGGGCAGCGCCGGAGGCTGCTCGGGGAGGCGTGAGAAGCCGCCCGCTCGGGGGGTGGGAGTGGGGGGGCGCGAACCAGCGCGGCGGCGCGGGAGGGAGCGTCCACCCAGCGTGTGGCCCTGGCGCCCGCCGCCGCCCGCCACGAATTTATGGCCCAAAGCCGGATGCAGCTGTGCGCAGCTGGGTATGCAAATATATGCAAATTTGCGTTGCCTCGGCGCTGGCTCAGTGGCTGGCTGTGTGAAAGGGTGGGGGGGATGGGCGCGGCATTGTTAGTGCTCTTCCGTACCCCAAGGATGTTCAGGCTGGGGTGTGTGGGGTGCATCTTTCCTGCCCAGATGGTCTCGCCTTGGGACCATGACAGCCTCTCAGGAGGAACGTGGGGTGCCCTCCTTATTCCCAAGGACCTGTGCATCCCACCCCCATCCCACCTAAGGCGTGGGCAGAGGGACGGCTCCAGGCGACTCCACCAGAGCTCCCACTGCTGGTGAGAGCCTCTTTCCTGCACCTTCACCGCCAAAGAGCCCCAGGGCAGGGTCTGGTAACCCCACCCGGGCCCCAGCCCGAGAGAATCCTCTCGCCCCACCGCCGCGGAAGGGGGGGTCGGCAGGCCTGTCTTCCTTTACCTCTTATCGCCACCGTCCTCCTGCTTCCCCTCCGCTTCTAAAGAAGTCCTTCCAGAAGTCTAACCACAGTCACACTTGCTGTTTGCTTTCTTTTTCCTTGTGCTTTGGCGAGAAGACTCTATTCCCGAAGTTCTTGTTGGGTTTTGAGGGTATGGGAATGAGGTGGAGGGTTTCTGGGCGCGGCTAGCCACCAAAGCCCCCTAGGGGAAAGTCCCCACCCCGAGGCTGGCCCTGGAAGGGAGTCTGGGCTGGGGACTGTGCTCTCCCCGCTCTGGACCCCTTCCTTCCCTTGCCGGCTCTTCCCACAACTGCCACAAGGGGTCTTCCTTGCGCTAGGAATGGGAGGTCCTGCGTCAGGCTGCAGCGCTGGGCGGCTGGGGCGCTGGCGCAGTGTCCTCTCTGCGGCCCCGGCGTACCCCGGTGGCTTCCCCCAGTCGCGGACGACCTTCAGCTCTCGGACCCAGAGCTCCGGACTGGAGATCGGCACGCCTCGATCGTCCGCTCCTTCCTCTAAACTTGAGAGTCTACAGCTTAGGAAGCAGCCCGATGGCTGGGCGTGGAGAGGAACGAACGGGGAGCTGACACATAGTAGGCGCTCAAAAAATGCTTTTGAGACGAATGAAAGAATGCGGCCGTGTCCTGTTCTGAAGCTGGGGGAAGGACGAGATGACCTAGACACGGTGGAGCGGGACCCCCAGCCCCCAAAAGGAGGGCGCCACCGGGGAAACTGAGGCCATCTGTGGGCCCAGGCGCATGGGGTTTGGGTACGGGTACAGCTGGAGAGGTCCGGTGCTAACAAGGGAAACTGGACGGTCTTGAATTGCCTTTACTACAAAGCGGGAGAAATGAAAGACGGGGGGCCCTGACGGCAGGTCTTGTCAGGAAGGGGAAATGGGATGTCAGCATGGAGGTTGAGATTATTTAGCTAAAAGAAGGGAAGGAAAAGCCACCACTGTCTCCCGTGAGAACAGGATTTGTTAGGTTTAGCTGAAGCTGCAGCAGGAAAAACGGTGGTCAGACGCCAGAAAGGACTTACTCACTGGAGTCAGATCTGGGGTGGGGGGAGGGGTGGTGTCAGGGGATGATGACGTTGTTCCCGGGAGCTGGAGGCGGATGACCTGAAACCCCCTTACCATGAACCCCCCGTCAGGGAGCGGGAGAGACAAAGAGTTAAGGGTTGGACAGTTGCTGGAAGTGCAGGCAGAGGCGGCAGCCCTTCCTCCACGGAAGCGCCTCCGGGGCCTGAGGGGTAGGCGGCCCCGGACCAGGTGCTCACGCTCTGGCCGCCCACCCTGCAGACACCTGGGCGGCCGGCGCCTCGACACCTCTCCCGCCACCCCGCAGGGCTTGCGGGGAGTGGAGATAAGGGCTCTGCCCAGCCGGATGGGGCGAGCTGTGTCCGGGATGCGTCCGAGTCTCAGACCGCACCCGGGTGGCAGAGACCTCCTCGGAGATCCTACCTGGGCTACCGCGGCACGTCGCCAGCCCGCCCTCCACTTTGGAGAATCCGGGGCCCTTCCTGCAATGTCTTCCCTCTGCCCTCGCGGGAGCTCGCTCGCTCGCGGCAACCGGGTCGGAGTCCTCTCCCTCCTCTGCTAGTTTCCCTGGGGACCGTTCATCGGAGAACAGGGACCAGAGCGTGACTGGCACCCAGTAGGGACATCAGTACAGCCCTGTGGTGGAGGCCTGGGCTGACGTTTTGCATTCACTAGCCATGTGACCCAGGTTTGAAGCCTCCATTTCCCCATCTGTGAAATGGGGGTGTCCTCGTGTCTTGCTCGGCATGAAGTAATGGATGTAAACGCTTTTTGTTTTATGCACCTTTGAGCTACGGGAGTTGGAGGCAGGCATAGGGACGCTCACAGATACGTTCAGGCTCTTGGAGGGGCCAAGTCCTGATTCTTGGAGGCCGATCAAGCAAAAGCTGGGGAGCTACTCGAGAGGGAGCCCGAGAATGAGATGGGTGACCCCAGAACTGGCTCTGCCAGACCTAGGATACAATTCTCCAGGCGGGACTTTGGTTTCCTGCGGGACTCCAGAAACCCGGAATGGGGACCCCACGGTGGGAGCCCAGCAGAGGGCGCCCAGGCTGGCGTGGCCACCTCGCCGCAGCCCTGGCAATGGCCCTCTGCAGGCCGGCCCGCCTTCCGCGCGCCCTCTGCTGGCCACCGGGGCACCGCCGCCCGGCTCCCTCCCCAGTGGCCGACGCTGTGGGCCGGGTTCTGTTCTGACCACGCCCCAGTGCGGAAGCCGGACTGATCCCAGACGCCCAGTCCTCCTGCCAGGACTGGCTCCAACTCTCCCTGCCCCTCAGTTCTGTGCAGCGGGGTTCAGCTCCTCCCCACTCCTCAGAAGAGTGCTGGATCAAAGTCCCAGGTTTCCTAACCATCTCCACACCCACGCTGGATGGTGGATGGCGGGGTGGTGGGCGGTGAGGAAAATCTCAGCAGCCGCCTGTGTAGCGTCTCTGTTCCCAATTATGGAGGATTGAAAGGCAATCTGCCCGTTCTAGGCCTTCTGGCCACCGCCAGGTCCCAACCTTAATCCTTCAGGACCCTCAGCTCAGGCTCCAGCCTCTTACCTGGACTCACTTCCTACTGTCTCTCCTCTGCTGAAGTCTCTTTCTAAATCGAACGTCTCTGGCCTACTTAAATCTCTAGTAGCTCTCCATTGCCCGCAGGAAAAAGTCTAGATTCAGGCTCAGGCTACCTCCATCCTTTGTGATCTGGCCTCCTGCCTCATCAGGATGGCTCCCCGCCTCCCTACTCACAGTTCTCCAGACTCACCCTGCTCTTCCTGTCTTTGCACATACTGTTCCGGCTTGACTTGGCAAACTCTTACGCATTCCTCGAGGTCCAGTTCAAATGTCCCCTCTCTGGGATTATTTCCCCTTGGCATCCCTCTGGGCAGACTGCTTCTGTGCTCCGGGGGGACTGTATACACACCCCTATTTTGTGATGTAGGCTGGGGCATTAACCATTTACAAGTCTGTTCTGGCCCCACAAAGACTCGAGTTCCCTAAGGCTTAGGGCAAGGCCTGATTCTGATTTGTTCTTGCACATCCTGGTGGTCTCATGACTGACCAACTGGTACCTTAGCCCCAGACAGGGAGAGCCCGTTTCTTGTGTCTCTCTCTGGGCCTGGAACATGGCAGAGATGCCCTTCCTGTTTGAAGACGGACTGGACATGCCTGTCACCTCCTTTGCTCTCCACTGGGGCGGCAGAGGCTGTCCCCTCTTTTTCCCTGCTTTCGCGCCTCTCCCTACGGGGAGGAGGTGCTGCAGACCTCTAGGTTCTGGAGACCCAAATCGAAGAGCCCAGAAACAGATGGTAGGAGAGACTTCTCCACTGGCAGCATCCTGGAGACACGGCACTGGTTCTTGGACCCCACCCCAAGTCAGCCCACCCCCACACCAGAACTCTCCTCATCCTGGTCCTTGCTTGTCTAGCCTGGGGCTTGGGGCAGAATCATAAATTTGGGAGACAAGAGGTGAGATAAAGATCATTTGTTGAAAATAGTGTAATCAATCATTGGCTAGAGAGAACACATCCACAAATTCCCCAAACAGGGATGCTCAGCTACCCGCCAAGCCCTCTGTTATACTCCCCCCAACCCCCACTCAGGCCTCCCTGGTCAGCTCCTTCCCATCTTGTCCTCAGGCCCTCAGGCCCTCTCCTCTCCTCTCCTACCTGGCCAGGGTCTCAGGATGGAGAAGTCCCATCCCCCACCCTTCCCTGCCCACATTAATGAGCACATCTTTGAAAGAGCCTGAAGGGGAGATCCCCAAATTCCTAGTTGCAAGGTTTCAGGCTGAGGATGAGCAGATAAATAATGGCTTGCCAAATTAATTAATTATTTTATTAGCCTGAGTAATTATTAATCAGGTCATTAATCACCCAGCTGTGCACTATGAATAGTAATTGAGTGGTGGTGGTGGGGAGGAGGGTGAAGCAGGTTATGGCTCCGAGGCTTGGCAGCATCTGGACCTTCTCCTGGTCCTAGGCAAGTTTGGGAAGACCCCATCGCTCCTCCCCCTCCACCCCACCATGCTTAGAGATTGGGCACAGAATGGGGTCCACCTGATCCCTTTGGAAGGGCGAGCACCAATTTCATCCTTTTCTTCCTGACTTTCAGAGTTTAGACGGGTGCAGGGTGTGGAGGCCAGGCATGTACACAGAGGTGAGAGGAAAATGAAGGAACATTTACTGGGGAGCATGTGTGTGTGAGAGCCCCTCTGTGCCCTCTTTTCCATACGGGGTGAGGACAGTGGGGACCCCATGGGGAGAGACAAAGGGAGAGCCAGATGTCCACATGCCGCCCCCCCAGTGTCAGTCTGACCAGGTGCCCCCCCCCACCCAGTGTTAGTTGATGTGTAAGAGCAATACTGGGGTTGACTCAGAGTTTTGCCTTTGAACCTGATGCTTGGGGACTGCAGATGCCACAGGAGAGGAGGAGAGCTAGAGGAGGTAGGAACTAGAGGAGGCGGAGGGGAAGAGGAGAAGTGAGGGAGGAGGGAAGGATGGGCCTGACCCTTCACCTTTGGATTTGGGGCCCTGCCAGCTCCAGGGTTTTGTGTTGTTGTCTTGCTGGGATGTCTGATGAGCCCCTCTGTGCCCTCTTTTCCATACATCCCACTCCACTCAGGACCGCCTCTCCTCTGAGGTGTGGAGTGGGCCTCAGCTTCTGAGTCTTTCCCCTTGGCTACCTCTTGGGAGTCTGTCCCCTGCCCTGCGGGGCTGGAGGGAGGGGAGACAGGAGCATAAGAGGAAAAAGTGATGTGATGGCAGATGACACTTGTCCTTGACACTAGGAGGTCCTTCTGCAGGTCTCACCTCCATCCCTTTTGCTGTTTGGAGATCCCATCCACTCATAGCCTTATGTGGTGTCCCTTTAGACGGCAGCAAGCTCCTGTCCCGTATGCTGCCCCTGTCCGAAGGCCTTCCTGTCTCTTGGCTAGGTGCTCCCTTGGGGAGGGTCCCATGATCGCGTTGACCACCCTGGTCCCTCTGTTACAGCCTTTCACCATCTGTTTACAGTGACTTTCACTCTTTATTTACAATAGCTCCTGCTTTGTTTATGACCCGCCGGGGCCAGTTCCCTTGGGTATCTCTGGTCCCCCTCGCAGGCACTGTGTGTTTATGTCTCCTCAGGCCCTTCCCCAGGACCCCACTCTGCGGGGGCACAGGGCAGGGAAGGCGTGGGTCTGAGAACAGGAGCCCTGCAGCTTGAGCAGACACGGGGCTGGGCGGGGGCTGGGCCCGGGGAGGCTGACTCACGGATGGCTCCCTAGAGAGCAGGGGGGGGGGGGGGGGGGGGGGGGAGGCGGAGGTGGCCCTGCACCCTGAGGAGGACTTTCAGGAGAAGAGGCCTCACATGCCCATGTGCTGAGACTGTGGACACCCACACTCCGCCCTGTCCTCCGCGGGCCTGTCCACCGGGCACCCCTGGTCAGTGTATCCTCTCCGCCGGGCTCTGGGGGCAGGGCGGGGGGTCAGGCGCAGGGGCAGCTTCTGACAAGACAGAGCCTGTCAGGAGATAAACACACAAACACGGGGCCTGGATCCCAGCCTGTTGTTTGGAATTCTTGACTGAGGGGGGGGTGGCTGTGGAGGGGGCAGGCGGTGGGAAAGGGAAGGGGTTGTGGGGAGTGGGGAGAGCAGACCTACTACAGGGTCTGCGGGTGCAGAAAGAGGGGACCACAGCCCTTCAGCCCTTGACGTTGCCCTAGGACTTGTTGCCGATGACTTTGAGGAAAGGTCTAGCGTGTGAAGCCCCTGAGATTGACCTGCCTGCTTATATCGAATCACTCAGCGGTGGGCATGGGTAGGGGAGCAGAGGCCGGGGGAGGTTGGGAAGAGGGATGCAGCCCTTCTGGGACATGGCTATCAGTTCTTCGTCTTGGCTGGCGTGCTCTCTTCGTAAGGGACTGAGGGAGTGGGGAGGCAGGGGGGAGCGGAGGAGGCTGGGATCTCCCCAGAGTTGCTTATTTTCACCCGGGTTCTCAACGGTTTCAGGAAGACACTCCAGGGAACCGCCCGGCCCTGCCAGAGTCTATCTGCTCAAAGACAGTCTCGACACACCTCTTCCCATCCTCGGGGCGTGTGGGGACATCCTCCCTCACCCCCAGGGGCCCCCCTTTCCGTGTATCTCTGGGGCATCACAGGTGTTCTTCCTTCTCCTGCACCCCACCCCCAGTCTGCCAGGCCGGGGCATCTCCAGACAGAAAAGAGGGATCTTTATTTCGCACAGCCCTGTCCCCCTGACCTCTCCGTCTGCCTCACTGCCTTCTTCAAGGTCTCCCTGCATCTGTCCTCTTCCAGTCAGTTCATCTGCCCAAACGTTTTCTTAGGACACAGGTGGTCCAGCCCCTGATCCCCACTCCCAACCCGCTCCAGCCCTATGGCTCTTGGTCTCTTTATGGGTTCCATAGAGCTTTCCCCAGATTCTAGGAACACCTCCCGCATTCCTGGGTCCCCTCTCCTCCAGGCTCAGATTTCTAGCCCCCCCCCCCCCCCCCCCCCCCGCCGCGGGCAGAGGAGGATGCAGTGCTGCCCACTGCCAGCAGAGGGCAACACACACAAGCCCAGGCAGAAGAGTGTGGAGGCTGAGGGGTCCGGGTGACCCGGGAGAGGTGGAACAGAGGCAGCCTGTAGCATAGGTAGTGATTTGGGGGAAGAATCTGTGCAACATTCCAGGACCACTACATGGGGGTGGGAATCTCTAGTTCTTTGCCTTATTTACACACGCTAAGGTAGCTAATGATATCAGCTACTTTTGGGGCTGACACTTTATATACAGTATGGCAAATTCTCGAAATAACCATGCGGTACTTTTATTTTCATGTCACAGAAGGGTAAGTGGAGACTGGGGAGGGTAAGTCACGTCGAGGCCCGTGCCCAAGGCCACGCAGCAAGGACTGGCCGTGTGGAATGCGGGGATCCTCACGGGGCCGTGCCGGGGGTCTGCCTCTTGCCCCCAGACACTCAGGGAGGAGCTGGAAGGGCCTCTCTGCGCCCACCCACCCCCTCCTTCCGGAGTCCAGCAGGGTTCAAAGAAGGGGTTGGGAGGCTGGGGGGGGGGACCCCTGCCCCCACAAGCCTCCCTTAGCCTGGCCAGATGCCTTTGGGGCCTGGAGACAAGGGCCGGAGAATGGGGCTGCCATAAACAGTGTCCGGCTGCACCCGAGGCTGTAAAACCAGCCGAGCAGAGGCTGGAATGTGCAGGGATGCAGGAAGGGTTTTCCGGCAGGGTCTGGCCTGATAGCATCTTTGGGGCCCTGGGGTCAAAGGGGAGCCCGCCTCCCTCCCCTCCCTCTCCTGGCCATCCTGCTGCTCTCTCTTTCCCCTTCCCTGCCCCCTCCTCTCCCATGTCTCTGTAGTTGTGTCTCTCTCTCCCCTTCCTCTCGGAGGGGTGGCACAGCCCCTTGGGAGCCAGTCGGCTGTAACTCTGGGGTTGCTTTGCTTTGCTCCTCTCACCTGAAGATGGGGGATCGTGCTAGTACCTTTCTCAAAGGCCAGACGAGGTAAGATTTGTAAAGCACTCAGGATAGTGCCTGGCTCACATAAAGTGCTATTTAATGGTCTGTTGATATAATAAATATCAGTGTGTTTGTTTATTCCTGTTTCTTCTCTCTGCTGAGGGATCCGGGTTGGTCACGGGCCTTATCCCCCAGTTTCTTCTCACAATCTTCATCTGGATCCTGGAGGAGAAGTGGCTGAGGGGGAGGATGGGTCTAAGGACAGAGCCCCTGCAGAATATCCACCAGGGCAGGCTCCTAGACCTGGCTCTGCAGACCAGGCAGCCATCCCTCTTCTACCCAGCAGGGGGCAGCAGATGCCTGGGCTGTGATGTGTAGGCGAGGGTGTGCCCCAGCTGAGAGAAGGCACTAGGGACTAGGAGGAGTAGCCAGTGGCTGTGTGTCTGTGGTCAGGCCAGGCTGATTCCCGGGCGCCTTTCTCTTGCCCTCGTGTCTCTCTCTGTGTGTGTGAGGGGGTGTCCTGCCCTGTGGTTACCCATGTGGTGACATGTACAGGGCAGGTGACTGTTTTAGAATGTACCAGAACCACCAGAGTGCATGTTAGAGCCAGAAGAGACTCAGAAATTGTCTGATGGCCTGGCCCAGAGAGGGCCAGCCGCTTGTTCAGGCTTGCACAGCGAGGTTGCTGCGGAGCTTCCCGGCTCCTGTTCTGTTGCTCTACCAAGTGCGTGTCCGTGTGCAGCGTGATCTAGGTGTGTGAGCCGCTCCATTCGGGAGCTTGGGCTTCCACAGAAGTGCCTGCTCAGTGCCGGCCACGGCGGCTGCCCCCGGAAGTGGTCCTGTCTTCCCCGCCCCTGGCTCCCCGGCCTCTGCCCTGGCCTCTTCCTCATGGCCCAGCTGCAGAAAGGAGATTGCCTTCTCCCCTCGATTCTAGGTCCCCGGAGATCAGGGCTCCCATAATAACAACAGTTGAAACATGTGTAGAAGGGTTATTGCCACATGGATCAGGCCAGTTAATGACTTAATCCTTCATCAACCTCACAAGGAAGGCATTCGGACTACTCTTAATCTGCACAGGAGGAGTGGAGGCACAGAGGGGCCAGGCACCTTGTGCAGAATCACACAGCCAGCAGGGAGCCGGGCTGGCCCGGGTTAGTGTGTCAGGCAGCGGTGCGGCTCTGCCCCAGCAACCACTCTGACTGGCACACACTGCGCCCCCCTGGCACACACAGCGCCGACCCTTCCTCTCCACGTGGGCGCTGCTCCTCAGGAGGGCCTGTGAGGTGGGTTTTGTCGTCACTTTGCGGACGAGGGAGTGGGAGCTCAGCAGACAGAGGAGCCAGGCTCTGGGTAAGACCCACACACGCAGCCATCTGGCTCCATCCCTGGGGATCTTGTTAAAATGCAGGTTCTGGTCCAGGAGGTCTGGCAGGGCCTGCGGTACTGCCTTTCCGAAAGCTACTTCCGGCGGTGCCGCTGCTGCTGCTGCTGCTGCTGCGCAGATCACACGCTGAGCAGGGAGGGTGGAGGGCTCCTTCCAGAGCTGGCATGAAGGGCTTTCTCAGGCCGCAGTGTCCCCGTCTGTAAAAGAAGAGGATCCTAGAGTCCAGGTTCTCAGCTCAGGCTCTTTCCACCCCCACCACTGCCTGATACCATCTCGAAGCGCTTGGCTTCGTGCTCTCTTGGAGTGGAGAAGGGGCAGAAGGTCCTAAGGACGTCCTGCGGTGCCCCCTGATTTTTAACAGCTGGGAAACTAAGACTCTGGTGGCGGTGGGTCCTGTGTCAGAATCACAGAACACATTTGTGGTGGATACGAAACGAACCCAGCTTCCAGGGTCCTAGGCTCGTTCTGAAGGGCCTGGGGTGCTCTAGGGACCCACAGGGAGGCAGGCCTGGCCAGTGAGGGCTGGGGCACGCACAGGAGGCTACGTGACACAGTCCTTGTTGGGGGCCATCACCCTCCCTGCATCGGAGCCATCCTGTCTGTCTTGGTTTCTCTCTCCTCCTCTTCCTTCTTTGTTTCTTGCTGTCCTCACTCTCTGTGCCCTGGCATCTCACCCCATCTCTGTTCCATCCTGGTTAACTCTCTCCTACTTGTCCCCAGCCTGCCAGCATTCAGTCACAGGTGTGACTTTGGGTGGCGCGGACCAGTTTGCATGGACAGCTCCACTCCCTTTCTCCCGCTCACTCTGAACTTCCCATGCTCTGGGCCCTTCTGGCCTTCTGCAGAGAACTTTTGGGTGGGTGGATAAACCTCCCAAGGCTGACAGTGGGGGGCCTGCCCGTGTGGGAGGCCCTAGAGCAGAAGGTGGGTCTCAGCCAGGCTGACTGGAGCCCCCCAGAACCCTGTATCCAGCAGCAGCATTTAAGGCGCTCTCTCTCCTGGCCTTCCGCTGGAGGTGCACTGGAGCACCTCTGACCTTTGGTCTTTTCATGCCACTGACACAGCCCTAGGTCCCAAGGAGTCTGCTGACCTCACGTGCTTACCTGGGAAATGAGTAAACCAGCAGCTCGCCAAGGAAGCCCATCGGGCGGTCAGGTGAAGGACTGGGGCCAAGGCTTCTGGGTCCCAGCTCTCTACAGGACTCACCCTGGAGGGAACAGGAGCAAGCAGCCCTCTTCCTCACCTTTCCCCGGGGACTCTAGGCAAGTTCCTGCCCCACTGGAGCCACTCATTCTACAAATGACTTTTGCACACTTCCCTTAAGTCTGGGCTGGGATGGACATCCGATGCTTAGGTGAAACAAGAGGAGGGACCTTACATGGGCCGGAGAATGGGAGGGAGGCCTCAGCCACATCAGAACCAACCGGGAGGTGAGGCCGGGGAGACCTTTCCTGGAGTCGGGTGTTGAGGAGACATGGAGAAGCCCCTCTCTGCTTGAACATGGGGGAGGGTGCGGGGGCGGGTGGTGTGCAGATGGAGACCCGGGCAAGTGGCTCAGCTTCTCTGGGCCTAAGTTCCCTCCCCTGGAAAAGGACAGCGTGAAGCTAAGTCAGCAGTTTGCAGGTGCTGACTCAGAATCACTTAGGGGCTTGAGTCAGCTTCCTGGGCCCCTGTGAGCCCGGAGCCCCGGGGTCAGGGCCTTGCTGCATTTCTCTGGGCCTCTGTGGCTCTGAAGGACAGCCTGGTGGTGGTGCTGGGAGATCGAGAGGTCTCCTAAGCCCCCCCCCTGCCTCCTACTCCAATTCCTTGTCCACTGCTATTTGGAGGAAACCACTGTGCTTGACTCTCAGCAGTGCCAGGCCCTGAGCTGCCTCCACTTAGACCCAGACGGGCACTGCTCCTCCATCATGGGGAGGACACTGAGGCCCAGAGCCCTTATGTGGAACGATCTTTCATTTTTTAAAAATACATTTTTATTGATTTCAGAGCAGAAGGGAAAGGGATAGAGAGACAGAAACATCAATGACGAGAGAGAATCATTGATTGGCTGTTTCCTGCATACCCCCTTACTAGGGATCAAGCCCACAACCCAGGCATGTGCCCCTGGCCGGAATCAAACTGGGGACCCTTCAGTCCGCAGGCCTACGCTCTATCCACTGAGCAGCCCGGCTAGGGCGTGAGACCATCTTTTCCATTACAGATGCACCCCCTTCCGGTCAATGGCTCCCCCAACTCCCTCTGTGTTGGCTTCTCTTTGTGGATAAGACCCTTCCCTTTTTATCCCCTGCCGTCTCCCCTTCCTCTCTCTTCTCGTCATCTCCAGTTTCTAATAATCTAACGTGTCTTCAGAGAACGGCCTCCTCAACCCTTGTGGGGGAAGTCCTCCCAGCCATCTGCCCGTGTCCCCCCTCCACGGGGAGCGCCTAGTCCTGTTCCTTCCTCATAGGTGGCCAGAATAGAGGGCTGTAACATCACCTTTCCGACTGACACCTGGCTTACCTGACTCCCCCTTGCCTCTGGCTCCTTCCCTCTGATCTATTGCCAACGTTTGCTTCTCCTTCTTTATCTTCATGTTTCAGAGATATTTGTTTGGCTTATAGCAGGGGCAGAAAGCCAGAATAATCTCAGGGAGAAATCCTCTCCAAATCGCAGCAGGAAGGATGGAGGCTAGACGCCTGGGAGAACTTCCAAACAGCCAAAGAGAGCCGTCCTGAGAGGAGGCTGTGGGCCCCGGCTTAGCATCCTCTTCCTTCCCGAGTTCCTCCTCTTTACACAGCCACGCCCTGCCCTCTGCCCTCTTCATGGATGCTGGGGGAGGGGTCGGTGGGTCCCCCTGATGCTGAAGGATGGGCTGGGGCACCCTGCCACTCTGGCCTTGCCCCTTGTCCCTGCTCTGGCACCCATGTCCTCGCTATCTACTCCAACTGTCCCTCCCCTTTGCAGGCCCTTCTGGTCTCTGTCCTCACTCTGTCCATGAGGTCAGCTGAGCCCTGGGCTGCGGGTTGGGCCTCTGTCCGAAGGTGGGCACCAGGGGCTACCTTCTCTGGGCCAGGCTCTGACGGCTGGGGCCGCGGGAGGCAGAGCTGCCTGTCCTGCCGCCGTGTGGCCACAAGGGGGCTCCGGGACCAGGTTTTTCTCCTTTCCGCAGGAGCCGCAAGAATTCCCAGCAGCCCCAGAACGCCCAGCTTTTCTGGAAGTGCTGGCCATCCTCCCGCAGCTGCCAGGGAGGGGTCTCTGCCAGGCTGGGGGGGGGGGGGGAGCGGGGCGCGGCGGGGGATGCAGCCTTTGCCTCTCCCGGTCCTATTCCAGAAGTATCCCCCTTCTCTGTCGGGAAGTCCTTCCAGCTGTCTACCCTCCATTTCTGTTGCTACCGGAGGGAAGAGACCAGGCTGAGTGAGCCACTCTTCTCCTTCTTTTCCTTTTTGTGCACGAATACTCCCTCCTCCCCCAGGCTCGAACTGAAGTGCTTATGCTCTTGGGCATCCCCTGGCCTTCAGAGCTCAGACTTTGCTCTACCATCACAGCTGAGGATTGGATAGGCAGCAGCAGGAAAATGTAAGCTAGACATCAAGAGGGACTTCCTGACGGAGAGAGACATGACGGCTGGGCTTGGTGTCGGAGAGAGGCTGAACACAGGGAGGCGGCCTGTTCATCGGGCTCTGGTTCTGTGAGTCGGGGAGAGTCCTCGGTGATGCACAGCCACCACCTATCCTTCCCTCGTGGGAGTCAGACAGGGGGCTGGGCACAGCGCCCGGCCTGTCATCTCCAAGCCTCAGGACCGTGGATGCTGCTGAACCCTTGGGCTTCAGACGGGAAGAGATCTGTGTGTGGCCTTTCAAAGGCAAACACCTGAGCACTCCCTCCCCGGCGGGGACCACTGGCAGAGGGAAGGACAGGACACGATGACAGAGCAGTTTCTGCATCCATTTAAATGTCTCTTCGGAGCCCCTGTGAAGTCATTAAATTCTTAGTTTGAACATCAACTCACCAGGCAAAGACTGCGTTGTGCTGGGGGAAACTTCCTCAAATGGGAGATGACACCGTGACCTCGCACGCCTCCACCAGGGGTGCAGGTGACCGTCCCCTCTGCCCTCTGCCCCTCGACTTCCTCGGCGGGATGTGGCAGGTCATCTGCCTCTCTTTCTGGGCTGACTGCCAAGCTCAGAGGGCTCTGGATTGTGGGGAGAGAGGGGTTTGGGAATCAGAACCCAGCTTATGGAGGCAAATGGCAGACCTCTCTGCCTCAGTTTCCACATCTGTGGATGGGAATGATGACTCCCACCTCTCAGGCAAGCTTTGTGAAACTGTGTGTGAAAGGGCCCCCAGGCACTTAGCACCTTCCACACCTGCCCCAGTCATGCTTGTTCTTGGAGAAGGGGAGATGTGCCCATTTCCCAGACAGGAAAATGGGGGCAGAAATGATACTAAGGTCCAAAGCTTGGGTCTCTACTGGACATGCTTGAAGATCAAAAGGTTGGGTTCCCTCCTCTTTGCTTCCCTCCCTCTTTCTTCATTGCTCTTCTCTGACTTTCCTCCATTTTGCCCCTCACCCCACCTCTTTTCTTCCTTCTTCTGCTTCTCCCCATTATTCTGTTCCTCTACCTTCATCCATTCATTCATTCAGCATTAAGGCAGGTAAAAAGGATTCCTTAAAACATCGAGAAATGCACATCCTGCACCCCGGCCTCTCTCCTGGGACTTCTCTTGCCTGTTGCCCCAACGTCCGCTCTTCCTTCTGGACTTTCCCAGGAGGCTGATGCCACTGTTGCATGGACCCGGGGTGGGGAAGGAAGGTGGTAATGGGATCTGGTCCGATTAAACAATGTGTGCTCTGGAGAGACAGCTGAATAGGACATGATGGTTCTTGCCCTTGAATGGTGTGTAATGAAGGAGGGAGGCTGGGCTGCCAGCAGCCGTGTGACAGTGCTGGGGAGGCTGGGAGGACATCAGGGAAGACTTCCCCTGAGGAGGTGAGGGTTGAGCTGGGTTTTGAGGAACAAGCTGGCGTATTCCCCATGCATAATGGTGTGGGAAGAAAGGCAGTCCTGTTGGACTGACTACTGGGCAAATGTATGCTGCTAAGAAGAGGCAAGGCGAACTCAGGAGCTGCCAGTAGTTCTGTGTGGCCGGGGCCCAGGGGACTTGTGGGAGACTAAAACCCCAATCCAGAAAAAGCTGAACAACAGTGTCTAGTGCTTAGCTCACTGGCCAGACAAGAGGGTCCAGAACAGTGCATTGCTCTTGGCCAAATGAATGACAAGGACAGGGTAGGACTGGGGACATTAGGAAGAGTGCCCTGGGCTCCCATTTCTTTGGTCTTGTTGCCTATACGTCCCAGGAAACTTACTTGAGTGATCCTGGGCCTCAGTTGTTTCATCCACAAAATGGGGTTAGTGTTACCTCATCTCCCCGAGGACAGGGTAAGACAAACAGTGTGGTTTCCTGAGGCGCCTTCCAGTGCTGAGGACTGTAGTTTTATGGTCATTCTGGGATGTATGACCAAGGGAGTCTTCCTGGAGAGGAGGGCTTGGTGCCTGGCCTTAACCTAGGGTAACGCTGAGCTAAACAGAGAGGGGTGGGGACAAAGGTCAGAGGCAGGACAGTGAAAGTCATGTCTGGAGCACAGTGTGTAGCTGGCACACAGAGGCGTTGGGGGCTGGCTTAGGGCAGGAGATGAGGTGGCTGGGGCAGGGCAGGGATGTGACTTGTGCTGGCAGGAGGAGGTGTGGGAGAAAGACTCATGGCCAACAGTGTGTGAACTCCGACCTCACTCCTACCCACCCTCTGTCCCTGCCTCCAACCCCAACCTCCCTCTGAGCCAGACTGAGCTAGGAGAGAGCCTGGAGTTGGAAAGGGCTGACTGGGAATCAGGGGCATGCAAATGAGATGCAAACTGTATGTAAATTAGCCACGCCCAGCTTGACCCACTGCTTGATGTCTGTTTTGTCTGAAGTTGAGCCACAGGCAGAGGGCAGAGGGTCCTTTCACCTCCCCTGCTGGGGGTCCCCCTGCTGGGGCTCCTCCTGCCTCATTGGCTGAGCCTCACCAGACCTGGGAACACAGTCCCAACTGCTCTTTCCTTTCCTTTCTGCAGGCTCGGGAGCTGTCCCCTGAGCTGGAGCCCTTGTCCTCCCGTTCATCCCTGGAGGACTGGCCAGTTTCCTGTGGTAGCCTCCCCAGGCCCACAGGAAGAGCCTGAATCTCCCTGAGAGGGAGCGTGAAGGGCGGGGCAGAAAAATGCCTGCGACGGAAAGAGCAGCTGGGATGGGGCCGTCAGGGAGATTGACGGGGAAGGGACAGGGTGTGGAGAACAAAAACAGGAAAATGGATATGCAGACACAGTGAGCAGCAGCCCTGAGACTCCAGCAGAGACCCTGACTGACGGAGACAGACAGGGCCCTCCTCATGTTGCCCAGCCTGGGATGCAGACCAGGGCCGCTCTGTCGGTTTCTTCCCGCTTGTCTGCCTGTCCCCGGCTGATGGTCCCTTTGTCTGTCTAGCTCTTTGTTTGTTTGTCTTTTTGTTTGCCCATCTCTCTCCCAGCTCCCTCCCTTCTCCTGCTGTTTGTTGTCTCTTGGTCCAGACCTCTCCATCTGTGGCTGCCCTCTGCCTTGGCCATCTTTCTATGGAGAGAAAATTACCCATTGGGATTGTGGTGTCATTGGGTCTTTCCCTCCTGATCTTAGATAGGCTCTTGCCTTTCCTCCTCCTGAATCTCAATTTCCTCTTTTTTGGGGGTGGCCCCACCCTCTGCCTCCTATCATATTGATAAGACTCAGGAGTGTGGGCAGGTGACTATATTTACAATTGCTCAGACATTGGAACAAAGGATTTAATTCATTTGAGAGCCAATACTGCATTTCAATCTTCTAAGGGCAAAGCAAGAAGAAAATAATGACTGCAGCATGAGGCACACTGGTTAGACCCTCAGGGGGACTTCCCAAAAGGGAGGTGTGGAAAATATTAGAATAGGTCAGGTAAAAGAGATTAAGCAACCGCCTTCATAATCTCCTGTGGAGGAGACCCATGGGAAGGAGGAAGGGGGGAGAAGGGCAACAGGACAAGAAAAGGCCTTTTGACGTGAGGTGGCGGGGATGTGCATGAGAAGGCTAGGGTACCTATGGTTCCACCTGCCGACCTCCCAGGTGGCTGGGGAGAGGGCCCACGGGGAAAAGGGTGTGGAGGAAGTGCTGTCTCCCCACCTCCACCTTGTTTCCCCACCATCTTCCCAAGCTCAGGACCACCCCGCCCCCCGACAATCCATGAGAGATGGCTGCTGGGGACGGAGTGATGTATGTAATGCAGATAAAATGTCAGCAATTCTAAATGGGTCCGGAGATGCAGCCGTGGGGGGGAGGGGGGTGTTGGGAGGGAGAGAGGGCGGAGCAGGGGGGAGAGAGGAAGGAAAATGAGATGTGGGTCCTCACCGGGACCGCAGCAGGGGCAGACACCCCCTCCCCCAGCAAAGGCCAGAGGAGGGGTGGGCCCAGGCGGCAGGAGCCCAAATGAGATTTTGAAGAGGGAGCTGGAGGGTGGGGGTGGAGGAGAGGAGGCGGCGGGCGGGGGCAGCGGGGCCGGAGCTGCTGATGTATAGCGGTTTCATAACTTCCTCAGTATTAAAGGCGGGTTCATGGGGAGGGCAGCGCCATTAATCACGAGGCTGAATGGGGCTGGGATTTGCTGAGAGGCGCGCTTGCTGTCTGCTGCGCCCGCCCGGCTCCGGACGGGAGGGGTCGGCAAGGACGTCCCTCCTGGACTAGGGGTGAGACCCCAGGAATCTGTTTTGGGTTTGGGCTAGTGGGTCCTTGCCAGTAAGGAGGGGAGGGGGGCGCTGTGGAGCATGGCAGCAAGAAGGGAAAGGAGGGCTGTGGCTGGGGATAGGAGAAGCAGGGCTAGGGGAGCGATGGGGCAGCAGCTGAGGGGACCCTGGGGGAGAAAAACTGGGGAGGGAGGATTGTGCATTTGAACATGAAATTGATCACATGTAAATATAATGCAAATGACATGCAAACGAGTACAGGATTTCTCTGGGCCCATAGCTCAGGCATTCTCTTTCTTGGGCTGAGAATCGGGGCCAATTTGCATCCAGTTCCATGCCCACTGCCTTGTTTCTTTATTATTAATATTTTCCTCTTGTAACGCAAAAATCTGGACCTAAACCTGTTTGCTCATGTTGACCAATGTCACCGCAATAAATTTAATAAATAAATACAAATATTTTCAGAGGGAGAACTTAAGGTCTGATTTTTTAAGAGGGTAATGGAGGCAAGGTGGGGCTGGGGCTCTGGGCTCCCCGGGAAAGCAAGAGGCCGCCCCTGGGAATGGTGGCCTCAGGAAATGGACATGCTGGAGGGAGAGTGAGGGAGCTCAGTGGCAGGGCTCCTGGGCTCTGGGCCTGAATTGCTGGGGGGACACAGGTCCGGATCAGATAAGACAAGGATGTGTCCCACGGTCTATGCCTTGGCACCCTCTCTTCCAGGTGAAGAAGGAAAAGATCAGCCCAAGGTTCAGAGAGGAATGATCTCCCTAAGTCCCACCGCTGGTGAGTGCCAGACCCGGTTCCAGGTTTCCCCGAAGGTTCACTGCTCCCTTCAGCCCGCCATAGGAGCACCTCCAAATGAGACAAACAAAAATAGAGAGCAGACATCACGTTGTCAATACAATAGGCATTTATTTTTTATTTTTTAAATATATTTTATTGATTTTTTTACAGAGAGGAAGGGAGAGAGATGGACAGAAACATTGATGAGAGAGAAACACTAATCAGCTGCCTCCTGCACACCCTCCACCAGGATGAGCCTGCAACCAAGGTACATGCTCTTGACCAGAATTGAACCTGGGACCCTTCTGTCTACAGGCTGATGCTCTTCCCACTGAGCCAAACCAGTTAGGGCACAATAGGCATTTATTGAGCACCTAATAGATACAAGGCAGAGGCCTGTGCTCAGGAGGCTGCGTGCTGACCTCTTAAAACACACAGTCTAGTAGGGGCCACCAGGCATTTTAGCAATTAGTGAGGCACTTCACAGTTAGGGACAAGGGCCAAGGAGGCACAAGCAAAGGGAAGGCCAGGGAATGTTTCTGGGGGAGGGGGGAGGCATTTGACATGGGCCTTGCAGAATGGGCAGAATGTATTCAGTGGCAGAGATGAGAAGGGAAGAATGTTTCAGGTGGGGGGGCAAGATGGGCCATTGTGCAAAGGCAGGAGACCCCAATGTGTTGGAGCAGAGTGTGTGGAGAGGTGTGAGGGAGGTCAAGCTGAGAGGCTAAGGGGGAGAAGGGGTGTCAGGATGGAGAAGGTTGAGAGGCCAAGCCAGGGATGTGAATGTTACCTGGAGGTTAGCTGGAAGTAGAGGATAGGCTGACATCATTCATTTGATCTTTGATTCAGTAAACAGACATATTGTGCACTAATCACATGCCAGGGCTACCCTAGTAGCTCGGGATGCAAAGATCTGCTGTGTCTCTCCTTAACCTGTATAATTGTGTTAACCAGTGCCACCCCAATACATGGAATAAAGAGGAAAAGAAGATGTGTCCCTCCTCAGGAGGTTTGGTCTGCAGCAGTGTACTCATCAGTAAATGGGGTAGAAGAGTGGGTCCCTCACAGTGTTAGCATGAGGGTTACATGGGAGGGTCTATATCAAGTACCTGGGGTGCTGTCTGACGAAGAAGGAGCACTCATAAAGGTTAGCCATTGCTGTTATCATACTCCTCACACTTCCTGCAGGTGCTGAATGGAGGACAGAGGCAGGGAGGGGTCAGCAGCCTGCTGCAAAACCTGGGCAGGGAGAGAGTGAGGCAGTGTGGGTGGGAAGGAGGGAACTAGAGAAGGCAAACGACAGAGCCAGAACCAGGGGCAGAGAAGCATGGTCTGGGAGCACTGCAGGGGGCAAGGGAGACCATCCTTGTTCAAGTCCCTGTTCCGTTGCTGGTTGCCTGGGAGTGCAGGGCAAGGCAGGGCCTGGATGGTGGGTTGGCTGGAAGCTGGGATTCTTGGATCTTCTTTCCGCTTGCTTACCTGGCCCCTCTCCCGACCCATCCTGACTTCTCAGTTGCTTAATTTGGCTCAACCTGTGGGAGATACTCCTCCCCCTCTGTCAAATGTGTAACATTCTTCCTTCTGCTGCAGGACTTGGGGACCCCATGGCTGTCTGTCTGTCTGTCTGATGTCTGTGTGGTCCGCTCAGGATAATTGCTCTGGACAACTCTAACACCACTCAGACAGATTGGCTGGCCTCCTGGCCCGACATCTCCCACCACTGCATCAAGCCAAATTACTCAGCCCCCCTAGCCCCAGGCTCTGGTGAAATCCTATTAGCAAGGAGAGAGCTGCACTGAGCTGACAGCTCCTCCGATAATTGCTTCCCAAGTAAGCGATGCAAATCAGCCCATCCAGCCTATCCCTGCTCCTCTCCTGGGAACCCAGGCATCCAGGCCCCAGGAGAGGAGAACAACTGAGTTGGGGAGACTTGGAGGCTGTCACCTGCCTCCAGTTAAGTGGCCATCAATCCATGAAGCTCATCTGTGCTGGCTTGGGGCTGGAGCTGGGGGTGTTGGGGTGGTGAGGGTGGATCAGGGAGCCCACTAGCTCTGCATTTCTGTCTTAACAGAGAGTGTTGCTCTCCCCCTCATTCTCTCTGCTTGGAGAAGAATCCTATGTACCCATTTCCCAGTAAGGTAGATGAAGGCAGAGATGCAGATGACACAGAGACAGGGAGATGGATGGCTGAACTGTTAAGGAACAAATGAACACATTCACAGGCTGGTTCTCTTGGTTTTCTAATTCTAGAAGGGAGGTGGGAATGGGGCCTCAGGACCGCAGAGAGCTGTTTCCATTTGTGAGTCCCCTCTGCACCAGGTTGGGGGAAATACTTTGAGGGTTAAGTCCCCACAGAGCTGGGACGAGGCTGTGATAACATCTATCTTGGGAATCTTGCGGAGCCCAATCAAAGCTGGGGACTTTGTGCCTGTGCTTGGATGCAGTGGCCCTTCCTCATCCCGTACCTCAGGGACCTCTCCCCACTTCCCTAAATTCGATCCTTTTACAGGCCTGTGAATGGTGTTCTTTGACACCTTTCCTTCCTCTGTCTTCATCTCAAGTTCTTTGTTTCTTTGACTCTGACATCCCATCTCTGCTGACTTGGGAGACCTTACAAGTACTTTCCTTGCAGTCATGAACTCCCAGCCCCCAACCCTAGCGCATATGGGCCACTGTCTTTGTAGAAATAGCCAGGGACGAGTTGCCTGTCTTGTCCTCTGTGCTTGTGTGTCTGACATGGCTATACGGCCTGGGTCTTGGGCCTCAGCCTAGCATCTGCCTGAGGACCTGGCACGTGGTCATAACAACAACTAACTGTATGGAGCGTCGCTTCTGTGCTGGATACCATACTAAGCACATTATGTAATGAAGTCATTTAATTATCACAAAAGGAGACATGGATTATAATGATTATCCCATTTCACAGCTGAGTTAAGTGAGGCACAGAGAAGTTGAGTGATTGTCCAAGGTCACCACTAGTAAATTGGCAGAGCTGGCAGTCTGAGTCCAGAGCCCAGCCTTTAAAGGCCTCTGCTATGTCACCTCTCCTCTCCAATGCTCTTTCCTTGTTTATTGGGCTGACTGAGAGAGGATAACTGCCCAAGATAGTGGAGCTTGGGGTAACTGAAAGTCAAACACGAAAACCTTTGGGGTTCCACGGACTAGAGGTGGTGGGAGCTGACACGGGAGACACCTGGTATTTGGGGAGGGGAAATAATGGCTCTCACTTTTACAAATATCTATTTCTGCCCTGTAGCAGTGCAGGGAGACATTTCCCCTTCCTACTCTGAGAACATGGAGGCAGGGGATGGGCTGAAATATGGGAGTCAGAGCTATGACCTCCAGAGGCCGATAGATGGCGCTCATGGCCCAACACAGCCCAGACAGCCCAAGGAAACCAAAGGAAAACAAGCCTGAAGTTAACCCCTTACCGCCGGCGCTCAGGCCCCAGGAACAGGAGGTGGCAGAGGGCCCTGTCCCAGGACCCGCTGGCCCCTAAGGAATGACCCAATTCTCCAGACTCGGTCCAGGCCACAGCTGAGTCTGCTTCTATCCATAAGGCTCTATCCATAAGCCAGCAGGCAGTCACTTGGAGATTTCCCAGAGGCCAGGAGTCTAAGGCAAGAACAAGGAAGGTTGTGAGGGCCCCCCTTCAGCCCAGTTCATCTCTCAGGCTCTATCTCTGGAAAGTTCATGGGTGTCTATTTCTAAGCATGGAGGTGTGGAGTTCCTCCTTTCCATCTTCCCTCAGAGGGATTCACTAAGTTGGGGGGCAGAGAAGGGTCCCAGGTCCCTCTTGGGTCAGCTATAGGGACTCACTGTGGGTTTCCCCAAAGTCAATTTCTTCCTTTGTCTGGACCCCTGTCTCTGGGCTCCTTGGGGTGAATGGGCTTACAGGGACAGGAACAATTATCCAAGTCTTCCAGGAACTTGAAATTGGACATGTGGTTCTAGGGATCTCCATTTGTCCATCACTCATTTCACTCAAGTCGGAATGTCTGACTTGCAGTGTGCAGGGGGCTTCCATGATGAAAAACTGGAAGTGCTTGGCAAGCAAGTGGCAGAGGGGTGGGGTGGGCAGGAAGGTTGTCTAAGGGATGGTGAAGGTCATAGAATTCTTAAACACTGTTCCCCATTGCATACTAATTTTTGTTAAGAAACACACAAGTACATAGATTTACAGAGATTGGGGAGCCTGAGGGAGGTGGCAGTTCTGGAAGCTCAGGATACTCTTATTTCAGTCATTCCAGAGAAATGGAATAAAGCAGAAACAGGGAAATAAATGTACACAGAGAGACAGAGACACACAGATTAGCAGAGAAAGGCAAGGACACACACAGAGAGAGATTCTGACACAAATGAAAGCTCAGGAAGTAATGGACTTTCCCAGGTGGATGATTAATTAAGTTCCCAGTCTTGCAAGGTTGAGAGTAGTTTCTCACCTTTGATATCAGTGTGTCACTGCTCATAGTTTCTTGAAGCTCTTGCTGCACCCATTAATTTTTTGTCTGTTAGTAGGAGACTTGGGAAGGGGGTAGCATCCTTGTTTTCTCACTTCTTAATGCTCTGAGTTTATTGGTCTCCTTCCTTACTCCCTGTAGAGAGATGTTGCTTCTCCCTGATCTCAGTCATGGCTGTGCAGCTGTGTGCAAGGGATGGAGGTGGGAGGAATCTAGAAGATCACTGATTTCAGGGGTTCCAGTCTAATGAAACAGAAACAGACCCAGACAGAGGACAAGATCAAAACTGTGAGTGGGACAGCTTTGCACACTGGTATTGGATTGGGGAGGTGGGAAGGAATGGACTATTAGGAATGCAGCCATGGGATTGTGATGGGTCAGGAGTGGTGTCCTGGACATAGTATTTGAAGGGAAGGCTGGGGAATGATGGGAGCTTGTAAGGCTGGGGAAATAGTAGTGCAGAGGAGGGAGAGAAGTCAAATGGTAAAGCCATGGAGACTCAAGGCCATTATTAAGACTTGTTAGCTGCCCAGCCTGGCTGGTGTTACTCAGCGGTTAAACATCCACTTATGAACCGGAGGTCACCGTGTGATTCCCACAGGGCACATGCCTGGGTTGTGGGCTTAATTCCCAGGAGGGGGTGTGCAGGAGGCAACCAATCAATGATTCTTATCATTGATGTTGTTATTGTCTTTTAAAAATATCTTTGTATTGATTTGAGAGAGGACAGGAGAGGGAGCAATAGAGAGATAGAAACATCAATGATAAGAGAGAATCATCAATCAGCTGCATCCTGCACTCCCCCCACTGGGGATGGAACCCACAGTCTGGGCATGTGCTCTTGTCTAGAATCAAACCTGGGACCCTTCAGTCCACAGGCCGACACTATCCATTGAACCAAACCGGCCAGGGCTCATCATTGATGTTTACTAGTATATCTCTGTCTCCCTCTCCCTTCCTCTCTGAAAAAAAAAAAAATAAATAAAATAAAAGGAGTTGTTAGGAGATGACAGCAGTGCCTCTGTGGATGCTCTACATACAGTCCTAGGAGGACTGCAAAGGAGAGGTCTTTAATACCTGGGGCAACACGAGGGCTAGAAATGGTTTTTAACCATTAATTCCCTCAAGTGAGCTGAGAGGTTGGGGAGGGTTGACGCTCCTTGATTCTTAATCCTTTTGGGAGAAGTCTGTGGATGAGCTGTGAAGGTTGATGCTTTTAGGGGTAGGACCCAGGATCTTCGAGGTCCTTAAAAAGCCTGGCCCTCACTTCTCAAATGTTCTTGATTTAGCTCAGAAGTAAAGAATAAACTACAATCCCCAGCATCGCTTAGTGCTAATTTAGCACGCTTTCCGGGGAGTCGAGCATTTCCGGCGGAAGTGGCCGCTACTACGCCAATCTCCTTTCCTAAGCAGAGCGGACTACGATTCCCACTGGTCTCCGCGGCCGGGCACGGGGAAAAGGAATCGGAAACCGAATGGGCAGCTGGGCCAGGTGAGGAAGTTGGAGGCTAGAAACCAGGGGCGCCGGGGGCAGGATTGGGGTTCACGCGGCTTCTGGGTGGCAGCAAGCTGGGAGTCGGGATGTCTGCGTTTTGGGGCCCCTCCGCTGTTTGGGGGCCGTCCCGGCGCAGGGAGCGCGGAGCCCTTGGAGGCTTGCGGGGCGAGGCTTTCTCGTAGGGCGCACGCGGAGGTTTCTTAGGGGGCCTTACTCGACTGCCCGCTCACCCCCCTCGGAACCAGGAGCAAGGATGATGTTGTATTTCTGAGCGCATGCTCAATTATTTTTATTATAATTATTGGTTTTAAGGATTTGTTGATTGTTCCTGTGGATTCCTGGGGTGCCCAGAGGGACAGGGGAGTGGAGAGTGTCTTCGATTCTTTCTTCACTTTCTGGGTTTAGTGTCAGAAAGCCTAGGTGTGTCCAGACTTATCGCTGGGTCACCCTCCACTTCCTCTGCACTTAATGTGACATGACACTGTCATTTATAAAGTATCCACTAGAATGTGTCTTAAGTCTCTGGCTCTTGATGACTTTAGATAGTACTTCCAAGTTCCTCTTTTGGGCTCTTACAGTATTTTGTTGGGGACATTAAAGCTTCAACCACAGCGTATTACAGTTGTTTATCTGTCATCTCAGTGGTTTATGAGCCTGGCCTACGTTCTTTTCATTTGGGAATTCTTCCCCACCAAGAAACAGACTGTTACAGTACCTGTCATGTAAAAGACACATAAATATTGAAAAAAATGAATGAGTTACCTGCTGGTAGTAGGTTAGGTGGAATTTCTCATTTTCATTTCATAGAGTTAAGTGACTCTCTAGAGAGAACTTCTTAGAGCTGAAATCTGGTCTAAAATTTGAGTCAAATGACACCCATTCTGTGGCTCTTGCTATCAGACCAGGTTTTGAAACCCTGGAACACTGAAGATAACCCTTGTCATTTTGTGTACCCTCAGCCTTGCTGCCTCCAGCATAGGTCTCTAAGAATCAAAGGTAGGTCCCACTTATGGCCTGAGAGAAGTCCCACACCTGGAGCAGCCAATCCACTAATGTTGGTGCTACCTGGGAAGATGGAAAGCAAGAGCCGCTGAGACATTCGATTCCTCCACAGTTTCCTTCTCAGCATGTGCTTGAGGTCAGTTGGCCCTGGGTAGCCAGCTGGATAGATCAGTTAAAGAATTCTGAGATCAGACTGGGGAAGGAATTTCTAAGTTTGGCCCCTGATTTCCACCACCCTACCCCCTCTTTTTTCTTCCAGGCTAGGGTCAGAGAACAGGTTGATGGATCAAGCTGTTGAGTCAACCTTGAGTTCCTGTCTGGGTTACTCTTGAGTTCCTAACCTGGGCAAGGGGTTGAGAGGGAGATAGAATCATGGTCTACCCTATGGGAGGTCCAGACCTGAAGGAAACACTCCAGAGTCTGGCAAGCCCTGGGAAGGGCCAGAATACCAGTAGGCAGCTGAGCCTTCAATGAGTCAGGATGTAGAAGTGGAGCGGAGTCCATCAGGAACGGCTCCTTGGTAGAAGGATGGACAGAGCTGAGCAGGTATTCGCTGACTACTTAAGAGCCAAGACCTTGCAGATATGGAGGGAAACTGAACAGTGACGCCTCTGATCTCAAGTATATTGAGGGGGGAGGTGTATATGAATTTATGAAGAAGCTACTAACCATGGTAACACACAGTGGTTCTCAGCCTTCATCAGCCATCATAAACGCCTGGGGAAGCTTGTCCAAAAACAGATTCCCAGGCCCTCTGCCAGATCTCAGGGGTCAGGCTGCTGTGGCAAAGGCAGTGTGTTGAGGAGGGAGGGCTTTACTAAAAGGGTAGTTTGAGCTGCTTAAAGGATGGGTATAATCTGGATGTATGGAGAGTAGGGGAGTCACAATCTTAGTTGACTTAAAGGAGTGTTTGTAGAAATGGCACATACAAATTTTGAGAATTGGGGTAGGCATTTTGAAAATGAGTGGTATGAGCAGGCTGGAATACTGAGTTTGCATAGCAGTGGTGAGAAAAAAGATGGGAAGGAATGGCCTTTAGAGGTTACAAAGCTTGCTTGAATACTCCCTCTGCTTTCTTCCTCCTTCCCTCTCTTCTCTTCCCCCTTTCCCTTCCTCCTCCTTTACATGCATTATCTCATTCTTTTATATTATACTAGAGGCATGCACCGGTGGGGTCCCTTGGCCTGGCCTTCAGGGATCAGACAGAAACCAGCTCTTGACATCCCCCGAGGGGCCCCAGATTGCAAGAGGGTACAGGCCAGGCCAAGGGACTTCACTGGTGCACAATCAGGACTGGGAAGGGACCTCGGGAGAGCTTCAGGGCATATCTGGCCTGTCTCTCACAGCCAGAATCTTGCCCAGTTTGGGCAAGACCCCAGGAGCAAGCTAACCTACCGGCCAGAGTGTCTGCCCCTGGTGGTCAGTGTGGTGGTCAGTGCATGTCATAGTGACCACTCAAATGGTTGAATGACTGGTTAGACACTTAGCATATTAGGCTTTTATTATATAGGATTTAAAAAAATACGTTTTTATTGATTTCAGAGAGAGGGAGAGATGGAAACATAAATGAGAGAGAATCATTAATCAGCTCCCTTCTGCCACATTTTAAGGCAAGATGGTTTGGGTGATTAAGGGCTCAGTCTTGAGTCAGATAGTTTTGGTTCAAATCCCAGGTTCATGACTTGCTAACTGCATAACCCTGGGGAAGTTGGTTGATCTTGCTAAGCTTCAGTCTTCTCACCTGTAACATGGGAGCAATAATACCCATCTCATGGGGTTGTTATGAGTATCAGTGCGGTGTATCTGGCACGGAGCACTTGCTTACCACCTGGAAGCTATTGTAATTAGCCCTTAGTAATTAGTCTCTGAGCTATGGCTTTGCACCTGCATCTCATTCTTCAGCATGTTGGTTTCTAGGACACAGCTCATCCTGGCTGGGTTTGTTTTATTAAGGGTGACATTGAAAGTGATGAAATTTTGCCACCAGTAGACATTTATTGGAAACTTACCATAGCTTGCCATGGTCTAGTAACTAGTGTCTCAAGACCTAGCCTGATGGAAAGGAGGTTTGGAGGGGGGGTGGTGGGTTATTCTCACCAGGTGATGAATGAAGAGGTAGGACACTTGAAGCTGGGAGAGAAGAGGTCCTTTCATTACCAAGAACTGAGATGAGCTTAGTCCTGCCAGGAAGTTGGGGGATGACTGATACAGTCCCTTTCAAGCCCAGGAAATGGTAGTGGAGCCCTGGCCAGTCTGGATCCCTCCCACTCTAGGGCTGAGGGGCCTCTTTCCATCTCTTTTCCAGGTAACGGTGTCATGGCTGTGCCCCCGGCTTTCCCACAGGGGTCCCTTCATGAGCCTGCAGGTACCCTGGTGGAGCCCCAGCTCTGCCCTCGAAGCTTGGCTGAGGGCTTCCTAGAGGAGGAACTTCGGCTCAATGCCGAGCTGAGCCAATTGCAGTTTTCTGAGCCTGTGGGCATTATCTACAATCCTGTGGAATATGCGTGGGAGCCACATCGCAGCTACGTGACCCGCTACTGCCAGGGCCCCAAGGAAGTGCTCTTCCTGGGCATGAACCCGGGACCCTTTGGCATGGCCCAGACTGGGGTAAAGGGCTTGGCTGCCCCTGTGGGTGGAGTGGGAAGCTCCAAGGTGGATGGTTGGCTGCATGTGCTGTGGAGGAGGAGTATGTGTGTAGCTGTGGACGTGTGTGTGTGTGGCTTCCATCCCTTCCCAATACATACACCAGCTCCTGTGGGTCTCAGACATTCTCCCTGCCTCACTGCCCGTAGTTAACCAAGGACATTAATGGTAGTTCCGTTTCCTCTGTGAGCTATGCACTAATTGCCTCTGAGAGCCCTTCCTTCCGCCACCCCCATCCTTACCTTACCGGATCTCCCTTCTCCCTAGAATGTGGTTGGGATAAGAGAGAGACCAGGACTACTGGACCCTCAGGAGAGACTGGTTGACAGGGGTGGGTATGGAATCGATGCAGTGTATTCAGGCAACCTGGGTTTTATTTCTCAGCTGAAGAGAGGATCAGACCAGAGCCAGGCTTCAGGGCCTGCCTGCTTATCTTTCAGACCTCGGGCTGAGTGACTGCCCCTTGGTGGGGTGCTTGGCAGGTGGGGGAGGGGGAAGAGGCTTCAGGGCAGGAGGCTCAATCGCTTTTATTGACCCCAACTGGGGGATGAAAGGTGGTCAATAATGATCGATGGAAATGCCAGCCTGAGGCTTGGGGCTGAGAGGGCACCCAGAAAGCAGTGGTCCACCCTGTCCTTGTGTCTTCTCTAACCATGGCAGCCTTTCCTTCTCAGACCATCCATTTGTCCTCAGTACTACCCATCACGCTTTATGAAGGGCCGGATATCCCCGTGAGCTCCCTGTACGAGGTCCCGAGGGCTAGTGGGGGCAGAGGCAAACACATAGGTTCTGGACCACAGTCCACACTGAAAAATTGGAGAAAGAGGGACAAGATCAAACCACAGGACCAGGGATTCTTGTCTTAGGCCTTTGGGTGAAGGTGGCAGGGTATGTGAGGAGGTGTTCAGGCTAGATCCTCATGGGAGAGTGAAAAGGGGTCACTTGGTCCAGAGAACAGGTGTCAGGTCTCCAGTTGGACCCCTTATGTCTCTCTCCTCCACAGGTACCCTTTGGGGAAGTGAGTGTAGTCCGGGACTGGTTGGGAATTGGGGGCTCTGTGTTGACCCCTCCTCAAGAACACCCTAAGCGGCCAGTGCTGGGACTGGAGTGCCCACAGTCAGAGGTGAGTGGTGCCCGGTTCTGGGGCTTTTTCCGGAACCTCTGTGGACAGCCCGAGGTTTTCTTCCGTCACTGTTTTGTCCACAATCTGTGTCCTCTGCTCTTCCTGGCTCCCAGTGGGCGCAACCTCACCCCCGCTGAGCTGCCTGCCAAGCAGCGAGAACAGCTTCTTGGGCTCTGTGACGCGGCTCTCTGCCGGCAGGTGCAGCTGCTGGGGGTGCGACTGGTAGTGGGCGTGGGGCGGCTGGCCGAGCAGCGGGCACGGCGGGCTCTGGCTGGCCTGATGCCCGAGGTCCAGGTGGAGGGGCTCCTGCACCCCTCCCCTCGGAGCCCACAGGCTAACAAGGGCTGGGAGCCAGTGGCCAAGGAGAGACTGAATGAGCTGGGGCTACTGCCGCTGCTAACGAAATGAGCGCCCCGGGGGCCCGGCAGAGGGACACATTCAAGGCCCCCAGGTCCTTCTTGGGCGAGCAGATGACCATCAGCCTCCTGGACTGGAGCAGGAAGATCCCCCTCGGCTGTCTGATTGCTGGGACCTGCCAAGGCAGTTCTGACACTACAACGACTTGCTCTCCTGATTCCTGCCTTCCTTTGAGCATTGCCTTTTTGGAACCTAACTCCACAGAGAGGCAACACCTGCCAACTGCTTACCTCACCGTTTCCTTGAGAGCCTCTTGAGCTGCGTGACCTCCAAGGTCATATTTGCTATTTTAGAGAAAAGATCCTGTCAGGATGCGCACCCGTTCTCATAGAGCAGTGTTCTTCAGCTGACCCCTTTCCTCAGTGCCACACAGCGGGGAAGGCCCGAAGACCTTTTGAGACTTGTGAACCTGACTTCAGGGGCATGTTGGTGAAGCTCTCCAAGCCTTGGGATCCTCATCCGTAGGGTGGGGATCCCTACCTCGTGGGGTGGTTGTGGGGATTAACCGAGATAACACTTAAAGTGCCTTGTGCGGTGCCTGGCACATAGATGTTCATTATACCTCTTTTTTTCTGGCCTCCGGTTGGGGAGTCACTGCACTACAAGGGAAGCCCCTCCCCTTGAAGGACGGGGAGAAGTCTTAGCCTCCGTCTGTGGCCTGGGTGAGGGCAGGCTTGCCCTGCCAGAGAGGGACCAATGACTTTATGAAAAACCCAGCCTGTGATTTTTCAGTCTAAGCATTAAAAGCTCCTAAACCTCCTTGTGTTGGTGCTTTTTTCTCTGTCCTGGGAACATGACAGGGGTGGGAAGTGGTTAGTTTAGAATTTCCCTCCTACTTCTTTACTGTTGGTGCTGTGGCCCTGCTACAGCTTCGAGGAATCAGGAATCTGGAGGAGTTGTGATGTAACTTAAACTAGACACTAAGACATGAAATACAAATTTGGGAGGCATGGGCGAAAGCCAGGGGCAGCTTAGCTAAGTGACTAAGCTCTCTGAATCTCTGGATCCAGGACTCTTTATTCACACATTTTGCCCTTCAGCAAAGCAGGTACACGTATCAAAGGTAAGGTTTGGTGAACAGTAAAGGACCATCAGGCTGGGGGAATTGCTGTTCCAGCAGCAGGTAATAACTTGCAGATTTTCAGCCCCTTGAAAGAGTCCATTCAACCTTTTGAGGACTTTTTGCATTTATGATGACCCACTGGACTTGGCCTCCAGCAGTTCTCTTGGGTAGCGGGGGGTGGATGTAAACATTTCCAGTTGCCTTACCAAAGCAGCGGGGCTCTGCTAGGGGCTGTCCAGTGGCTCATCTTCTACTCAGAGCACTCTGGGGAGCAGGTGATGGGTGGATGGGAGCCTGGTATCTCCAGCTACCTCATTTCTTATGTCTGCTGTTGGTGTGCCCCTTTGGCAAGGGCTGGGAAAGTGAATCAAGCTGGGGATAGAGAAGGTCCTTAGACCACCTTAATGAGGAACACAGACTCTTCTGGGACAGGTCATCTCCAGCTTTCAAAATTAAGCTTTTAGTATAAGTGTCTGAGTCTCCCCCATTCTCTACACCCCACATTGTATGAAGAATTTTACTGCTCTTTGTCTTTGGTTCTTTAGAGGGAGCCTCTAAATCCTTGGATTTCCCAAGTGATAGGAATTTCTGTTATTCATGGTGGATCCCTCAGACCGCACCTGAGTTTATGATGAAGTTTGACTCCAGATGAGGGTACCATGCCAGAAAGACCGACCATGTGATTAGAGGGTTGAGACTTTGAGCCAGGCAATATCAGCCTCTAGGGAGGAGAGGGGGATAGAGATTGAGTTCAACCGTGTGGCCAATGATTTTTTTTTTCTGTATCTAATGATTTTTAAAATATTGCTTTTATTGATTTCAGACAGGAAGGGAGAGGGAGAGAGGAGGAAACATCAATGATGAGAGAGAATCATTGATCAGCTGCCTCCTGCACCACCCCGCTGGGGATGGAGCCCACAACCCAGGCATGTGCCCTTTACCGGAAGCGAACCTGAGACCCTTCAGTGCACAGGCTGAGGTTCTATCCACTGAGCCAAACTGGCTAGGGCAGTGGTTGGCAAACTCATTAGTCAAAAGAGCCAAATAACAGTACAATGATCAAAATTTCTTTTGAGAGCCAAATTTTTTAAACTTAAAGTTCTTCTAACACCACTTTTTCAAAATAGACTTGCCCAGGCCATGGTATTTTGTGGAAGAGCCACACTCAAGGGGCCAAAGAGCTGCATGTGGTTCGAAAGCCACAGTTTGCTGACCATGGGGCTAGGGCAATGATTTCAATAAGATATGGCTACATAGTGAAACACTAGTGAAAACTCTGGACCCAAGGCTTTGGTGAGCTTCCTGGTTGGTGGACACATGGATGTGTTGGGAGAGTGATGTTTCCTGATTTCTCTTGGGAAAGGACATGAAAGGTGTATTTTGGACCATCCCAGATCTTGCCTTATATGTTTGTTCATTTGGCTGGTCATAATTGGTAACCTGTCTAATAAAGAGGGAATATGCTAATTGACCCTCACACCATTGCAAATATGGCAGTGCCCACAGTCAGTAAGGAGGGAATGTGCTGATTGACTGCCCCATCCTCAGAGGGTGGCACCCACAGCCAATGAGGGAATGTGCTGATTGACTGCCCCATCCTTAGATGGTGACACCCACAGCCAATAAGGAGGGAATGTGCTAATTGACTGTCATGCCCTCAAAAATGGCAGTGCCCACAGCCACAAGATGGCAGTGCCCAGTCCCCTCAGCCGTGCTGGGGCTGCAGGTGCACGGCAAGGCTGGGCCTGCAGGCCTGGCTGCTCTGCACGCCTGCCTCCGGAGTTCCCCAGTCCCTTCAGCCGCCCAGCCACCCAGGGCCGGCCCGAGGCACAGGCAAGCCTTGGATGGAGGCTGCCCAACTGTCCAGGGCCGCCCGAGGCTCAGGTAACCAGGGCCAGCCGAGGCTTGTGCTGCCGGCAATGGCAGCAGCAGAGGTGTGATGGGACATCGTCTTCCCCTGATCACCGGGTTGCCTCCGACCCTGAGAGCTCCCGGACTGTGAGAGGAAGCAGGCTGGGTGGAAGGACCCCCCCTTCCAGTGCATGAATTTTCAAATACTGGGTCTCTAGTCCTTTATAATAAACTGTAGGTAGAGTGCTTTACTGAGTTCTGTGAGTTATTCTAGCAAATTATTGAACCTTAGGGTGTCATGGGGACCCCTGAATTTATAGCCAGAAGTATAGGTGGCCCAGGGACCCTCGAACTTTCAGCTGGCATCTGAAATGAGGGCAATCTTAGTTGGGACTTTGCCTTTAAACCTGTTGGAGGTGGGCTAACTCCGGGGAGTTAGCATCAGAATTGGATTACAGTTTTGCACCCCACAGGCCGTAGCCGTCTTTTCCTCTCTAGTAGTGAGTAGTCATTGCTCCATGTTGCAGAACACTGGCTCAGGCACTGTGGAATAACTTCCCAGAGAGGGAAGCCGTTGTTCCCTTATGTATTTAGGCAGTCAGGAAAGCTTTCTGGAAGAGGTGGCATTTCCAGTGGCCTTAGAGAATGAGAAGGTTTTGGAGAGCTTAGAGAAGAGTGTTATGTTTAAGGGGCGGCAAATGGATTAGCATTGACTTGACCCAGTTGGGGGGAAAAAACATGAATCCTAGACTAATTTTAGAGACTTTAAAGTACAGTTGGGGAAGTAGGATGCACAAGAAAACACCCAACACTAAGTGGAAACCCACAGAGGGTGGAGGCACTCTTCTTAGGGTACATCTCGCCAGGGAAAGGTTAGTTAGGGTCCGGGCACTGCCTTTGCCAAGCACACTGTATTAGTCGGCTGCCATCGCAACACGCCACAGAGCTGGGTGGCTGCAACAACAGCAAAGCTTTTCCTCGCAGTTCTGGAGGCTGGAAAGTCCAAAATGCAGGTGTCTGCAGGTTTGGCTTCGGGGGCCTCTCTCCTTGGCTTGCGGATGGCCGTCTTCTCCCTGTGTCCCCCCGTGTCCTGTTCTGTGTGTGTGCACCTCCCCAGCAGTTCTCTTATAGGGACACCTGTCATACTCACCCCACCTTCTGACCTTATTTAACCTTAATAACCTTTTTAAAGGCCCTTCCTTCAAATACAGTCCCATTGGGGGCTAGGGCTTCAGCATATGACTTGGGGAACACAATTCAGTCCATAATAGGTACCTAAAGTCAGGGCACTGCTTTTTATGTCTCCCACCAATATCACCTCTAACAAAAGGGTACTCGGGTGTGCTTTTCTCCAGGCTGGGGATGGGGTGGGGGGAGAGGTGGTGATGTTGAAGTTGGTGGGGTAGTTTAGCTAGCTGATAGGACTTAACCCACCAGAATGCCCCCCCCCCCAATTCATTCTAGAGCAGTGTTTCAGTATAAATAAGTGTCCCTAGGGAAGGGAAGCGCATTGTCTTCTCCCAAGCCAAAGGGAATGGACACTTTACCTGCTACAAAAGTATTTTCAAACTAAACTGAAGTGATTTTGCATCATGTAAAGTTTTATAGTCCAATATAATAGGCACTATCCATACAAAGCTGTTTTAACTTTAATGAAAATATGTAAAATAATAAAATACGTAAAATAAAAAGTTCAATTCTTTAGTCACTAAGTTTCAAGTACTCAATAGCCACATGTGGGTAGGGGCTACTGATTGGACGGCGCAGAGAGGGAACAGCCCATCACTGCGGGAAGTTCTGTTGGACAGCACTGGTCCAGAGAGCCGTGGCTTACAGCCCTGCCGGGGGTCCCTTCACCTGTAGAGGTTTTAGGGAAAAGTGTCTCAGCTCCATTTAAGAGATTTTGATTTGTGAGGTCTGAAGTGCAGCCTGGCCTCTCTTCTCCTTGTGCTCTGCAAAGGCGGCCGAGATCCAGGCGGGATCGCACTAGTGCCTTGAAGGCAGTGAGTGAGCGTCTTATCTTCCTTTTGCCGGTGTACAACCCCACACCTGGCACAAAGTAGGTGCTCAGGGCACATTTGCAAATAACACATGACTCTTATTTTGGAGACCTCCCCCAAGGTGCCCAGGCAATAACATGAGGGTCCCCAGAGTTGTTGCTTTTTCCAGTGATGGCGATTCAAATTCTGGTTCAGAGGAGTGATAGTGGCTTAAAAAAAATCTCACCCCAACACACACACACACACACACACACACGTACACACACACGTACACGCATAGGCACACACGTACACGCATAGGCACACACACGCACACGCACACAAGCACACACCTTGATAGAGGCCAGACCGTGCTTGGGGCAGGAGTGGTACCGATACTCTGAGGAATGGAGTATGGGGAGAAAGAGACACTTTCTCCTGTTTTTTACCTTACTGAACCAGGATGGCTTCAAGAAAGATTGAGTCTTGAGGTTGACCACTGTGTGGTCCTTCATTTTCCTTTCTCAATTCAAAAACACTTACTGATGTCCGCTCTGTGTCATTCCCCACACGAGGCACTGTAGATAGTGACAGAGGTGAATTAGGTGGTTCTTCGCCCTCACGTTGCTCACTGTCTGGTGTTGGGAGATACAGGCATATTCCGTAACTATAGTATAAATCAAATGGGAAACGTGAACAAGTTCTAAAGGTTCTCTGGGCACACTGCCTGAGGAAGTGATTAGCCCTCAGGATGTGGGTAGGAGGTGTGTGCGCCTGTGAGATAGTTCTTCTCTCATCACTTGCTCAATCTTGCTACTTTCATGGAGTGGCTCTTCTAAAAGGGGGCCACTGTGTCACATGTCCGAAGAATTTCTCAGCCCCAACTGCAGGGAGACAGAAAGCAGGCTGAGGGGAGGAGCTCCAGAGCCAGGAAATGGCAGGAACTGAGGGCTGGGCGTGGCGCTCTGGAAGTGAGCTCTCTCTTTGATCTCCTGTTCTGTGGATCTATCTCTGTGATGGAAAACTGCAGCAGGTTCTGTCAGGAGGTGTCTAGTTGTTGGAGCCAAAAAACCCCCCAGAATGGAATAGAGGGAGGGACTAGAGATTGTGGCCCATTACAGACTGAATCTCAATTCCTCAAATATTCTTGTTTAGGAGGATGTAGGCCAGCTGTTTTCTATTTTTTTCTTCATGCCCCAAAAAGGAAATAATATCAATTGGAGCATGAGACACTGAGGTTAGACACATGGATAAACTTCCTACCTATGACCATCAGGTGATGCAGAAGTAAATTGCTTTCTTCTACACAAGCCTTACTACCAGCCTGGCCCCAGCCCAAGCTTACCTGCCAAGGTTGAATTATAATGGATTTGGGGGAAACTTTCTCCCCCTCCCAGTTTTGGCCCACATTCTGTCAGCAACAACAACAACAACAACAAAAAACAACTCCAATAAAATTTCCCGCATATCTTTTTACCCATTCTCCTGCCCCTGCATCCAGCTCAAGGCTCAGTGTGATGTCAGCTTGCAGAGGGGTGGCCAAGAGCCCAGAACAGTCCTGCACGGTATAGTCTGTGCCAAGTCGGGTTGCCATTTCCATTTTCGTTAATTAAAGCAGCTTGACCCTTATCATTTCAGGCCAGCAATTTCCTGTCTCCCCATTGGGAGTGTGTGGAGGACATGCCTCAGCAGGTCATTCTGTCCTTCCATCTACCTTGATGGTGCTAACTAACTCCTAGTCCAGCCTGCACAAATGGCTCTCCTTTTGCAGTTGATAGGGGAGAAGTCAGCGTCACACAAATGCCGAGCTTCACTTCTTGGGATCTTCCACTTCCTGTCTTTTTAGGAAGGCCTTCCTGGTGTCTACCCTCAAGCCTACCTGTTGAAATTTGGGCTCAGTTTTGTTTGTTTCTCTGGTCAGTTTTAAGAAACGCGATGACTGATACAGTTGCCTCTCAGAACCTCGTCTGATGGTACTTTCCCTGTGGCCGGGGAGAAGATGTGTTTGAAGGAAGGGTTCGCTTTCCAGCCCTGGGAAGACGCACAGTGGAGCAGCTGGAGTGTGATGGCTTTGCTCCCAGTGAATGTGCGTGTTGCTTCTTACCTAGCTTTGAGGAAGGTCTGTGTGTGACCCTGTGAGGTCACTGAGTGACCGCCTTGCTCCTGTGTGTGGTAGTGAGAGCCATTTTAAGGGACAGGAAGATGTACTCCCTCTGCCATGTGGTCTCCAGAGTATTGCATGCATTTGTGTGCTTTTGTGATTCATGGGAATCTTTTTTTTGGTCTCTGCATTTTTTAAATCTCCCAGATGGACACTTGTGTAATTTGGTTTGACCCATTTTTGCGGCTGTTGTGTCTCTGTGTCTGTAGTATTTTTGTGTAGCCCCTACCTTTTCATGCATCTTCAGGGGACTTGTGTCTTTCTGAGTGTCCTCTGGCTTGTTGGGGAGGGGAGAACAGAAGAAGGAGCCCAGACACGAAAGGGAGCCGTCGGGATGGGGGAGCGTGTTGGGAGGAGGTGCGCTGCAATCTATGGCTTGGAAAACAGATTTGCGGAGGAGGCGAGCAGTGCGGGGCGCGCGAAGCATGCGGGGCGGGGGCGGGGGCGCTCTGGCCCCCAGCTCCTCCGCAATCCAATTAAATAACATTTAAATGCATAACCAGCCCGCTCGGCGATGAGGCTGGAGATTGGAGCGGGCGCGGCGGCGGGCCGCGCGGGCGGCGTTTTGTGGAGCTCAGCGATTCTGGCGGCAATTTCCCCGCTCCGCGCAGCTTTTACGAGCCGGCTCTCGGCGCCCGCCCGCTCCGCTGCGCCCGCCCCGTGCCCGCCGCTTCCCGCCACTCCCGCCTCCGCTCTTTTTTCTCCCTCGCCTTCTTCGCAGCCTTCTGGTCTGTCCAAGTGCGTGTCTGTCCCTCTGTGCCTCTGTCTCTGTCTCTCCCAAGTCTTTGGGTAGCCTCTGCCTCCCTCCGTGTCTGGCTGCTCCTCCTCTCTTTCTTCTGCTCTGGTTCTGATTCCCTCTGGCTCGCCGTCTGTCTGTCTGTCGCGCTCCGGGTGTCCGAGTCTACTGCATGTCCTGTCTGCAGCTCTGCCATCTGTCAGCGTTTGCTTCTCTCCCTGTTTCTGCCTCTGACTGTGACCCCCTTTCCTGGCTGATGGCCTCTCTGCTTCTTTCTAAATCACCATCTCATTATAGCTTCTGCTTCTCTTTACATCGGGGTGTGCGTGTGCGTGTGCGTGTGTGTGTGTGTGTGTGTGTGTTTGCCTCTCTGGCCTCTGCATCCTCCCACCCCCAACCCTTGCCCTCAAGTCAACTTCCGTTTCCCCACTACTCAGAGGCCTGTGGCTGGGCTGTTATGGCCTCACCACACCGGCCTTCACTCCTCAGATTGTCTCCAAATGTGAGCTAAGGGGAAGGGCAGAGGAAGGAAAGGAAGTATAGGTTAAGAAGAGGGGGAGCGTGGTGGACTGGATGGGCTAGGCCCAACTGGCCGATGCTGGAAACGAACGTGTCCCGAGTGCATGATTAGAAGAGACCCATTCTTCCTTTCATCCTTTAGGACCTGAGCACATTCCACACCAGGGGCCTGAGGTGTTTGTTTCCTTTTAGGAGGTCCAGGAGAGTGTTGGAGGGGCATGATGTCATCAGAGCTTGCAGCTCTTCACAGGGTCCGATGAACCCGGCTGGGGCAAGTCCAGGAGGAAGACAGAGAAAGCAAAATGAGCCATTTTGTTTCTTGTATGGGATCAGACTCCACCGTCTCCTCTTCCTCTTCACTCCCTTTCTTATCCTTGCTCAGTCCCTTCAGCATATGGAGCCTGCCATTTACCAGATGCTCCGTGCCATGCAGATTCTGGGGAAGAGCATTCCTGACAAAGAGAACTGCAAGGGCTAAGGCCCTGATGTGAGCGTGTCTGGTGTGTTGGCGGAACAGCCATGCGGCTGATACAGCTGGAGCAAAGAGAGTAAGGGAAGAGAGATGATAGGTCTTAGGTCATGAGAACCAGAGCACATAAGGACTGATAAGTCACATGAGGCTCTAGCTTTTCCACCACGATGGGGAGGCCCTGGAGGGTTTTGAGCAGGAAGTGACATGCCCTGACAGGTATTTTTTTTACAGAAAATTCTTACTGTTTTATTGAGATTAGATTGATAAAACAAGGGCAGAATCAGGGAGACCAGTTTGGAGCCTAATGCAGTACTGGGTAAGAGGTGATGGTGGCCTGGACATGGAGGTGACAGTGGAGGTGGTGATGAGTGGTCAAATTCTGGATGTACTTTGCAGAGAGAGGCAAGGGACTTCCTGATGAGCCAGATGGAGGGTGTGTGAGAAAGAGCGGCATCAGGATGTGACCAAGAGATTTGACCTGAGTGATCAGAACCGTAGAGTTGCCATGGAGCTGGATTTGGGGGGAGTCAGTTTTAGACATGTTAGGTCTGAGGTGCCTATTAAGCATCCAAGAGGTGTCTAGTAGGCAGATTGACACACAGTTCTGGAGTGAAGTCCAGGATGGAGATATAAATTTGGGAGCCATGAGTGGCAATGAATGAAATCCCTTAAGGAGTAAGCAGAGACAGAATTAAAGGACATTCATTCATCAAGTTCAGACATTTCAATATTTAGAAGTTGTGGAGTTCCAAAACAAAACAAAAAAATGCTGAGACATCACAGCAAGGATGATCTGAGAATGGGGAATAGGGGGCCTCTTGGATTGATCATTTATCATTCCCAGCCACCCATGGCCCACATTTAGATGGCTCCAACATACTAACTGGGCCTTGGCTTCATTCTTCTCCAAACTCTACACACCAGCCGGACTGCCCACCTGGGCTCCTAAGGTTAGCATTCTGGTTTAGAGACCAGGAAATAGAATTGGGGCAAAAAAGGACTTCAGTATCTTGGCTTACTAGTAGGGACACTTGAGATACAGTGACTTGTCTAAGGTCCCTCTGTCAGTAGGTTGCCAGGGCTTCCAAGACATAGTTGAGTGCTGTTTATACCACCCCAGGATCACTTCTCAACAAGCAACAAATATTTACTGAGTACTGGAATATACCTCTGTGTGCAGAATAGCAATGGAGGGAGGGTTCTAAGGGGTATAGTGGAAACAGTTCTTGCCCTCTATAAGCTTGAACTAAGGACTCCTGGATCATTTCCCCATTCTTTCCCCATCTGTTTGATTCCTTGTGATTTCCCACATGGACTCTCTTCTTCTCCTTTTTATGCCCTAGGTCTTTCCTTCTCTTTAACCTTGCTCCAGCCCTTTCTTCTAGAACCCTCTCCAGATCACCTGGATTGCCCTAATCATTAGGTAGCTCAGGCCCCACACCCAAGGGTCTTTTCCTAATTTCTCATATCTAATCCATATGCAAATTCTGCCACCCAAATATATCCCAAATCTGACCACATCTCACAATCTCCACTTATATAGTCCCAGTCAAGAGACTTGGTCTTGATGCACTGCTGACCACAACAGTCCCTGACAGTATCCCCTGCTTGTCATCCTTGCTGCTGCTTAGATACCTCCAGTGCTACAAGGCCAGGTGTCAGCATTCCTAAAACCAACTTTTAACTTTAACTTGTACGCATGTCACCCACAGGCCTGTATGGAGTAGGCCTTTTTTGTTGGCTGCTGGGGAAGGGGCAGCATTTTTGTGACTGTGGAAGGGAGCCCCCCCAATGCAAATCTGGGGTTTTCCCTAACAGAGACCTATGTCTTTCCTCCTTGTATATTGCTGTCCTCTGTCACTCTCTTACTGGTCCTCCTTCTTCCCATAGGCTGGAAATTGTGCCAACAGGGAGGGCAGACATTGTTTCTGTGGGAGTCATGGGATATTATTTTCATCTGATTTATTTTAGTCCTTGATGATTCCCATGCCGATGTGCTAACAAGCAGGAACAGCCATCACCAGTATTGCGTGGAAGGTGGATAGATTGATGGGCAGGCAGGGACTGTGTCCTAAATAGGTCATCAGGCCTGGGAGAGGGGATAAAAGGGCTTGGGGGCAGGAAGCCAGTCTGAGCCTCACTTTCTCAGCTCTGGGACACCTTTGGTGGGCCCTTCCTCTCCCTGGGTCCCATGGCCTCCCACCTGTACATTCCCGGCTGTTCTCAAGCTCTTCAGCCCAGAGCCCTGATGATTCTTCTACAGCAAACATGCCCAGCAAAATCTCTTTGAACTTGTAGAGTGAGGAGAAAAGTCTGTGTCCTTGGTGTTGACCACATCTTTTTTTTCTTTATTGTTCAGTTTATTAATTATATTGTTTCCCCTTTTTTATCCCCCTATATCTCCCCTCCACCCTGTACCTATCCCACCCTCCACCCTCACCTCCCCCTCCCCAATGTCCTCTCCCATTGTTGCAAGATTTTTGTCCAATCTCTTGCTGTACTTCCCACAACCCTTTTCTCCCCAAGAATTGCCAGTCCATTCCCTCTCTATGTCCATGTTTCTGTTATATTCACCAGTTTATCTTGTTCATCAGCCTATCAATTCACTTGATTTTTATGTTCATTTGTTGATAGATGTGTATTTGTTGTTCATAATTTATATTTTTACCTTTTTCTTCTTCCTCTTCTTAAAGAATATCTTTCAGCATTTCATATAATACTGGTTTGGTGGTGATGAACTCCTTTAGCTTTTTCTTATCTGCGAAGCACTTTATCTGATCTTCAATTCTGAATGATAGCTTTGCTGGATAGAGTAATCTTGGTTGTAGATTCTTGCTATTCATTATTTTGAATATTTCTTGCCACTCGCATCTGGCCTGCATCGTTTCTGTTGAGAAATCCGCTGACAATCGTATGGGTGCTCCCCTGTAGGTAACCAACTGTTTTTCTCTTGCTGCTTTTAATCTCTCTTTATCTTTTGCTCTTGGCATTTTAATTATGATATGTCTTGGTGTGGTCCTCTTTAGATTCCTATATTTTGGGGTTCTGTGTACTTCTTGGGCTTTTAAGTCAGTTTCTTTCACCAGGTGGGGGAAGTTTTCAGTCACTATTTCTTCAAGTAGGTTTTCATTAACTTGCTCTCTCTCTTTTTCTGGGACCCCAATAATTCGGATGTTGGCATGCTTGAGGTTGTCCCAGAGGCCCCTTACACTATCTTCAATTATCTGAATTCTTTTTGTTTCTTGCTTTTCCAGCCAAGTGGATTTTGCTTCTTTGTATTTCAAATCTTTGACTTGGTTCTTGTGGGCCTCTGGAATGCTTTTAGGACTTTGTGTAAAATTTATTTCAGTCTGTGTATGCTTGATTTCTAGTTGGTCCTTTTTTTTATCCGTGAGGGTCTGGTTCGTATCCTCAGAGGTCTTGTTCATTTCCTTGAGGGTCTCATTCATTTCCTTGAGGTTCTCATTCATTTCCTTGTAATTCTCATTCATTTCCTGGTTGGTCTTGTTTATTTCCTGGTAATTCTCATTAAGTTGATCGGCCTTTTGTAGGAGCCTCTTGAAAAGCCTTATAACCGTGGTTTTGAACTCTTATGTCTTGTCGTCTTTTCTCCTCCATTTCTTTCACACCTGATTTCTTTCCATATCTCTGCATGGTGGCTGCTTTATGTGGTAGATATCCTCAAAGGGACAGTGGCTCAGCCTCCCCAGTTACCCGAGGTGGGTACTCTTACTGCAATCCTTTATGGGTTGTATTCACTATTTTTTAATTTAAACCCAGCTTGTTGTTGTTAGCCCTAGGAGGGTTTGACCTCCAGGCCAATTGGCTGTGAAGGGATACTGTGTTCAGGTTGGATGGGCGGAGTCTCTGAGCTGCGCAGGCAGCCTCTGTGTCAGCTATGTGCTATGTGGTGCTCGTGCGCGCGGGTCTCTGTTGGATGGGGATGACTGCAGACACCTCCAAGAGAAAGCCGCTAGTCTCTTCCCCTTGCCAGACAACTCTGCCTTTCCCCAAACGTGTCTGCACACCACCCAGGGTTGTAAAATAGATGGTTTCTGGAACCAGGAGACAAGTTTCCAGGGGGCAAGTCGCGGGTTTGTGCAACCCTTGCGTGGAAACTTCTTTTCGCTGCCTCCGGGTTTCTCGCAGACTAGGAGCCTCTGCCGCACCCCCGCTTCCAGGGTGCAGCCCCCGGACCTCGGACCTCGCCTGACACTGGGGAATCTGTGCAGTGGGACGTCTCCACGTACCCTGGATCTCGGACCTCGCCTGGCGCTGGAGAGTCCGTGCAGTGGGACGTCTCCGCCCTCCCTGCTGGTGAAATCCGGCCGGGGTTGCTGCTCCAGCCCCAGCCCGCGTGCGCGACCAGGACGGCTCCTAACCTGTTTCTGTCTGAAAGGCTGCGCTCCCGCTGCTCCTGAGTCTCAGTGTCCCACCTCTACTCCTATTAGTGGAGTTTTCATTCAGCCAGCTTTCTGGCGATTCTGGGTGCTGTCTGTTCTGCTGTTATGTTGTAGTTCTTAAATCGTTGCGCGGGGCAGAACAATAGGTGTTTACCTATGCCGCCATCTTGGTGTTCTCCATTGACCACATCTTTGATGTGTGGCACGTAGTAGGTGCTCAGTACACAATCAGTGACCAAGTAAAGAAACTTTTGGTGCCAATGAGGAAGTTTCTTAGCTACTATCTGATTTCAGTGATTTTCAGTGTTAGAAAGCAGAGGGCTAAGTTTTGGGTTCCTTTGTAGTAATTATTCATCCTTAGCTTTCCTTTCTGGACATTTTCTCACCCTTACTTGTTTAGCTCTTCCTACTCTTTCATAGGTGTTTTAGAAATACATATATATATATATATATATATATATATATATATATAGTTGATTTCAGAGAGGGAGAAAGAGAGAGAGACATCAATGATGAGAGAGAATTATTGATTGGGTGCCTCCTGTATGCCCCCTACTGGGGATAGAGCCTACAACCAGGGCATGTACCCTGGTGGGGAATCAAACCATGACCTTCATAGGTGGACGCTCAACCACTGAGCCACACTGGCTGGGCTTTCATGGGTGTTTTAATGGTTCTGTTTATATCTGTGTCTTATATGGTAGATCATCTCATATTTTCAGAGGGAAGTGGGGAGAGACAGCATCTCTGAAGATATTGTCATATTTCACTTCAGCTGCTGTATGATTTTTTCCCCCTTGGTTGCTACTTCCAGGTGGCTGCCAAATGAAGGGGTGCTGATCATATGTCATCACACCAGGTCTTGCTGGTCACTGGGGGGAATGCCTGGAGAGCAAACAAAAAACCAACCTGAAGTTTGGTGAGACGGCAGGATTGAAGGAGGGGAATCAAGGGAGGACAAGAGAAGATGGGAGAATCAAAAAAGGGCCAAGAAAAGATAGGGGAGAGCAGAGATGAGACAAAAGGGAAGGGTCATAGGATCTAGGCCTTAGCTTGTCACCTGTAAAATGGGGATAATAGCATTGTCGTCAGGAATGAGAGAGTTAACACATGTGAAGTGCCTGGCAGGTAGTAACCTTTATATAACTGCTTGATGATAAAGATAATAAATGGGGATAATACTGCCTATATCACAAAGGGTGTTATCAGACTCAGGGCTTGTAAAACACTTTGTAAACTGCAAAATGCTAATGCTTTAGCTGAATAATTATTATTCCAATCTTTTAGTTCTTTTGCCACTGTCCTGTCTTCATGCTGATGAAGAGGGAGCTGACAGAAGGAGGTGTAGACTGCTGGGTTCTGGTCTGCTTTGGGGACTGTTTCCTTCTAGCCCTTCTCACCTCCTCCTGAGCAGAGTCCAAACCCCTCACCCTCCCTGCTGCCTCAAATGCCCCGAGACACGGTGCTGAGAAGGTAGGCCTGGCAGGTAGGGTACAGGAGGGAGGTCAGGGGGAAGCCAAGCTGAAAATGAAAGCTGGGAGGGGGCAGTGGAGCAGCGCCTGCCCGAATCATGTTGTATAACAAGCTGCCCCACCTCTGGCTTGTGTTTCTCCAGATAGCGCTCTTCTTCCTTTGTCTCTCAGCCTGTATTCCTGTTTCCTTTCTTCTCTCCTAGCCATTTTGCCTTATTTCCTTCACCCATCAATACTCTCTAACGCCTCTTAACCCTTTCCACCCCCCTGACTTCTGTTCTGGGACTCTTCATTTTCTGTCCTCCTGTCTGTGTCCTCTCCCTGTAGGGTTCTCCCCAAACACCCTTTCCCCCCAACCCCCCACAACCTCTCACTGACCTCATCTCTGTGCCATTCCCTTTCTCTCTTTCTGCTTCCATATTCCTCTTCTATTTTCTGGTTACTTTTCCTTGTTGGTCCCTTTGCCCCCTGCTCCCAGCCTTTACCCCTGTTCTCCTCCCTTTCTCTCCCTGTCAGCTTCACTGCTTGGATTTAGGGTCCACTGTGTAGTCCTCATTCATGTGATAAAATCTCTCTCTATAAAAGGCTAATATGCAAAGTGTCCCCTCGGGAGTTAGACCCCGAGACCAAAAGTTCAATTGCTCGCTATGACGTGCGCTGACCACTAGAGGGTGGCGCGGAATGAAGGAAGGCCACGGCTGGCAGCCAGAAGGCCCCGATTGACCCTGATCACTGGCCAGGCCTAGGGATCCCTGTGCACGAATTTTATGCACTGGGCCTCTAGTAATAGTAATAACAAGACTAAAATTTAATGAGCACTTACTATGGACAGTATTCCTCTAATCACTTAATCTTCTCAATAATCCTGTGAGGTAAGTTTATCTTCCCTGATTTACAGATGGGGACTGTCAGGAGTAGAGCGGTTAAATAACTTGCTGAAGGTCTAATAGGTAGTAAGTGTTGGAATTCGAGTGCAAGCCAGTCTGTTAAAGGAGCCTAAGCTCTTAGCCATAGGAAAGCTACTGGATAGTAGGATACTGGAAACTGTTCCTACTTCCTCTCCCAATGAAGTTAAAAGAACCCTCTTTAAAAAATATATTTTTATTGATTTCAGAGAGGAAGGAAGAGGGAGAGATAGAAACATCAATGATGAGAAAGAATCATTGATTGGCTGCCTCTTGCATGATTGGGGATCAAGCCGCAAGCTGGGCATATGCCCTGACTGGGAATCTAACCGTGACCTCCTGGTTCATAGGCTGACGTTCAACCACTGAGCCACGCCGGCCGGGCAGAACCCTCTTTCTTGAAACATCATCTTGGCACCCCAAATTCCTTCAAAGGTCATATGGTCCCTTCTTTCTCTGCACAAGACCAGATCTGACCTAGGGAGAGTTCATTCTGCATGTCAGTGCTACTGATGATTGCACTGCCAGGTGCTGACGACCTGGCACTCACTGCGTGCATATCACCTCGTGTAACCAGCACAGTAACTGTGAGGTAGCTACTCGTCTCATCCCCATTTCACAGGCGCGGGGAAGAAAGTAACTGGCTCACGGTCACACGGTTCATAAGAGCAGTGCCAGAATCTGAACCCAAGCAGTTTTGCTCTGGAGAATCCGCCCTCCTTGACCATGACACTGCTTCACCGGCCTCCTAGGAAACAGGTTGAAGTCTCCTACTGAACCCAGCCACTAGCCCAGCTGTTTTGAGAAGTTCTCAAGGCCCATCCCATCCTCTAGCTGCAGCCTGTTTCTATGGCACTGCCTGTGGTAGTGTATTCCTTGCCACCAGCACTGACAGCCCCCAGCCCTAATCGGTGCCTGAGGGGATTTATTGGCTGCCATCCCCAGGGAGCAGGGAAAAGTGTCTTCCTCTCCAGCCCTGCTGCCTCCCAGCCCCTTGTCCTAGCCTCTTGTGGTAACTGATTTACTCCATGGCTGGGGGATTTGGCTGCTGTCTGGCTCCTACTATAAATTCCCCGGGCAAATAACCGAGCTCTGCCTCAAATTGGCCGACGGGGGAGTGAGTGAGCCTGGAGCAGATGGCCACTTTGGCCGTGGGGCAGGGAGGGCAGGGGCAGGCAGGGAAGGCTCCTGGCTTTCTTGTGCACCCATGGCCCCAAGGCCAGGCTGTGCCTTGCTCAGGCCCATGGGGTCCCTCTTAACTTTCAGAGGATTTAACTGCCCATCCAAACATCTCCTGACCTCAGCACCAGTGGGTTCCGGTTGAAATTGAGTCTTATCTCCGCTGCCCCATCTGAAGTCTATTTGCCTGACATGGCTGCAAGGAGGAGAGGACGGACTGCCATCTCTGGGTTTGATTATGCTTCAAAGAGCGGAGTATTGCTTGGCTTCTGAGGGCCCCGAACAGCGCACACATTTGATGTAGGTTCTGCCCTCCTGAGAGGGGCTCAGACTGAAGCAGAAAGTGGTAAGAACTTCCTGGTGGGAAGAGGTGAATGATCTCAAATGTAGGCGGCTTAGGGTGGGGCTGAGTCAGGTTGGGTGAACCCAAAGAGTAGGGGTAGTCTCTAAAAGGGAAGGAGGGAGAGATAAGGTAGCCAAAACCTTCCACCTTGTGGCCCAGACTCAGAAGCACAAGATGGCTGTCCTGGAAAGGACAGGTGGGGCTACGTAGAGTTGTCCTTCTGTCAATGCCCCTTGTTCTTTGGGTTTCCTCCGACCCCTCTTTCTCCCTGCCACCCCTATCTGCCCCCTCTCTTCCTTCCCATTTGCCTTATCTTTCCCATTGTGTCAGCTCTCTGAACCCGGAAAGCACATCTGTCGCTCCACTGACCAGCCAGAGGAGGTGGGCTTGAGCTGGAGCTTGGGGCTCTGGTTCTACTCCCTGGAACCTTGCTCAGCCTGGAGCCTGTCCCTGGTGTCCGTGCCATTTTGTTCTTATATTCCTCATCCATCTTCCCTTCCCCCTCCCTGCCCCCCCTGCCACGGCCGCCTCTGCCTGGGAGATTACAGACACTGAATCAGCAGCCAGCGCCACGTTCTGCTGACAGGGGACTTTCTGTCTCTGAGGGCTCCTGGGTGGGTTCAGGGTCCCTCCAGGGCCTGGGGTTTGGGGTGGGAGGAAGGAAGGGCTGGTGGGTAGAAAGGGAGAGGTGAAGGGCAGAAGATAAAGGAAAAAAGAAGGAGAATGGAGAGATAGAGGGAGAGAGGGAAAAGATATTTGGAAGAAGAGAAGATAGGAAAAGATAAAAGAACTGTGAGAGATGGGGAGAGAGAAGCAGAGGGTGGAAAGATGAGAAAGGGTTTGCAAGAGGGAGAGGGGGAAGGTGTGGAAATTAGGTGGGGAATGATTCTGATCACCAGCCTGCAAGTCCAGGCCTGCTCTCCCTGCCCCTAGTGTCCACCCAGCAGACCCCTTAGAGGCTCAGGTTCATTGAGACTAAGCTGAGGGGTGCAGTTGGGGCCTGCAGGCCCTGGGTCTGGGGCTTTGCCTTGCACCTCCCTCTCTCCCTCTCACGTGGTGGTTTGTACTTCATCTTGTTTGCGGGGCGGCTGGGCCTGCTCTCGGGGTTTAATGATCTGTGCCATTATTTATAGCTTTGCGCGCTGAGAAACACACTGAATTTATCGCTTGCTTCTATAAATAACCCTGGCAAACGGGTGCCCAGGGAGGAGGGTGGAAGAGGGAGGGGGAAGCGAAGAAAGGAGAGGTGGGGGGTAGGGCAGGGGAGGTCTGTGTGGACTCTGTCCCCAAAATGGGGTGACATGAGTGCTCAAGGACAGCAGAGGCTGCAGGACTGAGTGTGGGTGTGTCTAAGGGCAAGTTAATACGATCGGGACAGTGTGTGCCCTGATGACGAGGGGAGTGATTGCATGTGTGAACTGCATGTGTGTTTGTGTTTGTCTCTGGTGCCATGTGTGTGGCAGTGAGGCTGGAAAAGCACAATGCAGCCCCGAGGGACGCTGGTCTATCGATGGATGCGCAATGGGGCTGAGAGGCAGCCCAACTAGAATCAGGCTCCTTTCTCTATGATTAGGGTGACAGAAAAGACCACAATGAGACGTTCTCAGGGTTCAATGGTAGAGGTGGTAGAAGGAAAAGGTGAGGCCTAGAATTAGGCTGTGTATTTGTCTGTGTGTCTGACTAGTCCTGAAGATGCTTCTAGGCTCCTGTGAAGCAGGTACAGGGTCCCTTGATCCAAGATCCAGAGGGACCCTGGCTTTGGAGAGGAGGCAGGGGTTGTGCAGTTGGCTGCATTACTCTGCAAAGGGCCCAGCTAGAAGTCCTGGCCTAGGATGGGGTAGAGGCTCCTGAGGCCCACCTTCCCGGCAAAGTGAGTCCCAGTGCTGTGCCTGCTGATTGGTCTGTGCCTGCCTATAGACAGCTGTGGCCCCTCCATGGCTCCTCACCCTCACCCCAGGGCTGTCCAGGACAGGTCTTGGGAATGGAAGGCCTAGCACTGCTCAGGCGGAAGGCAGTGGTCCCGCCGGCTTCCGCTCCCCAGCCCAGTCTCCTGCTCTGCACTTCCACACAGAAATGGCTGCAGCAGCCATTAGCTCCTGGAAACACTCTGCATCTCTAATGAGGACATTTACATATGTAACGAAGAACCCTCACAGGTGTTGGGGAAGCTTCCCTTACTTTCTTTTTCCTCTCTTGCCAGCTGCCACTTGACCTGTAGCTCTGGATGGGGGGTTGGGGTGGGGGCGGGGGCAGGTGAGGAGGTTGGGGAGACGGGGTAGTTACCTGCCTACTGGGCTGGGAGATGTTCTGAGGGGTCGAAGGAGCAGGCAAGTTGGCGCAGGGTTCTCCTTTCTGTGTCAGAAACAGGCAAGGTGAAAGCCCATTCTGTGTCCAGCCCAGCCCAGTGACATGTGTACATATGTGTATGAGCTTGCTCACAAGCACAGAGAGAAGGTCAAGGTCAACACGCCCATCTTTGCCCAAGCACTGCAGCATACGGTAATGTACCCAGGTTAGTGCAAGTATGCAAAACACGTCCCAGGCTGCACCCATCCATGCATCATGCACACGGCTGCCAGCACACGCTCCTTCACACTCCTGCCCTGGCACCAACGCTGCAATTAGAGAAAAACGCACCTGCACCGGCACTCCTCCATCTAAACAGGGCCTCTCCTTCCCTCCTCTTTCTCCCTACAAACTGAAGTGTTCCTCATGGAGTCCTCAGCCATTATTTAGGCAGAAAACTACCCACCTTTCATGCTTATTCAGACCTATTAAGCACACAAGCGTTGTGTTTTGTTTGTTTTTTGTTTTTAAATGAATAAGACAGGCCTTCACACCCTAGATAAAGTGAAATTAAAATGAAAGAAAAAATATCAAGGCAAGGGTGGTTGGTAGGGCCAGGGGTTAGGAACTGAAGGAAGGTGGAGGGGTTTCTGGGAGGAGCAGAGACTGGGGGCTAAAGTCTCCACAAGGTCATTCTCAGGTTATTCCCTACAACCTGACTCTCCAGCTGCAGACCAGCCAATCTCCAGTGTGAGGCCTCCTCCCGCCCTCCCGTTGGTCCTGCTGAGCCATGTGACAGTCCCCTTCTCTGGCAGCTGCCCCCGATAATGGATGCAGCTGCTCAGCTGTACCTGTTGGGGGACGGGTATTGCACAGCTCCTAATTACCTCCTTCTCCAGCCGGGGCTGGGGGCTGGGGGCTGGGCTGTACAGCGGCTCCCTCTCGCTCCACTGGGGCTGGGCCTGACATCAGGATCGAGAGCCAGACCAGGCATCTCCGAAGATAATCTGGGGTGCTGGGGTGAGGGGGCACTGGCCTGGGCTGTGGAGAGGGGAGGTGCTTCTGGAAGGCTGAGAGAGGGAACAAAGCACATCACAGTGACAGCATCCATGACCCGGGAGGCTGGGACAGGACTTTAAATAAATGTCTTTTCTCCAAGTTCTTCCCACTGAAGGAAAGACTCAGGTTAATGCCAAGGGGAACTTCCTGGCAGTCAGAGATGAGACATACGGGAGCGCAAGCCAGAATGTGGAGGTGTAAAGGTTTGGAAGATTTCTTAGCAGGTGATTCAGATCACTGCCCAGTAGGAGGCTCAGGGCAAACAGTGCAGAAGTCAGCTGGCGTTAGAGGAGCAGGGAGTGCAGTTGAATTTGGAATGGTTTCTGGGAGGGGTGAGCTTGGGTGACCCTGACCTGGACGTTCGAGGAGGTTGTCACAGATCAGTGCGTGAGGCTCTCTGCCTGGGTGGCCTGGGGAGGGGTGGGGAGATCTCGGGGTTTGGCAGAACTCCTCCAGACTTATCCACAGGGGCACCAAGGTCTTGAGGGCAGACGTGCGTCCAGCAGTTCACCAGTACAGTGGGTGTCCGGGGGGTGCTGAGTGCTCAGGCTGGAGGTGGGAAGAGATACTGATGAGGAAATGAGACTTCTACAAGATTTGTTCTGACTCCAAGATCCTATGAATCCCCAAATTAGGATTCTCCATGGTTATAAAAAGGAAAACCAGGGCAGGGGGAGCAGAGAACTGCTGAAAACCCCAGGAATCCTGGTCACCAGCCTCCTTTCTGTGGGGGTAGTGGATCTGAAGTTGTGACTGTGATAATTGCTAATCACTATTCATTGGTACTGTAGGTCACAGTAACGACACTCCAGCAGAATTCATTAGTCACAGTGCGGCCATCTTTGGGAGTCTCTTATCTGAGGGAAGAGAGGGGAAGGATGACCAGAACCTCTTGGTATCCTATCCCAAAGGAGGACAAAATAAAACAGCTATTCTGGTAAGGCTGGTCTCTTTGTTACTTTAGTCACTCTTGTAGTGAGGAGCGTAGTGGGCAATGAGGCCAGGGGCGGGTGGGTTGCTAATGGCTCCCAGCGACCCTTCTTCTGAATGGTTCCCTCATCTCTACTGTTTCTTCCCAGGGTGTTTTCTCCTCTTCTCCATTTTTACATGGAGGGGGTTGGTTGTACTGTCTTCACAACAGTGCCCCCTGTCTCCCACGACGCCACTCCACTGCCTGTCTGAGCTCCTGGCCTGTGCGTGGTCAGCCCTTCACCACCTCTCACAGCCCTGGTGTCCTGGTGCCCTGGTGCACCCTGGCGTGAGATTTGGGGGGCCTGTTATGTGAGGAGATGCTCTCTCTGTTCTGGGTGTGTGTCTGCTTTTAGAAGGGTTTCTTCATGTGCATGCTGGGGTGCAGGCCTGCAGAATGTATGCGGGGTGGGGGGTGGGTAGCACTGCTCTTACCCATTCAAGGCAGTTATGAGAGGGAGATAGAAGGGGCGGGGAGCTGGCCATCCATCATCTCCCCCCCACCCAGAGCAGAGCAGGGCAGTTTTGTGACACCAGGCTTTCCTAATCTTAGCATCATGCTTATGTGTGCATGCATGTACATGCACGCGCGCGCGCACACACACACACACACACACACACACACACACTCACACCTAGAGATAACACACCAGTACTCAGCCTGACATGCTGGAAGCCTCAGATTTTTCCCAGGTGAGCTACTTCCAGGGCAAATTTCCTCTTTGCATGGGTCCTCCTCCTTCCCCAGATGAAAATTTCCCATGACTCCCTAGCTCCGGTGGGTGAGGCTCAGCCTCCCTAGCTTACCATTCAAGGGAGTCTGATCTGGTCCCAATCTGACTTCCGTAATCCTCCAGCAGGAGTATCTGTCTCAAGAAGATGGGTCAGCAGAAACCGGGTTGGCTCAGTGGATAGAGCGCTGGCCTGCGTACTGAAAGGTCCCGGGTTCGATTCCGATCGAGGGCATGTACCTTGGCTCCGGGTATGTCCCCAGTAGGGGGCGTGCAAGAGGCAGCTGATTGATATTTCTGATTTTCTATTCCTTTCCATTCCTCTGTAAAAAATCAATAAAATGTAATTTTTTTTTTTAAAAAAGAAGAAGATGGGTCAGCCCTAACTGGTGTGTCTTGGTGGATAAAGCGCCAGCCTGCAGACAGAAGGATCCCAGGTTCCATTCCAGTCAAGGGCACATGTCCGGGTTGCAAGCTCCTTCCCCTACAGGAAGCAGCTGATCAATGATTCTCTCTCATCATGGATGTTTCTATCTCTCTCTCCCTCTCCCTTCCTCTCTGAAATCAATCCTATATAATAAAAAGCTAATATTCAAATAGACCAAACAGTGGAACAACCAAACAACCGGTTGCTATGACATGCACTCACTGACATCCAGGGGACACGCACACGGAACTTGGTGGGCGTTGGCCGCAACAGGATGGTAGAGCAGGTGAGCAGACCAAGGTGGGGCGCCAGTCCCTGTCATTGGGGCAAGCCTCTGGTTGTTACTGAAAATTCTTTACTCCTGCGTGCTGGACGCTCGCACCTGCTGCTGGCGCTGGCCCTGCTCACACCCGCTGCCAGCGCCTGGCGCTGCCCCTGATAGCTCAGCACAGTAGTGGGTGTGTGGTGGCTACCAGTCCCAATCATCCCTCAGGGCTTCTCCCCCTCCCCTTGCTCCTGAGGGGCAATCAGGGCCGGCAGCTGCCTTGCACCCACTGCTGGTGATGGCCCTGCTCTCGCCTGCTGCTGGCACCAGAGCTGCCACTTGCACCTACAGCCAGTGCTGGAGCCGCTGCTCGCACCCGCTGACAGTGCCGCCCTGCTCACACCTGCTGCTGGTCCTGGTACCATCTGTGCATGGGAGCAGTGGTGGCAGGAGAGGGGCTGCCAGCAGATAGGGGACTAGGGGCTGTGGTGGGAGGGGCTGGGCAGGGGTGTGGAGAATGGGCTGAGACCTGCCCCTGTGCCCACTGCAGTCTCGAGGCCCACAGTTTCTTTCAAGGTACACGAATTCATGCACTGGGCCCCTAGTAAAAATACATTAAAAAAAAGAAGATGGGTCAAATGCACTTATTTCCTCCTCCTGCACGGGTCACCAGGGATGTGCCCTTCTCCCACTCACCTCTCCATTGGGTTAGACCCCCTCCTCCAGGAGGCCTATTGATTGCTTCATCTTATAGCATCTTCTGCCTTAGCTTCGTCCTTGACATTTGGAGAATAAGTCTTTCTAGAGGTTGGGTGAAAGGACCCTTTCTCCCCGCTTTGAGCCTTAAGGCAGGGTCTGTATTTATTCATCCTTATTTCCTGGTGCCAACATGGTGCCTGGCATCTCTGTGTGTAAATAGCTGGGAGCCTGGCTCCTCAGGAGGAACATCCATCTGAATTAGATCAAGTCCCTGCTCTGACTCTCCTGGCTGTGATCCTGCCTGAGCAAGCGGCTTACCTCCCTGGGCCTCAGTTTCCCAGTGAGGCTTGAGGAGTTTAGACGTCCTCCTCAGAGGTCCTGTGTTTTTGTGGTGGTGAGGATAGAGACGTAGATGCACACACAGTCCCTTTCACCATAGATGGTGAGGAGGCTGACGTGGTAACTAGGTCAATGACAAACTCAAGGGTCCAGAGAGTCCCTCCTGCCCCCACCTCTCTGAGACTAGTGTCAGTTCTAGATAGATCTGTGTGATTGTAGACCACCTTTTTCCCTCTTGCACCCTCAGCTTATTTATATGAGAACTAGTATTAATGTTGAGGATTAATGTTTGGGGCACTAGAAAAGATTCAGTAGTTAGAAGCTTAATTCATGCACACAATCCATAAGGGTCTTCTTCCCTTCTCCTTTCTCTTCAGGTAGGCTCTGCTCTGTTTCTTTTCTCCTTGGTTATTCCCTGGGAGAACCCATCCTCACATCACCTCCAATCAATCAAGGAGGGTGGCAGCAGCCCTTAGTGGGGTCCCTGGTCGACAGCCTGCTGGGAGAGTTGGGTTACGGAAGGCCTCAGTGAGTTTCCAGTTAGTTCCTCTGCTGGAGTCTCTCATGCCACTGCTGCTCTGCAAGAATCGCGGGATTTCCCACCACCCCAGGTTCCCATAGTCTCAACTCCCCCGCCTCCAGGACATCCTGCTCCCCTATCTGACCCTGACCTCTGGGATGGCTCCCAGCCCGAGACACGTCCCCTTTGCCTCATCATGCTTCCCTTGGAATACTGAGGCTGGACTTGACTACAGGGGCCAGCAACATTCCTCAGAAATGTGAGGAAGGGGGAGGGTCTTTAGTAAGGCGAGACCCCTGTCCTACATTACGGCCTCTGGCTCCCCTTCACTTCCCACATCACCCCATGGGAGAGGGTTAGATCCAGGATCCAGAGTGCTCCTGTGCCCCGAGCCTTCACAAGACCTCAGGGGCTGGAAACGTTGTAGGGAGCTGAAAGGGACCTGGAATATGTTCAGGGGACCCTGGGATCTGCCTTCCCAGCCCCTCCTCTGTATGTGACCTCCAAGGACCTCAGCGCTTCCAGACTGGGGAGTAGCTGCTCTGTTTATGGTATGGGAGGCTTATCCTACTGACACCTCCCAGCCCAGGGCTCTTGAGGAAAGGAGGGGATGGACTGTGGGAAAACTGAGGAAAAGGAACCAAGGCCAGCTTTGGAAGGAGGTGTCTTGGTGACCTTTCCCCCTCCTTGGAGCAGCTGGGAGGACCTACTAAAAATCTAGCATTTTCTCCTAGGGAAGAATGACCCCAAAAACAAGCTGGGGAGGGGGACCGAGGCGGGAAACTGAGGACAGAGGAGGGTCAGCAATCTGTGGGGCAGAGTGCGAAGCTGCTGGAAGTGAGAGGTAGAGAGCCAGGAGCGGAAAATGCCAGTCTGAACTCCGTGAAATTGGTTTGGCTGTGAATAGGAGCAGAGCATCGGGCCATTGTAGATAAGAGCGTGAGGGCCCTCGAGCCTGGGGCTGAGTCACCGTGTTTCATCTTTTTGACTGGGACCTGCCGCTGCTTGTGGGAGGCCAGGAGGGGGAGGAGGTTTGGGCAGAGTCACACAGCACTTGCCTCCGCCCGGAAGCTGTCCTCTCCTGACTTTCTCTTGCTCTTAGTTTCCCAGCCACTGTCCATCCAATTGAAAAATATGTACTCTCCACTCTCCACAACACCTCTGCTCTCTCCAGCCTGGTCTCCCCCGAAATAGTTATGTATGAACTTTGACCCAGGGAATCCGCTTGGGGGAGCATTTTGGGAAAACATGATAGAACCTCGTAAAGAATTCCAACAGCTTGCAAACAGCCTGTGCTAAATTGCCCCTTCAAGTGAAAATTAAAGCAAATGACTATTTTATGGCCATGTTTTCTTGGGCTGCAGTTATGGCGGGAGTGCGGGCAGCTCAGAGCGAGGAAGCACGCAGAGGGTGGAGGCATTCAGGGTGGTGTGTACCTGGGCAGGCAGGAGAGCAGGCAGCTCTAAATGGAGGCCCCCTGTTCCATTCCCTGCACCCCTCTTGCCCCCATCTCTTGTCTGTGCAGAGGGAGTGTGGAAACAACCCTGGGCCAGAAGATCTCTCTCCCAGTGTGATCCTGCAGAGCTCTTGCTCCTTGTGGGACCCCTGTCTCCTGGCGTGCCTGTGGTGGAAGCCCGGGGACCATCCTGGCCAGGGCTTGACCTGAAGTCTGTGGCACCCCCAGTTTCTGTGCTGGCCTCTGGAGTTGCTGCTAGGGCTGGCGGGACTGCAGTTCAGGCTCCAGACCGCCACCCCCCTTACACTATTTCCTCCAGACCTACTCCACCATTGTGTATTAGGATTCTGAGTGAGGCGGGTTCGAAAGGTGGTTCTAAGGCAACGATGATGATGATGGTGATGATGATGTTGGTGGTGATGGTGAAAGTGAAGGAAATCACAACCTACTCTAATCCCTTCATTGTGCAAATGAAGAATCGGAGGCCCAGAGGGAACGTGTTGGGGAAAATCCCCTTCAGGCCTGTGAGACCCTAAGTAAGAACATGATAATGACAACAGTGGTCCTTGTTTATTGACCCCTAGGATGTGCCAGGTCTTACATGCTATGCATTTCCGTGGGTCATCCTATTTAAGATTCAATAACTGTGTGAGGTCTGGTTATTCCTGTGAGAACCCAAAGGCTGAGGTCCTGCAATGGCAAAGATGGAATTTGAACCCTGGCAGTCCCTCTCCAGGGCCTGGCACTCGCTCACTGCTCACCTGAGGCCTGGATCCAGGTCACCCACCTGCGGAGTAGATGCCAAGCCCTGCTGACTCAGGGGCCGGTGCTCCTTCCCCCAGACCAGGCTGTCTGGAGGCTGCTGTGCATGGGACCATGGGGCGCACCTTGGAGAAGGGGACTTCGCGGGGCAGAATGGTGTTTCTTTTTAAATATATTTTTTTATTGATTTTTTACAGAGAGGAAGGGAGAGGGACAGAAAGTCAGAAACATCTATCAGCTGCCTCTTGCACACCTCCTACTGGGGATGTGCCCGAAAGCAAGGTACATGCTCTTGACCAGAATTGAACCTGGGACCTTTCAGTCCGCAGGCCGATGCTGTATCCATTGAGCCAAACTGGTTTTGGCCAGAATGGGGATTTTTGAAGGAGGCTTTGAGAGGCTGAGAAGAGCTTTTAAGTGTTATGAAGGAATACAGAAAGCTAGGAGGATTCTTTTTTTTTTAATCTTTATTGTCCAGTTTATTAATTACATTGTTTCCCTCTCCCCGCCCCCCATAACTCTCCTCCACCTGGTACCCATCCCACGCTCCGCCCTCATCTCCCCCACACTGTCCTCTCCCATAGGTGCATGATTTTTGTCCAGTCTCTTGCTGCACCTCCCACACCTCTTTTCTCCCCAAGAATTGTCAGTCCATTCCCTCTCTATGTCCATGATTCTGTTATATTCACCAGTTTATCCTGTTCATCAGATTATTAATTCACTTGATTTTTAGGTTCATTTGTTGATAGATGTGTATTTGTTGTTCATAATTTATATTTTTACCTTTTTATTCTTCCTCTTCTTATAGAATATCTTTCAGCAATTCATATAATATTGGTTTGGTGGTGATGAACTCCTTTAGCTTTTTCTTATCTGTGAAGCACTTTATCTGACCTTCAATTCTTAATGATAGCTTTGCTGGATAGAGTAGTCTTGGTTGTAGATTCTTGCTATTCATCACTTTGAATATTTCTTGCCACTCCCATCTGGCCTGCATCATTTCTGTTGAGAAATCTGCTGACAATCGTATGGGTGCTCCCTTATAGGTAACTAATTGTTTTTCTCTTGCTGCTTTTAATATTCTCTCTTTTTCTTTTGCCCTTGGCATTTTAATTATGATGTGTCTTGGTGTGGTCTTCTTTAGATTCCTATATTTTGGGGTTCTGTGCACTTCTTGGGCTTTTAAGTCAATTTCTTTCACCAGGTGTGGGAAGTTTTCGGTCACTATTTCTTCAAGTAGGTTTTCATTATCTTGCTCTCTCTCTTTTTCTGGCACCCCTATAATTCGGATGTTGGTATGCTTGAGGTTGTCCCAGAGGCCCCTTACACTATCTTCAATTTTTTGGATTCTTTTTGCTTCTTGCTTTTCCGGCTGAGTGGATTTTGCTTCTTTGTATTTCAAATCTTTGACTTGGTTCTTGCGGTCGTCTGGACTGCTTTTAGGTCTTTGTATAATATTTTTTTATTTCGGTCAGTGTATGCTTAATTTCTAGTTGGTCCTTTTCATATCCTCGTAGGTCTTGTTCATTTCCTTGTAGGTCTCGGCCTTTTCTAGGAGCCTCTTGAAAAACCTTATAACCGTGGTTTTGAACTCTATGTCTAGTCGTCTTTTTTCCTCCATTTCTTTCACATCTGATTTCTTTCCATTTCTCTGCATTGTGGCTGCTTTCCTGAGTTGATCCATTAGCTTTGTGTGGTAGATGTCCTCTAAGGGACAGTGGCTCAGCCTCCCCACTTACCTGAGGTGGATACTCTTGCTGCAGCCCTTTATAGGTTATACAGTATTGTTGAAGTTAAGCCCAGCTTATTGTTGTTAGCACTAGGAGGGTTTGGCCTCCAGGCCAATTGGCTGTGAGGGTCAGCTGTGTTCAGGTTGGATGGGTGAAGTCTCCAAGCTGAGCAGGCAGCATCAGCTCTGCCCTATGCGGCACCTGGGTCTCTGTGCCGGGTGGTAACGGCTGCACACACCTCCGAGAGAAAGCCGTCGCAGATCTCCACCCGCTGCCAGACAACTCAGCTTCTCCCCAAATGAGTCTGCACCCTCAAAGTCTCGCCCAGGGTTGTAAAACAAAGCAGTCCGGTGGTCTCCCGAACGAGGGAGCAAGTCACGAGTCCTCTCTGTGCAGTGGTGCACTTCTGTTCCCAGTTTACGCATAAACTGCTGTTCCAAGTTTACGCGCACTCTCCACAAGCTTGCCCTCTCCACAAGCTCGCCCTCTCCACAAGCTCGCCCTCTCCACAAGCTCACAGACCTCTGCCTCGCCAGGCTTCAGGGTGCTTTCCCACTGCCCAGTTCTACCCCGTATGAGTGTGGGCTCCCCAGACCTTGCCCAGAACTGGGGAATCAGTGCAGTGGAATGCCTCCGCCCTCCCCATTGGAGAAAACCAACTGGGTTTGCAGCCGCCCGCCCTCTCAGCTGGCGCGCGTGCAGGACTCCAAACCTCTCTTCACGCGTATCTTCAACGCTGTGCTCCACCGCTCCTCTGAGTCACAGTGTCCTATCTTTACTTTCATTTGTGGAATTTTCACTCAGCCAGCTTGTAGTTTTGGAATTGTTGTGTGGGGCAGCAAGATAGGTGTTTACCTATGCCACCATCTTGGTTCCTCCCCAGGTTTCAGGTTTAATTCCTGCGCTAGGAGGATTCTTGATCAGGGAGTAACTGTACAATAAATATGACATAACACCCTCTCCCTGTCCCTTACCCCATGACTGCCCACCTAGGAAGAGCTCCCACAATATTGCAGCCGGCCTGCCCAGCCTGCAAAGCCTCTCAGTGACACCCCTACTCCCCCGTACTTGTCCCTTTTCTCCTGGCTGTTCCGGCCTCTTCTCAGGGGCTTCACTGCTAGAACTGGATGTTGGATCTGGCTTCCTCCTCAGAACACAATTTATGGTGACATGTCGGAGACTCTGTTTTAATGAAGTTGCAGAAGTAGGTTAATGGGCTGTGGGTGTTTTTCATTCCCTTCCCCCTGCCCCATCTCCACCCCTGGGCAGATGAATGATGCCTCTCCCAGCATGATGCAAAGTCGGGCTGAGGATCCAGGCCTGGACTCCGCTCACACATCTCTTCGTGGCCTTCTGCTTGCTCCTGGGCATTCTTCCTCCTTCCTGTGAGGAAAGTGCTCAGAGTGTCTAGCCCCAGTTCCTTCTGCTACCTCTGCCCAGAGGGAAAGAGCATGGCCTATGTGAGTGGCAGGGGCAGGAGCAGGGGTGGAACCCTGGGGAAGAAGGAAGCTGGAGTTGTAGGCGATGGAATTCTTTTGGGTTGGAAAGGCATGGAGGTGGAAGCTTAGCTACCTGGACCTGGAGAACTCTGCAGGTTTTGGGGGAGGAACTGATTTCTGGGAGCCTCTCCAGTTGCTGTCCCTGACTCTCTGATTCGTCTTTGTGTCTCCTGGTGCCATGCCTGATACATGGCTGCTGTTGCAAATGTTTGCTGAGTGAATGAATGATGGATAAAAAGAATGAATGACTGGCATAGCCGAGCATCCAGCCAGGAACTAAGGCTGCCAGTTTGATTCTAGGTCAGGGCACATGCCTGGGTTGTGGGCCTGATCGCCTGTGGGGGGCATCCAGTAAGCAGCCGATCCATGATGTTTTTCTCTCGTTGATGTTTCTATCTTCCTATCACTCTCCCTTCCTCTCTCTCTCAAAAATCAATAAAAACATATTTTTAAAAATGAATGAATGACTCTTCTTTTCCTACCTCAAGTTTCTGGGGCTAGAGCTCCTCCTAATCTATGCTTACCTCTGAAATGGCTCTCAGCCTGTTCATGCTGGGGACCCCTTCCTTCCCACCTCTCTGCCCAACCCTTGCTCCATACTTCCTCCTCTCAGGAAGTATTCCAGGATTAGGCTGCAAGAACAATTCTCCGTGTGCTCGCCTGGGTCCAAGATGAGGGTCTGGCATCCGAGGAAGATGACAGAAGGGCCTGTACCTTTTTCCTCCAGATTCTCCCCTCAGCAACACCCAGCCAGGGCTTTGAGACAGGTGGGAGCCAGAACCCAGTTGTGGGGGACACAACCCAGAAGCATCATCCTGCTGCCCTGGCCCTTCTCCCAGGTCTTTCCTCCTCACAGAGAGCCTGGCATCACAGGATCTGGCCTTCAGTCACCCCCTGGGGAGCAAGGACTTTCCACACTCCCAGCCCCTCGCTGTCAGTAACTGCCGCTGGCCACCAGGGTTTGGGACCTGAACACCAAGATGGGGTGGAACAGGCCTTGCTGCCCTGCAAGGTCAGATTATCCCCTCTTCTGAGAACCTGGGCCACCTCGCCCCCCTCAACTCAGGCTTCCTTTGCTCCCTCCCCATTCTGGGCCCAGGCTTGTGGACTTTTAGACCAACCCTGTAGAAATTCCAGAGAAACCCTACCATAAAGCCCAGAATCCCCAGGGTAACTCCACAGGAATCCCCAAACCCTCCCCCACATCAGGGACCTAAGCTCTATGGTAACACTCAGAACTACCCAGCCCAGGAAGTGCCACGGTGCCTCCCCACATGACACAGGAGCCTCGCCAGCTCCCTCAGGGACACCTGAGGCTCCTATCCCACCACATTGTGTGCTTTCTTGACTGGACAGGACATTATCTCTGAAGACTCCAGAGCCCCTCCCCCCACCTTGCTTCCCATTCAGTTTCACTGCGGCCCTGGGACAGGGGTGCACAGGGCTGGATGTGAGATGTTGGGAGCATGGAGGGTGTCCATCAAGGTCCGGTGAAGGGACCTCGTTGTCTGCCATGTTGTCAGGATGTCCCAGGCGCTCAAATAGGAAACCTAGAGGTCACCTTGGGAGACCCTTCCTGAATTGGTCGGGTCCAAGTTTTATTCAGAGATGGGTGAGCAGAACGAGGACCAGTTCCCTTCTACTCAGTTCCAGCTGGGGGCCCCCTCATCTGAGGTACCGGGAAGGGGCCTGGGAGGACAGCAGACCAAGTGGCCCCGGTGGGCGGGAAACCCAGGTGTAAAACCTGGTTTGCGCCTGATGCGGGAATTTGGGCTGTGGAAATTCCCATGGTGAAAAGAGACAGGACAGACACCACATGTGTACCTGCATCTGCTGTGCACATCTACGCCTTTTGGGTCTGGATTGGGGGGACGGGGGCGGGTACTGAAGGGGAAGATGAGGGAGGGCAGGGAAATGGCACTTCAGAGGGAAGACGCTGAGTCCAGCCCGGGTCTGATGGAGGAGACACACCCAGGACTGACTTAAAATAGTTGGAGGGGGGTGTTCAGTGCAGGGAGGAAGAGGAAAGCGCAACCAAGGGTTTGCAATCAGGAGGGCTTTATGGAGGAGGAGAATGGGTATCAAGATGGGAAAAGAGAGAGCAGCAGAGGGGGAGGGATCTAGTTGGGGATTCTGCAGCTTAACTGGGGGTGAAGTTAGAATTTCTGGGTGTAAAACTCTAAGGAGAATGGAGTCAGGAGGCATAGGGACTCGAGACCCTGCCCTCAACTCTCGACCTTAAGCAATTCACACGCATTTCCAGTGTCTTCTGTCTCCAATCTTATTGGATAAGAACTTTAAGCATCCTTGATTTTAAAAAATATATATTGTTTTTATTGATTTCAGAGAGGAAAGGAGAGGGAGAGAGAGAAAGAAACATCGACGATGAAAGAGAATCATCAATCAGCTGCCTTCTGCACATCCCACATCCTAGGCATGTGCCCTGACTGGGAATCAGCTGTGGCCCTCTTAGTTCCTGGGTCGATGCTCAACCACTGAGCCAAACCACTGAACAACACCAGCCGTTTTTTGTGTGTTTTTTTTTAAGAGACAGTGAAAAGGAAGGGGAGTGACACACAGAGAAACATCTCTGTGAGAGAGATACATCGATTGGTTGCCTCCCACACATCCTGTCCAGGGCTGGGGATGGAGCCTGCAACCAAGGTACGCACCCTTGACGGGAATCAAACCTAGGACCCTTCAGTCCTCAGGTGGTGCTCTATCCATTGAGCCAAACCAGCCAGGGCATGTATTCTTGATTTTTTCCCCATATTTTTAAAAATTGATTTCAGAGGTGAAGGGAGAGGGAGATAGAAACATCAATGATGAGAGAGTCATTGATCGCTGTCTCTGCACCCCTACCCCCACTGGGATTAAGCCCATAACCCAGGCATGTGCCCTTGACTGGAATCGAATCTGGGACTCTTCAGTCCGCAGGCCGAGTTTGGCTCTATTCTAGCCAGCCCGGGCAAACATTCTCGATTTTTAAAAAAACCTTTGACAGGGGAGCAAAGCACTTGGGAGGAGGATCCTGGGGCCCACGGCTGAATAGAGACAAGCAGTACCTCTGCTGGGGACACGCACCCCTCCCCCTCTGTGTCACTCCCCTTCCCTTCCACTGTCTCTAAAAAGAAAAAAGAAGAAAAGGAGCCTGGCTGGTGTTGCTCAATGGTTAAGCATCGACCTGGGAACCAAGAGGGTCCTGGTTGATTTACAGTCAGGGCACATGCCTAGGTTGTGAGCTCGCTCCCCAGTGCAGGTTGTTGGCCCCGGCGTGTGCGAAGGGAAGTTCTGATGGGATTTGGACAGCATTCGGTCCCAGCTCTGCTCTACAGCTGTCCTTTCTGCAAGCCTCAGTTTCCCTATCTGTGACACAAGAGGAGTCGCACTGGCTGATTGCTCAGAGCCCCGCCCTTCATCTGATATTTGTTTAATAAGGTTCAAGGTCTTTAAAAGAATCAAATGACTGCTGAGGAGCTTTGCCAAAACATAAGGCATGCTCTCAACACGCGGGGCGGAGGGCTGCCTGGGGCGGGGGACGTGCTCCGAGGTGGGCCGGGCCACGGTCCAGAGGGGTGGGGCCCTGCCAGGCTGACGCAAAGAGCTCAGCCCAGGCTGCTCCCACCCCTTCCCACAGCCCTGCCTTCCTCCCCGAAGCCCAGCCCCGGCTTTGGGGGCCAAGCCCTGCTCAGGCTGGGGGTGGGGGTCCCAGGGGCAGGGGCAGAGGGGGTGGGAGCCTCCCTCTTGAGTGGCTTCGAGCTGGAGCACAGCAATTACGCGGGAGGATTTATGTCCCTTTGCCTTTAATCGGAAACTCGGTGTCAAGAAGAAAAATCTGCACTGTCCTCCGGCCCGGCTTCCTGCTTTATCATTATTATTGGAGGAAGGTTGATTTGGAAACTTAAAGAAAAGTGGGGTTGGGGGTGGGAGCCACCGGGGAAGGAGAGGTGTGGGGTAGGAGGGTGGCCTTCCTCCTGGTTGTCCTGGTCTGTCCCAGAGGGGGACCGAGGGCAGGACAGGGGCGGGGAGGGTAGGTGAGAAGAGACTAGAAGGACATTAAGAAAGGCGTAAGGTTGTGGGGTCGTGGAAGGAAGGGGTCTCCAGAAGTTGGGGGGACACCAGGAGAAAGGGAAAGGGTGGGCGACCATAGGGGCAACCAGGAGTTGAAGGGATGTGGGAGAGAAGAAGAGAACTAGGGGGCATGGAGGGAAGGGCAGTGGGTGCTGGAGGACATTGTCGTTGGGGAGGAGAGGGTGGAATAACCAGGAGGGGGCGCCAGGGCTCTTGGGGGGATGCTGGAGGAGAGGAGGGCTGGGGGTCATGGAGGGAAGAGGCAACCAGGGGCTGGAGGAGGGAGAGCCAGGGGCTGGAGGAGGGAGAGCCAGGGCTGGGGCTTGTCAGGGGTGGGCCAGGGGCCTGGGACTGTGCTGTCAGCCTCTACCTGCCAACCTGTCCCTGAGAAGGCCACTCCGCCCCTGGCTCACCCGGGACCTTGGTGTCGGGTCCTGGGTGGAGGGGCTGACCTCCTACAAAGCCCATGTTTCCCCTCCCCGTGGGAGCTAGCTCTCCGGGCAGTGGGTTCCATTGACTGGGAATGTGCTGAGGGAGCCCCTCGACTCTCAGGCCCTTCGAGGACTGGAACAGAAGTACCCACGGGGGAGCCCTGTGCTCTGGAGAGCAGGAGGGACCCAGGAGAGAAGCCTCTGTCCTAGCATCCCCCACATCGTTGATGGAAGTCCCCCTCGTATCTTACCTGTGTCCCTCCTGCTGCTGTGCTAGGGTTTCGTCCTGACGTGGGGAAAGGCCTCAGCTCTGGAACCAGGCTCTGGTCCTCACACCACGGGCGCCTCTGTGAAGCCAGGGTGTGTGTCTACAACGTGGAGACGCAATATCTACATGACAGTCATAGCAACATGTCAGGATTAGAGACAATTCGGTCAAGCATCGGCAGGTACTCTGTTTCCCCGAAAATAAGACAGTATCTTATATTACTTTTTGCTCCCAAAGATGTGCTAGATCTTATTTTCGGGGGGATGCCTTATATTACAGCGAGTAGGTCTTATTTTCGGGGAATGTCTTACTTTCGGGGAAACAGGGTAGTAAGCCTTCAAAAGGCAACGTGCCCATCTGGGGGCAGTGCCCACTATATGCAACTTCTTCAGTTACAAAGCACTGACCAGTCCTCTGCGCCTTCATCACCTGAGCCTCATGACAACTCAGCGAGGGAGCCTGGGCAGTGTCATTGTCCTCCCTGGTGGTGGGGTCCGTGGAACAGAGCCCCTCAGGGACTTGCCCAAGGCCACACAGCACGTCACTGGGGCAGCCAGATGAGACGGCCCATAATGCCTCAGGAGGGACCTGAAGACCTTCCCCGGTTCTCTTTCCTCCATCCGTCCCTCAGCACCCCACACACAGCTCCTCGGCCCCGGGATGTGGCTCCAGTTTGGGGTGCTCAGCGGAGTGGCTCTGCTTCCGATCCTCCTGCAGTCTGGGCTGTGCCCACCCTCACGAGCCTCCTCCCCAGCTCAACTAAGAGGTTTTATAGCCGTTTACGAGCAATTTCTGTCCATATATCACCGGAGATATATAGCCAGGCAAATATTAGGGACCCAAGCGGAGGTTTTAAGAGGCAAGTTTTACTGCTGCTGAAAGAAGGAGTGATGGACAGCCTGGGAGACCCGCCTCCCTCCCGCGCGGCCGGGCGGTGGCAGCAGGGGCTGGCGTTCAGCCGGGAGCACCGTCTGCGAAGCTGAGTGTGGCTCTGGCGCCCAGGGGTGCCCGGTGGAGGATAGTGATCTAAGGGTGGGCTCTGCTCTTCCGAGAGCCATGCGAGGGGGCGGGAGACCAGAAGTCACAGCCGGCTCCGGTGGGGCCCCTCTCCAAACCCCAGCAGGAAGACGCTGCGTTCCTTTGCGTGTGGGCCACAGAACGCATTCACGTGAGACGCCAGGAAAGCACTGTCCCCGGCCGCTGGAGGGATCCCCGCCTTCTGCCAGAAGTCTTTAAAAACTGACCTGAACGAGGAAATCCCATGCCGGAGGCTGAGGGCTAGACAACGCGGCCTCGTACACTCTCTCTCAGGTCCTGCAGGTGACTAGGTGTGGGAGCGGGCCAGCCTTGCTCCTCCGTCCCAGGCCCAGCCCGCCTGCCCCTGTCCCCAACACCCCCGCGCGGGCTACAGGGTTGGGTGGGTACCGAGGGGTGTGGAGAGCCTTCTTGGCTGGCGGCATGTGGTGAGGAGATGTCCTGGGGAATCCTCGCTCCTGATTTAAGCGACTCGGACAGCTTTATGGCGCCTCCTCGAGCGAGCCCCCAACGTTGGCCGTTTAACTTTTTAGCGTCGTTTAATGCTTGGGCTCCAGCGGACAGGCAGGCCCCTCGGCCCCAGAGGCAGCGGCACTAAATCAGGACACTCTGAGGCCCCGATAAATAATTTTTACAGGGCACGGAGCCCATAGATCACCAGTCGGGGGTGGGTGGGGGGAGCGGCTGTGATATTTCAACCGATTGTCATATATGACTACCCTGTGCTCTGATCCAGGTCATCCACATGGCAGTGGCCTCATAACCACAGTCAGAGCCCGGCCCCGGCATGGGGCTTGGGGCGGGGGGCGGTGGGGAGATGGTGCCCCCAGGCCCTGCCCCGAGTGGCCAGCCTGGAACCTGTGGTCTGCTGCATCGCCCTGGTCTGCAGTGCGTGGTGCCCCAATCCGAGCTCTCTCTGGCACTGGGAGAAGGGAGGACTGCGGGCAGGCTGGGCAGAAAGAAGAGAAAGAACTTTCTGTAGACAAAAAAGTCACTTTAGACCACCTTCCTGGTCCTGCGAACAATTGCAAGCCTGAGGGCTGGGGAGAACAGGCACCAGGAAGCCAGAGGGAGGGCACAGTTCACAGCTCACAGCTCTAGTGAAAGACTGAGGCAGAGACACAGGTGGGAGGTGAAAGAAGACCAGAGAAACGAAGGTGGAAAGACCCAGAAAGAAAGAAAAAGAGAGAGAAGCAAAGGAGATGGACAGAAATCCACCTAGAAAGGACCAGTCCTTTCTAAAACCTGTACCAGAGAGACAGTGGTATGGCCAGGCCAGGGAGGGTGGCGTCCATGCCAGGCTAGAACACTGTGCCCGAGGTCGCCCTCGGCTGGCCGCAGGCCCGTGTCTCTGCGCCAGCTCCACGCGGCTCCCTGCCCACCCCTCCCCTCAGTGCCCTTGCCCCGTCCCCTCATCTGTAAGATCCTGGGATTTGCAGGGACACTTAATCCATATGGAGCTGATTCATTCCCATCTAAATCATCTCCATGAGCCTCCCTAAGAGCCCTCTGATGTGCCAGCCGCCATTCCTCTCCCCCGGCGGTGGCGGGCTGGGGGCTGCCAGTAAACAAACCTCAGCCGCCACTCATCCATCCTGCATCGTCCATCAGTCCAGCTGATGCCATCCCTCTCTCCACCTCTGCTCCTCCCACCTGGTCCTCCAACCCCCCCCTATCGCTGTCAGTCCCTCTGTGCCCCCCTCCTCCTCATGCCTCCTCTAGTAGGACCTCCATTGCTCAGCCTTATTTTGGGTGGGATCTTGAGGGATCAGCTCTGCCACTCATCTGCCTGCACAGGAGCCTCCCCTCTCTCCTGGCTCAGCAAGACGGGGGCTCTCCTGGTTCACGCCTTCCCGGAAGAGATGCCTTCTGGTGACTTCACCACAGCATTGACAGCCCCACTCGGGGACTTTCTTCTCTCTAGCTTGCATGTCTGAGATTCCTGTACGATCGTGTCTAGATGGAGGTGAGAGTAACATTATGGGGTTCTGTGCAGGTGTGAGAGTCTCCAGCATTTGTAATATGTACCTCTAAGGGTTAGTGTGGTATCGGGAGCGCAAGACCAATAAAAGAGCCCTCCTCATGTCTCCCCCAGCAGAGTCCAGCCCAGCACATAGTGGGTGCTTCCGTGTTGATAGCTTGCTTGCCTGATCTTTTCCAGCTCCAGGGAGTCCAGTGACCTCACATATAACACAGGGAGGGTTTCAGTGGGATGATCCAGTGGGTCTGACGCAGGACCCAGGTCATGGTGCCTCTGGCCTGGCAGGGTCTGCAGGAAACACGGAGAGTCTCTCAGCCTGTCCTCCCACCTGCACTTCTTAGCCCAGGCCTGGAGGTTGGGCCTTCCCAAGCAGCTATGTCTTGGCAACAATGGGGCTGAGGAGGAGGAGCAGCAGGTGCTTGTGGGGACTTCCATGGCACCGTGGCAGAACCTTCACATCTGGGGGAAGCCCTTATGCTTCACATGCCCTAATAAGCGGGGGAATAGGGGGTAGCATTGCTGCCCAGCTCCAGCTTTAGGTATGATGTCCTTCCCCTCTCGTGTCTTCTCGAAGCCTGGGAGTGGAGATTCTGGGGACGATCTGTGGCTCTGCTAGCCCCTCAGGAGAAGAGGTAGGGCAGTTCTTCTGGTCCCATTCAGTGACTCCATCCACAGTGCCAGTTGGGGACCAAGTTTGTCTCTGGAGTAGAAAGGTTGGGTTAGAGGGTAGTTACCCTGCAGAGGGATGGTATGGGCATGGGTGAAAGGGTGGAAGTAGACTCACAGGGAGGGATGAGGGCAGCATGTGTGACAGGAGTGTCCTTGCTTGGATTCCACAATGATGGCTAGTGGGAGGTGAGGGAGGTGGGAAGATGGGCCTTCAGATGCCCCCAGTGGCTGGTGCCCACCACTGCCAGCCCCTCCCCAAGACCCAGAACACCTGACCTCCCCCAGATTAGACCTGACCAGGGAAAGAATCCCACTGTGTGAGTCCCAGCCCTCCCCTCACACTCCCTGCTCCCCATATGATTTCCCAGCACCTCTCCCCCTTGTCCTTGGTCCCCTCCAGGGAGCCACTCTGAGTGCAGAGAACAGGTGGAGCTCTTCCAGCTGCCATCCAGCTGTGAGGGTCCCTGACCTAGCCCTTCCCCCTCCCTGTAGGAATGAAGGCTCTAATTCTAGTGTGAAAGATGAGAAGGGTAGGGTGAGGGGAAGAGAGGCCAGGGCAGGGCATAGGGAAGCTAACTGCTGGCCCCAGTTGTGGGAGGGGAGGGGGCCTGCAGGTGGCAAGGCCCAGCTTAAGAGTGATGGAGTGCTTCTTGGTTCTCTGAGCTAGAGACATATGGGGTATATAAGGCCAAACAAAATGAGAAATTATTGCCAAAGAGAAAGAGAGGACATGGGGGAATAAGAAAAAATTCAAGCCAGGGAGATTCAGTGCCACCTGCACCCTCACCACCGTGACGACCCATCTGTGCTTGGCTGGATCAAAGTCCAAGAGGAAGAAGAGTCCTGAGAACTGACCCTCAGGACCCCCAGGGGAAAAGCTGATCCCCCAAACTGTGCTTTCCCCGTGTCACATAGAGTAAGTGCTCTAGGTGGGACGGCAGGTGGAGCTTTCCCATCTCCCTCCTTCCTCTCTCTCCCTCCCCACCCCCTCTCTAGTCCAATGGGGAACCAAAGCTCTCTTCTCCCATTGGCTTGGACCTCAAGGCTCTCCCAGCCTCCTGCACTCAGTGGCTCCTGCCCTCTCTTATCCCCTCTGGAACTCCCCTTCCTGCAAGAAGCCTCCAAGGCCTCTTCTCTTCTTGCACACCCCCTCCCCCAACCCCAAATGAAGACTCCACTTACCCAAACTCGTGGCTGACATAAGCCCTTTAGGATCTACTTGTGGGCTGGCACCTTTGTCCATAGGATTTGAAGTTTCTTTTGTCTGTCTGTTCTCTATCACTCAATATATCCGTGTGTCCAACTTTGACCTTGACCTCCACGATGCAGGCAAGAATCCAAGAGTTTATGTGGTCACCAGCACAGCTCCAGGAGCAACCTGATTTTTGTTAGAGTTGACAGCCCTTCTTCGAACTTCATGAAGAGAAGTGGCTGGAAGGATGTGAGGGGCCTTAGAGGGCCACAGAGGGTGCCTGATGCCCTTCCCCTGGGGAAGCCATCTCCTGCTACAGCAAGTGTCTGAGGCTGGGCAACAGGAAGAGCTTCTGAAGGCTCTTAAGGATGAAGGAGAGAGTTCCAGGTTTCAGTGAAATTTTGAGGAGGGAAGACCTTGACCTTTCTACGCTTGGAGGAAGCAGAGAGGTGAGTCTGGAAAGGGTTACTCCTCCCTTGCAGGACTGACCCAAAAGAGGGAGGGCCACGTTCTCTTTCAAGAGGCCTGATTCATTCACTCTCCATGCCGTTCCATTCACTTTTTCTTAGATAATTGTTTGTTCCTTGGCCAGAAATCTGGTTTTTGAACCCCCCTCTCCTATTCTTCCTGTGATCTGGGAACCATCTTGGGAACCAAGTCCAGCTCCATCTGAAGGAGCCCGGAAAATACAGAGGAAGAGCCTTTTCTGGACGGTGATGCAGCAAATGTACCAGGTGCTGGGACTGCCCTGATGGGATGGCCCTCCTCTCTTCTTTGAATGTGAGGGGGAAGGAGAAGAGGACGGGTTGGTGAGAGCAGGGTGTGGTGTCGGCTAGAAGGGCACCCCCGCCCAGCTGGCCAGATCCAAACGTGCACAGATGGGAATGTCTTCACAGCCAAGGGCCCCTTCCTCCCAAGGAGAGAATCCCACAAGTGGGGAACATCTGGATCAAACCGCAGCCATGAAAGTCCAACATCAAACGAGGGTTTCAGAGCGACCCTCCCCACAGGCCTTGCTCCAAGAGAAATTGCAGATCTTCCTGCTTGAAGCTTTTAAGTGTCACCGAAACCCTCAAGTTTGGGATCGCTCCCGGAGACAGATGTCCCCAGTGAGCCGCTTAGCTTTGATTGCCCCAGCAGGAGAGTGCGTGTGACTGGATCCTGGCTGTGTCGGGGGCTAGCCTGGGATTTAAAGCTGTGATGAGGGGGCTCCAGCAGTTCAGCCCAAGGGCTGGGAAGAGCGGACAGGTGGGCCTTTTAAAACGTGCGGACATCAAAGGTTTGAGCAGGCTCCCTTCCCAGCACTGGCGCCTCCGGACAGGAAAGCAGTGATTTCACCACATAACTGCACGTAGGATGGATCTCAGGCAGAGAACTTCTGGGGAATGTACAGAGGGGAGGGAGGGTGCTCCCCAGAGGGGAGGAAAGGGCAAAGAGGGTTTCTCATTTCCAAAGAGCCTGCCCAGGCCAAGGAAATGGGGCCATATGCTGCCTCCCTCCTGCTCCATCCCTGTGTCTGAAGGGAGGGGTGCATTCTTCTAAGGTGGGGAGGGAAACAGCTGCAGCAGGGGGAGGTGGAGCAGGATCTGGATGGAGAATGAAGGGGAAGCAGAGGTGTCTCTCCCAAAGGCAGGAGGAAGGCTGCAGAGCCTGTAATTCTGGGAGACACTGGGCTCTTCCCTCCCTGCTCCCCAGGCTCCTTCCAGGTCTAGGAATCAAAAAGCACAGCCCTAGGCCACCGTGCTAGCAGGGGGCATGGGCTGTGTGGCCCATGGGTTAGAGAGGTGCCCAGAGCTGGCTGGAATCCCAGGTCAGGTCTGAGTCATCTACCCGGGGAATGGGTGAGAGTGCTGGCACATTGACACCCACTCTGACCTTGGTTTAAAAAGCCGGTGGTTTATTCTCAGGGTAGAAGATGACAGTTGGGAGAGGTGTGAGGAGAAGAGGTACCATTTGCTTCCAGTTTACATTAACCTGCCCCCACCCCATTCAGGATGCTTTCCTATCCCTCTTCTCTCTCCTTCCCCCAGAGAGGTTTGTGGGTGCGCATGGTGCTCTGGATGCCTGTGTGTGCCTGCAGTGTTGGTCCATCCCGCACTGCTTTATGAAGGTCCATTTATGGGTCTTTCTAAAATATATATATATATTTTATTGATTTTTTTGCAGAGCGGAAGGGAGAGGGATAGAGAGTTAGAGATATCGATAAGAGGGAAACATCGATCAGCTGCCTCCTGCACACTCCCTACCGGGGATGTGCTGCAACCAAGGTAGATGCTCTTGACCGGAATCGAACCTGAGACCCTGAGTTCGCAGACTGACACTCCATCCACTGAGCCAAACCAATTAGGGCCATTTAGGGTTCTTTCCACACCTTGCACTGAAGACACAGACTCCCTCACTCTCCCTGTGCCCCAGTGGCAAGTGCCTGGACCAGTGGGTGCTCAGCCATGCTCGTTGCCCCTCTCCAGCTGGAGCCCTGCCCCCATGGCCAGCACTCTGGGGACAAAGGACAACCCACCTGAGGACTCTCCAGCCGCAGACCCCTGAGGGCTCCAAGGGCAGCTCCTGGCTGACCGTCCTCTGGGAGTCCTTTGGCAGGACCCTCGTTGACAGCTCTTTCTCCCACTTCTGAAGCTTATTGTCCATATGGTTCACCATCATTTTATTTTTATTCTCATTTTAAATTCTGGGAAGGATATGTTTCTTTTTGTCACATGAGACCCAATTTTCTCTGGGACCAGGCTCTGTCACCCCTTCGCTACATGGCCCAGGCCAGCACAGAGGAGCTCCACAAGGCCCTGGGCTGGCCGACTCTCTCCTCCGAGTGCTGGCGCATCAGTCTTCCACGTGGTGGCTTGTCTGGGGCTCTGACGGCTGCACATCCAGGAGCCACTGAGTGGGGATGTCCTGGCAGGAGGGGGTGAATGGGACCCATGAAGGAGCCCCAGCCCTAGTGAGCCGGGACCCCGAGAGCATGAACGACTGTGGCTGAGAGACACCTTGATGGGGATGTTGTGGAAATGGCAGAGGCCAGGCCGGTGGGTTTCATTCAGAAAGACTCTTTGGGAGGGGAAAGTGTGAAAGAGGTTGAAAGGAGAGAAGGGGAGGGTTAGGCAGAGGACAAAGGACCATGTATCCAGCTGGGGTAGACTTGGCAGAGGGGGAGGAAGCTAAAGAAACTTTGCCTGCAGGTGAGGGCCCAGCTGTGAGCCAGACAAGCCTGGTGCCCAGAGGGACGCTGGCAATGATAAATATTGAGTCTGAACTCTGAGGATTATACCCACCCCACCATTACCCGCTACCATCTCTCCACGAACTCTAGACCAGATGGGGTGTGTGATTTCTAGGACCAGCTTGACCTGTGCTCTGGCAACATCATCTGACACCAAGCTCAGTTCAGATCAGCTCTGCTCCACACCCTCCAGGTCCGCCCTGGGGCTGGAGCGGCCTTTGAAGTTGATGGAGAGAAGATTGGTGAGCTGTGTGCAGAGCCTAGATCTCCCAGCCGTCAATGAGGTGGGGAGGATATCCACTTTGAGCCCCTTTTTGGGGGCTGAAGTGTTGACACTTTAGTTGTCAAAATGTAGGTTTTTCATCCTTGAATGCTGTGTGAGGCTGACTAAACCAGCAGGTATCTCTGAGCTGTAGGGTGGCAGCAATACTCAGTTCTAAGGACCACTATTCACTGCACTCCTGGAGCACAACTCTAGGTGGTGCCATTCACATAGAATTCAGTGTGTGTGGGGGGGGGCTCACCCCCAGCTGTGTGACAGTGGGCTGCCATCAAGCCTTTTTTTGGGTCAGGTTCTGTTTACCGGCCTAAGCTGGTCAACCTGAGAACCAGGAATATTCTTTGCCAGGAGACGGGGAGATGGACAAAATGCTCTCCAAAGTTAAGTCCTCGTCAGAAGTGGGCCCCAGGAGACTGGAGCTGTTCTGGAACCGCAGGGCCAGGGAGCGGTATCCAGTCTTAGACTAGGAGGCAGGGAAAAGAAAGGACACATTCCACCCATCAGGAAAGGAATACTGCCTTACACCCCCAGATGGAAAAGGGTAACCCATATGTAAGCACCCAGTGGGGCTGGCACTTAGTAGGTTTGCAGTTAATATGAAGGAATGAGAATTGGTGTCTACATTCCAGTCTCTAGATCTGAGGTTCTTGGAGGTGGAAAGGCATGGGAATTTGCTGAAATCTGAAATGGGAGCCTGACCCAGATGGGGGTCAGGAATTCGTTTCCTTCCCTTTTTCTCCTTCTTAGGGAAAGCATAGTTCGCGGCTTAGGATGAAAAATAACAACCAGATGAAGGAAAGAAGGATAATCAGGAATGATAAATAATACACTCCAGATGTGGCTTCCAAGCTCTGCATCAGAACGAGCCCCGCTGCCTCCTCCAGTCACCTTGTGGGGGTCCCCTGCTCTGCGGCTGCAGCGGCACGTTTCTGTGACTCCTGTTTAGGAATAGTCTTCAGGGTGTGCAACTCCGTTTTTGAATGTCCTTATTGGTGACAAATCTTCATTGTTCGCTTTTTGGGAATCAGTCAAAAAGTAATCTATAGTTAATAATGGTTATCTCGACTGTTTTGTAAAATGACTATAAAGCTCATTTTTAAAGGAGAGTTTGCAGAAATGTTTTAATCAATAGAGGTACATAGAGGGTAAGTGTATGTCCCCCTAAGGTGACATATAGTTTTGAAGGACAACCCTGGTTTGTTCGCCCATGATTGTTTAAGAAGCCAACCACAGATATTTATCCCATATTGTGTTCCATATAATAAAATAATATAATAAATGTATTATGATGTTGAAGGCTGTATGCTAACCACTTCCTCCTCCTCCTGCTGCTGCTGCTGCTATTATGAGTTAAGACCTCTGACAATATATAATTCACTTGCTTTGGCCAAGGGAGGGAGGAACTAGAGAGGCACAGGGCAGACCCAAGTGAAGAATGGGTACAGTTAGCCAGGGTGACGGTTTGGACCCCCATCTACATTTAAGAGTTGCCTAACCCCGTCTTCCTCTCTGGGCCAGCTCTGCGTCTGGTCAGCCGGAGAGTGTGCGCAGTCCTGTTTCCGGGGGAGAGCCATGTCTGATCCCGGCTCCCTGTCCTTCACCTGCAGAAAAGCATCATGAAGGCCTAGGAGAGGAAACCTGCTGGTTCATGAATTGTGTTAAAATGTATTTTTTTCAGAAAAGTGTGTGTGAGTGGGGGTGAGGTCAAAATGAACCTACACAGGAAATGTGCTTATAGCAATTATTAGTTAACCTAAACGAAGAGCTCTCTAGGGGAAGTTCCTAGGAAGTTCCCTTTCCTAGGGAAGACCAGGAGGAAAGGGGGGAGCCCCAGGTCAGGGAGACGGGGGTCAGTCTCAGGAACACTTGTCTGCCTGGAGCAGTGGCCTCTCTGTCCATCTTGGAGACTCCTGGCTCCGGGCTTGGGGTGGGTGTGTGAAGTGGAGGGTGGGGGAGGTGGGTGGGACCGCCTGGGCTGGGGGGCAGAGGGAGGACAGAATGACCTCCAGGAGGCCTAGCCAGGCAGAACACGGAGGAGCTCAGTGCTCCTCCCACTGATAACCAAGCTGCAAATCAGGAATTTATTGGGAGTTGAGACTCATTTTCCCACCCTTTATAGCCCTGATGACTCTGAGCCAAACTCTGGCAAGGGGCTTCCTCATGGTTTTAATTAGACAATTAATTTTTTATTGGGTCGTTTGATTTCCAGAGCCGATTCCACTCTCCCTCTTGTTCCCACCTGCCCCCCAGCTGTGAACAGCCAAGGGGAGCCAGGGGGATTAAGGGAGGTGCAGGGAGAAACAGTGCTGTCTGCCTTTGAGCTGTTCCGGCCTCAGGGCGTGGGGAGCAGGGAGGGAAGCGCTCTGCCCCCCTCAGCTGCTCTAGCACCAGAGACACTGTCCAGAGCTCAGACCCGGGCCTGCAGGGCCTGCACAAAGGCTTTCTCAGCTTCCCCTCCCAGCTTCTCCCAGGCTGTCGGGCTAATTAGTAACGCGGCGTGGGAGTGGGGGCAGGGAACAGGGCCCGAGATACATTAGCAGCGTTTCTGCGGTTAATCCTGCGGTGCTTGGAGGCTGTTTACCCTCTACCCAGGGATTAGGAACCTGTTTGAGTTAGAAGGGCACGGAGAGGCCAGGGCTGGGCTCTGTCCCCCACCTGCTTTTAGGAGCTGGGGTGGGGGCGCTGAGCCAGCAGAAAAAGGGAAAAAAAGAATTCCAAGAAACCTGTCTCCAATCTATCTGCCTTATTGATCTCCCTGCCGCCCAGCTGCTGGCCTGCTTTTGAATCTTGATCCTCTCTGCTCCTGCTTCATCCCTGGGCATTGCCTTGTTGTCAAATATCAATCTGGCTCTGAAAGGTGGGGAGGCAGAGAGGAGGGGAGTGCAGTGTTTAGTAGAGGGGATGAGCCCAGCGTGGAGGGGTCCTATATTTCAGATGTGTTCCCTTGGAGGAGGAGGGAGTCCCCTTCCAAGATGTCAGCCATCCCCTTACTCCAGTGGTCGGCAAACTCATTAGTCAACAGAGCCAAAAATCAACAGTACAATGATTGAAATTTCTTTTGAGTGCCAAAAATTTTTAAACTCAAACTTCTTCTAACGCCACTTCTTCAAAATAGACTCCCCCCGGCCGTGGTATGTTGTGGAAGAGCCACACTCAAGGGGCCAAAGAGCCGCATGTGGCTCGAGAGCCGCAGTTTGCCAACTGCGGCCTTACTCTAACCAGAAAGGAAGAGAAGGCTAGACTATAGGGAGAACTTACTTTCAGCAGCAGAAGCAAGTAGCTCCTTCTTTAGAGCTTTATGATATGACAAGACCCGTGTTTTATTGAGAGCAATGTTGCTCCGAGGCCTTGGGATTGCAGGGAGTGAGAGAACTGTTTCCTCAGGTGTCCTGTTGGTGGGGACATTGTCACTTGTTGTTGTAGCACAAGGATCCCTGAAAGTGTACACACGCACACACACACACAGCGACATAGCTGCTTAGAACCAAACTGGCAGCACCTGCAGACACAGAAGTGGGCTCTGAGGAGCCTCCGGGGACAGGGCTCTGGAGCCCTCACAGGTTGAACAAGCCCCCAAAGGAATATGCCAGGTGACCATTCACAGAGGCAGACTCTGATGACCCCCCCACTGCCTGCTTCCTCCTCTTGTGTCAATGCACCACCAGTGTTGGTGGATGTGTGGTCCTCCCGCCCACCCCCACTGAGGTCTGAGAGCATAAGCTTCCTCGGGGCCAAAGGCTGAAAGAAATAGCGACACAGGTTCTCACTGTGGTGTGAGGGGCAAAAAAGATAAAGGACCCCGGAAGCTCATGTGCAGACTTTGGAATCCAGGATTTGTGCTCTAACCAGATTTTCTTCTGTTTTTCCTTGGAAAACTCACATTGAGTGATCCCTCCACTAGGACTCAAGGTGGTTCCATGCTAGTGCTAAGTGTCAGCCCCAGGATGGGCCTTCTTGGGACACAGTTCTGCCTCCTGCTGAGGGATGCCTCTGGCAGCCTGTCCACTACCTCCCAAGCTGTGCAGAATGGTATTCAGCCCCCCCCCCCCCCCCCCCCCGCCCCCGCCAAGTGGCTTTGACCCAGGAACCAGGAAGTCGCTGGTTCAATACCTGGTCAGGGCGCCTGCTGGGTTGTGGGCTGTGCAGGAGGCAACCGACCGATCGATGATATTCTTCTCCCATTGACATTTCTATCTCTCCATCCCTCTCCCCTCTCTTTCTAAAAATCAATAAAACATATATATATATAAAATGGTATTCAGCAAATCACAGAAGGAATGAAAAGGTTGAATATATTTGGAGGGGGGGGAAGGAAGGGTGGAGGCAGGCAAACCCAAGATTATCCATTGACATTGGTGCTTTCATGTGGCTTCAAGGTGGGAACTTCAGACCTTTGGTACCTGGATCCCTGGGTGAAGGGCTGCAGTATGTGTGTGTGTGTGTGGGGGGGGGGGGTTCAGTGCAGGGACCCCTGGGACAGTGGGAACAAAGGGGCCAGGAGCCTAGGCAAACCTCCGTCAGAGAGGTCATGGCGGGGGAGGGGGGGGCGGGTCAGCATCCATCTGTAGGGACAGAGAAGAAATGGTAAAAATAGGAGAGAGAAGAAATAAAACTGAAAGCACTGAAATAGAGGAGAGAGCAAGCCAACGATCCACACAAAGAGGCTGAGAAACACGTGTGAGCTTGGGAGAGGGTGGCGGGCAGCAGGAGGCAGGGAAGGGAGAGCCTTGGGGGTGGGGGCAGTCAGCAGCCGAAACAATTGGCCAGCCTTCTGCTTGGGAAGGTGGGCAGGAAGGCAGGGAGGGGAAGGGGCTGCAGAGAAAGCCCCTGCCTGTGTGCAGAGGAGAAGGTGGCGATGGCACCGCCTCTCCCAGCTCCAGGGCTCACAGCACCCCCTGCCCTCTCCCTGAGCCCAGGGCTGAGATTGACAGGACCGCAGCTTCTCTGGGTCCTGGGTGGATTTGAATAATTAAGTCATCTGGATTCTTATGATTTACCATTTTCAATGATAAATAGACAGCGCCCAAGCCAGCCAGTTGGCAAAACTCTGGCTGCTAGTTATAATTTGTCAAGCTGCCAGCAGATTCATGTTTTATGCTAATGGAGAGAGACTCATTGACTAGGGGGAGGCAGTGACCGGGTCAGCTCTTTCCTCAGGCACCCCAGAGGTCGAGAGGTCAGGGGAGAAAGGCTGAGGCCAGTATGGATTTTCTGTAAGGGTCAGTGTAATTTTATAATAATTCAGCTGGTACACACGCTTTTGCATACATGGAAGGTCATGTATGCAGACATATGCTCAGATCTGCGTGCACCCCCCGCCCCCAACACACACGCGCACCTGCTCCTCTGGGCGTCTGGGCCCACTGCACACAGTCTGGGACAGGAACACTTGTCTACCCCTCTTCAGCTCACTTGCACAGGCACAACCTTGCTGTCTCCTTCAGGCATGTGATTATAGCAAGGAAAACCCACAGCCTGCTCAGAAACTCAGAGGAGTACCCCTGCCACACACACACACACACACACACACACACACACACACACACACGCATACCTCAAAGATGGGGAGGGACCACTGGAGGACTCCTGTGCCTATCATCCCATCATCCCAACCCCTTTATTTCAGGGCTTCCCGATCTGCTGATCCCAGTGTGTGTCTTTCGCTCTAGTGGGGGAAACATATGAACCCCAGGACAGTCCTGGTTTTCAGGCGACTGGGTCTGGGTAGCTGGAGCTGGGAAGACAGGGGCTCTGAGACTGGCACATGGAAGGCTGCAATCAACATCAGCTGAATCCAAACTTTCTTTCCCATTGATTGGTTTATTTGTGTATTTGTCCACACTCATTGAAGCCTCACACTGGCAAGAATCCTCTTTGACAGTCGTGACAGACGGAGGCAGAGGCCGTGCTTCGCACATACTACGTGCTAAATAAATATCGGTGGCACCAACAGCTGAAGCTACTGACTTCTCCACGGAGCAGACTGCTCGCCCCCCCTCCAGTCCACCATCTCACCACACCTTTATCATCACTGATTTGAGAGGCCAGAGAAGAGGTGCACTTCTGGGTGATGACCACCTATTCCTTGATGCAAGAAGTCTGGTCTTTGGTGTGATTTAAAAAATGCTAATTTTATATCAATTGAAGCAATCTTGACCCCCAATTGCCCTCAAAATGGGTCAATGAGCAAGGGAGGCCTGAATTTGCTTCTGAGCAGGGCTGGAAGCTGCAGGTCCTCACCATCAGCTGCTTGGAGGTTTGGGGGGAGGGGGGGCTCTGAGGAAGGACTAGGGACAAGAAGAAGAACATTTCATTTCCCTGTTCACCACCCCCACCCCAAGGGAAGTGGAAAAAGCACAACAGCAAACTGAACAGAGAAGAGGCCCACGCATCGCGGAGACCCCAAGACAGAAGCTGCTTCCAGTGTCAGGCTCCAGAAGGCAGCTGCAGCTGCAGGCTCTGCACAGACATCCAGGTCCTGAGAAGTGAATTGGGTTCCTCCTTCCCAGCCAGGCCAGGTAGGGGCAAGTGAGCAGCTCTGGGCAGATCTCTGCATCTGCTCCGCAAAGGCCTGGAGTGAGCGACCTCCCTTCTTTGCTTTCTTCTGAGCAGATGTGGATGGCGATGGGCCTGGCTAGTCGGGGCTGGAGAGACAGCCAAGAGCCAGAATCAACCAGCCTCGCCATCCAAGAGCAAGAGGACCCCTACATGCGTGAGGAATAGGGAAATAGGCTTTACTTATTTAATACACTGAGTGACCAGATTATTATGATATCTGAACACATAATAATCTGGCCACCCAGTGTATATCCTATGTAATAAAAGGCTAATATGCAAATTGTCCCCTCAACCAGGAGTTTGACCAGCAGGCAGGTGAGCCAATGGCCCATGTCCCCTCCTGCAGGCCAGGCTGGTGAATGAATTCATAGCCTGGTGCATGAATTCGTGCATGGGAGTACACACACACACACACACACACACACACACACACACACTGAGTGGCAGATTATTATGTGTTCAGAGATCATATACCACACACACACATACACACACACACACACTGAGTGGCCAGATTATTATGTGTTCAGAGATCATAATAATCTGGCCACTCAGTGTAGTTTAAGGTACTGACCTGGCATCACTGACCTCACCTCCCTGCACCAAGGTGAGTTCCTACAGAGCCTCACTCACCCCGTGAGAGCAGTGGCCTTGGGGCAATAGCAACTCCACCTGCAGGGGCTGGGGCAGGCCTGCAGATGGCTGGAGGGGAGGAAGGATTTTCTGGAATGACACAGGGATGACTGATGTAGAAAACATGTTGGTTCATCCCACACCTGATCGGTAAGCTTACTCCAGATCATTTTGCCCTTTACTTTAAATCCCAATATTTGCATCTACATAATGAATTCTAGAGGGCTCATGTTAGCTTGCCTAAAAGTCTCAGAACAAAGTCTCTGGGATACAAAGATAGTACAAGAGCCCATCTTGGACTGGATGGAGGGAGAGAAATAGAAAGGAAGGGAGGGAAGGTGGGAGAGAGATAGAGGAAGGAAGGAAGGAAAGAAGCTGAAGAAAAGAGGAGGAAAGCTAAAAGAGCAATGCTGGGAAGTGCAGGACTGAGGCCTCCTAATGGGGAACTGCGAGGTGTTCTGTGGACATGGCTTTCCAGCCTGTCTGAGGGCCCTTTCCCATCCCCAGGAGCTGCACTGTCCTTGGAAGACCTGGCTGACCTCAGTGACCTGCCCTATCCCATTTTGGAAAAACAAAGGGGTAATCTAATTGGCTCTAACTGGACAGTCCCCCTGCCCCCGGCACTTGAACTGGGTGTGGAGTGCAGGCCCAATGTGCTTTAGACACATGGCCACCCCAAGCTGAGCTCCTCCACAAGCTGAATCTAAAGCTACTCTGCCAATCAATCTCTTTGTGTGTATGAGTTCAGTGAAATACACTGCACATCATAAGTTCACTTACCCTAGTAGGACAAGAATGAGGTTCTCTGGCTCCTCCAGCACTTGCAAAACTCATGCCAAGCTCTTTACAGATTAATCCAACCCCTTCTGTGAGGAGAAACCCTGGCCTGGAAGGCGGTTTTCTGAGGCAGGGATGGAGATAAGGACGGCAAAGGAAGAACACGTTTCTTCTCACAAGGAAGAAAATGAAGATGCCTTTCCCGGGGGCGACCAGGCCTTTGTTCACCCCTCTCTCCCCTGCATATATGCAGGCAGGCTCACCGAGATTCCAGGAGGACCTTCCGTGCAGAAAGCTCATTCAACATGTGGCCAAAAGGAGGCCTAAGCTCTCAGAGTCAGAGCCTTACTAAAGAACAAAGCACCCAGTCTGTGGTCAGCCTTGGCCAGCAAGGTCAGAGGGGAGGCACCAGGGGCAGCGGGAGAGGGTCCAGGAGAGGAGCCCACCGTTTCTGCTTCCTGTGCTGCCTCTTCTGCTTCCTGTGCTGATTTTGGAACTAGACCTTGACCTGCTGAGCCTCACGGCTAGCCCAGCTGAGGCAGGAGGAGCCAGGTCAGCTGCTTCTATGGAGAAGCTGGAGGCAGGAGGCCTGGGTGGGCCCTGGCGCTGGGGTAATGGTGGTGGCGGGTCAGGGCAAAACTGCTTGGATTACCACACAGTGGGGCGATCTGGTCCACGGGGCCTCTCCCTGCCCACTCTTCACCTTGTGCCTTCTCTCTCTCTGCTTCTCCCACCCACGTGGGTCCCCCTTAATGTTAATTTGGTTTTGTTTTCTCTCTCCTTTTCTTTCTTTCCCTTTATCTCCCTGTGACTTTATATTATGTTTCCTTCCTTCTATATTCTTCCCACCCTCGACCTTTCTTTCCTGTTACCCTTTCTCCTATCGTTCCTCCTTTCCTTCCTATCTCATTCTCCCCTCCATTTCTTTTTTATTCTACTTTTTCATTTTTACTTCCCTTTTATTTCACTTTCTAGCTCCCTCCTTTCATTAATTTGTTCTTTCTTTCCTTCTCTTTGTGTCCTTTCTGCTTTTGTTCATCATCAAACTAGTCCTGCTTGTTCATTCTGTCCTCTGTCAACATTCCTGTATCTCTCTCCTAGCCGTCCTCCAGGAGACCCGCTCTACCCCAGCATTAGGCTTTCTCAGATGGTTTCTTCCCTCGCCCTTCTTTCTCTCTTTGTTGTTCTCAAATTTTCCAGTCCTTTGTGCTGTTTCCCTGACCTTCTTTCTATCTTCCTTTGTTTCTAAATCCTCTCTCTGCAATAGGCATTTGGCGGAAAACAGCCCCCCTTCCTAAGTCAGGGCTTCTGTCCTGTGTCAGCCCAGCCACCCTTCATGCCATTCTTTCTCATCTTCCCCAACTTGGGGTTCGGTCCCAAAGATTCAGGAATGGCACTGTTTCCCTAGTTGAGAGGTGGGGGCTGGGCCCACAGCTCCCCACTACAGGCTCAGGCGAGCCTTGCCAAACTGCCATACTGCCAATCTAATTTAAAAGAGAAGAAAGGAAAGGGTAAAAGAAAGAGAATCTCATAGATTGTGGGGTGAGGGGGAGAGGCAGTGTTAGGGAAGCAAAAAGTATTGGCTTCACCAAAGAGAGAAGGGCCAAAGCTCAGCACCAGGCGCCTGCCTCAGCACACCCAGAGCCCAGCCAGCCGCTGCCCTGTGGTAAGAGAGGCCTCGGGCAGTTCCAGTGAATTTGGGGGTGGGGCGGGGTAAGATCTTCCAGCAGCTCCTCTGAGTGGAGGGGTGCACAGGGTAGCAAAGTGGGAGGAAAGGATTGGCTTAGGTTAGTTCTATCGGTTGCTTTCGTGCTCCCCCTGACATGTCCTTCTCAAGGCTCAGGGTTTAAGGGACCCCACTTCAGGCAGTATGGGCTGTGGCCTCCTGAACCCCCCGCTAGGCAGACCCCATCCTGGGAGCCCGTAGGAGCAGGTGCGGGCCACCCTCAGAAAACACCGGGTGCAGCGAAAACAAAGGCTTGGGCGGGTTGGCAGCTTCGCAGCTCCTGGCAGAGCAGGGTCCAGCGGCCTCTGGAATTGGAGGTGTGGGACGGGCTAGGTCGGGGCCAGAGACATCACGGTGTGGATGTGGGCATGGTCTCCCCTGGGACCCACAGCCTCCCCCAGGCCTTTCCAAAAAGCGGTCCAAATGTGCGGCTGCCAGGCGGGTTCCCGGGGCTGCGCCGCCAAGCTCCTGCGGGCGAGCGGAGGCTCCGGCCCAGGCTGGGCTCAGAGCTTGCCCGCCTCGCCGTGCACCTGCCGCGCCCTCGCCCTCGCCGGCTTTCCTGTACAGCCACCCTGGCTGCCAACAGCCTCACTCTGGGCCAGCCCCCCATTTCAGCCATTGACCCCCCCCCTGCCCTTGACTCACTTTTGCAGAGCCCCCTCCATCCCCCCGCCGGGTTTTTTTGGGGGGGGGGGGTGTTCCATCTCCCTGCCCTTCCTGTGAGCTGGAGAAAGTGGGTGGTTATGCTGGGGGCGGGGGCCACTCCCCTGGCTCCACCTTGGGGACCTGGGTCTGAGTCCAGTTGGTCTTAAAAGAATAAGGTGTTTGGGGGTGTTCCCTCTCTGTCACTCCGAGTTTGAAACCATGGGGAGCTCCCAGGGCGGCAGGGCCGGTACCGCCCCCCACCCGGGCCGAGTGGGCAACTGCGCTTTTCAGCTGGTACTTTTCTCTCCCTCCCCCCCCTCGCCCCAAGGCCGCTCTGGGGATCTCCAAGCGCCTCTCCGGGCTGCTGGGCTGAGCAGGTTCCGGGTGCCCGGGCTTCCTGCGTCGGTAACAGCCTTGATGGGGAACCCGCAAACGCATCCTTCCTTCCACGGAGGAAGCAGTCGCTCCTCCCACTTTCAATCTCAAACCCCCAACGCTGCTCCCTCTGCGCACCCCTTCCACAAACTTTTCTGAAGTTCCCACAAAGTTGTGTTTGGGGACGAAGGGATCCCTCTCAGACTCTCTGGTCGTTAGGCCCCCTGTTTCTCTCGACCTCCCGAAGCAGAAGCTGCCAGCCGCCACCGTGGTCCTCACACTCAGGAGAGCTGCTCCGGCCCAACGCGGGGGACAGATGCCCGCGCGGCCCGTCCCTCCGAGGTGGGCAGGTTGGCGTCTGCCCGCTGGGTAACGGGGTGGAGTACGGGGAGAGCGACGGGAGAGGCACTGTTTTCAGGCTAAAGCGCAGCCCTCCTGGGCCCCACTCACCTGCTCCGGACCGGCTCTTCTTGGTTTTCATCCTCTCAAAAGTTTGTGCTCTCAACCGGTCCCGGGAGGGGCGCGAGCTCGGCCGCCGGCGTGAGGGGGGCGGCCCGAGGGCGCAGCGCCCCAGGGGAGTAGGAGCCGGTGCACCTTCCCCAGAGTGGAGGCTGAAGCAGCGACCCGGAGAGGGAACATGCCAGCGTCCAGGGCCAGGAGTCAGGCGGTGAGCCCCGGGGCTGCCCGGGACGGGTGGGCGCTGTGGAGGGAGTGCTCGGCGGGGCTGGCGGGCCGGGGACCGGGAGGAGAGGGCCCTGGGCCTGGGTGACGTGTCTCGCTCCCCCCAGTTTGTGTCATCCCGGGTGTGTCCCAGCCCACAACATCCCCTCGACCCCTTCTGGGCGGCACTCAGGGCTGGGACGAGGCGGGGAGGGGGGCGAAGAGACCACCTTGGCCCCTCCCCAGCCCCCGCGCCACCCCCCCTTCTCTGTTTCGAGCCAAGGGACAGACAGAGAATTGCAACTAGAAATTCGATCGATTGGTACGAGAGACCACGTGGTCCGAGGCTGGCCAATGACCAGGCCGCCCGGGATGAGCTAATAATGGAAGCAATTTGTAACTTTCAGTAGCTCTACAGCCCTGGGTACCGGAGGGCGGCGGGCGGAGGTGGGGAGAAGGGTACCCCTAGTCCTTCCACTATCCTCATTCGTCCAGGGACGCCCAGATCCCCCGTTTCTCCTTTCCCCCAACACACAGGCCACTTTTGTCCGGCGGCGGCTCCAGAGCAAGGTAAGCGGGTCCTTCACCCTCAGACACTCCTCCCTCACCCTTTCGGCACCTGCAAACAGCGTCCCCTCCTACCCCATTGGACAATTTAAATCTGATTTTGTTTTTCTCTTCGTTCAAACACACAGACAATTCTTTTGTATTTTCCGTATGATCTATTTCAGATTTGGGGAAAGATTAAGTTCAGATTAATATACTTTTTTTTGGGGGGGATGAGTGGTACTTTTGGGGGAAGTTTTATATTCCCTTCTTTTGGAGAGGAGCATTCTACTTATGGACAGTTTACTTTTCTTTGGGGATAAGTTGCACCTTACATTTTTTTGCAAGCTTAATTTCTCTAATGATGTCAAGATCACGCCTTTCTCCAACACATCTTCCAATTTCAATATTTACAGTCACTTAACAGATTCCAAGTTTATTCATTGTTTTTCTCCTCCCTCACTAGTTTTTCAGCTGTTACCGAATCTCCGTGATTTCTTTCCTCCATGGGTGGCCCGAGAGTTAGTTTTGTGTTGATTTCTCTTTTTGTTTTGTAAACGAATTTATTGTTTGGGAAACTTTATGGGGGGTGTGAACAAGGTCTCTTTTGATTAATTCCAACACCTCCTCTTTTGAAGAACAATTTCCTTGAAGTATTTTATATATTGTCCTCATTTTTGCTTATTGTGTCTCAATTTTGTTGTGCTGTATTTTACCTCCTTTAAAAATCTGATCGTTAAACCATTCTAAAAGTTTTCATTTTATAAACTTCACTATTTTGTATATTTCCTTCCCTAAACCCCTTTGCACTTCGGCCTTCTCCATCTCAAGACCCCCACTGTCCACTTCCACAATTCCCAGCTTCAGATTTGACTCACCCTCCCAGCCAAAGAGGGATGTCTGGGAAGAAAAAATTTCCTACTTGTGTTAGAGACGACACTCTCGGGGATCTAGTTCTGGACACCTCTAGTCTGACCCACCAAGCCAGCAGAATCAGGGAGAACAGAATTTTTGTTATCTTTCTAAGCTCTTTCTCTTTGGCTCTATTCTGGGCATCTCTTTGGTACATAAAGTTAAACTATTAATTCCCCTCTTTCCCCTAAATTTTAAGGAAAGTACAAGCAGATATATTTTCTCCCCTAAATATAAGCTATTAGCTCGGGGTCAGCCTGTTGGGGCTCTTCTCTCCTGGGGGATAGGATTCCCAGAAGAGACACACAATGTTTAACGCACCCCCACCCCCATTTTTTACTTGTGACTGAGGTGGAAGTGGCAGGGACTGGGAAACCCCATTTTGATCACTGGCTCTGGCTTTGAACGGACACAAAGAGGGAGAAAGCTGATCCTTTCTGGTCAGTGAGTTCTGGCTTTAGAGAGTTTGGGGTACATCCCAGCTCGGAGGACATTCTCTTTAGTGAAATAAACCATTGAATGCTTTCAGCCTCTTCAGAGTCATTGCAGGCACAAAAATCAAATTATAAGAGTAATCTGTTCCCTGAAGAAGACCTGTCTCTGGTGACTTTATTCATTCCTCTGAGGGAAACAGAACCCAACTGGGCAGAAGTAAGACCGCCACTGTCCCTCCCTCTGCTGTTCTGGAGCCCCAGCGGGGCTGTCTCATTGGCATTCCAGGCACATCCAGCCCCGTCCCAGCTTCTCCCGAGTATGAATCTAAATTACTATTAATAAGGGGCCGCTCCAAGTTAATTGGCATTAAAAGAATTCATTTCAATTTGTTAATATTAAATGAATGCTCTGCACTTTAGCTTCCTTCTTCGCTCTGGCATCCCAGATGAGTGATGGGAAGTGAAGGTGGGGGAGTCGAATGAGGATTTCATTCCTGACTCTCCAGCTTAGCCACTGTGGTGCCTCCCCAGGGTGGGAGATCAAGGCGCAGCGGGGGACTCTGATGATCTCTCTGGTGAAATTCATCTGAATCAGCTGGCGCTGGGGGATGAGGAGAGGGGGCAGAAGGAGAGGGACCAAAAGGTAGGGGAGACATTGTGGGGGAGGGAAGGGACTGGAGGAAAAGAAAGGTGGGAGGGAAAAGGACAGAAGTGGACTGTAGTATTTGGAGGACAAGGATTGTGAGCTGTGGGGGTAGAGCAGATTGGTAAAGGAAGGTGCTGATAGTTGAAAAACCCGCCTAGAGAAGGAGGAGCTGGGGCTGTGGGTGGAGTTGTGAGGCGAGGCAGCTAGGGGTTCTGAAGCTATAGAGCTATGTGATATTAGGCAAGTTGCTTAAATTAACTTTTCTCTCTGCTTTAAGCTTCTTAATCTGTAAAACTGGGATGGTGATAATGGTATTTATTTCAGGGGAACATTTGGGATTAGGTGAAATACATGTAATATGCTTGGCACATAGAAACCACCAGTAAATGTTACCTCTTGCCCTAGCTGGTTTAGCTCAGTGCATAGAGTGTTGACTGCAGACTGAAGGGTCCCGGGTTGGATTCTGGTCAGGGCACATGCCAGTGGAGGGCGTGCAGGAGGCAGCCGATCAATGATTCTCATCATTGATGTTTCAATCTCTCTCTCCCTCTTCCTTCATCTCTAAAATCAATATAAGTGTATTAAAAAATAAAAAAATAAATGTTACCTCTTATAGCACAGTGGTTAGGAGCCAGGCCACCTGATTTTGACTCTCAGTCCTGCCTTATACCAGCTGCATGACCTTGGGCAAGTTACTCAACCTCTCCATGCTTTTTTAGTTTGCTATCTGGGAAATGGAGTCAGTAGCTCAGAGGCTATTGTGAGAATTAAATGAGTTAATACATATGAAGTGCCTACAACAATGTCAGTCACATAGAAAGCCCTATGTAATTATCAGTTGTTATTTTTAAAAAACAATTGTTTATATTTCAATTACAGTTCACCATTGATGTTGCTTCTCTGGTCTGAGGAGGTTGGAGATAGGGCCATGGAACCCCTTAGGGGCTGAGAGTTCAGTGGATTCTCTGAGTCTGTGACCAGATCCATCCTGTCACCCCGTCCCTGAATCTGGTCTAACAACTGGGGTGCCTGCGGTGAGGGCAGGGAGAGTAAGACTGGGCCTTAGGAGCTGGGATACCCTGGGAGTGAGATCTCCCCTGGCCTCTGTTTTGGTTCTTGGGTTGATGATCCTTTGTCAGTGCCCACAGACTTCAGTGGAGATCAGTGCTTTTTCCCCTGGGAGGGCATTGCTTTCCTGGTCTAATAGCTCCCTTTGGTAGAATCACCTCCACAGTGTGGGTTGTGGGAGGTTGGGTAGAGACTGACATTTACTAAACACCCTCTGAGTATGGGCCAGCCCCCACACACGTGACCTCACTTGAGAGGGTGAAGAAAACAGAGGGCTAAGTAGATGAAGTGACTTGCCAAAGACATAAAGCTAAGAAAGTGGCAGAGTTGGGATTTGAACTCTGATTTGCCTGATAACAAGTCTTAACTCCCATTGCTGTACACCTTCCAGAGGAGTAGGTGAGATCCATGTAAATTTGGGACCAGAGTGAGGCAGGGCAATTGGAAGATGGGGAGGGGGGTTAAAGGGGTGGGAAGAGGCCAAGTGAGAATATTTCAATCACAGAAGACTTCCTGGAGGAGGAAAGTGTGGACCAAGGTTCAGATGGAAAAGGAATGAGTATACCAATAAAGAAGAGGGGTGGGGTGGTGGATTGGTAAGGAAGGGGAGGAGGAAAGGGCTATTTAGAGGCTGAGTGAGTGAAGAAGCCAGGGGAAATGAATCGGATTTGCCCGGAGTCTGCCTTGGTGGCACCAAGTAAAATCAGTTACCATCTACTGAGAGCCTCCAGAGTTCCAGCTGTATTCATAATCCCATTTAATTCTCGCAGCCACCCTGACAAGAACATTTCTCTTCGTATGTCCAAAAGCGTCACTTGAGGCCCAGAGACCTTAGTCCCCACTTCAGGCCACACATTTGGTAACTGGGTTTGCCTGGCACAGAAACCCATGGCTGGCCCTAGCCAGTCTGGCTCTGTGGATAGAGCGTCAGTCTGCGGACTGAAGGGTCTCAGGTTCGGTGGCACATGCAGGAGGCAGCTGATCAATGATTCTCATCATTAATGTTTCTATCTCTTTTCCTTCCTCTCTTAAATCAATAAAATATATTTAGAAAGAGAGAAAGAGAGAAAGAGAGAAAGAGAGAAAGAGAGAAAGAAAGAAAGAAAGAAAGAAAGAGAGAAAGAAAGAAAGAAAGAAAGAAAGAAAGAAAGAAAGAAATCCATGGTTGGGCTGCCTGCAGAGCATATCTTGCCTTCCATTCTAGTTCAGGTCATCCTGTCTCCCCACATTGTAGTCACACCTAATGATGGGAACAGGGGTTAGAGAGTGGGATGAGACCGAGCAGATGGCCAGCAGGCAGTGGAACAGAAACTTTCCTCACATCCTAGTGAGGACAATGGTATTCTCTCTGGAGTGAGGCCTCCAATGACTTTCCCAGGGTGCATGGTGGGACATCATTGCGGATCACATTGTTTTCTGGGCTGTGGACTCCAGGGAGGGGAGGGAAAGAGGGCAGCTCAGATGTGGGTTTGAGCCCTGGATTAAGACCACCAGTTGTCCACTAAAGTCCCATCTCTCCTTGTTGATGAGGACAGAGAGCCTCCCAGCTGGACACTCCAGTTCCCAGCTCCCCTGCTGCAAGGTGTGGCCAGAGCGGAATGTGAGCCGAGTAATAATAGCAAAGCCTTGAGATGCTGGGTAAGTTCTCCTTTTTATGAGCTGGACCAGATGCACCTGAGCCTGAGCTTTGACTGCAATTGAAGAGAAATCCCCAAGAGGAGGCAAAGCCACAATTTGATTGGAACCCAAGCTCCTGACTGACCAGGTGGAGCAGATCTGCCTGCCATCCAAGACTGCTCCCTTCCAGACTGTTCCGTGAGAAATAAACTTGTTTTCTAGATGTGACTGTGTTCTGGACCCTTTTTGTTATAGCAGCTTTGCCATCATCCTTTCTATTATACTTTCCACACAGATTTCTCAGTTCAAACCCACCAGCTGGATTACATCAGATCATGGAATAATTATAGTAACATTTATTGAGTGCCAGAGATTACACACATTATTTAATATTATTATCCTCATGACAGTCTTCTGAGAATCACTATTATTTCAATATACAGATGAGAAAACCAAGGCCCAAAAGAGGTTAAGTGATGTGTTAATAGACACATAGTTGGTGGTAGATCTGGGATGCCAACTCACAGAGTGCACAGAGCTTAAACCCTTTACCATGGCGTAAATCTCTTCTTGAGGACAGAGATGTAAAGGATCTTGGGGATCATACTCTGCTTGACCAAGCCACTTTATAGTCACCACAGGGCCTGGGCATCTCCCATCCTCATTTCAACCCAAGTAGTTTGGCAGACACACATGTTAGATGTCGGGTTGCTACACACGTTTTATTTGAGGGAAGGATCACACACTAGAACCAGTTTGAAAACCCCTAATAATTTCAACCCTCCTCCCATTCTTTTATTATAATGAAGCTAAGAGAGAGGAAGTGACTTTTAAAAAAATCCTCACGTGAGGATATGTTTTTATTGATTTGAGGGTGGGGGAGGGAGAGAGAAACTTGATGCAAAACACTGACCGGTTTCCCTCCTGTATGCGCTCCACCAGGGATGGCACCTGAAACCTAGGTATGTGCCCTGACTGGGAATCAAAGCCATAACAATGCTCCAATCAACCGAGTCACCTGCCAGGGCTGAGGCAGTGACCGCTTAAACTACACACTTAGTTTTTCTGTTAATTTTCTGAATCCAAGACAAGCTCTCTTCCCACCACACCAGCGGCCTGACCAAGCCACCAGAACAAAAATAACCCAAACCAGGCAAGGGGGCCTGTATCTCCTGCGATCATGCTTTGGGATAGCCAAGTCATGCTTCCCTCATTTCCCCTGTGTCCCTCCGGTTGGATATCTGCCTCTGAGACCCGCCTCTCTGGGCCTGGGGAAACGAATGGGCGGCACCTTTTCCGCAGCTCCCTCCTCCTCTGGATGGTCAAACATGCAAAGGAAAGCCAGCGCCACAGCCCAAGGCTGGCCCGGATCCCTCTGACTCCCTCCAGTCTTCCCACATCTCCCTCCTCCCTTCCTAGTAGCCCACCAGGGAGAAGGGGGAACAGTGTCATAAATTTCCCCTATTTATACAAGAAGACAGAATGTTTCTTGTGCCAGAAAAAACACAGAGAGGGAGCTGTCAGGGGAGAAGGGACCCAGCTCCACACCGCCTGGGGACAATTCATCTTCCACAGCCGTGCCCTCGGGGCTGCCATAACACTGCCGGTGGGACCGCAGGCTTTAGCTTGGGGGGCAGCCAGGACCCGCAGTGTCTGGGCTTTGTTTCTGATGGCCACCTTCCTGCTCCGTCTCACCTGCGCCCCTTCTCCCCACATCCCGCTCTCTTTTTTAAAAACAAGTTTCTTGAGATAAAATTCACATACCATACACTTCATCATTAAAATGTAGAATTCAGTGACTCTAGTATACTCCCAGATATGTGCAACCATCACCATGGTTAATTTTAGAACATTATCATCACCTCAAAAAGAAACTCAGACCTCTTAATTATCACTCCCTCACCCCCCCCCCAAACTCCTTCCAGCCCTAAGCAAACCTTAATCTTTTTGTCCCTATAGCTTCCTCTATTCTAGACATTTATGTGAAGGGAATCATATACTATGTGGTCTTTCCTGACTCACTTCTTTCATTTAGCATCATGTCTGCAAGATTCATCAGTGCTGCATTTTGTTTAAAGCTGACTAATATTTCATTGTATGGCTGTGTCACATTTTGTTTACCCATTTGCCAGTTGATAGACATTTGGGTTGTTCCTATCTTTTGGATATTATGATTTTTCCCTTTACTCATATCTCTAGGCAGCTTGAATCATATAGAATGAGGTCTGTGGGCAAGAGTGTTTCTTTTAATTTTTTTATTCTCACCTGAGGCTATGTTTATTGATTTTAGAGAGAGAATATGGGAAGGAAGGAGAGAGAGAAACATTGATTGGTCGCCTCCCATATGCATTCTGACCAGGGATCAAACCTGCAACCTTTTTGGGCACAGGATGATGTTCCAAGCAATTGAGCCACCTGGCCTAAGGCAAGTGTTTCTTATATGTGGGAGCACCCAACATCCAGGAAAGCAGGGTTTTGGGTCATGTCTTCTTTTGTGTTAATGACAGTCACGAAGCTGGACTATTCCTTCCTCTGCTAAGTTACCGAGGGGGAAACTATATAACTTCTCTCTTTTATCAGTGGTTACTTTGGTCACTTGCTATATTACTCAGAGTAGAGGATTCAGAGCCTCCTCTGGGGGTGTTTAGACACACCCAAGTAGATGAATGGATGGCTTCCCACTGGGGAGGATGTTCCCTGAGTCTGGTCCCCAGCAATCCTCCAGTATCTCACAGCTAAAGGGAGGTCTGCAGAGGCTCTAGGGCAAGGGAAAGTTTTGCCTTGGAGGCCTGACTAAGCCCAGAATGCAGGGCCCATTTATGTCTTGCAAATTTTTTTGAGCTTCATCCACTCATTCACCCAGCAAACGTTCATTGAGAATCTGGAGAACCCAACAGACATTGCCTGTGCCCTCATGAACCTTGCAGTTTTAGTGATGTGGGTAAGATAAATACAAGTGAGCCAAAGAACACAAGTTGCACGAGCTCTGTAAACATTTGTTGAATGAACAAGTGAATACTTACTATGTGCTCCAGCAAGAAAAATGTAAACAAATCTGAGTAATGAGTCAGTTTCTGCAGCCACTAACCTTTCTAGATAGCACTTACTTCTCCCGCCCTCAGAGGGGATGGTATGCAGACAATGCAAAATATTAGCTAATAGCTACCATTCATTGGACCAGGCAAGTACAAGGGACTTATGTAGCTCACCAATTTTCACCCTTTGAATTAGGTATAATTATCCCCATTTTGAGGATGAGAAAAATTGAGACTCAACAAGATTATTAACTGTTTGAAATCACACAGGCAGCAGCAGCACATGGCAGCTCATTGGTCCAGACTCTGGGGTGTGGATTTGTTTTTAGTCCCAGCTCTGCATGACAGTACATCTCCTTCTGAGGCTCCGGCGCACGGTGCAGAGGGAGCTGGCCACCTCCCCTGTCTCCTGGGCAGGAAGGGAAGGACCAGCTTTGCTTTCACAGTCCTTTTCCTTCCAGTCCTTGCTGTGTGGGAGAGACCACACGAGGCCTGGATGTTGTCAAGCAAAGGCCTGAACAAGCCAAAGAGCGGCTGATGTTGACAAGAAGGGGACCTCCACAAAGCAGATAATCAGGAGTTGACGATTGACAGCCCGTTAGCATCCCCAGCCCCTGCTAAATCAGGCCTCTGACCTGACCTTGATGACAAATAACACACTTTTAACACATTATAATTTTCACATGCGTTAGCTCACTTCTCACAGAAACAGGAGGTATCCAAGACCGGGCTTATTACCGAAAAAGTAAGTTTGTGGGGGCAAGGACCCAAGTGTCCTGCTCAATTTTATGTAATGAGATTTATGGAGGGCTTACCATAGACCATGCACTCTGTTAAACATTTCACAACTATTAACTCATCTACTTTTCTTCACCATCATATAAAGTAGGTATTAATATTATCCACATTTTTTAAAGATGATGAAGCCGAGGCACAGTAATGAAGTGTCTTGCACAAGGTCGTACAGCCGGCAAGTGGCAGCGCAGGGCCTATGAAGCCAGCCGCCTGGCCCCAGTCTGTGCAGAATCACTGCACCAGGTGGGCTTGGCACAGTGACTCCATTGGGGAACTCCCGCTTGTTTTCCTGGTGACCCCCTCCCTTCCCCCCGCTCCCCTCAGTCTTTATGGGCCATTGCAACAAGCCAGCCAGAGCTGTGGCTCCCAAGGTGATGATCCTTCAGCTGCCTCCTTGGCACTGTCACTCCCGCCTCCCGTCTCCTGCCAAGGGCTCCAGCCGGGAATACCACAGACGGTTTGCCATGGATCAAGATTTCTCCGGAGAAAGAGCTCATAGAAGTCTGCTGTGAGAAATGAAGTCACTTGCTGTTTCCCCTCTTCCCTCAGCTGGAGGAGCCAAGTGAAGTCAGCGCACATTTGAACGAGGGCTATCAGCGCTCAGCGCTGGCCAGTTCGCAGACACACGCAGGCCTCTGCGTCCAGTGACTGCATGGAAACTCTGAGGTGTGGGTGACTGAAATAAAACTTGTGTAGGAGGGTTATGTGTCATTCATCCAACACCGCTTCCTGAGGGGGGCCCGGGGTGTGCACGTGAGCTGTGGATGGGCTTGCTCATTCTTTTATCCATTGTCCACTTATTTATTCAGTAAATTCTGATTGCACCTAAGAGGCACTGAGCTAGAATCATGATGGACAAGGCAACATTCCTGCCCCGCAGGACTCAGGCCGGAGAGGAAGGTGCAAGCAATGTCACGGTGCTTTGTATCCAATACCGAGGTACGAGTCATTTGGCACTGCCACTTGACATCACTAACCCCAGTGCTGTCCTCCCTTAGCCTCTCCACATGCCCAGTAGTCCCGTCCCTCAGGCTTCTTTCTGCCTGACCCCACCTTTCTTGTGAGCTGGACCATTTCTGTCAAAGAAGGAGTCTTGAATCTCCTTCCCAATTAGCCACGGCTTGGCTGAACCGAAGGCAGCGACAGAGGTGGCAGGAAGCCGTAGAGATAAAGCTCCAGGTCAGGAGGGCATCCTTATGGAAGGGGGGGTTTCATGTGTGCCCCTGTGTCTCCTAGGCCCCGAGGCTGCCCATGCCACCCACCTCACCCCCACTTCACCCTGTTCCTCACCACTAGTTTCCAGTTGGATTTGGCCAGCAGAGTTCCTGGCAAGGAAGGGGGAGGAAGCAGGCTATGTGTTGCCTGCCCTCCACACCCCAATGACTGATGCTTTGCTAGTGGCCTCTCTCCTGGACCCCAGCTCAAGCATCAGGCTTTGGTGGCACTACTTTATTTCTTGTCCCTTTAGGGCTTCCTGGAGCCTCATCAGCCCTTATTGGTTCCCTCAATTCTGTCCATGCCCTGAAAATTGTCATGTCGTGAACTCTCTTCAGGGAAGCCCTGTTGAATGTATCATTTGTTTCCTGTTGGAACCCCAATGGGTGCAGAGGAGGGGTCAGAGGACCTGGGGCTGCAGGTTGGAGTTGTTATCCTTCTCCTCCAGGCGCTCCCAAGAACAGAGAGAAGGTTTGTATCAGTGAACAAGCGGCAACTCTCTACTGAGGGTTTTCCTTGTCAGATGAGGAACCACTGGCCCCGGTTCTGGAAGGGAGAATGGAGAGGCAGTGCAGGCAGGTGCTGCAGGAAGGACTGTGGTTGGGCCAAGGGGAGGGAAGCTGACTGTTGCTGAAGTGCTCCCTGTGCTGGCCTCTCTCACAGTGGCCTTCCTAGCCCCTTAATTCACCCAGTACCTTACCCTCATTTTATTACTGAGGACTGTGGCTCAGAGAGGGACAAAGGGAGCAGGCAGGAGATGCAGCTGCGTCAGTCACTCAGGCGATCTAAGAGATGCCCCACTTTGTGATCAAGGGATTGGGAGGGTGACAGACAGATCTTCGCTTAAGTGACAGCATAGCACTGGGAATTTGGAGCCACACTGTATGGAGGTGAATCCTGGGTCCACCTCTTACTAGCTGTGTGATTTCGCACGTGTTACTTGACCTCTCTGTGCCTCCATTTCCCCATCTGTAAAAATAGGGCTGATAAAGGAAGCCACCTTGCTCAGGGTTGTGGAGACAGTTCAGTGAGTCTGTAATTAGAAGGGCCTTAGGAGCAGTGCTGGGAACACCACATGTAAATGTTAAAGATGGAGCCTCGTGCCTTCTTTTCTACCCCCTGCCCTTTTCTTACCGCGCTCCTCCCCTGCCTTCTTCCCAAAGTCCTGAAAAAGAGTGAAAAGCCACCAGGCAGTACCTTGGCCAGTCTGTTGACCTCCAAGCCTTTTGCGAGCATGACTTACAATGTCCTGCCCCCCCCCCTCCCCCGAAACCACTGTTTTAGCGAGAGCACGAGGATCCGAGACAGCCAGTGGCGTCATCCACACCAGGCCCCTGTGCCCAGTGGGATCAGCCTTGATGCCCTCAGCATGGCCTCTTCCTCCCAGCCCCTCAACTTCCTGAAGCTGTGAGGAGCCTGGGAGCTCCTGGTAACAGCACATTAAGCCCCTGTTTGTGGGAACTTTAATTTAAACACGAATTAGAGATGGCAAATGACTCTGGCAGCCAGATAAGCTATCCCAGGAGAGCAGGGAATAAGCCAAGAGAATCAGTTGAGGTAAAACCTGACTTTAAACCCAGAAGCTTGGGCTGGAGGTCCCAATGAAGCACCCCAGGAGCCCCACCCCAGCTGCCCTCTGGGGTCCATGCCGGCCCCCTTCTCCGCCATTCTACATATGTTTTGCAATAGTCCAACCTGACTTCTGATTCTACCCCTCCTGCCCCCACCCCACTTGGCTTTGCATACTTTTCTGTCATCTGCTGTTTGGAGCAAGTTCTACTTGTTACCTAACCTCCATCACTCTATTACCATTGGAGCTTAATGCAGTCTGCCTATGGCGGCTTGGGGTTTCTGGCCAGGAGGCAGGTGTGGTGAAGGTGAAATAACCGGCCACTGAAAGACCTGGGTGCACGTCTCTGGGTCAGTTTCCTCATCTGAGCAATGAGTGAGTAAGAGGGTCTCTAAGACCCCTGAGCTCTGACTTTTCACAGGAGAATCTGAGGACAAGAATATCCCAGGAAATCTCTATTGTTGTCTGTGACAGGAAGTTTCCCCTGTTCTAGGAACATGGTTGGCTATTTATGGGGGGAAGGGGAGAGCAATCAAGTCTGTCTATCCTTTGTGAGGTCTCCAGGCTTTGCGCCCACCCCTCCCCACACCACCCAGGCCCAGGCCCAGGCCCAGGCCCAGAGAGGCCGACTCTGGTTCCATCAAGGCCTGCTGAGCTTAACTCAGTGGCGCTGTGGCTGCTGAGACATAGTCACTGTCCTCTGGGGTGGGAGCAGCATATGTTCTCTCTGTTATAGCACCTGTGATGGTGGCTGAGGGATGGCAACCCCTACCTACCCTCTTCAGCTGACCTTGAGAAATCCTATCTTGTCTTTCTGGGAGGCTTAGAGTGAAAGCAAAGGGGCACACCACTATAGCCCCAAAGCCTCCACCAATGGGAAGCTGCTGTCCTTCAGAGTATGTAAAAAGACTGGCTATAACAAGAGGGAAGAGGGTCAGATCACAGGCAGAACTTCCAGATTGAGTGCTAGAGCAGACTGTAACCCTCAAAAGGAAACCCATTGTGTTGGGTCTAAGGAGGTTGTCTGTGAGGCCTGGGTCAAGGGCAGGAATGAGGACAGTAAGCCCAAAGGCCTGTGCCAGCCTGTGACTCAGGAGTTAGAAGGTCCCTCTGTCTGGCACAGAAGGGCCTTGACATTTTCTCTGGCCCAAGGCTCTTAGACAGAGGTGGGCAGCTGTCATTAGGGCCTGAGGCCCAGCTCCCTTGCCCACCTCCCCCTTCCTATGTGCCTGGCTGCCCCTAGAGCCTGAGGCCTGCCCGCCATCTGGGTAGCTCAGAGGAGAGTCCACTGCCAAGGGAGTGCCAGTGTTGATTTATAGCCCACAACCTTGGCAGGCTCGGCTGTGTGCCCAGAACCTCCTTTGCTCAGGGAAGAGTCGCACCTCTTAAAGGGGCAGTGCCGAGGAATGCAGGAAAGTCCAGAATGAACACTGAGACAGAAAGGAGACCAGCGAGGACTCTGGGTGACTCATTCCCTAGGGAAGCTTCTCCACATCATCACACCTTCACTGTCCACTCTTTCTTTGTACACTTAGCCCAACTATAACAGTTCAGGTTGTTTGATGTCAGTCACTCCTGGTCGACTATAAACTCTATGAGGGCAGGAATCAGATCTGCTGTGTTCATTCCTGTATATGCAGCACCCAGCACAGTATCTAGCATGTAATGTAGGTTTGATAAAAACTCGTCAAGCAAAAGAAGAATAAATAAATGAAAGTTTTTGCCCAGGAGGTTGTGGAGGACCATGTGCTTTGCCATGGTTTTTAAAACTCTGCAGCACCTACCCCCTCGCTCCCAGTCCCCCGGCTCTCCTCCAAGACTCTTCCACATCACTGGGACCCAGGGGGCCAATCTGTTACCCAGATGCACTTTCCTCCCCTGACTTTTCTTGGGTCATCCTCCTCAGGCTCCACACAATGTTCTTTTCCTTCCTCCAAGAGCTTTCTCTAATCTCTAATGAGGCAGGGCCTCATCTCCTGACTTACTCTATCCCCACCACTCCTAGCATAGAAGTACTTCACTCATTCATCCATTCAGCAATATTTCCTGAATGAATGTACTGTGTGCTGGGCACTGGGTGCTGAAAATTCATGAATGAACACGAGAGAGGCATGATCCATGAACTCAGGGACCCTACGTGTCAGACGGTGAGACAGACAAAAGAATTAAGTAAATCCTTATGTTTCAGCTCTCAACAAATAATAAATGCAAGTTGTGGTATCTGCTATGAAGAGGGCTGAGGTAATCACAGGCGGGGTGGGGTGGGAGCCGTTAAGTCGGGCAGTCAGAGACGTTTTCTCGGAGTAAGTGACATTTGTGCTGAGATTTTAAGGGCAAGACAGAGCCCTGTAGTGTGAGAGAACAGCTTTCTAGAAGTGGCTCAGTCACCTGGGTGTGCACCGCAGAACACCCTGGGAGTGTGTGTGTGGGGGGGTGAGTTTCTACACTGCCCACTCCCACTCCTCCACATCCTGAAAACTTCTATTCCTTTAGTTTAAAATCCTTGGGCAAGCAGCATCAGCCTCATCTGGGAGCTGGGTCCCCTCTAGATCTACTGCATCAGAATCTGCATTTAACTAGATCCCTGACCATTTGTATGTACAGTGATACTTGAGAAGCACAGTCTAGGTAACACCTTAAAGATGCGCAGGGTTGAGGGAGTGGTTGCTAAAAGTTTGGATTTGAATCAGAGAATGGGTGTGAGAGTATGCATGCATTTGTGCATGTGTCTCGTGTGTGTGTGTGTGTGTGTGTGTGTGTGTGTGTGTCTAGCCCACATGATATCTAGGCCCTTTCCTTCCATGAGGCTGATTGCCTGGGGGATACATCTTTACCCCACTGTGACAGCACCCCTACTTCTACCTGCAGCTGCAAGTCCAATGGAATCTGCCGCCTCTGGGTGGCTGGGGACACCTCTAAAGCAAGGCAAGGCGAGCAGATCCCTTGTTTCTGACCTCCGGCAATCCATTTATCTGACCTAAGTCTCATAAATGCGTCCTGATGAGCCCAATCGCTTGCTAATGGTTATGAGCTGAGACTTGGGGATTTATGGCTGAGGCCTTGGTGGCCACAGACAAGAGCTGGGCTGTGTGCAGGAGACCAGGCTCTGTGTGGCTTTAGCTCATCCATGGATCATAGCGGAACCCCACTCCCTGCATTTGGGGCAAAAGGCACTGCCCTGAGGAGGGGAGAGAGGGCTGAGGAGAGAAAGACATCTGGCTGCAGATGCCCAGAGATGAAGGGTGAGTGTCTGGGAAACAGGCCCAGTTTGGCTGCGTGTCTATGTGTTGGAGTCAGGGGAGTGAACACTGGAGAAGTGAGCACTGGGATTGGAGCCAATCAAGCTCAGGTTCAAATCCTGGGTCTGTTACTTAATGTGTGATCCGACGAATCGCTAATCTCTCTGAGCCTTTATTTCTCATCTATAGCTGGAACTGTATAAAATAATCCCATAGGTTTGTAAGAATTAAAGGAGATAGTGTTTGCAAAAGACACTTAAATACTAACTGTGTGAATTTAAGGAGGTGAAGAGATTGGGACTTCATTTCCAACTCTGGCACTACCTTGCTGGGACATAGTATTGGCACTGCCATCGATAGCCTCACATACGGGCCCTATCTGGGCCTCAGCACCCCACAGATGTGAGGAGGGGGCTAGGCCCAATCATCTACTGCCTGTCCAGCTCAGATGTCTGTGGCTCTAACAAGGAGCCCTTGAGCTGCAGATGGAGAGTTGAAGGGCATGGCCATGCAGAGGGTGACCCTGCACTGCGGCCTTAGGGACAACATGGGGATGGGAGCTGAGTCAGAACAGCCCTCCCTCAATGGCGTCTTCTTGTGAGTACAACCCCCAGCAAGGTGCTGGGCACGATGTAGAGATCTGGGACAGAGGGGTGATCAGGAAAAGCCCTGCAGTGGGTAGGGGCCAGTTCAGATTTGGTGCAAATACCTGAATCACTCATGTTGTTTGCACAAGTAAGTCTTCAAATACCTCCTCCCGTTCCCTCACCCAAGACACATATGGATGCTCTGTCAAGTCTGACTTGATAGGGAGAGTGAGCCAGGTAGAATAGAGAACCCCCACCCCATCCCCACCCCCATCCCCAAATGATCCAGGCAGAGACCTAAGGATTCCTATGCCACAGTGCAGAGCACGGTCCTCAGCCCTCCCTCCACCCCCTTTCTGGGAACTTCCTAGGGTTGGTCACTGTGGGAAGCGGACATGACCCCCAACGCAGCCCCCAGCCTCACAGACCCTGTCCTCTTCCATGCTCTACCCCACTCGCCCCGCTGCCTCCCGCCCCCCGCCCCCGTGCTGGCATCTCCATCTCCACACCCTCGAAGCCTCTAGGACTCAGTGGCCAATTGAATTACATTTATTGAGCACCTGTTATGTGCCTGGCACTGAGCCACGAGCAAGGGCTAAGGCGGGATATTAGACCTGATCCCTGTCCTCAAAATGTCATAGCCTAGCTGTTGGGGGGAGGGGGACGAGGGGGTACTTTAAACAGTAATGACAGTGCAGTGAGGGACAACCATGTGCATGGCAACAGGTAGCCCATTTTTATAGGAGAGGGTGGTGTAAAAGGGAGATACTTGAGCTGCTTTCTAAACATTTTGGTTGTGGAAGATTGAAAAGGCACAAAAAATAGAACAGCATACTAAACCCGTGTCCTCAGGGTCGCCTTGATGAGACTCTACTCCACCCCACCGCACTGTTACTTTGCTGGGGCTGGGTTGGGTTTAATGGAGGAACTGCAGGTCCCCGTGTGGACAAGGGCTGGAGGGACATTGTAGGCAGGGAATGCGATGCCCAGGGCACCAAATCCAAGCCAGACCAGCGGGGAAGCTGTTGCGTCCACCGCGGACATTGGTCCCTGAGTGACCTGTCACTATTTATGGAACTAAGAGTCTCCTGAGGCACGTCCCCCGCAGAGCCCAGCAAGCGCAGAGCAGGCCGGCGGAGAGCCGGAAGCGAGGCGCGCACAGTGAGGAGGCCCCGCAAAGGCCCTTGAGCGTGGGGACCCCAGCGCACCAGCACCGCTGGGCACCGCGGGCGCAGGAGAGCCCTCCGCCCCGTCGGCGCGCGGCCTTAAATATTACCCCGGAGTTTTCAATTATCTCTTCTTAATGGATTTGCAGGGGCTCTTTCATCAAGCGCGGTGTGGCTGGGTGTGGGGCTGTGCGGAGCGCGCGGCGAGGGCTGGAGCTGGGAAAATGGCCCATATTTCAATATTAAAGCCCTTTACGATCGTCAGCAGCATGAAAGATGCTGCAAATAAAACGGAGCCGCCCGCGCCAGCCTCTTCATCTCGCAGGTTTTAATTAACGCTGAGGGGGAGGCGGCTGCCGGGCGGGTCGGAGCTGGGCCAGGGCGCATGGCGGAGCCTCGTGGATCCCGGGTCAGAGCGAGAGCGCCGAGGGCCGGGCGAGGCTGCGGAAACGCCAGCAGAATGGGAAGACCGAGGGGGAGGGGAAGAAGAGACTGACCGGGAAACAACCATCTGAAATGGAAGACGCACGGCTCTTGTTATTAAAGGGAGGAGGCTTATGGCCAGAGGACTGAGCTCTTGACACCAACCCTCCTTCAGCCTCTTCTTTAGGCCAACAGCAACCTCCAGACGGACCCATGAGATGACCCCAGACCATCCTCCCACCCCACTGCATCCCCAGCACCTGAGGGGTCTCCAACAATCCCCTTCTACTCTCGTTTTTGGGGAGGCAGACATGCTTCCTGGTTCCCGCCCTCATGGCTCTTGCTCCGAGACGTCTGCTTTCTCCATCATTCCCTCCGCCGCCTCCGGGGCGGGCCGCATTCTCCAGGCGCACAGGGTAGCGCGCACAGAAGCGCCACTGTTCTGCCTTGGCAGCGGCCAGGCCTGACAGCTTGTGCCTGAGCAACAGACCCATCCGTCAGGCGGGAAGGATGGAGCCACGTCCGGCTGCCCGCTCTGAGGACTCCCCTGGGAGCCACCTCTGGCCTTGGCCCAGACTCCTCTCTTCCCCTTTCTCCACTCCCCCATCTCTGCCTGCGACTGCCAGTTTAGCATATATATCTGTCTCTATTTTCCCCATCCAACCCCTGCCCCCGCCCCGCGCCCCCCCCCCCCCCCCCACATACACACAGGAGAGGGAGGCCCAGGAGCACCTCTTCCCATGGGTCTCACTTACAGGTCTGTCTCCTACCAACACCCACATGGCTGGCATAACTTTTGGGCTAAAAAGAATCCAGGGATCTCAGTGGATCACAAGCCAAAGCTAAGTCAACCAATGAACACTGATTTTAAGGAAATCCTATGGAGTGAAGGAATTAGAAAAATAATATGAATGGAAGACATGGGCTTTATTCCTGGGTATTTACACATACTTTATGTGTCCTGACATGTTTTGCAAAAATGAAATTCCTGTCTCATTGCGTTAAGGAGCTTGCAAGCACTAATTTGTTAAAGCAAAAAGGAAAAACAACCTTCCTCTGATTTCTCTTTGGTGTGTGTGTGTTTTTCTTCTTGTCAATTTGATAAGATATAATCATTTATCAAGACTGCTTAAAACAGCACATACTTATGCAGTATGGTTAGGAAGACAGAACCCACACTTAAACAGTATGAGGAGCAAGTACAAAGGGCATGTGCTGTGGAATAGAGAGTGGAGAAGTGGGTGAAAACTAAAGAATGGCTAGCTTATTCAAGGAAAACTTCCCTGGGAGAGACTGGTTTTGGAAGTAGAATATAAGAAAAGTAAGTTCCAGATGGAGGAAACACTGGTCCTCAAAGAGGGCAGCTTATATATTTTATTTTGGGTTGAGGAACACACCTGCGAGGCTACAACACATCTTCTCTGAGAACAGAATAAGATGAAACCAGACTTGTGTGGGAGCAGGAAGAATTCAGGGTAAACAACAAGATCTTCAGTGATGTGGGAGATTGAAGTGAGAGGAAAGGGGCCCTGAAGCAGCCTGTCTCCAAAGGAGTCTTCCCATACTTGAATCCAGCTATGGGAGGGATACTGGACTCAGGGACGTGGCCCCACTTTCTGTGGTACCACAAAAGGTTTGAATGTAAGACAGGAAGGGCTCCACAGCTTCAGTCACCAGTCCTGGCACAGTTAGGGGAGGAGGGAGAGAGAAGCAAAAGTTCTCTCCTCCTACCCAGATTGTAAGGGGAGAAACTGAGGTCCAATCACTCAACTCAATAAGTATTGAGCCGAAACTGGTTTGACTCACTGAATAGAGTGTTGGCCTGTGGACTGAAGGGTCCCGAGTTCAATTCTGGTCAAAGGCATGTACCTTGGTTGCAGGCACATCCCCAGTAGGGGTGTGCAGGAGGCAGCTGATCAATGTTTCTCTCTTATTGATGTTTCTAGCTTTCTGTCCCTCTCCCTTCCCCTCTGTAAAAAAATCAATTATATATATATATAAAGTATTTAGCAGCTACTGTTTGCCACACTCTCTATATAAGGCACTGAGGATCCAGAGTTGGCCAGGCATAGTCCTTGTCAACAAGTGGTACACAGTCTAATGGGGGAAACAATTCATTGATTAAGAAATGTATTGAGCCGAAACCGGTTTGGCTCAGTGGATAAAGCGTCCGCCTGTGGACTGAAAGGTCCCAGGTTCGATTCCGGTCAAGGGCATGTACCTTGATTGCAGGCACATCCCCAGTGGGGCGGGGTGGGGGAGGGGGAAGAGGCAGCTGAATGATGTTTCTTTCTCATTGATGTCTCTGACTTTCTATCCCTCTCCCTTCCTCTCTGTGAAAAATCAATAAAATATATATTTTTAAAATGTATTGAGCCCTGGCTGGGTGGCTCGATTGGTTGGAGCATCATCTCATAGACTAAAAGGTGTGGGTCCCATTTTCAGTCAGGGCACATACTTAGGTTGTGGGTTCTATCCCCCATTGGGGAATGTAGTGGAGGCAACTGACTGTTGTGTTTCTCTCACATCAGTGTTTCTCTCTGTCTCTCTTCCTTCCTCTCTCTCTAAAATCATATTAAAAATAAAAACATATCCTCAGGTGAGGAATATCCTATCTAATAAAAGAGTAATATGCAAATTGACATATCCCTGCTATACCCACAAGCCATGCACACCAGCCAATCAGGAGTGAGTATGCAAATTAACCCAGCCAAGATGGCTGCAGCAATGGAGCCAGCAGCAGGCTTGGGTTTCCCCTGACAATGGAGGAAGCCAAGCTTTCTGCACACCCTGGTTGGCCCTAGACTCTACTCAAGGCCACAAAGTTTCAATTATAGAAGATAGATAAATCCCAGATACCAGGGCCTCCACTTGGGTTGCCAAGGGGCATGGCTGACCTGCAAACCACCACAGGTCCCTCACCCCGGCCACCCCATGACCCAAGGGAACCCAAACACTGATCTGGGACACCCTTCAGGGCAAACCAGCTGGCCCCACCTGTACACCAGGCCTCTATCCTCCTATCTAATAAAAGAGTAACATGCAAATTGACCATCACTCCAACATACAAGAGGGCTGCCCCCATGTGGGGAGGGCAGTTGGGAGGGACCAGGCCTGCAGAGGAGGGAAGTTGTGGGTGACCAGGCCTACAGAGGAGGGCAATTAGGGGCAAACAGGCTGCAGGGGAGCAGTTAGGCATCAATCAAGCTGTCAGGGGAGTGATAAGGGGGTGATCAGGCTGGCAGGCAGAAGTGGTTAGGGGCAATCAAGAAGGCGGGCAGGCAAGCAGTTGGGAGCCAGTAGTCCTGGATTGTGACAGGAATGTCTGACTACCCATTTAGGCCCGATCCTACCGGGATCCTTGAGGGATCCAAGATCGGAGAGGGTGCAGGCTGGGCTGAGGGACAGCCCCCTCCCATGCACGAATTTTGTGCACTGGGCCTCTAGTGTTGTGTGTGTGTGTGTGTGTGTGTGTGTGTGTGTGTGTGTATGTGTGTAGAAAAGCATAATATGCTAATTAGATTGGACATCCTTCTGGACATGTTTCCAGACGAAGCCAAGGCTGCAAGGGAAGCCCAGGTCCCAGGTGCCAGAGGGAGCTGGTGCTGACAGCCAGGAAAAGGAAGGCCTACTCTTGCATGAATTTCATGCATTGGGCCTGACTTACTATGAGCCAGGTAGAGTCACAGGAGCTAAAGATGCAACTGAAAATGAGACAGACTCAATTCTGCCCTCTGGAAGAACACCATTTGGTGCAGAGGATGGGTACATACCAGGCAGTTAGAATTCAGGGTGATGTGTGCTGTGAAGAAGGAAGGACAGTTGCCATGCAGGGACATGCATATGAGGGTCACCTACTCCAGTGTGTGAAAGGGGAAGCAAAGATGATGTGGAAGAGGTAATCCAAATCTACCTCAAAGGGTGCAGAGAAATCAGGGGCAGGGTGGCGTGGGAGGGCGCTCTGGCCAGGGTTTGTGGGACTGTCTAGCACCCCACCAGGAACTATGGTCAAACCAGATCCAGGCTGAGTTTCCTTCCTCCAAGCGCAGGATGGCACCAACCTGCACCAACACAGCTCTTCCAACAGCAGTGGGGAACGCCCGAGGACCATCCTCACAGAGCCAGACCAGGGGATGAGGTTATCAGTTTTCCTTCTGCTGGGAAGCTTCTGCCTCAGGGCGAGGCTATTTAGGAAGGCTGAGGGGGGGTGTTCTGTGGAGGGTCTTACTCTTTCCACCGCCCCCTCACTGATAACAAATTTGAAACAAACCAGACTTTAAATAAAAAGAAACAGGTGATATGTCTCTCTAGCTGCAGCTGAATACAAACCAGGACAAGAATGAATTGTCCTCCCCAAAATGTTCCTACCTCCCCAACCCTAACCAGTTCCCACACCCACCAGGGGCCGGAGTGAAGGAGCACAAGGGAAAGGCATCTGGCCTCTGCCTGAGCCAAGAGCACCTGTGGCATCTTCGGGAACTGCCACCAGGAACTGCCGCTGCCTCGATGTAGGAAGGAGGTTGGCAGAGCTCATAAAGGCCGAATACACCAGGCCGAGGAGGTGGGGACAGTGAGGGGCTCCTGAGCGTTTTAGGGTTTAAATGTTGGCAGGTTTTCCTGTAATACTGAAAACAGAATAATGTAACACTCTTGTACTCACTATCCAGACTTAAAGTTTTATGAACTTATTATTGTCATTTTGTCAGCTTTGCTCTGGAGGTTTTTTGTTTCTTTGTTTTTTAATAGACGGATCATTACAGACGAAACTGAAGCCGCCCTTTCCCCTCCCTAGTGCCATTCACCTCCCTCCCAGTGGCATCACCATCATGAATTTGGGGTGGTTTTTCCAGACCATCCATGTTTTTCTATTTTTACCACATATATATGCATAAATAACATATAGTCAAGTGGCCTTGTGCTATCGCTTGGCAAATTAGTACTTTTTAAAAAGCTGTCCAATGGTTACAATAGAATTTACAACTTAGTGGGGGTTTTTCCACTCTGCATTTTTTAAATGTCTTCACATGAGGTTTTGGCAAAGCACTGGCAAGGGTAGACCTGAGTTTGTAAGATCACTTTGGGTACCAATCAGGGAGTTCGAGGTGACAGGGAAGGACCGAGGATAGTGACCGTGGGGAAGAGGGTAATACACGTTTAGAAGGTTGAATCCACATGGTAGGTCACTGATGGCAAGCTCATGAGGGCAGGGATTTGCTCCATACCTGTTCTTCAGCACCACGAACAGGGCCTGCCTCAAGGAAGATGCTCTATCAGTGTTTGTTGATTGGGAACGCTTAATAGGGGAGGAGCAATCCTGGATGACTCCCCGGTTCCCAGCCCAATGGGACTGTCCGTAAAACAAGGGTCCTAGGCAGAGAAGCTGGATTCTAGGGAAAGAGGAATCCAGAAGCCACCTTTCTGGGCCAGAGGAGGTGAGGCTGCCTTGCACAGGAGGCCCTGGCATTAGGGAGCAGACCTGCCTTCGGCTGTTAGGATTGAGGGCTATGAAGGATCAGAAGGAACCAGGGATTGAAGGGGGAAGGTCCGGTCCTGCTGGGGGTGAAGAGTAGTTTAAAAACAAACTAATTTCAAAAACCAGCTTTCTCAGAAGGCAGGAAGGCAGGGCCCAGCCTCTGCACTCCCCATAGCAGTGTCGTATTGCTCTTTGTGTGGTGGGTGCCCGCAGCCCATTAGCCAAAGCAGAGGAGGAGGAAGAAGGTGTAATAAGAGATTCTAGAATCATAAAGACCTTGTCAGACGCCCACACTCCCAACTTTGCTCCCACTCATATTCATCAACAAGATGGACCGGCGGGGTGCTCACAATTGCTTCCTAGGGACTTATTCTTGACCAAATCCAATCTCTCTCTTTAGGGAAGGATGTGAAATATAACCTGCTTTCCTGCTCTTAAGACCCAGAATTCTGGCCACCACCTCGAAGGGCTGCTCTCTGCAAAGAGCTCCCTCAAAGCCACTGCCACCCCTCCCTTCCTCAGCCCACCTCCCTCTTCCCCCTGGCCCAGCCATCACCCATCCTCTGCTGCCAATTCACCTTTAAACAGTCCCCTGTTTGTCTTGTTCTTCTCCTCTGACATACTCCCCTTCCTCTGGTCCCCCTCACTGATTTCCTGAACTGAGCCTGACAGCTCCCAGTTCCAACCTCTGGTTTTGTCCCTCTTTCCAACTCCTTACCTGAACCTTTGATTGCTTGGCTCCAGAATCCTTTGGGTCCTGGGAATGGTTAAGTGGCATTTCCTGCATCACCCCTGGGTTCTGGGGCAGGAATGCTCTTACCATCCCCAGTGCTCCTCTCTTGTGGGGACCAGAGGGTCACTTCGTTTTGTTTGCAGAGTAAGGCATTCCCTCCTCTCCCGAATGGAGCTCTTATGAATCTAAGTCACTTGACAATTAGATGTGTCCTTTACTTAAGGAATTTTAAATACCCGGAAGTAAATGTAGGGGGAAATCTTGTTAAGGCTGGCCAGGGTCTGGTCATTCCACTGCTCTAAGACCTTGCCATTTGAAGGCGTGATTACATCCATTGGAAAGGTCCCGGTGGGTCCAACCCCTAAAGTCACCAAGAGCCAACCTAATGATCCTCAAATCAGTCGGGGGCCAGTCCCCTCCCATCTTGAGCTTGAGCAGGTTTCTGATTTTTATCACAGCAATACACTTTACACCTCCCTGAACCCCAACACTGAGCAGAGTTACACTATGTAATTCCCACCTTTAACAGGTGGACACGCCTCATGGGCTCTCCCAAGTCACGTGACCTGCCCAGCTGACCAAGGTTCTGTCTCTCAGTAGAAAAACTACTGAGACTTTTTTTTCTCCTCCTTTTCATCTGCCAGGACTATTCAATTTTTTTTTACAATCAACATATTACTTGTACTATTAAGAAGAATAAAGTAAAACTTTAGAAAGGACAGGAATTAGGGTGTAGATGTCGATCGATTATGGTGGCCACTGCTGAGTTGGGAATGCAGTCCTAGTTGGGGGTGTGTCCTGCAGATGCCCTAATGAGTCAAGGGCCATTGCAGGGCTTTTTGAGGATAAGGAAGCCTTGAGCCCTGAGCAGGCCCAAGGCTGGGCCAACAGAGGGCACCTGCCGAGGACTAGGGTTGGGGGTAAAGAGAGAAAAGTGTCAACAAGACCCAGAGAGACAAATTCCTTTCAGTCATAAAACCTCAAATATCTAAGTAACAGTCAGCCTTTGGGTCTTCCCTGAGGAATCCGACCAATGTTTAGTGACCTACTTTGCAGCCATCTGTAAAGTGTGACTGTTTACCCTGTTGATGATTAGTGGTCTGGCTAGTAATTATTATACAGGAAGGAATCAAAAATTGGTTGTCTTAAATCCAATACTTCATGTCCTTAATGCTAAACTGGAAGGATGAACAGCGGGAAGGCGGAAACAGTCGTGTTGTTTGTTTTGCTCTTTTAAAGAGGGACCAAGTCAGAGATCCTGGCTCGTAGCCCAGGCTCTGTCCTGACAAGAGGATTCCCAGCCTTTTCTGCCAAAGTCCCTTTGATGTTAGAAGAGTGGTTTGGACCCCAGCAGCCTTAGTGAAGGGGCCTCACTAAGGACCACATTTTTTTTTTTTGAGGCTTTAAGTCTTAGCTTTAAAATTATGAAAGCTTGGCATTTTATTACATAGTATATTTTGTGTCTTAATATAAAAATGTTTTAAACTATTTGCCATCAAAACACCTCAGAGAGGCCTCTTATGGTGTGTACCCCGTGACACCCACCATGCGGCCACTATGATGCAGCCCTCGGGCACCTGTACCCCAATGAGAAGTGCTTCAGTGGATGCCTGCCCCCAAGTAGGTCCCTTCTCTGTTTGATTTTTAAATTTGATTTTTTAATTCCTTGCCACTGTCTCAGGTTATTTCTTGAATGACTATTTAGTGAGCACTTTCTATATGCCAGGCTCTGGTGCCAAATGCTTTACATGCATTTTGTCATTTAAATTCTTACAACCACTTGAAACTCAGAGAGGTGAAGTGGCTGCAGTCACACAGCTGCCTAGTAGCAGAGTGAGGATTTAAATATTGGTCTGCTTGACTCCAGGCAGGCTTCGGTCCCCTGCTGCCTCTCAGGGCCCAAGGCTGGAGCAGCGGGCTGAGTGGATAGGAGGCTCTCCTGTGGGGAAAGAGGCTCTTGTGGTACATCTAGAACGAGCATGGATGTATTCTAGGAAGAGCTAGAAAAGCTAGGTGTAGGTCCATCTTTGCCCCTGACCAGCTGTGGGTTCTGGAGGGAGCCCCTTCACCGCTGGGTCCTGAACTATAAAACGGATAAATGAGGTCTGTGAAAGGGACCGTGGAAAAAAGATGAGCCTAGAATCAACATCTTAGGTTCCTTTCTTGCTCTGCTGTTAACTGGTTGTCATATTAGACAAGCCACCAACTCTCTAAGCCTCTGTTTTGCCCTCTGTTTTGCTTCTAAAATGTGGGAAACAGCCCTGCCAGGGTGGCTCAGTTGGTGGGTGTCAGCCTAAAGGGTTGTTGGTTTGATCCTTGGTAGGAGGCAGCTGATCCATATTTTACTGTCATATCAATGTGTGTGTGCGTGTTTTTCCTCTCTCCTTCTTCCTTTTTCTCTCTCTAGAAATCAATATAATATAAATTTTTTTAAAAGGTGTGGAAAATTATACCCACCTCACAGGGCTGCTATAGGGATTAAAAATAATATATGAAAACACCTGGAACAGAGTTTAGCATGTAGTAGTTGCTCAACAAATGCTTCCCAATAGCAGTAAACCTTACAATAGTAGCATAGTAACAGTGGTAGTGCCCATATTAAGAAATTGTGATTATTAAAAATGAAGGAAATGTGTGAGAGCAAAACTACAAAGTAAGGCAACCCCTTAAAAATATGGAACTGAGATGTTCACTTAAATATTTGTTTACCTTTTATGTGTGTTTAGAAATTTTTAATAATAAAATATAGAAGGCAATAATTGATGAATGAATTAAAAAATTAAATATACATTATCAAACCAAAACAAAGGGAACTGGGGAAAGGTCTACCTTAATGAACCCCCATAATGCTCTACTGGTTGAAGGACTGGAGTTCCCTTTCATTGAGAAATTTCTAACATAGTCAAAATCAGAGAAGGAGCCACAGCTTGAGTTCTTCTTCTTTTCTTTCATATTCTTTTTTTGTATCTCTTCTCCATGATCCCAGAACAAACACTCCAGCCCATCCCTACTCCTACTGGTGCCCAGCACCCAGGATGCATCTGTGTTAAGTCCTTCCCAGAGAAAGACACACCAAACAGCTCCTGAAAGGGGATAGAGATTCCCCTAGAGAAAGAATGCCTGAGGGAGGCTGAGGTGAGGTAGGGAGGATCCAGATCACTCTACCAGCCAGTTTGGAGGACAAAGCCAGACCTTCCAACAAGCAGACCCTCAAGGTCTCGCTCAGCTTTGACTTTGGCTCAGCCCAACTCTGTGACTCACCCAGTCAGCCCTCATTCCTCAGTGTGGGTAGGACCTCGAGGGATCACCCACCTGCCTTGGCAGCTACATAGGCACTTCCCAAAGTCTCAGTATGCGGATTCTCTCTGAAGAAACTTCAGGGCTTGACCCAGGATTGCCTCTCCATCTCCCTGTTGGGGGGCCTTGCAGCCCAGCCAAGCAGGAGTTTTCCAAAGCAGACAGGGCCCCATGATTGGCAAGAGGCTGTGAGTAGGATGGGTTCTCCTCTCCCTGGGCCTTTTCCCCCTGAGCTGGTGTGCCAGGCACCTCTCCCAGTTTGGAAAGCAGATTATTTATGGTTTATTTTTGACACCAGATCATCGCTGCCCAAGTTTCATCAATTTGTCACTGTTTTTATTGTCAGCAATTGCCCATAACTGGAGCACATTTAAAATGTCATTGATCTTGGTATTACAGTGTCATAATCTGACAGTAATAGGTGTAGCCAGCTCAGGAAGCCCAGGCCCTGAGATTGATGGCGTTCAGCACACCAATTATATTCTGTCCATCTAAGTGATAAAAGAGTACGTAGGAGGCATTCAATAGATAAATTAGATATCGCTCCCAATTATGTCCCTTTATTTTATGGAGTCATATGCTCCCCTTAGAACTTTTTTTCTTCATTTGGCTTGTAAAAGGGGCATTACTTGACCCTCAAAAACCAGGGCTGCTCACCTGCCTGCCCCACCCTGAGTTTCACCCTGATCTCTCACCACCTTCTAGAAGTTTCTCACATGGACTTTCCCTGGAACTCACCTAGGAGCTTCCCCAGTGTGGAGGGTGCGCACAGGTGTGGAAAGATATGGAGGTACCTCAGTGCCTGGGGAGGGGTTGGAACAGGTCTTTGGAAAGTTCTGATGATGCCTTTCCTTAATGCGACTCTGGCCAAATAAATGAGATTAGAAGAGAAGCCATTAAATGGTTATAATCCTCCAGCCCCAAATACCAGCGAGCCTTCAAATTAGGACAATTAGTCAATGGCTATTGCTGGGGAGGAGGAGGATGGTCAGAAAGCTTTCAGTCCTTAGGAAGTGACTCCATCCACCTCCCTACCCCTACTTTCCCTTGAGTTGAATCCATTCAAATCTTTAATTAGAAGAATCCCTGCCCCCTGGAATATCTTGCGCCCCATTTCAGGCCAGCTCTGCAACTGTGTTGGGAGAATGATGAGGTCTTTTCTGACTGCAGCTGCAGGCTCCCTGCCAGAGAGCAAGCCCCAAGACAAGCTCATTTCTAAGATGAAAGCTTGCCTGAGGCAGGGAGGACCTGGCCAGAAACGAGAGGCAAGGAATGGAGGTATAGTGAGGAGGTAACTTTATTTGGGACATATTACTCTGAGGACAGCCTTGACTTGGTCTAGATCCCTGCCCGCCCCCCTGCCTTGTCCCCTCCCCCATGTTCCCTGAAGCCAGCAGGAAACACAGAAGAGAATGAGACAACAGGTGGTAAACAGTGTTCCACGTCCATTTATTGAGCTTTGCAAGAGGAAGTGTCCATGGCTGGGCTGTTCCATAGCCTGTTGCCATCTCTACTATTATAAATAATCCTGGCACTAAGTGCCCTGTTCCACGGAGGGGAAGTTGTTCTTGTGGTGTGAAACTTGAGAATATGGGTGAGGGGAGGAGGGAAGACGGGGGACAGGAGAGAGAGAGAGATGGGGAGCCATCACCCTGAGGCTCCTCACATACACTCCTGAGCTGGTGATAGATGAATTTCTGGAGCAGCGGGTGGCATTTCAAGTAAAATGTTTATAGGAAGCGAGTGTGATTTAAACAATGTCTTGGCCGATAAACTCCAGCCAGATAGGGGGAGAGGGCAGAGTGAGGAGTAGAGGAATCTAAGGCCCAGAGGCCCCTGGTGTTAAGTAGCTGTCTGAATCTCTGCTCAAACACACTCACCAACTTTGGTCTTAACATGTTTTTAAGAGCTAGTTATGATTTCCTCGAGGGCGGCTCAGATTAAGACTGGAGTGGAGCCCCCAGCTGAGTGCCTTCAATAACTGTCCATCACAGAGTCTTTAGAGACAGCAGCCTCCTCCCCTTGGCTCCGGCTCCAGGAGCCGGGACCAGGGAGGGCTGCCAGGCTGGCCTGCTTGTTGGCCTGTTCCCAGGCAGCACTGGGGCTTGTTGCCCTTTGCACATGCTGTGCCCTGGATCCTGGGATAGATCCTAGGGACAGGGCTTAAGACCCACCCTCAAAAAGTCTTCAAGGAAAAAGAAAACACACAACCTAGAAAAGAAGACAGAGGGTAAAGAGAGAAAAAGGATGGAAACCAGCCTTGGCCTGTGTGGCTTAGCTGGTTGAGCGTGCCTCTGCGCACTGAAAGGTTGCCAGTTCCATTCCCGGTCAGGGCACGTGCCCATGTTGTGGGTTCAGTCCCTGATTGGGGCACATGTGGAGAGCAACCGATCGATGTTTCTCTCTCTCTCTCTCTCTCTCTCTCTCTCTCTCTCTCTCTCTCTCTCTCTCTCTCCCCTCTCTCTTCTCTTTCTAAAATCAATGAAAACATATATATATTAAAAGGATGGAAACCAAGAAAGAGAAAACTGTTTCCAAATCTAGAATCTGGGCCCTTCTCACCATGTCCACTGCTGCTACTCACCTTTCACTTGCATTAGTGCAATAACCTTTCAATAAGTTTCCCCACATCTTCCCTTGCCCCCTTGCAATCTATTCTCAACATAAAAGACAGAAGGACCCTTAAATCTTAAGCCTAGTAATGCCTTTCTTCCCCATTTCACTTGGAGTAAAGATCAAAGTCATTAAGGCAGCCTACAAGGCCCTAGGTCATCTGGCCCCTCATTACCTTTCACTCTTCTCCAGTCACACCAGGCTCCAGGATCCACAAACTTGTCAGGCATATGTCTGCCTCAGGGCCTTTGCACCAGCTATTCCCTCTGCTTGAAGTCTCTTTCCCAAGATACCCTTGGGGCTTATTTATCTCCTCGCCTCTGAGTTTTGGTTCAAAAACTATATTGTCAATGAAACCTTCTTGACTACTATATTTAAAATTGCAGACTTATCCTCCATCCTGATCCCTCATTCCCTGATCTATATTTTTCTGCCACCCTTAATATATAATATAATTTACTTATTTAATACATGTATTGTTTATTACTGACTCTCTCTGCTAAAATATAAACTCCACATAAGCAAGGGTCTTTCTGTGTTTTGTTCACCGATGTATCCTGAGAACCCGGAAGAGTGCTCAGTAATAACTGCTCAATGAGCAAATGCAAAGAATGAGGTTAACCAGGAAGGGCTTGGAGAGGAGGGGAGGGGGGGACCATCCCAGGTTACCTTGTGCCTTATCTCACCACAGGCCAAGCATGAGGAACTGAAGGTCAAGGTGATATGTACAAGTGCAAGAGCTGGGCATCACCCACATGGAGAGATTCAAAGAGAAAAGAGGCTAGCCTGGATTTTCCCCTGATTCTGGCTCAAAACTTCACTTTAGGTTGGGAGTTCATCATCTCTGTGACCAACCTGTACTTTGGGATAATAATATTAAAGGGATGTGCCAGGCAAGAATGAAGTAATTGGAAATGAAGGGTGGACTGGGAGTTCAGAGGCCCTCAAGGTCAGGGGGAGGATGGCTGAGACAGCAAAGCAGGCATGTGTCCTCTAAGACGTAAAAAAGATCAAGATAGAATTATAGGGCCTGAAGGAAGATTAAGATTGTGTGTGTAAGTCAGTGGCGGAAACCAGATCATCATTTCAAACAGGATGTCCCATGTCCATGGAGGGCAGAACGAAAGCCATGGGCTATACCTAAAGTAGAAAGAATCAGAGTTAGACTCTAACAGCGAAACAGGTAGTCGAGGGAAGGTGGAGCCTTGTCCTCTGGAGAACCTGGGCAGGACCCAACTGGGTGACACCTCAGCTAGGCTGACACTGAGGGCCCTGAGGGTCTGCCAGGTCCTGGGACAGCAGTGTGGGGACTAGAGCCCTGGGGAGGCTTTCTGCCTCTGCCTGACCCCCGACCCCTTCCTCTCTCACCTGCAGGGTTTCTGAGCAACTAACCATGCAGCCATCTTGCCAGTGTGGATGGAAAAAGGGAGAGTATTTGGTATATCCCTTCACCACCTCTCCCTGAAACCTCAGTGCTCAACTCAGCTTTGTGGTGACTTCGGGGTATAAGCCAGGAGAAGCGGAAATAGCTCCGGAGGGTTATATAAGACAGTGGTCGCTGTGGTTATAATGGAGAGAGGATCCAGGTGGCCTGGGTTGTCCTGAGGACGGAAGAGAAACTTACTTGTCACTGTACAATTTTTGGTGCCTTAAAGTTTTCAACCATGTATATGTATTTCCTATTTGAAAAAAACACAAAATAATTATATTTAGACAACAACAACAACAACAACAACAACAACATCAACAAATACATGCAGGGAGGTTAGAACTTAATGCCTATGACGGCTGCCTTGAGGACAATGAGCTGGGCCTTCTGGCCCATCCACCCTCTCTCCCATCTGGTATCTCCATTCTCTACAGGTTCAGAGAGGGGTGTGGCTAACCTGATGTCACACAGCATTTAGGGGCTAGCAAAGTTCTGGGGTCAGTTTTTTCAGACTCTCAGTGTCAGCTTTTTCTCCCCCTTGACCTCTCTATGCAGGGCTGTGTAAATGCTACAAATCAACCTTCAGGGAGATATTTGTAAGTGTGCATGACTTAAATGCCATCTTTCCCAGAGAATCATCTCTTATGAGCTTTCCTCTGTCCATCCATGTGGTATCAGCATGTCCCCTCCCTTTCTGCCTTCTTTCCACCACCCTTGACCACCAGAGTGGCTATCTACTACAATTTGGCCCTGCCCCAGATGAGACATGTGACCTTGAGCAAGTCATTTAACCTTCCTGTGCCTCTGTTTCTTCATCTGTAATTGAGGATCATGACCTTTCTCCCATGGTTCTTCATTCATCCATCTGTACAAGCATGTATTCTGTGCCAGGCGCTAAACCCAGCTCTGAGCCTCACACGAGACAATGCACATAGAGTTAGTATAGAGACACAGACTTATTGCCAAGGCCTCCTTCCTTGGCTGCTTTTCTGGTCTTGGCATGGAAACCTAGCAGGCCCTTGGAAGAACTGCTTCAGTCCACTCCCAACCTCTCAGCTTCCAGTACTGCTCCTGCAGTGAGGCTGACATCCTCCTCTGGATGAAATGTCAGGGGCTGTAGAAATAGCGTTTTTCCCAGGCTTTCCCACTGGCTAGATCCCCAGGGCATTGCTTTGCCTGCAAGAAGGAATAGCACTGAAATTCACCTGTGGGTCTTTAGTCTGGAGCCTTAGGAGTGTCCAACTCTCTTGTCCCCTGAGAATCTGCTCCTCCTCTGCTCATGTCTCTCCTTTCCTGAGCTCCACATCTTGTTTGGGCTGGCACAGAGGCTAAGAATCTGGGACAAGACTCTCTCTCACATTTGCCTCCCTCTACTAGACAGGTGCTTTAAGCAGCTAAGCTACGGAGTGTCTCCCTCTAAATGTAACCTGGGCTGTGGAGGGAAGATGATCCCTTCTTTAAAACAACCACCACAACCTCAGAACATGCAGGAACTTGTTTCCAATGAGGAAAGAGAAGTTTCCAGAGCTCTTGGGGGGAAGTTATCCTCAGCCCCTGCCTGTTCACTGAGGATTGGATGAGTATCACTGGGAGAGAGGGGCATTTGTGGAAAAGACACTCTGCGTCTGCCCTGGTCATAAACACGATGCCAAGTCAAGTCAAAGTGATGATGAGGGACTATGGGGAAGAAGGGACCTAGTTTAGATATAAGGAGGCATTTCCTAATGGTCAGGGAATGGGTGTAAAGAGAGAGCTGTGAAGGGTTAGACGGAACCATTCAGACGCAGTTCTCCCAAAGCAGGGGAAGAATGAGATGATCTGGGAGTTGCAGAGGCTTCAGGGATTCCATGATGCTGCAGGACCAGCCGGGACTGGGGAGGAAACCAAGGAGATGTCAGTCCATCCATGTCTAGAGTATAGGGGGCATAGTTCTGGAGATACCCCCCCACACACACACACGGCCAGTACAAAAGCCTAATAAAGGGCAGACTAGACAATTTGACCAAAGAGGACAAGGCTGTTCCTGAAGATGGTGCCAACTCCACCCTCAGGGAACGACCGCTGCTTTTAGGGCCCCAACAAGATGGTTCCAGACTGTGGCCTCTGGAAGTCCTTTTCTGTGTCCAACCCCAGTCCTGTTGCCACTGCTTGCTTCGACCTCACTGCAGTGTGTGGGGTTTGCCCATCACCAGAGGACAAACCACGAAGGGAATAAGGGCCTTGTTCTCAGGCCTGGCCTGTTGGAGCAGAACAAGTTGGCCAAACCTCACGCACCTGACTCCACTCATAGGGAATCCTGTAGAGACCGGAAAGGGGGTTCTTCCTTGGAATTCCCACAACCCATGAGGGTATATGCAGACAGCAGAGAGGGCGCTGAAAGGCTGGTGAGGAAACTTTCCTGGATGCTCAGCCCTCCACCCCCTGAGGAAAGATTGTAGCTTCTGAAGGGTGGGAACTGAGCATTATGCCAGGATCTTCATGCCCAGCACACAACAGGTGCTCAAAACCCATGGGCTGAATGAATAAATGCATGTGGGGGCCTGGGGCTGGCCCCTCAGCAGCTGGAGTGGATCTTTGGCTGAGAGATCCCTCTCGGGGCCTCAGTTTCTCCATCTGTAAAAGGAGGGGGTTGGATTAGATTATGTCTAAGCTTTTTCCAGCCAGGGGTTTCCTGTTCTCTCACTGTTCCTCTCCAGTTCTACCCCTTTAAATCCTTATCTCCCCCTTGACCACATTCTCTGCCCTCTCCATCTCAGTCTCTCCATTTCCCAGCCCACTTCCTCCTGTTTTCCTTTTTCCTTGTGTGTTCCTGGTGATTCCTCCTGGCAGGACCCTGGCTCCCTCCCTGAAACCTTTTCTGTCTGGGTTCCCCCTCCCCCGCACCCTCTCCGTTTAGCGCTCCCTTCATCACTTTAGAGCCAGAACCCAGAGATTGTAAGAAGGGGTGCGGCCCTAAGGCAACCTCTGCCCGCTCCTGCAGTGGCCCCACCAGCAGTACCACAGTCCCCTCCCCCTACCAATCCACTCCCCGGAGTGGCCCGCCTGCCGCTCTCCCGGCAGCCGGTGCCGCAGTGCGCCCTCGCCCCACGCTAATGCGATCTGGAGAGACCCAGGCGGGCGGCGGGCAGTCTGGGCCGAGCGTCCTGGGCGGCGCTGATGGATGGTCCCCTGACAGTAATCGCAGAATGAGGACGCGCTGGCGACGCTCTCGCCTGAGGCCCCGCTGTTTGGCGAGCCCCGGAATCCCTCCCTCCACCAGCGCCTGCTTCCCAGGCGCTGCTCCCAACCCATTGGGCTTTGGGGAGGCCTGGGCCTGAAGCTAGGGCGGAGGTGGGGTCTTTTCCTGCCCGCTCTCCCTCAAGACAACAGTTTCTGTTTTGGAATCATCCTAGGATCCCATCCCACACTGTGTGGGGTGATTCTGAACAAGCTACTGGGCTCCTCGAGCCTCACTTCCCCCTTCTGTACAATGGGAAATAATGGTCTTTCTAAGCCTAGAGGGAGAGAGTTAGCTTCAAAGGAGAAAAAACTGAGGCAAATTACTCTCCCTTAAGCAAAATTGATTTCTACTTTTAGTTCACAGTGCTCAGGATTGTCTGGGCTAGCTCTGCTGGGCAGCTCAGCTGGTTAGAGCATCCTGCCAACACGCCAAGCTTACGGGTTCAGTCCCGGTCCGGTCAGGGCATAGACAAGAATCTACCAATGAATGCATAAATAAACGGAGCAACAGCCCTAGCCGGTTTGGCTCAGTGGCTAAAGCATGGGCCTGCAAACTAAAGGGTCCCCGGTTTGACTCTGCCCCTGGCCAGGCCCAGATCAGGGTGCATGCTGAGGCAACCGATGTGCTCTTGACTGGAAATCGAACCCAAGGCCCTTTGATGCACGAACCAACACTCTAGTCATTGAGAAACACTGGCCAGGCCACATCCTGCAGCTATTGATAAAAGATAGATGTTTCTCTCTTCCACCCTCTCTAAAAGATCAATGGGAAAATATCCTCGGGTGAGGATTTTTTTTTTAAAGGAACAACAAATATCTCTCATCAATAAATAAAAATGTAAAAAGGAATAATCTGGGATAATGCGAATAATCTCAAGCTGAATGAGAGCTCAGTGGGTATTTACACATGGGATATATGTTTATAAACACACACGCTATAATGTTCCGGGCTAATAAATATATCTGAGCGTAAGAGATGTCAGTATCAGCACTGTTTAGGTGTCATTAAAGGGAAGCACATCAGCACAGGTATATTTTTTCAGGGAGGTGACTGCCTCAAGCAGGACTCTTTCCCCGCTCCACTGAGGCCTTACTACGGACTAAGCCACATTCCCCATCTGGTCTTGGGATCCCCTTCAATCCAGGGCCAGGCTGACTAAGGGCTGTGAGGAGAGGATCCCCCTAGAGAAATGTTCCTGGAGGACTTTCCGACCCCTCACCCACTTCCAGGTGACTCAGAGTTCCAAGGTCCCCACTCTCCATCCCTGGGATTCCCCATGGGCCTGGGCCCTCCTGAGGGTCTGGGGGCAAGGATCCAGAGCCAATTACAATTCTGAGAGCATGCCCAGGCACTTCCTCAATCCCTTTTAACCTTTCCCTCTCATCAGAAGCCAAATTGAGTTAGTCTTGAGTTTTTATTTAATTCCCTAAATGGAATCATAATCTGTTTAGTGGCCTTTTTCCCAAGTCCTGGGTACTAAAGTGTGTTTGTGTGTGTGTGTGTGTGTGTGTGTGTGTGTGTGTGTGCGCGCGCGCGCGCTGGAGGGGTGGGTATGAGGGCAGCTCTGTGGCTTGTGGAGAACCCTCTCACACAACCTTAAAACAACACCAAAGAGGAGGAGACACCCATGACCCTGATTGCCACTGGTGTATAATTGTGATGATTATGGTGATGATGGTGATGACAACTAGTATTTATTGGGCATCTCCTGTGCCAGCTTTGAGCTAGGCACTGTCCATGCATTTCTCACTTAAATCTCACCATTACCTTGCAGGTAGGTACTATTTAGAGATGAATAAAATTGAGACTTAAGAGAGGTTGAGTAGCTTATGTCACATCCTACAGCTATTTTTCAAAAAATCCTCACCTGAGAATATTTTTTTCTTTTTTTAGAACGAGGGGTGGGGGAGAGAGGGAGAGAGAAACACCAGTGTGAGAGAGACACTTTGATTGGTTGCATCCTGCATGTGCCCCTCCCCAGGCTGGGCATCGAACCTGCAGCCCAGATGTGCTCTTGACTGGAAATCGAACCCAAGGCCCTTTGATGCACGAACCAACACTCTAGTCATTGAGAAACACTGGCCAGGCCACATCCTGCAGCTATTGATAAAATAGGGCCCAACTTTGAAACCACAATCAAACTACAGAGGCCGAGTTCTTAACCACTCAGCTGTGTGACGCTGGACAAGATGCTTTTAACTGCTACATGCTCAAGTTCCCTCATTTGCATAATACAGATAATAAATGAAGATAATATACTCCCTTCTTACGGTTGTTGTGTTGATTAAATGAGATAAGACATTCACCCTGCTCACAGTAAACGTTCAATTAAGTGCCATAAACTTTGGGATAAGGTGGAGCAAGGGAAGGGGTGTAATGCAAGGCAACAGGTGACTATTAATGATAAATTGTGACTTCCGACAATCACAGTTATCATGTTTTGGAGAGCCTACTGGGCACAGGCACTCAGACAAGGAAAAAATTGCTATGCCTGCCTGTTTCACAGGTGAAGAAACTGAGTTTCAGATAAATTAAGTAAACTGCCTAAACCCAACCAGTTAACAAATGGCAGAACAGAGTTTAAATTCAAGCATTGGACTCCAAAGCCTGCCGCTCCTAACACCTCCAGAGTCACCAGACACAGGCCTCTCCTGGAGGAGGTCAAGGCTGCCAACCAGCCCAAGTTACACCCTCTTCCACCTGGATCCAATTTTTTCAGGTGAGCAATGTTTCCTTAAAGAAACAGGAGAGTAAATAAAAAAGCACCTAAGATAGTTTCTCCCTCCCCCAAAGCCAACATGGAGCTTTCCCCCACCCCCTCTTCTCACTCCCCCGTTTCCTCTGCTCAAGTTTATGGCCATTAACTAGAAGAGGAGAAAGTTTGAACCAGGCATGAAATATTTATCAGTTAATTACAATATGCAGATTCTGTTCTTGGGGGTGATTTATCTTTTTAGAAATATAGGAAAAGATCCTGGAAACTTGTATCCTAATTGCTTGGCCTATTATTGTAGCAACCAGGTAGAAACTCCATTTACTATGTAACTGCAAATTTTCCCACTAGCTGCCTCTGCCTCTGACACTGGGGGTCTGGCGATATTCACTCTTCTGATGAAAGAGGGGCCTGTAAGAGGTCAATTTGTCCATTCCCCTGTTTCCTCTTGGGGTGGCCCCTCATAGTAGTAGGAAATGAGAAAACGAGAGTCTCAGAAATTCTGGGATCTCAAGAGAAGCACATCCTACCTGACACCCTCCCCAACTGAGGCAGCGGTTGCTGAGGGGGCGGGTCCCATAGGGAGAAGAAGCTCTCAGCTGAGCATCCTTCCCTCCATGCTCTTTGCTTACACACAGAGGGTGAAGTGGCAGCCTTCCTCTCCCCTCTTATATCACCTGTTGGGGCCCATAGCTCAACCCCTGGCTGCATACTGTATCGTCTGAAAAGTTTTTAAAAAGGCAGATGCCTGGGCACTACTCCAGACCAACAAAATTAGAATCTGGAACAAGGTCTTAGTATTTTTTGTTGTTGTTAATCCTCACCCAAGGATATTTTTCCATTGATTTTTAGGGAGAAGGGAAGGGAAGGGGAGAGACAGTGAGATAGAGAAACAATGATGTGAGAGAGACACATTGATTGGTTGCCTCCTGACCTGGGATTGAGCCCGCAACTGAGATACGTACCTTTGGCTGGAATCAAACCTGGGACCCTTCGGTCCGAAGGTTGACGCTTTATCCACTGAGCCAACCTCTATCCACTGAGCCAAACCGACTATGGCAAGTATTCATATTTTTAAAATCTGTCCAAGGGGTTCCAATGTGCAGCAAAAGATGATTACCTCTAGCCCTGGCCAGTTTGCTAGGTGGTTAGAGCTCTGGTCCACAGACTGAAGGGTGGTATGTTCGATTCTGGTCAAGAGTACATGCCTTGTGCATACCTGGGTTGCCGGCTTGGTCCCTGGCCCTGGTTGGGGCATGGGTGGGAGGCAACCAATGAATATGTCTCTCTCACATGGATGTTTCTCTCTCTCTGTCTCGCCCTCCCTTTCACTCTCTCTAAAAAAAATCAATGGAAAAAATATCCTTAGGTGAGGCTTAACAAAAAAAGATGAGACCCTCTAGGGCTAATGAAAGCGTATGGCTGCCTAATAAAGGTAGTTTATTGACTGCAAATACTCTGTGAGGTGCAACATGACTAGTTGAAACAACACGTGAAACAACTGGTTGGCTCAGTGGATAAAGCATCCACCTTCGGACCGAAGGGTCCCAGGTTTGATTCCAGCCAAGGGTACGTATCTCAGTTGCGGGCTCAATCCCAGGTCAGGAGGCAACCAATTAATGTGTCTCTCTCACATCAGTGTTTCTCTATCTCACTGTCTCTCCCCTTCCCTTCCATTCTCTCTGTTTATGTGTAAGACTATGGAATTTTCATCCCTCCCTTTCAAGAGTTGGAGGAGGCAATGCCTTCACTTTTATTGGAATCTGAAGAGTGTACTTTTCTCTCCCCATGAGAAGCTTCTAATATTAATAACTACCATTTATCAAGCTCCTGCTGAATGCTTGGATCTATGCAAATAAAATTTAAACTCATCTACACAACAACTCTATAAGGTCAGTGGGTATGTCCATTTTATGGATGACTCAGAGAGGTTAAGTAATTTGCCTAAGGTTGTACAACTAGCAAGTGACAGATCTGGGATTTTGAACCCTAAAGCCATGTTTTTCACTGCTGTGCTGCCCTGCCTCTGAGTCTCTCAAGGCTGGAAGGGAAGTGCTTCAAAACCAGTATCTGAAGGGCCTAGGAATGTGTTGGTGAGGGCAGGGAAAGACAAGGAGTGCAGAAAGGGACTGCAAGGAAGAGTGGTGATGGGAGACAGATGAGAAGCAGTGTGCGAAGAGATGAGGTGCCTGAAGGAGGACATGGTGAAGGAATGGGTAGTGGCTGTGGTAAAAGCTGGGGATTGGGGTCTAGGAGTGGGAGCTGGCAGCAGAAGGGCAGGAATGGTGAGTGGTGCCCACTGTGGACTGAATAGCAGAGAGGGGGAGGGACCTAGTTTCGGAGGAGGGGCCTTTGTAAGGCACGCAGCAGTGAGGAATGCCCCGCCATGAATACTAAGGGCAAGAAGAAGAGAAAGGGCCAGAGGGGGCTGGGTGATGTTTAGCTGCTGGGGTGATTAATGGGGGTGAACGGAGGGTGAAACTCAAGCCTTCGAACTGAGATGATGGGGAATGGTTGTCCAAGAACAACAGTGCACTGTTTCATCCAGAAAGCCAATGTCCAGAGGAGGGGCGGCGGGAGGACGCCGGGCTCAGTTGCTCCTTCTTTTTTCCCAAGGTCTCTTTATTTGCCACCAACCAGTAAATTAAAATATACTCTCCAGTTCTGGGAGATCTTCTGGATGGGCTTCCTACTTGCCTCCTGGTGGGGAAGACTCAGGGATGCTGGGGTGGCTCAAGGGAAGAGCAAGTGGGGTTTAGGATGGTGGTTGAGGTGACTCCATGGACCACTCCACCATGGCATGAAGTGGTGACGTGCTGGCTGGGCCACTGGCTTCCCTCTGAACGAGAGAGGCAAGGGCAGTCCATGGGGGTTGGCTCCCTGAATGTCCTATGTTCTTAGAGCAAAGGTCTTAGAGCAGCCTCCGCCTCAGGGAGGGGAGAGAGAAACAGTTGGGGGAAGGAGGAGCAAAGCCCTGGCATCAGGGTTATTTACTGGACTTGAGGAATGGAGGTAAACTCGTGGGAAGTATTGGGTTTGAACCCCCTCCCGCATTTCCTACTTTTACCTCTCTATAGGTATAGCTGCTTCAACTTCACAACAGCATTTTCAGAGGGCAGGAGAGGAGGAGATGAAGGGATGTCTCAGAGTGGGGGAGGTGAGCTGCAGGCAGGGATTTAAGTGGCTATAGTCTCACAGAAGAGAAGCAATTTTCTCCCTCTCTAGGCTGCTACAGATGTGAAACAACTGGCAGATCCTGCTTCCCAACTCCAGCCATCCCAGGATATGGTACATCTTGAAGCTTTTGCCTCCTATAGAAGAGCAGGTGGGTGGAAATGGACATCAGGTAAAGGAGCCAGATGTGTACTCCAGGTCCATAGAGATCAGCATGTCCTGAGGACAGGGTAAGCAGAATGCCCATCCCTGATCCTAGATCACTGGAGAATTTTGCCTTGGAGTCCTGCCACCAGGCCTTACTTCCTATCTCCACACAGAGCTGGACCAAGCTGCTTCCCTTGTTGGGGGTCTCACTCCCAGGTATCACTATATCTTTCTAGGAGCCAAGTCTACAAAATACTTTAAAATTTGAAGTTAATGGGAGGTAGTTTATTGAGTGCAAATACTCTGTGAGGTGCAACATGACTAGTAATGAGGCAACCATTCCACATAGGGTTCAGGTTCAAGGGCTACTTTCCAGAGGGGCCAGGTCTCAGTTTGCTTGTTCTGGGGGCAAGGGCTAACAGAGGCTGCCCAGTAATTCTCAGAGAAGGAAATAAACGAGCCCACTGGAGAGCAATGGTCACAATTAACAGTCTTAATTATGAATTAATAATTCATAATTATTCCAGACTTGCAGATAAGCACAAGCCCGCTGAAATTATTTCTCAGGGAAAAACATAGTTGGAGGGGGAGGGAAAGGGACTTCAGTGCAGCCATTACTTCTAAAGGCCTTTACCTTCCTTCCTCTGCTTCCCAACTAGACCTGGAAGAGATTCATTCACTCCCTTGGCGGATTCCCCTTACAGCTATCTCCACAAAAAAGCTTCTAAACACGGTGCCCCACTGCCTCTCTGTTTTTCCTGAGGCCAGAGGGTCATCCCTGCCAATGCAACCTCGGAGCCTGGACTCTAGTTTTCTGGGGTGTCTCTGTTCCCTGCTGCCTGTTTTGCTATTTATAAATGGGAACCCTGGTGTCCCAGGGAGGTGTGGCCACCTTTCTGGCTCTTCTCCCCATTACACCTCCCTTCTCATGGGGATTGCCCAGGAGCCTCCTATTGTGGCGGAAGGCCACTTCAACGCTGGGGGAAGGGAAACAGAGAGTACCTCTTCTCTCGTGGATGCTGCTGGTTCCAGTCTGGGTGTCAGTGGTGACTCTGACCTCCTGAGAAGGCATCTACATGACACCATTTGTGGCAAGGAAGGCTTGTCCAACACCAGAACCAGTTTTCTGATGCTTCCCTCCCCAACACCCATAACCCCAATCCCCACTGCAGCAGATTTTAAAACATCTTAAAGGAACTTCAAAGAGTAGCTCAGATCTCTCTCTCTCTCTCTCTCTCTCTCTCTCTCTCTCTCTCTCTCTTTCTCTCTCTCTCTTTCTCCTCTCTCCTGAAAAGGAGGAGAGATCCTATTCTTCCAAATAATCAAGGACTTAAACCACAAAGGGGCCTTATCTTCTGGCCATTAGGAGATCTTTGACCACCTTCATCAAATGCTAAAGGAAGAGGTGAACAAATCACAGGCCAAGGGGATCTGGCATTAGAAAGGGGGTCTGGATTTGCTTTCCCACTGGCCTCATCATGTGTACCAAATACACATGTCAGGCTAAATCTACAGGCTGATGAAGGGAATCTGGAACATTGAGACCTAAAAACACCCGTTTTCAAATCTGTGGGCATAAGAACGTGCTTGAAGAGCTGCTCTTGGGCAAGGTGGATGGTCTGTCAAGCACAATAGCTGGGCATGGGGACCACACACCCAGTCTTTCACCCCTCGCTCTCTCCTTCCCTGGTTTCAAGAGGGGCGTCAGTTAGGTGTGATCCAAGTTATCCAGATAACAGTGAAAACAGTTGTTTTTGAAAAAATGCCGCTCTTCTGGCCTCCAAATATGAGGTCTTTAAATCCCTTCCCTCGCTCCTCCTATTCTCTACCCCTTGCCCCAGTAGACACTCCCCAATTCTAGCTACAACCATTTCTAAATGTAAGGCGCGGGGGGAGGGGGGGAGGCAAACTTTTCTGGTCTACCGTTTCCCCCCACCTGCAACTCCTGCCCCCTCCCCCAATTTTTTCCCCTCTCCCTCCTGAGCCTCCCTTCTTCGCTTCTTTAAAAAAAAAAAAAAACGAAGAAGAAGGAATTTTCAATAGTCCCACTTGTCAAGCGAAGACCATCTTTTAACCTTCAACAGCAGCGAAAGCCGTGTGAACTCTCGGTGAACCAAGATTGAAGTCATAAATCACGCGTACAAAGGCGGCTGCGGAGGCTGGCGCGGGCTGCTGCACCTTTAACGCTTTCTGGGGCTGACAGGCGGCGGCCCAGCTAAAGTTCACAGCGCGGGGAGGGCCCGCCCCCGCCCTCTCCCCTCCCCCCAGCCCGGCCCCAGCCCGGGCCCCAGGCCGCCAGCCGCGGCCGCCCGAGCCTCGCGGAGGAGGCCCCGTAGCTGCGCCTGCAGAGGCTGAGGTGTGCATGTTCGCTGCACAACCCCGCTCCGTCCTGGTCGGTTGTCCCCACCCCTCGGCTTGCAGTATTTAAATAGGCATCTAGGTCCACGCGGACACAATCATGGAGCTTGTTTTGTCTTTGGCATTTTCTCCCGGACTCCAAGAGAGGGGCCTTCCGCGCTCGGTCCTCCCCTAGGACTGGCCTCCTCCTGCGTCTGCACAGCCCCCATGACACAGGTCCTGGGGTTCCGGTGGATCCGAGTCCCTGGAACCAGAGCACCTGGCGGAAACATGCCATTTAATTAAAAGGATTTCCTTTCTCTTCGCCTTCAGTTTCTTTCTTTCTTTCCTTTCCCGGGGGGGGGGGGGGGGGGGGTTGGAATGGGCCGCCGTGCGTGCGCGGAGAAGCGGGCGGGAGCGGAAAACCGCCCACTCTCTCCCCGGGCCGAGGTCTCCAGCTCCTGCTGCAGCCGGACGCGCTTCCGTTCCTCGGCCTCTCGGCCTCCTGCTCCCATCGGCTTTTCCTCCCTTCGCCATCTTCTCGGTTTCATTAAAGTTCAGCGACTCCACTTGCCTTGCCTTCCACTCTCGTTTTTATTGTGTGTGTGTGTGTTGTCTTGTTTTGTTTTGTTTTTCTCGGAAAGCAGAAAGCAGACGGCCCAGCGGCCCCAGCACAGCCCGGGCCTGCCGCCGGTGGGCCTCCCCTAGCCGGCCTCCCTCCGCTGGCGACCGCCTCCTGGACCGGGCCCCCTGCCACTCCTCCATCCCGAAGGTGTGCAGCCGCCGGCCGGGGGGATCGGAACGACGGGGGCTGGGGTAAGAGTGTCCTGTCTTCCCCTGCACCCCCAGGCTTGCTGCAGAAAGTTTGAAGGGTGTATACCCGGACTCAGACAACCCGCTCCCCCAAATCCATGACCAACCAATCTATGACAAAAGCCCGTGATGGATTTGGTATATGTTAATTCACAATGCCCTTTCCTCCAGAATTTAACTATAAGTTAATACACACCGGAAACCACGCGCATACACGGTCGTTAATGGGCTTAGGTATTAGCGAGTCCTAACGATGCATACAAATGTGCTCTGCGCTCCGTAGGCCCCTCAAGATTTATGGGCCTGGAGCTCTCTGAAGCTGTAAACAAGGAGAAAAAAGAGGAAGAGAGAGAGACCGGGAAAAAGAGACAGGGGCCTGACTTACCCCTCCAGGTTGTGGGAGAGAAGGGATCTTTGCAAGAAGGTTTTACTTATTTTCCTTTCCTTACCAGCTCCCCTCGCTCGCGCGTGGGTTTTGGCAGGGTCTGGGGGTGGTGTTTGTGCCTGAAAGCTGGTGTGCGCGGCCGTGTGTTGTTCGCATGCTGGGGTAGGAGGATGTCTGCCTCCTGTGAATTGTTGTGCAGGGCCTGAATGGAGCAGGCACTTGTGGGCATATGCTGTGTGTGCACACCTGCTAGGTGTGTGTGTGTGTGTGTGTGTGTGTGTGTGTGTGTGTACACGTGTGACAAGCAGGCTTCCCTCTGGGTCTAGCTCCTGTACTCTGAACCCAGTGAACAAATCTCCAACAACAGTTATAATAACAATAAATAAAAACAGTAGTTAACAGCCCCTCCCTAGCAGAATAACAGTAAAATGCAAGAGGAGATATTTTGAAGAGGGGATGGGGAAGGGGTCATGGTCACTGAATGTGAGGGGAAGACCAGAAAAGAAGTTAGCGTATATCCTTGGGGGGCTGGGTTTGGGACTCCCCAGGAAGAGGTTCCTCAGCCAGAGGAGCAGAGGGAGGCCAGGAGGCCGTTCTTTCCTGCTGCTTTTTTCCAGCTTTTGCTTCGTGTGATCAGGGGAGGGCTGGTGGCTTTGGGGACTTTCTGGAGCCCTGTTTTAAAGAGAAGGCCAGCCCATGTAGGGTCAGGACAAGGGGCAGACTTGGGTAAGGCGATGACCACAGTCGGGGCCCATTGTGCCGGGAGGTGGAGGTACCCCGGAGGACGATTGAGTGCAGCCGGTCAGGCAGGGGTGGAATTTATGGCGGCGGAGAGAGGGGGGAGCAAGGGCAGGGCTCCAGTAGGCCCAGCGAAAGTTCCCTTCCTAGGGTTTTGAGAGAGAGAGAGAAGAGAAGAAGAAGGAGAAAGGGGTGGAGGCCCGTTGAAATGTCCTTCGCGTGGGCTAGAACAGAGCGAATTCCCGCAAAGGAAGAGACGACACGGTCCCGGACCCTTCCACGGACGTCTCACTCTCTCCAGGTACAATTTTCTGATGATTACATGAATTTATTTTTTTAGGGGAGGACGGAGTCAGAAGTGTGGAGATATGACACTGGCCGGGAGGAAACCACCCCAGTTTCGGGTCTAACGAAATCCCCCCTTTAACAACAATTGTATCCACACACACACAAAAATCAAAGAGGAGATATAAAAACACAAATTAGCCAACGTTTCTAAGAGGAGAAAAGAAAATCACCATAACAAATGAGCGTGAGGACTTCTGAAAGATTTAAGTCACAAACCTTTTCAGAGGTTTGGATGCTTTTTCCACAGCCGGTGACCCATCTGGTCAGAAAAGAGACAGAGAGATACACTTCGCACCGAGTCACTCCCTTAAAAGCAGTGCACACACCGATTCCACAGAGAACCTGGGCATCCTCGAATGTGCAAACCCACGGGGTGGAGGACACTACGGTAGCCAATTGGGCAAAAGTAACAATAAAAGAAAATAAAACTGGTCGCACCGCTGAGCGCAGGACATGGATCCAAGAGGCCCCAGGTCTGGGATTCCAGGCAGCTGCCAGGCGAGGCAGCGGCCCAGGGATGGGGTGTTAGGCCGGCAGGCACCGCTCGCTCGCTCGCTTGGTCTTCCTCCCAAACCCAGCCCGCAGCCCGCTTCTCCCAGCCTCCAGACCCTTCTGCTCTTGGCTGGAATACCAGGTTGGAGCTTCCTTAGTGCGAGGATTTGGGGTCCAAGAGGGGGGCAAAGTGACTCAAGCCAGTCTCTGCTCCATTTTTCTCCCCTAGGCCTCCCTGCTTGCCCGGGCTCTCGGCTGGCCACCAGGAGACGACACAGAAGGAGCTCATGGGCTGCAGGGCTTCCAGAGTCCAGCCACCTCAACCCTCTTTGGGGGGAATGTCGGTGCCAGACACCTCTGTGCCCTGTCATATGTGGCTGCGCTCACGTCAGGATTATCTTACAAAGAAGAAGAAGGAAAGCCGGGTGTTTATAGCTAGTTCTGCTGATCTGTTCACATCTGGAGAGTTTATTTATAACTCCCACTAGAACTCTCTCTGTTTAAAAGCACTGGTGGCTCAATTGACAGACTGATGCCTAGAAAATATTGCTCTATCTCTAACCATACCTAAATGTGCTGTGGTTGTATTTACAGATTTATGCTCGAGGAAAATATAATTATTTCCATTGTGTTTGTGCATATACAATAGTTACAGGAGCAGATTTATATATGGGAAAATATACGACTCTCTTATAGCCATCCAGCTTTATGGACATTTGATATCCTGACAGATTTATATCTCTGAGCAGCTATATAGATAAATGTATATCGTTGAAATTACGTACCAGGAGATATATACTTATTGATTGTGATATAGAGTGGTTAGAGCATTCACTTAAAGCCATATATGGCTATGGAGATATTTCTATATTATTATCACTATATATAGGCATATCTATTTATAACTACAAAGTTATAAAAATAGACATAAGTAATTATAGTCCTATATGTACATGCTGCTATCTCTCTTGAGAGTTATAGACACTTGCGAATATAACTCCATAGAGATATCAGTATGTATATAAGGGTGTAATTATCTCGTGATGTGTGTAAATTGGGGCTTAGGCCAGTCTATCTCTGTACAGACATATTTATATGTAGGGGCTGGGAGAGACTTATTCACAGAAGTATTTCCAGAGGGCCATCTAGGAAAGCAGCTAACAGCTCTAACTAATGGAGGGATGGAGTTACAAAAGGGTAAACAGAGCGCAGGAAGCCGCTGGGAGAGGAGGGGAAAGGAGAGTGCCTGGGGCTCAGATAGATAGGGAGGAAAGGGGAAACACCTGGGAAATACCCACTGGAGGAGGAGACCAAAACCGGTTTTGTCAGGGGCTGGTGGCAGAAGAGAGTGGGTGCGGGTCTTACGGAAGGGGAGGCTCGAACAGTCCTATAACCCAGAGATACCCTTCGAGGAGGGAGGGAGCGGCCTCCGGTCGGCTTTTAATGCGCTGAAGGTCAGCTATCCCCTAGCCCCTCCCGCATTCCTTGTGCATTTTTCTTGAACCCTAATTTTAGGGTCTTAAAGAGTGGGCTTCAGATGTGAAGAGATTTAGGAGGGGAAGGCAGGGGGCACCGTGCACTTTCGCCACTGCTGTCCTCTGGTAACACAGCCAAAACACCAAGGCAGTGGGCCTCCGGCGAGCTGTGCGGCTGGGACTGGAGCCTGATGGATTGAGGGTAAATTTTCTAGTATTGGGCATATTCTGATGAGGGTAACAGAAGGCCTTCCTCACCAGGGGCCTAATCCTGCACCACTGGGCCACTTTTCTGTTGCTCCTGAAATTGGGGTTCCCTCCCCTCTGAGTACATTGGGGCTCCGCCAGCTCCCTAACATCTCTGCCTTGGGCTTTTATGAGGAGAACTTGACTTTAAAGAGCAGGGAGCATGGACCTGCACCTCTAGCCCTCTCCTCTCTCACTCACATCTACACGGCTCTCTTCCAGGCACCCCTGGGCTAAGGCTCCATAATCCTTTCCCTGCCACCAACCAGGGGAGGGAGAGGACACACCCAACCCCAGTTCATTTTTTTTTTTTTTAACCCAAGGAGTCACAGGTATCTTTGCCCAATGGGCTGTGCGGAAGGTTTTCCGGCGCTCACTCTCGGCGGCCAGCTTAAAGATCTCTGAGATGCTGGGGAAGTAATGCCAAGGGCCACCCTCCACACACCTCTGCTCACCTGGTTGGCTCTTCAGGGCAGAGACTCTCTGCTGCCTGGCACAGAGGAGTCGCCCAATACATACTTGTTGAAGCAAACTGAATGGCAATTAATTCAAAAGCTTTGGGCAGAGAGAGTCTCGCCCTCCTCAGCCACAGTGAGGTAGCAAGCACCCGAGTCCCAGGGCCGGAGCCAGGCTGGGGATAACATGGCGGCGCGGGCTGTGGCGGGCTCCGCAGGCCTAGAGCTGCCCTGGCCTGAGATGGTGGGTGGAGGGAGGTGCCAGGAGCTAGGAAATGGGAGAGGAAGGCAAGGCAAGTGCTGTCCCCTCACCCCCAGTCTCCTGGCTCTCCAGACTCTCAAGTATATGACAACTAAACCAGAGCCCAGACTTGGGTTGTGAAGGAGCCCTCTATAGACCTGTGGGGCCCAAAGAGGAACCACCACTTGGTCCATTAAAAAGTACACAAATAAAAATATTTTAGCAGAGACAGACAGACAGGCTGTAGGAAAAGGCTTCTCTCTCTAACCTGCTCTGCTCCAGGGATACTACCAAATGGAGCAGAATTAATGTGTAAATTTTTTTAACCTTCAAAAGCTCACACATTTTCTAATCTAGTCACACCCTTTAATTAGGTTGTTTCATATTTTTTATCCTCCTCATCTCTGCCCCCCAGTAGAATAGTTCCTTCCAGGAGTTTGGGGACAGGCGGTCATTGTCCGTGACAGGTTCTGAGTTTCCCCATCTAGTAGGATCCTAGGCTGCAGGGAAGGGTTGGCCTTCCCCTTCCCCTTTCCCACAAGGCTTTGAACGGAGCAGACCTTTCCAAAGTTCCCCCTAAGGATCCTTTGGGACAACCTAACCTGTGCCTGGGTGAGAGGCTGAGGTCCTGAGAGGGAGCTGAGTTAAATGCAGATTTCAGGGTTCCCCAGCCTTTGAGTTTCCTCCTCCAACACCCAACTCTCTCTTCCCCTCCCCCCAACACCTAACGCCCGCAGGGACCGTGAATGCTTTCCCTAAAGAAATGTAGGGTGGAGAACTGTGGGGCCAGCATTTACATAAGTTTGCTTAAGTGGGATTTAGGCAGGTGTCAGCTCTTGGGGGAGGGGAGGCTGAAGGGAGTGGGGTGGGGTGGGGTAGAGTGCTGTAAACCTCTGAATCTTCCAACCAACCGTCTAAGTTCCTTTGGGGTTCAGGTAACAATTGTCCTTGGCCAAAAGCAGAAAATGAAGAGACACTGGCCATACATTTTGAGCCTAGAGATTTTGGGTTCCTTTACCTCGGCAGAATGACTCTTAGCTGTTTCTGGATTCCAGACCCTTTGAGAACTGATAAAGACAGTCTGCTTTCTCCCCTGCAAAATGCCCACACTCAGTGTTGTTCACAGTTACTGGGATTGTCCGGGAAGCACAGGACATCTGGGTTGAGTAGCCCTAATTTGTATATTTTCCCTTTCTTTCCGTGACCCATGCCCAGTTGTCTGACTTTGCTTTTGCCCTTCCTGAGTCCCCTTGCTTGGGAGTCAAGAAGCTCCTCCCCAGGTATAAACCCTGCCATTCTCGGCAAAGCCCTTTTCCTGCTTTGCTTTACTAGAGCGGGCACCAGACATAGGCCTTGCATGCACGTGCGGCGCTCCTGAAGTGCTCCCCTTCTGCAGACACCGGGACTGTCTGTTAACTAAAGACTGGTCCACACTATCCAATTACTCCACTAATTCCAGAGGGTGGGGGGAGTTTGGGGGCATATTGACAGCAGTGGAGGCCAGGCTATAAGGGGACCAACTCCCATCTCTAGTGGAAACTTGAGTGTAAGGAGCAAGTTGCAATTGCTATAATAATCATAATAATAACAATAATAATTTATTTAGCATATCATTAGATGTGTATTTACTGTCTTCCCTGGGCTTTTTTACAAGTATCTCCTAAGGAATTCTCACAACACCCAGGGGAAACAATAATAAGCTAATTACCACCCTTCAGCTCCTTCTCCTCCCATCCACAAAGTCACCCTCTCAGAGATGCAGCATTTACAGAATCCCTCCCTGTGTTTTACACTTGCCTAACACAGTCTCCCATTCCTAAATCTCCCTTCCATTCCCAGTTTTATTTTTTTTCCATCATAATTATGGAAGTTTCCCCATAATTTGGAGGAGGAAAAGTTGGGAAGGGTAGTAGCTGAGGCCCAGATAAATGTAGGTAATAATACTGTTTCCCTGACATCACAGTAATATTTAGGATAATGTGAGTGTGTTGGGGTGGGGGAAGGAACCAAATTCTTACTTCTCTGCTCTTTGGAGGGCAGAAACTGCCTGAACATGGCCAAGAGATAGTACCAGGTCAGACAGCAGACTCGTGCAGCTCTGATGCCAAAACATGAGTCAGGTTTAAGAGTGTGGCCATTCCTGCAAATTAGTGGCCTTCAGATTGTTCAGGCCAAATAGAACTCAGAGATGCCGTGCCCCACACATCCCATTGGCCTCTTTTGGCAATGGAAAGAAAAGAAGAATTTATATATAATATTCACACACATTTTTAGTGAATAACCATGAAACTGGTTATACTTTAAAAAATATTCATTTCTTTGTACTTTTAAATATAAATTCATATCTTCTCAGAGAGTATAATTAAAACACAAACCAGACACATGATTTTGGATGATGGATTCTGGGTGGACTCTTGGACCACCTAACAGGCCCCCTAGAGTCCCAGTTATCTGCAGAGCATACTCTTAGATACTCATTTCCTTGGCCCCAACCCAGGATGGAGAACTGTAGATGATGTCATGACAGTCCTGGTCAGAGACAAAGCTGCTTGGCCTGTCGCTGAGATCCTGGATGTTGCTGCTCAAACTACCTAGTCCCTGAGGCCAGCACTCCACCTCTCTGCCCAAGTATGCAATTGCTCCTGGGAAGAAGCAAGTCTGAACTAGAGGGTGTAAGAGCCAGGTAGATTCAATATGAAGATGAACCGGAAAAGTTAGAATTGAATGTACTTTTTAGCGCTTCAACCACAGGTGGCATGGTGACATTCTCGGTGGTCCCATAAGCCATTTGGTATCTTTCCCCCTTTCCATGGTCTTGGTCCTCAAGACTTTCTGTTACCCATGCTTTCCAGTGTGTGCCTCTGGCACTTTCACCTCCTCAATCCTGTCAAAATTCACTCATCTTAAATCCCAGCCCTATCTCTACTGGGCCAGAATGCCAGATTAGGACCTTCACCAATGTGTTGAAATGCAATTTCTCCCAGAAAATGGTGTGCTTCTTGTAGCAGTCTTCAGAAGCCATTGCCCAGATGGGAGGAAATAGCTATCATGATGGAATTTCAGAACCATGGCAGGTGGCATTATATAAATTTTGTGGAGTCGGCTTATGATTTTTTTAACCATATCATGGTGATAGCCACCCATCCTGTTTGTGGGTAAGGCCATCCTTGTCCCAAACCTACGGTTTCTAGGCCACTTGAAAGGATCCAGAACTCTTTCTGCTTCTTTTATAACCAGATCTTGAGAGGTAGCATTAAGTTGGAAAAAAGACTGTAATCCTCTGGGTAAGAGGATCATGCATGAATTCTCAGGGTCTAGCTTATGATTTGAGAACATGGTAGTCATTCATTCGATGACTTGGTTTCAATTCAAGTGTAGTGTCCTGAAGCCCCCTCAATACTCTTAACTAAAAGAGCTTCCATTTATAGAGGATTACTATATGCCAGGTGCTTTCTGCTGAATTTCATGAGGAAATGTAATCTCAGACAGGTTAAGTCACCTACCCAAGGTCACATAGCCAGGTTTGAACCCTGGTGGGGTGCTTCCTCATCTGCTAGGTTTTAATACCTTCAAATCATTTCTCCTGGATTAGGAAAATAGCAAATAATCACAGGAATGGGAGGAAATGTTTTCCTGAAATAGTTTTACATCCTCTGGTCATGTTTACGGGGCTCCACAAGGCACTCCTACCCTGGCGTCTAGAGTGGCAGATCCAAGTCATGTGCACTATCAGAATTTTCATCTCCCTGAATTCAGTTTTATCAGCAGCACCTGTGAGTTTTCAGCATGATAACCATCCACTTCTTTCCCCGAGACTAGAAACATACCCTTAGCTTGGGCATCTGATTTCTAGGAGAGTCCTTGATTCCCACATCCCCAGGCATAGTCTAGCTTTCTCACAAGGGCCAGCCAATGTTGGGCTGAGAGGTATCTAGAGATAAATCTTCAGAGCCCCTCATCTCCCTGAGCTTCCCCCTCTAAGCACTACTTTTCTGCTCTATCCTTGTTTGATAAAGTATCCCCATGGTGCTTTTGTGTTTTAAAGGATGTGATCTGGAAGGACTGAACTTAATACCATGTGCTCTGTTGGTGGAACTTAAGGCATTTCATTGGCAAGATAACTGAGGAGTGGGCAACAGAGCCTTCTGGGGGCTTTAAACTGCATCGCTACATAAGGCTGATCCTGCATCTCATTATCCATTAACTTCAAATGAAAGCTATAAAATTGGATCCCTTTATTCTGATATTTGAAACTAAGCAGATAGTGGGCTGATTTTTCTGTTTTTACCTGACGACTGGCATCAGGCAGACACCCCTCCCACTGTTTTGCCCAATCTTGTCTTGGCCTCTCTTCCCTGAGGGCAGGGTACTTAAGGGAAACAGCTCCCCATGGCGTGTCTGCAGGAGCCCGGTAGTAAAGGTTGAGTTGTCAAATGAGGAGACACCACAGCTAACACCCCCACTCCCCACCCCCCACCAACTCTGGAATGAAGATGGAGGGTTTTCTGTGCCTGGTTTGGTTCACGGAGACACATAGTCCATCATTTGATTTGTTACAAAGAGTATTCCTTCCCTGCCCCCCAGCACCCTCTAGTTTTTGCTTAGAGTCTCAGAGCTGGAAGGATCTTAGTGATAACCTAATTGAACCACTTCATTGTGAAGGAAGGGAAACTGAGGCTCAGACAGAGACTAGAATCCAGGTGTTCTGGTCCTCAAACCAGTATTCTTCCTACCACCACACTGCATCTGGCTCTCCTTCCATTTTAGCTGTCTATTTTGGAATTGCTTCCTCCACGCCCCAGAATCCAAGCTTGTTTTTCATGGCAGAGAATATAGGCACCAACCATCATAGTAATATGGGCTCTCCTGCCGGGTTGTGGCCACTTTTTTGGCACACGCCTCAACATACCCACATCATGCTCCCCCTGCAGCCCATCTGTGATTTCTGTAAAATTAGAGGGCCGCTCTCTTCCCCTGTTTCTGTACCACATTACATGCCAAATCACCTCAATCCACTCCTAGAGCTGACCAGGGCCTAGCGAGGGGCTTAAGGCCCCGGGACAGAGAGTAAAAGAGTAAGAGCACTATTTTTTTTTCTTTTTTCTTTTATGGCCTCTGACTTTCTACTCTCAGCCTCAGATGAGGAGAGAATGAGGAAGTTGGCTGTCCTGAGTAAGCTGTCATGCCTTCCTCAAGGTTCAAAGGGAAAAACCTTTCTTATTGTTCAAAGTTGAGGACTGAATGCAAGGGAAGGGGGTTGAGTTTAGCACCAGGATGTTGATTATATATAGGAAAAACTTGGGGCCATGAGAGTTGTTGGACACCTGTGCACTCTGAACATACCAGGTAAGTTTTCATCCTACTCCTTGTCTAGATGGTCAATTTCACAGGGTTTCTTCTAGTCCAGATATTCTGGTTAGAAATGTCTTTTTCTCGTGTTTGTTGCTCTGTCTAATCCTAGATTCCTTAGGCAGTGCTCACTCATTTTCCCATTAGGACTTGACTCTGAAAAACATTTTTTAATTTTATGTCGGTCCTAAATAACAACTTCTCTACCCCTAAGGAGCAAAACAAAATTGAAGCAATTCAGAAAAAAGTAATATACCAGTTCGCCTATCTGTGGGCTTGGTAACATTGGACTCAGGGGTCTAGAGCCTTGCAGTTTGTTAGAAGCTGAAATATGTCTCCCCCCACCCCCAATTTCATATGCTGAAGTTCCAACCCCCAGCACCACAGAATGTGACTGTATTGAGAGGCATGGCCTTTAAAGAGAGGTAATTAAGGTAAAATCTGGTCATATGGGTAGATCCTACTCCAATATGACTGGTGTCCTTATAAGAAGAGATTAGGACACAGACGGACACAGAAGAAAGACCAGGTAAAGAAGGCTATCTACAAGCCAAGAAAAGAGGCTTCAGAAGACATCAACCATACCAACACCTTGATCTTCAATTCCTAGCTTCCAAAACTGTGAAAAATAATAAATTTAAACTACCTAATCTGTACTTTGTTATGGCAGCCCCTAGCAAAGTAATATGGTGTCTAAGTGTGTCTTAGCCATTCACTTGCTGTGTGACCTTAGTCAAGTCATTTAAAACTCTCTAGGCTTCAGTTTCCACATGAGTTCTAAGGACCTTTCAATACCTAACATTCTGGGTAGAAGAGAGTATGGGGGGATAAATGGTGATGGAAAGAGACTTGACTTAGGGTAAACACACAATATAATATACAGATGATGTATTATAGAATTGTACACTTGAAACCTATATAATTTTATAACCAATGTCACCTCAATAAATTCAATAAAAAAAACTAACATTGTGTGATTCTATATAACAGGACAGTCCCAGTTACACTATACAATGTTTCCTTTCCTGCCAATGGTGTTAGTTTTAAGTGGGCACATTTCTAGATACAAGTACTCATACAATCACCTACACAGCTTTGAATCACCACATTATCCTTCTAAGTATACAGCTACTTACACTAGCTTTTCCTTCCTCTAAATGCCAGTGTAGATCCAACTTGCAATGCAAACACATTGGGTCCCCAGAGTCTCAGATGCTGCATTTCACAAAAAGTGGTTGAAATGAGAACATTTTAGTCAATTGGCTGGTTTTGGTGAACATAGTGCCAAATAGCCCCGCTGTTTTATCTCTATTTAATTGATGGATCTTGTTTTTAAACTGTCAGGTTCTGTCCATATTTTTTGACTCAGAATCACTCTATGGCCATGGAAGGCCTAGTCAATTCCATCACCGTTATTTGAATTGATTGGTAAGTTCACTCAAAAGAATCAACTGAGACAATTGACATAGCTTCACTCAGACCCAGAGAATATATTCTCAAGTCATGTCTACAAGATGCCAAAATACCCACTTTGGTCAATCAATTTAGTGAAAAAAATCAGTCTAACCTACAGCTATAACACAGTGTAGGCAAAGCAATGTTCCCTTGTCAGCCTGAGGTGACTCGAAATCTGTACATGGCCAGTGTCTACTCCCTCCTCACTGAACTGTCTTGTTAAGATAAAGATATCTGTTTATATGGACACATACACCCATACATACCATGTCACACTCCTCTTAGTTTTGTCTTTTGGGGAGAGGGAAGACTTGGAGATAGAAAACTTGTGCTGGAGGGGCAGTGAGAAGACCTTGAGATGACTTACCTCAGGTGCACATTTACACGAATGTGACTCAGATTGGAGCTTTGGCCAATAATTCCTTCATTTGATGGGATGGGAGAGAAGGAATCAATTGGAATGAGGGGGGAAGGGGTTGGCCATGTTAACTGGTTATTAGTGAAAATGGCCCAGTGTGTATTTGCATATGTCTGGGCTTTTGTATTTGATTTTTATATTTTTGTTCCTGGACCTGCATGTTTGTATCCCTGCATATTCACATATGTCTGAGTATTTGGGTTTGTGCCTGTTTTCCCACATGCCTGAGTTTACTGATATGTTCTTGTAAATTTGCATCTGCCTCTGAGTGTGTTTGTATGACCAGTGTGTGAGCAGGTAGATTTGCCTGGTCCTCTGTGCATATCTCTTTTGAGTTTCTGTATCTGCATGTACCATATTTGGAGATCAGTAATTCCAGTGAGACTTCAGATGTCTCTCAAATCTAGGCAAGCCAAGGATGAAATCTGATGCTGGAGAATGGTTGGACAGCCCCTCTGCTAAGACCCCTCTGGCTCAAAAAATGATTTTCTTCCAAGATGAGGTTTACAGTGTCTCCCAATGACCCATTTTATCTGCCTCTATCACATCTAGACCTCCAGGGTCCCTGCACACACCATTTTGTGTGTGTGTGTGTGTGTGTGTGTGTGTGTGTGTTATATTTTATTGACTTTTTACAGAGTGGAAGGGAGAGGGAGAGAAAGCTAGAAACATGGATCAGCTGCCTCCTGCACAGCGCCCACTTGGGATGTGCCCAAAACCAAGATACATGCCCTTGACTGGAATCAAACCCAGGACCCCTCAGTCTGCAGGCCGATGCTCTATCCACTGAGCCAAACTGGTTTCGGTCACACACCATTTTTAATGTTCCTAATGAGTAGAGAGGAAGCCCTGAAAGTAAACTGGGACTTTAAGATAGAAATAAAAAAGGAAACTTCATCCTTTCCTCCACCTTGTCCTCATTTTCCCTTATTGACATTAATCAACCCCAAGCCTGAGGCACAGAAGAGTCAGCTACTCTGCATTTTTTAGATATTTTTTACACTTTAAAAGGTAAATAATTTTGCTAAATTTTTAAAATAGGTATGATAATCATATTGTGGTTATGTTGTAAAAATGTGTGTTTTTTCTTATAGAGATATTAATCGAACTGTTCACAGAAGAAATTATATGATGTCTATATGGTTCAAAATACATGAGGTAGGGTTGGGTTCAATTTAGATGAAACTAGATTGGCTGTGAGTCAATCATTGTTAAAGTGAGGTGATGGGTACATGGGTGTTTGATTGTACTAATCTCTCTACTATTTTGTTTCACTTTTCCCTATTAGAAAAGAATCACGTTCACTCAGGCATTCCCTACTATTTCCCCACTACAATCCCCATCTGAAGGTATAGCTGAGATTATAATGATTTCCCCCCATTATGGGGATAAGAAAGTGGTGGCTCTCACTGTAGTGATTTAAGGCAACAGGAAGTGGGAAGCTCTGACTAGACTTGAGGCAGCCTGACTTCCCATTAAGGGTTCTTCCCATTGCATCGTGCATAAACATGAGTCTCATACAGCCATGAAATATAGGACTTGTGAGTGAATAGCTATCTGATTAACAAAAGAACTGAGACTCCAGTTGTTCGTGCATTTGCATGGGATGTGCCTAGACAAGTCTATGGGTACCCAAGGGCTCCACGTTTGCATTTGCAGAGACACATAGACACCTCAGTTCAACAGCTATGCTTTCCAAGGTTGTACACGGGTAGGTCACTGGTTTTAAAAAGGTATGTTAGACATGATATATAGAAAAAGAGAGAAGGGGATCAGATTGTTATTTCTAAGTGTGCTTGTTCTGTATGTTCATGTGAAGGGATGGGCTATCATACTCTTGGTGAGAACATATCAACAGGGAACCTGAAAGGAAAAGGTATCCCCCTGACAATGGATAGATCAAGCCCCAGATCACAGACACTCAGAGTTTGGTAAGGAAGGAAAGACATTGGCAGGTTAGTGCCTTGTATCTCTCAACAACACTGTAACTTTACACACAGGGGTACACGATATTTATCTCCTTGCATACATAGGTATGTCCCAATTAAAAACAATCTATATCCTTTCATAAATAGTGTGTCCATCTTCCATATGCATGTTATGCAGCCATATCTTTAGAGAGAGGGATTATAGCAGGTGACCCTAGGTCTAGGAGTCAGAGGACAGGAGGTCCAGTCTACTGTTCACCACTTGCTGAGTATGTCATCATCAGCAAGTGACATCACTCCTCTTTGCTCAGTTTCCTCTTCTGAAAAATAAGTCTGATATTAATAACTAAGCTGTCCATGTCAAATAATGCTAAATATATAAAAGCTATTTTATCAATAAATCTATATTTTACTCTACATATTCATATTAAAAATAATGAACATCTGCCTATAAAATACATAGCATATCTATCTAACCTATTTATGGGTAGAAAGACTGAATAACTTGCATAAAATAACACAATTTGAATATAGTATAGAATAGTGAAATGATGACGAGTTTTGGAGTTAAAAGCACCACTAAAGAGCTAAAAAGTTGCCCAATATAATTATTATGGAGTGACTTCTGCTGGTTATTTCAGTTGGTTCTATTAGCGGTTCTTAGAGTGTGGTCCAAGGACCCCCGAGGGGTCCTAGAGCCCCTTTCAGGAGCTCTGTGAGGTCCTTTCTCTCCCAACTTCATATCTGCATGAGGCTTTGTACTTCATATACTTCAACCAAAACAATATATTGCAACAAATTGAATGCAGAAACAGATATGAGAATCCAATCATCTTCTATTAAGCTAGACATTAAAGGGATTTGTCTAAATATAAAACAATGACATTCTTCTCACTAAAATGTTATTTTTCACAGTAAGTTAGTTATGTTAACATGTAATATATTTATTATTATTATTTAGAATATTTTTGAAAGGTTTCAGTTTTAATTTTTAGGAAGGTAAAATTGATAGGTATTAGCCATACAAAAAAGCTCTTTGAGATTCTAATAATTTTTAAGAGTGTAAAGGGATCCTGAGACCCAAAAGTTTTCAAGCCACTAGGTTAGAGTGTGTTGTTGATGAGGTCAAGAACCTGCCAAGACAAAACCAAGCCAGGTAGCAAAACCCAGGTTGCTCTAGGCTTACTGCCCTCAAACTGGTGCTATGCTACACCTTCACTAGTGCTCCCTGCCAATCTCAGTCCTATCCTAACAGCCAGTGCCCATGGCCATCATGAACAAAGAATTGGAGTTCATGAACATCCACTCTGGTGTCAGGTAAGTCCTATTGGAGTCCTGGTTCTACCAGTGGAGCACATCACCAGCCTCCTGGGCCTCAAGTAGCTTCCCCTTTTGTAAAAGGGGTATATTCCTTACAGTGTTATTACAGGGCTCAAGTGAGAGAATGAATTTAGCATAATGCCTGGTACCTAATAATCACTTAAGGAAATGCCTATTGCTGTTAATAGTAATAGATAGCACTTACTGTAAGACCACTGTATGCCAAATGCTCATATAAGTGCTTTTCATACATGAATACACTCAATCCTACAGTGTCAGTGTAAGGCTGTTAACAATCCCAGGACATAGTTACTCTGTAGTTGCTGTGGCTCTTGTGGTGGTTTTGGTTGTTTCCTAGGTCCTGCCCTATGAGCAGAATAGTGTAGATTGGAGGATTAGATAAATGTTTCTGGTTTTGATTTAACTTTGACATAGAAGTAGGAAGACTATGAGGAATCAGATCTTCTAGAAGCCCCTGACTCTCACCTGCTTCTTCTTTAGCCACCCCAGATCTAAGGAAACAAATTGCAGAATCAAGAATGAGTCCTTATGCCACCTGGTCTTCAGCAAAGGGGCAGGCTTTTGGGAAACAGGGGACACCAGTGAAGTGACATCAGTGATGTCACTGAAGAACCTACTTCATAGGTGCTCTAGTTGGAATGTTTTTCTCTGTCAGTCATCAACTCTGCGTGGGTACACACACACACTTTATCTTTAGCAGAGTCACCTACTCATGCATATATGAACAGAAGAAATGAATGTGTTGAGGTCCTTGCATGTTGTGTTATTCATGTTTTAAGGGTGTACCTCTAGGTAAATATATGTAGAGAGAAAGGACTCTGTGAAATTATAGACTAGAGGGAGGGACTCTCTCCCCAGTCTTCCTTTCCATTCTGATTAATTGCCAAAGATCTATAACAAAACTATAGGCTCTGATCTCCTGAATCTTCCTTAGATCAGGTTCCTTCAGAGAACAATGTGACTGGTCTAGGTCTATCCAACTAGGGGGGTGGGGAAGGGGAGGATGTAGTTCAGTTGCCTCTCATCACTGTGGAAACTGAATGGCAAAGCCACAGGGAGTTGAAATCTTGGACTTTTGGCCAACCACCAGTTTTCAAGGAGAGTAGAAGGGCCAGGATTCCAGGTAGGGTTGGAGGGAAGGGTGGGAGGAGGACTTACTTTCTCTAGCAGTTTTCAAATGTGGACACTAAGACAAGAACCTTTGGATAGCCCAGTCTGGTGCTCTAAGAAAGGTCTACCAACTAGAGTTCAACAGTCTTGGGACTGAAATTAACTGAACACAGATTCATCTGGATTGACTGAGAGGAAAAGACAGGCTACTGTCTGCCCTGATTGAGTTTATAACCCTCTCCTTCAAGCTTTGGAGACCACATATTCCTGGATATGAGTGGAGGAAGGAGGATGTGAGGAAGTCACTTTTTGGTTCTTTTTTATTTTTTGGAAAATGAGAAGAAAGGCTCTCACTATCTAAAATGAGAAGACAGGCTCTCACTATCTTGGCTTATATTAGGGAATTCTGGGAGGGACCGAGAGGTTTTTCATTCTCAAAAAATGTTAGAGAGAGTGATAAAGACCCAGTAAAGAGGTTAGAAAAGGTCATCTCTCCTCTATATCAGAACTAAATATATGGTCAAAATCTGGAGTCCAGCAGAGAACTGGGGCAAATTAGCTAAGCAATTCAACACAAATTCCTCTAACTTCAGATTCCTTGCTGAATTTAATGGATAATTGTCCCCAAGAGAAGACACTTGTCCCTGTAAGGCCAAGACTCAAACTGTGCAATTCCAGGACCCTCTCCAGACAGGAGAAAAAAATGAAAGTGACTGGAGGCTGGGGAGTCATCTCAAAGTTTGGGTTCAAGGGTCTCTGGGCCTTAGGGTAACAGAATTGGCTAGAGGACAGAGGCCCTTCATTTGGGGACTTCTTTGACTGCTAGAGGTGAAGGGAGGGGGGTTCGAAAAGGAGGGTGTTGGGGGAGGGGCAGGCAGGAACAGATGCTTCCAGATCTAAAGAAATAATTTGAGGGGGAAAGCAAGAAGGATCAAAAGGAAGAAGAGGAGTGGGAGGAGGAGGGGGGAAAGGAAAGAGAACAAAGGTGGAATGGGGATTGTAGCCTCTTTGGGGGAGAAGAGATAAAGGGGAATCTGGGAGAGATAGCTAAACCAACATTTGCCCCAGGCTATAAAACCTGTTCCGTTCGCTCCTGGCCCAAGGGCCACTCTGGAGCTGTCAGCTCAGCCCCTGAGGTGGCCTGGACTGGAAGCTCTTCAAGGAACCTTTGAACCTCAGTTATCCCTCCCAGATTGCTGCCCCCCTTTTGGTTCCTCATCCTCTGCTTTCTCAGTTGGAGGGGAGTTCCAGGAGCAGCACAGGCTGGAGATTGTCCGGGAGGATTACTGCAGGATGAGAGGGGCAGGAGCAAGGATGTGAGGAATACGGAACACAGAAAGCAGCAGGAATGTTGTGCAGGGACCTTCGAACAGCTGAGCAAAGACAAGACAGACAGAGCTGGAGGCAGTCACATTCTAAAACAGTTCAAAATCATCAGAGAAACTTAAGTTCAAGAAGAAACGTTTCTTGCTGGGAGGCCCACATCTCCCCACCTCACCTGGAGTCCCTCAGTCAGGTTAGGTTGAGGAGAGGGGCTGGAGGAAGGCAGCTAAAGGCATGAGCAAATACACAAGAGGAATATTCCACACCTCCCCCATTTTTTTTCCTCTCTCAAATGGTCTGTCTTTCCCCACCTCTATCTAGGACTCAACACCTATTCTGTAACCTTGTTTTCCAAAGTCTGTTCCAGCTGAATGGGAAGATGCACATGTACAAAGTTACAAACACTGTGCTACTGCCCAAAGAAACAGTCACAAGTAAGAGCCGTGGGGTGAGCTAGAGCTCTTCCCAACAAGAAAAAACTGGTTGGGAGAAATTTTCCAGGTGACTCACTCAACTCCAGCACCCCTCCCGCGGCCCCCCCCCCCCCCCCCCCACTTCAGCTGCCCTGGATAGCCCAGCCTTGTCCCTGCCCATCAGATCTGAGAATGTGTTTCCCTTTTTATAAGAGCTCTGATCCTAACCTGGCCTCCCGAGACAAAGGCCAGAAGAAAAGGGAGGCAATCTTTCCTAAGATTTGGGGTGGAGGTAGGGGGAGGACTCATTCTTGGCCTGGAATTCCTCTGAGGAAAGAGACTGTTGGTTTGATAGCCTGGGATTCTTCAGTCCTGCCAAGTCCCTGTTAGGGAATGCTTCCACTACTAACTAGATCTCCCATCTCCACCCCTGCCCCCCCCTTCCCCCCCCGCGCCCAAATCTTGAGAGGGTCCCATTTCCTGCTCTTGTAATTCAGAAAAATATTCTTTCATTTGTAAATAAAAAGGAAATTTTATCTGGTAATGGTGACATTGGGATACTGGTCAGTCGGAGAGCAATTCATTGAGACTACACTCAATTTTCCATGAAGAAATGGAAGGTGGACTAGGGGGAGAAAAAAGGAGCTTGGGCTCTAAAGGGCGAAACCCCAGGGGCGCGGAGCGGGTTCATCGCGGAGCGAACCCGCTCAGGCGGCCACGCAGCCTGCTCCCCCGCCCGCCTCCCAACCCAGCGCCCTATTGTCCTCCATCCAAGCCTGGGGTCGTGACCCAGTTGAAGGCGACACCGCGCCCCCGGGGCAGAGTTGGCGTGGAACCCAGGGGACGAGCCAGGCTACCTCCAGCCTCTTGCATCTCGCCTTTGCGGGGCTCGCGATCCTCAAGATCCCGGCGCTGGGACCCCCATGAAGGCAAGCCGCTTTGTGCCCCATTCTCTTGCTGCCGGCTTCCGGGAAGCCAGAGACTAGAGCGGGAACCTAGGGTTGGGCTCTTTGGCCGTGCCTGCCTACAGGCTCCGTTTTAGGATTTCTCTGCCCAGAAGTTCAAATATACTTTGCTCTCGTAAGCTCTGACGCTGAGAAGAGAGGATCAGGAAGGAGGAGTGAGTAGAGGTGACACTGCTTTGGGCTTGACCCACACCTATCTCGGCTGGCAGAGCAGACCCCAGAGAAGTATGATCTTCCAGAATCTGGCAGTTGCTGATGGGGACCAAACATTTAAAACCTTCCCTTCCCATTATTAGACTCTGTAACCCTATTCACCGGCAAGCACACTCCCAGACCCTCCTTCCCATCCTTGCTTCCCAGGCCTCCTGATTTGTCAGCTGGGCCTCAGAACTGAAAGCAGGAAGGTGGAGCTGCAGATGCCTTACCCCTCCTTGCATGGATGTGGGCTCAGCTTCTGGATGGACTCTGCGTTCAAAGAAGCTACAGAGCTGACACCAGAGAGAAGAGTAGAAAAATCCCGAAGAATGGAGAGAGAGCCAGTTCTGAAAAGAGGCCCTGGCTCTGGAGGGCAGTGAGCAAACCTTGGTTTCTTCTCTGCTCCCCAAATCCAAAAGGGGTCTGAGCTCCTCAAGCTGCACAGGTTTTAAGGTGGCTGAGGGACCCCTTCAGGTCTCTGGTTCAAACAATGCACCCTACCAGTCTTCATTCTCAAGAGGCAGCTGACACTCGGTACCCGCTGCAGGAGAAAAATGAAAACGTGGCTAGTGATGGGGGTGCAGAAAAAGCAGGCCAACAGGGTGGTCAGTTCTAGCAGGAAGATTGGTCAGAGGCACAGACTTCCTTTTCTACCAAGTCCCCCAAATGTTTATTTTGGGCTCCTGCCCATCCAGATAAATCAAGCTAACAGATTAGGAAGTTCATAAAATTGTATTCTTAGGTAATGATATCCAGAGAGGCAATAAATATTCCCTCTGCTCTGATGCCCGTTGGAGTTAGGGGACCCTCCCCCTCTTTTTCCAAGCTTGAGGATAGTTTATTGAAAGGGGAACTTTCTATTAGAATTCGCTCCCCAGAAGTGGGGTGCCAGATAGAAGCTGTGGAAACCATGAGAAGTGGCTTTGTGAGGGCACACTCTCCCAGGACTGGGCAAAAAGCAGAAAAAAGGTTTCTGAAACAGCCCCAGCCCATTGCTCCTCCCATCACAGCCTCAATCTCAAGGATTCCCTTGGTAGTCACTGCTCCATAATCTTAGAAAAGCAGACAAACTGTGCCTAGCAGGGGCTACCCTGGCCCCAAGCTCTGGAGAACCCTCTCATTGTTTTATCTCCCTTACCACTTCCCCAAATACACACATGCACTCTGGATTGCAAGCCACTAAGCCCATGCATGGAAAAAAACGGATGCACAGATTGCAGAAAAAAAACTTTGTAGGAAAGTTCATACCAACAGCACTGCGAAGCCTTCAAAGAAACAAAGTTGTCCTGCCTCTCCCCAGGTTCACTTTCTCAGCTCTCTCCCCTTTTCAGGCCAGGTTTTTTCACTCAAGTACACCAGTCAGTGCAGAAACTCCATTTTCCCCAAGTAGAAGTCGCCCGAAGAGGATTAAATTTCCCGCCTTCCCTCCCCAAGACCAGAGCTGAGATAAAAATTGAATGGCAAACAGAGAGAGAATTGAAACTGCTATGCGTCTCGCCCCAGAGCGGATCGAGTGCTAACTACTTACATGTCAAAGGGATTTTTGACCTGTGGGGATCTCTTGGTGCTTGGAGAGAAGGACCTTGGAAAATGGGTGCCGTCGTTCCACCCTGTCTTCTTTTTACTTGTCCATTGGAAAAAGACATACAATGTGCGGGCAAGCATTCATGCGCCTTGCCTCTCCCCATTACTCTGGGCAAGAAATCGCCAGCCCCACAAAAGCAGTGGCATCCTATCTGGAGACCAGGGGCTGAGCCAGAGCTGGCTTGAGAGGGTCGGAGATGGGGGTGGGGGAAAGGTCAGAGGCGCTGGCGAATATAAAGGCGATGTGAGAGAAAATGTTGTGCCCTCCCCGTGAACCTGGGCTGCGTCCCCCCTCTCCCGCCCTCAGCCTCTCCCCTCTGCTCAACCCAACTTCAATAAAAAGTCCCAGCCCTCAGTCCTGGGCTTCCCAGTGAGGCTGTAGTAGTAGCAGCATCGGGTGGAGCAACAGCTGCAGGGGACCAAGTCTGCCAGAGCTAAGGGCCCTGGCCCGGATTGGCCCCACACACTTCTCTCCTTAACCCTCCCCAGCAGCCCGATCCTATATCTGGGTGGTCAGGTGCAAGGCAAAGGGGAGTTTTAGGGTAAAGAGGAGAGAATGGAGCCCACTGGAGGGAAGACCAGAGGCCGAAATCTTAAAAACTCAAATGTAAAGGGGTTTAGTTTTATTTTATTGGTCAAGAATTATGGATTTCTGATGTTTCAGAGCAAGAGGGATAGAGACACAGAGAGAATGATTATGCGTATATGTGTGAGAAGCGGAAGGAGAAACTGGAGCCTCTGAAGAGGGGAAATAAAAGACTGTCCAGTTCTTTTAATCTGCTTTTCCTTCAGCAAGTTCAGGGAGAAGCTGAAGAGATAAAAGATAATGGTTCCCCCCCATCTTTGCTTTCATCTTTTCCATTTTCAGGAAGAGAGGGAATAAATTCCCCTAAAAGGAACAAAGTTAAGAAAGGACTATGGATCTTAATTTTCTTTTTTCACCCCTCTCTTTCCATCTTAGCTTCCTCACAGGGTTGGAAAGACAAGCAGGTCCACCCCTCAGACCTTCCTTTCCTTTTCCCAAGCACAGCTAGATCCTCTCTTTCTGCCCCAAAGTCAACTCTTTCAAGATGACAGCAGCTACAGTCAGATTTGGCCCCTAATTCACTTGATTACATAAAATAACTCTAGATAATTGTTGGCCCTGCTTCCTTGCACTGTAGGCAGCATGTTTTGCTGTCTCCAGGGCACCATTGAGGGAGGAGAAAGTAGACCTGCAGGACCAAGTGATTCCCCTCAACACACACACACACACACACACACACACACACACACACACACACCACTCCAAGAACCAGCCAACCAGCAAGTGGTACAAGAGGAAATAAATCCAGAGCATACCAAACAGATTTTTACAACTTGGTCCCCTTGTTACCTTTCACTCCAGAATTTGGGGAGAGAGGGAAGGAGTATCCCTGGCTCTTCTACGCACCCAGATCTCTCCTCCTTCTCTTTTCTACTTCTGATAGTGCTTCATCCTAAAATTTGGATAAATTGCCTGAGAAACTCACCTGCTTCCTCCCCCACATCCTAACAAACAAGCAAAAATTTGAGCAGGTCTTGCATAGAGCTTGGTCTTCAGAACCAGAATTATTTGGGAACCTTTGGCTTAAATTAACTATTCAGGTAATCCAGACCAGTTTTCTTATTTTGCTTCTTTTTGTTTTTTTAGCCCCAAGGAAATAAGTTTAAAACAAATTTTTTTACAGCCAGAGAGCCTTCCCTTAGCCTTGTTGGGACCTGGGAGGTTGTTGAAACAGGGTGGTCCCTGCCTCTCCCTGTATCTTTTCTCAACACCTGGCAGGTCCATGATAAAAGTTAGGGGGGAAAAAATAAAAGTTCTTCATTATCTCCCAGCATCAGGCTTTGAGGCCTACCCATGCAAGGGGCCTCCCAAGCCTCTGGCCTCCACTTCACCCTTCTTTCCAAGTCTAAACAAACAGAGAAGCCATCCTGACAGGTCACTTTGCTGCTTCAGAATCACCAGCTCAAAATTTTTCTTCTGTTAAGGAGACCATACATGTTGAAGGGGCATCTTTCTTAATGCCTCACCCCCCTCCCCAAAAAAAGCCCTAAAAGATCTTTTCCCTTCTATCTAAACTTGCCTTCTTGTCTGAAATTAGGCAGGCCTGCTCAGCATAGAGAAGGGAGAAGGTAGGAGAAGGGAAATAGGGGGAAAAAAGCACTGTGCCTAACTATAGAAAAGTGAGACCCCCAGTTCCCCAGCTCTGCTGTAAGTACCCCCATAAGAGCCTGACCCCTGCAAAGTCAGAGGAAAGGGACAGGAGAAATCAGCCCTGATCTTCCACATGCCCTCTTCTGAGGCTTCCCCTGTCCCAACCCCCTTATTGGTTCTTCTAAGGATATTGTAAAGCTAGAGTTGAGAGTTAAGATTTGTGTGTTTGCTTAGAGTAAACTTAGGTAACTATAGAGAAGGTGGGATGTTACCAGACCAGAAAGAGGAGGGGGATAAAAAGAAACCATCAGACATTGACGTAAAACTAATTCACATCCACTGGTTTATTATTGATCACGGGGCATTTCACATCGACACTAAAATTCTTTATTGCAAGTTTTACAATAATCAAGTAAATTCAGTCCAAAACACAATAACCATGATGGGGGGTGAGGTGGGGAGATTCTACCTATAGACTGCCTCTCTGAACTGAAAGTTCATTTTTATTTTCTTTTGGCTCCTCAAACTGAACAGCTCTGAGAGGCTCTCCAGATGCATTTAGCTTTGTCTGCTGTCTTCCCCCATCTCCTCCCAGCCTCCCCCCACAACAATAATACAAAAGAACTTCATAGCTTTGTTCTCCTTAAAATGACTTCCCTCTCACTAACCTCCCCTGGTGCATTTCCAATGCAAAAGGCCTAAGGAAAGAGGGGGAGAGAGGGAGGAGGAGAAGAAGGATGAGAATTAGCTTTAAAAAATCTCTTTCAGTTTTTCTTTTCCTCATTTCCCCTGAAATTCACCCAAACCAGACCAGCACACCTTGCAATATATATTTTTTGCAGTTTTTTTTCCTTAAAAAATAAATAACCCCCCAAAATGGCCTAAAAAAAAAAACAAACAACAAAACAACCCAGCAGGTACCATGCTAAGACAACATCACATGCTTTAAGGGTCCTTAATAGTAGAAGGGAGAGAAGGGCAGGGGGCTTGTTTATCTGTTCTGTCTGTTTGGAACTGACAAGGGGTAAGGTGGGACGAAGAGAGAAAAGAACCAATATATATATATATTAAATTCTATAAATAAGAGTCAATTTGTATGTGAGGGGAGGAGGGGGCGTGGGGTGGGGGCAGGGTGTGAGTTATGTTTTATAACCTGGTAATGTCCTCTGCCCGCTGCTGCTCCTGCGGCGTGGTGCTCTGGGAGTGGTCTTCAGAAGTGCCCGGGGTGGCTGCCGAGAGGGTGCTGGGCGCAGCGCCGGCCGGGGGCGCTGACCTGACTTTGGTGTTGGGGAGTCGGTGGTCCTTCTTCCATTTCATGCGACGGTTTTGGAACCAGATTTTGATCTGCCTCTCAGAGAGGCACAGCGAGTGGGCGATCTCGATCCTTCTCCTTCGGGTCAGGTAGCGATTGTAATGAAACTCTTTCTCTAATTCCAGGACTTGCTGCCGGGTGTAGGCTGTCCTCGAGCGCTTGGGTTCCCCTCCGTTATAATTGGGGTTCACTGAGGGGTGGGGAGGGGAAAAGCAAATAGTGGGGTTCAGAGGCAGCAGCTCCCTGCCCCCACCCTCACCCCGACCTCAGCTCTGTGGAACCAGGAGGAGGGGGTGGTGGAAATAAAGTCATCAAGCTAAATGGGTTATAAAGAAGTTGAAGGAAGCTGGAGACTTTGTAGTGTAATAAGAGGGGAATCCTCATTGTAACGACACTGAATTATTTATGCGCCCTTAGAAAGCGAGCATAGTTTTCACACATACATAACAGATCGCAGCACATGGCTCGGACTGCCCAGAGTAGCTAAGCCATAAAATTTATGGGGGATGTAATTACCCATTCTCGCTCGTAAATCCAGTTCAATTGTGCTAACCCAGAGTAGCTCCTGGAGAGAGAGGGGGAAGGAGAGAAAGGAGGACGGGGGCCAGAGGGGGCCGGGGAGGGTGGGGAGCGCTGGGGAAGAGGGGAGGGAGGGGGAGAGCAAAAAGCAAAGTTGCCTACCCGTGCTAACGTGGATTTTTTTCATCCATGGGTAGACTATGGGCTGCTTGCTGGCGTTGCTGGAGGGATGGTCAGGGGCTGGCTGGCTGCAGGCTGGCGGGGCTGGGGACGGGGAGGCGGAGGCGCCTGAGAGAGGCGCCGGCTCGCAGAGCGGCTGTGATTTCTCTGGGTGGTGGTGGCCCGCCTGGCCAGGCCCGTGGCCTCTCGAATTGCCCGGCCCCTGGAGGCTGGTGCAGCTATACTGGCGCTCGGGGTAGCTAGGGCGCGGAGGCGGTGGTGGGTACAGCTCCTGGTGGTGATGCTGGAATCCCGATTCCCTGGTCCGGCCGTAATATTCCGGACTGTGTTCAGGGATGTAGCTATTTTGCGAATATTCTTCGCATGGAGGAAATTTCGGATCGATGTAGTTAGAGTCCATCAAATACGAGCTCATGATCATTAATTTCTGGAGTGGAAAATAATTTTTCTCGCTTTGTCGTTTTTCTGCTCCATAAAGCCCTCCTACTAGCTAGCGACCCTGTAAAGTTACTTTCACCATGTGACTCCGCCGGCCAATCACACGGAGCAACCCAGTCCCCGGATAAGGAACCGAATCGCTTTATTCAAAATGTATCCAATTTTTTTGTGTGTGTGGTGGTGGTGCTGCTGCTGGGGTGGTGGTGGTGGTGGTGATGTGGGGTTCGCTGGCAGGGTTGGGGTGTCTCAGTGCGCACCCCACAGACTGACAGCCCTCCCCTGCAAAGGGAAGGGAAACCCCCAGCGTTCCTCCCAAGACTGAGCATGGAGGGGCTGGCGGAGGCTGTGACTCAGCCCCTCCTGAAGTCTCCCCTGGAGCTTCCGATGGGCCCCTTGGGCCTCAGCTCCTGAGCTTCTGCGGAGGTTTCCATTCATGGTGGTCCTGTCTGTGTAGGTCACCGGGCAGCGCCCCTCTTTTGCAGGAAGAGGAAGTTGAATGAGGACTGGAGTGGAGGTTGGATGGGGAGGAGCCCAGGCTGAGCCCAGGAGGCTGAAGAGCCTGGGGTGCCCCCCATCCAAGCATCCCAGAGTCCAGTCCCCTCCCGTGTACACACACTCACCCAACCCTCTGGCCCAGGGGCCGGCGAGGCAGGGTCCCAGCTGGACCTGGCAGGTAGAGGCAGTGGGATGCAAATGATTCTGACGTCATTTCTGGAGGTCTGGGGGGGGGGAGTTGAGCCCCGCTGAAGAGAGACAGGAAGTGGTTGGCAAAAGCAGAGTTCAGAAGCCTTGCCCTCCCGAGCACCCACTGAACCTCCCTGTCCCAGCCCTGGAACCTAGGACCTCTTCTACTGCCGGTTGCTGCTCCCATTCTCCTGCCGCCTGGCCTGCAGCTTTCTGACCACTGCCTCCAAGCTGCTGCCTGGGGAGCCTGGGCCAGGAGGAGCGAGATCTGCCAGGAGTCAGCGCCCGCCTGAGCTGTGTCCCGCCAGGGCCCTGGGCGCTCTTCCCTCTCCATCCCCACAGAGGGCAGACCTAGCTAAGAGGGAGGCAGGCCTGTGTGGATAGAGCTTGCTCGGGGCCAGGGATTGTATCCATGTAACACATGTGTTTACATGTAAACACACATTCCCAAAGGCCATATCCAGGCTGCCTTCCAAAAACTGAGGGGTGAGTTCACCAAGCTGGGTAGGCTGGGCACCCCTAAGCGGGGGAGATGTCTTCAGTTCATTCCTGCCCCCTCCCCGTTCTCTGCCACCAACCCTCAGGAATACCTTTGTGCCTGGGGTGACAGGGCCATGGGGGGGGGGCAAGAAGGGTTGCTTTTTGCACCGCCCCCCCAGACAGGGATGGCCATGTCATGGCACCAATTCCAATTAACTGATCCCATAACACAAAGTTGGGGGAATGGTGGCAGAAGGGAGAGCCCAGGGAGGGAGCCGGGTCCCCTTGTTGTACTTGATAACAATTATAGTTTAAAATCATAGCTTGCCGGGGCTCAGCTATATTTTACTTGATAACAATAAAAGTGACACATAAAGTTAACTGTTTATGTTTTATTTATTAGACTAAATCTGCCAGCGGTGGTAGGAGCGCTCGCCTCGTCGCTGCAGCTTTTATAGGGCCGTAAAACGCCATAAATCAGTCTCGCGGAGTCGCCGCACTCTTTGTGTCGGCGGCGGCGCAGGGCTGGCGGCCGCTGGCTGCTGCTCCCTCCTTTCCACGAAAAGTCGTAATGTGATTTTTCCCCCTCTGATTTTATTATTATGATCGCCGCTGTGATTAGTCAATCTACCTTTAATTCGCCGCCCTACGCTGCCTCCTCCCAGCCCAGCCTGGTTGACACTTGAATAAGTACCTTTTAAAACGGCATAACAACTATTTGAGGGTTTAATTAGAACATCTGCAATTAAGGGAATGAGGAGGGGAAGAGAAAAAATAAAGCCCTTGTGAGAGGAAGACTGAAGGCGGGAGATTCTCAACCTGTCTCTCACCACCTTAGGGTTGCAAGAGAGGGTCCCCACTTCCAAATTGGGGTTCACCCTAAGGCAAGAATTATACTGGGCCACAGCTGATGTCCAAAGGGGCTGATCCTCCGCCTGGGCCCCTGTCTGCCTTCCTTCCTCCGATGCTCAAGCCTCCCACCCTCAACCCAGGTGCCCGGGGAGGGGTCCCTGGATACCCACTCCCAAGAAGACGATGCCCTGCCCCCTGCCATCAGGTGGGTGAGGGAACAGGAATTCCCTGGAGGTAGACCATCTCTTGGAGGAGATTCCCAAATGTCCACAGACCCCCACTCCTCTCTGGGACCCTCTTGGTGTGAGGACTGGCTGGTTTGGTTGGAAGAGGAACTTGAGACTTTGAGGAGGGGAAGGCTGCTGTTTGGTTGAGAGCGGTTTGGAGTGTGTGAGGGCTTTATCTTTTGTAATTATTGGTGCTGGGGGGTGAGAGCAAGAAGGGGGCAAAGAAAACTAATGCTAAATGCTGACCTACATAAAAGTCTGAACCAAAGCTCTGGGGAATCTGGGGGGGGGGGTAGGGGTAGGGGAGCTAAACGGACTGAAAGCCTTCTAGCCCCATCTCTAACCTTCCTTCCAGGCCAGCACCTGGGTCAGGCTGCCCGCCCTCCCCCATATCTAGCCAGATATTCTTTTCCCCACCTGACCTGGTGAGGTCTTGGCCTGGCTCCCCTTCTCCCAGCCCTCACACTCACCCTCTGCCAGCCCTGCCTCCGCCTCAGTCCTCACTTCGTCTACCTCCTTACCCTCTTGGGCTTCTTAGGGAGTCCTGCCCAAGGCACTGCCCACCTCATACCCTACGAACTTACTCCCCAGGATTCTGAGCTCCTGCAGGTGGCTGGAGGGAGCGGGAGCCAGAAACCCACTTCAGGCCAGTATGTGTAAGTAGATGCAGAGAGTTCAGATGCCTCCAACTAAATGTCAAATCTGTCTTTGGTTATTACAGCTAACAAATATATATATACTACTAATGTTTATTAATCTATTAAATGTATCCTCATGCAGCCACAAATATATGTGTGGTTCTCATTGCAGGATTGCACAGCTAATTCAACATGCACATTCATAAAGTGAAATCTGGAAGCTTCCCCCAAATATGGCCCACACTTATCTATATCAACAAAAAAAACTCTCTTTGGGCTTCTTATAGCTTAATAGCAAGGAAGTCGCCTATCACATGGGGAAAATAGCAAGCCAGACTGCACCACACACATATACACAAACATTTTCACTTATTAGCAGTACAGAAATCAAACCCTTAAGGAAGGAAGGCTCCTGCACTTAGCACTGGCTTAATTGGGTGTGTGTGTGGGGAGGGGGGCACTAAAGCAGCGGCTCTCTCCTGCACTGACGCCTAGTATCTGGTCCTGCCTCCTTTTGTGTAGTACCCTCCTGCCTCTGGCCTTGCCAACCCAAGGATCTCTCTACTCTCCGGCTGGCTCTGCCCTCCACCTCTCTCTGACTCAATTTTATTTTTTATTTTTTTTCTGACTACCTTTTGCCAGCTTCTAAACACTCTCCGAATGCCCCCCCCCCCCCACCCCATATCCTTTCTAAATCTCGATCTGGTTTCTCTTTCGGAAACATGTTTCAGTACAAAGCGCTTCCCTTCTGACACCGCTGAAGAAAAATATGTGTCCATTGTGTGTGAGGCCTTATTGTGCCCGGATTACCATACTGACCGTTGGATAACCCATATTCCTCCCCTCCCCGGTAACACGCTGCCGGCTGAGACCTCAGCGGCTCCACAGATTCTGTGCTGCATTAAAATCCACCTCTCAGACTCCCTGAATTTTCCTAGGAAGAAAAATGAATGTGGGGACCAATGTAGGATTTGGAAAGCAAAAAGAAGGAAAATGAGAGTCAATCCTTTCCCATTCGCAGAAGTGCGGGGTTTTGCTTTTTAGTGTATGGATGTGGTTTTTGTTATTTTAGAGACTGAAAATGGCAACATAGCTCTTTCTTCTTCCTGAAATAAACTGACTCTTAGATAGTATGCAATCAAATAATTCATTTCATTTTTATTTTTTTCTCCAAACAACCTGAAAACCCCAAACTAAAGCAAGACTCTTATCCCATCCCCCCCCCCCCGTATGTATGTATGTATGTATATATGTATGTTTTGTCCCTTTCTAATGCCAGCAGGCAGGGCTAATGTATGCAAAAGAATATGCAAATCCTTAATTGATTTTTTCTTAAATCTCTTGTCAGTAAAAGTAATGAATTGGTCTAAAATGATTTTAATAACCTGGACGTGTCACCAGAAAATACTCAACCTTTTTTTTCTCTCTCCTGGAATCGCTTATAGTCTTGGGGGTGGGGGGAAAGCAATCATGAAATGTTAATTTGCCCCCCTTAAAAATATTAAAGATAAATTTCCCTTGTTTGTTCCAAGACCATAGGCAAGGTCCTCTCATGGATTTCCCCCTCCTTGCCTTGCCTTCCTTGGAATTCAATTTTCCTCAAATCTCGTTTAAAGTGGCTTTTTAAAAAGTGGCCGCATTTTAATATTGGTTAGACAGAGTGACCTGCATTTCACCTCGGGTGTTTGACTTGTTCCAATAGGTCACTGCCATGGGGTTATTGATGGGGAAACTCCATTGAAATTTGTCTCTTCGCAAATGGCCTTTAGATCTTCCAGTGAGTTCAATAACTAGTTATAATGTGGAAGGGGAAAAATGAAGGCCCTGGGCTAACGAATTTGATGTTTCATTTTTATGCTGGAGAAATTGTTAGTTAGAAGAGGTTGGGTTTCCCACCCCCTTCTTTGCTCATCCTGGCCTCACTGACCCCCATTCCCCACCAAGGCTGCTGGATTATAACCCCTTTAAAACTTGGGCTGGGGTGTCCCTTTCTCCCTTGATGTAAGCTTTAATTCTTATTATTATGAATATCGTCGTTGTCAAAATTCTGACTAAGGATGCAGGAAGCTTGCGCTCCTGGAGATTTGTGACCTGAACTTTCTTGTTTAGTGGGGGAAGGACTTTTATTTTTAAAGGAGCTTAAATGCAGTTTTGAAAGATTCAGGAGTTAACTGCCTTTAGGGTCTTTTCTGGAGGGCTCCCTGGCCTGGTGCTCTCAGAATTAAGGTGATGATAGGAAGCTGTGATCCCTTCCGGGAGTGGATGAGGGCATCCGCCTGCATCTGTTTGTGGTCTCTGAGCTGCCAGAGACCCATGGGATCAGGCACCCAGGACCAAAGAAGGCAGAGACTGGCAAGTTTAAGGATAGATGGAGAATCCCATGGAGCAAGCAAGGGAACCCTGGGTCTCTTCCAGGGTCAGAGACAGAATCCATGGAGACTTGGTCTAGTAACTGCCTGCCGAACTTCATAAGAAGGACACCCCACAAAGCCCAGCGCCCAAAGACAGTGCGTTTTAGCGAGCGGAAGAGAGCAGAGGAAAAGGAAGGGAGGTATTGGGAATTTTATAAGGTTCCCTTTTTCCTGGAATTCTCAAGGAGTGGGAGAGGACAAGGCAGGGGGAGAGAGGTCTTTATTTTATTCTCCCCAATCACAGTCAAGTTGGGGAACCCTTGACTTCTCCAGAGAAGCCTCTATGAGAAAGGATTGTATAGAAATCACCTCTCCAGGCTGACCCAGCCATACCAGAGGTTACCATTATTAACCTCAATAATAACAAGGGCATCATTCCCTCACAAATCAGCTGTCCTTCTTCCAGCGACTGCTCCTTCTCTGTTCCTGCCTGAAGGGGTCCGGTTTGTTCAGCCCCAAGTTTCCCCTTTAATAAATTCACCCGCTTCCTACCCCCTTCTGAGCCTGGGTTCCGTAGATGGGAGTCATTCCAAAGGCAAGCGCTGATTTCTGGGTCAGGGGAAATCGAGGCCAGTATGTCAGTGCCTGAAACCAGGGTGCTACCTCCCTCTATCCCTCAAACCCAGAGGCAGTAAGTACCTGGGTACCACCTGCTCTCAGAAAAACTTTCCTGGGCAGAGCCTGGCACCCCTGGGGCCCGGAGCAGCCCTTAACCGGAATCTCATAAAAATGGAAGAGTCCGAGAAGGGGCCCTGGGCGCTCGGGATTGGCCTGGAGAGGACCCGGCCCGCGCTGCCCAGCCGGGCAGGGATCCATAGCGATCTGTTCTCAACCTGCCCGCCGCCCCTGCGCCTGAGCCCCGGCGGGAGGGTCCCTTCCCCGGACGCTCGCCCGCCTCCGCCCGAACCCCAGACCCCCAACCTCGGGCCTCGCCCTCTCCCCGTTTTAATTACGTGATTGATTTTCGCTTTGGCCGCGTCGAGACGCCTCTGCCTCCGACTGGTTTTAATCTCTCGGTTCCCTTTTTGTCTCTCCGAGCGCTCCCGCCGCGGTAAAGCACAGGCTGCCCCTGGCCGCCGCCTCGCCCTTCACACCAACGAAATGGTCCTCCGGCTCCGGCCGGGGCTGGCCGCCGGGGGCTCCGAGGCTGCGGGCCGCCCGGCCGCCTCTCGGAATCACTGGGCGCTCATTCTCCACCGAGAAGCGGCCGCGCTGAGCTATCGCCGCACCCCGGGGCCGGGCCGGCCGGGCTGCCCGCGGCTGTCTCCTCCGCGCCCCGGAAAGGGGGTGCCAGGAGGTCTGGCCGGGACCCGCGGAAGCGCAGCGCCCGGCCCTGGGCACAGCGGGGAGCTCCAGCCTCGTCCCCGTCCCCAGACTCGGCCCTGCGCCCGCGGCCCAGAAGCGCCCAGAGGAGCAAACATGGCCACAGCTGCCCACCGCCACGCGCCCGGGCGGGACCCCGGGGCCGGGGCTCGGAGCCCCCCACCTGCACTTGGCTGTTTGGTCTGGGGTCGCTCCCCAGCCCCAGACCAGGCCCTGTGGGGCGGCAGCCGCCTCTGCACCGCTGCCCAGGAACACGCCGCGGTCCCTGCATCTGAGGGGCTGAAGGTGAGGCCAAGGCAGGGGGACAGGGGAGAGATTTTAATTTACCAGTAGAACAGATTTGGGGTGGGGATGGAAGGGGAAGACTTGAGATAAAGAAAAGAAGCTCTTTCCTCCCACCGTAGCCTTGCTTGCCTCCAGACACACACACACACAAAAAACAGCTCTCCTTTTCCTTCACAAACCGCTGGAGTTCTGCTTAATGTCTCATCTATTTACAACTAATAAACACCTCTCTGACTATTCTACCATGGTCTGTCCATTCTTTGGTCCTTTCCAAGGAGGCCAGAATGACTTACTCTGAGCAGTATTTTATGATTACATTTCCCCCTCGGGGACAGGAGGGAGTTGGGACTGTCTTTCTCACTGGGGAAGAAGTTCAGTGGAACTTGAGTCGGTCGAAATCTCCCTGTGTCCTCTTTCTCCCCCCATCTACAACACCCCAACCTTTGCTCCCCCAACCTCCTTCCCCAACAGCAATGTTGCCGGGTAAATAAGAGTCCGCCTGCCTGGCTATTAGGATTCTGGAGACGTTGGCATCTGTAGCAATCATTAGTCAAAGCTGCGGAAGCCAAAGGAGCCGAGGAGTTGGACAGAAAAAATCTTGGAAATGATATACAGGAGCCGCGGAGGCATCAATCCCGCCGATAAGAGTGCGGCTGCCGGGAGCAAGGCGGCCGCTTAATTGGGCCCTGGGCACCCAGGACAATTGGGGATGGAGCACCTATGGGTTGGGCGGTGACTCTGGCACCATTTGGACACCCTACAAAAATAGCTAGGGGCTTGAACACCCTTTCCCCCAATGTCAAAGGTCCAGTTGGGGGGGGGGGGGCTCATGCCTCTGTCAGCTTCACCCTGGGAGCCAAGAGGGGCTGGGCTGCAGGACTCTTCCCTTTCTTCAGTTCCCTGCTTTTCCGTGGCTCTCTTAGAGGTGCTGCAGGTCGGGGAGCTGGGCTGGGATTGCAGATCACAGGGACAGACTGAACAGAGGCTGTGGTCCCTAGAATGTGTTTTCAGGGGACAGATAATTCAGTTGGACTAGATTTGAAGATAGCCTTGGAAATAGCAACAGAATCACTTGCTTTAATAAGCAAAACACCCAAAAGATATTTGTTCCCTATCCCCACTCTTTATTGATCACAGAGATAGAGAGACAGTAAATTTAAATCCTCCCAGATGGAGAGCTATGCTCCTACATGTAGATGTGTGCATTATGAAACCATCTCTAAACATATGTTCTAATATTTAAGTTTCTGCAAAGACTACAAAGATCTCCAAATATTCTGCTTCAATAAATTGCTGTTTTATGAGTTGGGTCCCTTACATAAACCAAGATAAATTTTTCAAAATAGACATTGAGAAACATATATAGTTCTTTCCAAGTGAGAAAAAAACCCCACCAAATATTCATCTAGATATTTAGAGATAGAGAGAGAGCTGTACCAATACATTCTAGCATATACACCCAACACTATAGAAGGATTGGTAATGTGCATGCAGGGATTTGACAGAGGACTGTTAGGTTCACTGTGGATCTATAAATCTAGAGATCTATAAATCTGTATTTAAATGTGGAATAGAGAGAGATGTAAAACATACATCCTGTTATAGAGACATAGAGTGGTCTATAAATACATTTTCACGTGTACAGCTACAGGATTGTTCAGCTCTATATAAAGACACCTGAATTTTTTTTGGAGTCCTAGGAATGAGGGCAATTCTCTAATGCTTGTGAGTTTGGGATGCCGAACCCCAGAGTTCTCTGGGAAATAAACAAGGGTGCACTAGAGCCTGTGCAAATGCTAAGAGGGCCCAGAAACTCATATAATCTATAGCCTCGTTCCCAGCATGTGGAGACATTTCTCTGGCGGTGGATAGGAGTCCTGATGTCTGGGCCTGAAAACGTCCTGATTTACTGAGCCCAAACTGAGATGGAGGTAGAGGGCTCTTTACTTCTTTTCCCTTCAGCTCCTTAGCTCCAGGCTCAGGGGAGGCCCGTGGGAAATTGGAGTATCTTTAGGAGGGGAAGGTTCATTAACATTATAAAATGGAGCCATGTAGGTAAAATATGATTTTGTTTGCAGAGAATTGGGTTAGAGAGAAATGGGAGAAGGCTGTGAGCTTTCACACACACCTCTGCACCCATCTTAATTACATAAAACCAGCCACCACAGCACTGCAGAATTTCCTGCATTCTATATGCTTCACTCCCACCCCCTTTTCATACATTCTCCCCTAAACACCTTGTTTCACCTTGTCAAGGAGTTTGGGACTTAGGAAAGGGGTCAGAGGGAGAGCAGAACCCCCAAGGAGTCATGGTATCTACCATCAGGCTCAGAAGCTGATTGCTTAGATGCTGGTTCTTTTTTAGTTGAGGGGTTGGGGGAACAAGGTCTGAGTGGACAAAAGAAAATGAAAGGTTCCTCAGTTGATTTTTAAATCTGTAACTTTGAGAAGAGGAATCACCAATAAGCTCTTTTCTTATTGGAGGTGGAAATTTTGGGGAGCCCTGGATTTCCTTTTAGTTTCCTTCTTTGGTTTACTGGGGAAAGGGAGGTATGGAGGGGCCCCAGGTGGGCTTGGGGAAGTGCAATCCAATCTTGCTGGCCAGTTTGGGGGAGAGTGATTTACAAAGCAAAACCTTAGATGTTACTTCCTGAGAAGTCACCAGATCAAAACAGCTCCTTAGGCTTTTATGACCCAGTCTCTACTCCCAACAGGAAAAGCACCCTCAATAAAACCTTGGCCCACGCCCCCATCCTCTATCCATAGGAGGGGGAAAGATACAATCTAAAATGAGAGATCTGACCCTTATTCACACTGGGCTTTCTAGGTGGCTTTTAAAAGAAGTATTTGCTAGATTTTTCTCTACTGCCTGAGCAAAAAATCAGCCATGAGAGATTTGGAATTTGAGCCTGGAGCAGAGGGTAGGGGTGATTTGATCAGATGGGGGTCTGGCTTCATAGTCCCTTATTATCTTCCAACTCTCCACAACCCAAAGGCCAACAGAAGACTAAAGGTCACCAAGAGCCTGGCTGCCACCATCTGTGGGGGCTGCTCCAAAGGTTTGGTTTTCCAGAGAGGCAGAAGGAAGGAAACTGGACAGTTGCCTAGGGCTTGAGGGCAGAGGTGGGGCGGGCAGAACAAATGGTCTCCAGGCTGGGTGAGTGGGAATAATGGGGCAGGACAAGGGCTGGGAAGTTGGTTCAAGACTGGTTTACTGTGTGTAGCCTGGGCTTCAGACCTCTTTCATACCATACTTGGGCATATATACATATTTCTGTGTGTTCATGTGTGGTGTTTGGGGCCAGGGACTGGGAGAAATGGGAGTCTTTCTAGGGAAGATCTAGTCTACTCTACCCCTCTGAGAGCTGTGGCATGCACAGTACTGAAGGATCCCAGGGAACTCAGCCGACACATTCTACGGAGCCCATGAAGAGCTGCAAATCATGGGAGAAATTTCTCTGTACTTGTATCAAGTGTGAAGAAGTAGCCTCCTACCTGCACTGGCTCCCCAGCATGCCCAGCGCCTTCTATTCAACCTCTCATTGTAGCTTCTAAGGCCTGGCCATCAGAGACTGAATGAACAAGGTGCTGGGTTGCCTAGTGTAACTTTCCCAAGTCCCAAATTTCATCCCCTGTTCCCCTACACAATGATTTCTCTTGGGTGTTGCTGTTCCCTTTTGCCCTTCAATGAGCCTTAGGAATGGGAGAGGGAGATAAATCCAAGAGTTCTGCATAATTCAAGGCCCAAGAGATCTCTATCACCTCAGTTCAGCCTTCCAAATTCCTTTGGCTCCTGGGGCCTCATCAAAGCCCTTGAAGGAGATATTAGAACAGACACACTATTCTGGGTTACCAGGACCCATTAAAGGGGGATGTGATTTTCTTGGCCCTCTAACAGCTTCATTTCTTCCTAATATTGAATCTCTAACTCAAAATCCCTAACTTGGGGTCCTGATTTTCCCCCTTCTCCGCCTCAAAGGGCTCCTAGGTCTCCAGACCCACTGAGGAGGAGGCTCAGAATGGTGCTTGTCTCCTCAGCAAAAGAAAATACAGAACTGAAACCCAGCCCAAAGCAACTACACACAGAGAGGGAGAGTCAAAGAGAAAGAAAAAGTTTACATGGATATTAGAAGGGGTTAAGCAATAAAATCTCTCTTCCCAGTGCCTGCTTAGACAACCAATGTCCCCTGTCTTTCCCCAGCTTTATGGGATCTGGAAACTCTAGTGTGAAAAACTCACACTGGAGGACAGGGTTGGTCTCAGACAAGATTATCACACCATGCACCAGGGAGAAAGAATGTGTGTGCTTTCATTCTTAGCCCATGAAAGAGTCAATGAAGCAGTATGATGAAGGTGATGTGGAAAGTGTGGGCTCAATGGTTTCTAGAAGAGCTGCCTTCCCTCTGGCTCCTCTTTCTAATCCTTCCCACCTGTGGCATAGTCCCTACTCAGCCCTGCCCAGAAGACAAACAAACAGGAGGCTGCTGACAAAGCCTAGCTCAAACTGGGTTACCCCTCCCATCCTGTACCCCTGAGGCCCCTAGAGGAGGGCTTAGAGTTCCCAGAGGCACAGCCCATCAGAATTCCCACTCCTCAGTCAGCTCAAGAGGACCGGAGATCAGAAGGAGAAGGGGAGAGGAGGATAACTCAACCAGAAAATTAACCCTGGAACAAAGTCCTGGAGAGGGGTGGGAGACGAGGAGTACCTGGTCTGCACTCGTGAGGTGACTGGGTTAAGGCCCAGCCCAAAATGTTTAGGAAACACACACTTCTGTCATCCATGCACACTCTCTGTGCCATCAAATGCCCTTGCTCAGAAATAGTTTCTCCACCCACTGCTTATTCTGACTGACCCATGTATACATAAACATTGAAATCCACACCTTCAGTGACTGTGTCCTTTGACAGCTATTGGCCAGGACACAAGATCATCATGTAGGTAAAGCTAATGACTCCTGGAACATTTTCAGAAACACAAATCAAAAATCATCACGCCTGCCTCCAAGAAGATTGGAAGAAAATGAAACTTATACAAGGTGAGTGTATAGGGAATAATCATACTCAGAATTTGAATTCAGGGTTAGAGTTCATATCCACACCTGCTGCACAGCCTAATCTAGAGTCCACATCTATAAAACCTAGAGAATTGGGTAGGATCACACAGGCCAAGATGGGAGTAAACCAGAGGACACCTCACAACTTCTGATCCCTGTACAATTGAGATTGACCTTGGTTAATCTCAGGTACAACTTGGTTAGAATAGAAGCCAAAGGCTCTCCACAACTGGTTCAGGGACAGAGGCTTAGAATAGTCTCAGCATTATGCCTCTGGGCATCTGAGATATGGAGCTGTAGGGAGTGGTGGGGAGGGAGGGAGCCAAGGGTGAGGCGAGACTGAGACCCAAGTACTTTGAGCTGATTGGTTGGTGAGTGCCATGTGACCCTACTTAGAGCGTTTCTGATTGGTTGCTTGACCCTTCTAGGGTTAAAGACCTAGGAACAAAATTTAAAGCTTTCCGGGTTGGCTGGGGCACCTGATTGCCCATCCCCCCCCCCCTCCAGTGGACCCCTTCAATGCGAGCCGAAGTGGGTGTGGGAAAACCAGGAACCCCATGCTCAGTTTGTATTCGTCCTACTTCTGTTCATCCCACTACAACCCAGCAAACACACAAACAAAACAAACAAAAAAACTGGCCCAGGTAAATTATTTGAGAGGAAGGACGATCTATATTATTGGGATAATAAGGAATGACATTTTTTTAGCCTAAGAAACAGAATACGGGGCAAGGAAGTAAGGAAGTCATAGCCCCCCCTAAGAGACGCTGTGTAACCCGAGTACCCCGCCCACACGGAGTGGAGGGAGTGGGAAAAGATTTGGCCAGGAGTGGGAAAGGCTCAGATTCGGCCGGGAGTGCATCACTTTGCCCCGGCTCAAATCTTGGTTAAAGACAGTGAGACTCGCTCCTTAGGGCCTTGAGGAGGCCGGATCAAGGGGAAGAACTGTAGACCAAGGGAAACTCCCATCTCCCACTGCCTGGATGGGAAGTTTTCAGAAACCCTAAAAGCACAGACTGGTGGGGATGGGAAAGTCAGAGTCGAGGAGGGCCAGAAATGAGGCTAACTTTCCAAATGGGCTGCTGAGGAGAATTCTTGGGGATCTGAACGCCCCCCCCCCACCCTGCTCCCCAGGAAATAAAGAACTGGTGTGGGGAGGCGGAGGCTAAGCGAGAAACCCAGGTGGCCAGGGGAGGCTAGGATTTCCCCAGTCCTGGGCGCGGTCCTCACACCAAGACGAGACCCGAGACCCGCAGCCGGGGTGCGGCTGGGGCTCCAGCTTAGAAACTCTGTGTTTGGGTCTCTGTCCCCCTTCACCCTTCCAGAGTCTGCCTGGGCTCCCTGTTGGTACTTGACCCCCGCTTCTTCCTTAGTCTCTAGGGCGGAAGGGGCAAGCTAGCAACCTCCTCTCCCCGTTCCCCAAATGCACCTCTTCACAAAGCGGGTGCCTAGACCCCCTTGTGCTCCCAGGCTGTCCTCCACTATTCTGGAAAGGCGTAGACCCCTCCTCCCCCCTCCCCCCTTTTCTCAAGTTGCCCTCATTGGGACCGCCTTCCCCCTGCTTCCGAATCCCTGGAGAAACTGGTGGGCTCCAGCACGAGTTCACATGTTGCCGCTTAGCTCTGGGTGAGGCGGGCTGGGGTACTACTCACAGGTGCGGAGGACACGTGCCTCCCAGGCTCGCTGCCTAAGCTGCTCCTTCCTACAAACCTGAAGGGAGCCCAGCCTGAAAATGGGCCCGGGTGCCATGCCCACACTGGGCCCTGGTGGCGCCATCCACCAGAACCCACTCCCTCCTGAGGGCTGAGGCCTTACCTGGCCAGCCTAATAAAGACAGTTGCCTCCATTCCCCCCATCCACTTATGCTCCACTCACAGCAGTCACCGCTAGGCCTCCCAGGCCTAGCTTCTCGGTTGGCAAGGGCTAGGGGTGCCAGGAAAGACCCCAGCAGCTAGAGGGAGGAGGATGTGTGAAACCACACTGGCCCCGGACAGACTAAAACCCAGACCACTGAGGCTGAGACAGCTGCCCACCCAGGCCTACTGGTGAAGAAGGAAGGGGTGCGTTAGGAGCCTTGGGGTTCAATTGACCACCTTTAAGATGCTTCTGCCATTTCAGTTCAAAGCCTGTGGATCCAAAAGTCCCAAAGCACCCCTTCCCCAGCTGCCCACCCTGCCTGGACTTTGGGTCACTGGCCAAGGGCCACACTGGCTCTTCCCTGGACCTGAGGCATTTTGCACTTGTGCCTACAGTTCACACACTTCTGCAAACACCCACCAAACACCCATATGTGGCTGCTGTCTTTCTTCCCAACTGAGGAGGGAGAGGGGGTCAGGGAGACCTGGCAAAGCTCTGAAGAACCCAGGCCTCTCTTTACCCCAGTTGACTTATAACTGGAGGGAACAAGGGCAGGGAGGAGAGGGCTAGTCTGGGGCGACAAGCTCCCCATCCTCCTACCTCCCAGTGGCTTCTCTTCTACCCCAGCCTTACGGTGCCTGGTGCCTGGGGAGGCCTTCTTCCCCTCCCCTTAATAAGGAGGAACTGCCTTCTCTCATGAAGTGGGAAGATTAGGTAAACGGGAGAAAGGGTCAGAGAGAGAAAATTAACTTACAGCGTTCGCCTGGGATTCATTTGCGAAGAAGTAACCTCTCTCACCATCATCCCCAGCGCCGTAATCCCCTCTAACTGCCAGGCCCTCTGTCCTAGCATTAAACCTCACCAGCAGCTGCGTGGCTGGACAGTTAAGATTATATATGATGTAAATATATTGTGGGTTTGTCAGCTCTCCCTACACCATAAAACTTGGTTTAATGACATCACGTGGTCCCCCAAGAGCCACTCACGGGCTTGCCTTCGGGCCATTCACATAAATAACCTCCAAAAGTTTCAAACTCCTAAATTCACATAGAAGCCTTGGGTATTTCGCTAATGCTCAGTTACACTAAAAAGACCTCGTGCCGCTCCTTTGCCCCACCCCCACACCCCACTTGTAGGGTGGGGAGGGGGTAGAGGGTGGATCCTTATTTATTTACTTACTTATTTCCATAAGGACCTGTCGCCTTCGAGGTCGTGTTGATATTTTTTTCCTCCTATTTTTTTCCTCCTCTCTCCTCTAATTGCTCAGAGTGGGCCGTATCCCCCTCTTCCCACTCCCCCGGGAAGGTAAGTCATGCTTCTTCCCCTTCTTTCTCGATGACAGAGGGGGTGGGTTTCAGGGCAAAGTGAAGAGGCAGGCTTCATTGTCTGTGTTTGAGACCCAGGAGCCCCTCCACTAACTCCCCCAGAGTAATGCTTGTTCCAGGGAGCTGGCCGGTGGGGGAACCACCTCAGACTCCAAAGTAGAAGCCTCTGCTCAGGGCGAAAAGCAAGGGTTTGGGCTGCACCCACTCCCAGTGCAGGGTTGTGGCTTCTGCTGCTGCTGCAGCAGAGGCAGGGGCCTGGGCGAAGACCTGCAGACTGACAGGAGGGGGGATCGGCAGGCAAGGCTGCGTCTACCCAAGCCTGCCCAGCTCTTCCAGTGCAAGAGAGGCCCAAACCCTTCGGGGAGGAGGCAGTCAGTGCAAGGTGGGGCTGGAGCACTCTGCCCAGCGGGTCTGAGCAAAGCACCCCACCCCTGGCAAAGCCCTTGGTTCTCCCCCTGGGGCGGTGCATCTCCTGGAGAGGAAGCTCGGGGGGCCTCCGGCAGCCAGGGAGTCTGGGGCAGGTGATGGCAGGCGCCAGGGCCTCTTTCTTAGTTAACGGTTACCTCCTGGTAACACCAGTGCTTCTCCATGCTTCACTGCTCACCCAATAGTTTTACTCAGCATGGAGAAAAAATTAAAATAACTCCCTGACGAAAAATTACACATTTTATTTGAGAAAGAGAGGAAGAAAGAGTCAAGGGGGATGGGGAGAGAGAGAGAGAGAGACAAGCTGGCGCTGGGCTGTCCGCTGTGTGCTAGTGGAGGAGAGAGATTTGGGGAGGCCTAATCTGGACTGAGTGAGTGCAGTGAGAAAAAGGGTGTAGCAATGGGTGCAGTTCAATAAACATTTGGTGAGACCTCCTACTTGCTGGCATGGAGAGAGGAAAGGCTCTTGGGTCTTTAAAAAAATGACAGGTGGCTTAGGCAATAGGATGCAGAGAAGTCAGTCCTTATAATAAATCCAAGGAGCATCAGCATTAATAATCATAAATATACCCTTCACCCCTCCCTAGAGCCTCCCTGCTCCCCTTCCCTTTTGGCTGCTGGAGAAACCTTCTAGCCCAGCTCCTGAACCTCTCCCCCGCCCCCCACATACACACCACCAGTGTGGGGGGCCTAGGCCTGGCTCCAGGAAATCACTCCATTGTGGGAGGCCGGAGAGGAAATGCAGTAAAGTTTTATGGACCCTTCCCACATTTGTTTCTCCTATAAAGTACTTCCTCCCCTTTCCCATCCCAAGAGCCTGAATCAGAGCAGAGCATGGGCCTAAGCCAGTCCCAGGCACCACCTGAATTATCTGCCTTTCCCCTTTCCCTTTTGCCCAACCTCCACCTATATGAAATCCCAGCGACCAGAGATAAATGATGGCAAACAGATGAAACTCAGGCCCTGGTCTATGCAGCTCCTTTCCAATTAATTGTCCTGCATAGCCCTAGGCCCTAGAAGGTGGGGATACAGTCTGAAGATTCCTGCCAGGCAGGGACACCCTGCAGACTGCCCTCCCTCCTCACCCTCCACCAGTATCTGAGAAAGCTGAGACACACCTCCTCCAACTTCCCCAGCACCCCTTTACTAAGCAGCAGCAACTCTGAGGATCCTTCTGAGACCAAATAGGAACCTGGGCTCAGCCCTCTCTCTATGTCCACCTAGGCCTCTGGGGGAACCCTTAACCCTAGAGAGATCTTCAGGGGCCAAGTCTGAGTACTACAGGGCCACCCATCCCTGCAGATTCGTTCTGGCCTGCAGTGAGAGCCACTGTCAGTCTAGAGGCCCCAGATTCACTCAGCTAAGGAGGAAATGGGGTGCAGAAGCCTGAATGCCTTGGATGGCCACAGCACAGGACAGACACCTGGGTCCTCCCCTTTCCCTAACGTCCTTGGGGCCAGGGGTCAGGACAGGAGCTCAGTTCACCTGCCTTGTCGCAATACCCCAAGAAGTTCCTAAAAATTCCTTTAAAGGGGAGATTTAAAGGCTGTGGGCCTCACTCTGCACCTCACAGCCCATTTAGACATTTTTGCCCAATACATGCCCCAAACAGAGAGGAGCCACTACATTTTTAGTCCTGTTCTCTCTTTGTCTTTATTTGATATGACAAAATATAGTTTCAGGAAAGACCCGGAGTCAATAAATAGTTGTACAACAGCGATGGGGCGGGTGGGCACAGAGAGTCGCAGCAAGGATAGTATCAGCCAGGAGCCCCTCAGACCGCTGCTGGGGTCCTGTGGCAGGGAACCTCAACAATTGAGCTAGCTAGTGGTCTGAGGCTGGGGGCCTGACGGCATGCAGAGGGCGCAGGCTGGAGAGGTTCCCGGGGTTTGGGGCTGGGAGAAAGGTTTAGAGAGCATAGGACAACCCAAGGAGTCCGAGGCAGACTTCAATCGGCTCCCCCTTTTATTATGCAAATTATTTTAAAATGAACAACTTTAGTGTAGTCACTACAACGAAGCACCCCGAGTCTGGCGCCAGACTCCCCCAGGCATAACCACTCTCTCTTGCCAGATCGAAGCGGCCTGGCCAGCCTAAACCGGGAACAAAGGAGAGCGCGAGGCTGGAGGGTCGGGGCGCCCGGCCTGCAGCAGCCACACGGCCCATCTTAACTCGGGTGGGCCAAGCTGGGGCTGGAAGCCTGAGAGGCGGCCCAGGCCGGTCCGTCAGCGCCAGCCGGGGCAGCGCCAGGCCCTGGGAGCCCTGCGGAGCTGGCCCTGGGGCGCCCCAGAGCTGAGCAGAACCGAGGGGAGTCGGCACAGCATGGCCAGCCCCGCGGGAACCTGGGTCGGTGGAGATGGGGAATGCCGGGGAAAGCGCTTTTGTCTTTGAGGCCCCGGAGGGGTCCCCAGCCACCGCCCTGGCCCTAAAACAGAGAGGAAACCCGAAAAGGAAAGGCGAGGGGAGTGACAGGAGCTCAGAGCGCTCGGGGCAGCCTCCCCGCGGCCTCCTAAAGAGCCTCTTTGCTTTTCATTTTGGAATCTTTCTTCCACTTCATCCTGCGGTTCTGGAACCAGATCTTGATCTGTCTCTCGTTGAGACACAGGTTGTTGGCGATCTCTATGCGCCTGCGGCGAGTGAGGTAGCGGTTAAAGTGGAATTCCTTCTCCAGTTCCAAAGTCTGGTAGCGCGTGTAACTGGTTCGGGACCGCTTGCCGTCTGTCTCTGGAATATAAGCCCCCCCAAGCCAGGAAGGGGTGAATAGCGTGCAGCGCCTCCGCTTCCCCACCCGAGCCCCAGGCCCCGACCCGCGGCGGAGGGACTGGAGGCGAGCAGGGCGAGGCAGGCCCCGCGGGCCGCAGGCGGGCCCGGCCCGGCCCCGGGAGAGGCGCCTCCGCCCGAGCAGGAAACTTTCCGCCGCAGCCTTCACTCCGCAGCCAGAGGGGCTGAGGGCAGGGGGGAGAGGGAGACCCAGGCTCGGACCGAACAACAAGCACCCTCGAGATCCGAGCACCGGGGACCCCCCTCCCGCCCCTCCCAAGTCGCTGGAGTCCTCCGGAGCGGCGAGCGCAGGCCGAGCCGGCTCCGCGGGGGAGGAGGGAGCCGCGGGGGGATCCCCGCGCTGGAGCCCCGCGCTCCTCACCCTTTAGATCCCTCTATTTTTTTAACTCCCTCCCTCTCCCCCAAAAATTGAATATTGCCTTTTATACACGTTTTGTTCCTATGATCCAATTATGTCGTCGTAAATTTGGGCGCACACAGCCTCTAAGCCTTTTAGTGGACAGTTTTACGAGCCATTGATGCCTGGATCGTAAAATTTATGGCCGCAGGTTTTTTTTCTTTATTTGCCCCGCATGGCCTATAAAACCCAGGCGGACCCGAGCGCGCAAAATGAAGTCCTAAAGTTTACCGTGGCTCATGTGCAGTTTGGTCATCCACGGGTAAATCTGTGGCGGGGCCGGTGGCTGGCTCAGTCCGGCAGGCTGCCCTGCCTGCGCCTGCTCCTCTTTGATCTCCCCACTGCTCTTAGCTCGCTCCTCCGGCGCTGGGCGAGCCGCCTTCTGACTGTACATCCCGGGGTTCAGAGGAGCCGCTTCGTCTCTGCCCAGAGCGTGTCCCGGAGCGGCCGCGGCGCTGCAGGCGGGGCGGTCGGGGTGAGCCCGGGGGTTGGCAGCCATGTCTACCCCGTGGAGAGAGTTGGAAGGCGCAGGCGGTGGGAAAGTGATGCTTAAGTCCAATCCGCCGTAGCAGTACCTGGATGCCTGCACCTCTGAGGCCGATCCATAGTTCCCACAAGTTTGCATGTTATAGGCAGGGATATTGGGGCTCTGCTTATAGAATGAATTGGCTACGTAGGAGCTCATGGCGGGGAGGGCCCAAAAAAATTTCTGCACCCTTTTTGATTAAGGGTGATTTGTGACTCTTTGAAGTTGAGGGGTTTTTTGTTCTCCAAAGTGCACAATTTATAGGTGGAGATATCTCTTTCTTTATCCTATGCGCTCTTCCCAAATAAGGGAGCCTTAAATAGAGTCACGTGACTCCAGCGGCCACTCATAAATTTGGTTTGATGACCTCCGGGAGGTTAGTGATGGAAGCCGGCGAAACGCATCTTGATATGTTGGCAAAGCCTAACCAAGGGGGAGAGGGAATGAGGGAAACAGAGAGAAGGGGGAGGGAAAAAAAATGGTTCTTTTGAATTGGGGGTAGCCGGGACAACGAGCCCACAGCGACACCTGGTGCCTACTTGGAGAAATTGCAGCCTGGCGCGCCGGCTCGCCTTTCAGACCGATGGATTTTCTACCCTGTAGAGGAGAAGCTGGTTGTCGCGGCAACAAACGCCTGAAATGGCCTTTGAAATTGTATTTAATTTTTAAGGGACGAGGAGGCCTCGTCTAGGATGCACTGAGGGGCTTTTTGGTAACTGACAGACCTGTCCTCTTCACCCCCAGGGCCTTCCAATCTTCAAAAATGACTGAGGGAAGGGGACTTAAGTGGGGGAGGGGACCTGCCCAGGTTGGACTTAGAGGGGGCTTATCTCAGGTTGGAGGTTCCTCTCCTGGGATGTCCCAAAGCACTGCCATTGCTGAGAAGTTGCTTGTCAGCATGGAAAAGTGAACCAAGCCTCTGGAGAGGTAGACAGGATGCCCAGGAGAAGTGACCCTGGGTGGGCAGAGCTAGATGGGGGTGGGGTGGGGTCATGAGGCTGAGAGTACTAGGGACTCTGGGGTGAGCCTGGAGTTGAGGAGCCATGGTAGCTGAATAGACTTCCTCACTATGCCAGAGACCCCAGAGTAGCAACAAGGTCATTTTCAACGTGTGTGTGTGTGTGTGTGTGTGTGTGTGTGTGTGTGTGTAGAACCAGACACAATGGCCTGGAAGACTGCTCTGCAACCCTGTGCATGACCCTCATGTGACACCTATGTCAGACATTTCGGATAGAAAATAGATGTTAATTGAGGGCATGGCAAAGCAAGATTCAAGCCTCCACAAATATATGGGCAGGGCGGAGGACAAGACCTATTTTGTGCCCTATGGAGGAAAGGCCTCTGGACCAGACACTTAGACACAAGGTCCACAAGAGAGGAATTTCTGAGCTATTTGGAAGTGCAGGAAGAACCTGCCTGGGGTAGGAGAAGGGGGTGGGCAGAGAGGCGCCTGGACAACCTTCACAGCCCAGGGTCAGGGGCTATACAGCCATTCGGCCCCTTTCCGACCCCCCTCCCCAAGCTCCAAGTCTGATTCTTTCCTGCCTGCCTCTCCCCAGGAAATCTCCGCCCCTGCCCGGAGAAGAGTCCCTCTCCCCGCCCCCCCACCCCCGCAGGCGGGGGCGCTGGCGGGGATCTGGAAGGTCTAGAAAACTCTGGCTGGTTTTTTCCTCTCTGGGAGACACCCTTACTACCTCACCCTCTGGGTCCACTCAGATTTCTGTGGCTGGGCTCAGGGAGAAGGCCTGAGCTGGGAAAGGCCAAGGCCTCGCTGCGCGCCTCACCCGCGCACGGAGTTTGGGGGAGAAAGAAGAGTGGAGAACCAGACTGGCTGGGCTGTGAGGAGAGGAAATTTAGTCCCAGCCCCGCCAGGAGTCCCAGAGCAGGCAGAGCTCAGTTTCCAGGCTTTCTTTTCCGAGATGTCCTTGGATGGCTCAGTCCGGCGCAGGGCTCAGTCCCGCTGTCCTCCTTTCCCCTCCTCTCTCCGCCTCCGCCACGTTTCACAACTGTGGGCCTGGCGCGGGCAGGGGGCTGCTCCCGGGACGCCCCCTCCTCGCTCCGGGCGGGGGTGGGGGCGCCCTGGTGCCCCGGGTCATGCTGCTTTTCTGGATTCGGAGGGCTCGTGGGTCGGAAGACGGACCCAGACTATCCCAGGCAGGCAGAGAGGCCTGTGTGGGGCTGGAGACCAGACCGCCGAACCCCGGCTTCTCCCTCACCCCCATCAAAATCCCAACCGCTTTTTTTTTTTTTTTTGCGGGGTGAGTGTGCTGCTTCGCGTGGGGAGCCCAGGAGAGGCCCCCCGCCCCTAGGAGGGGGAGCCAGGCCGGCGCCCGCTCGGGAAAGGCGAGTGGAGAGGCGGGGGGCTCGCAGGCGGCAGGTAGGCGCGGGGCTCGGGAGCCTGCCCCAACCCTCACCCCCAGGCGAGGCGGGCGAGCCAAGTCACAGAAATCCCGATATAAACTTTTAAAAATAATATCAGTTTTATTAAATATTCGGGGACGGATCCAGAGGTCGGATTTATACAGGAGGGTAACACGAGGGGATTTTTTAGAATTTATTTTTTTTCTCCTACTGGCTAAACAAACGTCATTCGCTTTTTTTCTCTTTTTGTAATCTTCCCACTCTCTCCTTTTTTTTTTTTTTTCCTTTTTAAGATGGGATCGGAACACGGACGGTGCTAAACATAAATATAAATACAGAGACCACAAATACAGCTAAAAATATTCACACAGAAACGGTCACAGTTTGTCATATGCCATAATGACCCCCAGGGCTCTTTAAATACAATTCGCCTGGGCTGGGCGTTTGTGGGGCAGAGGGGCCGGGCGGGGGCTGCGGGGAGGCCTGGGGGTGCCTGTGGGGCCCGGACTCGCCCTCCTGGGGCCTGCCGCCCTCCCCGCCGCCAGGCCGGGCCCCAAGGCCCCGGAGTGGAGGCCCCGGGCCCAGGAGCCGGCTCTCTGCGCAGGGGCGGGAGGGGGCGCCGAGGGGGTGGGAGGCCCAGTCCTCATTTGAGGGGGAACAGTGGAGTCTGAAGCGAGGTTCAGGGACAGAGCCCCCAAGGCCTGGGCGGGGGAAGGGGCCTGCAGACAAGCCGAGAAGGAGCTAGCGAGGGAGCGAGGAGGAGGAGGAGGAGCAGTAGCAGGAGGAGGAGGCGGCGGCGCGCAGTGAGAGTTTGTGCGGTGAGGGCGGGGGTCCAGAGTTTACTTTCAGGTCCATATCTGACTCCCTAATTTTTCTTAGGGTGTCAAGACACACCGGTTGTGCCAGCGATAAATACAGAGCGTGTGGTCAGGAGGGCGCTGGGGAAGCGGAGGAGCAGGAGAGGGGTGGGGGGCCAGTCCCGGTCACTCTTTCTGCTTCTCCTCTTCTGTCTCTTCCCGCTTCTCCTCCTTCCCGCCCAGGCTGTCGGCCGCGGCCCCTCCGCCGCCCCCCGAGAGCGTGGACGTGAGGTTGGACTCCTTTTTCCACTTCATCCGGCGGTTCTGGAACCAGATCTTGATCTGCCGCTCGGTCAGGCAGAGCGCGTTGGCGATCTCGATGCGCCGGCGCCGCGTTAGGTAGCGGTTGAAGTGGAACTCCTTCTCCAGCTCCAGCGTCTGGTACCGCGAGTAGATCTGGCGGCCGCGCCTCCGGTCCGCTCCGTAGCCGACCCCTAGACACCCGGGCACAAACACACCGAACCGTCAGCCAGGCGTCCTCGCAGGCCGGCCAGCCCTGACCCTCCCAACTTGACCAGCAGCAGCTCAGGGCCCCTCCAGCCTGCTCCCACTTGCCTGCCCCACCCCCACTAGGGGTTCAACCAGGATCCCAACTTCAGAACCCCCACCCTATAGGTTGGTGGGTGTGTGTCCCACAGAATGGTGGCAGGGCGGGAGGCAAGACCCAGGCCGAAAGCTGTAAATCTAAAAGCTGGTTTTTGAAAAATCCTAAACCCTGGACATGAGGGTCCTATTTCTCAACGACTGCACTCCCCCACCTCCCCAAGCACCCTAGCTCCTTGGAAACTTCTCCCCCCACTTTCTGCCCCCTCCCTTCCCCCTCCCTTCTCCTCAGACTGACTCAACTTTGGGGGTTCCCCCACCCCCTGCCTCCTTCCCTCACTCCCTGCCCTATTTCTGCCCCCCCCCTCGCCCCCAGCTCGCTTTGGAGCCCTCCCATCGGTCAGGGGCCGAGGGGGCCAGGCCCCTGCGAGCAAGCGGGAGGCAAGCAGAGGGGGCAGAAGAGGGGGCCCTGTCTCGGCGTCGGCGCGGAGACGAGCGTGATTGTTTTTATGGGGCCATAAAAAACTCTCTCCGCCCGTTCTTCTAGGGAAGCCGGTCATAAAGCCAGTTCAGTTTATTTAATTTATATCTCAGAGCCGTAAAACTCACCACTGTGCGAATTCATTCGCTGCATCCAGGGGTAAATCTGGATACTGGCTTTCTGGTCCTGGGGCGCAGTCCTGCCCTGCTCAGAACTAAAATCCTGAGCGATTGAGGTCTGTGTGTTATGTCCTAAGGTGTTTTGTCTGCAGTTTGAGAGCATGTCTTTCTCCTGGTAAAAGGAATTAGATCCATAGTCATACGGCCCCCGGCTGGAACTGAACACGACATTCTCCTGTGGCGAATAAAAGGGAGTCGAGTAGATCCGGTTCTGGGCAACAGCCGCTCCATAGGTCGAGAAATGCCTCACTGGATCATAGGCGGTGGAATTGAGGGCGACGTTGGGGAGGACGTCCTGGCCCCCGGCGAGGTGGCAGGATAAGGAAGGGTTAGTGAAGTAGGAATTCATCCCTTTGCCTTTACCTGGTCGGGCTATGATTTCTTTAATATTTATTTCTGTCTCCAGTTTGTACTCGGAACTAGATGGTTATAGGGACGGCTCCAATCCAGGACAGACAAAATGACAAAGTCAGCTGACCCCCTTCCAGCCAATCGCAAGCCAGATGTCAAGAAGGGGGAAAAAAATCGCTTCTGCTTCTGTTGATTCCCTAGTTGAGACTAAGTGTGTGCTTTGAAAGTAAGACTTGGGTTTTTAAAATATATGTACACGTAAGGGAGCTGATCTGGAGGTGAAGGAAGGGTGAATGTCCGCGAGCAGGGCCTCGGGGCCCAGGGCAGGAGAGCTGCACTCGCTCAGCCCCAGCTAACTTTGCTGTGCAGTGGCCAGAGCCAGGGCTGGAGAATCTCTGTATTTTCTATCTGATTTCATCTTTTATATCTGCTCTCTTCTAAAATTACATCTTGATTTCCCCATGGGAGGAGCTCCCTCCCAGTTTAGGGGGGATCCCCAGAAATCCTACAGGAAATCCTGGTTTGATATTCCATGAAGTGATTTCTCATCACCAAACCAGCATTTTTCCGCAATAATTTTTTAAATCAAGAATAAGAAGAAATTCATAAACATGATGCTGAGAGGAAGAAGGGTGTGGCTGAGAGTCTTGGTTATAGGGGAGCAAGTAGGTCTCAAGGGGTAAGGGTGAGCCTTCAGGATAGTGGCAGATCTGAGGTGCAGGGCAGAGGGGCCAGGCAACTGCTTTCCTCTTCCCCAGCTCCCTCTGGCTTTTCCTCAGCACCCCCTTTTGGGGGAAACTCTGGCAACATTTTTGCCTAAAAGGGAGGATGTATAAAAATACTATAGGAAAGGGGCGGGGGGGGGGGGGAGAAGCAAAAGGTGAGAGAGAGAGAAAGGGAGGAGAAAGAACTCAGAGTCTTTCTAGACACATCAACTCCTGTTTATGTTGGTGAGAATTTATGATTTGGAGCCATTGAGGGCCGGTGGGGTAACTCACATAAGATCCAGCCAGAAAAAGAAGGCTGGTGGGGCTCTGGTGGACATTTAGCATCTTGGAAGCTCAGGCCCTTGCACATGTCAGAAGCCCCCTGCCCCTCTGGGCTCTCTACCCTGCTAAGGGAGTCACCCTTGGACCTGGGTTCTGGGGCTTAAAGATTCCAGCAAAGTGCTCCTAGGGAACTCTCACAGGAGGATCAGCAATACCTGGTGGGGCCCAGCCTCTCAGCAGCCCCTACCCCCCATTTCTTCCCACCTTGAGGCTGAGAAGAAGGAAGAAAAGGCAGCTTAGTCTGAGGTTTCTGAGGGAGCCGCAATGGTCGAACTGAAGCAGCGGAAGGTGTGCAGATGGGGTTTTACTCCTGATTAATCCAAACTTAATTTGCTATCGTGGCATAAGTTAAAAAGGCTTTGAGTCAACAAAGCAGGGGTGGTGGGGCAAGTGAAGAGGGCAATGGAAGCTCATATTTTCCTCTCATCATTTTTTTGGGGGGGGGGGGAGGACTGGCTATAACAAGGACCCGGATGTCGCCAGATTTTATGATCTTTTCCTTCTGTGTAACAAAGCGGAGTAATCAATGGGTAGCAATAAAGCCATAAACGGGACTATGCTGGGAAAAAACTCGTTTATTCATCTTCTGTAACGTTAAGGTTTCCCTGGAGTGTCGCTAGGTGGGAAAAATAAAGTTTTTGAACCCAAAAGCAGACAGTGTGTAGGAGCTGGTGGAGACAACATGTTAGTTAATACATGAAGCTCCTTACCGGGTTGAAGAGTCTTCCTGCCAAATAATTTGTGTTGGCTTTTAAAATCACAGGCTCAATCCTTCAGAGGAGGAAATTTGCTGTTATTTAGAAGGGTAGGAAAAAGACCCCTGTAATTACAAAGGTTCTTCCTCTTGGACCATACTTTCTTCTCCCCAAGGAGATGAAGGTGAAAGGGCAGGGGAGGGTTCTTAAATGAAGAAGAAATTTTTAGATGAATCATCTCATTTTGGGGTGACGTGGCAGGTTCATAAACACAGATACTAGCGTGAATTGCTTTCCCCTCTAGAATCCAGTTGTCCTCCAATTCATGGCATGCCTGAACAGAGGTTTCCAACAGCTGGCTGGGGCTCCAGGCCCCCTGGAGGGCAAAAGGGAGAGAGAGAGGGAGAACTAGGGGCGGGGAGACCCAGGGGGCTGAGCTAAGGAACAAGTCAGTGCACCCCTGGACACAAGTAGCCGCTCTCAGAGTTCAGAGACTCATTTCTGCCCTAAGGGTAGTGGTGTAACACGTAGAACAGGCCAAAGAAAGAGTAAATTCCACTCCCCCATTTCAGAAAGAGATTGCTAGAGGGATAAATCATGTCAATGATATTTCCTGCAAGATATTAAATTGTTGCAATGTACAACAAATTGAATGATAGAAGATAGGACATCTTAATGAAGTTTTGCTTTCAATGAGTGTTGATTTTCTATGTATTTTAAAATCTCTTTTATGGGTGGGTGGGGGAAGGAAGGTCCTTGGAAGAAAGAAGGGGCTTCTGGGGAAACACGCACTGCAGCTCTCCAGCAAGGTTGCCAGAGCTTCCTTCAGCCCCTCCTAAACCAAGTCTAGAGGGAAAAGGGGCCCCAAAGTTGGGGAGAGTCCCCTTTGGGCCTACAGGCAGTGTGGAAGGGGGGGGGGGAGACGACCTGAGGAAAGTCTCAGCCCCAGAAAGTTAAGTGTTTTATTACATCCCTAAACAGAGGGCAGAGACTGAAAGGTCTCGCCGATTTATAATGAACAGAAACCAGCTGCTGGGGGGCAGGAAGGGGGAGGCAGAAATGTTGGGAGGGGGAGAGAAGGGGAAGCAGAAACACAAATAATTTCCCCCAAAGCTTAAAGACTTTCAGCAAAATTAATTTCCCCCACATTCTCCCCCATCACCTTCCGTTCCTGAGGAAAGAAGCTTCCTCCTTTCGGTTAGATCTTTAATTATGCAGCTGAAATCTGCTGGAAGGATTCGCTCCAAGGGGGGAGAGCAGGTCAGATGAGCCCAATCTTCCCTCCATTGGATTACATTTTCCTTTTCTCATTTTATGTAATTTCTTTCTCTCTTTTTTTTTTTTGGCAAAAGAACGACTGTCTATGGGGAGAAAGCTGGGACTTGGGTTTTTCTAAATATATTTATATTTTCCTGTTAAATTTGTCTGAAAACAATTATGGAAACTCATCAACAGAAGCAAGAACAGATGTTTTATTAAAACTGCAGTTGAGCTCTGTAAATATGCACAAGTCCTAGGAAGGGGAGGGATAACTTGTTCTTTGTTTCTATAAAACAAGCCTGGAGAATCAGAGAACACCCCCCATCAGGCCCGCAGGTCTCCGAGTTGCTCTGCCCTTTCGGCCTCGGAAATCAGGCATTCCGAGGGGGTTTGGCAGCAAGAGCAGATTTTTGCTTTGGGAGCTGTAATTAGTGGATTCAAACACAGAATTCAAAAAACACAGAACAGGAATAAAGGGGGAAAGTTGCCGCTTGCTGCTCCAGCCCCCTCCCCAATCCAAAACACATGCTTTTCACAAGCACTAATTATAAGAGAGAAACTTACTGCAGGCATGCCCTGGGCCTGAGTGGGGGGCAGTCACCGGTCAGGAGTCCCCAAGGCTAAGCGTCTAATTGGAAGCTGGGCGCTTGAGGGTTTCCCAAGGCGAGTCAGGCACTCCTACCGGAGCCTCACCCTGCTCCAGGCCAGGGCCTGGGGGCCTGTGTGCCTCTGAAGGGGGAAGAGGGTGGGTGGACCTGCGCTCTGGCCCAGAAGGGATTCATAATGAGCCCCTCACCTTGCTTGCTTTTGCTTTCCGTTCTGCTCTGGGAAATATATTAATTTCTTAGGGAAGGTATCTGAAGTGAGAGGCATGAGATCTGGAATTTTTATTTGGGAGCAATCAGAGGTCCTGCTTAGTTTGTGTTCTGCCAGTTTTCTCTCTCTCCCCCTAGACCCCCCAAGTCTGTGTGTGGATGTTTGTGACCCACCCAATCTCGCATTCAGATACACACACTCCTTTCCTGGCTGCCTGCGCCTCCAGCTACAGCTCGGCGCCTCCGAAGGCTGCTCAGGGACCCGACACTGGAGCTGAAGCACTCAGCGCTCAGCCATGGCTGGGCTGGCGTTTGGCTGCCTGGAAGCCACTGCAGCTGCCTGACCCACCCCGCCAATTCTTAACTTCCAGAGCTGGAAGGAGCTGTTGCCCACCGGCTCCTTTTGTGCCACTGGGCAAGGGCTGAAATCCCTCTTGCAGAGAAAGCTGAGTTTCAGTACTTGTTCCGCTCACTTCACAATCGCACTGTTTGGTTAAGACTTTGCTGTTCTAAAGCGACTGACTATTCACTTGGCCCTGACTGGTCTATGATTAGCTTTTGTATTTTTTTTAAAAAAAATTTTAAATCCTACTCTAAATGCCCAGTGTTTTGTGCGTGAACTCCTTTGATCTCCACAGAATCCAGAATAAAAGGATTGCAGAATCGCTCAGTCCACCAAAAACCTGAACGCAGGGAACTGTGTCTGCTTGGAGACATCAAAGAATAGCTCACGCTAGGAGCCCCCAGTTTTCCACAGATATGTGGGAGAAGTTGTCTGAGTACATACCTCCCCATATACACATTGCATCCCCAAGCATGCTCCTTCTCCTTTCAAAGTTCAGGCAAGGAGGCACTTGGAGAAAAGTGAAATCTGACACACCCAACCCGGAAATGGATTCCATCAGGGGGTGCTGATATTATAGGGACAAGGCCCAAGTTGGCCAGCTGAATAAAATTGGGGGTCCACAGGGAGGGGGGAGAAGGAAGAGGCCAGATGGGGCATGTCAAGTGCCTGAGAACTGCTTCAAACACCTCGGAGGCCTGGGCTGGTGATTCCTCCTTCGAGTTAAGAGGTTTAGAGGCTGCCCAAGCTGCTTTTGTTTTATTTGTCATTAAACAGAGAAGAAAGGTACACGGAGGGGCTCTGCTAACTCACATCATATTTTCTCTCCTCCCTCTCTCTTTTCAGATTTCTGCCTGACCTTTCATTACTACCACTCCACTTAATGCTGCTACCATCAGCAAGCATCAACTCCCACATTGGCATTTGTTTGGCTTCTGAATTCACTTCTCTGGCTTAAGGTTAAAAAATAAAATAAGTCCCAAGTATATCTGCCCCATCATACTCAGTCTTGAGGCCCTTGTGGGTTCCCTCTGGGAGAAATCATTCCTGGCTTTTGTGGCCTGGCCCCCAAGAGTCCCACCTCTATCTTAAGCAACTGATTATTAGCTGGGGAGCGGGGATAGGGAGAGCTTTCAGAAAAGGGGATGGAACTCTGATCCTGAGTGGCAAAGCAAGTGGTTTGCTTGGTCCAGGAGGAAAAATGAAAATCTAAAATATTCAGAATATTTTGGCCCCCCGAATGAGGCCAAAGGATTCCGATCTCTTGGCTTCTCTTCTATCCCGCCACACTGAGCAAGTACTGCTTAGACCAATTTTGGAGGTTTACGAGAATTATAAAATTCAAGAACATGGCATTTATGACGTCACAGTGAGTTGTCATGAGGAAATTGTAAATGTCATAAAAGTTATATACAACAGACGCTTTGTGTGTGGGTGCCCTGCCTCCCCTCACTTGGTTTTCCTTTCCCCCTTCTTCCCCTTGTGGAAGTTCTCCCACTTGAAAATAAAATGTTGTTATGTTCTGGAACAATAAGCCAACAATGAAACATAGTCCTCATTTCCCTATAAATAATTTTATCCTTTATTGTTTGCAGATTTGAAAGAACCATTTAATCTGTGGTGGCGAAAAGAGGGAGAGAGATGGGGATGGGGGAATTAATTTCAGAAAAGAGAATATTACTTACTTCAATGATACTGTTTTAGATTTGATAGCCAGGAGCAAAATTAGTGGCAAACCGAGCCGCTTCTCTGACTCTACACCTGGCGGGATTGGAAATTTATAGGATCTTTAGCGAAGGGGCAATTTAATTTTGTAGGATTTGCTTAAATTCACTGCTATTTTGGGGGGCTGAGGAGAAGGGAGGGTGAGCGACATGCTTTATCTAGCTTTACGGATCTGCCAACATTACCCTGATTTAAAACCCAACAACCTGTGTCTCAGGGAAAACTCCTGCAGAAAGGAGTGGGGGAGAGGGGTGAGGGGGGTTCAACTTTCTCAATGACTGTGGCCCCCTTAACCAGGCAGTTGCCAGGGGAAAGGAAGAAAAGCTGGAGGCAAGGGGAGGGCTGCTCCAAGTCTCTCTACCACCAGGACACTGAAGGTTTATGGTGTCCCCATAATTCCCCCAACCCTATAAACAGCTGCCCTATTTTAGAACAATTTCTGCTTCCTCCCTTCAGAAAGAGAGTGAGGGAGGAGGTAAGGGCTGTAAGAGCTGGAGCGAGTGCGGGACTAGAAAGGGGAGGGAGGCAGGCTAGCACTGCACTTTGTTCTCCTGGGTGAGTTTGCTGGTTTGGCGGGTTTCAGACGCAGGGTGGCAGCAGACAAAACAAGTAAACAACTCTTCACAGACACAATAAACAGGGGCAGCTGCACAGCCACCATGGCAGAGGCCACGGGCCAGGAGAGGGGCTCAGTTTGGGGGTAGTGTCACACCGGCACCCAGGGCTGCCCAAGGCCTGACAACCCAAGGCCGGTCTTGGTGCCAAGGGAGAGAAGGCGGAAGACAGCTACACGCCTCTGCACCCACAGCATGTCTGGACGGGAGAACCTTGGTAGGAACCTGATCGCCTACGAGTAGAGGAAAATGCCCCAGCCCCTCTCCTGTCCTTACTTTCTTTTATGAGGTGTTCTTTTTTAGAAGGACATTTTTATTTCCTCCCTTGCTCTGTCTTTTCGTGGCCCCATAAGGGAGAAAGGCTAGGAAAGGAGGCTGGTTAATTGCCTGCCCTGGCCCACACTCAATGCTCCAGGCCCACAGGGGGCCAGACCCTCTGGCATTGCCCCATCAGCCTTCTCCTAGCATCCGCAGCAGACTGGATTAAAACAAAGTCCCATTAGTAACCAGATCTCAGTATTTGGGGAATTTAGAGAACCCCTAATCTGTCCCACAGACAACCGGACGCAGGCAAATCTTGGACCCGGTAAACGGAGAGTGAGCAAGGCTAGAGGATAGATGTTCACCGCGCTCCTACCCATTCTGGCAGGCCTCTCCAAGAATCCTAGCCCACAACTGCCCCAAACCACTACCCGGAGACCACTGCATCAACCTCACCGCCCGGCAAGGCTTTAAGCATGAGGGCCCAGCCCATTGCTCCAAGCAAGATCCACATAACCCACAGAGGATTTTCCCACAAAACGCACTTTCCACACAGCTGAGTAAAACAGTCTCTGAGTTGGGGAAGTTTGGGGGGGAGATGTGGAGAGAAAGCAGAAGAGATCAGTATTTCCCAAGCCCAGCTGCTGGGACAGCAAAGGTATTAAGGTCTGAGAAAGCCTTCGCAGTATCTGCTGTTGACTGGAACCCGCATATTCTAACTGCAGCACGTACACATTGTGCACATTTCAATCGAGCACACACAGAGAGCCTTCTTGGCACACCCCGTGTCTCCTTAAGCCCATGCTCACCTAGTGAGGGCTAATAAAATTTTGCATGCACATCAAACGGTGTTTGAGCGACTATAGGCATGGTAATATACAATTAACCAATGAGGAAATATGAGTCCGTGTATATTCATGCAAAAGTCTGAGTCCGTACATTTGAGCCTGTATAAATGTGTACAAAGCTACCAAGCCTGGTTTTAGAACACAACAGCCAACCCAACAAGGCCGCCTTCTCCAAACAAGGTCGCATTCTTCATGGGGATCACAACTGTCAAGTCAGGGAGAGAAAGGGTTTGCTCTGCCTGTTTCTTCCTAGCTAGGAACTAGTGCATGAAATACAGCCCATGCCAGGGCTGACAAAGCCTGTGAGGGGCAGGCCTGAAGTACCCACAGAGTGGACTCAGAGCTGAATACTGGGGGCTTGTGTTAGCATTGCCAGGCGCTAACACAGGTCCAGTGCCTCTGCCCAGCCCTGAGCCCTTGGTGCTCAGAGTCCTTGAGCCAGATTCTATTCTCAGCAGCCCAGGCTATTATTAGATAATCACTGCAGTACTCTCCTGCATCAAGGACCATGCCTACAGGGGATCTGGCCTGCAAGGTGGTTGAGAGTTGCCACTGGTTAGCCCCTCTTGTGCTTCTGTTTGAGCGCCAGAGAGGGGAAGAAGGAAGGGAATGAAAATCGAAAGTAAGGAGGGAAGGAAGGGGCTGGCGTTTGGGGCTCGACTTTATCCTCTGGCCAGACTAGAAAACTGGAAAACCACGGCCAGTCACAGTGGCTATACTTCCTCTGCATCCTTCTGTCTCATCAGGAGTCTAGGGGTGAAGGGCTTGGATGCCTATAGGACCCTCATCAGGAAGAGACAGAAAATCAATTGATAAAAATATTATACAAGGACATCTCAAGATGGTGCTATTAACCCGTCAACTGGAACCCAAACACCCTGAAATCTCACCAACAGCACATTCTGTTAGAGCCCCCTAGAGAAATACCCGTCTGGCCCAGGCCCACCTCTCCAAAGGAAAGGGACCCTCTAATATCTCCATGGCCCGGTGGCCTTCCTTAGAAACCCTTTCCCCAGGGACAAACAAAGGAGACTTGTGTCCCCCTCCCCTCAGGAGAGTATGGCCATCTGCAGGGGCGGGGGCAGATAAAATACAGGCAAAAGAGAGAAATAGAGGCCTCACCGGTCGGCGGGTTCCCACATTACGACAGGAGAAAAGCTCCCATTTTCAGGCCTCCGGGGGGGCCCCTCCACTGGCCCAGTGGCCTTCCTTTGCCCTTTTCAGGTCTCACAAACTCGGGATCTCGGTGGCCGCGGCCTGGCTCCCGGAGGCAGCCCCGGGCCGCGCCCGAGCGGCGGGAGAGCGCGCGGCAGCCGGAGCAGGTGGCGGGCTGGGCCCATTTGGGGAGAGCCGAGCGCTTTCCTCGATCGTAAACAAGGAACGCGAAATTAGCCCCTCGGCAGACGCCTCTGCCGACACACAGCCCTATTGGGGGGTGGAGGGAAGGGGGAGAGAAAATGCCATTTCTTCCCCCGGGAGAATACCTCAGAGGCCTTTATGTCGTCTGCGAAAGGGGAATTTTGGGGGGGCAGGAGAGGAAGGGAAGGGGATTGAGGGGGAGGGGAGGGAAGATGCACCGTCAACTCGAGCCCAAGGGTTTGATTTGAATGCAGTCGAACTATATTTTTAGGAATTTAATAAAAACAGGTTCTCTTCCCCCCCCCCCCCGCCCCCAGGCGACGGGTCAGGGTTTAAACAGGAAATCGAGGAGCGATCCCCTCCCCCACTCGGGCTGGTGGAGGCCGGTGGGGCCTCTGGGGGGGGGGGGTCGGCTCCTAACCCGGCCTGAAGGTGATTCTGGCCCCCAGACCCAAAGCACTCTCGAGGAACGTGCGCCCCCTCTCCCAGCTCTGGGGTGTGTCTGCCTGGATGTGCAAGCGTTTGCACGCGCGTCGCCCTTTATAAACAGAAGCTCCCACATATAGGGGCCGCCTCGGACCCAGGCCAGGGAGCAGGGCGGGTCATAGATCAAATCGCAACACATTCAGGGCCACGTACATTTGGAAGAAATTAAGCCACTGTGTTATGAAACCATATGTGTCGGGTTAGGACTATACAACACACCATTAGCACCAATTATTAGGCAGAGCCTGGGCGCCCCAAACCCTCCGGGCCGCCCGATGCTGACGTCCCTACCCCGGGAGCCGGCCACGCCTGGAGCCTCACTGCCTCCACTCACCCCGGAGGCCCGCTGGCCGGCGAGGCCTGGGCTGTCCACCCAGGCTGGGGCCTCCCCAATTCCCACGTCCGCCCAGGCAGGGCTGCTCCTCGCTCAGAGCAGCCAGGCGGAGGTGGGTCAAGCTGTCCAGCATTGATCCTGGGTGGGGTGGCCGCTGCTGGGGTGGGGGACGCACTCCGGGGGAGAGAAGGCAAATAGGCCCCTTTGCTCCCAGCGCTGGAGGAGCAGAGTCCCCCACCCCCACCCATCTGCCCGCAGCGCCGGGCACCTCCCATCTTTCCAGCCGCTCGAATGGGAGAGGGAGCAGGGGGTGCGCAGACGCTCTCCCCTCCGCTGACGCTCACCAGCCACCAGCCTCCCCCCCCCCACCACCCCGTAATTGCCAATTAACAGGCCCCGCCGCCCGCCCGGCGGCGCGCTCTTCCTGCTCCGTGGCCCGGCCCTGGGCCCGCACTGCGCATGTGCGAGCCTGGGCGGCCACGCGCTCCGGGAGGGAGGGGGCTGCGCCGCGGGGAGGGGAGCTGCAAAGTTTGTTTGGGGGCTGGGGGGCCGACTTTGCTCGGGGTCGACGGCTACAGCCTACAGGTTCTCTCCTCCGCCCGGGAGTTGGCGCCTCTGGGCCCCCTCCGTCCCGGTCCCATTAGCCCAGAGGCCGCCAATCTAAGTAACAGGTAAGGACTCGGTGAGCGCCGGCGGGCGGCGGGCGGCGCCCTAGACCCGGCCTTGAGCCCCACGGGCGCAGCCTCCTGCCCGCGCCCCTCACCCTCAACTTCGGCCCACAGTGACATCAGGACAACACCCCCCACCCCCACCCACTACCCAATATTCCAGTTTAACCCGATTTCTCCCCCCTCCACATTTCCTCCCCACAGTTGCCCGCGCGCCCACCCCCTCGCACCCCCTCTCCTCCCTAACCGAGCCCAGCCGCTGCCGTCCTTATCTTGAAACCGCCACCCAGCTACGGACCATTAGTTACATATTTGAACCAATAAGGAAACACTTACCGGGCGCTGCTGTCACTCTCCCTCTCCCTCTCTCCCTCTCTCTCCCTGTCTCTCTCCTTCTCGTCTTTCCTCATTCTGTGCCGCTGCCGAGCCTGTCTCAGCTCCACACACTCATCTAGACTTTATATACATTTAAAAATAAAATAAAACATCCTAATAACCAAAAAACCAAATAAAATTAAGGAGAGTTTGCAAGAAGGGGGCAGGCGGGAGCGCCTTGGAGAGGGGAGGGGAGGGGAGGCGTCTGCAGCTCCAGCCTCAACTCCGGCGCCGCAGTCCTCCTCCCCTGGGGGGCCGAGGGTCCGGGGGGCAGAGAGGTGCCCCCAACTCCTCTCCCCCTCCCTCCTCCCCAGGTGCCCCCAGCTTCCGGCGGCTCCACCTGGGAGGGGAAAAAATTAAATGGGGGGGGAGAAAATAATTATTAATCAGATTAATAAAAAAAATACTGATAATGAAGGGAGCGCCCAGCGCAGGTTTCCCTGGCAATGGTTAGGCTCTTACGGGGAGGACTGTTCTGAGGAGCGCTCCGAACGGACAAACCACAATAAAAAGTTCACGTTCATGGATGGAATCCACATGACTTCTTGTGGCCAATCCAACTTGTGAGTCGATCGTAAACTTTTATTACTCAGCTGTAAATTTTCTGCAAACAACCGGGAATGCGATGCATTTGTGTAGCGTGTGCAAATGGGCGCCGCGGTCGCCATGTTTACCCAATTCTCTCCGAGAGGGAGCAGCCCCCGACTCCCACCGCACCCCCACCCACCGCCCGCTCCCCCAGGGCCCCGCGCTCCGGTCGGGCGCAGAAAGGGCAAGGGGGATGCGAGAGGAGGTAAGGAAGGGTTCTGGCGCTGAGGCGGCTGCCTCCCTTTGCCATGCCGAATTTTAAATATTGTCCTTAATAAATGGGTTATTAAGGTTGGATCTGGGGGAACCGAAGCTTTGCAAAGGTTTGTGACATTGGGGCAGTGAGTGCTGGCAGGGGGAAGGGACTAAGAAGGGATGCGCTCTTTACCCCTGCCTTTTTTTTCCTGGTAAGTGAACAACATCCTTCCCAATGGGCTGTCTGGGCAGCCCCCCACTGCACCCCAAACAGGAATGGGAGGGGCAGGCTCCTGGAAACCTTGAAGGCAAGTCTGAACTGACCGTGGTCTGCAGAGCAGGGAGGGCTTACAGCGGCCCTGGGCACTCCTGCAGAGACAGCAAGAGGGGTGAGAGCTAGGAGCCACTTCTAGAACCCCCAACGCACCTCTCACCCCCAGGTTCCTTTTTCAGAGAAAATACATTCCCCCCAAGACCACCCCTACTGTCCAGTCTTCTCAATTCCAAGGTTGAGATGGCAGCTAGTCCCAATCTTTTTAGAATTAAAAATAAAATTAAGGCCCAAGATCTTGGTTCCCACTTCTTTTTCCTTTAGGTGCAAGGCAGTTTGAAGCCCTTTCTGTCTTGTCTGGTAGCCCACAACCGCCCGCCTTTTCCACAAAAATTCCCCGCATCCTGGCAGCTGAGACACACCTTGGAGGCATTGAATAAAGAACCTTATCCCTCCCTAAATTCCACCTTCCTTACTCAATTCTGAGCACGCGACTCACCCCCACCCTTCTCCAGACCCCCAGTTTTGGCAGTGTGTCCAGAGTGGGGGAAGCTCAGAATAAAGTCCCCATAGAGATGGCTTGCCCATCAGTCATAGCCCAGTCACTCTCCCCACCAGCTGGAGATTTGAAGGCCCAAAGCTCTCCCCTCGGACCCACAGGGAGAAGGCTTGGGGACTTCCAGGGCTGGGTGCCCTGCCCCAACCAACAGGGGTCCTTCATCCCCTCCCCAAGCTCCCTCCACAGAAGTGAAGCAGTTCCCTCAGCCGGATGCAGGGACCTCGTTCCTTTTACAAACCCACCCATAAATTTTATAACAGGTAGTTAAAAATTACAACAAGGAAGCGCTGGCCCAGCTTTTCACAATGGGCCACAGGGAGAATGGACAGGCACTGCGGGCAGCTCGCCGGAAATTTTACTTCTTGTCTGTGGCACAACCTGTCCCGAGCTCGCTCGCACTGGGGTAACTCCTCCAGCCGCTCCCAGTCGCCGGGGCATCTCATTTGGAAAAGATGAGGATGGAGAGGCCAATCCCCTCTCCCGTCCTAGGGTCCCCCAAGGAGCTTTCAGGACATCCAGTACCCACTCCACCTCCCTCCTACCCCGTTCCCTATAGGCCTGCACCTCCCCTGGCTTCGGCAGTGAAGCGGGAGAGGGAAAATGATGAGGGATTTTTTTAAATCCAGAGAAACGAATTTGCCCCCCAACTTAATAGCTGCATTATCTCGTCTCTACAGTTGAGATTAGAATAATAAATTCAAGGCAAAATGAGAGAGATGCTTCAACTCAGCGTTTTGAGAGATACTATTTTTCACAAATCACAAATCGCTTTCGGAAGCCACTTTGATTGGCTAATAAAAAAGTAAAGAATGGGAGAGAGTTCTAACTGCAGCAGCCGAATGGTCCCATTCCTGTAATGGGACGGCGGGATCATTCGGGAGACGCGTTTCTAAAAAGAGCGCATCCTGCTCGCAATTAAATTCCCCCATAAAACGGGTTTTACCTTCTTTTCTTTCCAAACGAGAACACGGACGTGGTGGGCAGAAGGGGTGTGGGAGTGGGTGCTGCAAGAGGGGGCGGCTAGAGCTCTCTGGGTCTGGCCCACGGCTCAAGCGACACCCGCACCAGATGCACCCCGCCCTCCGACGCCGGGCTTGGGGCCACGGGCATTGCCGAGCAGGGCCAGGGACGAATGGGACATTTGGGGGAAATGAGGTGAGACCCTTCCCAGCCAGTTCGTGTAGGGTTCAACCCCCTCAGCTGCTGGCCCAGAGGTTTTTGTTAACGGCATTCATATTCTACATTTAAAAATGAAACCCTTCTGCCAGCCCTCGGAGTCTGGAGAGGATGCGCCGCGCGTGGGAAGGCCCGCGGTGGGCGCTAAATGCTGTCGTTTAGGACTTTCCCCGGCGGATGGCGGGGGTCTGGCGCAGCAAACCGGGTTACCTGGCTGGCCCTGTTAGCCCTTTGTAGGGACCCAGGTTTCCCCCAGAACTGCTCAGAGCTGTCCCCGACTGCCCCCCCCCCCCCATGGGCTTTCAAATGGCACCCTCTCTCGCACCCTGTCTCAGGCTGCAGTAGTTCCCTATCCACTATCCCCGACTCAATCCTGTTTTCAGGATTTGCGTGGGGGCCAGGATACAGACAGAGTGGAATTACACAAAACAAGAGTTGGCCTGGGCCTAAGTCTGGGAAAATAATTGAGAAAGAGTGAGAGAGAGAAATCTGGCCTCAAAACATTTCAGTCTTTGGGGATCTCGTTTTTAAGACCAGAACATCTCATCCCCTCCCCTTTCCCCCTCTGCTGACTGAGCCAGATGACTGACTTGTATCTCTGGAATTTGGTATTATTTGATCAGAATCTTACTGGCATAAACAGATTTCTCTAAGACACCCCCCCAAAGGAAGAGTAAGAGACCGCTTTGCCCCCCCTGAGTCCCTTAGCCTCTGACCCTTTATTTTGGAGAATGGGGAGTCCAATGAAGACTCTGCTTACTCTACTGTGGCTGGAGTGGAGGGACTGTCCACTCAGCAGGCCTGTCCCTTCTCCCCGGACCAATGGCCTACACTCTGAGGGCAGGCCAGCCGCCCAAATGCCAAGGTGAAGCCTGGACTGGGCGTGAAACAACTAGAATAGAGGCTGGCGCGGGAGCAAGTGGGTTAAGTGAGTAATGGCTCTGTGCTGACTGAATTTGAATTTCAGAATGTGGACCCACTCTGCTTGGTGTACCAGCTCCCTCACTTTCCCCTTCTTCTCACCTTCCCCCCCAGGCTTAAGCTTCCTCATCCTTAGGCATCTTCCAGCCAAGTCCTCCAGGCCGCCTTGAGCCTCATTTTTCCCCATTATGCTCACTGTTCTAGTGGTGGGTGCTGGCTGCCCAGGGTTGACCATGAGGGGCATGTTTCGATCAGAAAGAACCTCATTGCCTCATCCTTAGCCCCAGCTCTGGAATTAAAAGGCCTCGCTTTGGGAACGGCATGGGGGCAGAGTCTCTGTCTGGGCCCGGCCCAGGGCTGAGGGTGAGTAAGGTAGACAAGTGGGGAGGTGCTTTCTCCCTATTTGGGATCCTGGCATCCAGAAACCCACTTTGTTTGGAGCCAAGGTTTTCCCAAGAGCATACTACTCTTCTTCCTCCTCTTCATCTCCCTCCTTCCACCTGCCCTCCCAGCCCAGCCTGCCCTCTCAACTTTACATGAGTTCCACACCCCCACACCCCAAAGCCAAGTCAGTGGCGGAGACCTTTGCCAGAGTGTTGAGAAAAAAGGATGAGGATGGGGAGGGGGGCAGACCATAGAGAGGGGGTTTTGGAAGAAAGAAAGAAGCCATTCCAGATTCAAATATTTTTCTCCTTTTTTTATTATGACTCACGTATACAATACAAAGTACTTGGACCAGGAACAGGGCTGGCGGGACACAAAATCTACATTCATAGCTGGACATAAAGACGAATGACCAAAAATTATTATTATAGATATATTTTAACGTTTTTTTCCTTTCGAGCACATTGCATAAACAGAGAATTCAAGACAGTTAACTATACATTCAGTGCAATTTAGTTCTACTCTACTGGGGTTAGAAGCACAATAAAAGCGCACAGGACCGGCGAGCTAGGCAGTCTCAGTTGTTGGGTTTTCTTAGTGAAATAAGCAGCAACAAACGACAACAAAACCGCATTACGAATACTCTCAAAGCAGGATTTCTTTCTATAGGTAGTGATAAAATACGTTGGAGGTTTTTTTTTTTTTTCATTTTAAGATTTTTCTCTTTTTTTCTCCCATATTAGGATTTCTAAAAATTTCTCTTTTTTATTTTTCAAGATTATTGCAGGTTCCCTTTAGGTAGTATGTTAAAGATATCAGTATTATTATTACCAGTATTATTATTATCAGTATTATTATTTTCATGATAATGGTGATTTCTGAGCACTAACACTAATGCAGCTCAGAGGAAGCTAGGCCCAACAACAGAAATCAGACAGCGAAGGGGAGGGAAGCATGGGCCTGAGTGAGCATGGGATGACTAGGTAGGATTTTCAGCAACTGCAGGTTCCTGTCAACCCTCTGGAAAGGGTGGTGGTGGTGGAGGGGATGGTCTTTCTAATGGGGGGGGAGCCCCAGAAAGGGAGAAGGAATATTCATTGCTATCACCTTTTTATTTCTTTAAGCATTTCCCCTTTCCTTTCCTTCCTTCATTATTTTCTTTCCTTTCCTTTGAAAAGAAGTAAATCTAATAACCTAATCCTAGCATAAACACAAAGCCATGAGTCTTCTTCATTTTAAGGGGGGCTCCCCTCTAAAATAAATACCAAAGGAGCAGGGAGGTGGGAGTATGGCAAGAAGGGACAAGAGAGGGGGCAAAGAGGGCAGGTTTCAGACCTTAAAATCCTGGCTGGTCTCTGAAGGGTGGGGGTAGGGACAAGTGTGTGTGTGTCGGGGCAAGGACTGAGACAGAGACTCCGAACTTTTCGCTGTGTCTCAGTCTCCCCGCTCCAACCCCCCAACAAATAAAGATGGGGGAAGTCCAAAGGTAATAAAACCAGAACTGCAAGTATCTGACAGGTAGTTAGAGTTGTGAGTGTCATTCTATTCTCTATAAAAGCAAATGACAGTCGTAAACTTCTCAATTTATCCGCTACCATAAAACGAAACTTCAAGGGAGTTGCTAAAGGGGTTGGGGGGGGGGTCTCTCTTTTTTGCTTAGTCCTTGTTTTCTTCCTTTTCCTCCTCTTCTTTCTCCTCTTCCTCGTTTCCTTCTTCCTCCACCTTCTCCTCATCTCGGGCTCCAGGCAGTTTATCCTTGTTGTTCTCCTTTTTCCACTTCATCCTTCGGTTTTGGAACCAGATCTTCACTTGTCTCTCAGTCAGTCCCAGGGCGTGAGAGACTTCAATCCGGCGCTTTCGTGTCAAATAAGGATTAAAGAGAAACTCCTTTTCTAGTTCCAAGGTCTGATACCGGCTGTAAGTTTGCCTTCCGCTGCGCCGCCCCGGAGCTGGACAGAACAGAACCCCAGTCTTGTTATGTTTGGGTGGGGGCTCAGCTTTCCCTGCCATTCTTTCTCCCCTAAAGTCCTCCTCTGATCTCCCATTTCCCCTTCCTCCCGCAGAGCAGGCAAGGGCAGATGGGGGAGAGCAGGCAAGGGCAGGAAAGTTTGGGAGCTTGTTTTGTTTGCTTCACCTTGGGAGGTGGGGGCTGGACGGGCGCCTGTCTGGAACCTGGGGGATGGCAGGGGCCGGGGATCATGCAGCCTACTCCCGGGCCTGCAGTCCCAGGAAAAGGGCCCTTGCAGCTTTGTTTACAAGTGCAGAGGGGCATTTGGCGAGCAGGGCTGGGGACAGTCTGTTTCCCCCAAAAAAGGGAAGAGGTCTGGGGGTAAAGAAGAGGGGCTTTGCTCACTGTCTCCTCATCAGATCTCTCTGACGAATGCTTTGCCAGGAAGAAAAATAATTGATCTCCTGGAATGTATCACTGCTCGGCCTGATTGCTAACTGGAGACCAGCAAATAAATCACGGGCCATCCCCGCTGGAACTTGTCGCTTTCTTGCTTCCCCTTTTACTTCGAAATTGGGACAGGAGGGGCCACCCTTTGAGGGGCACATGACCTGACTCACTCTTAGGGTCTCCAGGAGATTCAACCAGCCTTTGATAGGGGGGAGGTTGGCTAGGATCTGCAGGACCTCAGAGCCCTCTAATCTGTATGGTCTCTCTTTTAGAGCACTCTCTCTTTTTTTTCTCCTCTCTGGCTTCCTCTCTTCTCTTCAATAGAGGGAAGTGCAGCAAAGTTGGGGTAGTGGCCCTAAGGCCAGCTCTCTGACAGGAGGCACTGAGTGCCCCCTGAGAGCCAGAGCACCTGTTCTGAGGGTCTTACCACCCTCTGGCCCACATAGGGGAGGAAAACAGGGGGTCTCTTTTCACCCCAGGAAAGCCTGGACTAAGGCTCTGTGCCTTATGGAGACACTGATTTGCTCCAAAGGCTGATAACCTCAGGGTCCTCAGGCCCCTTCCCAGCCATGTCACCAACTTTGATCTTAGCGATGGTAAGAGGGAGAGATGGACAGACAGACAGAGATGAGAAAACGATTTTTAACCCTTTGCACCCAGGCACCACCTTTCTCCTTTCACCCCCGTCCCCCCAAATATCCCAGGCAAGCCCCGTGCCTCACCCCCAGCCGAACCTCCCCAACCTCCAGAAACCCACTCAGGCACCTAGGTGGGGCTGGGGGGACCCCAAAGCCGGGAGGGAAAGCCAGGACAGACAAAAAGGAGGCAGGAGAGGGGGGAGACCCCGGAGCGCGGGAGACCGAGGGGGAAAGAGAAAAGGCTTCTCACCGTGGGGTCTCATCCATGGAAACATGAGGCTGGGAGACGAGTTTTGATTTAAGTGGCCTTGTCCTTCGCTACTGTTAGTGTTGGCGGAGGATTTACAGTCGGGGTATTGCACCACGCTCGCCTCTTGCTGAGCCCCATAAAGGGACTGTCTGGGGAGCGCCTCGTAGCCATAGAATTTGGAGGCGTCTCCGTGGCAGCTCAGCGAGCAGGGGTTCTGCTGGTAGCCCGAGTTGGAGATGCCCGAGGTGCCGTGGTGGAAGAAGTCCTGGACGTGGTGCGAGGCGTGCTGGAAGCCGGGCGCCGAGCCGCCGGGCCCGTACACCAGCGCGTGGCTCCGGCCCACGCTCTGGGGGAACCGGCAGTCGTAATAGGCCGGTTCCAGGGACTCGCCGCCTTTGTATTTGGAGAACAGGGGGTTGACGAAGTAGGAGCTCATGCTGGGCACATGAAAACCCGCCGCCCCCTCCCCTCTGGCTCGGGACTCCCCCGCCCGGTACCCCCGAAACTGCCCTCCCCCCGGGAGCGAACCCCCGGCCGGCTGGTCCCCGGGGCTGGGCCGGGCTGGGCGGGTGGGGGCGCCGGGCCGGCCGGCTCTCGCAGCTCCGGGCTGGGCGGCGGCGGCGGCGGGCGGCGGCTCTCTCCGCGGTCGGTAGGTAGAGCTCGCGCTCCCTCACTTCGCTCTTTCCTTTAACAGCCCAGCGGATTCCTCCGGCTCCCGGCGGTGGCGGCGCTTACACGCGATTCGCGTTCATCAATCCACGACATGAAGACAGGCGAGAGAGAGAGAGAGAGAGAGAGAGAGGAGAGAGAGAGAGAGAGAGAGAGAGAGAGAGAGAGAGAGAGAGAGAGAGAGAGAGAGAGAAGGAGGGGATGGTGGGGGGGGGTTGAGGGGTTCAGAGCTGGGGGGGGACCTGGAGGGAGGAGAGGAAGGGGGAGGGATGGGGGTGTGGAGTATATATGTGTGTGTGTGGGGGTGAGCCAGCCCAAGCGAATGGCTGGGGCCAGTTTTTCCAAGGTGCGCATTCAGATCTGAAGGTGCTCTCCCCCCTCTCCTCCTTCCCTTCCTCTCTGAGAGACACCTGAGCCAGCAGGTCACCTCAGGTTACCTCAACAGGTATAAGGCCCCCAGGGGGGTGAATGCCAGCCAGGGAGCGCAGGCTCCCTGAACCAAAAGACGGAACCCTGTGGGATCCTAAGTCTGGAGACTTTGAAGAGGGACAAGCATATCCTGTCCCACACACTTCAGGCTCCAGAGATCTCCCTGCTCCTGCCCCTCCCTGGGGGAGGCTGCCCTGTCTCTCCTCGGTCCTTAAGGCTCCCTTGCTGCCTGCTGTGGGTAAAGAAGGGGGGGTCACTGCATATACCCCCTCAGACACCAGCTCCTGCCTGAGGCCCGAAGCCAGGCCATGGCCAGGAGCTTGGCGGGGGGTGGGGGGGTGGGGTTCTGAGAGCAACGCTGCTTGTGAGGACAGAGGAGAGGGCAGCTGGGGGATCTCTGGCTTCTGGCTGTGTTGATTTGGGATGTTTCTTCTTAGGAGGCTACTTGTACAAGGTTGGAGGAGACTGGAGCAGGCCTCTCACTTGTCCCCACATACCCTACCCCATCATCAGAAATGCCAGCTCGCCCTGGGCATACCCTGGCTTTACCTCACCTCTCCCCTCCCCCTCACTGCCCCAGGCAGGCTGCCCAGGCCAGGATGTGGATGAGAACTGTCAACAGACACTCTTTAAATATTTACCCACACTTTCTCTGGGCGGTTCCCCCAACCCCAAGACAGAGTACATTCAAGTGAATGCTAATGAATAACCTTGGTTCATCAGCACCCTTCTCTGGCCATATGTGCATGCAGTTATGTGGGCTGAGCACAGACAGAGAGAAAAGGGAGAAAGGGAGAGAGCTGTAGATATGTGTGCTGTGTGCATACGAGTGAAGAAGAGGAAGAATGCTTTTTCCGGTCTTCTCCCTATACAGTGTGTGAGGTTGTCACACACAGGGCAACACTGAGGTGCACTGGGGATAGACAGACACTGCATATGCCACCTTCCACCCTGAAAAACATCAAGTGCATGCTCACTAAACTACCATGCCTTGAAGCACCACTGTCACTTCACAAATACTGTGCACACACACGCACACCCAGGCGCAAAGGAAAATAATACCTGACAAATACACACGCGGCTTTAGCTCTCTGCATCATGAACACATTTGCTACCTGTTTTCCTTCCACATCCTGAGGCTTCCACATCCTGCATGAGGATGGAGGCAGTAGGAAACCAGATCCTTTTCTTCCCCATCTGGAAGCCAGCTCTGGGTATGGAGGAAGGAATGGCAGTGCAGGGGAGGATGGCATGGAGAGAAGGAGCCTCCCCACCCCATCTCTCCATTATCTAAATAATTGCGGGGGTGGGGGGGACGGCCACCCTCAGCCAAATTCTCAAAGGAGAGCCACTGATGCCCAATCAAGAGATGCTTCCTCTATCCTCTGAATTTAGAGAAACCCACCCCCATCTGAGTTCGGCCCTGCCCAGACTCTGTGAGACCCAGAGCAAGGGCCCTGGGGCAGCAGGAAGGGAGGGTCAGAGGGAGGCCGTGCCAGGGCTTCAGGGCTCCCTAGGGCCCAGCAGAGTGGAGGACAGACAGGGGTGAGCACGCTCCAGCCTTGGTCCCTGCCCTGCCTTCTCTGAGCCTGCTCTGCAGAACTGAGCTGATCTGGATGGACTCTGCTCCAAGCATCTGGATCACCAGGGACTGTCATAAATACTTTCTCTCCCCTGCCTGGAAAGAGGAGGCTCGGCAGACCGGTCCTCTGGAGCCTGCACCTTATCTTTAGAGGGTGGAGGGGATATCTCTCCAGTTTATGGTCCAGCGAAATCCCTGCCACACAGCTCTTCTTCCGGGTCTTTGTGTCTTGGAATGCGACTGTCCTGAGTGTGCTGCCACAGCCGCCTGCTCCGGGAGCCCACCAGTCCTGCAACCCCTGGCCGGACTTGGTTTCCCCTTTTTGGGGGGGTGGGGGGTCCCTCGCCTTTTCTTCCTTTCTTTCATTTGATCGTTTTTTCTTTTACACATAACTGGTTGATTTCCCTTCGGAAGCCAGGAAATAAACAACCACAAGCAGCCATCCTCGCTGGGGAGTCTCTGTCCCTCGCCTCGAGGCCTGCGCCGCCTTCCTAGGTATCGCGGATTTATGTTCGTTTGTCTGGGTCATTCTGCCTTTTTTGTGTTAATTACGCGCTGCCTGCTTCGTCCTTATCTCCTCCGCAAAGCGATTATTTCCCACACCCGCCCTCCCTGGCGAACCTGCTGTCAGAGCCAGGGCCCTTCTCCCGCCGCCGCTCACGATTTATTTACACCTCGCAGGTGAGAGGATTGATTTGCTCAGCCAGGAGGGCCGGGCTGGACCGGGGAGCGGGGCCTTCTCGCCACTGCCCCAGGAGCCGGGCCTCAAATGTCAGCGCGGCCAGGCCTGCCAGGGGCACCGCCGCCGCCTCTAATATTGAACAACAGCGCCACCTCGCGTTCACTTTCTCCAATGCAGTCCAGCGGGGTGGGGGGAAGCCAAAGGAGAGAGCAAGCAGGTCTCAGGCTGGGCCCTAAGGTGAAAAGTGGCAGGAAGGAGTTTCCAAACGGGGGAGGGGGTCCCTGCAAGGGCGTTCCCCCAGGACCGCTTTTCATTTGTTCTATACGTTCTCGAGATAAACCTTGCCAAAGGTTTCACACTATTCTCTCTTTCTGAAACCTTCTCTTCCCACATTAAGAGGCACCATGCAAAGGAACCGCCGAGATCTCTTCTCCTCCCCTCTTCGGGCGCATTTCTGGGCTGGGAACACCTCCGCGCACGCCGACGCACGCTCCGAAGCTCCCGCAACCACCTGCGCAATGCTGCACCCTGATCTCCTGGCTCTTCTTACCCTGCTGCTGGCCCCGCACCGCCTGTTCCGCTGCTGCCCGCTGGACTTTGGGGTGGGACTCTGGCTTCTCCCGGCTGTCTGCCCCCTGGTTTGTAGCCCATCCCTCTCTCATGCGCGCTCTCTCCACCTCTCCCTCCCAGCCAGTGAGGTCCTGTTCTCCGTGGGCCATAGACAAAACATTCCTATAATCTGATTTCAAAGGAAAGAGTGTCCACCTTATTTAAACCATAAAACAATTAAGCCCAGACGTCTAGCCAGCTCCGCGCTGCTGTTTTGTTCGGCCCCATTCAGAACCCAGCGCGGGGAGACAAACAGCGCCATAAAAGTGGCATTGCGGGGCTACGGAAATGTACCTATCCCCTGCCTTTCCGAGTGGAACAACCTTTAGGGTTTTGTGATTCTGACAAAGGAGCAGAGGAGAGGTGGGAGGGGAAAATCGGGGCAGGAGGGCGTTTGCTAGCCCCTTTCCCCCAGCTTTCGTTTCTTCCCCCAGATGTGTGTTGTGTTGTGATGGTTCTAACTCGCAGATTATAATAAATAAAAATGGAATCCAATCCTGACTTGCAGGCGGCTGAGCTGGCACTGAACAGTGGGCCGGGGCGGGGTGGGCCTGCCCTGGGTCCCGCGCTCTCCTCAGGACCCTTGAGCCCAGCGCCCTTCCTGCCTGAACACAGTCCGGCACGGCCAGGCTGCAGGAAGCAGGCCCCGCTGACGGACGAGGAGAGGCGAAAGGGCCTGGAACAGGGCGGGGTAGAAGCCGGAAAGGCCGCCACGCTCGGTGCTGGGAGAGAAGCCCGAGTCCCCGCGTCAGAGCCCGGGGAAGATGGGTACCTGGTCCCCCAGTGGGTGCAGAACTGAGGCCGGGGTCGCAGAACTGCAAAATGGCCAGAGGGAGAGAGGAGGGAGCGAGAAAAGCGAGCAGTCTCCAGGCAAAGCACCTTTCAAAAGCACCAAGGAAACAGCCCGTCCCGGAATGGAAAGGATGTCTCCTAAGCGGGAAAGAGAAGAGGGTGCTTTAGCTGCTGGGAAAACCACTCTATCGGTCGTTTGCGACTTCTGATTGCCCAATTCAAAATATTATCAAAACAGAATGTTCACCCCTTCCCACCTTCCTCCAGCCCCCAACATTGGAGAGTTTAATGGAAGGAAGGGGGTAGGACATTCAAATGATGGGGAGGGGCTGGTCCCTACAAGTGCCTCACCAATCCTGTAAGACAATGCCATGGCCCAGAAAGCTGCACAAGGCCTGGGGTCCCCAATTATTTTCTTTTAGGATACACCCCAAGAATTCAGAGCAACACCCTGCACCCTCTCCAGAGTGGGCAGCCTGAGATATTAAAGGGCTATATTTCAGGCAGTCTGAGTTTAATAGTTTCCAGATTGGGGGATTTCCGAGAAAGGGGGCGCCCAGGCAGAGGCATACCCTGCAGCTTGTGTCTGCTTCTGATTAGCAGATGAAACTGCCAGTTCTGGGGAGGGCACTGGGGTACAGTGCAGCTGACAGCCCCACCAGACTGTCAGACACACATCTCTGCATCCTTATGCCTGGGGTCCTTCAACCTCCAGAGAACATTCCCGGCCTGACTAATCCCTGAGTAGCTTCCTTGGGCCCTGGCCACACTACCCTCAGAAATGCTGCAGCTGCACAGCATACCCCCTGCACCCCAAGACCAACATTCACACTAACCATCAGAGAGAGAATTCATTGAGAAGTAGAAACTAAATCTAATTCTGATTGTATTGGCTTTGCCATCTTTCTCCTTCCTTCCTCTCTCTCTCTCTCTCTCTCTCTCTCTCTCTCTCTCTCTCTCTCTCTCTCTCTTCCATCTTCCTCCTTTTATTCTCAATGAAGTCCTCAGTGCCTGTTCTCCCTGAGGCCTGCTGGCATCCCTCCTCCAAACCGCACACCCTCCCTAGTCAGCCCCCTAGCCATCCCTCGAAGCACCAATGCAGTCAGGCAAGAATCCAGCCTGGGCCCTCACCCAGCACCCAACTTTCATCTTCACCTATCTCTTCCCTCCGATCTCCTGTACTCATAAATTATTACAATTAATTACAGCGAGGGAAAGCCATTCATGCCATGCCCCCACCCCCTGCACTCCATTGAGCTACCAGGAAACTCCTGGGCAGCCATCAGAGCAGGCACAAACTGTGCCCAGGCCTAAGCAGCCTCCACCCGCCCCGGAGCCCTCGCCCACCCCACCCTGCCTGGAGAGAAGCAGCAGGCACTTGCCCTCCGGAGGTCAAGAGAGCCTCTTCCTGGCCCCAGCCTCCCCCCAAGGATCTGAGCACTTGCCTCCTCCGAGACAGCGGCCTGGGAGCCACAGGGAGGAGAAATAATGAGAACTGGATGCAGTTGGGTTTCTGATTTTTTAAGTGACTTCGATATATTAACACAGAGCTGTTCTACCATAACAAACAGAAGCACATTACAGGACGGACGCTGGGGATGATAGGAAACACTGCTATGTACATGCCCGAGGTACCGGCCTGCGCGCTGGACCCAGCCTGCGGCCCCGGCCCTCGCCCCTCAGCTCCTGGGCTGGGACTCATTATTGTGTATGTATGTGTATCTTTTTTTTGTACAAAATCTGCACGCAGAGCACCCCAGGCCTGGGGAGAGATGGCCCGGACCAAATATGATACAGGGAAAAAAATAGAAATATAGCGATTCAAGTACTGGCTTCTCTGAAGAAAGGAGAAAAAAATCACATTGTATGTGTGTCATTTATTTCAGTTGCGCAGGAGAAGAGAATGCGGTTTCTTTCCCCGCCTCCTGATCCTCGCTGGGTAGGACTAACTCTAAAACACCAATTTCTCAACACTGAACCCTCCCAAATCGCAAGAGTTTTCCTTTTTTTCCTTTCCTTTTTTTTTCTTTTTAAGCTGATTGGCTTTTCTCTATCTTGCTCTTTCCTTTCCTTTTTCGTGCTCTCTCCCGCCTGGGCTGGGTTTTTTTGTGGGTTTTTTTGTTTTTCCCTTGGCTGTGCCGAGGCAGCAGGCCGGGCAGGGTTTAGGATTGCTCCTTGTCGGTTTTCTCTTTATTCATCTTTTTCATCTTCATCCTCCGGTTCTGAAACCAGATTTTGACCTGCCGCTCGGTGAGGTTGAGAACCCGGGCCACCTCGTACCGACGGTCCCTGGTTAAATACATATTGAAGAGAAACTCCTTCTCCAGTTCCAGCGTCTGGTACTTGGTGTAGGGGCAGCGCTTCTTCCTCGTGGAGCGGGCGTGGATCCAGTTGGCCACGGGGTTGCCTGGAGGGCCAAACACAGGCAGGGGTCAGTGGAGACCCTTTCCAGCCCAGGATCCCTGCCACTCCACCCACAGTCTTAGCCAGGCTATCAAAACCCAATAATTGAACCTGAATTTGGACACGTTTTGCTGTAGGAATTTCCCTTCACTCCTTTTGCATTCTGCCCTCGCCCCATCTCCCCCTTCTCCAGTTTCCTAAAACTATAGGAAATCAAAGCTATCAAAGCCCCAACAGTCTGGTCCTCAGCTTCAAGAGTAGTAACTCGAGAATATCCTCATAAAAAGTCCAAATTCCCAACCGTTTCATAGGCCCATAAATGCTTCTCTCCCTTGTTTTTTATTTTTATAGTGAGGTCTCTCTCCTCCCCACTTCCCTCCTCCTTTGCCCCCTCCCATCCACCCAGCCCAGGACCAAGTCCTGAAATTTCTGCAGTTCTGCTTCCTGACCCTGAGAGCCCCTGAGCCCCTCACTGCCCTCTCCAGCGCTGCTGCTCATCTCCGCTCCCCGAGCTCAACCCTGCTGAGGCGAATTCTCAGGGTGATGCTGGGCTAGGCAAAGCCTTCCTCCTCTTCCCCAGAGAGCTGCTGGACTTGGAAACAGGCCCCCCTACATGTGAGCGTCCCTGTTGGACTTCCAGTGCCCCCACCCCTCCTGCCAGCCCCAGGACAGGCTCTGCAGGAGCCAAGCCTCCAATTTCAGGTTTATGAGAGTAGCTGAGGGCAAGGAGGGAAGGCGCAGAGAGGTATAATTAGGCCCTGGCCCCTTACCGGGCTGGAGGGAAGGATTTCCTGGAGCCCCCCTCCACTCCCCTGGACACTTCCTCACACCCAGGGGGCTGCACCCTTCCCCTGCTGTTTCTCTTCTTTCCCCTTTCTCTGGCCCTGCAGCTCCCACCTGCCCCTCCCCACCTACCCCTGCCCTTCTTTGCAGCACTCAGAAGGCTCCTGTCTTCCTGATTGGAGTGAGTGTATGTTTGTGTGTGTGTGTGTGTGTGTGTGTGTGTGTGTGTGTGTGTGTGTGTAATTCTCTACTCTGGGGAGATGTCTCTCCCCACTCCTCATCCCTGACACCCCCTTTTTCTACCTTCTCTCCTGCAGACCCTCAGAAGAGGGCTTTCAAGTTTGAGGCTGGGACCCCACTTCTCTCCCCCAACTCTGGAAGTCCTGTCTCTCCAAGTTCCCCAAGACCCTTCACTCAGTGGTCCTGGGAGGGAAGTCCATAGACCTTGAGTTTTATTAATCTCTAGTGGTGTGAGGACCCCCCCCCCATGCTGGCTGGGAGGTAGGGGTGAATTTTCTCCCTGCCCCTGGTGTCCTCCTCATCTCTGTCCTATCCCACCTCAAACCATAAAATGAACCTCACCCCCACCCCATCCCCTAGCCCTGTCTGCAGTTCTTGGAAAGTAACGACTGAGCCAAAAAGCTTGGTCTGGGGGCGTGGGGGGCGGAGGTCTCTCCTCAAAACCTGTTCCTGGGAGAGGAGCCCCCCTCAGCCCTCTCCCAACCTGGCTCCTTGGGCCCCCTTTCCGACCTCCCTGTCCCTGCAAGCTCCCCAAGGTAATTCGCTTTTATTGAGTCCTCGCCCCCTCGCCCTCACCCCTCTCCCGCGCTCCCTGCGCCACTCGGCGGGGCTGTAATCCGGCTCCCCCCGCTCGGCCTCTCCTCCCCTCCCGCGCCGGTTGTAAAGGAAAATTGCTCCCAACTTACTGGGGTCCAGGTCGGCCTTCTCCTCTTTGTGCTTGCTGCCGGCGAGGGCGTCCGCCTCGGGCGAGGGCAGGGTCTGCGGGGCGCGGTCGCGCAGCTCCCCGGGCGAGCCGTACATGTAGTCCGGGTAGCTGCGGCCGTCGCCCGGGCCGCAGTCGGCGCGGCGCCCGGGGTAGGCGTCCGGCTTGAGGGCGTAGGGGCGGCCGCCGGCCGGGAAGCTGGGGAAGGAGACGGCGCCGGACAGCGGCTCGAGCCAAGTCCGCATGTAGCGCGTGTCGGCGCCGAGGTGGGGCTGGGGGCCGTACGGGTGGTACACCACGGACGACTGCGAGGGCACGGGCGCCCACGACGTGCCGAACACGGCGGGCTTGGGCGCGAAGCTACAGGACGGGAAGTCGCCACAGTCCGGCACCAAGCCGCTGGGTCTGGCGGCGGCGGGGTGCGCCCCGGTGGCCGGAAACCTGGACGCTAGGAGGTCTTCATTGTCGTGGGAGATGAGCGAGTCCACGTAATAGTTACTGATGGGCCCCGTCGCCGACATCGTAACGGGGTTTTACATACATAAGATTATTGTATGAACTGTATATGTACTTTTTATCTGCTCACAGAACAATCAAGGCAGGTAATTATTTTTCCAGCCTTTTCCCCGCAGCCCATTGGCTCTCCGGCCCCCACGTGATCGTATTTACCCAAAAATACGGCGCGGATCAATGCGCAGGGGCTTTTTTTTTTTTTTTACCCGTGCCGTTTTTTTTTTTTTTTAACCTTCTCCCACCCCCTTCTCTGCTGCTCCCCGCGACCTGCGTTTTCCTGGGGGGTCCGGGACTCTGGAGCCCGGGCATCAGTCACCCCCTCAGGACAACTCGTCTCTCATCAGAGCACCCCCTTGCCCAGGTCCACCCGGGAGCAGATGGCCTCCCGCCCCCGCCCCCAGGAGGGTTTCTGAATGGGGTGAACGTGCCGGCCCCGGAACCCGGGGTCCCCGCACCCCCAGGGCGGAGCGGAGCGCCGCAGCCTGGACCCGAGGCCGCCGAGGTAGGTGGAGGAACTATTTCTTGACGTAATCTGTCTCTGTCGGCCCCGACGCTCCCGCAGTCCCTGCGCGAGCCGAGATCAGCGATTGTCAGTTCGGAACGTGGCTTTTAAAAATGCGTTTTTAAATAGTGTGCATGTATGTATTTCTTTCAGGAGCAGCAGCAGCGGGAGAGGGAGGGTGGGAGGGGACTGGGGAAGCTGGGGTGGAGGGAGGGAAGGAGAGAAAGGGGAGAGTGCCTCTGCCCTGGCCAACTCAGCCCCCCAAACATGGGGAAGGGGAAGGTTAGGGAAGGTGGTCCGTGGGTGGGAGGGGTGGAACCTCTGGACCTCAGACACCTTTAGCATCAGAAGTCCCCTCTGCTTCGGTACAGATATGCAAGCACCTCTATTTTAAATTTATTGTCTATATCTACCTCTTTTTTTTTTTTTTTTTTGCCAGCTTGAAGAAGTGGAGGAGAGATCTACACAACTTAAGTGGGACAACCCCATTCCATCTCGCTGCTCACCCACCTTTGCCCTAATTCCACCTCTGGGACACCCTGACCCCCCAAAAAGAAGTCACCCCCTGGGTTCTGTCTGCACAGAGCCAGGGTGAGAGCGGGCAAGGCAAGAGAGCGACCTCAGTCGTGGGCAAGTAGCTTGTTTTTACGTCCTTCAATAAAATTTTTATGAGGATCATTTGATTGTTCATAAATGTGTCTTTCATTAAATAAAATCGTAGGCTGTTTTTGGAACGGGAAAAAAGCAACGGAGGGCTGGGAGAAAGCAGTTTCTTTGGGGTCGGACACAGGAATTCTGGAGAAGCAGTGTGACTGTAGGGAAGAACAGACAACTAGGATTCCTTCCCCCAATAAGTTGGTTGTTACCCTCCTGCTTGAGTTTGGGGTTTGGTACCCAGTCCTCTGCTTTCCATGGGACTGTCCCACAGTGGTTCAGTAAAGGGGGGCTTTACACAAGCAGAGGATTCTCAGAATGAGTGCCAACGAGGGGGCAGGAAGGTGGGCTGATGGGGAGAAGAGCAGGTGATGTCCCTCGAGGTAGATGCACCCTAGGCATGGCAGAACGAGTGTGAAGGAGGGATGCAATTTCAGGGTCAGAAGGAAAGAGTCCCAGTTTGTGCTCGATGAAGAAGGCAGGAGCTGAGGCTGAGAGGAGGCTCTGAAACAGCAGGGAAGGAAGAAGCTTCCCAGATCAGAGATGCCTGCCCTTCGTTCCCACTCCTGTCCCCAGGAGGGGACCAAACGTCAGGGGTGGGGGCCCAGGCAGGTTTCTCCTGCACCTTGGTCAACCTGTCTCCTCTGGGGCAGAGAAGGACTAGAGAGAGGTGCCCCAGAGAGTGTAGGATGTATGTTGGGGGGAGGAGGAAAGTTCAAGGGGGAAGAATAGATGTGAAGTCCAAACACTGACCCCAGCTTTCTAGGCCCCCCGTCCCCAGTCCCTGTTCCTCCCCCTTTCCAGTTCTTTCCCTTTCGGTCAAGCGGGGCTGGGATTTCTAAGAAAGGGGGGCAGGATGTGAGAAGTGTCTAAGGGCTGGGGAGAAGAGACTCCGGGCCTCAACCTCCTCATCCTGGGCTCTGATTGGATTATCTTCCCCTCCCCCAGACTGAACTGATTTGGAAAATCCAAGTAACAGCAAGAAACAGAGTATCTCTTTGGCCTTGATGGAGTTGGGTTAGCTGTCAATCAAAAATTCTCCCTCACTAGTTCAAGAAAAGACAAGAGGTTCCAGTCCCCCCGCGGAGGCTTTCTCCAAATCCCTAGCGCCGTCAGCACCTCCCCCAGCCCTGGCGGCTGGGGACCCTGACCAGCTCTTGGGCGGCTGCTGGCAGACATGTAGCCTTTGGCCCGTTCTGGGCCAGACTGTGACCAAGAGGACATTAGGGACAGAGCCGGAGAGAGACTGAGCCCGAGATAGTCTGAGACAGAACAACTGAAACGCTCGGGGGCGTCAGGCCCACAGACAGGAAGGAAGGAAGGAAGGAAGGAGGGAAGGAAATAAGGAAACAGAGGATTAGACTAAAAAGAAGGAGCGAGGGGAGAATTCAAGAAAAGAGGAGGCAAGATGGAAAGAGATAGGAGAGCAGGGGAAGGAAGGCGAGCGGAGAGCAAAACAGAAGAAGGGCGGTGATAGGATGGGATAGAGAGCTGGCGGAGCAGCCATGGCATTGTGCAGTCCGCTTGCTTGCCGGGCCTTTGCCGGCGACAGGCTCCAGGCACAGCGGCCACTTCTGTCCTGACACAAAGGAGGAAGAGGCCTTCTCTCCTGCCCTTCCCAGCGTCCTGCTCCTGTGGGTACACTAGGCTCCCTGGATATAGAACCCCATTTCAGCCCAGGCAGCCTTCCAGGCGGCTGGGGCTGAGCCATGCCTAGTCAAGGAGCAAAGAAGAAGACAAGATGAAGGAGATTTCACAACCTGCTCCTCTTTGCGTCTCTGCCAAGCCACAGGGCCCATCGCCCCCAATTTCAGCTTTCCTAGAAGAAAGACAAGCCTGAAGGCCCTCTTCTATGGGCCTCTGCTTTTGGGGAGAGCTCTCAGACAGAGTGGCTACAGACAGATGCCCCTTTCTCTCCTAGCCTCTTTGGCCACTGCCTTCTTTTCAGCCCTGCCCAGCCCGCAGAGGCAGCAGCTGAAATCACAGCTGAAATCCTCCAGCCTACACTCCCTGCTGCTGTCAATTTCCCCATGAAACCGAGGGGAGATTGTCACCTTAGTTATAGAGCGTGAACTCAGACCCTCCCTACACAGGCATAGACAGAGCTGTGGGTCAGGAAGTAGGCCTCGCCCACAGCCCCCTCCCCACCAATACCCCATTCTGCCTAGGCCTTGCTTAGAGAGGCAGCCTTAGGGGAAGGGGGGATGGAAGAGCCTGGGAGCCCCTGAGTTCACCAGATCCAAGTCCCTGTGCTTCCACAACTGCATATGGCTTGTACCCCCATTCTCTGTATTTGGAGGTAGGGTGGCAGGTCAGGGCTCTGAAGCAGATTTCCAGGCTCCCCCAAATCCAGGCCTCTAGGTATGGGAGCACAAGGATGTGGGGACACCACGACGGAGGGGCTTGTCTTCCCAGGTTCAATTACTCCTCCTGAATCCCCTGGCAGATTCCAAGACTGCCTTTCACCCCCACCACTCCCTTCAATTTTCCTCAGAGCAAATGGGGGAAACTCAAGAGCCTGGAGGCCACTGGGAATCCCTGTTGTGGAGAAGGTAACCCCAGCTTCCGCTAGCAGCTCTTAGAACTCCCCTCCAACCCCAGAAGGTTTCACTGGGCACAGGAAAGCCCCCTCGGGGGGAGGGGCAGCCTTATTGGATCACCTCGAACCTGGGCAGCTACGCCTGCAGCCAAGCTAGCACCACCGTATGAAAGACTGACAGACGGAAAGGCAGACAGGTTAGAGGCTTCCTCTCCCCTTGCCCTGCACCTCCTTTTTAGTGATTTAAATTCCCTCCGGTTCCATCCATACCGTCAAGTTCGGATTAAATTTAGAACAGGCTTTCCCCGGGGCCCCAGTGGGCTCCCCCAGCCGCCGCAGGCGGGGAGACCGCTCCCCGGCTCGTAGGCACCCGCCCTCGCAGAGGAGGCTGTGCTCCATTTGCTTTCATTTTCCATCTCCCCCTGAAATGGGCTCAGTTCACCTTTTCGCTGCCCTCTCCCCCTCCCCGCCCCCTCCCCGGTTCCCCTGGACTTTCCCCCCTTCTCGCTCCTGATCCCTCTTTGTTGGGGAAAACACACCCACACACAACTCCTGGCTCGGGCCTGCGCTGGAAGGAAGCAGACACCGGATCCTCCCGGCCTGCGGCGAAGAGCCCGCGTCCTGTCCCCACCCCAGGTGGGTCCTCTGGGTCCCCGCACACCGGAGCCCGACCCCTCCGCCCGGCAGGAGCGAACCCCTCGGGCCTGTGAACCTGGCCCTCTCAACGCCACGGCCTGCCTTCCCGCCGGCCCCCGCCCCGCCGCCCGGCAGCAAACGGGGCTATTTCCGGCTCCCCCAGCCGGCCGGGCTGCCCAGCCTGGGGAGTGGCTGCAAGGGGAGGGCCCCAGCGCTGGGGGTGCTCCCTGCCTGGAGCCCCCCGTGGCCCTGCGACTTGTTACCTGATCTTTCTGGGATGTGTGTGTCGCAAGGAAATTTGCAGTGACTTTGGAGCCCAGACTGCGGAAGCGGAGGTGGCGAAGGAGAGACAATACGGGGACAATTAAGGGGCCCGGGCCGCGGGCCTCTCCCCCGCCCTCCCTGCGCGCCCGGGAGCTGTCTGGCCTCCACCCCCAGGGCAACCCGCGAACCTGGAGCCGGAACTCAGCCCCAGGCGGAGGGACCCAGCGGATCCGGCTTCCAGGGGGCTGCAGTCCAGCTCCCTTCCAACTTGGGGGCGCGGCCAGCAGCCCCCCTGAGTTGCAGAGAAGGCAATGAATGAAAGTGCACATTCCAACCAATTTCCTCAAATTCTTCAGCCTTTGGAAAGAGAGCCTAGGGTGTGGGACGCCTCAGACAGACAGACAGACAGACAGACAGGCAAACCGCATCTCCAGAAGCAGACGGACTCACAACATGAGTGTGAGCCTGACATCAAACACAGGTTCAGCCTTCCCCGAGGCCTCTCCGCCAGGCCGGCGGGCGCCGAGCTCCCTACCTTCTCTGCCCGCCAGGGCGCTGGACAGGGACCTGGGAGACTCGGTCCGTCCGGCTCGGTCCGGTCCCGCCTCGGGAAGCGCCTCCGTTACCTGCTCCTCGGCTCCCCACGGCCACAGACGCAGGGCAGCCGCCTCCCGCCCGGGGAGGGAAGCCCCGGCCGCCGCCGCCGCCGCCGCCCGCCCTCCTTCCCTCCCTCCCTCTGCCTCGCCCTCCCTCCCTCTCTCCCTCCCTCGCGCGCTGCCGCTCGCGGGCCCTCCCGCGGGCAACCTGTTCTGGACCCAATCCAGGTGTCTCCGAAAGAGAGGAAAAGGAAAGGACGTTCTTGTGCAAAAGAAAGAAAGAAAGACCCTTCAAACTGCATTTATTTTTCACGCTCCGAGCCCGGGTGGGCCTCGGCTCCCAGGTCCCGGCCGCGGCCCTGCCCCCGCGGAGGTGTGCGGGGCCTGCTGCCTCGCCCACGAGGACCGCCGCACCCCACGCACTGCGAGCCGCACCCTGTGGACCGCCGCCGCGGCCACCCAAACACCACTCAGACCTCAAGGTCCTCCCTGCAGACTCAGTATCCGGTTGTCCGGCTCGCCGCGGGCCTCCGCCCGGGAGCCAGCTCTACTCCGTCTGCAGCCAAAGTGCACACGCGATCCACCTAGTCCGTGTTCTCACGCCCACCCGACACCCCGCCCAGGCTCGGCGCCCGCCGGGGCACACTCGGGCTGCAGACCTCCTGCCCTGCATCGGACTCACACAAAGCCCGGGACGCCCCCGCTGGAAGCCCCCTCCTCCGCCGCCGCCCTTCACCTGTTTCCGAAAGGAGCTGCAGCTCCGCCGACCAGCCAGGCCTTGGGCCCCAGCGGAGGGTGCTGGGGAGCCAGGGTCCCAGGGAAGCCTCAGAGGATCAGAGGTTCGAGGATCCGCGGGGCTGAGCCAAAGCCCCCGCAGCCGCTGGATATCTCGGAGCCCAAGGCTCTCCTTGGCGAGCTCTTGCCTTTTCCTCCTTCTCCCACAAGTCTTAAACACTCACATGCCGAGAGTTCAGCTCTATAAATCCTGTTCCTCTTTCCCATATCATAATTAAAAAAAACCAGTAGGGGAGGTTTTAACTTTTATTGCGATTTCTGGAGTTGGGCTGCGGAGCATATATTAAGTTTACGCTTGTGCGCTCTCGGCGGGGAGGGTCCTTTAAGAAATAAAAATCCATCTTAATATCTGCAGACGAGAGAGATAATTTTTCCCCTCCTCTTCACGCTGTTTCTTCTGAAGACTCCCTTCCAGCGAAGCGAATAAATAATCACCACCACCTTAGCCATGATCCATGGCCCCAGGGCCCTGGGGGCAGACGCTGGCCATCAGACTGGCCCTCACCTTGGCCCTATGAGAACCGACCCCATTCACCAGGATTCTTTTCGGGTGGACACCCAGACCCATGGCTCAGTGACCAACCCCCATAAGCTCTTGGGCTCTGAAACAGAAATGGAGGCAGAGAGACCCAAAGCGCAGAAGCCCTTCATTGATGAATTTCGGCCCATCAGGGACCCAATCTCCAAGACAGGCATTCCTGAGCACCCGCCTTTACTGGGGACTCATTTCACTCCAACTGCCCCCTGCTTCTGGCAACCTAAAAATTCAGAGGCTGCCGGGGGGGCTCCCAAACACGGGGTCCCCCCTGCCTGCCTCTAACCAGCTGGTCTTCCTCTCTGAAAACCTCCCTATTCCCTGAGAGCCATAGAGAGATTTGAGCACTTTCATCCAAGGAAGATATTTTTTCCCCCTACAAATGGCTAAGGAACAGATGAAAAGTCAACCTGACAAATCCAGCTGGAGCGAAGAGAGGCTCTATTCCCATTTCCCCCTCTATCCTCCTCAGGGTGAAAACAAATCTCTTTGTATAACAGAGAAAAATAAATAAGCATGCAGGTAAATATATATAGGGGATTTTAGAGAGCCTAGAGGAGACAGAGATATAGAAACAGAGACCCACACTCATACAAGATTACAGATATCCCCTAGATATATAATTGCAAGAATATGCAACTCCATGTATATGTTTTGTTACAGGGACATGACTTTATTTCTCTGTCTGAAAGTTTATAATGTTTTAATAATCACAGTAATTCCAAAGTAAGAAAACCGGTCCTCCTTTTGGCTTTCTCTCTCCCAATCTGAAACCTGGGGTATATCTCCCCATCCCCCTGGACTCCTCCCCCCACCCTGCCCATTTTTCTTCAAGGCAGAGAAACCTCTTTTGAGAGCTTCTCTCTAGCAACAGGGTCCAGAATTGAGGAACCAAGGGCAAGGGGTGGATGGGAAAGGAGGGGAAGAAGCTTTGCAAAGTTTCACATTGCTCAGATTTCCTCTACTCCATTTCCTCCCCTCCTTCCCTGGCATCAACCAACAGCCTTCCCAACAATATGGTAAAGGTGGGCGCTGGCAGCCTCCACTCACCCAGACATTTCCACACAATGCAGAGACAAGCAGCTGCCTGACAGCCACAGACACAACAGACCAAGGCCTACCGGCCACAGAGAGCTAGACAGAGGCCAGAGCTAGCTAGGTTCTTGCCCTAATGTTTCCTAGTATGTGTGTAGGTGGGTGGGGGAGCATTTCTACTTGGACTTGATGCTTTCCTCTAACCTATTACACCCTAAATATGCCCTTCTCCTGGGCTTGGAGCTATAAAGGGGGAGGGAAGGTGACTGAGCTAGTGATCAGAGGTCCCCAATTGTTGGGACCCCCAGGCACCCCACTTTCCTAAGGGGAAGAAGCTTCAGCCCCAGCCTTCTGGAGGCATAGTTTTTCCTTGGAGGTGGCAGGTGAGAGAAACTAAGCCTTCCAGAGACTCCGTTCTCTTTCTGTGCTCTTCTCTTTCCTAATGGCCCTGTCCTGCCCTGGCTGGCCTGCCAGACCATCTCTTACTCAAATTCCTCAATTTCCTTGGAATTGACTAGACCTTCTTTGTCTGTCTCCATCAGCTGAGTCCAGGAAACAATAGCTGCAGGAGAAACTCCTCTCCCTGAGCCCCAGGGATTGGGACAGGCTGAGGAGCAGACAGTAGAAAGTGGGGTTTTCAGGCTTGCCCGGCCTGGCCCACTCACAGCTTGCCCTCCTCAGTCTGTATCCAATGTGCCCTACCTGGCAGGGGGCTGTGGGGCAGGCCCACAGGGGAGGGACGGAGCTGGATAGGTGGGTTGGGGCCCTCGACGAAAACCGACTGATGTAACTCAGGCAGTTTCTTGTTGCCGAGTTCAAAACTCAATCCCAACAACATGAAACTACCTAAGCCACAGATCAGCTGAGCGAGCAGGGCGGGAGATTCAGCTTTGCATCTAGCGGGAGGAGAAGGGAAGGGGGTTGGGGAAGGAAGAAATTCAGCCCCGTCCCCCTTTCCGCCCCCACAACCTCCCTAAAGACTAGAGAGTAGTAGACTTTGGGTGGCTGGGTGGGTAGGGGTCTCACTGCCTCATCAGCTTCTGGTCCAAGCAAAACGTTCAGGGAAACTCTGATGAAATGGGACCGCCAGGCGCCAAACACACGCCCCACCTCCAGCACCGAAGCAGACCTGTTCCCCTGCCTCTGGCCCTGGCCCTGGGGGAAGCCCCAGTGTCCCTTCACTCCTGAGCTGGATCGCCTGTCCTGTCCATCGGGTGCTTCCGCACTCTCTTCATAGGTCCCTTTTGATCCTCTCTCCCTATCAGCTCAACCCTGGCTTCCCTGCATTTTGGGGAGCCAAACCACAGAGCCTGTGCTCCAGCGCCTCTTCCAACCAGGCCCCTTGCCTGGCAAAGCCCCATGGTTAAGGAGTGTGGGGACCGCGAGCCTGGATAAGGCTCACATCAAAACCAGCAGAAAGCAGAAAAACCTAAGCTTCAAGCTCCAACCCTCTCTAGCCCACCCTCCCGCTGCTCCCTTCAGCAGAGAGCCAGACTGAGCGACATCTAGACCCATGTGTCAACCTCGAGGCAACCCTAAGTGCCAGTGGAAGAGAAAGAAGCCAAAACCTACCAATTGATCCGTTTAACCACTGAACCCCACAGCAACAGGCCGAGAAGGGGCGGAAAGGGAGCCCACGGCAACTGCCCTCCGCTGCCAGCATCCACAAGTCCACAAGCAAGCCCCGGGCTCTCGGAAAGCTCGGGCACCCCAAACTCCTTCCTTCCTGTTCTGCCCGCTGTGCACTGGGCACCTGGGGATACTGCTAGTCCCCACTCTGCCACCAAGAGAAGAACAAGAAACCGCTTCTCCTACCTTGTCGCCGCCTCCTCCTCCTGCCGCTGCCGGCGCTTCTGCTGCTGCTGTCGAGGGGAGGGGGGTGGTTAGCTCCTTGTGTCCCCCTCCAGCGGTTAAGTTTATTCCTCTCTTTGGATAGGTGGGGAGCTCTTGGGGTTCCCCCGGGCAGCAGTGGGGTGTGCCTGGCCCAGCACCCCAGGCAATCAGATCCGTCTGCTCCTCAAGATTGCAGTTTGCTCTCTGCCTCTTTCCCTCCTCCAGTCACCTTTAAATGCATCTTTTACTGCAGCACCACATTATATTTGCAGATCATAAAATCCACCTCTCGCGCGCACCAAGACCGTCCTGACATTACTGTTTTATGACCTTGACTTATTGTGGTCACCTGGATAATATTTAAATCAACGTTATGGTCTCTCACTTACATTACACCCGCCAAGAGACGTTCTAGAAAGGCTCTAGGAGATGAGTCAAACACAAAACACACACATCCACACACTCAGCCTCTTTAGGGAGGGGGTGTCGCTTAAAAAAAGCACTAAATACAAAAACCACCCATTTGAGGATTATGATTCTGGAAATTTATTAGCATTTTTTCTCCATTAAGGAAGCTACATGCAAAAGATACAACATACAGAATATCTTTAAATAACACAACTGCCAGACAGGGACTGGGTGATATAAGAGGGGGGGGGGGTCTGTCTTTGCTTCACTATGTTCTATTTTTAAATTTTTTGTTCCTCTGGATGGAAATTTTCAGATGTCAGTGAATGGAGGATGTGGGATGCTAGAAGGATGGGAGAGATGCAGAAAGCAGTACAAATACAAGACTTCAAGCAGATTCTCAGAGCGACTGGGAGGTAAAGACACGGAGAGAGGGTTTGGTGGAGGCGCTGGGCGCTAAGATGAACATACAAACACTAGCCGAACTTCCCAAAACGTCTATTCTAAGGAGGAAATACAGCAAGAAAGGAGCAATTCTGACTGTGCTCTGTGAGATTACAGACCTTCTCTGGTTCATTTTTGTCCTCTTCTCCTCCCCTTCCCCCCCCCCCCCAGTTGGGTGTATTCGACCTTAACTTTGCATAGAGAACAGGATGATGTGTGTGAGTGCGTGGGTGAGTGAGGGGTTGACACACACACCAGTCACACTCCCACCCTTATCTATGCAGGCACAACACACCCAAACCCCTGCACCCCATTTCTCATGCTTTAGGTGGACGCATCTTCACAGCACGAACCATTGGTCCCTTGGAAGGAGAGTCTGAGGTCTTTGCCTTTTTTGCAGGCGCGTTGCATTTATACTCAGGGAGGGAAAAAAAATATACCACCAGGCACAAAGGGAGGAGGGGCGGGGAAAGGAGGAAAGGGTGGGGGAGAGGGGAGGAGGAAGGAAGGCCAAGGGCTCAGGTGAAATTAAAATTGGAAGTCAGTTCCCGGATCCGATTCTCTCGGTTCATTTTCTTGAGTTTCATTCTGCGATTTTGAAACCAGATTTTGACTTGTCTGTCTGTAAGGTTAATGGTCTTGCTAATCTCCAGGCGGCGCTCTCGCGTCAAATACATATTGAACAGAAATTCCTTCTCCAATTCCAGCGTCTGGTGTTTAGTATAGGGGCACCTCTTCTTCCTTCCGCTCTTTGCTGTCAGCCAATTTCCTGTGGTGTTTTCTGCCTTTATCTCCTCTGTTAAAAATAACATTATTTACATAAGTATCCCTGCAGAGGCAACCCCTCCAGAATGCTGCAGTCTTTGCCAGCCTGCTGTGGGGCAGCTATGGAGTACAGGGTAGCTGCTCTTGTTCCACAGGCCTGGCTGGCGGGGTCCTCTTGGGCTCAGGGCCCTTAGAATATCTTTGGGGTCTAGATTTACAGGGGAGAAAGACAGGAGGTGCTTGCCTCCAAAGCATTTATTAAATTTAAATTACCCCAATCCACCTTGACCTAGCAGATCCTGAGTACTCCCCACTCCCTCAGCTTGCTGACCCTGGTGGGAACTCTGAAACCTCACCAGGCCCTCCCTCCTCTCTGTTCCACTCCAGCTCTGGAAAAATCCAACCAAAAGGAAAAACATTTTCCAGGCCCCAGACTGGCTGGCAGAGTCCATCCTGCTGGCTAGAACAATTCCCAGAGAGCTTTGACCCCTTTCAACTCAGTGGAGGGATGTCGCCCCATTCTCTGCAGCCAGTGGCCATTGCAGCTGTCTGGTACTAGACCTCCAGTCCCTGTTCCCACCTGAAGTGCCACAGAATGACACTGTCCCATTTGATCTCCCATTGCCAGCTCTTCCTCTCCTGGCCATTTCCCCCGGGTGTCAATAGCTGAGGCAAGGGAACTTGTACAGCAGCAGAGGTCAGGGGCAACAGCTCTGGGGCATGCTGAGTGGTCCTCCGACAGCAGCCCTGGCCATAGGACCTAAGGTCAGGGAGAGAGATATCCTGAGGAAATCTCCTGCCTGCGTGTGTGCGTGTATTCCTGCACAGAAGCATTCTCCTACACACATGCAGACATGTTATTTATATAAGGAGATACTGTAAGTAGAGTGTGTATTTCCCATTATCTTATTGATAGCTTCTCTCCCTGGACCATGTTCTTGCTGAAATGGGCCGGTCTTGTTCTTCAAGCAGCCAAAGAGATCTGGGCTATCTTTTCTAGGGAAAAACCCAGAATCCAGAGACCAGAGATGGGCACCCAGCAAAGGACTCTGCTGATGGCTCTGCACTCTGTCTCCCATATGCCAAATGAAATTGCCAGCTTCCTGGGTCTTATCTTGATGGGGTGTTGGGGTAGGGAGCCCAGGGGAACCAGGAAGCACCAGAAAAACACAAACTTGAGGCTGTAGTTTGAAACATCCAAATGCCCTTCATTTTGCTCCCACCTCTGCACCTGAAGCCTCCAGTCAAACGGTTTAGAGGTTTTTCACATCTAACTCTGTCTTGTTTCTTTTCTTATTGGGTCTGTTGGGTTTGGAGGGAAGAGGAGAAATTACAAATGGTGAAGTCTGGCTGAGAGCCCTTTTGCCTCTGGCCAGGTGGTGACATCAAAATGGGAGAGGGGAGGCAAGAAGGGCAGAGGTAAAGAGTGGACTGAGAGGGATTAGTTGGGGTGGGAGGATTTAGATTGTTGGGGGGAGGGCAGGAGAGAAAATGGAGGCAAAGTGAGTTTCCCTAGAGACCCCCAAGAGAATGGGGGCAGTTTGAGTCAGGAGGTGAACTTATTAACCTTGACTTTGCTTTTGGTGGGGCTAGCACAGCTTTTCCTATCCTACATATCTACTCCCCAACCAAGCTCAGGGTCTGAGGAAAGGGTATAACATTAAACTTTCATGCTGCACAAATGCCACAATGAAGGCTTTGTGGATGTGGGTGCCCCACTCTCTCCCTCACGCTCGCTCCTGAACACACCTGGTCTTCCGGCCAGGGTCCCCATGAAGTAATTTGCCAAGGCCACTTTTGCAGAGGAGACCCGAGGAAGAGAGGCTTAGCCCTTGCCCCCCAAAAGCCAGTGTATGTGTGAGTGTGAGCAGGCATGCGTGTGTGCGGAGCATGTGAGAGGGGTGTGTGTGTATGAGTGTGACACAGGTCGCCGGGCATGCGTGTGCCGCATCCATATACAAAGCACCACAAGATCCAGGCTGCTCAGCTCTAACTAATCCATCTGCCTCAACACTCACAGAGCCCCTCTTCTATACAACCCGCAGCAGCCAGTGCCTTGGGGAGCAGCTTTCTTCCTCCCCTCCCAGTTGGGCTTTTCTGATGCTTTTGGCTCCAACTTTTCGGGGAGAGTAGATCTCCTCAGCCTCACTCCCCTGCTCCGGTTTGTTTCCTCCCCATTCCTCTCCAGGTGTCAGAGAAAGGTCCCGAAGGCCTCCAGTTCCTGCAGCAAAAATGAATCTCGAACCCTGAGCTTGAACTCTGACACAGCTTTCTCTCTCAGACCAAAATCACAATGCAAAACAACTAAAGCCACACTTCCTTGCCATTCACACAGAAATGTCCCAACCACTCATTTGTAAGCACCTATTGGAAACCAACGAAAAAAAATTTTAACCAGAGAAAAGGAAAAGAAAAAAATTAAAAGGGAGACAAAAAACTCACAACAGTCCAAATGCCCCTTTCCAACGCCATACCCAGGCTAGGCGTCTGGGGCAGGAAGGGACGAAGCGGGCAGCCTTTCACCTCCACCTCTGCCGCTCCAGCCCCGCTGCCCTAGGCCCCGGGCGGGCCCCAACCCGCAGGAGCCCAAACCACACGCAAAGATGAGACACACAACCAACAAATCTACGCTTCGCAGGAAACAATTTTCAACTGGGAAAACACAGTACAGCGAAATCTGTCTTCCCCATTCTTTCTTAGTCCCTGACCCAAGATCGCCATTTTAAGCTTTTTTGCAAGCTTCTGACCTGAGCGGGGGACATCAGCCCCCACCAGGACGACAGCTAGAGCAAGCCAGCCAAACCCAGCTCAGGCCTGGGAGTGGTCCTCCGCCCTGGGCCGCTGCAGCCCGTCCGCGGAGCGCGCCATGCCGGGTCCTGGCGCCCCCGGCCGCGCCTGCCGGCACCTCCACTTGGCCGCCCACCTTCCCGGCCCAATGACGCGCCTCCCGCCGGCGCTCAGCAGACAGCAGTCGCAAGCGGGGTTCTCTCAGGGCCTCCTCGGCCCAACCTTTCCCCTTCCCCGCCCCCCCCGCCCCCGGGCAGGAAGACCAAATAGCCGAGCATTCCAGCCGGACCACGGCCCAGGCAGGCAGGCGGCCTTACCTTTTGCTTCGTTATCCGAGGTGTCTGGGCTGGAGCCGGCGGGTTTGGCCCGCTCCTTTTCACTCTCCAAGGGGCTGCCTTTGGAGCCCGCCAGGCTCTGCTCGGTCTTGATCTCACTGGGGCTGGGGGTCTGGCTGTCAGACTTGGGGGTCTCGGGGAAACTCACTTTGCCCCCGAGCTGGGGCGATTCCAGATGTTCGGCGCGCGGGTTGAGACTGGCCCGCTGCTCAAAGGGGGCTTCGAAGTCGTTGGTGCCGGCGCAGTGGGGCGGCTTGTCCAGCGCCGAGTAGCTCGGGCTGGCGCGGTAGTAGCTGGGCACGGGCACCTCGTGCTCCCCGAGGCAGGACTCTTGCAGGGGGTGGGAGTAGAGGGCTGCCTCGGGGCCACTTTTAGCCCGCTTCTCTGCGCTGTACATGCAGCAGACATTCTCCTCCTTGACACTAGGTGGGTAGGAGCAGGAGGACAGCGGCCTGCCAACAGGTTGTTCCAGGCGGTAGGCGGCTTTGGGGTCGCCCCAGGAGTCCAGCTGCGAGAGGTAGGACGGGTAGGTGTTGAGGGCGAGGTTGGGGCTGCTGCCCTCGTCCCTCTTGGAGAGCGAGGGCGTAAGCCCGCATCCTCTCATCACCCCGCAGTTGAAGTCACTCCCAGATTGCATGTACATGCCTGCGCTCCGGCTGTAGCGCTCTCCTCCGCCGGGCGCGGCCAGGGGCTCCGCGTACGAGTTGGGAGTTACATGGCGAGGGCATGTCATTTTCAGAGAGAGGGGTTTTTAAGGAGCAATACTACAGCGGAGGAGCTGACATCTTTTTTTCCCCCCATCCGGGAGGGGGGGGGCGGTTCGAGGGGGCGGGAAGAAGAAGGAGGGAGGGGGGAATATCAGCTCCATAATTATCCGCACATTCGGTGCTCACCATGTGACAGCTAGACCAATGGGATTTGAAAATGGCCTTGATGATTCAGACGGCCGTGACGTCAGCGGGGTCAAGTTGTCGGCAGGCGGAGCGCGGAGCGTGGAGTAACAGCGCCACCTAGCAACCACCTCGGGGTAGGGGCGCCCGAGCACTTCGCCGCGAACAAAGGAAGCGCCCGGGGGCGACGGGGGCAGGAGGGAGGTGGAGGGAGATTGGGCAGGGGTGGGGGTGGAGGGTGTCTAGGGAGAATGGGGTTTGTTTACCCGGGAACCAGCCTGTACTCCTGGGGAAGGGGGTGGCAAGGGGGGAATGCAGGAGAGACGGAGAGAACAAGGTAACTCGCGGCTCAAAACAGTCAAATTCAAATTAAAAGGTCAAGACACCATTCAGGTACTTCCTCCCCTCTCCTCACCGCCCTTTTCCTCTCCTTGGACTCTCGCCTCTGCTTCTTCCCCTGGGGTGGGACTAGGGTAAGGTTTGCTGGGGGAGGTCTCCAGTGGGCAGAGAAATGGAGAAAAAGTTAAGGAATCCCAAACAGAACTAAAGTTTCTGCTTTCCTGTATCCTCGTTTGGCCGGCGTGCATGGCCTTTGGGACTGAGAGCTGGGGGACCGCCAGTCATGGAAGTTGACCAAGTTGACCAAGGGAGTTGACAGGGAATCCCTAGAGTGGGAGAGATCAGGGAGGGGGTCCCATCACTTCAGGGCTGCTTGGGGAAAGGAGGTTCCGAGGGGAGCAGGGTGGGGAGGAGGAAGCTGGTGATTGAGACAGGGTCCGCCCAGGAGTGCCGCCTGGGCCTGGCTGGGTGGGTGGCTCCTGGCTCAACCTCTTCGGGCGGAAGGCTTTGGCCTTTGGGTGGGTTTGGTTACTTTGCTCCAAGTCCCAGTGGCTCCCGCTTTCCAATAAATACAAATACAGGGACTGTTCCCAGAGAGAAAGAGGGAACCGGCGGGGCCTCAGCCGGTTTGGGAGAGTTGCGCCTCACACGGAAAACCAAGACACCAGACTTGACAAAATCCGACCCAGAGAATTGTCCTTTGCAGAGTGAACGAGCTGGGGGCCTCTTTGAAAGGAGAAAAGGTTCGAGTCTATTATGGCGGTTATTTTTTCAATAAAGGGAAGCCAGAAGTAAGGGGCAAGTATGTCTGAAATAGTTCTTTTCGTTTCTCCATCGTCTTTCTCCCAAAGCGAACTAAACTCTCCACGCCTTCCTTAGGAAACAGAACCTGGAAAATAACTTGTTTTTCTGGTCACCCCACATTTTCCCCTGGACAAGCCTCAAGTTTCTACTTCCCGAAGGGCTGCAGCCTGGCGGGGAAAGAAAGGACTGGAGCTCTGCGCGCCCTGGCGTGGAGCCGTGAGGAGGCTGGACGGCTCTAAGGAGGCCTGAGCCCGGCAGCAAGAAGGGGACTTCGGAAATAAATCCACGGATTCTCTCATGCAGTGGTCTCTAAACCTGGAAGAACAGGAAAAACTGGAAGCACATCTGTAATGTATGACTTGCTTGCAGGGCCAGCCCGCGGAGATTTGAAATGTTTTTGTTTTCATTTGCAGAGGTCGCCGTGGGCTCGGCACAGGGGCTGGCCCAGGCCAGGTTAGGCTGTTTAGGCTCCAAAGGAGACTTGGGACAGCCCGGGCACTCAATCCAGAGAGCCTTTTGTCCCACCGCCCTCCCCGAGGGAAACGGAGGAGACTTTATGGCCACTCTGTTTGCATTATCTGCATAAGTCTTTCCCCACCAGTTTGATCGAAACTGCTCGCTTTTACGAGGACCCAACGAAAATTCCCGGTCATATTTATCAGCCGGGGATAAAAATTTAGTATGGGAACTGATATTTCCTCATTTATGGGGCGATGAAATTAAAGACCAGAGCAATTGAAAATTATATGGCTTTGGGGGGTTCCCTCCCCCCTCTTTCACAGTGCCTTTATTTTCCTGTCTGGTGTGCCTGTCCCTGGAGTCTGGCGTCCCAGACTCCTGCCCTTGCCCCCTGTTTGGGGTTCTGCTGGGTCATCTCCCTCTGCTCAGGTGCCACTTGGCCACCTTGGCCTTTCCTGGTCTTTTTCTTGGCGTTGGTGGCCGGGGCCCGCACAGAACTAGGGAAGCCTCTGCCCGGCTGGGCTGCGATCCGGCGGGGGGCAGCGGGAAGAGGAAGTTTGCAATGAGCCTCACAGAGAAAGGGTCTGAGCTTGGCTTGGGAGGGGTGAGGAAGGCTGAGGAGGAGGGCGAAGGAGACGAACTCCAGATTACCTCTCAAACCCAGCGAGTTCCTAGGCTTAACCTGGGGACCCAGCGGGAAAGGAGTCCCTCGGCTTTAGGACCAGTCTCCCCTACCAGCCCGACCCCCAATCCAACTCCCTCCCTACCTCACCCGTGGGAGGGGATGGAGTCGCTCCCCGAATCCTTGCCATTATTAATGGAAGTAATCCCCGTGGGACAAGGAACCTTCCGCCTGGACCTCCACTTTCTCACAAGAACAAATAGTGTTTAAAGTTGAAATAATTAGAAGTATGATAAACACGGCCCATTAATGAAAAAAGAAATCAAATTCATCAGCCTAAGTAGGACCCCCGGTGGGACAAATGTTTGCCTTTAATTACGAAGGATAAACGCAAACTCGGGGCCGTTAAACTGGAGCCCGGGCAGACGCAGACCTGAATTCAACGTGTAGGGTTTTCCAGACTTTGGAATTCAGTCCCAGTGGGGGTGATGGGAAGGAAGATTTGAGGGGTGAGGGTGAGGAGGGGGCAAGAGGAGCGTTTGTGCGCGTTGGTCGGTGTAGATCCCAGCCCTGCCTCCCTTGAGCTCCGTCTTTCCCGAGGCCACAAGCGAGCGAAGGCCGATTCAGTCCTATTGTCCGGGCCTGGCGTTCAAAGGCACTGGAGTTGCCAGGGCATCCTGCTGCCACCAGGCGCCCACCGGCCCTGCTCCACAGGCCTGAACCCCAGGGAACTGGATCGGGGGTCCAGGAGGAGTCTGTGCTGCTGGAATTGCCATGTTGAGACATTTCCCCAACTTCCCAGGAGAACCCAGAGAACTGTGACTCCTGGGCTTCCCTTCTTGCCTCCACTTGAGGATGTAAAAATCCAGGGCTGCAGGCCAGAGAGGGGTTCAGGCTGCACCCACATCTTGACAAAACCCGCCTACCCCAAGAGTCCTGGCCCCTTGTGCCCTTCTTCCCAGCACCCGGACCTTGGGAAGAAAGCAAAGAGGCAGGGCTGGGCCTCCTGCCGCTGGAGGGACTGTGGGCCAGGGAGAGGGGGAAGGTGCTCCTTGCATATGCCAGGGTATTCGGTGGGTTCCAGGGGCAGGCCAAGGGCTGGGGCACTCGGGGTCTCCATGTAAAAATAGAAGAAAAACGCAGCGCTTAACAAACAGAAAGGAACCTCGGCTGGCTGGTTGTTGTTGTTTTTACTCAAACACTTAAAGCACCCCCAGAAACACCCTGATTTCGCCAAGGAAAATTAGTGAAGTTTCTCCAAGAGGTTAGGGAAGTCAACTAGGAAATTTCAAAGGTGAAGAGAAAAAAGGAAAAGTGTCTCTCCCTTTGCGGTAAAATAAAAATAAAAGTGTGTGTGTCTTGAAATCTCATCAAGCAAAATAGAAAACAAAATCACACTAGTGAAAATCGCAGGTTTTTCCCCCCCTCTTGTTTTGGAGTAAATAATTTTCCTTCCAAAACTTGAGGGAAAGGTTTGCTTTCCTATTTTGTTAACACCAGACTCTGCCTCAGCTCAGTTGGGAGAAAGGAAATCCCAGACAAAGTACAAATAAATGCTCAGAAGCCCAGGAAAGAGCTTTTCAAACAGGTATGAAGAGGGAGACGGGAGACTGGGGTGCCTGGAGGGGCCTCTGGTCTCCCCGATCTCGCAGCCATTCCCCCCGCCGCCAACCATTAGAGTCGCTCTCACATCTGGACCTTGTACACACATTTGCACCCCGTGTCTAAGTTGTGCTTAATTTGTATACAGAGCCACAAATATTCACTTTTACCCAAAAGTGCACTTTCTGCAATCCTGAGTCCAGAAGTCTAATAGCTTGACCAGCGTAACTGCTTTCCTGCCTTTTGGAAGCCGACCAAAGCTTTAGCTTTGCCTCCTGAATCAAATCGAAACCACATAGCAAACTTGTCCAAGAGAGGCTTAGGGAGGAGGAGACGGATGGGAGGATGTGTGTGGGGGGAAGGCTTTGCTCCCCACTTTAATGGTTTGCTTCCAAGTTGCCCCAATAGGTCGGGTTTCCAGCCAGAGCCAGGACTGCGGTTGGGCCGACTCTCTCCTGCGAAAACTCCGCTCCTTCCTTACCGGCTAAATTCCTTTTCCAAGATCTGTTCTCAATCATTTACCTTTCTCTCTTTCTTTGTTTCTTTGTTTCTTTCTTTCTCTTAATTTATTCTTTGCTCCCCTTTCTTTCTCTGCATTTTTTCTTTCCTTCTCTTTCTCTGTATTCATTTTTCCCTTCTCATCTTCTGATCCTTTCTTCTTTCTTCCTTAATTCATTGTTTTTCTCATTTTTCCTTCTTTCTTTCCTTATTATACAATTTATTCTTTGCTATTTTCTTTCCTTCTCAGTGCTTCCCTTCCTCTTGACCGTCTTCCCTCGTCTTTCTTGTTTGTCTCTATTTCGATGGGCTCTGTGAGAGGAGAGAATCAGGCTCGGTCGGTTGCATCCCTCCCCAGCCGGCTGCTCAGGCTTGGAATTGACCTTCTCCTGCTTTCAGTCTTAATTCGGCCTCTCACAAGGGAAGTGTAGGGCTTCGGCAGCCAGAGGCCAGGCCTTAACAGTCGCCATTAAAGGAGAAACTGACTCGGATGGCTCCCTGCAGCGCTGGTTCCAGGGCTCAGGTACCTTCAACCTCCCCGAAGAAGCCTTGTTCACCAGGCCTATCTTTAGAGAAGAATTAGCTTCATCTTTGTGTTGACTTCCAGAACTGAACAGTGAAGTAACCACAATTTGAGCCCAATTGATTTCGCTAAGGCTGCAGTCAGGGGAAATGGAGGAGTGGGGTGCTGTCAGTCCCAGGTGATTCAAGGAGCAGATCCAAGGGCTTGCTGGTGGGCTTAGTAGCCCAAGGCCATGTCCAGTTGGGCACCTTTGTTCTCTGAGCTCCCAGCCTGCAGCCCTGCTGGCCATCCTCCTTCTGTCCGGCAACCACAGCAACCTCTGCGAAAGAGGAATTTCTTTGGCGTTTTAAATTCTTTCTTCAAACTCACTGTAGACTTAGCGGGAGGCAGAGCTGTGGGTACAGAGAGACCCTCCCAAATCCCAAATCTGTGGTCTGAATCAAGCTTACGGGTTTCCACTTTAGGCAGTGGCTTGAGAGTGTGTGCAGGGTGTGTGTGTGTGTGTGTGTGTGTGTGTGTGAGAGAGAGAGAGAGAGAGAGAGAGAGAGAGAGAGAATGATGCCTGCAGTCAAACAAGAGGGCATGATGGGGGAGGTCTGGTCCTGCTGACATTGGTAGTCCCCAAAGCTGGGTTCAATGTGGGCCTCAGAAAATATTGACCTCAATCTCTAAGCCTTATTTTGCCTTAGGCTGAGCAAGGCAGCTCCAGATCCATGCCACCCCCCCACCCCCACCGCTAGCACCCCAGAGCCTGTCTTCTTAACCTCCCCAAATCTCGAAATTTCATTCATAGCAAAAACAAAACTTTAAGTTTCAAAAAAAAGGGGGAGGTGGAATCTTGTAAAACTTTTATGCCAAGCAAACTTATAAAAACTTCCGGGTGATGCCTTTCCCAAAGGTTTATATGAATAATAAAGAGCGTAGTCGCGTGCTCAGGGTTCTGTGGGGCCATGGGAAGGGCAGGCTCAGCAAACAGCACAATCCAGCCCTGGGGCACCAGAAAACCCCAGGGACTGCCCCCTTGAGGGAATATTGGCCCTTCAGATTCCCGAGAGAGGGAAGGGGTGGTGCCCTTGACTCCCTTGAAGTTCAAAGTTCCTCTTTGCTCTGGACAGAAAAGTCCTCTCTCTGCCTTTAGACCACTTGAGAAATTAGCCCCAGGTAGCCTGCCCCTCTCTGGTTGAGAACTGGCTCCAGGTGTCCCCGAGTCTGTTCACCTTTCAGATATCTGGTCTGCAATTCTCGGAGCAGAGCTCTCCAGCCTCTCCCTCTGGGATACCTCGCCCCGCACCCATGGGCTTTCTCTGAGGCTCTCGGTAGGCTCCTGTGAGCCATCTTCCAAGGGGCCCTGGCATCATCATCATTTCCCAGCAACCTAGGCTCTGAGTGACAAAGAAACCCCAAACCCAAGGCTGGCCCCAACCCATTTCTCTTTTCAAGTCCCCCCTGGTTCCTCCTGCACCCCCAAAACCCGGAGTAGGAGGGGGAGGGGCTCAGAGTGCTCTCTCTCAGCCCACACCACTTAATACCCTTGTAAACTCCCACGTGCGCTATAAACTTGGATTTTTACAACCAACATTCCTCCTTAGCTCCAGGAAACTTTGAACTCGGCCTCGGGGTTTATTTACTGGGGGTGGGGAGTGGTGGCAGGGAAAGGGGGTTGGGAGCTGGGAGCTGAGAAAGACTAGAGAAGGGGGAACTGCTGGGCAAGGGGGTAATGGACTGGGGGTCTGGGGAGTGTTGGGGGTGCCAAGACCTTCCACTACCGGTTTGTTTACTATTTAGGGCGGAAGCGTTTTCTAACACAGGCCAGACTGGGTCGTTAAGGGCGAAATGAAACTGGGTTTAGAGGCCCGGGGGGTGGGGTGGGGGGAACGCTTTATGGCGGCGTCTAGACGGGGATCTTTTGTTCCAGGGCAGCGCCGTGGCTGGAGGGGATTACCCGCAGAAGTTGAGCCCAGAGTGGTCCTGACAAAAGGGTGTTGGACACCCCCAGGGTCCGAAAGTGGGTTTGTTAGGGAGACAGGAACCCCCCCCCCCCTTTTCCCCTTATTTTTAGAAGATCACCAAGGACTGGCAGGTTCCTGGGCCTAGGGTCACAGCAGCTTTGTTTTTCTTTCACTATGACTCCCCCCAGCCAACCTTCGGAAACCCCCCCTGGAGTCCGGGACCTTTTCTGGGTTGCACATTGCAGGCAACATGGTAGTTGAGGATTTAAAATATTTTTCTCCAAAATCAGGAGTCTTTGAAGATTAATATCTTGCTTTATAACGTCTTTGTTGTACAGAGTTATCTTCATGTTATTTTATTGGAAATGAGGCCAGCAGGCCAATACTCCTGGAAATGACTAGTAGATAAACACCTAGAAAAGTCACACGCACGCACGCACTCATACACAGAAGTTCCTCAGCTGCATTCCTGCTGATCACCAAACACTGCCAGTAGCTACACACCACAGAGGACACAGCCCTAGGTGTGCATGTGGTCAGGTTTACTTCATGCTACAGGGAAAGCCTGCAAATGCTATTCTTTCTCATGTGTGCCCATAGGCACATTGACTTAAGCATATTTGTGTGTGAGCACATAGGGGAACTGTGGGGCAGCATTTCGTACACAGCTTAGTTTGCAAATTTTGTCTCAAAACCAGATTTTTAAGTTAGAGAGTCCCTAAGCTGCAGGGATTTCAGTCAACAAAAAAGGACGATGGGGACTAGAAGCAATAGTCCATTGTCCTGGCACTGGTGACTTTCCTTCAACAGAATTGCACTGACAACATTTTCTTTGAATTACATAAGAGCAGTTCCAAAGTGGGGGAAAGATACAAGAATTAACCTCAAATCTCTGACCCCAAATAAAGAATGAATTTGTATTGGGATGGCCAGAATGCCCTCTCTGAAAGTGCAGTGGGAGAAGGACTATGGTTATCTTTATGTCTGAAAACATGCATAGGTGTGCCCCGCTGTTCACACAGGTCATGTTCCCTGGTGTCGCACCCCATGGCAACCTGTTAGAAAACAAATCTCTGGGGCTTTCTCCTGGGGACACCAAGTGTATAAACATTAGGGTGGCCCCAGCCTAAGGTATTGTTGTGTCTGTAGAAGCCTGGCCATTTGTGCTTGAGGGGAAAGGGACCCGTCCCACCTTCCCACCCTCAGGGCCAGCTAAGGCGAGAAAAGGAAGGGGGCTGGTTTCTTCTCCTCTTCCCTCCCTCCTTCAAAATTGTATATTAAAAAATCAAATACAGTCTTCTCCCAGAGAGAGAGAGAGAGAGAGAGAGAGAGAGAGAGAGAGAGAGAGAACCCTATCCTCAACCCTACACACTAACTGCAACAGACGGAGACATCTGGCAGGAGGGCAGTGGAGCCAAGAAAATTCCTATAAATTTAAATTTGATGATGGTTACAATTAACTCCACAACAAACGTGTACTTAAACGGAAAGCATTGCCGGGCATTTGGACGCAGCTTGGGCTGCACGTGAGAAAGGAGAGCTTTAAGAGAAGCAGTGGGATATTCTCAGCTTGAGATGGGGAGGAAGCTACCACCACACTCAGGCCCCTGCCCCTGGAGAGGGGGTGGGGTGCAACCCACCAGCCCTGGCCTACCTCACCACCGCCCATCCACACCACCAGGGCTCTGCCTGCGCCTCCTCCTCCTCCACCTTGGGAGCACTGAGGGTTTTAAGAGGAGAGAGGCTAATAAAAGGGTCAAATAAAATCATAATATTGAACAGAATGAAATATCTTTATTTGCCACCATAAGAATTTCACAGCAATCCCTCTGGGACAGAAGCAGGGTGGGGATTGCACATGTACACGCACTCACGCACATGGAGAGAGGTGGGTGCTTAGAATCTCATTCCAGGCCAGTCCTCCCCCTATCCCCTCAGGGTAGAAAGAAACGCTTGCGAAATTTATTTACAAAAATTCAGGCCCCAGCATGGGGGAGGTGCCCAGTCCCATCTCCTTACTGCTTCACCCACACCAATCTCTTTTTCCTTTAAAAAAAAAAAAGTGGGGTGGGGGAGAGGGGGGTAACAGTCTAGGGGGTAACCTGCCTAGACTATAGCTATAAACCTATGGAGTGGGGCACGGCTTGGAAAAAGGTTGGGAAACCTCAATGCACCAGTGAAGAAATTCCAAAGGAGGGCTCTACACATTCACAGGGAGAACAGCTAGGCTCGGGCGGGGCCTGGGCGCAGACGGAGGTAGGACACGGACTTTGCACACCTAACACCAGGTCGAAGGTACAGACATTTCACAGCAAGGCAGGATCACATTCAGCTGCCCCCGAGCAGGGGGGCAGGTGGGGCGGGGGCTGGCAGCCCCAGACGTCTCCGGTCGCGGACGCGGCCTTGGAGCAGATAGATCTGCTCACTTGCACGAGGGAAAGCGTTCAGTTCCAGGATTGTTCGGCTCCGGCGCCACGGCTCTTGCCCCTCCCCCGCCGACCCGAGCAGCGAGACCTCGTCGCGAGGTGTGTTTTCTCTTAAATATAGTCTTGGCCTCGGCGCCAGGGGTGTCCACGCGCCGGGGTTCAGCCGCTCCCCGTCACCCTCCTTCCAGGCCCCGGCCCGTCCCGGGGCGAGAGTCAGGCTGGAGGTGCGGGAGCTCCGGAAGGAAGTGCGGGCCGCGGCCCTGGCCACAGTCCAGTTTTCCACCCGCGGAAAGAAGGCGAGTTGGAAAATAAAAAATAAAAATAAAATAAAATAATCTCCCCCTTTCCCTCTCCCCAGAAAGGGCCCGGCCTGCGGTTACAGCAGAGGGTTCCCCGAGAAGTACTGCAGCCGGTCTCTGCTGAGTTTTTTTTCCTTCATCCTCCGGTTCTGAAACCAAATCTTCACTTGCCGATCCGTCAGGTTCAGCATCCGGGACAGCTGCAGCCGCTTCTCTTTGTTGATGTACACGTTGAAGAAAAACTCGCGCTCCAGCTCCCGGATCTGGAATTTGGAATAAGGGCAGCGCTTCTTGCGGGTGCGAGGGGCGTCTGGAGGGGAGGGGGCAGGTGTGAGGAGAGGGGGAGAGAGACACGTGAGACCCGGGCGACCCCGGCCCCCGAGCGCCCGGCGGCCGCGCTCCCAGCCCCGCCGCGGGCCGCCCTCCCGCCGGGCCGGCCGCCTCTCCCCGCGGGCGCAGCGCTGGGACCGCCGCGAACCTCCGCCAGGTCCAGCCGGTCCCCAACCCGGGCCACGCGGGACCCCCGCCCAACGGGCGAGAGCCCCGGCTGGTGCAGTCTAGGGAGAAGGCGGCCTGCGGGGGCCCAGGGCACCCCGGCCCCGTCGGCTCAGCCGCCGGCCTCGGCCCTTCCTCTGTCCTCCCGGGGGTTCGGGAAGCGCACCGTCCCTCCCCCAAGAACGGGGGGCGGGGGGCGCGGAGACCGAGCGCGCGGAGTGAGAGCGGGAGAAACAGCGGGAGGTGGAGGGCGTGAGCCAGCGGAGCGCGAGGCACCGAGGACGCCCCGAGCCGCTCCGGGGCCCTGCGCTCCGGGCGCCTGGGCCGCGCCTCCCCAGGCGCCGGGCGGGGCGGGCGCAGAGGCCGCGGAACGCAGGGAGTCGCCGGCACCCAGGCCTGGAGCCCACGGCGCCGAGAGCCGCCTCGCCCCGGCCCTCCGTCGCCGCTGACCCCGAGTGACTCCGGGCTCTGCTCAAGGGCCCCCAAAACACAGTGTGAACGTTTCAGAGTTAGTTTTTAGAAGAAACGGAGCAGCCCCGGCCGGCCTCTCCGGCCCCAGATTCTGCTCCGCCGCCTCTCTCTCCACCACTCCCCCTCTCGGAGTTTCTCCCCGTCTTCCCCTCGCCCTCCCCTTCCCCCTCCACCCCTCCCCTCCCTCCCACCCCTCGGCGGCCCGGCTCCCCGTCCTTCCTTAAATGCTCCTCTAAGTTCACGATCAAAGTTAATATTGCCCGCGATGGTGGCGCTTTTAAAAATTTCACAGACGGAGGGAGATAACGGGGAGGGGGGGCTCACCCGGCTTTCTCTAAAGCGCCCCTCTCCCTCCCTCCCCACCCTTTCTCCATCGTAAAAAGTCGAGTCGTTGGGAGAGAGGGCTTTGTAGGTTATAATAAAATCCTTTGAATGCTTATAAAACTCCACATAAAATCAGACTGACCCAAAACGCGAGGCCGCCCCCGGTCCCCTCGCCTCCCCCCTGAGCTCGCCCTCCTCCCTCCCCCGCTGCCCGCCTGGTTCCCGGCCGCGGCTACCTACTGGGGGCGGCTCCCTTGGCCGGCTCCTTGGCCGCCGAGTGGGTCGAGCCGGACGAGCTGGGGTTCGTGTTTTCCTCCTCGGCCTCGGCCTCGGCCCCCGCCTCGGCTCGGGACCCCAGTCCCGAGGCCGGGGGCACCTCGGGCTCCCCCTTGGCCTCCCCCTTGCCGGGGCATGGGGGCTCGGGAGGCGCGTCGCCGCCGCCGCCGCAGTAGGCGTTGTCGAAGAAGCGGTCGAAGGCTTGGGGCAGGACGCTGTTCTTGTTGACGGAGGAGTAGAAGCCCGCGGGGGCCGCGTGCGGGGCGCTGGGGTGGTGGTGGCCGCCGTAGGAGCCTTCGTTTTTCATGAGGATCTCGGTGACGGTGGAAGGAGGCAGGCACTCCCGGTGCATGAGCTCGTCGGCCGCCGCATAGCAGGAGGAGTAGCTGTTGCGGGGGTGCCACTTGCCGGAGGGCTCCAGGCCGTAGGAGACCTCCCGGACCGGGGGCACCTGGGCGGAGTAGGGGTAGGAGATCTGCCGAGAAGGGGCCTGGGGCAGGAAGGAGGAGACCGTGGAGAACTCGGGCATGTAGTAAGTGCAACTGGGCAGATAGAGGTTGGAGGCGCAGCTCCCTCGCTCCCCGAAATCGGCGCCCCTGTCCTTACGCGACGGCGAGCAGAAGTTGCCCAGGTTGACCGAGTTAAACATCGTTCTCTTCTCCTGCCGGCTCCGGGTGGAGGTTTTGGACCCGGTCTAGCGAGGGGGGAAAATTTGGGAAGGCGAGATGACGCGTTATCCGTCTTAGTCTCTCTCCCCGAGCACGTGATCCAAAGTAGATATTGTCATATATCAGTTCGGAGCACTTCGCAGACGTAGGAGGGGTTCTCTCTTAGGTAAGATGGGGACGTTCAGGCGATTGGTTTGCAAACACCGCAGAAACATTATGAAAATCAATTGCAGATTTGTATTCGTTTTTTCTCTCTCACTCCCCTCCTCTCCATTCCACAGAGCGAGCACAGGAGGAGAGAGAGGGTTAGGGTGGGGTGGGCGGTGGGATGGGCAGGGGCGGTGGCTGGGAGGGGGTAAATGTATTTTTCCTAGCTGCTGCTCTCTTTTCCCAGGATTGGGGGAAGGAGGAGGGCTCTCACGCATGGGGTTCTAGCCTCCTCCCCTCCGTCAGCAGAAGCTAGGATGGGGATGAGGACCTCTTTCCCCACTGCCTGATCCTGCCAGAGATGTTAATCCTTCACCCCCAACTCTCAGAGACTCGGAGCCCGCCAGCCGGAGAGGGGCCAGTGCCTACTTGGAAGAGTTGGAATAAATCAGTTCTTTTTCCCGCCGGGGCTGGGTGTCAAGACTACCTTTTCCCTTTGGAGAGACTCCTCAGAAGAGTATCTGAAGTTTCTCCAAGGTGAGGCAGCCCAGTAGCAAGCCAATGTTCCAACTTTGTCTGGCTCGCTGTGCTGCGGCAGCTAGGGACTTAGATTAGTCATAAAGGAGTGGAAAGCAGTGCGCCAGCCGCCCAGCCGGTGCCTGGCAAAGTCTGGGAAAAACCTCCTCTAATGTTGTGTTAAATATTTAGTATGAGAGAGTGGCCCTGGGTGAATATTTCATGCCTGACTTTATTGTCAATCAATGCACAGAAAGCTACATCCACCGTGGATTTTTTTAAATCTCAAACCCCACAGAAAAAGGTTGGAATGAGTGCCATGTATCTTCTCTAGGGGTTGGGGGCTCAACCTCAGCCTGGGGGCTGAAAAGAAGACCTATGCCGGGTTCCGGAAGGATATGGTTGCAGGACTAGGCTTGGGGCTCTTATCCTCAGATGATTTGGGACTGAGAGGTGGGTGGTGTGGCAGATTCGGGTCTCCAGACAGACCAGCAGGGCAGTGGAAGGGAGCTGAGGAACCTGGGCTGGCAAGGCAGTGCCTAGGGCCACTCCCTCGTGGAAGCTCCCAGCCCAGCTCCCAGGGGCCACAGCCAGGCCTTGGTGCCGCCTTCCTGTTACTCAGACTTGCCCTGCCTTCTTCCACCATGTCTGCCAGCCTTCTGGGTGGCTGTGGCCCAAGGGGTGGCCTCAGTGGTTCTACCCTCCCTTGCCTCCCATCCCTCTGGACACCACAGGACACATTTGGTCAGCTCAAAACCACTTTATTGAAAGGTTCTGGACTGGGTCCAAAGGACTGGAGCAACTGTCACGAGCAGAGAGCAACCTTGGATCCAAGGAGGAGCTGTCAGAGCATGATTTGTTCTGCTAGGAGGGGAGGAACTGAAGCCCCCAAAAGACTCAGCTCATTGCACTCAGGAACAGCCAGGAATGACCCAAATTATCTTTACACCCAAATTTGGATTAGAATTTGTTTCCACTTTTAAAATATCATTTGGATTTGATTTTCCTTGCTGAGCAGGAGGAGGTACTGAGGCCCCAGAACCAGATGTGGAAGACACAAACACAGTGCCTTGTCCCCAAATACAACCCCCCCAAATCTACTCCTTCTTCCCCCTCCTGCCTTCTCAAATTTGTTCAGTCTTTAGAGCAGCGTCTGGGATGGTACTGCCTCCACCGTGGGTCTCATTCTTGGGGTGGCTCTGGAATACCCAGGGATAAGACTCTGGCACCCTCTGCCCATTCATCCATCGCTGACTAAAAGGCCCTTCTTTTGTCCTGACTAGATCTTAACTGAAGGCAAAGAGGAACTAGATTGGGGCTTTGCAGAAATGTTGGACTGCTTCATTAGTAAGGGGTTACAAAGAGAAAAATCTGTTGCTTTTCCTCCTTTTTTTAAACTCCTTTAATAGGGTGATTTCTCTATAAATAAGGGGCTGCAAAAAGAAAAATCTATTGCTTTTCCTTCTTTTTCTACCCCCTTTATAGGGTGAGCTGGGACCAGCGTTTTTAATTATAATGATCGGGAACTGTGGACTATGGCCTTTATGGGGTTCATACTGACCTCATTAAACCTGAGTTTATAGAAGGCAAAATGTTCCCCAAACAGTGATAGGCACCAGCAAGAGATACCACTATTCTTTGCAGAGATGTGGATGAGGGTTCAGAGTCTCAGCTTTGGATTTCCACTTTCTCCCAAGGTCCTACTTTCTTCCCCATCCTGGCCTCCAGGGCAACGTGGGGCCCAAGCCCCCAAGGCAAATTCTGCACCGCCAGGGCCGACAGTGGGGAGGGGGTGTGCTTCCTGTGAGGAGACAGCTGTGGACCTGAGCACTTGAATTTGACCACCAAAGTTTATTCCAGGGCCACCATAAAAGTGAGTCAGGCAGCTGCAAGTTGCTGCTGGCAGCTCTATTTCCTTGAAACAAAAAAGAAAGACAGAAAAGAATGTCCAAGGAGTTGATGTCCAGGAAACTCTAGGGTCTCCCAACAGAGGCTTCTGAAAATAATATTCTTCCTCCTAAAAGTAAGGCATCAAGTTCCTTTTTTTTTTTTCCCTCTAGATTTAGTCTGACTTAAATTTTCAACAACTTAAAAAAAAAAATCCCAGCATCTGGAGGTTGGTGCTGAAGTCAAGGAGAAAAGGCCCTTGCCACTGAGGTCAGCAAAGAATTGATTGTCAAAAATGCCCATGATATGGGCTATGGACCTCGACTTCCCTGCCTGGCCCCAGGTCCAGAGTGCTCCAAAACACAGACTGAGCTGCCTGCTCCAAGCTGCACCCCAGGGCATCAGTACCACCCACAACAAGAGACGTATCTGTGGCCCCAATTCTGTTCCCAAGAACCTAGTAAACCCCACTGTCTGGAGTCGAGGTGGCTTTTTCCTTCTCATCTCATAGGTGCCTGGAGCCCCTCCACCATCCTGGGGTTCCAGCTTTCACGTGAAATCCTCCTCCTTCTTCTCATGGTCATCCTGCACCCCCCCCCTCCCCCAGGACTCTTGTTGGCCTCAGTAAGTACTGCCTGCCTGCCCGCTAGCAGGCAGCTGCGGTCTGGGTAGCTGCCGAGGTGCTCTGGCCACTGGCCAGGGCTACAAACTCCAGCACGCTTCTTTTCAACACATGGACACCAGAGACAGCTTCAGAAGGGGGCAGTATCTCCCACATTCCCGCCTGGGAGACCCCAGTCAGCATCCTCCATACAGCCCAGGCTGCCTGGCGGCTTGACCACCTCCTCCTGCTGTCTGGACTCTAGAATGGGCTGTGGAAGGGAAAGGGGCCCACCCCACCGACCTTGAACTGGGAGGAAAACCAGGGAGGCAAAAGGGGCTGGTAGAGCTGTGGTGGGCTTGAATGTAAATTTGGTCCCCGCTGGGTAGAATCAATAAAAAGATAAACAATAAGCACATGGACAACACTCTCAGCGATTCAGAAGCTGGCTGCCAAGGATGCACCCGCATTAGAAACCGGCTGGCATCTTTTTGCACATATTTCTCTTTCTTAGAGCAATACTGGCTGTTTAATAATCCTCTTAGTATGCTTGGGGATTTTCAGGCCAGTCGTTTATTCTGCACTGGGGACACCTCCCACCCCATCTAGGGAACTAGAAGGGGATAAGACCTCTGGGTCCTGGCCCCTTCCTCTCCTCAGCCCTGGCCATCACCCCAAGCCCCAAGCCCCAAGTCAGACCACCTAGACAGAAGGATGCTGCTCCTCCGCCCCCCCCATCCCCCCAGGATAAGGGAAGGGAGAAGGGCAGCTCCTCTGCCCCTGAAGCCCCACCCACCTTTCTCAGCGGAGGGATTGTCCTGGGCGGCTGGCAATGCGACCCCGTTTCTCCCCATAAAAGTCCCATTTTACGAGCCCGTTTCACTGGCCCCCTCACCAAATGCTCTAAAATGAAGGAAATGTCTTAAAAGCAGTCTGGAAATGGAGCAACTACCTTTGGATCTTGGTTTTCCAAACCCAATTGCAGCAGCACAGAAAATGCCTTTTTTTTTTTTTCCCCTCCGCCGGATTGCCCTGCTGGGCCGCTGAATCTGGGCTCCCGGTGGAGCGGTGAAGCGGAGGCCCCATTGGACGGGACACCCACCATTCCCGGACTTTAGCGCCTACTTAGGCTCGGACCCAGTTCTCCAGATCAAAGTGAGCTCTCGGCATGTTTATGAGATCAACTCAGTGGCTCTTTACTTGTAATCAGATGCCTGGGTCGAAAATGCAAAAGGGAACAGCCCATCAAACCAAAAAGGAAAAGGAGGGAGAAAGAGAATTCAGGTGACACATAGCAAGAAGATTCAGTCACCAATAAAAAAGGCCCTTTGCCTGCATCAAGAATGGTTTGTGGGTCTGTCCCAGCCTCCAGGCCCTCCCATCTGCCTGCACATTTCACCCTATTTCCGGAGCCAGAAAGCCTAAAACTCCCCTGTTTTCTGAAGTTTGATTCAAAAGCTTCCACAGTGTGGACACGCCACCTGAGGCCAGCGTGACCGTCTGCACTCCCTAGCCCCAGTGTGGAAGCAGCCTTCTGCTCAGGATTGAAAAGTCTTTCCCATTTTGCAGCTTTCTTCTCTGAGGTCCCTGGGCACTAGGGCCAGAAGTTGAGTTACAGGAAGATTTGCCAGAGATTTATCGCTGGCCCCAAACTTGGAAAGCCTCATTGTCATAAACAGCCATCTATTGTCTAGACTTTTATCTCTGGGTATGGATCGTGCATTATTGAGGCTCGGGAGACACGGGCCTGGTTCTGTGGGGTGTGTGTGCAGCTCAGTGCTTGCTCCTCCCACCAAGGGTTTCTCTGGTAGGGTTAGGAGTGTGCTGGGCAGGCACACCTGAGTGTCCACGGTGGGGACCCGACATGGGGAAGGCCTCTTTGTGCCTGGGAACATTCTGGTGCATGTACTTGTGTGTTGGATGAGGATTTGTCACGGTGTGTTTTGTTTCTAGGGCATTTTAAGTGTTCCTGTCTGGGCTTTTGCGGGTTTTATGAACCTGCATCTGCTTGGCCGGCCTGTTTATGTCCCTTAGAAACAGATCATCTGGTGTTTTTCAATCTTGGGGCCCATTGTGTGTGTGTCTGCCTCTCTGAGGAAATGGGCTTGGGTGATACCTTTCCAATTTTGTTCCTTCGGATTCCTCCACCCACCCTCAAGCAGACCCCTGCCTCGCCTCCACCAGAGTGTCTGACCCTGCCCCACTCCCTGTAAGTCCTGAAATCTCCCAAGCCGCTACCATTTTCCGTCACAGATACAAACACATTTTGACATGAGACACATTTTGCAGCATGAGGTCTGGTTGTCTCATGTTCTCCCACATTACGGGGAAATGTCCCAGCTTCTTAATGCCCTTATTTCCTATTTCCGGGAGCTCTCCTTCCTTGAGGCTAGGGGCATCACAGAAAGGGCCTGTCCAGTCCATTCTGACCTTTTAAAATACTCTCTGCAGAACTCCAGAGAGCACCAAGGAGGGCCTCCTGCTCCCTCACTCCCTTCCTGGGGCTTCCTGGCAGCAAATGTCCAAGCCCTGGCCACCCCCTCAGCCTCTTGAGCCCTGCAGTGGGACCTTTGCCTGGATTAATGTTTGTGGGAGAGACAATTATCACCTTAGATCTCAGGGTCAGACGCTGTTTTCGAAAGCTAGGATTCTTAACACCAGCAGAAATAACCAAATCCTCCCCTATGTTTTCCATTAGCAGAACATGGGGTGGGTGGGCTCCACTGACCACCCTTACTGCTCCCCACAGTTCCTAACCCGGCCTTAGGCCCCAGTCCGGTCCCTTAGGCGCCCTCAACTAAGTAGGCAAAAGGGAGGGGAAGGATCCCAGAGGCTGGTTTTCAGTTGAAAGGGGTGGAGGCAACAGCAATTAGGGGTTTGTGGGGCATCAGATTTACCCAGAAGCCCCCACCATTGCTTCTGAGCACCCTTCCCTTCGTGGCATTAAAATTCCCATTTAAAAAGCTATGGTTAGACTTGAAAAGGGTTCCTGGGGCGCGGAGCGGTGAAAACAAGCCGTGAGGTCCAGGAAAAAGGACACCCCACCCCACATTCATATTCTTCCTCTCTCGGTCTCTCCCTCGGTCTCAGCCCTCGTGCACCCTGGAGGGGAAGGATCAAGGATTCCACTTCAGGCTCCTTTCTCCCAGCGCCTTAGGTTGAGCCTGCCCGCGGCCCACAGCCCAGGCGCTGCCGCCTCTCCCCTCGCCTCGCCTTGCCTCTTGGGAGCTCACTTTCCCTCGGGCGGGCCAGCTGCGGCGTCGCTTTGCTGTCTCTCCCGGTCTCCCTCCATCCCTGCCGCTCCCCAACCTCTCAAACCAGCAAACATCTAATAGACTACTTTGCTCCGCACCCACGGCCCGGCGGAGCGGATTCAGCGCCCGGGCACCGCTCTTGACGCGGGCGTGCTTGGCTCCCACGCGCGCGGGGGGCAGCCCCCTTTGCTGGTTGCCGGATTAAAACGCCTTTCTCTCCCTTTCCTGCGTCTCGCCCTTTCTTTCAGACTCTGGTTCTGAGAAATGAATTAACCCAAGTCTCCTGCCTCATCGTCCCCCAATCCCGCCCCGCGCTGCCTCACTGCTCCTTACCGAGTACACCGCCTTGTTTTCAGAAGGAAACCTTAATAGACATGTAAGCTGTAAATGAACTTTTCTTTGTGACGGCTACTTTGCTCTCCAGTGCTTATGTCCTGCTCCGCTTCGAGGAACGGATTTAGAAGTCTGCAGTAGGGGAGAAGGGGGAGTGGAGAGAGCCGGAGCCCGGAGGCGCAGACGGAGGCGAGAGACGCGGTGGACGAGAGAAGTGGAGAGAAAAGAGGCGTCTGGGTGGAGAAAGGAGGGAGAGAGGGAGGGAAGGAGGGAGGGAGGGAGGGAGGGAGGGGGCCCAGCTGGCAGGAGCGGAGCCAGAGAGAGAAAGGGAGAGAAAAGTTTCCCCGCAGTCTTCATTAGCAGACTTCTCTGTGAGCTGCTTCCCTAGCCAGCGGAGCTCACCCCCAATAAAGGAAGGGGGGGTCCCCTTTCTTAAGACCCCAAAGAATTCAGTGTTTACAAGATCAGAAATGCCATGGCCAAGTCTTGGCAGAAAGAAAGGCTGAGATGGAGGACCGTCACTTTCCATATAAGGTACGATGCTAACTTGACCTTCACTTTGTCACAGAGCCCCCCGCCCACGCAGACTCCTGCAGGCAGCCAGGCAGAGCGGGAGCCCAGGCGGACCCTGGCTTCTGCCTCCCTCCTCCCTTCCTTTCTTTTTCATATCTCTCTTTTCTCCCCTTTTTTCATCCCCATCCTCCCCCCCCTCATTTTCTTCTACCTCTTCCTTTTTATTCCCTTACTTCTTTCCCACGCCTTCTACTGTTCCCCTCCTTAATCCCTTTCTTTCACTCATTCATTTCCCTCGTGCTTGCTGGTTTCATGGTTTTTCTTGATTCTCTCTTGCCTAGCTCTTTACTGGAATCTCTTCTTCCTCTCTCTCCCACACTCTTCTGTTCTGGTCTTTCGAATCCCAGAAACAAAAAAATCTATATGTATATATTTTAAATTCTTTTCTCATCCCTACCTCAAATGATCTCCACAGCTATAGCCTGGCTTCTGCCCCCATCCACATGTCCCTGGGGAGGAGGGGCAGGAAAGAAGGCCAGTTTGGGGTCAAAGGGGCCCAGCGACCAGTTGGGGATGACAGTGAACTTCTTTTTGGTAAGACCCTGGTTTCCTCTCACTGGCCTCACCTGCATAGTCTCCATGACCCTAGTGAACTTGATCAGGGATCGGAGAGCTAAGGCCTTGATTAGGGATGGGGGTGGTGGTGGTTGGGGAGAGCAGAGATCACTGCTCCTGAGACTAAAGAGGATTTAAATACCAAATTGTTGTTTGTCCTTCTCTGAGTTCTTAGCCCCTAAAATCCTAAAGATTTCTCTTAAGACATCTGGGGATGAAATTTAGAGAATTAGGGATTTTTGGAGATTCACACACACATAAAAACAGGAATGAAAAAGACTATTGGGGCCACTCTACCTCAGCTCTTGCTGCCTCCCAGGCTCCAATAGAGCCACCGACATTAACTCTAATCATGTCTTGTGAGGCTATAAAATAAATATTAGTGATACCCCTGTAATTGTCTGTTATTTGCTTACCTGTGGTAATTACAATAGTAGATGAGACAGGTCTATGCAGAAAAAGGAAAGCCAAGTAAATTCCTCAAAAATGAAACTGTTTCACTGAGGCCTTCAAACTCTCTCATCCCTTCTTCAGTAGGCTCCAGAATCTCTAAGCTCCTGCCTAAGACTTCTTTAGTTTAAGAATAGCCATCTTGTCGGGGATAGGATGATATTGGAGATCCTACCACCTCTTTTTACTCTATATCCCATACACCCCCCTCTTCTGCAAAGATACCACAGAGGATCAGACAATAAAAGAGAAATGCTTTCTCTCTGTTCCCCTACAATTATCCGGATAATTGCATGAATTCTTTGAATGCTGCTGTGTAGTCAGGGTTGGGATTTCAGCAGGAAGTGCTGGGGAGAGAATTCCAAATGGGGGAAGCTGGGAGAGTCCTGGTTCTTACATTCCCAGACTTTATAGTTCTGTCTAGTGTTACATCGTTTCTTCAGGCAAAGATCTTTGTTCGCCTTCAGTTATATTTCTCCCTCCCCCCTCCTTTTCTCTTTCTCTCCCTCCCCCCTACTTTGGCCCCTTTAAAGGAGATCCAGATCATCTTCTGCTTTTAATACATGACTATAAAAGTAAAATTAATCCCCCCTTGCCCTTTAATATCAATATCTCTCCGTTAAGTATGCACATTGGTGAGAATAAACATAATTAAGTGCTGCAACCCAACCCAGCAATTACCCAAGGTATCCCCCCACTGGGTTTGGCTTATCTGGGGGTGTTCACTCTGCAGTGAGATAACCAGGGGGGTGTTTGTATTGTTTTTTATAAGCTCCTTGGGTCCTGAGTCAGCACCAACTTGGTAGAAAAAGCAACCATGAAGCCAGAGAGAGCCACAGGAGGGAAGAGAGCACCAGACCAGCCTGAGATGCACCGCGGGGAGAAATGCAGAGAAAGGAAACGGCAGCAGGTCCCTGAACAAATGCGGCAGAGGGCAAGAGAGGCACTCATAGACAGAGGTTTATATATTTTTATTTAAAGGATTTGTTAAAAACTGAGGGCTTGATGAAGAAAAGGGAAAATTCAGGGAAGGAGAGGGGAGCGAGAATTATCCAAGCCACAGCATGAACGCCCCAGAAGGGAAGAATGGCGCCCCGGCACGGAGCAGCTTCTTGGGTCAGTGCTGTCCTGAAGACTGCTGGGCTGGGTTCTCCAAGCCCCCACCTCTCCCTCTCCGGGCCACCAGGGCTTCCTCGCCCTCCTTATCATCTTCATCTTTATGACGAGCCTTGTTAACAAGACCAGCAAGCTGGCCGAGCAAATCTATCTCAGCCACCCGCTCAGCCAAGCAGCATCCGGTGGGGCGGGGAGGGGGGGGAGGACTGGCAAGGCATTAATTAATTGATTCCTTTGGACAGTAAAATATGGCCGCGTCTACACAGAACCTATGGACTCATAAACAATATCTCTGCTGGGTGTGAGCGCACTGCTTCTCAAAAGAATTTTCCATAGGCATGTGTCATGCAGTCCTGGATCTTTAGCAGCTAAAGAAAGACCCACATGGGACTAATTTTTAGGGGGCCAAAACAGAGTCTCCTCACTGCCAGGAAATGCTGTAAGTTACTACTGCCTCTCAAAAAGCATTGAGAGTGGGTTTTGTTGAAAAAAACTGGGATTAAGGGATATAATTCCCCTGCTGTCGGTGTAGACTCCACCAAAGTTAAGGGTGGGAACAGGAGCTGAGGCACTGGACAGGCCAGAACAAGATCCGGGGTAGCTGGGAGGGAGTAGGAGTGCTCTGGGATTTGAGAAGGGCATAGAAGAGGTTCAGTGTTTGCTCCATGCTGCTCCCTAGATTTAGATTAAAAAACTTAAAAAATTTAAATTCAAATAACTCTTCATTTTCAGAAGCTCTCCAGTGCACAGCACATACCTGGGACCTGCCGATTCGCTCAGCCTGCCCGTTACACACCTCTCCGGTTGCTGCATTTTCTCTTTCCCCTTCCCTACCCTGCAGCCCAGAGTAACTTTATATTTATGTTAGGTCCAGAAGAACATGTTCTGAGGCACAGGGGATAACCTAATTACATAATGCAAATTCCATACACCAGTGATTATGCAGTCAGACCCTGCTGCAAACAGGACTTAGCACTCTAAATATAGATCCTGACTTCAGACAAGAGATGCAACAGGGAGCCAGAGCTAGGAGACCACTTATATAAATAATGCATGTAGATATTGAAGGTTTTTAAAAGACAGAAATAATAGAAATAAAGTACAGAAAAGAGGCTAGCCAATGGAGATTGTCATTGCCAATGCCTGATCTTCCTACCACTATTGTTTTAAAGATTGCCTGAGAGAAGTGTATTATAAATACGATATGTGAACCCAAAGAATGTTTTCCAGCTGTATTTGGTACACACCATGTATGCAAACATAACTTACAGAATATGTTTTTCATACACTGGATAAATAGGCACTTTGTGTATATATTATAATATGATGTATTTTAATGCAGTTTTATGTGGATATATTACTATCTGGATGTATTTTCTACGCGCTGATTTTATATGCACTATGTAGCTAAATAGATGCAAGACTGTACACTCCCTTTGTAGAATATATGGAAGTGTGCTGTTTACATATGTAAATGAATTTTACATGTGGTGGATATACATGCTTTATGTAATCTTTTTCCAGAAGATTGCTTTTCCATACAATAGCTAGAAGTGCCTCTGTATGTATATTTTCTAGAGAAATGTATTTTCCATGCCCAGAATGTATATGCAATATAGATATCTATGCATTTTAGAAGGTTTCGCTATATTCATACTTGCGTGCATTTTATGGGACATCTTTTCCCTGCCGGTGGTGAGGTCCACCCACACAGACCTGTCTTTGAAGGAAGTTCTCTACTCTGGATCAGGGAAACTGGTGAAGTGGAGGCTGCTCTCCGAGTAACCAGGAAGTGGCTCCGACTCCGGAGGAGAAAACACTCACAAACAGCCGGCTAGTCACACTGAGCGAGATCAAGCCCAAGTCCTCGGCTCCCTTGCCAGGCTCCTTGGGGGCAGAGCCGGCTTCTTGGAGCCTCTGGGCAGAGCCGCTGGGGGTGAGAGGCGCGGCGGGAGGGAGTGGGGACGCCGCGTGCCCAGCGGAGGGAAGGCGCTTAGGAAAAAAGCCTGGTTCCCGTAGCCCCGCAGCGCCTCAGACTCGGGCTGTTCTTCGAGGTCTCCCACAAACTCACAGGGCGTCCTCCAGGCCCGGGCGCTCAGGCACCAGCGGATGAGCCGGACGCGTCTCCGAAGCCTCCGCGGCTCCGGCCAGCAGGGGTCAGCCCACCCCTCCCGGGCCCTGCGGGCCTCGGGTGGCGAGCGGAGCTGCCGGCACTGCGGGGCGGGAGCTCCGCGGGTCCCCCCGGGGCTGGGAAGCGCGCCGGCTCTCCTTGCCTCGGGACACTGGAGCGAACCGGAACCGGGGCCGGGCCGGGCCGGGCGGGAAATTGGACCCGGGCTCTAGCCGCCCGGCCGGCCAGGGTTGGGAGAGGGCGGTGCAGGCGCCCGCGTCATCCCCCAGCGGCCGGTGCGCCTTTGTCTCGGGGGCCTTCCCCGAGCGGGACGCGTGGCGCCGTCTGCAGTATTGCGGGGCGTCCAGGTGGCGCGGGCACTGCCTCACACTTCAAGGTGGAAAACCGGCAACTCGGTCTCAACAGACACGGACGGGCAGCCGCTCCGACCTACGGGCTGGTGATCTACGCGGCTCCGGCCGGGATCCCGGGCCTGCCACCACCTCGAGTTGGATTTCATCGGAATCTTCGGCGCCTCCATGTGCCCGCCTCGCAGAGATGCTGGGAGCTCCCCAGTGTGTTTCCCGCGTGGCCCAGGGCCTAAGAACCGCTCCTGCTTTCCCGGTAATGGCGGGGAGGATGAGCAGGGGCTCCGGTCTGTCCGGAACCTAAACCCCGCGGGTTTGCTTTGTTCGCAGAGCGAGTTGGCTGTCCCCGTTCTGCTCTGGATATGAGCCATCCACCGCGCCAGGTTTCCGGCTGCATTAGTGTCCACAGAACCCGGCTGCCCGGACACCTTCTGTCCACTGCATAGTGACTTTAAATTTCCTGACTGCGTTTATGCCAATCAGAGTGGAGCAGAACTGAGTGGATGATCAGGGCCAAACACACAATTTATTTGGATGGTATAAGCTTACATACAGCAGCAGTAGCAGTATTATTTTCTATCTGAATTATCCAGATAAGTCTCCCCCTTTCTTGGTCCGGAAGACCCAGTAGAGACACAGGATGCTTTGTCTGAAAGTCAGTGGAGTAGACTGTAGTTTGAGACCTTAAACCAGACAAATAGTTGCAAAATAGATGCAATCTTCGCTCAGATCAAGAGCTCAAGCGTTGTGCCCTAAATATTTGCGCTGTGTCTCAACCATGACCTTCTCTTTGGCCAGGAGACACAAGGCCTTGTTTTCCAGCCCTTGGGAGGAGATTATGGTGTCTTTCCGTCACTGACAGCTCCCTCAGTTATTGAGTCTGGCGGTGGGGGTGGGAGACTGCGTAGACACCACCCAACAAGATCTGTTCTCTCTCAGATCTGCAGTATCTCAGAATAAACCCAGGGAATATATTAGGGGCCAGTTATTCCTGGCCTCCCTAAATTTCTTCCTTCCCTTCTAGCCAGAAATGTCTTCACTGTTAACTTCCTGTATAGATGGTCCCTGGATTCATAGGGATTCAGACCCTCCTTCCCGCGTTATGCAGATCCAGGCACAGCCACCCATTCCCTCCCTCAGCTCCTGGCTGCCAGACACTATTTTGTTCCCAGCCTTACCCCCAGTCTGTAGGGCCTTTGTGTGAGTACCCTCAAAGCTTGGGATCATCTTCTTCCTGCCTGAACCCCTCAGTTATACAAGACAGTTGGGATTAGGGGCAAAGGGAAATGAGGTTTGGTTTAAATTTACCAGTTTTACTAGTTGCAAGAGAGAGGAAAGGAATCTTACTAGTTGCAAGAGAGAGGAAAGGAATCGAGACCAAGTTTTCAGGGCAGAAGGCGTGGTTGCAGGCTGGGCTTGGGTGGGGGGCCCTGCTATTCCGGAGAGGGCCCCAAAGGGTGGAGGGGGAATTTGGAGGAGACTCTATGATTGGAGCCAGACTGTGAAAAAAAAAAAAAAAACCTCAGGGACCAGAGGCTGGGGGTAGAGGCATAAAGAGGGCATTCCACCTACAAGGAAGGGGTGAGGTAGAGGTGCAGAGGGCTCATGCATGCACTCAGCTGGAACCCAGACTCTGCCTGGACCTGGGCCTCTCTCTGGCATGGCCCAGAGGAGGTCATTGGCTGAGAGAGAAGAAGCCAGTTTCTCCAGCTTCAAGTGGTCTGTAGTCCCCTGCCCAGTCTTCTTGCAGTGCACAAAATATGCTCCCAGAGCAAAGCCTTGGAGTTGAATTGTGGACCCACCAAATCCTGCCTGTATCCCACTGTCATCAACTCAGCTCCAACCTGCTTGCACCCCTGCCATGGCTTTGCTTCGTGGAGATCCTGCAGCTCAGACTTTCTTTTCCCAGCCCTGTAGGTAGGTAGTCTCAGCCTCCTCCAACCTGCTCACATTATTTTTACAGCCCAACACTTCTCAGATATTCCTCTCCTCCTCCCCAGCCCATGATCCCCCAATGTTCTCTCTCCTAGTAATTGCTTAGGACTGGAGAGGCCAGCTCATCAACAGATCTTGATTGCTCATATATTTTTGTTACCCCTGAAATTGCTCTTCCTTTATTATTATAATTATTATTTTTATTATTCACCTGTGCTGGAGAAAATAAAGTGGAAAACAGCTAGGAGGCTGAGGATCCCATTCTTTCTGGGCAGAGGCGGCAATTTGTGGGGAACCAGTTTAATTTTTTCTCTAAAAAAAAAATCACATCATCATACAGTCATGTTTTAATTAGTATTATTAATATTAATATGATGAAGTAACTCTGTACAAGGACTATATAAAGGGGAAAACGTGCTAAAGACAGCTGTTTGAATAGGAGGGCGCACTACAGAGAGCTGGGGAGGGAGAGCAGGGAGATCGTCTACCCACAGGGACTACACAAGGTACTAGCAACAGACACTGAGAACAGGACACAGATTGACAGAGAAGTTCACAGAAGTCAAGTTTAAAGCGACAGGAAGAGAATATTGCATACTTTCTCCCTCCACCCTTTGGAAGTCTTCTGGTCTCTCTTCTCTATTAGGCAGTGGGAGTCAGGCTGGAGTGGTGCAGATGGATTCCAGCACCCCAGAGACCTTGAGGTCACAGGAGGGGCTGCATGAAGTGGTACATGGGTGACCAGGCAAAGGGAGAGTGCCTCAGACCCAGCACCAGCAGACTGCTGGAATGGCAGTGGTTGCTGTGAACTTGCACGTAAGTGGAACAAGTTTATGTGGCTGGGGAAGTGTGTCCAATGGAGGATGGGAATATGTGATACATGGCCATTCTACAGGGCTGTATCTGGGGATATGAGGCTGCCTGCTTGCAAGTACAGTCAGGAGGGTGGATTGGGCTCACTGGTGTATTGGGCTCAGCTGTTCCTATGAGTTTGCCTCTGTACAATCCTGTATAGGGACTTGAAGCTGTGTGCTGGTGGGAGATTGGGGGGAGGGGGAGCAGGCTCTGTGGATTGCCTTTCAAGGGTGTATTAGGGGAGACTCTCCCCAGGTAAGAAGGCCAGCTAGCAGGCCAGTTCAACACTGAGCTGAGTTGAACTCCTTTCAGTCCCTTGTTCCTGGCAAGGATGGGTCAGCAGATGGGAGAATGGGGAGGGGGGCCTCTCACCTAGAGGGATAAAAAAAAAAAGGAATATGGAAAAGCAGGCAAGTTCCTTCACTGCTTCTCTCTCCTAAGCCAGGCTAGTATCTCTGGGCTGGGACTGGGGGATAAGGCTGGGGCTGGCTGGGGCCGATAGGGGCTGTGAATAAAAGGCCCTCCGCTAGAGGAGCCACTCTGGCCTCCAACAGGTTCTGGAGATGTGTTCCTCCCTCTGCCCTGGTCCTTGTACTCGGGGCTTGAAGCCCAGAGGCAGAGGCAGTGGATCCTGAGACAAAGGGCCAAGTTGGGGAGAGGGTGGAGTGGGAGACAGAAACAAGTTGGATGGGGGGCTGCAGTGCCTCCTCCTTCATTGTCACCAGCCTGGGAAACCTGGACTGAGCTGGGCCACTGCAGCCAGTAGCCCCTCTAGGGGCGGATTCTCCTCCTGCCTCATAAATTATGCCAGTCCAGCCTCAAGCCGGCCGTGACCATGAACGCCAGCGGGAAAGGGAGAATTAGCTGTGGCAGCCAGAAACTCTTCCGCCCGCCAATCAATGCCGTGCTCGAAGCCCCTTTCATAGCCTCTTGGGAGGGCCAGGTGGGGGTCCCTAGAGTGACTATTGAGTCTGAGTCTGAGTCTGCTTAGTCCTCAATTCCCGGCTTGTGGTTCTGGTCTGCAGCCACCCAGGGGGCAGGAAGAGAGGATGGCAGCACATCCGTGCTCGTGAGTGAATGGGCTGGCAGAAGGCTTGGGAGAAGGCTGGGGACAAGGAGACGCTTGGACAGCCTGCCCTAGAGCGGACATAGGTTGTGATCGCCTTGTCTGCAGCCAAGTCCGCCAACCATTCATGCTCCCACCTGCTCTGCAGTCCAGGCCTGGAGGACCCAGATACCCCAGACATGGGCATTGCTGACCATTCTGTCCTCCCAAACTGCACTTCCTCCTGGATTCCCCCACTTCCTCCTGCCCTCCCAGAGCCATCCTGTCCCTTCTACTCTCTCTGATGACCTCTACTCTTGCTCCCTTCTGTCAGCAGCTCCTAATCTCAACAGCGAGTTCTGGGAGACTTTGTTCCACGGTCCCCACCCTTGCCCACTCCTGCAGGCAGACTTAAGATCACAGAAGGAAAAGGGGGTGGGGAGCAGGCGCCTGGGTCCTCAGCCTCAGTCTGCCTCCAACCAACCCTTCCTTGGCACCTCGGCTTGCCCTGTCTCTATCCCTGGCCTGCAGTTGTGGGCTTCCTGTTTCCCTGGCTGGGTTCTTCCCTTCTCTCTGGGGTCTGGCAGGACCTGCTGGGGATGTGTGAGAGGGGAACACGAAGAAAACAGACAAGAGGACGTCCAGAGAGGGCCTGCCAGAGACTTCTGGCATTCTAAGTGGGGAGCCTGTGTCCCAGGCAGCGCCCCCTCTTGCTCTGTGCCAGAGACGGGCTCAGTCTGGGGCTGCCTCCCTTGTCTTGCCCCCTAAAAGAAAGAGAGAGCTTGCTCCCTCAACAGAAGTCTTTTCTTTTTCATCCTCCGGTTCTGAAACCAGATCTTGACCTGCTGGTCACTAAGATTCAAGCGGTCTGAGAGTTCCCTCCGGCGCTGCCGTGTGATGAACTCGTTCACCAGAAATTCGCCCTCCAGCTCCGCCAGCTGCAACTTCGAATAGGGCTTGCGCTTCTTCCGGGAGCGGCTGTGGATCGGGTACCAGGGCGTGCCTGGGTGGAGATGAACCAGGAACGGGTGTTGGCCAGAAGACCAAGAGGTGACAGGCTTGGAGCCCTAGCTTTTTCCCTAGTCCTCTTCACCTTGGCCTAATGCCCACCCCCAAGCCCTTCCTGTCCTGATGCCTCTCTCCTATGCAGACCCCACCCTTACCAACTCCCATCCCTCATCATTCTCCTTTTCCTCTTGCACTTCTTTTCCTTGCTTCCCCAACCCTACCTACCACCGCAGTATCCCTGATCCTTTTATGTTCCTCTTCCCTCCCTTCTTCCCAAACCTCTTCTCCAGGATATCCTGGTCTCTTCCTCTCACATCTTCCGGGATGGGGTCCCTGATCAGTTAGAACAGACATGAGCGAGTGGCGAGAGTTAAATGTATACACTGGCGAAAAAATGCAGGTAATGGAGACTGTGGGAAAGCAGAGCTAGAGGCTCTGGAGGAGCAGGGACCCAGCTCTGAGCCTCACCTTCCCGCCTCCCAGGCCTGGGGAAGTCTAGGTCAAGAATTCCCTTCTCCTGAGCTCCCTGCCCCCTCCAGCTGCGGGCTAAAGTCGAAGGGAATCTCTTCAGTTCTTTTATGGGGATATTTACATGTTTATAGGGCTCCCCAACCCCCACTTCTTTTTAAAAGAAGTGCTTCCTCGCCACACATTCTGTCACCCCAGGCGGCCCTAGCTCGGCCCTACCCTGCCCGCCCCGTCAGACGTCCCGCCCTCGTGCGTCTCCGGAGCGGGCCGGGGTGCTTACCGCTGGCCGGGAGCCCGCCACCAGGGTTTAGAGGTGACACCAAGCCGCCGGGGTCGCCCGCGCCGGCGCCCTTGTTGCCCTCGTTGAGCAGGGACGAACTGGAGTCGGATTCCAGAGACTGGCACGAGGGCGGGTCGTGCGGGGGGCCGGCGCCGCCGTCGCCGCCACCGCCGCCGGCCGCGTAGTCGTACTTGAACCCGAGCGCAGGAGGCCCCGACGGCTCCAGCGGCAGGAGCGCTGCCCCGGGTCCAACTCCGGGGCCCGGGTCGCGCCCGCGCTCCTCGCGCTTCAAGCCCCCGCCGCCGCCCTCGGCGCACGGCTCGCGGTAGTAGCCCTTGGTGTCCTCCACGCGCGCCAGCTCGCACGTGCGGCCGAAGGGCGGGTTGAGCGACACGGGGCTGCCGAGGTAGGGCTGCGGGTAGCCATTGCACGGCTCCGCCGACGGCCAGGGCAGCGAGCACACGTTGTCGCGGCGCGGGTAGGACAGCGAGGGCAGCCCCGGCAGCTGCGCCCCGGACGCGCGGAAGTTGGGGAAATAGAAGGTGTCTCCCGTGTGGATGTTCACCAGCGGCCCCACAAACCCGGGATTCAGGAGATTATGCTCTCCCATTTCCGCGGGGCCCGGCCGGCAGCTTCTACTTTATTGCTATCTGACATTAAACATAGTTAAACCTGCACCGGCCACCCATTGGCCGTCCAGCTCACGTGGGTGCCGCCGCCAGAGGGATGGGTGGGGACAGCGAATCCCCCCACCCCGCACCAATTCCAACTTCCCCCTTCCCCAATTGCGGGGGGCGGGAGGGACGCGAAACTCGGGGACAGATTTATTCGCTGATTTCTAGTGTTTTAGAGAAATCATATAAAACCTAACGCAGAGAGTGAGGCAATCGCCCGACACGGGCAAGGGGAAAATGCCACACCAAAAATACCCGCACAATCACACTTCTGCACCCTGCACCCTACAACCCGCCCAGATGTATTACCTTCTCATCAACAGCTGGCCCAGCACAGCTCCTCCCTCTTTAATTAGCTCCTTTATTAACTAAAACCGTTGGAATTTACAATATCTCCCCAATAAATTACTATTAGATATTGTGTCATATAAAGTTTACTGGCTGTTTAAGGAGACGGATGAGCCCTTTGGCTCGGGGTTTATTTACAGTAGAGGCGAGCAGGGGTAAAGACAGGGTTTCCTGCCGCTAGCTCCCTCAGCCCCGTGGCTGCTGAGCTGTTCTTCTTCAGCTCGTTCTCCTCAGGAACTGGGGGCCTTTTCCTGCAGGAAGGACTCAGGAAGAATTATTAATGTAAGGTCCCCCCTCCCCTGCAAGCTGAGATCCACCCTAGCCTTACACTTCCACTCAGCCTGTAGAGAAAGGAGGCAGAGGGAGGCAGAAAAAGAAGGCGCCCATCTCAGGGTGAACCTGCCTACCTGCTCTTGGAAATCTGGGGGCTTGGACTGTTCTTTATTGTGATTCTGTGGGTCATAGGAGATTCTGGGGGAATCTCCCAGATTCTTTGCAGTGAGAATCTCTGGGCCCCTAGCAGAGCTTGGTTGGCCTGGGAAGCTCCTGACTCCCACTGTGAAAAAGACATTGACACCCCAAAACTGGCCCAACCTGCCTTTGGGACCATCACATAGCAGTGCTGAGACCACTGGGTGTGCTGGAGTGAGCGAAAGGATTCCAGAGAACCATCCTGTTGGGGTTTAAGACTATGTTGATGGTGCTAGCCTCAGCAGCTTCTTCCGGAAAAGGCTGAGTACCCACCGCTGGCCATTGGTGAGACTCATCAACGTAGGGAAATCACAAGCCTTTTCAACTAAGTGCACAGAACACAGTCAAGTGGATTAAAAAGGGGGGGAAAACCCAACACACACACACACGTGTATTCTGTTAGAGCCTTGTAGACAAAATAGTCGAATTTCTATGTGATTATTTCAGGCTCCTATCCAAATGCCTAGCTCTAGTAATACAAGGTGAGATAAATAGGTCAGGAAACATCTAAATATGAGAAAACATCAGAAGTTTTAGAGAAAATTAGAGACTAAGAGACTGCGAGAGAATATGGGAAAGAAAAAAACGCCCATGAGGTGAACGTTAAATGAGCAAAAGTCGAAGCAGACCGAACGACCAGAGCAAAAAATTCTCATCTCCCTTTTTGCCTCTGTCTTCTCTGCGCGACGCCGCGGAGAGAGACGCAGATTCTTAGAATTCCACAGCTCCGGGCGATTTCATATCCCAAACCAGAGCAGCTCACTCCCACAGAAATGCGTCCGTGCAGGCGTCGCCCCGCCGGCTTGCCGGCAGGCCGCGGTCAGAAGCTCCGCGTCTGCCCCCTCCCCGCCCAGACCCGCCAGGCGGCCTCGTCAGCACCCCCACCACCACCACCCAGGAGCCTTTGGGGGTCCAACTTGCCTAACCGAGACCAAGCAGTGCGATGCCAGCCTGGCGCAGTCCCCTCCAGTCAGAACGGCAGGAACCGGGACCAAACAGTGGGCAAGAGACCCGCCCGGGTTGGGCTTGCTGTGCTGGTTACAGGGCTGCGCGGCTGCAGAGGAGCATCCCTCAGCTGCAAAGCCCACGTCACAGCAGCCCCAACACATTATTTATGCCTCCTTTTCATGATGCATTAATGAGCGCCACTGAATTTTTAGTAATTTTAAAAATTTTTATCAGGGGGTTATTTGGTCATAAAAGGAAACAAGGTGTGACTTTAATAGTGTCGCAGTTTTTCAATCGGAACGTTGCGCCGGCGGCGAGGTCCGCAGGCCCGGGCTCACAGCCGCTATTGTTGGTGGAAGAAATACCGAGCTGAGCTGTGCGGAACCATCACTCGTTCCTGCGAGGCGTCTCCCCCTTCTCTTTCCCTCCCGGAGGACGCCATCTCCCAGAAGGCGGGCCCCCCGGAGGAAGGTCTCAGCCTCCCCCCAGTCCTTCTGATTGAAAAAACGCGGGCCTAGACCTCTGCTCGCCGCCCTCGGGCCGGCCTCCCAGCGCACAGAGCGGCGGCCACGGGGCGGCAGATGCCACGCCGGGGAACGGAGGGTGGATGAGGGCTTCCTTCCCTCGCGGTTTCTATCAGACCGATTTCACCCCATCAAAAACAAGCCATTTCCCCAGGTTTTGGACTCTGGGGCACTGGCACATGCTTAAACCTCTTTTCTTCCGAGCTTCGACCCGAGGCCTCTCAGAGAGAGCTACCAAGACTCATCTAAAATTCGCATCGCCAGTGTCCTGTTCCTCAGGACTCGGCGTGGACCTAGGGGGTTACAGGGTCACAGCGAGGCGCCGGGCAGCATAAAGTGCTCAGCTTCCCTTTGCACCAACCGCGGCTCAGTTCGCCTGCGAGACACCCGCTGCAGCAGCTCTGGCGCCCCTTCACCACGCTCAGCCCCACAGGCTCCAGAGCGCCGCTCCCAGCCTGGGTCCCCGGGGCCGGCGGGAGGCTCGGGTGCGAGGCTTCCAATCAAATCTAAATCCAGGCTCGGCTAACGCTGCTAGCCCGAGCCCACTGGGGCTGGACACGGTGAGGACTCCCAGCCTAAAGCGCTGGACAGCCGCGTCCAGACCGCGGGTGTAATCCGCTCGCGCTTCGCAGCCCCCTGCAAAGCTGTCATTGGCCGGAGATCCAAGCTCCCGAGCCGCGGAGCGATCTGTGCGTCCGCTCTCCCGCACATTCATCAAACCACAAGGTTACAGGAGATGACCTGCTTGCTAGCGTCTGAGCCGCGGGTTCCGGCTGCAGCTGGTCTTGGCTCAGCCATGCCCCTCTCATTAACTCCGGGGTTAATCAAAACGGAAGGCCAGGATGTGGCCCACGGTTTTCCGTAAGGACCCGTGGCAGCCCTCGTGCCTCCGCGCATCCATCAGCTGATTGCCCTGCCTCCTCCCCGCGCCTTCTCTGTCGGAACCTCCATCTCTCCCGCATCTTGGAGGCCTTCTCGCGCGGGGCCTGGATTCGCTGCCACCGCGGAGGCCGGAGAAAGGAGTTCATTATAAAATCTACGCTGGTGCTGGTGGCGGGGCCAAAGCGGCTCGTAGGCCCCCGCGGAGCACCGGTGAGGGGCTGTGTCTGTGCTTTCCCAGGTCGGAATGATTCGTCTTACCCCCTTGTCACTGGAGAGGCCGTGATGGCCTGGTTCAAGGTCACTGTCTAGTCTGCGGAAAGTGGCTCCGCCGCACATGCAAATGAGGCAGAGGTGGCCCCTGAAAGAGGTAGGAGTGGGGACTGAGCAGGCAGGGATCGGGGAGATGAAAAGCGGCAAATGTGGAAGTGCTGGGCCCGACCCCTCACTCCTCGCTGTTCCACCCCGTTAGGGCAGTTGGGCTTGCAGCAGGACCTTCGTGGGATTCACTAGACAGAGGAGAAGGAAGGGGGGGGGGGGCTCAGTATCCTCTGTTTCTGCTTCACTAGCTCCTCCAGAGGTCTGGGCCCTCCTGTTTCCCAGATCTTCCTCTGGGAGCCCAGGACTTTAAAAAGGAATTTGGGACGCCCCTTCTAAGGAGCTACAGCCTGGAGGTGGGGGCTTTAGAGAAACCTGGATGCGAGGGGCCCAGTCAGGTTTTTAGGCGCAAGCCAGGAGCCTGGGATCAGCAGCGTCCTTGGATCCTGCAGCTCATCTGAGCCCCCACCCACCGCAAGACCCCAGCCTGGCTGCCACTCAGGAAACGTGGAAGGGGTGGGGAGTCCCGGCGGGAACATCTGGGACGCCCTTTCTCCACCTCTCACCTGAGCACCCCTAAATGAGCCATCTTTCCCATTTTCTGTCTTTCCGGCGCGCTAATGGTTAAATAGTTGCGTGGCTCTGACATTTTCCACCTCCACCAGCAGAGGATCTCCTCCGCCTAGTGAATTACTACTGAGTGTCAAGAAAGGTGTGGGACCGAGTTAAAAAACACCCAACAAAACACCATCATCAAACGCCACACCCACAGCCGCCTGCAAGGGGCCCTGTCCTCCGCAAACCTCGGAGCTCCATGTGGGGTGAGGACTGCCCCAGAGCCCCCTGCCCCACAGCCAGCGGCTGGGTGTGACCACGGCCTCCGTCCAGGCCCAGCTCTGGGCAGCGGCTGAGCTCTGCCTGGGGTCTGTTCTGCCAGGCTCCCCAACCGCTCCCCAAATCCAAGCCCCCAGTGCGGGGTGGGGAGCGCGGGCTGGTCAGCGCAGGGGCGACCGGCCCAGGAGGCTGGTGGGGGTGGGAGGACGTACGGTAAACCCCGGGGGTGGCAGGGCCGGAAGCGCGGGGTCCACTTACCTTTGGAGGCTGAAGAGGTTCGGAAGGTTGCGGGGCGGGGTTCTCAGCCTCTGGACACCCTCTCCCCCTTCCCCAAGACCCGCACAGGCCAAGCCGAGGTATCCGAGGAGGGCGGGGCGCAGGAGGCGGAGGGAGCGGCCGGCGGTAGGCGCGCGGGAGCTGAGCTGCAGCATCTCTGGGGAGGCCGCCTTTTATGGTCGTTATTAGCGCCCCTGTCTAGACTGAAGACGACACCTCCTCTGTGTGTAAACAGAGGCGGCGGGCTCTGGCGGAAAGGGGGATGGCGCGTCCAGGGGGCTCGCGGCCCTCCCCTTCTCTGGCCACTGGAAGATCAAGGCCTTTCCTCCCTCCCCCCTCACATGTGCTCCTGGCGATGTCAAGGTCAGAAAGACCTAGTCACGGTCAAGGCTAAAAGAGGAAGAGCCTGGTTGGTTGTGAAAGGATCTGGCCCCCTCCTCCTCCCAGAAGCTCCTTGCTTCCCAGGGCCCATCAGTCCTCCACCAGCGCAGGTCTGGATACACATCTGATCCAGCAGTTGGAGTGTTTTGAAGGGTGGGCTCTCGCCAGCAGCCTGGGATCAGCACCGTCCTTACAAAGGCCAGCTGACTCGGACCCAGGTGGACCCTAGTGTGGGGAGTTCTCCTTAGAACAGAGGGGCTGCCTGCGTCCCAGCTCCAATCCTCTGGGCCATGGAGAATGTCAGAGGGCTGTCCCTGCTTTACTCCCGCACTGCTGACCCAGCTGTCTGTGGATCAGCCTCAGGAGCAGATGGTCTAGAGGAATCTCCTGATTCCTGCTGGCCTTCCTCCCTCAGGTGGGTTCTTGGCTGTGGGACTAGGGCTGAGAGGCCCAGTCTGCTGGCCCAGTCTGGGGATGAAGATGTGGGTGGGGGAGGATACGGGAAGGTATGTAACTGAACCCTCCCTGGCAGTCTGGTAGAGTGGACTCCAGATGGAGAGTCCTGTTAGGCTCTAGCCCACCCCCATCCAGGATCCCCAGTCCTGACCTGGTGGGGCATGAAGAATGGAGAATGCCATCTCAGACTGTAAAAGATAGCAGGAGCTTCCATCCCAGAGGGGAAGAGCTGTCTCCAGGGGAAGTCTCTGTGCTCACAGCCCTTCTATTTCCTTGCACTCTCATAGTTATTGCAGCCTGAATCTCCACCAACACTAGGAGACTGGCCTTAGAAAGAAAGACTTTTTATAGATTTGAATAAAGAAGAGGAAACAATTCTATACCTGAGATGAGTGCCGGCTGACAACACTCCTTCCAACATAGTTGCACACGCAGGCAGTAAAGACTGAAGAAATTCTCCACTGGTCAAAGGCTCTAAACACACACACACACACACCCTTCACAAGAATGTCTCACAGAGTCCCCAGTGAGAATGCCAATTCTTGGAGGACAGAGAGGTAAGAGACCAACGTGATCTGGAAAAGAATAATACATTTCCCCAACTTTGCCACCCCAGAACACACAGTCACACAATACCTGTCTCACGTGGGAGTTTCCATTCTCATGCTCACTTACTTTTATGGGAGAGGCATCTTAAAATTGATCCAGGCATGACAATTCTCCAAAATCCATTCAGGCACATTTAATCCAGGGCATGAGAGTCTTAAACACACTGGGACTCACAAGGACTCAGAGAGACTTCAGTCTTTGCCGGGGTTACCAGAATCCTCATGCAACCCCAATGAGCTTCCACAGGCTTTCTCCTTCTCTTTTCTTTTTTTAAGTTTTTATTGATTTCAGAGAAGGAGAGGGAGAGATAGAAACATCAATGACGAGAGAGAATCATTGATACACTGCCCCCTGGACACCCCACACTGGGGCTCCAGCTGGCAACCCAGGTATGTGCCATGAGGGGCAGGGGAGGGGAGATGGGGGGGGCGGAATCAAACCGTGACCTCCTGGTTCGTGACCTCCTGGTTCATAGGTTAAGGCTCAACAACTGAGCCATGCTGGCCCGGCTCGCCTCTTCCATCGCCCTCTTCTGGGGCTTTAATGCAGTCCCTCTGTGTGTGGAAAAATTCACTCATTTGATTATGTGTGGGTTTGTGTGCAGAAGCGAAGGGCCCCTCAGAGAACTCTAGACTCTCTCCACCCAAGTATGCAACTTCCATTGTGTGTACATCGCATGTTGTGGGACTGCCCAATGCATCTTCAAGTCAAGAGAGGTGGGGGACCATATTAAAAGAGCCCCAGACCTCTTAGACATCCAGTTCCTTTTTCTGATCAAGCATATATTTAATTTTCAACTCTTTTCAAAATATATTTTATTGATTTTTTACAGAGAGGAAGGGAGAGGGATAGAGAGTTAGAAACATCGATGAGAAATATTGATCAGCTGCCTCCTACACACCCCCTACTGGGCATGTGCCCGCAAACAGGGTACATGCCCTTGGCTGGAATTAAACCTGGGACCCTTGAGTCTGCAGGCCGACGCTCTATCCACTGAGCCAAACCTGCCAGGGCAATCTTCAACTCTTTTCATCTCAAGGGTGACTCTGGTTTGGGGAAAGGTTAGGGTGGTGGATAGGAAGAGAAAGGGGAGATGGAATTTAAAATGAACCTTATTCCTGGGAGATTCACTTACATCTCCTAAATCTCTACTTCTCAGCATGATTCTTTGATAGTTAACCCAGAGTTAAAATGCAGTTGAATTGGACCTGGTGCCACATCAGTAGCAAAGCCTACAGAGATGGTGAATTCTGCAGGCCCTTTGTCTCTCAGACTCCCTGAGTATATATGTGTGTGTTTCATCCTCAAAAACATTTATTTCAATAAAATATTTAAAACTTCAGCCAACAGGTAAAGGGAGACCAGAGATCTCTGATTTCCAATTCGATGCCTCCAGTCTTTCTGTGTCTCAGGAGAGGAAGAATATTATATGTAAAAATTGCCGCAGTAAAGATTTAATCTGAGATAACATTGTTTTAGGCTATGTTGCTTTTTAAGTCTCCTAACCTGACAATTTAACAATCTCATTAACTCTGCCAGATAGGGAGATAGGCATGGACCGACTCAACAACAACAAAAACCAAATGAGTGGCAGAGCCTATAGGGCTCTGGTTGTTTGAAAGACCGAGGTTTCCAGGAATGCTGGAGAACAAAAGTGGGGTTGGTTTAGTGAACTGGGGGCACCAGGGATCCTAGCAGCCTGACCTCTCTACATAGGTCACTGGGGAAAGAAAGGGTGCAGCCTGGGAACACCAACCAGGGCAGGAGTGGCAGTGAGGACCTCTCCCCAGCATCAGCCCTGAACTGGCTGTAGGAACTTGGGACCCTCTGCGGACAGTAGGGACTCAGGTTAGCTTCCAATTGCTGCCACTACAGCATTCAGCTTCAGCACCCAAATCCAGATCTGAGCCCCAACTACTAACTGAAATAAATAACAAGTATTTTTCTCACTCACCTGCTCCCAGGCCTTTTCAGTTGCTGATTACACCCTTCTCTCCATTAAGATGGAAAGAACTTTTCTCCTATCTAGATAGTTTCAACCACCCAATGTTAAAAAACAAAAAACAAAAAACAAAACAAACAAACAAACAAAAAAAACAAAGCAAAACTGGAGCAAAATATGAGTCAGGGATCTTCCCAGCTGGGTGATGGGTATACTCTTCCAATGCCCATTCCGGCTGAGTCAGCACATCAGAAACTTCTCTGAAGAGCCACTGGAAAGAAGAGGCTTCAAAAGATGTTGAGCAATAAAATCAAGGCCAAAAAAAAAAAGATTTTATTTTAAAAACAGGTTTGTGGGTTTTTCTTTTTGCATTCAATTCAATACATTGTCATTCAGACATCACAATACTATATACAGATACACAACATTTTTTTAAAAGCCTATTTCTGATGAACATTGCAAAAGAACACTGTTTTGTAATGCGCCAGTGGGAGAAGGTGAGGGGCCCCCTAGCACCAAGTTGGCCTTGAAGAGGGAAATGTTAGGCAGCGTCTACATTAGCTGGCTTTGTGGGGGCCCTTATTTTGGCTTCCTGGAAGAAAACTGCTTTCCTCTGGACAGTCCGTAAAAGTGAAAGTGTGAGGCCTCTGTTCTCAGCTATTGCTATGATGGAGAAGTGACTGGAGAGGAATTCTGCTGGGGGACCCCAATCTCCATCCTGTGGTTCTTTCTTCCTTTTTAAAAAAAAAGATAAAAACATTCTACTTCTTCCTGGGAGAGAGAGGGACAGAGAGAGAGAGAGAGAGAGAGAGAGAGAGAGAGAGAGAGAAGAAGAAGAAGAAGAAGAAGAAGAAGAAGAAGAAGAAGAAGAAGAAGAAGAAGAAGAAGAGGAGGAGGAGGAGGAGGAGGAAGAGGAAGAAAAGGGGGAGGAGAAGGAGGAAGAGGAGGGGGGGAAGAGGAGGGGGAGGAGGAGGAGGAGGAGGAGAAGGGGGGAGGAGGGGGAGAGAAGAAAAATATTTAGAAGGCTGGTTAAGTTTCTGACCTTGGATTCCTGCGTGATGACTGGGAGAGCAGAACAGAGGAGGCAGTGGAGGCAAAGGCGGCTCCTGAGAAATTCGGTTTCTTGGTTGAGGGAGGTGGGCGGCTCTTAGGCCAATTCCAGCTTTTGTTGAAACAGAAAGAAAGAAAACCTATGTGCTGCCTGTACTCCAATCACGGTGCCAGGTCCCTAATAATTATCATTAATATTAACACGACTTTTAAAATATGCACAGAAAATCTTAATTGGGAATTCTTGCCTAACTAAGGAGTGCGGTAGGGACAGGAAGCAGGGGAGGAACTGGAAGGAAACTTTAAGTTCACCAGGTCCTGCACTGAGGTTGAGACGTACCTCAGGAGGATCCTCTGCCTGCTGGGCAAAGGAGGAGGCAAGAATGGGGTTATTGGGGTTCTCCAATCCTGCTTTGTTTGGAATGATTGGGCTCATCTTGCTCTTCGCTGCCACTTGGCTTTCTTACAGGGAGATGAGAGAGGGGGGATGGGGGCCGGCAGCTTTGCTCCCGTAGCCGCCAGGGATCCACCTCCAAAGCTGTTGAGGCCCAGTAGGTCCCATCTAGATGAGGGTGGGGGTTGAAGATGGGGTGGGGAGTACGGGGCAGGGCGCCCCGCTGTTGAATACTCTGCCTCCCCGACACGGTTCCTCTTTCTTGTTAACATTAAATATTCGTCTGCACCGGCAAAGGGTCCTTCGGTGAGTTTGGTTATGGTACAAAGCCGCGACATAAATAGAGGGGGAAGGTGGCCCGTTAGGCGGTCAGGTGGAGTGGAGATGAGGCGCTTTCGATTTGCTGACCACCTTCTTCTCTTTGACTCGACGGTTCTGGAACCAGATGGTGACCTGGCGCTCGGAGAGGTTCGTGGTGGCAGAGATGCGCCGGCGCTTCTCTTTGGTGATGAACTTGCTGGCCGCGTATTCCTTCTCCAACTCCTTCAGCTGCACCTTGGTGTAGGGTACTCGTTTCTTGCGCCCCCGCCGGTAGCTGCTCACCTCAGGCTGTAGGGGAACCACGTCTAAGGCGGGGAGAGAAGACAGGCGGGCAGCTAGTGAGTCGCATGGCTGGACCCTGGACTGGGCTACGGCATCGAGACCGCACCGCAGACTGGGCGCAAAGTTCTGGCAGGGACTCAAAGGCGGCCAGCGGATTGCCCCCAAATCTTTTGCGTCTTTATTAGCAAGGTCACGACTGTGATATTTTTCTCTGGTTCAAATTTTAAACGAGGGGGCACAAAATACTCAGTAATCAAGGTAAATAATACTTGAATACAATGCTTTAAAAACATCAAAATGAACTCAAAATGTCCATGATGAACAAAATACCAATTTTTAAAATAAACACGGGGACAGTATTACTGATTTCCCTTTTGTCTCGGGCTTCATTATTGCTTGGCACAGCAATCTCTGTGTCACTAAAATCTCTGTGTCACTGGACTCTGTGCCCTTAGAGGGGTCCCTTCAAATTTCACTCGGGTCTGCAGGCCTTCCTGTACTTAAATCATCTGGGCAGCCATCAGCTCATCCTCTGCTCCAGAATGAGAGAAGGGTGTTCTTTTGCAGGTTTGAGGAAGGACATGGCGGGCGGGGAGATAGCTTCAGTTGGCACGAACCATTAAGTGGCTGCTCATGGCTTTGGTCACTGGCTCTGCTCTAGGAATCTGATGCCTGCACCACCAGACAGAGAGAACAGCCCAGGTGACACCAGCCTGCCGGGAGGGAGCCCTTCAGTGTAGGAGTCCAATTTTGTGAGCCACTCAACAACACCCAAGGTAGAGACCCTGGTCCTGAGATGTAGAGAGTCAGTCCTGGGAAGTAAAGGGTCCACGCCCCAGGGTCTGCCCACCAGAGAAGGCACCAGGAGAGCCCTTCTTGGGGGGTAACAATCAGCAGTTCACTTAAGTCTATAAAAAGAACTCAGTGTCCCCCTGCCCCAAAACAGAGCAAATTCTGCTCTGCTCCAACCCCCATGTAGGAATTCTAACCCCAAATCCAAATACCTTATCATCCTAACCACTAGTAGTTCAGTTTCTTTATTCTCTGAAAATTTCACAAAAACTAAAAACAAAGAAATGCCACTTATACCCCCTTCCACTCCACCCTCACCTCTGTCAATAAAAAGGTCATAGCCATACTTTCAAGGGTAAGTGGCAAAGTAGGGAGATTATCTAAATAAATGCCCCTCCTTAATTTTTAAAATGTAATTATTAGACTTCTTCAGGCAGAAGCTAGTGAAGAAGACAGAATATTGGGGGTTTCTCCACCCTCTACCCTTTCAAAGTGTAGAAACAGTAGGGAATGAAAACGCAAAGCTCTCCCTGAAATGCTGTTCTCACCCACCCTCATACAACACCTTCCCTGTTCCCCGGTCCCAGTTCCCATTGGGTCTGCTCCCTCCCAGGATCCCTTATCTATAGAGGATGGGGAGAGAAGATGTCTCCTGAGGAAAAGTGCTCAGGAAGAACATGGGAGAGGGGATTCCAATGGCCTGGTTTGGCTGTCTTCACGATGAAGATTTCTCAGGAAAATTGTTGGATTTGTCACTTGTCTCTGTTTATGTATGAATAGGCCAAGGTTTTATAAAAATCTGAAAAACAAAACAACTTCACTTTAACAGAGAAGTTCTTTAAGGTTAAAAATGATTTTTTTTGTACCAGATAATTTTTTTAAAAAAACCTTCAGTTCTCAAGTTGTTTTTTACTCTTACAGATGTAACTATGATTCGGGGAATTGATGATTCTGGGACAAGCATAATACAGAGACAGTAAGTAATGATATCATTAGGACATCGTGAGGTGTTTTTTTTTTTAATCCCCAGGACTTTTTTTCAGGATTATTTTATTAAACTCATTTACAAGATGAGAATTTGAGAATCTAGCCTGGGTAATAAAATAAGTTAAGTGGCAGAGCCAGATTTTAAACCCAGATTTTTGGACTCAACATAATGACACAGTGAGTTCTCAAATGGAAATAAGCCACCTGGTACAATCCAGTTTTAAAATATCACCTTTTCAAAAATAAAATACCTTCTTTTCCCTGGAAAGCAAAATGAAATAAAAGTGGCATTTGATTCCTGAAGTAACCAGATAATTGTCTTGTTGTTGTTGTTTTTCCCCTCACTTTCTATAAATGCTCACAACTACTTACCCAATTTTGGGTCCTCTAAACCCTAACTCTAATTTTTCAGTGAAGTTTAATCAATGCAACCCTAAAAATCAGTTTGAAAAAAACACACACAAGTAATTGATCTAAATTAGCTATTTTTCTCTGTAGACTACCAGAATTGATTTGGCCAAGTTTTTCATGGGTCAGACCAAACTGCTGGGTTTTTATTTTAAGGCCTCTTGGGGGAACATCTTCTATCTTGCCTTCCCACAGAAGCCCCCCTTCATTGTCTGTTGTCTTGTCTGACAAGGAAGTGGGATCTACAGATGAGGGAACATCTGGAACTTAGACCTGGAATAGTGTCTATACTACCTAAAATAAGTAGGGGAGTTGGCTAATTAATATTACAATCAACCCTTCCCTAATCTCCCTCCAGAGCATACACGCACCCAAACAACTTCATAGCTGGGAATCTAATAGACACCTTTGAGGAGCAAATAAAAATCAGATCAATGCTCAACCATAGCTTTCTCTTGGAGCTTTGTGTACAGGTCCCTACTGCTCCCTGCTCCCTCACTCTTGCCCACTCACTGCCACAAGGCATTGCAGAGGACGCCTTGCCCAGCTAGAAATCCTAGCTGCTCTTCTCAACCAAAATTCAAAGGCTTGTCAGTAGGTACTCCAGCATGGCCCAAAGAACCACTAAATGTTTTTCTCTTTCTCTCTCTCCCCTAATCCTACCATATCTGTCTCTTCCCATCCTTTGCTGATTCTCTCTCAGAATTTCTGTCTCTTTCTGAAAGAAAAAAAAAAGTCTACAGTCACCTTTGGGAGGAGGGAGAGAGAGAGAGAGAGAGAGAGAGAGAGAGAGAGAGAGAGAGAGAGAGAGAGAGAGAGAATAATGAAGCAAGGGTCTATATAATTGGGAAAAAGGAAGAAACCACAACACATCTTGGCCCTAATTATTTGGATCTTTCTGAACAATTGCTCCATCTCCCACACCAGCTCAGACTGCCATAGATGAGGTTTCTCAGAGCCAGAGGCGCTGAAGAGAGACAGTAGTGTTTATGCCTAGATGCTGTGGAACAAACCACAATTGCATAGACAGAGTTATCTGGAAATCTCACTGCTTCTAAAAGATCTCTGTGTGGGCAGAAAGATGGAGGGTGTCTGAAGAGCATTTCTTTTTCATCTGCCTATTGCCTGGACGTCTGCACTCACTGTGATACACCAGCTGATTCTATTTCCACACAGGGAGTGTTTGAGCACATAGCTGCTGAGACACACTGGGTTTTATATCCATTTCCATGCTGTAATTTGCATGCCATAATTTGCAAGTGTATTAAATCTCAGTTGGGCTATATATTTTTTATTTCAAAGCTATTTTTCTCTAGGAGGCTGTGATCACAAAGTGTTTATTTCTATCGTGTTTTCCCCATCTGGGAATCTTTTAAATGTATATTTTATTCAAAGATATTTCTGAGCTTCTCTTCAATCCTTCACCCTTACTCCACTCCACATGCATACTTGAGAATGCCAGAGAAGCTCCTCTTCACTTCTTCACATCAAACACACCACCTATTGCTCTAGACCTGCACTCCTGCCCACAGTGGGCCTGGTGGGCACATGTCCCCTGCCTTTTGGCCCTTTAGTATGGCCTGTTGGCTCCCACCTGCTCTAAGAATTCCTGCTACATACTCAATTCCTAAGGACCTTTCCATTTGGGAGAATTGGGGGATTAATTCATGTGAATTGTCTATATTCTAGAAATATATTAGTGTATGTTTCATATTAGGTGGTTAATAACAGAAATGTTATTATGTAAAAATATTATAGCCAATGCCAAATAGGTTATGCATGATACCATGTACTAAAATTCTATCATCCTTAAATCTTCTTGCAACCAGATATGGGGTGCCTAGGGTGGGTTCTACCGGTATTCGGTTGTATGTTATATCAAGTATTCTCATTATATTTACAAGAATGTTATTTGCTACACTTCATAACACAATTCAATGATATTTTCACCATCTGCCCTTTCCCCAGTCCCGGGCGCAGAGGAATTTCAGGCTCCCTCTTAAGAGGTCTTCAGTCTATATTTTCCAATGAAAAGGTACCTAGGCCCTTACGCCGAACTGGGGGACTTCTGGGCAGTATGGGGAGACATGTGTGGCTGCTCTGGGCCCCACTGGACCCTGTGGACATCAGAAGGGAGCCAGTCTGCCCTCTCTCCCTGAGCTTACAGCCAGAGCAGACTGAAGCTCTGGATTTGTTAGGTCCTAAACTCTGATTTCTCAGTGCAGTGCTGAATTCCCATACAGTTTCCAGAAACCTGAGACTGGTTGTTCCCCGCTTGGGTGGGTTGCAAGATCCTCTCCTGTTTAGGGAAAGCCTCCTTTAAAGAGGAATAGGGCAATGATGACTTCCACCGCCCATACCCCACATATAGTCAGACAAAACAGAGTTCTCAGCCTGGGCCTGGACCCCAGATCCCTTCAGAACAGGTCTTCCTCCCCTATACCTCTCATCCTTACCACCTTCTTTCTGTGTCTGAGGCATGGATAACCCTCTCCCCACACTTGGGGGAGTCAGCAGTGGAAACACCCACATTATTTGAACTCAGTATACCAGAGAGGAAAATAAAATTCATATCCTAGAAGAGGGATTCAAACTTCCTTCTCTACACATCCTCTCAAGAGAGATTTTAGCTCTGGTCCTTTAACAATCGGAAAATTCATGGACAAATTTTTTAATACATAAAAAAAGAAAAGAAAAAGGTAGTATCCTACATTTTCTGTAGACCGTGGCAAATCGGACCTCTATTTAAAACACAGACACACACACAACTGTCTAGTTCCTGGAAATTCTGGCAAAGAAAATGGGGGTTCTTACTTCCCCTCCCCCCAGTTATTCGGTGGGTTGAGGGTTTGGGGCTGGATTGTGGATTCCTAGGTACTCTAGGCCCACCCCACCCCCATTCTTAGCCGGAAGCGGGCTTCGCCGGCACAGAGCCACGCGTGAGACTGGAGCCGGCTGGGGGAGGAGGAGGCGAGCTACCGACTGGAGTGCAGCCGGCGGCCCGGCGCACGGGCGCCTGTGATTGCTTCACTCTCAGCCAGGCAGCTTCGGGGAACGTGTCGGAGCAGATTTCTTCCCCGGAGCATTCCTTAGCGCAGCTCGCCGGGCCAGCTCCATCGGCAGCCCAGCAAAGCCGGCGCGCCTGGGCCAGACGGCGGGGGTGGCTGAGGCGCGGAGCCTGGGGGCAGGCGGGGCGGGGAGGGTCCCTGGCGGCGGCCACGGCCATCGGGCCCCATCCTTACCTGGAAAGGGAGACTTCCAGAGGTGGGCGGACTGCGACTGCTCTTTGGAGCAGTACACCTGACTGTCCCAGCCGTTGGAGAGCGCCCAGTGCTGGTAGCCTTCGACAGGGATGAGCGCATCGTGACGCGGCTCCGGGTGCCCGCTGATCCCAGGCACCACCGACACGTCCAGGTAGCCGGGCATCGCCTGGTAGGAGCTGGCGAAGCTGGGATAGAAGGCGAACTCCTTGGCTCTGGAGGACAGGTCGTCACCGGGCAGGGCGCCCGACGGCTCCGGGTACTTGTCGCCCGGGTGGTAGGAGCAAGGCTTTTGCTGCAGGTTCACGTTGTGCGACAGGCGGCAGCCGTAGTAGCTGCCACCGAACGGGTAGCCGTAGCCCAGGGTGGCGCTGGACGAGGTGGGGGGCGCGGGCGGCGGGGCGCACTGTCGTGCCGCCTCCGGGGCTGGGATGTCCGTGTAGACGGCACCCTGAGGGGCTCCCAGGGGAGCCGGCGGGCGGCCCAGCACGGGGTGTGGAAGCAGGTCGCGGCAGTGGCTGGCCGGGCAGCTGCTGCCCAGCCCGTCCATGCTCGGGGCTTTGCCGGGGCTCGCTCCGCTGCAGCCGCCCCCCGCTCCGCCCGCGCCGCCGCCTCCCCCGCCGCCGCCGCTCTCCGCCGCGCTGTCCTCATAGACGTACATAAGGCTCTCTGGCCAGCGCGGGTGCAGGAGCAGCGAAGTCGTCATGACATGATCTGCTCGAGCTTTTTAAAAACTCCACTTGCCAGAGGCAGCGAGCTGGGGAGACACCTCGCTCTCTTTTCCCCTCCCCCATCCCTCCTCCTGGCCCTCCCCACCCCTCCCCTCCTCCTCCTGGTGTTTCCACCTCCCTCCCCTGATTCCTTCTACGCATGCGGGGACGCTTCATTAAGAAATCCGCCAGCGGCCGCCCGCCTCTCCTCCACATCCCCCCCCAGCGCCCACGTGACTCGGCCAGCGCCGAGCGAGCCGGGCCTGGTCTCCTGGAGTTCCCACCCCTCCAGATGGGGCGGGGCAAAGTGGAAAAGCTCTATGCGGGTTGGCTGTCAGGAGGGGTAAAGAGGAGGGAGCTGGGAGATTTAAAGGGACAGGGCAACGCCCCTGGCAAGCCCAGGGGAGGGAGAATGAGGAGGGGGGCGAGGAGGCTGAATTTGGCCGACGCAAAGGGGTCTGGAGAGACGAGGACTACTCATGAGGGTCTCCCCTTAAGCATAGGATGTATGTGGGGGAGTCAAATCCCATCCCCAAAAGATCGCTGTGAGTGGATTGGAACTTGGAGCTAAGGATGAGGAAGAAACTGGATTTTTTTTCTTAATAAATGAAGAAACTAGAAAGCAGGCGTCAGGGCGCGCGCGGGGGGGGGGGGGGGGGGCAGGGAGCGGAACCCGGTTGTGGCCCAGGCCGACACCCCTGAAACTCACTAGGTCCCAAAGCCGGGCAGGAAGAGCGACTTTGATGACGGTTTGGCATTTCCATTTCCTACTTCCAGCCACTTACCCTAAAGCCCCAGTTTTCTGAGAGGGACTCCTGGTCCCTAAGTCCTTCTCAAGCAAAGCCGACAGTGCTGGAAGGATGTGACCCCCCCCCCCGCCCCCGCACACAGATCACCACACACAGATGCTCTTAGTGAAACATGGAGAGAGAATAAAAGGAGGGAAATGGGAAATTGGGGCAATAGAATAGGCTGATATTTCAATATACAATAGAAATAAAAAGCCTCGGAGTAAGATTTTTCAAAGAAAAGAGTGTAGAGAGGGGGCGAGGATTAGATCCAGGAAAGCTAAAAAACAAACAAACAAACAAAAAAAACCTGGATGTGAATAAGAGCACTCCTTTTTTCATAGCTCTGTACAAAAGGGAACTTGAAATGAGGAAGGGATGGGAGGCCCCAGGAGGACCGACCTCAGCCGGGTGGCCAGCCCTCGGCTGTTCGGCTGGTGAGGGCCATTGGCCGGGCAGAGCTGGGATCGGTGTAAATTTAGCTCCCAGGGCTTTCTTGGGGTCACTCCCTTACAGTGTGAATTGTTTTCATGCTTTAAAATTGTCCCATATTTCAAAGGACAAATTAACACTAATTTATGGTAAAGCCCCCCCCCCTTTCTTCCCTCCCAATGTCTCGACTTATGTGCTTTCCTATGCCCAATGCGATGCCTTAACAGAGTCAAATCTTTCCAGGGCACATTTCCATGGAATTGTACCAAGTTCCCTTTCGGCACAGGGCCTCCCTGAGGAGAAGAGGTCATAAAGAGAGAGGGGCGAGGGGCTGCAGCATCTCCCTCTTTTCTGCCCCTGCACCATCTTGCCATGCTGGGCACTCCTGTCCAGGCAGCACCCAGGCACCTCAGGCTAAGCCACTGGACCCCGCCAGCCCCAAGAGCAAATGGCCAGGTCTATTCTGAGACCCAGCCCGCGCAGTCTCTGTTCGTCCTGTAGGGGGAAGGTGGTGTCTGAAGATGGAGAGCGTGGACATCGTCCTGGCAAGGGTGAGTTAGGATGAGAAACTAATCTTTGTCAGTGTGATCAGCATCCTTAGATTTTGGAAATCAGGCTTCAGGCTGGGCTGGCAACAGGAAGAAAATACAACAGAAGCAGGCTAGCAAGAGAGGTAATGATGGTAGGAGGAGAGATGAGCCTAAGTGAAGGTGGGTCTTTCTGGGAGCCAGCTCCTGGCTGGGAGACTGGCTTCTCTGCCTCCAGAGTCCAAGGTCAAGGTGAAATGAGGAGAATAAACTTGGCCTGGCCAGTCTAGACTGGGTCTTGTGACCTTGGCCCTCTGCATCTGCCTGTGGCCTGGCTGGTGGGGGTAGGTGGGTGGGAGGTTTTGGGGGGGTTTCCAGCCAAGAGGGGAGAGGCTGTCTTGAGGCCCTGGCTTTCTCTCCTGTGACAAGCAGGATCTGTGAGGAGTGGAGAACCCAGGCGACAAGGACGGAGCTCTGTGGGGCCGCGAGGACAAACAAAGGGCCTGAAACAAAGGGCCACTCCAATGCTGGGGTCCCTCCCGGGTTCACGATGCGTTAGCCCAGTGCTAGAAGCGAATCCATTGGGCCAGACCCCAAGGAAGTCCCCCAGCGCCTGGGAGTAGGGGTAGAACCGCAGGAAGGATCTGGGTGCAGGGCTGCCCAGCAATAAATAAAATTAATAGTATGTTCTTTCCCAGGTTTATATAAGGACGTGCACTATTCCTGTTACAATGAGATATAGATTTAATTAACCGGCCATTTTACAGTTCCATTTATTAGGGGCATTATGCGCCCAAAATTTAGCGACCAGAGGAAAAAGCTGGGACCAACGTCCCCTTCGTCCAGAAGACCAGGCTAAGAAGCTGTAACTCCCCAGGGGAAGTGGGGAGGCTGGAGGGGGAGTTCAGGGCTGAGGGAGTTAAAAGTGGACGGTGAGGTGTCCTCGTGCTCTTTCTTTCGGTTCCCCAGCACCTTCTGCGCCTGGAGCTGCCGGATCCGAGGCTGGGGCGCGCCGAGCGAGCGGGGCGGGAGGCGGCGTTGCCAGAGCCCGCGGGCGGGCGGGCGGCGGAGAGTAAAGCGTTGTTGGTTAATTAACTTTAAGCCTGGGGTCGCTTCTCCCTCCGCCCCCGAAAAAAATGTGGATCTCGCTGAGACACAAATAAAACCAAATTAAACACTCCGGGAGAATATGCGCCACTGGAAACGTGGTAATTACAGCTCCGCGGCGATCCCGCCCTGGAAAGCCGGTGCTGAGCCCTCGGCTCCGCGCTCACCGCGCCTCCCCCAGTTCGTCCACACCCCACCCCGCCGGGTGCGCACACTGGGCCGCGGCGGCGCTGGACTACCTAGGGACGAAGTTTGCAGCAAATCAAGACGAAAGGAAAGGAGTGTGGCTCCCGGTCTCTGGATGGGCTGCATTAAACTAAAAGAAGGTGGAAACTGGCCCGGCAGCCCTGGTTGGTGGGAGAGCCGAGCTCTGTGCTGGGCTCTTCTTACTAAGGGACGTTTGCAAGGGCGAGGCTCCAGAGCCGACTGAGGTCCCAGCTCGGTTCGACTCTGAAATTCTTTTTCTGAGAGGCGATATCCTCTGTGCCTTCTCACGGGACATGTGTGACCTCCGTGACGTTGGGGACTGTGCAGGGTGCATGCACATGCTCTTGTAGGCACGGCCCAAATGTGTTTATAAAGATACCCAGCCCTCTGCTGAAATCCTTTACTGCAAATAAAGACCTGTGCTTATCTATTCATCTCTCTGTGTACACACTTAATTCACCTGCTCGTCTTCTACTTAGACACCCCAGAGGAAAATACTAGGGAAATGAGGAGGCAGATGCCCGTGTCTTTCTGAAGTTGAGGGGTGGAATTCCTGGCTCACTGTATTAAAGACAGAGCTGGAGGTGGCAGTTCATGGCATTGGCAGCAAGAGGGTGCAGGATTGAAGCATACACTTGAGTGTAGCTCGCATGCCAGGCAGGCTAGGGAGAAGGATGAGAGAGATGAGCGTGGGGTGCCCCTTATTCAACACCCAGATTGTCTTCTCTGAAAATTAAGCATGAATTGATTTCTTCCTTCTTCTGTTTCCTCCAAATTCCAGAGAAAAAAAGAGCTCAAAGTTCTGAAGTTCTTGTTCACCCCCTTTTTTATGGGAGAGAAAGTCCCATTATAAAAAGAGGGGGTGGGTTGAGGCTGCAGGAAAACAAAGAGCTTCACCACCATGGGGTCTGGATTCCGGCCCCTGGACTTGGGGCTTTGGTGGGTGGGCAAGGATTTTGATGGTCTCTTTCCTGCTGAGGGTTCAGGCTGCATGACAGAAGAGGAAACTTAGAGAGGAGAAGGGACATCAGTCTTGAACTATCCAGGAAAGAAAGGAATTTTTAAGATGGAGAGGCCACTTATAGGAATGGGTTAGGGGTCCAAGGAAAGCACCCCGAGAGGAGAGTGTGTTTGAGTCAGGAAGAGCCTTCCACACACTCGGAGAAAATTCCTGGTGAGTTGCAAAGGGTGGTGATGTTGGGGAAGGGAAAATAGTGGCTGATCCTGGCTGGGTTCCCTGGCCCTCCCAAGGCCGCTCCTGGCCTCTCTCCCTCCACTTCTGCAGGCTCTGGAAGGCTGTGGCAGCCCAAGGAGCATGCAGACACAGATGCCACCTCCCAGGTCCTGCATCCCTCTGGACCTGCTCTACTTTAATGTCTCCACGCCCACAGCCTGGCCTCAGAGAAGAGCCACCCGCCGCTCCTCCCAGTCTGGGAACTGGCCTCCTGACCAGTGGCTGCCATCCTGTTGTGTTCCACATTTATTGTTTTTCCTTCTGGGCCCCCAGTTTGAGAGAAAATGGGGCAAGGGTGGCCGAGACATTACCTTTCTCCTAGTTTCAGTGTTTTCTGCTCTCAAACCCAAACTTGCCTTTGTCCAGGCCTATTCGCACCCCTCTTTCAGACATTAAAGAAATCTACTCCCTTCTGCTGCCCACTCAGGGCTTACAGCCTGGGGGACCACACCAAACTGTCCTTTTTGGTTCTGCAGGGATCTGCATAGGGGTTCTGGCTTAGGGTCTTATCACCAGTCTTTTCTTGGATTCTTCTCCGGCCAGCCCCTAATCGCAGACCCTGCCTGGTAGTACACTGGGTTTGGGCAGGGTGATCAGGTGATCCCTTCCATGGGGAGCTCTCAGGAAATCTCCAGTGGCCAACAGGATCCCTACCCCAACCCTCTTTTTTCCACTGCTTCCAGTCCCCGCCAAGTTCATCATAGAGCCCCTTCCCCACCTTCCTCATTCTCTCTTTCCCCAGGCTACTTCTTTTCTAATCCCCATTCCTCCTGCTCCCTTTTCTTTTTTGGCAGCAGCTCAGCCAGTCACTTGCTCTTCCCCACCCCCAACTGACAAAAGAAGTTCAGGGGACAAACACAAAGTTAAGAACTGATGAAGTATCTCCTCCCCCAACTTGCCTCCCCAGATCTCCTACCCCCACCCCATCCTCTGCTGTGGGAGAGAAAGCCCTCTGTCCCTTTCCTTTCTCCCCCCAAACACCTCCCCCTTTAGGAAGCCCTTCAGAAACAGACAAATAAAATCTCTCCTGGTTTTAGGGCCTGTCTGAGAGGGAAGTCCAAGTTCATTTTCAAGTTAGACAGGAGAGCTGAGGGGGGTTGGGCGAGAGGTGGAGGAGTGTTGGCTGGGGGCTGGATTTGGCTTCCTTGCAAAGATCTAACAAAGGCCCCTTTTGGTCAGAAAGCCAACAAACCAAAAGCTTGGAAAAGGTATTTATCACTTTCAATCATTTCCTCCATCTTTTAAAGTTTAGATTTGGGGCTCCTAGAAAGGAAGTAGGCATGCACACAGATGCCACCGCCCAGGTTCATGGATCCCCCTCCAACCCTGCCACCTCCTTTCTCTTTCTCCCCCCTCTCTCTAATTTCCAGTTATTTAAAAAGATAATATGGAAAATAATATTTCCCCCCTCAGGGCAAGAAGGGGCTGTGGATTCCAAAACAGCATTCTTCTGGTTAAAGTGGATTGTTTAACCACTGTCAGAGAAAGACTAAATGTAAAAGGCACAGCTGAGGGCTGGACATTTCAACTCTAATTAGGTGAGAGACCCCATTAATGCCACCATGATGCTGTGAACTGGAGTTTGGTGGGGCCCTAAAAGGCAGATGGTAGAGGATGCATATATATTTCAACATGGGGAAAAGAAAAAGTTGTACCCTAAGTGAATCACAGCCTAGTTCGCCTCATGACCAGGCATCCTCAAAAGTCATAGCAGAAGACATACTCTGATCACTCACTCATTGAGCAGAGCCCAAAAGACGCCTTATCAAAAAGAGAAAATTTAATTTCACCATCTCCAAAAAAATGCCCAAGGCTCCACTAAACCAAGAAAAGAAACCCCTCTTTGAAAACAAAGCCACCCTTGCTTAGGATCTATGGAGCTAAAGGCAGGAGGGTACTTGACACAGGAATCCTGCTAGTGGTGATTAATTCAAACTTCCTAAAATATATAAAATTCGGTGCAGTTTTAGTGACTGAAGGGAAACTATTCCTACGACATCTTGGCGAGGGTGGTCAGGCTCCGTCTCTTACTGCCTTTTCTTTCTCACCCAAACTTCCCTTTCTCTACGGAGTATTAAAAATAACTTTTTTCTCTTTGTTGTGGTGTTGTCTTGCACATGCAGCAAAGTCAATGAAACCTGAAGAAGTGGAAAGAAGGACGGGGCCATCCATTTTCTCTCTTCCCCAAAATGACTGCATTTACTTGCAAAGTCAGAGAAAAATTAACTCAGGTAGAAAGAAACATCTCTCATGGAATAGGGCAGAATGGTTGTTGAGTTGAGTTTTTGGACATTCATGGCTATCAAACATGCTGGGGAACATGTGTTGCAATGGATGTGCCTTGTACTTGTATAGCATGGAGACATCTTCAGGTCAATGGGGACCAGGGTGCTGAGGGGGCAGGCTGAAAGGGTAGAAGTGAAAGGAAAGGAAATGCATTTAGGATGTGAACTTGAAGAAGACCCCCATGAATCCACCACCCCCAGCTCTCGCTAGAGGTGGCCTTCTCTCCTTTGGCTGGGCTACTGTATGAGCAAATGGACAGGAGAAAAGAGCATCCTCAAGTTTTTCAGAGATGCGATTCTGAAGGCATGGGAGGAGGGGAACCTTGTGCAGTCTCTTTCCTGTTCTGAGGCCTTAGGAAAACCCTTCTCTGCTAGAATCCGCATTTGTGATTTAAAGCACTCTTATATAACTTTTTTCCCCTGTGCTTGGCTTATTAATGAATTTCCTTCCAAAGAAGTAATAGAGATTTACTTTTCTTTAATCTATTGTATGCCTATCATCTCTAGACAAATATATGCTTTGTTAAGGGAACTTTAGATAAATATTAATATATGCTATATGTCCATGGATACCCATATCCATACGATTATCCAATCTTTGTAAAAATTTTAAAATATTCCCCTTGACTATGACAACATAGTCGTGCTTACTTTAAAAAGTTTTTAACTATTTAATTGTCTATGTTGATGCTAAGATGTATGATGGGGTTTGACACACCTACAGAAAGAATATATGTTGGCACATTTTTAAATCCACCTCCTTTAGTGTTTTCTCTGACCCGGTTAGCAATTAAATGGAAATTATATTCAGGCATATGTAAGGCAAAACTACTTTTTAAAATGTTATTTTAAAGAGAGAATAAAGAAACCAGGTCTGAGGATATCCAAGAGCAACTTTGCAATATATGATTCTCAGACCCCTTTATTTCCCCAGCCATCTGAGGGAAATAGGTGCCTGCCAGAAACCAAGTCGCTGCCTCGCTCAAACAGGCAGAATCCTTGCTTTGAGTCTGTTCTTCCAGCACAATTCCCCCTGCAAGGATTTAAAAGATTTGGGTCACTCCCGGAGTCTGATTGGCGAGTCCCCTCAGCCTTTCCTTCTCCCATTAGGGTCCAAAGTCCACGAAGAGGTAGCCGTCACCGGGCTCTGCGCGGGGAGGAATGGGGCGCCAGCATCCAACGCCTTTCTCTTCTCTCTGGGTCGCTCTCAAGATTTCGAGAGTCCGTTATTTATTTCAATAGGCTGGTCATTTTCTTTCTTTCTTTCTTTCTTTCTTTCTTTCTTTCTTTCTTTCTTTCTTTCTTTCTTTCTTTCTTTCTTTTAGTGTGTAGCGATTATTTAGTATTTGATTTCAATAACTCCTATCAAAGTTAAGCTTGGTGAAAGCCGTCTTCACACAGGACGGTAAATGGCCGACGTGGAGGACAGCGGGTTCAGTACCCGCTTTGGGAAGTGCCCGCGCCACTCCCCGCGGCGCCTGAGCTGACCCAGCCAGCCGGGCAGTCACGCCCCCCGCAGTCTTGAGAGATGCCCAGTGTGCGCTCTGTGGGCACCTATGGCTGAGCATACGGGTGGGTATCTGTGGGGTGAGCAGACTCTCATGAGATCCCTGGGAGCTCGGGTGCATGGGGAGGCGCCGGCTTACCCCAGCTGGGCATCGCTGGACGGGCTGGTGTGAACAGATTTGGGGGTTTGGGGAGTCAGGTCCCTGTGTCTAGGGGCTCCTGTGCTTATCTGCAGGGACACTTCTTGGTTGCAAATATCTGTTAACAATCACCACCACCCAGAGCAAGAAACAGCCAACTTTCTCTTCCTTCTCTCTGCCTGTTCCTGTGGGAAAGACACCTCCCAAAAGGAAAAAGGGGGGGGGGGAAACATCTTATTTTCTTTTTAAAAATGTCCAGTCTTGAAATATGGAAGTGATAAAAAGAAAAATCATACACCTACAAATGTTTTTCAAAAAAAGATTGAGAGAATCCCTGGTTTCAAAAAAAAAAAAAAAAAGGTGGGGGGCAGTAAATGAATGGGTGGGTGGGAAGGGCTGGAGGCCTGAGCAGAAAAGCCATGAAAACAGACTGCTGCGAAGCTGGGTAACTCTTAGCTGGCAGAGGGTAAAAGGGGAGCAAATTATTCAGATGATAGGCATCTCAGTGCTAATTTCTGTGTGGCTATTTATCTGTTGCCATTTGCTGCATAGAACACATATAAAGTGGCATGGTCATGTTTTATATAGAAACTCTCAATGACAATAGCCCCAATATAGTTAGACATGTTTCAAATGTACTTCTAAACTTGGTGCCCTGTGGATCTACAGATTTTCTGTACAGGGTGGAGCAAAAGTAGGTTTACAGTGGTTCCTGTGGAAAATAATACAATAATTAATAAATAATGATACAAGAATAAACTGTTTCACATACTCATAACTGCAATCCTACTTTTGTCCCACCGTGTATTAAATCTTTCCTTTAGGATACTTTATACTTTAAATATGTAGGAATAGGATTATAAGCAGTGGTGGATTTCTCTTTTCAAACATTGCCAGTAAGAAATTCCCTCTCATTACCTTTCAAATCTTAACCCAACCTTTTTTTTTTTTAAAGGGATTTCCAAATGTGGTTTATCTTGGGAAGAAAAAAAGCCCAATCCTGAACCCCTTCCCTGCAAGATGACTGCCCACTGGGTCAGATGGTCTGGGCCTCTGGGTGCAGCCATCAGAGGAGTGGTTTTTAGTAGATCCAGGGACAACCTCTTCGCTTCCACTGGCCTCTCAGGGCTCCCTCCTCAGGGTCTGGCCAGCAGGAAATTCTCAGATGCTCTGCCTACCTTGGAACATGGATTTGCATCTGCCGATTCATGTCAAGGGGGGTGATGCCCAAATTCACTCTGCTACTACATATTCAGCCTAAAGGTTAAGTGGAGGGGACTGCTGCTACCCAGCCTTCATAGTCCTGGGAAAAGCTATAACCCAAATATTATTCCTGCCAAGATACGTATTTTCCATCAAGCTAAGAAGAAAATCAGTGCTTGAGCAGCCTTTCCTTCCCTCTGAATTTCAATAACTCTATCTAGCTTCATGCCTTTTATCACAACAGAAACAATATCCTTCCAGACACCCCAGGAAGGCTCTGTCCTTGTCCTACCAGGAAAAAAATGCACAGAGGACCCAGCCCACCGTCCTGCAGAGCGCACTGCACCCGTCTCCATTAGATTTTCCTTTCTTTTGGGGGGGTCTTTTTCTTTTCCAGCCATGATAAGTCCCCATAAGCAATCAGAAATCACCTTTTCCTAAATTACTCAAATAATCAAAGCTAAGCGAGAGGAAGAGTTGTCCGATGTTTAAAGACGATTTTGCTGTGATGTGTTTTTCTTTAGAACGCTGTAGTACTGTCCCCCCATTTCCATGGAGAACCTGGCAGCTGGGACCCACCCACACAGAGAGAGGGCCTGGAGCTTGAGGTCCGTGCTATCGGAACAGGGAGCCTATCTGTCATAACTTCAAAATCTTCCTTGGTTACAAACCCCTAGAAACCGCCCTGGGCACCTCCCTCTCCACCATTTCTTCAACCTTTACTTGGTAGCTTCAGTTTCAAGGGCCCCCTTCTTAAGGCCAGCTCGACGTGCAGGCTCATGGTGGGGAGGGGCCTGGGGGGAGATCAAGAGGGCTTCATCGGAAAGGATAGTGGGGCATCACCTCTCATTATCCAGTTTTCTTTCCTAGTTCAAAGAGCCAGAAATACTGCCTTTCTATCTCATTCCCCATTAGCTTCCTATTCTGCCTTCGAAAACGGACGGCCTCCTGCAGCATAAACGGGGCGTAGGGGCGGCTGCGCCCCGAGTGAGGACTTCTCCTTCCCGCGCCTCAGCCGCGTGCGTTCCACCTGCGCTTTCAGGCCTGCGACTTCGAGGAGTGGGAAGTGGGGGGCTGTGCTCAGAGCTTTTTCCTGGTCACCCCACCGTGGTCAGGGGTGCAGCGGTGCAGACGGGCCCCGCAGAACCTCCTGCGGGCAGCTGGGGAGAGCGCTCCTCCAAGGGCCCCCAGACTGTCGACAGACACAGCTCCGAGGCCGAGGTCCCCACGCTAAAGCCTGGAACCGGGCCACCCTTATTTCTCAACCTGAACCAAACGAAACCCGCTCCGGCAGGACCTCAGGACCCAGACCCGGCGGCGCCTGCCCATCCACGTCTGTGTGGTGTGTGTGCGTGTGTGAATAGATTGATTTAAAGGGGGGTGGGAAAGGCAAATGGGGAGAAATATGAATTTGCCGACATTCCTGGCGGAATTTGTGTAGATTGGCGCCGCACTGGGGCCGGGCATCTGCCCCGTGCCTCCCGGGTTCCCAGGCGCTGGGCCCGCACCGTCTCCGCTGCAGGGGCCGTGCCACTTTCCCTCCTTCGCCCTCGCGTGGCTGTGACCCGTCGCCCCCAAAAGGCGTTTTATCAGAGGAGCGGCCCCCTTTCCGGGCAGCCTCGGAGCGGCGGGTGGTGGCCGGGGGACGCGCGGCCTTACCGCCCAGGCTGTTCGTCCCTGCCGCCTGGTGCCCAGATCTTCGAAGCCATCGCGCCGGCCTCCGCGGGCGGCGAGGAGGAGCAGGGGCGGCGGGAGTGAAGCGAGGGACTCCTGACATTCCGAGTCTCCAAAACCTCCCTTTGCAGCTTTGTAACCCTCAGAGCCGCTCGCGCCAAAGGGGCCGGCAGCGTCCTTCTTAATGGGGCATTGGAGGGACAGGGGAGTCATCTCAACGCCCAAGTGTCTACACAAACGGATGATTTTTTCCCAAAGTACCTTTCATTTATTTACGTAGGAAGCCTTATTTGCTCTTAGCTTGGAGGTTTGACAGACCTCCTCCTCCCTCCCCTCTCCCCACGGCTTTGGTTTTTCCAGCGTGTGTTCTTCACCTCAAGACAGCCGAGGATGCTTAACACAAACGAGGAGAAAAGAAAGTGCTCTCTGCACGCATGCATGAGGAAGGTAGTGACTGTCGCTGCAGAAGGGAACCTCTGCGGGGAGAATGGAGACCCCCTTTTATTAACGAGAGTAAGGCCCATGATATAGGTAACAGAGGGGGGTGAGTTGCTGGCGACTGCTTTCAGCGACAGGTCCTGAGTAGCTGTTGGTTCCACCATGGGTGAAACTCCCCAGAAAGAGTGGTGTGTGTGTGTGTGTGTGTGTGTGTGTGTGTGTGTGAGTGTGTGTGTGTGAGTGTGTGTGTGTGTGTGTGTGAGTGTGTGTGTGTGTGTGTGTGGTGTGTGTGTGTGTGTGTGTGTGTGTGTGTGTGGTGTGTGTGGTGTGTGTGTAAACATGTAAATTCTTACTGGAATAATCTCATTGCTACCATATGAGACAGTTTTAAAAATTAAATCCAATTTGGGAATTCATCTAATGTAAACTATGTCTTTGTTTAGGGTTGAAGGGCCAGGTAATTCCCCTGCCTTCACTGGATTTTACTGGCTTCTGTGTCCTGTGGCAAATCTAACTGGATTCTTTCATTAGCAAAAAGGTGTTATTGTTTGCTTGTTTTTTAGGACTGCATCCACAACCCAAGACCTAGGGGTTTCAGGCACATCTTCTTTACACAAGAGGCCAGAAACAGGAGAAGGAATCTGAAGAGTGGATGGATGGGGAGAATGGGGTTCCTGCAAGTGGTCTGAGTAGACAAGTGTTCATCTTCGTGGCCACCTGATTGCTGTTACTTCTATTCTTGTTCTTTCACTGGAGTCCTCTTCTTTCTCCCCCATTCATCCATTCATCAACATACACCATCTGGAGAAAAGTCTCTTCAGAGAGTGATGATTTTTTTGTTGTTGTTTAAGAAAAAAAGTACTATTACAGATATGCTCTCTACAGTGGTTGAACCATTGGAGCTCCATGAGGATTTTCCAGGTTGGTCTCTATAGCAACTCCTCCCCCCAAATCTGGTAGTTCTTCTCTTGGGCCCACAGCTGTACTACATTTCCCATCTTTCTTTGCAGTTTGATGTGGCCATGTGACTGCTTTAGCAAATGCTATGTTCCCAGCCCCTCTCTCCCATGCTTTCTGTGTTTGGATTCCAACCTTGAAGTCCTAAGGAACAGTGAAGACACAAATGGGAAGAGCCTGGATCCCGGAATTGCATGGAGAAGAGAGCTGTCCACTGATAAGAATCATTTGTCCAGCACTTTACCTGAGGAAGAAATAACATTCTGTGTGTGTGAGCCTCTGCACATTTTAGAGTTTATTATTGTCATCCAGGCCATCCTTACTGATACTTTCTTTCTACAAGACAAAATCCAATTTAATTTTTGTTTTCTATCACTCCTTAAAATGTCAGTGGATGTTAGGTAATCCTTCTTGGTTCTCAGGTTTAAAACTGCAGGAGGCCCCGAAACTCTTCTATCCACTCTTATGTAACAGATAGTCCTATAACAGCTTCAAGTCATACAACATCTTTAAGTCATATACACAATTTCAAGTCTGTAGTTAAAATGTCCAGTCCAATGTATCTTCAAGACTCTGAGTTTGACTTCCTTCCCTAACTCTAAGATTGCTTCACCTTAGATGCTTATAGAGGAAAAGAGGGGGGTAATGTGGGGTTCTCTATTTCTTAATCCTGTTTCTCTTCCTCTCGCTATCCTCAAGAAGAGATTAAGAGAGTCAGAAATTGGCTTGAACAATGATTTAGTGATTTTGAGTTGTGGAGATAAACCAACTAGATCAGGGCTACTGTTGTTGAAAATTACATATCACCACATGAAGCAGAACTTTGGCAATTAGTTACTTAATTTGACATGTAGACAAGAGTCTGAAATATGGACAATTTAAGAATTTAGGTAAATTATTTGAATTATTTGGTTTGATATATTTCTAGATCTAAATGAAGAATCACTGTCTATTTCTCTAGGTTGTGTAGAAACAACATTATTAATTCATTGAAAAGGTAGCTGGCATGAAAGTATATTATCCAAAGGTGATAAGGACACATTGCTTTGAATTGGTTCACCCAAATTCTGCCCAGCCCATCCTCTTCCCTGGATATTTAGACTGGAGTCACTCTCAGGAAATGAGTTCCTATCTTTTTGTCTCTCCCAACACTAGACACAGGGTCATCTCATTCCTGCAGTTCTGTTTTGCATTCTGCTTCTTCTGTTATGGAAATACAGCAGCTGTCTAATAGTCAGGATGCCTGCCAGATTCTCTGGCACTTTTGAGACACTGGCATCTCTCTTTATAACCAGTGCCAAACCACTAGGCCAGCTTCGAGGTCATCAGGTGGGGAGAAAGCCTGTCCAGCTATATCATGCCAATGGACAAATGAAGTGTTAATGATGCAGTTAACTTTGTCCATGGACACTGTTCAACTACAAGATTGTAGGGCTGCATGCTGACAAAATAAAACTTCAATCTTTTATTGAATTATTCCCAAATATCCAGATATGTGGCAGCAAGTAGATGGATTAACCAGATGACATTTTTCTCCTGCTTATGACCAGTGACTTGGCATTACCTAGACCCTTATTAAATGTGCATGCTATTAAGTGGCACCAGCATTTGCTAAGACTGAGCTGAGGGAAGAGCTGTAGTGTGGATGTGGATAGACAAAAAACATTTAAATCTATGAATGAGACTAATCTAAATTTGGAAACCTGCTTTTCATTGTTAGCCAGCAAGGATTTTGGATGTCTATGGTTAACAGCTGAATCAGTCTGGAAATTACTCTGGTCTTTGGAAAGAATGTAGATTGGGTTAAATATTGAATTATACATAATGGATGACTACTTGGTCCACTTTCTCTGGATTATGTCCAATCTGCTAATTCACATTTTCAAGTTGATACTATGTTATATTCACCATCACCCACTTTTGGGGAGAACCATTGAAGTGAAAAGGGCCTGACATTAAAAAGAAAACCCCTGGCTGGTGTGCTCAGTTGGTTGGAGCATCACCCCATGCACTGAATGGTTGCCAGTTTGATTGCTGCTCAGGGCACATACCTAGGATGCGAGTTTGATCCCTGGTAGGGATGCATATGGGAAGCAACCAATCAATATTTCTTTTTCACATCGATGTTTCTCTCTCTCCCTTCCTCTCTCTCTAAAATCAGTAAAAACATATCCTCCAGCGAGGATTTAAAAAAGAAGGAAAGAAAAGGAGAAGTTGGGGGTCCATATAATGAAGTATATTATTCTGGCAGGGAGCGCTGTGAGATAATGGAATGGGAATTAAAGAGTGTGACATCCATTCCTCTCATGTAGCACTTTGAATGCTAGATCTTTTCTAATTTACCTGAGCAAAAATGGATGGGTAGTAAGCTGGAGACAAGGGCATGTTCAAGATGACCTCTGAAGGCCTCTTTTATTTTTGCCTTTGGCTTCTATAATTTTCTGACAACAGCTGTACCTGTAAAATGTGTCAGATTCAGGAGCAGGGTCAGGGGCTGCTGTCACTTGGCAGACTTCAACAACATGACCCTGCAAAGACTTCAGAGTAAAAACATCAGGAAAATAAACACTCAATGCTCCATAGCCAGAGGACTGGCTGGGAGCTGTCAGGTTGAAATACTAGTCTATTTGGGAAGGGAAAGAACAGGAGCAAGGCCTCTGACACTCCTCTGCTTCCTGGAAAATACCCCTGTAGCAACAGAGCTGGTGCCAAACACATCAAATTAATTAAGAAAAGAGGTAGAAGAGCTATTATTATTAGGCTGAGCTTCTGTTCCAGCCAGTTTGCTAATCAATACTCTATCAGGAACAAGGCATGGCCAGGGCTGGGAGAGAGGACACCACAAAACAAGAGGTTAGGCCAATCCCTGTATGTGGGGAGCCTCACCCCATCTGTGCAGGGAAATGGAGTATATATTCAGGACCCAAAAAGAAAAATGAGAAGACTGAGAGACAAGAGAGATTAGAGCATCAATGCAGGGGGTAGAAGCTGCAGAGAGACTGGAGAGATTGGACAAAGGAGTGATCCCCAAGGAAGGGATCATTTAGAACTGGGAAGGAGAGCTGAGATGGAATTGAAGACAGATGTGGAAAAGGCCTTGTGTCCCTGGTCAGGCAATGGCTCATGCAGTTTAGAGACTGAAGAGGACAAGGTGTGCTGGAGAGAGTGTAGGATTCTGCTTGAGCAGAAATTCTGCATCAGGGAATCATGGGAGAAGAGACTCAGAAGCTGATGAATTATAAAGCTGGCAGGATGAGGTGGACCAAACATGAATTTCTGGGTAAAGGTGTTTGTGACAAAAATGCTGATCAGAGAAGAAGCTTTTGCTCAGGCTTCCTTTTAGAAAACAGGTAAAATCTAAGCAAATGAGGCTGATGCAATCATCTCTGGTCAGCAAAAGAGGGCAAATACAGAAAAAGCAGGCTACTTCACTGGTTTCCATTGGAAGCAGCAATAATATCTGCCAGCTTTAGCAGGAGTATCCAGGGAAGAGCCACGGACTGCATGGGAGCTTGTGCTGGCTATATGTCTCTAACTGTGTGTGTACATGTGCATGTTTAATGCTGTGTCCATGTCTTTATATATTCTGAGGGTGTTTCTTCTTGGACATCTTAGAAAAGTATGCAACAGATGCACTAAAAATAGACATCAGACATTAAATTAGAAGGTAGACTGATGATAAAGTCTGGGTGATATGCATCTCATGGGAGAAAACATAATACTAGTACTTCTAACCACACAAACATACACATACACATACAGACATTGAATAACATTTGTATATATACTAGAAATGCACAGAAACAAAGACACAACATTTCAGATATGAACAAAACACAAGTGCTATCAAGTAACTGCAGCCCGTTTCACAGGTATACTATAGAAAAGACCAAGAGAATGTAGATTTAAAATGGTGTTTAAATTATCTTAGCTATTCTTTTGTCTATCAGCTAACCAACTACTTCAAGAAACATAATGTCTTTTTGTCTGAAAAGACTCTAAGAAATTAATCTCTCACCCCCACTAATGTATGTGTATTGTAGGGGAAAGTGCACTAAATCCTGCAGGAGCCAAACATGTGGGTTATTAATCCACATCAACCACCTAATAGCGGAGTATCCTTTGGTAAGTAATTTTATTTCTAACTCTATTTCTTTATCTATTAAAAGTGAAAGCTGTTTATAAAATCAATGGTTGCTGCTAGCTACAGTCTTAAGATATATATATGTGATATATATGTATATATGACAGTAATCCAATTGCCCAATGCCCAGAAGATTTTGGTAGAAAAGAACATTAGATGATCATAGTTATCAACAAAAATGTCCAAACAACTTTTCGGTTTTGTTTTATAATGGAAAAATTCTAAATATGTTTTTATATTGTGAGGACTAAGGGGTTAAGAACTGAAATTTTCATTTTTCAAAAGCTGAGTTGGTGTTATATAGACAATGAATAGGTCTACAGTCACCTGTTCTACACAAATGTTGGAAATGGGTCCTTTGATTATGACTGTAATTACACAGTCTCAAACAATGGGATGACTTAACCAAGTCATGAAAAAAAAAAATCAGTTACATTGGTCATTTGGTGCTCAGTAGTCAAAAACAACTCTTTAAGAACATTTTAAACAGATCTAGTCTTTGAGTTAAGAGTGTGTGCCAGTCTCCACCAGAATTAGTGCTTGGGTCTTCTTCTCTCTGGAGTTCTCTCTACCCTTCACCACCAATGCCTAGCATAGAGGATTTGCTCAGGGTTCCTAGAGTAGCCACATTATGAAAACGTACTAGTATACTAGAATACCTTTCCAAACACATTGCATATTGAAGAACAGGCCATACCATCAGATAATAGCATCCTTTCTTTCGAAGTCTCCTATTATACTACTGGTACTTGTTATAATATTCTACTGCCTCTCCTTCTCTCCCCTGCTTCCCCCCCACCACCAACCCAAAAAAAAGTCTGCAGCTGGCAGACTTCACCCTGAATGTCAGCAAGGGGCTGATCCCATAACACACTAGCCTGAGATAACCCAAATCACAAAGCCAAGGCTGGTTGTGATTACTTAGCATTTATATAGCACTTTATCTAGGTCCTATATGTCAGCCTCATTAATGGGAGATAACTCACCAGGAGTTACAGCTGAGAAAAAAAGTTCATGACCAAAAAGAAAGAAGGGGAAGCTTAAAGGATCTGAGTGATTCCGTGGGGGCTTGTGGTTACTCAGTAATGGAGAAAGGGCAAAGATGCTATTCAAAGAGGACAAAGAAAGCTTTTTTGTCTCTCCCTTGTGAACAGGAGTGACTGAAGGTACAGAAGGAGAGAATGAACTAAAAAAATAAAGGAAAACCCCACCAGTGAGACTGGCAAAGCTTAAGAGTTTGACTAAAAGAATTTATAGTTTATCTTCTAAAGCACCTTAGATCCCAGGGAAATTATCATTTAGCAAAGACTGTAAGTAATGGTTGGAGGGTCATACTGTCTGGAGGCAAGCCCAGAAGTCTATTTTTAAAAATAGAACGTTAAAATTTTCATCAAAATTTCACTGTGGTATTTTAGTAAAGTGCAAATCAATTCAAATCCTCTGTTGTGATAAATAAGAATGTAATTATACAGTTATCTGGAAATATGCAGATGATTATCAAAGCATCAGCAGATTGAAAACAACTGTGGTTCAATTTCTCCAGTCAACACCCAATTCCAGTCAACACCCACTTTTTTTCACTGGTTTAATAGTCATATAGGAATAGGAATCAAAATATGACCCAAATAAAAAGGAAGAGTAGTAAAAGAACATCTGTTTACTAGTGAAAAAAAAAGGGTAAGGCAGACAAAGGCAAATACCATATTTCTCTTATGTGTGGAATCTAAAAACAAAATAAACAAAACAGAAACAAACTCATAGAAAACATCAAACAAATTGATGGTTGCCAAAAGGGAGGGGGTTGGGAGGAATGGGTGAAAAGGGTGAAGGGATTAAGAAGTAGAAATTGTGTGTGGCTCAGTGGTTGAGCATTGACATGTGAACAAGGAGGTCATGGTTTGATTCCCCGTTAGGGCACATGCACAGGTTGCAGGCTTGATCTCCAGAATGGGGCCTGCAGAGGGCAGCCAGTCAATTGCTTTGTCTCATCATTGATGTTTCTATCTCTCTTTCTCTCCCTTCCTCTCTCTGGAATCAATAAAAACACATAAAATATATTTATTGAGCCACCCAGGGCTTGCTAGAAGGGCTCATTAATACAGTAGCTATGAGGACAAGGTTAGAAAACATGCAACAAAACAGATTTTCTCTCACTGAAGCATAACTGGTTACTATGTACATTCTAAGGATAATCTGCCAATAAGCACAGACCAATAATGAGACATATGGTACCATTCCTGAGGGGACTGGGTAAGGCAGGTTGGTTATAGTGGGTCCTTTTCATCACGAAAGAGGCAATGCTTTATCCTCACTGGAATACATTTTCTGGATGATGATTTTCCTTTTCTGCCCACCATGTGTATGTCAGCATACCATCATAATGATCTTACCAAATGCCTTCTTTATCATCATAATATCTCACACTATTTCTTTCCCATCCAAGTTTACAGCAAAAGGAGACAGTGGGCTCATTCTCACAGGATTCAGTAGTCTTACCATGCACTCCATCAACAATAAGTGGCTAACTTTCTGAAATGGCAGAATGGTCTAATGAAGACTCTACTATAGAGCCAGATGGGAAACAACACCTTATGAAGTTGTGGTGCTATCTTATAAGACTGGCTTGAGCCATATTTGGAGATATTTCTTTTATAGCCAGAAACTATGGACTTAGGCACTAAGAAGCACACACAGGACTGACTTCTCTGACTGCCGCACATATGACCTACTTGAACATTTCTCTTTCCTCTTATTCCTTTAACTTTGGATTCCACTGTTTCAAAGGTGTTAATTCCTCACAATTAACAGACTTCTGGCCATTTTGTATTCTTCATGCCACTGAACCAACAGGCAAAGGTGGAGTGGTTGCCTTGCAATGAGAATAGGGAGAAGTGTGCTTAAAACCCAGGGGGACCTCCGGGTACCATAGCACCTCCTTGACTTGTGTGTAAAGCTAATAGAAGATTAGAACATCTCAATACAGGCGGGACCACTAAAGGCCAGCTCCTTCAGAAATAAAGGTTTGTGTTTCTCCACTAGGAACCTGAACCAGATTGGTGCTAAGGACAAAAAGAGCATGGATAGTTAAGTTGTTATAAATAGCAACTATAGCCTTGTTCTCAGCTTTGTGGCATATATAGTTGGTGCTGGCAGAGGTAAGGACAGCAGCTTCCTGTCTTCTTGATTACAACCATGATGATATGCTCTTCAACTAACAAGTTTAATGGCACCTTTTGACTACTGTTCTTTCAGCCCTTCCAACAATTTTGTAAGCATTGAGTTTCCTGTAGTAAATTCCTTTCTGCTTGGAATATCTAGAGCTATTTCTATTCTTACACTGAGGCCTGACTGAATCACATAATGATTAAGATAGTGTGGAATTTGCATAGGGATAGTCAAATTGACCAATGTAAGGGTTAGAGAACCCAGAAATAGACCTGTGCTAATTAAATCTGATACCTGACTTTTCAAACCAGTGGAGAAAACAGTGGGCTTTATAATAAAGGTTGCTGGGGACCATGAGGCACCCTTGGGGGGATATTAAATCCTTTTCTCTCACTATTTATGAAGAAAATAATTTCTACTGGATTAAAGATATAAATGCGAAAAGCAAAAGTAAATACATTTAAAAGAATATGAACATCTGTATTATCTTTTATTAAATTAGTGATTTTTAGAGAGAGAGGAAGTGAGAGGGAGAGAAACATCGATCACTGCCTCCTGCATGCCTCCTACCTTGGTGATACAGCCCACAAACAGGGCATGTGCCCTGACCAGCATTGAACCAGAAATCTTTCAACTGAGCCACACCAGCCGAAGCAAAAGTAAACACTTTTTAGAGGAAAATATATGAGAACTTAAAGCAAGAAATATTATTATGCTAATAACCTTTACATTTACATCTCTAGCTTATACCTATCCCCTAAACACCACTTCTTCCAACTCACAACTTCCACTTAGTTATCTATTATACACCTCAAAATTAACATCTTGAAAGACAAAATATTCATTTTCCCCAAAATCTTCTCCTACTGCAATGTTCTTCATCTAAGAAAATAACACTATCCCTCATCCATTTGCTCAGGCAAAATAACTTGGAGTTATCCTTGAGTTCTCTTTCATACAATCCTCAGCAAATCCATTGCAAAATCTTATTAGGTCTAACTTCAAAATATATTCTGGCCTAATTCAATATTACCTCTCACTTAGAGTACAGCAACAAATCCTAACCAATCTTCTTGCATGTATTTTTACTTCCTACTATATTATGATAGTAGTCATAAAGATCTTTTAAAAATCAAATCATCCTGGCTGGTGTGGCTCAGTGCTTGAGGCTGACCTATGAACCAGGAGGTTGTGGTTCAATTCCTGATCAGGGCACATGCCTGGTTTGTGGGCTTGATCCCCAGTAGGGGGCATGCAGGAGGCAGCCAATCAATGATTCTCTCTCATCATTGATGTTTCTATCTCTTTCTCCCTCTCCTTTCCTCTCTGAAATCAATAAAATGATATGTATGTTTGTTTGTTTGTTTCCAAATCACTCCTCTAGTCAACATACTTCAATGATTTCCCATCACAGAATAAAATCCTTGGCTACTTCTCTGAAGTAACCACTTAACACTCTTCCCCTTACTCACGGGACTTGGCTACACTGACCATTTTCTCAAACATTGGATAACCCACCAAGCAGGTTAATATCTTTGGGCCTTTGCACTTGTTTTTTTTCCCCTCTGTCTGGAATATGATTCTCCTCGAATATTATCACTTGTTGCTTCCTCACCATCTTCAGCTCTCTGCTGAATGTCACCCTCCCAGGCCTTCCCTGACCATTTGATTTAAGTAGCAAGCAGCCTATTGGTTTCTCTTTATCTCCCCATCCTGCTTTATTTTTCTTTATGGTTTATTTTATATTTATCTGTTGTTTATGGTCTCTCTCCCAGACTAGAATCTGAGTCCACAAGGTTGTCTATCTTAGTCAGAGTTGTATTCCCTGAGTCTAAAACAGTTCCTAGCACATAGTAGACATTTAATATATTTGTCAAGTAGATGAGTGAGTGAATGAGAATTATTTATGATATTAGGATAGGAAAGAATTTCCTAATCAAGATATGAAAAACACACCATAAGAAATAGTTGGAGAAATTTGATGAAATTAAAATTAAACACTGTATTGATTCACTTCAAAACAGCATTAAAATAATATTATTTTTATGGCATTTAAAACATTATAAATATAATAGTTACAAAAATCTCAGGCTAGGAGATGATGTTGGACAAAGGATTAATATTTGAGATATACAAAGTGGGGCAAAAGTAGGTTTACAATTGTTCATTGGGAAAATAATACAATAATTAATGATACAGGGATAAACTCTGTATTTCATATACTCACAACTGTAAACTTATTTTTTCCCACCCTATATAAAGGACTCATAAAGGTCAATAAGAAAGAGACAAGTCCCACTTCTGGAGAAACAGCAGAAAATGTTTCACTTGTTGAAAATCAGACACTTTACCAGATGGAGCTACCACTCATGCCTATCATTTTTCTAATTATCTTTTTGACATTGATCATTAGAAAGTTCTAAATTAGAGTTGTTCCTATGACTTTAGCTAAACAAAACAAAAGCCAAAACTTGGCAAATAGTTTACTGACCCAGCAGACTTAATTCTGCTCTTGTTGGAAAAGAATTGGTCTTGATTCTTCTGGCTTTTATACTGGTTGCAAAAGAAACAGAATATGATAGTATTTTCCTTATTTAGTTGAATATGTAATATAGGTATTATATATCACTTTCCTCTGGGATGTATTACATTTGAAACTTAATATGCAAGAACAAAAAAAGGCAAAAACTCAATAAAAAAAAGGAGCAAAGATAATGAACAGGAAAGTAACAAAAGAGGAATCCTAAATGATCAACAAAAATATGAAAGATGTTCAACTCTCTAGTTGTCAGAAAAAATATATTAAAAGCACAATGAGAAATCATTTCACACCACTGCACTAGCAAAATGTATGAGTTTGATGACACCAAGTATTGACAAAGGTATGAAACAATGGGAACTTTCACGCTTCTGATAATAGCACAAATCGGAGAGCAATTTGGCAATATCAAGTATTTTAAAAATAAAAAATTTTTAAATTTTTTATTTATTTATTTTAGAGAGAGATAAAGAGAGAGACATAGAGTGAAACATTGATTTGTTGTTCCATTTATTTATGCATTAATTGGTTGCTGTTGCTTCTTATATGCACCCTGATTAGGGATTAAACCCACAACCTTGGCTTATAGGGATGTCACTCTAACCAACTGCAGATCAGGGTAATATCAAGTATTGTTGAAGATACATATACTCTACAATGCAGCAATTACACTCCAAAATGGGAAAAGGTAGCAATGTACTAAACTAGACTATTATTGTAGTATTTCTCCAACCCTGGACCTTTCACCAACCTTTCTGGCTGATACTTCCCCTAGATATCTACATGGCTCACTCTCTGATTTTCTTCAGGTCTTGGTTCAAATGTCACCATCTCAGTAAGGGCCTCCTTGACCACTCTGTTTAAATCACAGACCACCTTAGCCCTCCCCAGCCTCTTTATCTTGCTTTTTTTCTCATAGCATTTCTGATATATTATATAGTCTTTAATACTTTCAGTATGGCCCTGGTTGGTGTGGTTCAGTTTTGCACACCAAAAAGTCATGGGTTCTATTCCTGGACAAAGGCATATACCTGGGTTGCAGGTTCCATCATCAGCTTTGGTCAGGATGCATGTGGGAGGCAACCAATCAATGTGTCTCACATTGGTGTTCCTCTCTCCCTTTCTCTCTCTTTCTGTGTTTCTCTGTGTGTGTGTGTGTTTCTCTCTCTCTCTCTCTCTCTCTCTCTCTCTCTCTCTCTCTCCCTCTCTCTCTCTCTCTCTCTTAAAAAATCAATGCAAAAATATCCTTGGGTGAGGATTAACAACACTACTTTGTAAATTCCCTGAGGGCACTCGTTTTTTGTTTTTTTGTGGTTTTGATTTTGGGGTGTGTGTGTGTGTTTTTTTTTTAATTTGTTTGTTTGTTTTTTGTCTTTTGTTCACCTAAAAGAGAACCTGAAAGTATTAGGCACTCAATCAAAATTGGTTGACTAAATTAAATAAGTTTGTAATAGCAAAACTAGGAAGAAACCTCAATGTTCTTCCAAAGGAGAATGGCTAAATAAACTGTAGCACATTCTTTACATTGGCATACTATATAGCAGTTAAAATGAATAAATTAGAGTTTCATGTATCCACATAGATGAAAAAAATGGAATACTGAACAATAAAGCAAACTGAAGAATAGTATGGTATGGCACCACTTATAAAAAGTAAGAAACATATGAACAATACTATATATGGCTTATGTTACATACATATGTAGTAAAAATATAAAAATGTCCATGGTGAGCACCAAATTCAGAACAGAGATTACCTTTAAGAACAGGGGGACAGTAATGTGAGAGGGATACATTACATCTGTAATGTTTTATTTCTAAGGTGGAAAGTGGGCATATAAATGTTAATTTCCTTATTATTTATACCCTTTCATGTGCCTGAAATATTTAATAATAAAATTAAACAAAGTAACAGTGTTTAGCATGTAACAATAGTCAATATTTATATAGAGCATGGTCCTAGTTAGGTATTGTTCTAAATGTGTTATATATGACAGCTTATTTAAATTCTCACGCACCCCTCTGAGATAAGTACTATTATTAGTTCCACTCTCAGGATGACAAAACAGACACATAAAAGTTACAGAACCTATTCAAGACTGCCTGATGGAGCTCTGTGTTTTTAATCATTACACCAAATTGCCTCATAGTCTTATTAAGCACACAGTAGGTTCTTAATATTCAGCTAAAATTTATGAGATTACCATTTTTATAAGCCAAAATGGACAAATATGTAGCAATTGCATGTGGTTCAACCTAATAAATGTCAAATAAAAATGTCAAATACAACTGACCTTATAATATCACAAAGCTCTATGATGACTCTGCAGTTGCTTTTAAACATGTCTTTTGCTTTCATGTTCTAGATGTTGTTAGTCCTTGAAGCATAAGAGAGAAAAGCTAAATGCCAGAAGCAACTGCCCAACCATTAACGTTGAAATCAAGCGAAGAAAGCAATCCTTTTAGGAAAGAGTGGTCACGACCAGTGCTGGGTGGTGTTAGGAGCCAATCATGGGTGGGAGGACAGCTGAGTTACCCTCTCCACAACCAAGACTGCCTTCCCCTTTGTCTTTCTTAATTTGTTGAAGAGGAAGCTTCAAATCAGCCAAGACTTAGCCATGGGTTTGGCTTAGAAATCCTTGTTTGCAAGCCCCTGAGCAGACTGCTAAGAAGTCCAGACAGGATGGCAGGCTTCCTCATTAGAGCACCCAAGGGTGTAAGATCAAAGGTTCCTCTTCTGCAGATCCCAACTCCCAGGAAACTGGAAATAGAAAGAAGGAGATGGGAGACAGATACAGATTACCCCAGGTTCAGTCAGTCTGGTTTTGGCAATTACAGCCCTAATTTTTTTAGCTTAAGTTTCCAAGACTTGCCTTCTGCATCTGCCCAAAGCATACAGTAGATTCCTTTTCAGTCTTCCTATCTCTAGTGATCAAACTTCACTTCCTCTTATATAGAGTGGTTGACAGAATACCTGTAAGAAACACTGCTTTCTTCATGTCCTTTTCAAGAATAATCATTTACCATAATATATCAAAATCCTTAGCGCAGATTTCTGCAACCCCTTGTTACTTTCTTAGGTGCCCCTCTCATACCATGTCAACCTGAACAAAATCCATGTCAGTGGTTGGATCTAGCCTGGAGTCTGTGTGGAAACAGAGGAACAGAAGGGTGGACAGGGTTACTTCTGTAAAATATAATGAATTATGCTGCGCACTATTGCATATATGCTGTTTTTATGGGCATGAATATATATGTATGCATATGGTGGGAGAGGGGGGCTGTGCATGCACGAGTGCACAAATGTAGTTGATAAGTGTGCCTGAAGGTGGTGTGAGCATTTTCTAAAAACCTATGCTCGAAGTTTCACTCCATAAATCTCTTTAACTGGCGATACTCTGAAAGCCAAGGGCTGTGTAATAATTTACACTACATTGTCCTTACTAGCTTGCTCCCCTTCACTTGCCTAGAATGAAAAGTTAAAGATTGATAGTGACGTCCCTTTGGGGGAGCCAGGAGTGTCATCCATCCCCAGTCTCTCAGTCTGTCTTTCTAGAGCTTTTCCTATCACTCCACTTCTTCTGCTCTACTCTAGAGGACATGCTTTCTGCCTCCTCTTCTTCCCCAAACCTTCTCCACTTGCTCCTAAAATGTCCTCCTCTTTGGGTCAGCCACCCTGCAGTAAGTAGAACAAGAAGGATTTTTCAGCTGACCTAATCATAAGACTAAAAAAAAAAAAAAAAAAAAAAAAAAAGTCCTCCCAAGCAGCTCCAAAGATCTCCTCCTTCCTCCACTCAAAACCATTTTAATCCAACTTCCCAAGATTCTAGGGAAGGTGTGTCCTCATTTCTGTGGGACCACAAGTAGAGTATTTCTAACTTTCAATGTTTTACCTTTTATCCTTTCCATTGTGGTTTCGGCCATATTCTCTTGAGATTATTTTATTTCTGCTAGATAGAAAGTTCCAGGTGAAAGATAAGGGACACATATGGAAGCAGAAGCAGAAAGAGTTTTATACACTTACTAGAGGCCCAGTGCATGAAATTTGTGCACAGGGGGATGGGAGTATGTCCCTCAGCCCAGCCTGCACCCTCTCCAATCTGGGACCCCTCGAGGGATGTCTGACTGTCTATTTAGGCCCTGGATCGGGCCTAAATGGGCAGTCAGACATCACTCTCACAATCCAGGACTGCTGGATCCCAACTGCTCGCTTACCTGCCTTCCTGATTGCCACTAACCACTCTGCCAGCCAGCCTGATCACCCCCTAACCACTCCCCTGCCAGCCTGATTGATGCCTAACTGCTCCCTTGCCAGCCTTTTGCCCCTAACTTTCCTTCCTTGCAGGCCTGGTCTCCCCCAACTGCCCTTCCCTGCAGGCCTCGTTACCCCCAACTTCCTTCCTCTGCTGGCTTGGTCACCCCTAACTGCCCCCCTCCCTGCAGGCTTGATTACTCCCAACTGCCCTCCCTTGCAGGCCTGGTCCCTCCCAACTGCGCTCTCCTGCTGGCCATCTTGTGGCAGTCATCTTGTGTCCACATGGGGGAAACCACCTTTGACCACATGGGGCCAGCCATCTTGTGTGTTGGAGTGATGGTCAATATGCATATTACTCTTTTATTAGATAAGATAGAGGCCTGATGCATGGGGGGACAGCTGGTTTGCCCTGAATGGTGTCCTGGATCAGGGTTGGGTTTCCCTTGGGGCATGGGGCAGCTGGGGCGAGGGACCTGTGGTTGTTTGCAGGCCAGCCATGCCCCCCTATGACCCAAGTGGAGGCCCTGGTATTTGGGATTTATTTATCTTCTATAATTAAAACTTTGTAGCCTTGAGTGGAGGCCTGGGCCCACTAGGGTGTGCAGAAAGCTTGGCTTCCTACATTGTAGGAGAAACCCAAGCTTCCTGCTCCCTCCTTGGGTGCAGCCATCTTGGTTGAGTTAATTTGCATACTTGCTCTTGATTGACTGGTGGTCATGGCTTGTGGATGTAGTGGAGTGATGGCTAATTTGCATATTACTCTTTTATTAGATATGATTTTTGGTTTGTGCCTTGCAGCCAGTTAGTGATGTATTTAGGTTCACAAAGAACTCAAGAATCTTTTTATCTGTCTATTGCCTCTTCACTTCTTCCCCCCTACTTGAATTATAATCTCTTTAGTGTTCATCAACCCCCAAACAACCACCTCTGCTACTAAACAAATGAAATAGACTCCATTGCTTCAATAAGCCAATGAAACTTTGCAAAGTCTTTTGAATAGAAATCTCTTCTGAGATTAGACCAACTCTCTTTGCAACAACTACAGGTCTAACCCAGGCAGATAGACTATCTTGGCATCTGCCTTCTATGAAAGAAGGAAAGCCTTTCTTGATTATTCCAAATTTTTACACCTCTTCAAAATTCAATTCCACCACCTTAGTGTGTGTGTGTGTGTGTGTGTGTGTGTGTGTGTGTGTGTGTTTGGGTGTGCGCGCGCTAATTCTTACCCAAGAATAGTTTTTCCATTGATTTTTAGAGAGAGTGGAAGGGAGAGGAAGAAACAGAGAGAGAGAAACATCAATGTGAAAGAGTCACATCAATTGGTTGCAGCCTTATCAGGGACAATGATTGAGCCTGCAACCAAGGTACATGCCCTTGACCAGAGGTGAACCCAGAATCCTTCAATCCATGGGCCAACAGCTCTATACACTGAGCCAAAGTGGTTAAGGCATACCATATTAATTTTTTAAATTTAACTTCATTTTTAAGGTATTACAAATAGTAGTACATATGTCTCCTCCCCCCCCCACCCCATTGACCTCCTCCCAGCCTCCCCTACCCACCGGCACTTGCTCTCACCCCCCTAACCCAGTTTTCTTGTGTCTGTTGGTTGTGCTTATATGCATGTATACAAGTCCTTCGGTTAATCTCTTACCACCCCCTCCCCGAAACCCTCCCCTACCTACCCACTGTAGTTTGAGAATCTGTTTGATGCTTCTTTGCCTCTATTTTTGTTCAACAGTTTATAATGTTCTTTATTATTCATAAATGAGTGAGATCATGTGGTATTTATCATTTACTGACTAGCTTATTTCACTTAGCATAATGCTCTCCAGTTCCATCCATGCTGTTGCAAATGGTAAGAATTCCTTCTTTTTTACAGCAGTGTAATCTTCCATTGTGTAGATGTACCACAGTTTTTAATCCACTCATCTGCTGATGGGTATTTAGGCTGCTTTGAAATTTTAGCTATTGTAAAGTGTGTTGCTATGGACATAGGGGCACATATATCCTTTCTGATTGGTGTTTCTGTTTTCTTGGGATATATTCCTAGAAGTGATATTACTGGGTCAAATGGCAGTCCGATTTTTAATTTTTTGAGGAAATGCCATACTGTTTTTCACAGTGGCTGCACCAGTCTGCATTCCCACCAGCAGTGCAGGAGAGTTCCTTTTTCTCCACATCCTCGCCAGCACTTGTGGTTTGTTGATTTGTTGATGATAGCCATTCTGAGAGATGTGAGATGGTTCCTCATTGTTGTTTTGATTTGCATCTCTTGGATGATTAGTGACTTTGAGCATGTTTTCATATGTCTCTTGGCTTTCCGAATGTCCTCTTTTGAAAAGTGTCTATTTAGGTCCTTTGCCTATTTTTTTTATTGGATTGCTTATTTTCCTTTTGTTAAGTTGTATGAGTTCCCTAAAAATGCTGGAGATTAAAACCTCATCACAGATCGAGAGAACCAAGATGGCAGCATAGGTAAACACCTATTGTTCTGCCCCGCGCAACAATTTAAAAATTACAACATAACAACAAAACAAACATCACCCAGAATCACCAGAAAGCTGGCTGAGTGAAAACTCCACAAATAAAAGTAAAGGTGGGACACTGAGACTCAGCAGAGTGGCGGGAGCACAGCCTTGAAGATGGTGCGGAAACAGATTAGGAGCTGTTCTGGTCTCGCACTCGGGCGGTGGCTGGAGCAGCAACCCCGGCTGGCTTTCGCCAACGGGGAGGGTGGAGATGTCCCACTGCACGGATTCCCCAGCACCAGGCGAGGTCCGAGGTCCGGGGGACGCACCCTGGAAGCCGGGCACGGCAGAGGTCTCCTAGTCTGCGGAGAACCCGGGTGCTTGAAAAAGAAGTTTGCGCACACTTAAACTGTGCCACAGCACAGACACGTGCTCCCTGGAAACTTGTCTCCTGGTCCCAGAAACCACATGTTTTACAACCCTGAGTGAGACTTTGGGTGTGCAGACTCATTTGGGGAGAGGCAGAGTTGTCTGGCAAGGGGAAGAGACTAGCGGCTTTCTCTTGGAGGTGCCTGCACCCACCCCCATCCAACAGAGACCCACGGGCGCATGCGCTGCATAGGACGTAGCTGACACTGAGGCTGCCTGCTCAGCTCAGAGACTCCGCCCATCCAACCTGAACACAGTCTCCCTTCACAGCCAATTGGCCTGGAGGTCAAACCCTCTTAGGGCTAACAACAACAAGATGGGCTTAAATTTAAAAATACTGTACAACCCATAAAGGATTGCAGTAAGAGTACCCACCTCAGGTAACTGGGGAGGCTGTGCCACTGACCCTTAGAGGACATCTACCACATAAAGCAGCCACCATGCAGAGATATGGAAAGGAATCAGGTGTGAAAGAAATGGAGGAGAAAAGACGACAAGACATAGAGTTTAAAACCATGTTATAAGGCTTTTCAAGAGGCTCCTAGAAAAGGCCTATGAACTTAATGAGAACTATGAGGAAATAAACAAGACCAACCAGGAAATGAATGAGACTTACAAGGAAATGAATGAGACCCTCAAGGAAATGAACAAGACCTCTGAGGATATGAATGAGACCCTCACGGATATGAAAAAGAACCAACTAGAAATCAAGCATACACAGACTGAAATAAAAAATATTATACAAAGTCCTAAAAGCAGTCCAGAATGCCACAAGAACCAAACCAAAGAACTGAAATACAAAGAAGCAAAATCCACTCGGCTGGAAAAGCAAGAAACAAAAAGAATTCAGATAATTGAAGATAGTGTAAGGGGCCTCTGGGACAACCTCAAGTATGCCAACATCCGAATTATTGGGGTGCCAGAAAAAGAGAGAGAGCAAGATAATGAAAACCTACTTGAAGAAATAGCGACTGAAAACTTCCCCCACTTGGTGAAAGAAACTGACTTAAAAGCTCAAGAAGTACACAGAATCCCAAAATATAGGAATATAAAGAGGACCACACTAAGACATATCATAATTAAAATGCCAAGAGCAAAAGATAAAGAGAGAATATTAAAAACAGCAAGATAAAAACAGTTGGTTACCTACAGGGGAGCACCCATACGATTGTCAGTGGATTTCTCAACAGAAACGATGCAGGCCAGATGAACGAGAGTGGCAAGAAATATTCAAAGTGATGAATAGCAAGAATCTACAACCAAGATTACTCTATCCAGCAAAGCTATCATTCAGAATTGAAGGTCAGATAAAGTGCTTCGCAGATAAGAAAAAGCTAAAGGAGTTCATCACCACCAAATCAATATCATATGAAATGCTGAAAGATATTCTTTAAGAAGAGGAGGAAGAAAAAGGTAAAAATATAAATTATGAACAACAAATACACATCTATCAACAAATGAACATAAAAATCAAGTGAATTGATAGGCTGATGAACAGGATAAACTGGTGAATATAACAGAAACATGGACATAGAGAGGGAATGGACTGACAATTCTTGGGGAGAAAAGGGTTGTGGGAAGTACAGCAAGAAACTGGACAAAAATCTTGCAACAATGGGAGAGGACAGTGGGGAGGGGGAGGTAAGGGTGGAGGGTGGGATAGGTACAGGGTGGAGGGGAGTTATAGGGGGATAAAAAAGGGGAAACAATGTAATTAATAAACTGAATAATAAAGATAAAAAATTAAAAGAAAAAAATTAAATTAAAAAAAAAACCTCATCACAGATAACACTGGCAATTATGTTCTCCCAATCAGTGGACTTTCTTGTTGTTTTTTTAATGGTTTCTTTTGCTGTGCAGAAGCTTTTTATTTTGATGTAATCCCATTTGTTTATTTTCTCTTTAGTTTCCATTGTCCTAGGAGCAATATCAGTAAAGATATTGCAACAACAAATGTCTGCTATTTTGCTGCCTATAGCTTCCTCTAAGATTTTTATGGTTTCTCATCTTACACTTAAACCCTTTATCCATTTTGAGTTTATTTTTGTGTATAGTGTAAGTTGGTAGTCTAGTTTCATTTTATTTGCATGTATCTGCCCAGTTTTCCCAACAACATGTATTGAAGAGACTGTCTTTCTCCAATGCATGCTCTTGCCTCCTTTGTCAAATATTAATTGAACACAATGGATTGTGTTGATTTCTGGGTTCTCAGTTCTGTTCCACCGGTCTATATGTCTGTTCTTGTGCTAGTACCAGGCAGTTTTAAGAACAGTGGCTTTACAGTATAGCTTCATATCTGGTATTGTGATCCCTCCAACATTGTTTTTCTTTCTTAAGATTGCTGCAGTTATTTGGGATCTTTTAAAAAAATATTTTAATCTTTATTGTTCAGTTGATTAATTACATTGTTCCTGGTTTTTCCCCCCTATAGCTCCCCTCCACCTGGTACCCATCCCACCCTCTGCCCTCACCTCCCCCCCACTGTTCTCTCCCATAGGTGCATGATTTTTGTCCAGTCTCTTGCTGCACCTCCCACACCCCTTTTATCCCCAAGAATTGTCAGTCCATTCCCTCTCTATGCCCATGATTCAGTTATATTCACCAGTTTATCCTGTTTATCAGATTTTTAATTCACTTGATTTTTAGATTCATTTGTTGATAGATGTATATTTGTTGTTCATAATTTTTATTTTTACCTTTTTCTTTTTCCTCTTCTTAAAGAATACCTTTCAGCCTGTCATATAATATTGGTTTGGTGGTGATGAATTCCTTTAGCTTTTTCTTATCTGCAAAGCACTTTATCTGACCTCCAATTGTGAATGATAGTTTTGCTGGCTAGAGTAATCTTGGTTGTAGATTCTTGCTATTCATTATTTTGAATATTTCTTGCCACTCTCGTTCATCTGGCCTGCATTGTTTCTGTTGAGAAATCCGCTGACAATCGTATGGGTGCTCCCTTATAGGTAACTAACTGTTTTTCTCTTGCTGCTTTTAATATTCTCTCTTTGTCTTTTGCTCTTGGCATTTTAATTATGATGTGCCTTGGTGTGGTCCTCTTAGGGTTCCTATACATTGGGGTTCGGTGCGCTTCTTGGACTCCTAAGTCAATTTCTTTCACCCGGTGTGGGAAGTTTTCGGTTACTATTTCTTCAAGTAGGTTTTCATTATCTTGCTCTCTTTCTTTTTCTGGCACCCCTATAATTCGGATGTTGGTATGCTTGAGGTTGTCCCAGAGGCCCCTTACACTATCTTCAATTTTTTGGATTCTTTTGGTTTCTTGCTTTTCCAGCTGAGTGGATTTTATCTCTTTGTATTTCAAATCTTTAACTTGGTTCTTGGGGTGCTCTAGAGTACTTTTACGTCTTTGTATAATATTTTTTATTTCAGTCAGTGTATGCTTAATTTCTGGTTGGTCCTTTTTCATATCCTTGAGGGTCTTGTTCATATCCGTGTAAGTCTAGTTCATTTCCTTGTAGGTCTCATTCATTTTCTTGTAGGTCTTGTTCATTTCCTCATAGGTCTTGTTCATTTCCTCGTAGGTCTTGTTCATTTCCTCATAGGTCTTGTTTATTTCCTTGTAGGTCTCGGCCTTTTCTAGGAGCCTCTTGAAAAGCCTTATAACCGTGGTTTTGAATTCTATGTCATTTTTTTCTCCATTTCTTTCACATCTGATTTCTCTTCATGTCTCTGCATGGTGGCTGCTTTCCTGAGTTGGTCTATTAGCTTTGTGTGGTAGATGTCCTCTAAGGAACAGTGGCTCAGCCTCCCCAGTTACCTGAGGTGGGTATGGGTTGCACAGTCTTGTTGAAGTTAAGCCTAGATTAATCATTGTTAGCACTAGGAGGGCTTGACCTCCAGGCCAATTGTCTATGATGTTCAGCCGTGCTCAGGTTGGATGGGCGGAGTCTCCGGGCCAAGCAGGCAGCATCAGCTCCGCCCTATGCGGCCCCAGGGACTCTGTGCCAGGTGGCAATGGCCACCGGCACCTCTGAGAGAGAGCTGCTGCCGAGCTCGACCAGCTGCCGGAGAATTCACCTCTCCCCAAATGAGTCTGCACACCCAACATCTCACCCAGGGTCATAAAACAATGCAGTCTGGCAGTTTCCCGAACAAGAGAGTAAGTCACGAGTGCTCTCTGCGCGGTCACGCAGCTGTGCTGTTCCCAAGTTCATGCCCACTCTGCACAAGCTCGCCCTCTCCACAAGCTTGCAGACCCTTGTAGTGCCCCAGTTTCGGCATGCCTTCCACTGTCCAGATTTTACCCCGTATGATTGTGGGTCCCCTGGACTTCGCCCGGAGCTAGAGAGTCAGTGCAGTGGGATGTTTTTGTCTCCCCCGTTCGAGAAAAATGGCCAGGTTTTCAGCCACCCACCCTATCTGCTGGTGCGGGCACTGCTCCAAACCTCTCTCCATGCATATCTTCAATGCTGTCCACCACCGCTCCTCTGAGTCACAGTGTCTTATCTTCACTTTTATTTGTGGAATTTTCACTCAGCCAGCTTTCCGGTGATTCTGGATGGTGTTTGTTCTTTCATTAAGTTGTAGTTTTGAAATTGCTGTGTATGGCAGCAAGATAGGTATTTACCTATGCCGCCATCTTGGTTCTCTCCTGTTTGGGGTTTTTTATCACTGAATTCTTGTGTTCTTTATATACGTCCTACATCTCAACCTATTACATATGTTTACAAATATTTTCACCCAACAGATCTTTTCAATGTGTTTATTGTTTCTTTTGCTGCACGAAGGTTTTTAAGTTTGATGTGGTTCCATTTATATATATATTTTTTGTTTGTTTGTTTCTTATGCTTTTGGTGTAATATCCAAGAATGCATTATCAAATACTAATACATCATACAGCATTGCCTCTATGTTTTCTTCTAGGAGTTTTATGGTTTGAGGTATTACATTTAGGGATTTAATTCATTTTGAGATTATTTTTTAATATGGTTTAAGTCAGTGGTCAACAAACTGTGGCTTGCGAGCCACATGCGGCTCTTTGGCCTCTTGAGTGTGGCTCTTCCACAAAATATCATGGCCTGGGTGAATCTATTTTGAAGAAGTGGTATTAAAAGAAATTTAAGTTTAAAAAATTTGGCTCTCAAAAGAAATTTCAATCGTTGTACTGTTGATATTTGGCTAATGAGTTTGCCGACCACTGGTATAAGATAAAGGTCCAACTTTATTTTTTTGCATGTGGATAGCCAATCTTCTCAACACCATTTGTATAGCCTTGGCACCATTGTCAAAGTTCATTTGACCATACATGTGAGGATTTATTACTGGATTCTCTTTTTGCTCTTTATGCCAGTACCATTTTTTTTTATTGTTATAGCTTGGTAATATATTTTAAAGTCAGGATTTGTTTTTCTTTGTCAAAATTGTTTTAGCTATTTGGTGGTCCTTTGGGATTACATATAAATGTTAGAATATCTATTTTCTCTTTCTGAAAAAAATGCCATTGGGATTTTAATAGAGAATACACTGTATCTATGGGTCATGTGGGTAGTATTGACATTTTAATAATATTACTTTTTTAATCCATGAACATGGGATGTTTTTCCATTTATATGTTTTCTTTAATTTCTTTCAGCCATACTTTGTAGTTTTAGCATACAAGTTTTTGTCTCTTTAGTTAAGTTTATTGTTTTGCATTTTGTTTATGAGATGGTTGGTCAGGTGGGGCCACAAGAGGAGACAAAGAGAAGCTCAGAAAAACAAAATTTATTATGCTCACAAGTCCTAGAAACAGGAGCACAGCACACCATGCAGGGACACATGGAAAAACACTAGGGTGGTCAGGAGGCAGAAAATAGGAGCAAGGGAAAGATTTAGGCCACAGCCTTTATTGGATTTTCCATGCAAAAGTCAAGACAGGGTAGGATGAACAATTCAGGATTGGCTAGTTTGAATAGTTTTGATGGGCTTTGAGTTATAGGAGTGCTCTAAATTCCCTGGGATGATTAAGGTGGAGGAATATTGCCTCCTGGGTGTTTTGGCTAGCTAGAGGAGGTATGGCTCTGGATTAGTTAGTTTGCACATCAAAGATGGGCTCTTCTTTATCTCTATGAATTGATTAGCCTTAGAGAGGCAGTTTCTCACCAGCCAAAAAGGTTTTCTTAAGATGCCAAAATATCATAATATACAGAAAATTATTGAAACAACAACCATACACTTCTTTCTACCAGTGTCTTCCATTCTCCAGGCAATTTCTACACTACTACCACAAGAATTATCTTTCTAAAATATAAATATGATTGGGTCACTCCTTTGCTCAAACTTTGGCTCTGCTTACCAATAGGAAAAAGGCCAAGCACTTGGGTATGGCAATAATTGCCCTTCAAACCAGCTCCCCATCCTCACCCTAGGCAGCTGCCACATTGAGCTTCCTATTGTTCCATGCTCCCTGTAGGCCATAAGTTTCTTTCTAATGAAACTTTTTTACTTGTATTTTAATACTGCTTAAATAATCACCACTCTGAGAAGACTACATTGAAGCATTCCCCTCCAAAGAGTTAGATGCTCCCTCCTCTGTGTGCCCAATGCCTTTTATCTATAATTCCATTTTAACTTTTATAATGTTGTTTTTAAAGTTTTTTTTTAATCTCTCTCTACCACCTCTCTATAAAATAAGCCCATTCAGGAAAGGAGTCAAATTTTATTTATCTTTGTATCTACTTCGCCCCGAGCAATAATTGGCATATTGTTAGTAGAGGCCAATAAACGTTTGTCGTTACTGCACCGGCAGCAGTTTCTACTGGGCAGTCCTAGGTAATGGATGTGAAGTTAACAACATTACTGTTTTAAATGCGCAGAGAAAGTTTACCAAGTGAATAATTTGCAGTTATAGGGTAATATACCCAAAGACAAATGCAAATGATATTTGCTCTTCTTCTATTATTTGGATTAAGTGATATTTTTACATTAACTACTATTTTGGATGAACTCTGCCTCTACCTCCTTCCTATAAATAATTCTTGTAGTGGTGGTGGTGTGGAAGTTGCCTGGAGACTGGTAGATTATTGCAATTGTTCAGTGTAATGGTAATCAGAGTTTGAACCAAAACAGGGCAGAGACCAGAAATGTAATCAAGAGATAATTCAGATACACAATTCAATTGGTCACAGCCTTGGTGATCAACTTAATATGGTAGAAAAAGAGACTTAAGGATAATTGCAGTTTTTAGCTTGAGAGACTTTGTGGATAGTGACTCCATAAACTGAGATAAGGAACACAGGAGAAAGAGGCTTTGGAAACATGATGGGTTGAAGTGTTAAATGAATTGGAAAAGCTTTAGGGAAAAGAGATTCAAGGAAAGGTTCATTTTGGGTGAGAAAAATGAGAACATGGGTCAAGGACTGGTGAAAAAGGAAGGAGATTGAGTGATAACAGAAGTGGAGAGGTCAATCCAAAAATAGTGAGGTCATATATTCCTCTGATTAATATAAAATACTTGGAGGAAAGTCTATGTGGTAATAATAAAGTTTAAAGGCAAGGGGGGTAAGTGGAAGTTAGCATTAGATGTTTTTAATTGGGAGAAGAGAGTAGAAGGAAAGTTTATCTCTTGAGGATGAATAGAAGACATGAGATGTTAAAAAATGCTATTACATGTACTTTCCTATTTGTATAATATTAACAATATTGCAATTGTAAGCCCCAGTTACAATTTATAGCTTAAATGCTTGCTATTCTTATAGTCTTATCATCTCAGTTATCTTAGAACCTCTTTCTCCCAACTAGTTATGGACATTCACAAAGCTGGTTGACACCAGAACAAGTTCAGTTAGCAGATCAGTGTAATTTCTTCCTGTGCTTATGGCTAAGTGCAAAATTGGGATCACTGAGAACTCAAACATCTGCAAAGGCTTCTTGACATGGCTCTTCCAGCTCAGCCAATCTGATGAATATTTAGCAATCTGTTTTAATATTTGAATTTTATGGAAATAGTGCAAATTCCCAAAGAAACACCCAGTTCCATTGAGCATATTTTGAGAATTTATGTCCCAGATGCTGCACTAGAAGCTAGGGAAAAGAGACTTGTAAGACAAGCTGCCCTTGAGCCATGGGGCAGCTTTGCTCTGGTGTGTAGCTGTTTTTATATACAATGAGATTTAGAGAAATTGGTACTCTGTTTTTACTTTTAAAAAAAAACCACTTTATTATTGAAAGTATTACAGACATACCCTGTTTTTACTTTTAATGCAGCATTACTTCTGTATGTAGATGATTAATATAGTCAGGTTTTTATCTATTTATAAATGTTGACGTAAATATCTTATCTAATAAAAGAGAAACATGCAAATTGACCATACCTCCGCTATACCTACCAGCCAATCAGGAGCAAATTAACCCTACCAAGATGGCAGTTAATTTGCATATCCAAAGAGCAAAAACTGAAGACAGCATAGAAGGAAGCCAAGCACTGCAGAAGGATAGAAGCTGAGGAGAAGCAAGCAAGTGGGTCAGCTGAGAAGGGAGGGAAGCAGGCTGGGTGGGGGAGAAGGGAGGGAAGCAGAAATGGGAGAAAGGAGGGAAGGCCCCTAGAGAGGCCTCTCCCCAGAGCTGGCTGTAGGGCAGGGCGGGTGGAGGGCTGGGCCAGGCAGCGATGTCAGCCCCCTGCTCCATTGCAGCAGCGCTGTAGGCCGGGGCAGGTGGAGGGCCCTCGATTGCAGGGTGATGGCAGAATGCCCAGGGCAGGTAAATTAGCACATACTGGCGGGACAGGCAGCACCTGATGTAGCCTGCAGAGTCCAGGCCACCGTGAACCTGGCAGACCTGGCAAGCAGTGCCTGAAGCTGCCTGTGGGGTCCGAGCTGCGATCAGGACTGGGCAGGCCTGGGAGGCAGTACCTGACCCTGTCCACAGTGATTGGGACTGGGTAGGCAGCATGGATAATGCCTGATGCTGCCTGCTATGTCCAGGCGGCGATAGGGACTGTGCAGTTCCAGCAGGCACCTCCTGATGTTGCCTGCAGGGTCCAGGTGGCGATCAGTATGGGGCAGGCAGCATAGATAGTGCCTGACGTTTTCCGTGGGCTCCAGGCGGCGTTGGGACCAGGAAGGCCCGGGGACAGCGTCTGATGTTGCCTGGAGTCCAGGTATCGATTGGGACCTGGAAGGCGGTATGGACAGTGTCTGACGCTGCCCGCAGTGTTCAGATGGTGATCGGACCGGGCAGTTCCAGCAGGCAGTTCCTGATGTTGCCCTCAGGGTCCTGGCAGCTATCGGGGACCCGGGCAGACTGCATCATGGCACCTGATGCCCCCCCCCCGCGGAGTCCAGGTGGCAATTGGAACTGGGCAGTTCCAGCAAGCAGTGCCTAACGCTGCCCACAGGGTCCAGGCAGCGATTGGGACTGGGCAGTACAGTAGGCAGCTCCTGACGTTGCCCATGGGGTCCAGGTGGCGATCAGGATCTGGCAGGTGGCATGGACAGTGCCTGAAGTCGCTGGGCAGTCCATAGGCAGGGGTGGCCTCGGTCTCCGGACAAAGCCAGGGCTGAGGCAGAGGCAGTTAGGGGTGATCAGGCCAGGAGGGGAGGGCAGTTGGGGGTGACCAGGCTGGCAGAGGGGTGCAGTTGGGGGCAAGCAGGCCAGCAGGCAGAGTGGTTAGGGAAGATCAAGCAGGCAGGCAGGTGAGCAGTTAGGAGCCAGTAGTCCCGGATTGCGAGGGGTTGTCTGACTGCCAGTTTAGGCCCAATCCCACAGGGGTCCCAGATTAGAGAGGATGCAGGCCAGGCTAAGGGACACACCCCCCTCCACCACCACCACCCTGTGCACGAATTTTGTGCACCGGGCCTCTAGTGTGGAGATTATATATATATATATATATATATATATATATATATATGCCTAAACAACTGTTACAACTGGTCGACTGAATGACTGGTCCACCAGTCGCTATGATGCGCACTGACCATAAGGGAGCAAATGCTCAATGCAGGAACTGCCCCCTGGTAGTCAGTACATTCCCACACCCAACCTCCCATGGCTAGCCAACCTCCTGCAGTTCCTTCCTCTGGCTGCCGGCCAACTTCCTGTGGTCCCTCTCCCTGGGAGTTAGCCCCAATCGGGACTGGGTGAGAAGGCCCAATTGGCCCCAATTGCCGGCCAGGCTGAGGGACCCCACCCGTACACAATTTCATGCACCAGGCCTCTAGTACATTTATAAAAGCAGCATCACAGTCAAGATAATAAACATATCCATCACCCCCAGAAGTTTCTTCTTGCTTCTTTGCCATCTCCTCCTCCAATCCTTAGCCTTGACCAGGAAACCATTAATCTGACTTTGCCACTATGGAGTAGCTTGAATTTTATAGAATTTTATGTAAATGGCACCATATACTATGTCATTTTCATTATCTAGCAACATTCAGCTTTGATACATCATACTAAAGAAATATTAAAATATATTTTTAAGTCATAAGGGGAACGATTTTTAAATAAATTAATACTCAAGATCTTATGGCTTGATGGATCAAATTCTTCTGTAATTTCATTATGAGATTTAAATGCATACAGACTGACCATTGAAAAAAACAGAATACTCCTTTGATTGGGATGTAGTAGAAAATAGACAGGTTTAGGAGCCAGAACTATATTTACATTTAGGTTTCACCATTCCCAGAAGAGTGATGTTGAATGACTCACTTTACCTCTCTAGAGTTTCAGTTATTTAATCCATAAAATGGGAATAATAAGGACCTATTTATTGGGTGACTGGGAGGATTCAATTAAACTTGGATATGGAAAGTGTCTCACATTCAAATATTAGCTCCTTTTCCCTTAACTGTGATTCTTGTTTTTATGAGAATATTACTTTAGAATCATAAAGAAAGTTATCCAACAACAAAAAAAGGCCACTTAACAGCCTTTATGAGAACATATCTAGTGTGTAGAGCTGTGTTAATCTATGTAATCTTTTTTTACAACTGCAGGTTGACCTTCCTAATTCTGCTTTGTCCTAACTGACATGAAAAAGAATTTGACATTAGTGTTCCCTGACTCCTCATTAAGGTTGGGAGAAGATAGCCAGGAGACCAGAGAAGGCCAGAAACTGACCAAAGAAATGGCCATGTATAAACTCCAAAGTGGATAACATCTATAGAGGAAAAAGTTATGTAATAATGGCAGCAAAAACGAATCAGGTGCTTACTACATGTCAGGCTCTATACTAAGGCTTCACCTGAATTGCTGTGTTTAATTCTCACAACCTTTGAATTAAGTATTATTATTGGACCCATTTTATAAATGAGGAAATCAAGGCTTAGAGAAGTTAAGTAAGTTAATGAAGTTCAAAGTGATGTAAGTGGCAAAGAAGAATTCAGACTTAGGTCTCTGACTTCAGAGCTTAATTACTAGTTACTTCTCTTAGCATAGACCAATTCCAGGCCCAAACCATGTTTCTAGTGTCCGAATACCCAATTCTCTCGTGATAGGCCTTAAAGAGGTTTTCTGATCTTAGAATGGCAGGAAAAGAGACTACCACCAAAATTGTGTCCTGAATTTTAGGAAAATAATCATCCACAATGATTTCTTGATGATCTTTTCTGGACTATCTGACCTATTTTAGGCCTTTCCACCCATGCCCACCCATCACCCCCAATATATGCCCTTGATTTCCCTCACTCTTGGAAAATTCCTCCAGTTGTTGAATCTTAATTCATCCCATTGAAGTGGTGACCCTCCAGTTCTGGCTAACACCCACTTCCCTCCAGGGCTATTTGTCGAGGAGGGGATGAGTAGGGACTTAATGACATGCTTTCCTTAACAATCTTCCAAACCTATCATCTAGGTTAGGGTTTATAAGCATTCATCAACAACACCCTAGCAAAGTAGGTTAATAGGATGAGCCCACTACCCATTTAAGAATCTGGAGGGCTAAGGAATTTTTACCAAAACTCTGGACTCAGGAGTTCCTCCTGTACCAAAGGCCTTTAGTAAGCTGCATATCTGCTCTGGTTGCCTATCTTCTCCTTACCTTCTCTCCGCCCCCACTACCATCATCTCTTTTGGCCTTACTTCCCACAGAACTAATTAAAGTTTATAAAGTATTTTGAGAACATTCAGTGTGAGGTTCTTGCCAAGACAGAATTACCGGTGGAAATGGCAAGGAAAGGGAATAGTTAAAATGAAGATAGTGGAGTTGCTCTAAGGAAAGCTCTGATAAGCATAGCCCTTTCCACTATGAATCTTAAAGCTCTTTCTCTACTGCTTGCTCAGCCTTCTCAGAGAAGTGTTCCCTTCTTTTCCCCTTTCACAGGCTCAGATAAAAGGCAAAGTGATACCTGAGTTCTACAGCTCTGTCTGCCCTTGCTCTTTAAAATCACACAGACTCCTTCAGAGAACATTTGTCTTCTGAAAATAAAATGGTTGGGCCTGGCTAGTGTGGCTCAGTGGTTGAGCATCGACCTATGAACCAGGAGGTCGCAGTTTGATTCCCAGTCAGGGCATATGCTTGGGTTGCAGGCTTGATCTCCAATGTGGGGTGTGCAGGAGGCAGCCAATCGATGATTCTCTCTCATCATTGATGTTTCTATCTCTCTCTCTCCCTCCCTCTCTCTTCCTTCCTGAAATCAATAAAAATATATATATTTTTAAATGGTTGGATTATATCATAGTCTAGAGCAAAGTCTTCAGATGCAGGGTGTTAATTAGTATGTTTTCTGAGCTTCAGCTGTGGTTGATCGGTCATTGCTCTTGAGCTCTAGCAGGGCCTTAATACAGAGCAAGCTCCTCTCAGGAGATTAAAAAATTGCTCTAAAGAGTCAAGTCCTTCCTAGGAGGAATTAACCTGTGAGGGCAAAAGATACACAATAAAAGCAACCTAAGAACAAATACAAAGCAACACATTAATATAGGTAAATAAAAGGTTAGGGTTAGGGTTAGGGTTAGGGTTAAAAGATGAAGGTTAAACTTCAGAGGTACTTTCTGCTACAACAGATATTACAGATATTGCAGATATTGCTTAGTAGGTTTAGGAATAGCCCTTTTTTGAAAGCAAGGGCCTTTTGGCTTTAATATTCATCATTCATGTTACAAAAGCCTCAGTTTGGAGGGTCTTATATCCTGCTTATAGCAGGTCAGTTTTACTCTGGGTGTTTCTCCCTTCCTTCTCTCATTGTCCTATATAACCTTCTCTGGCTCCATTTTCCCCATTCCCATATCCTGAATAGCAAAGGCTTTCTACTGTCCAAATGAACCTACCCCCTTGGGAGACATGTTATAGTACCAGCCAATATGCTGCTAGGTGAAGGTGAGCAGTATTGCTAAATATTTTTTAGTAAGTAAAATACTGACATCATGGGGCAAGGAGGACGAGGGTTGGGAGAGGCATTTATATCTCATAAATTCTTAGGGATTGAGTTTCAGGTCATTTAAATCAAAGGCTTCCAAGACCTTTAACCCTTTTAGGAAGGATTCTCTATAGTCTCAGTTGTCCATACTTCTGATAGCAAACTATGACACTGATAGCCAAAATAGAAGATTTCTGATGCAGTGTGGGAAGGTGTTCTCTGAGGGGTCTGATCTAGCAAGAAGGGTTTCCCTAGGAGGAGTGGCTATCATGAGGAGTTTGTTTCATTCTAGCCTTTACCAAATGATCGAGCAAAGAGATGTCCACACCCAAGGATGCAGGGTGACAGGAACAAGCTAGACCAGGACAAAACATTTACTGCAAATATTACAAAAATGGGTAACACAAAGATAATGACAAAAATGACAATAAGTAGGAGATAATCAATTTTTGCAAGGATTGTATCTTCTTTTTTTTTTCCCTAAATATATTTTTATTGATTTTTACAGAGCGGAAGGGAGAGGGACAGAAAGTCAGAAACATCGATGAGAGAGAAACATCGATCAGCTGCCTCTTGCACACCCCCTACTGGGGATGTGCCCACAGCCAAGGTACATGCCCTTGACTGGAATCGAACCTGGGACCTTTCAGTCCGCAGTCCGACGCTCTATCCACTGAGCCAAACTGGTTTCGGCAAGGATTGTATCTTCTTCAGAAGAAGAAAGAAGGGGAAAGGGAACTCTCTAGTTTGGGGAAGGGAAGGTGATTATGGAAACAACTCTAGCACCAGATCACTCTGCAGCTGAGGTTTCAGGCCAGTGGTTGTGTTTTCAAACTTGCAAAGCTCATGCCTACAGCCCTGGAAGAGAGGTTCTATTCAATGTGTGGTTCAGCCAAGTCTAAGAAGCCAAATTTTCTCATCCAGCCCTATTCTACTCTACAGGCTTTCTCTTCTTCCCTACAATCTGCAGTGTGTACCTATGTTCCTGATTATTTTCTTTAAAACACATGTAAGTCTTTTTGGACTCCACTGGATGCGCTTAAGGAAAGTAGATAAACTATATCTTAATTCAGAGCAAGTTCAGGTGAGACCGGTTTGGCTCAAGGGATAGAGCGTCAGACTGCGGACTGAAGGGTCCCGGGTTCGATTCCGGCAAGGGCATGTACCTTGGCTTCCCGATAGGGGGCATGCAAGAGGCAGCTGATCGATGTCTCTCTCTCATCGATGTTTCTGACTTTCTATCCCTCTCCCTTCCGCTCTGTAAAAAATCAATAAAATATATTTAAAAAAAATAAAAAAAATTCAGAGCAAGTTCCTCTGATATGGAAGATCAAGTAATACATTCCATAAACTTGAAATGGCAAATGGGCCAATAATAATAATTTGATATATGGGCAGGGATCTTTCCCTAAAACCTTCTATGGAATTCAGTAATATCAAAGAATAATGTCAAAGAATACCAGCTCCAGACGCACTTACAGTCAAGTGGGGAAACAAAACACAAAGACGCATGAGAACAATCACACAGCTCACATACTAGTAAATCCAGGCAAAATTACATAGCCCATGCTAGAAGAGGAGGGACTGAAGCTAGATTTAGCTTTATTCTTTTCAACTGCTATTTTTGAGCATTCACCATCAGCCAGGCTCAGTGCTCATTTTTTTTTTCTTTTACCTCTCACAAACCTTTGTGGTGTATTCTTACCACAAAGATAAGATGAACTAACTTGCCTTAATAAGCAAGAGAGTGAACCGAGACTCTTCCGCACTGAAACCCAGACCTATGTAACTCAAAATTTGTGCCTTTAACCTCCACCCCATATTGGCTCTTCCTTTAAAAGAACTTTCTACCTTGAAAGAAGTTATAAACCCTTTCTTTGTTTAAGAAGAGGATGTACAACTTAGAGGCAGTGTTGTCAATATAGAAGAATGAATTATATAAACTTGTATCTTTCAGTAGTCTGATTGGTCCACCCAGTTTTTTAAAAATATATTTTTATTGATTTTAGAGAGAGAAAGGGAGAGGGAGAGGAACATAGATGTGGTTGCCTTCAATGTGCCCTGACTGAAAATCAAACTAGCAATCTTTCAGTGCATAGGACGATGCTCATTAACTAAGCCACAATGGCCAGGGCATGGTCCACCCAACTCTTAAAAAAACAAAACAAAACTATACATTCAAGAGATACTATGGTTGCACAAGCTTCTAGGAGCCTTTGGTTGAAAGGCACTGTTGGAAATCATTCTCCTGATTCTACATAGAAGCCTCTTTGGACTCCAGGAGGTTTATTTTAGGCAAGCAGATCAAGTACATCTTAATACAGAGCAAGCTTCCTTGACGTAGCACATAAAGCATTTCATGAATCTCTAGATTTTTATTTATTTCTTATTTTTAAATATATTTTATTGATTTCAGAGAGGAAGGAAGAGGGAGAGATCGAAATATCCATGATAAGAATAATGGATTGGCTGCCTCCTGCAAGTCCCCCACTGGGGATGGAGCCCACAACTTGGGCATGTGCCCTTGACAAGAATTGAACCTGGGACCTTTCAGTTCACAGGCCGATGCTCTATCCACCGAGCCAAACCAGCCAGGGCAAACCTCTAGATTTTTAGTCTTCAATTATTTAGTCCTTTCATCATTTCAGTGGACTCAGCAAAATGAACAGAAAGGGATATTCTTGAGATCTTCACTGATTTCCTGCAATGGCAGTTTTCCCATATGCTGCTGCAAGGTAAACATGAGCACTTTACATACCCTCTGGGGAACATAAAGCTGTGTAAAAATGGTCATTGTCCTCCAAGATTTTATGCCCTTATTTACAGGTACTTATAATAAAAACCAGGACTCAACATGGGAGAAGTATAAAAAGAGCTTATGGTCCCTAGAACCAAGGGCCTCATCAGTCAGTGATATTTCCAGATGCTAATGGAACCACGATTTATTTGGCAAAGTCTTGAGCAAAAATGCAGTGCACTTGATTCTTATGCTCAATTTGTATTTCTAGCCCATCCTCTCCCAGTATTCATGGAACATTTACTTGGCACTTTTAAGGTACAAGACTGGGAATATAGAGATGATTATAATATGACGCTGCTAGCAAGGTGCTCACATACATGGTGGGGGAACTATGTCTCATCCAACACATCCCATCTTCATTAAGGAGTTTAATTCTGGAGTGTGTGTGTGTGTGTGTGTGTGTGTGTGTGTGTGTGTGTGTTGGGGGCGAAGCATGGGGATTAAAGGATTAACACTAAGACTTCATTAATGCTAAACTGAGTCAACAGTTTCTCCACCCCCACTTCTTCAGAAAGTGGGGGAGTTGTAGGAAACCACATGAGTTTCACTAATCCCCCATCAATAGCACCCATTGCATTACTGGCCTCATTATTTCTTAATGGGACTTTGTTGATTACAGACTGCTTAATTACAGTGACAGACTCCCTTTTTGTTGGGGGGGGGGGAGGCCCTGAGGCAAGAAAATAAGGGTGAGAAGGTATATGGGTACTAGCCCCCACTATACAGGGCAGGAACTAAGGTAAAGAAAAACTTTCTGACTAGCAATACTGGCCCTCTCACCACCAACTTCTTCCCAAATAATAAAACCTCTAGGGATAAGGGAAAAAAATCAACTTCCTCTTACAGCTGTTTTTTAACATCTCTTTCTTCATTAGGCTTTTTAAATGTCTTGGAGTTAGAGAGAAACAACAATATTGTGTCACTACTGAACTACAAGTATAGTATAATCCATGGCATATAGTAAGCACTTAATAGATTTTTTTAATTAAATAAAAGATTATAGAGAGACAAAATAATAGGGGCAAAGACAAACAGAGAGAGCAAGCTGATGGTCTATCTATGTTGGGCTTCTTAAATCAAGTGGCCTTTCAGAAAAGCACTTTTCCCCACTGAAATCACCAATTGCATGACAGAGTTGGCAATACCAAAAGCACTTTTAGTATTATACATATGCATTTAGTGATCAAAAGAGAGGAACAAAGAAGTGGGGAGCTTTTTTCTATGTGAGTATATATGTATAGCCATCCTGAAAAGGCCAGGTCAGGAGGCCAGAGAATAGGCAGGTGAAATTTTAAAAAACATACAAAAACTAAACCAGATATATGCCAGAGAAAAAGGTGTGGGACAGAATAGGCATTTCAGGCAGTAGACAGAGAGGATTGGGGGCTGGTGCATAGGGCCACATTTACTTCAAGTAACATGATTTAGTTCTTTTGTGGCCTTGAACTGACCTTACCTTGCCAACCCTCCCATACCTATTCCAGGCACCCAATAAATAGTCTTGATTTTCTCAGGCAACTCTTGTCAACTGTGGTAATAAAATTAAGTGAACCATGAACTATTAGAAATATTAGGTTGATTTTTTTTTATTCTCACCTGAGGATCTGTTTATTGATTTGAGAGAAAGGGGAAAGGAAGGGAGAGAGAAAGAGAGAGAGGGAGACAGAGGAAGAGAGAGAGAGAGAGAGAGAGAGAGAGAGAGAGAGAGAGAGAGAGAGACATTGATTGGTTGTCTTCTGCTCATGCCCTAACTGGGGATCAAACTCTCAACCTAAGTATGTGCCCTGACCAGGAATCAAACCTGCAACCTTTTGGTGTATGTGATGATGCTCTAATCCACTGAGCCACCCAACAAAAGCTCAGACTAATTTTTAAATTTGATTTTACCCAAGGAGTTATATCTTTGCAATTATGATTTACACTAGAGGCCCAGTGCACAAAATTCATGCACAGGTAGGATCCCTAGGCCTGGCCAGCATCAGAGCTGATCAAGTTCCCTACCTCCTGGCCTCCCTTCCTCCTTCTTCCCCTGCCCCCTCAGTGCCCAGACACCACTGCTGATCACCCGCCATGTTCCACGCCTCCCCCCCCCCCCCCCCCCGGGGTGGTCAGCAAATGTCTTAGCAAGCTATCAAATTTCTGGTCTCCCAGTCGAACTCCCAAGAGGACAATTTGCATATTAGCTTTTTATTATATATGATAAGCATTCACTGAAAAGGGTGTGTAATACCAATTTGGAGATGATTGGGGTAGGGCAGCCAAGATGAATGCTGATGGGCAAGGAAGAGTCAAGTTAGGATTTTAAATTTCCTAAAGATATTTACATGCCAATACTTAAGAGTTGACTATTTGTACCCACATTCTGAACCATAAAACTTATGAACAATTTTCTAATGTCTCATCTTTCATTTGTTATATTTAATATCTGATGTAGATATATACCAGGGTTCTTTCTTCTTTCATATAAACTGGCTTATTCCCTAATCTGGTAAATTATTAAACTGTCTATAAAACTTCTACATTAATTACCCAATAGTTTAAACATAATAAACATGTAAACTGTCTCAGTTAATTGACTTAAGAAATTGCGTTCATCCCGCAAATCATTTTTTTCCTTTCTCTCACACTTCCCCTGCCACCCTGAATTAATGTCGTAAGCAAGAAAAATTTGTTCTTGACAATCTCTGGATTCATATCCAAAATTAAAGCAAGACTTTAAATAGAAATTTAAGAAATAATCCACTAACTTGGAGAAGTATCAGATGACGTGTAGGTCAATCACTTCTAAGATGACTATCTTACATTCAGGGAGTAGAGGGAAACTCCAGAGGCAGAAGATGAAGTCCCTTTCCACAGGGGAAGTCCAGTCTTGTGGAGAATATGGAATAGAATTCATGACACAGGGACCAAGGCACAAACATACAAGGACAAAATACAAGGCCCTATAGTGAACTCCAAAGGGAAGTGCTAAAAAGATGTGAATAAACTAGAGAGAAACTAAGTCAGGGAATAAAGGATTAAAGTGAAAGGATATGCATGAGATTCCTGTGTGTGTGTTTTGCAAAGAGCAGCAGAAAAAGGTGATGAAATAGGAGTGAACTGAGATCTGTAGAGAGAATCAAGGAAAGGCTCCTAAGTCTGGGAAGAAGCCTAAGAGATGAAAGGCAGAAAGGAATGATGTAAGGATGGTAAAAACTAGGTCACAAGCCTTCTATTCTCCCTGACTCTCTATTCAAATCCACATTCAACAGGGATGGGCAGGCCAGTAGCCTTATGCAAGGCTATTTGACCCATTTGAAATATGTCTTCAGGTCCAGAGAATGAAAAAGAGTGGACTCACATATGACTCTGAGCCTCTACTGAGGAACACTTAGTGCTAAGTCCACTCTAATATGAAATAATGGGGACTGGGAGATAACTATCTTCCACACATAGTGAACTTCAAATGTCTGAAGACTTAATATTCAGAGGGCCACCTGTAGCTATTCTTCATTCTTTCTGAAGAAATAAAAACCACAAGGAAATAGAATGAAGCTACAGAAGAAGGGATAGTCAGACAGAGGAGACATTCCTAAGTGAACTCCTGAGTGAACCCCCCTCCTTGTCTGACAGCCTTTAAGGTGGTCTTTACTATGCCCACCCATCAAGATGACTGAGATGTCAATTCATTGAACTTGTTAGAAAAAAGTGCAAAATGTAATGTTTTATCATATGGTTCAAATAAAATTATAATGTTTCACAAAGATGATATGTGAGAAAATGCATAGCCCTAAGAGAGAGAGAGAGAGAGAGAGAGAGAGAAAATCATTTCTTCAGTAAATATTAATCCTCTTTTGGCTCTCCCTCAGTTTTCTTAAATGTAAAATGGGTATTGACTACATCCTTCAGGGCACTTGGTATGGAGGTCAAAGGGATGAAAAACACTTAGAAATTGTAAACATTTAGAATTATATGTTATCATTAGAATCTCTATGAAAGTGTTTTATCAGCTGCCAGTATGTACAGACCCTTTTATTCCAGGTCAGTGTCTTTGTTTCATAAAGGGTTATCTCCATATCCCTTGCCACTCACGCAGAAAAATACCCCATCACTGCTGAACCCATCCCCCCACCCCTGATGGTGGGTCAGTCTCAGGTGAGAAGATCATAAGCTAGCAGTCAGTCAAGCCTAAGTTTAAATCACAACACCACTATTAATATCTTTGAGCCTTGATTTCCATTTATAAAATGGAGATAAGTACTATCTACCATTTGGCTTGTTTTATTTTTTAAAAATAAATTTGTTTTCTTAATATATTTGTTCAATTGATTTCAAAGGGGAAGGGAAAGGGAGAGAGAGAGACAGAAACATCCTTGAGGAGAGAGAATCATTGAGCAGCTGTCTCCTGTAAGCCCCACTCTGGTGATCAAGACCACAATCCAGGCATATGCCCTGACCAGGAATCAAACCGTGACCTCCTGGTTTATAGGTTGATGCTCAACCACTAAGCCAATGCCAGCCGGCTACCATTCGGATTGTTTTAAAATTTTAATACAATAAAAAAGCCTGACTTCTTGAAGATGGTCTTTTGAGTATAGTTCTCTTTCTCCTTTCCCTTCACATGACATACATTGCATCCCATTACAGATCAGGGTTCTGCTTGGAGACAAAAGAATAAATACATTGAGCTGTAAAAATTTAGGATTTGGAGCAATGTCTGAAGGACAGGGAAAATGACAAAGAACACCTAAAAGAGGCCTGCTGCACCTTGCACAGAATAGCTGTCTTTCCCCTGTTCTGTTCTTCTCTTTCCATGTACTTCCCCAATAGAAATCCCTCAGCCTTCTCCCTAGGAATGGTGTGCTACGTTAAATGGTCTCCAGCCTCAAATTAGCCTTTCAGGCCTGCTTTGCCCAGGCGAATGGAGAACAAGTACTGGCAATTTAAAAAAAGATACTTTTGCCCTGGCCAGTGTAGCTCAGTTGGTTGGAGCATGTTTCATATACCAAAAGGTTGTGGGTTGAATTCTTGGTCAGGATACATACCGCGGTTGCTGGTTTGATTCCTGGTTGTGGTGCTTATGGAAGGCAACCAGTCAATGCTCTCTCTCAGATTGATGTTTCTCTTTCTCTCCCTTCCCCTCTCTCAAAAATCAATAACAATATTCTTGACTGAGGATTAAAAAGAAAAAAAAAAGGTACTTTCATCCAAGACTTGCTAAGTTCATTTCTAAAATTGGTTCAATAGGGGGAGAACCAAGATGGCGGCATAGGTAAACATCTATTGTTCTGCCCCACGCAATAATTCAAAAACTACAACATAACAACAAAACAAACATCACCCAGAATCATCAGAAAGCTGGCTGAGTGAAAACTCCACAAATAAAAGTAAAGGTGGGACACTGAGACTCAGAAGAGCGGTGGGAGCACAGCCTTGAAGATCGCGCTGAAACAGGTTAGGAGCCTCCCTGGTCGTGTGCGGGCTGTAGGGCTGGAGCAGCAACCCCAGCTGGATTTCGCCAACGGGGAGGGCAGAGACGTCCCACTGCACAGATTCCCCAGCGCTAGGCGAGGTCCGAGATCTGGGGTACGTGGAAACATCCCACTGCACAGATTCGCCAGGCGAGGCCTGAGGTCCAGGGGATGCACCCTGGAAGCTGGGCACAACAGAGGTCTCCTAGTCTGTGGAGAAACCTGGTTGCTGGGAAAAGAAGTTTGCGTGCAAGTAAACTGTGTGACAGCACAGATGCGCGACTTGCTCCCTGGAAATTTGTCTTCTGGTCCCGGAAACCACCAAACTGCTTTGTTTTACAACCCTGGGCGAGACTTTGGGTGTGCAGACTCATTTGGGGGGAGGCAGAGTTGTCTGGCAAGGGGAAGAGACTAGCGGCTTTCTCTTGGAGGTGCCTGCAGCCATCCCCATCTGCGTGAGTGCCGCATAGGACGTAGCTGACACTGAGGCTGCCTGCACAGCTCAGAGACTCCGCCCATCCAACCTGAACACAGTCTCCCTTCACAGCCAATTGGCCTGGAGGTCAAACCCTCCTAGGGCTAACAACAACAAACTGGACTTAAATTCAAAAATACTGTACAACCCATAAAGGATTGCAGTAAGAGTACCCACCTTAGGTAACTGGGGAGGCTGTGCCACTGACCCTTAGAGGACATCTACCACATAAAGCAGCCACCATGCAGAGATATGGAAAGAAATCAGGTGTGAAAGAAATGGAGGAAAAAAGACGACTAGACACAGAGTTCAAAACCACGGTTATAAGGCTTTTCAAGAGGCTCCTAGAAAAGGCTGATGAACTTAATAAGAACTATGAGGAAATAAACCAGATCAACGAGGAAATAAATAAGACCAACCAGGAAATGAATGAGACTTACAAGGAAATGAATGAGACTCTCAAGGAAATGAACAAGACCTCTGAGGACGTGAACCATACCCTCAGGGATATGAAAAAGAACCAACTAGAAATCAAGCATACACAGACTGAAATAAAAAATATTATACAAAGTCCTAAAAGCAGTCCAGAATGCCACAAGAACCAAACCAAAGAATTGAAATACAAAGAAGCAAAATCCACTCGGCTGGAAAAGCAAGAAACAAAAAGAATTCAGATAATTGAAGATAGTGTAAGGGGCCTCTGGGACAACCTCAAGCATGCCAACATCCGAATTATTGGGGTGCCAGAAAAAGAGAGAGAGCAAGGTAATAAAAACCTACTTGAAGAAATAGTGACGGAAAACTTCCCTCACCTGATGAAAGAAACTGACTTAAAAGCCCAAGAAGTACTCAGAACCCCAAAATATAGGAATCTAAAGAGGACCACACCAAGACATATCATAATTAAAATGCCAAGAGCAAAAGATAAAGAGAGAATATTAAAAGCAGTAAGAGAAAAACAGTTGGTTACCTACAGGGGAGCACCCATACGATTGTCAGCGGATTTCTCAACAGAAATGATACAGGCCAGATGAACGAGAGTGGCAAGAAATATTCAAAGTGATGAATAGCAAGAATCTACAACCAAGATTACTCTGTCCAGCAAAGCTATCATTCAGAATTGAAGGTCAGATAAAGTGTTTCGCAGATAAGAAAAAGCTAAAGGAGTTCATCACCACCAAACCAATATTGTATGAAATGCTGAAAGATATTCTTTAAGAAGAGGAAAAAGAAAAAGGTAAAAATATATATTATGAACAACAAATACACATCTATCAACAAATGAACATAAAAATCAAGTGAATTGATAGGCTGATGAACAGGATAAACTGGTGAATATAACAGAATCATGGACATAGAGAGGGAATGGACTGACAATTCTTGGGGAGAAAAGGGTTGTGGGAAGTACAGCAAGAAACTGGACAAAAATCTTGCAACAATGGGAGAGGACAGTGGGGAGGGGGAGGTAAGGGTGGAGGGTGGAGGGGAGCTATAGGGGGATAAGAAAAAAGGGGAAACAATGTAAACTGAACAATAAAGATAAAAATAAATAAATAAATAAATAAATAAATAAATAAATAAATAAATAAATAAAATTGGTTCAATATAAATACACGATAGTTTTCAAAGAAATTCTGCTCCTGGCAATCCTTGCTAGAGAAAGAAGAATAGAGATTGGTCAAAGAGCATCTGAACGGATATGTATTGGTAAAGGGGAAAGCAGTATAATTATCATATTGGAAGGTTTGATATTTGGGAATATGTATGCTTAGTGAGTTTATACATTGGACAACTTTGGAAGTATAATGTATAGGTGCCAGTGTATATTTAGCATGGCATGGGTGCTAGGGATAGGTGTGTATATTGTATATGTTGGTGTCTGTCACTGGAAAATATGATGACAGAAAGCTACATACAGTTAGAACTCAATTACTAAATTAAAGTGGAAAAACAAAACATATCTGAATTGAATTTATCATACAACATGGGCAAAAATCTCACTTTGTCACTCCCAGTCAGTTTCACAGTCTAATCTTCAGAGTAAACCACTAAAATACAAGGTTCATGGGGGCAGGGATTTTTGACTGTCTTGTCAACTGATGTATTCTCAGCACCTAGAACAAAGAGTACCCAGCACATAGCAGATGTGAGATAAATTTGAAATAAATATTAGAATAAACATAAGTGTAAAATTATTTTAAACCACGCTTGGGCTCATTCTGGCCCTGCCAAGTGAGAGTTGGGATGATGCCTAGGACAAACTAGAACCAGATGGATCCTGATACTTAAGAATGCATCTGGAAGAATTAATATAGGCAGGGTCCTCTGAGGGACGGGAAGGTAGAGTAGGGGATTTTAAACATTGTGTGCAAGAACTTATCAACTGAATATTTGTTCTCTAATATTTTGTAAGCATCCACTGTGTGGAGGATTCAGTATTTGGTGGTGTGGTTATAAAGATGAACAAGCTGTGGCCTTTGGTGAAAAACAATGTGAAACTAGATAACTAGAATAACATGGGCATGGGCTTTAGTGACAGTGTGTAAAAAATACTGTGGGAGCAGGTGAGGTGGAGAGGAGATAGGTTTTGAATTATTCGAGCTAGGTTCTGAAGTATGAGCTCTTCCTCACCACGCACAGAAGAGGAAAGGATTTTCCAAGCAGAGTAGGGCAAAGGCCACGAAGCTTTGAGGGAACAGGAAAGGGCTCAGCTTACTGGCAATGACTCAGAGGGTGCACAAGGAACCCAGGCTTTAAGATGCAAAAATTTCCTAAAGATGTTGTCTTAAAGAAAATCATTTGTAAAGTAAAACCTACTAGTACATGTGCTATATCCTAACTGCAAATGTAGCATTGCTTTCAGACTTCTAGTCAACAGCACAAAGAATGATGTGTAAAGTTATAAGAAATTACATGGAGATTTTGATGAGATAATACCAAATGAACAGAATTATAAAATGCAAGTGAAAGGAAAAGGGGAAAAGGCCACTAAAGAGACTTTCTTGAAAGAACATAAATCCACTTTAAGGGAACCTACCACACACACAGAAAAAATAGCTTAAAAACACAAAGCAACATATAAATAAATGCAAGCAAATATAGCACAGACTGAGTCCCTTGGTGCTATGAATAAATAAGAAACCAATATTGGGTGAGGAGAACCAGAGATTGCTTCCTGAAGGATGGAAATTTAATTATTGGAAATGCTGGAGTAAGTGTATGTTAAAAAGAGTTACTTGTGAATGAATCAACCCACGTTAAAAAAAATAGAATAAGAAAATTGCCAGAGATCAGCCAAATTTGTTCCGACTCCCTCCCAACACGGCTTGTTATTTTGCCTGCCACAATGAACACACTACTCATTTGCCACTTTGAACAGTCTGTTCATTTCCTATGCTGCAGACACCACCTCAGACGCCCTATTCAGTTGTTCACAGACAATTATGACTCTCATATCTCCTGTGGCTCCAGCAGTATAAGTGTCAAGTTGCCCTACACCAGTGACTTTCAACCTTTTCATCTCAAGGCACACAAAAGCTAATTACTAAAATTCTGCAGCACACCAAAAAATCTGTTAAATTTTTGGCCGATCTGACAAAAAAAAAAAAAAAGGGTACTCATTTACACCAGATGGTTATTGTTGTATTGGCTGTTGTCATTTTTTTAAACTTGCCAATTTAAGGGAAAATAAGTCAGTGCTCCTGACTAGTCAAGTGTTGCATGTTTGAAAAATTCTTGAGGCACACCACTTGAAAACCGCTGCCCTAGACTACAAGATGGCAATTATTCAAGTAACTTAAGTGTCAAGCTAGTTTATTTGAATAATCAAACTCATCCATCCAATTCTGTGCTTCCCCAAACCCTGGCAGCTGACCATCTTGAGACAGGCACATGCAGCACCAAGTCCTGGAGAACTTAATTCGCAATATAATGTGGCCATGTGGATATCGCAGAGGGTCCCTTGGATCCCTCAACCACCTTTTCTCTCTGCCATTTGGTTTGACATACACAGCCATCTTCAAGAGCCAATGAAAGTTTCCTGTAGATAGAAGAGTGCCAAGAAGCTCCCAGTTTTGTTAAATTTGAAAATTGTTTTATTTATTTTAGATGTTTTGTTTATGTTTTACAGAGAGGAAGGGAGAGAGACAGCAAGAAACATTGATGAGAGAGAAACATGGATCAGCTGCCTCCTGCACCGTGCCCCCCCCCCCACTCCGCCGAGGACATGCCCAAACCAAGGTGCATGCCCTTGACCGGAATCGAACCGGGACCCTTCAGTCCACAGGCCGACGCTCTATCCACTGAGCCAAACCGGTTAGGGCAAATTTGAAAATTATTGTATGTCACTCACCTAGAGAAGGAATGTGAGTCTGAAAGGACTCCTCAGCATAGGGATCTCCAAGCTAGAAAACTGTTAGCCTAGATTCCTATCAATACAGGCTGCCTCCACTAGAGATAGATTTGAGAAATATTTAAGAGTTAAAACCAACAGGATTTGGTAATTTAAATAATAGTGGAGAGGGAGATGGAAGGAGAAGGAAAAGTCAGGAGTGATGACCAAGTTTCTGGCACAGGCAGCTGAGTAGCCCCAACTGAAATAGGGACTGACTACAAAAGAAACAGCAGGTTTAGAGGCAGTAGCTAAGTCGTGCTTTAGAGCACATTACATTTGAGCTATTTGAGGGAAGACTGGATACTTCAGTCTACATTAGACTTGCTGGCTCTGTGTATGTATCCTGGTTTACTATTTCATTCCCATGTAGGAGGTCTGTACCTCCTCCCACATTTCATGTCCTAAGAGGATAAGTCCGAGGTCCAATGTCCTTTTTTTTAATTCCCCTTTTGATACCTCATATGGGGCTAATACTTGGAAAAAAGGTATTTGAATACCCTTCCAGAGAAACCTCCAACCTCACACCAGTGCTTATTTGTTTGATGTTTCTTTGGACCCAGCATAGCAAATTTTTGACAAAAGACTGTTGCTTCAGCGTGCTCTCTCTTTTTTTCTTTTTAAAAATGGTACTGGTGTGTCTGCAGGAAAGTGAGCTCTTCAAAGATGGTTTTCAGGAAAAACCTGTGTTTCATGCAGTTCAGCCTTGTGTGGGGCAGCAATGAATCTACTCATTAGGTTTTTAAGTTGTTCAACTATATGTTAAACTGAAGATAGGGAAGATGATTTCGTAAGTCTGTCATCATAATTGCATTCATTTCTACTAAAATTTATGCCATAAAATGTATTAAAAGCCAAACCTAGCTTGAGCCAACCCCACTGAAAATGCATACATATCAAAATAGTGATAAGAGTGTACAGGGAGAGGACTGTGACCCAGGAAACCAGAGACTTACTAATCATGTTTTTGTGATACAGACACTTGAGCCCCCACACCTTTAGGGGCTCTGGAGTGGACTTTTAATCCCCCATTTTCTCGCTGCAGGAAGAGCACCTTTATCCACCTTCCTCCCCAGGTCCCCAGGTCCACAGACTTGCAGCTAACTTCTAAATTTGCCCAAATCTTTGGCATATAGAGTCAAGCCATTGCCAAAGTCTTCTCATTCCTCTATCTTATTACTCTTTTCTCTTCTTTGCTGTAGAAATCGGAGCCTGAAGCAGATGTTCATGTGATAATACTTTATTGAAGAATGCAATCCCCAAGAAGCAAGACTGGAGGATAGGGAAGAGCAAAGCAAGGAAAAAGAAAGAGCAAATAAGAATGAATGTGTTGCATAATTGGTCACTGCTCCTGGAAAAGTTGGTTGCTTCACATGAAACATGAAAGTATATTTTCAGAGGGGCCATGTGAGGCACTGCATCCCCAAGCTATCGGTATAGGGGAAGGAAGGGGACGATTTAACCACCAGCTCCCATTATTCAAGTTTTGTCCCTTGAGGTGTTAACTATCCTACACTTCTGGGTCTCCTAAGCATATTGCTGTGCAGAAATTTCTTAAGTATCAACGGCACAGATAAGCCCCAAGGTGGGAGACAAAAGATAGACAATGTAAGTGTGAGATGAGGTCAGTATGTGTGTGCTCACAAGTGACGTGAGGGACCTTGTTTAGCTGTAATCAATCTCCTGGACTTCAGCCAGAAGGCAGGGCAAGACATGGATCTGGCCTGGCATGGCCCAGCAACGGAGTCTGGCATACCTTCTTACCATTTGTATAGTCCTAACCTGGTCTAGAATCAAATTGGTTATGTCTGGATCATCTCAAAAGACTTATATTCAGCTTTCATGCACCTAGTCTTTCCCTTCTTTAAAGCAAGTAGTCACCGATACATCAACAATTCATAAAAGCTGTTGTCACGGAGTCCACATGTTATGCAATAGCTACTGCTGTTCATCGTATCAAATCAAAGCTCCTCAGTTTGGCCTTAACTAACCTCTTGTGCTGCTTCCCCCTCCCTCTCAACCTCCTCTCCATCTAATGGCTTTCTAAATGGAATCTTCTCTCAGGTTCAAGTTCTCTGCTGCTTCTCTTTCATACATGACATACTAATGCAAAGCTTCAAGCTTTCATATAAAAAATGTTTGCCTCCTCTCCAGTAACTCAAATTCCTCTCCTTTAAAAATAATTATAGTTAAGATTTCTTGAATATTTATTATGTGCAAGGCATTATGCTGGACTTTTTGCATATCTCATCTCTATTAAAATTTTAAAAATCTTATGGCAGGTACTATTATTTACATTTTTTAAAAGAGTTAACTGGTATTTAGAAAGATTAGGCATTTTGCCCAATATTACCTAGCTAATGAGTTTTTTTCTAAACTCCATGTAAAACTCCCTTTCTATTAGGTTTTTAATCTAATTCTTTGATGATGGCTGTAGTGGTCAGAAAGCATATGTTATATGAATTCAATCCTTTTAAATTTAGTAAGACTTGTCTTATGGGCCAGCAAATGGTCTATCTTGATGAATATTCCACGTGTACTTGAAAATATTATATATTCTACCGTCACTGGTGGCAATATTCTATAAAGGAAAACTAGGTCAAATTAGTTAGTAATGCTATTCAAGCCTTCTATCTCCTTATTAATAGTCTGACCATTTGTTTTATCAGTTCTTGAGAGACAATAGTTAAAATCTTAAGTTGTAATTGAAGATTTGTCTTTTTTCCTTATAGGTATGGTGGTTTTGCTTCATATATTTTGATGCTCTATAATTTTCCAACTACTTATTTATTATTATTATGGCCTCTTGATCTGAACCTTCTATTATTATGAAATATCCCTCTTTATCTCTGGACTTGTACTGAAGTCTACTTTGAAATTAATATAGTACCTTCAATCCTCTTGCGATGTGTTTGCATGCCGCATCTTTTCTCAGCCTTTTACTTTCAACCTATCTGTGTTTCTATACTTAAAATGCATTTCTGATAGAAGACATATTGTTTTGTCATGTTTTTTTTTTCATTCTAACTGCAACCTTTTAATTAGGATATTTAGGCCATTATAGTTAATATAATTATCAATATAATAGAGATTAAGTCTATTCTTCCCATCTGTTCTTTGTTTTCTCTTTTAAATTAATTAAGTTTTATGATTCCATTTTTATCTTCACTGTTCACTTAATAGTTATGCTTTTCCATTTTATTATTTTATTGGTTGCTTAGGATTTTTACAATATTCATTTTCAACTATCAAAATTTACATTCAAATAATATTACACCATTTTATATATAATGTAAGAACTTTACAACAGTTTACTTCCATTAACTTTGTGCTATTGTTTTATACATTTTACTTCTATGTGTGTTTTAAGCCCACAATACATTGTTATTATTTTTGTTTAAACAACCAGTTGTCTTGTTTTAATGTATTTTTAATTGATTTTTACAAAGAAAGGGAGAGAGAGAGTGATAGAAACATCAACGATGAGAGAGAATCATTGAACGGCTGCCTTCTGCCTGCCTCTCACTGGGGACTGAGCTTGCAACAGGGACATGCGCCCTGACAGAGAATCGAACCCTGACCTCCTGGTTCACAGGTCGATGCTCAACCACTGAGCCATACTGGCCAGGTTATCTTTCAAAGAAAAATTTAAAATGAAAAAGTCTTTTAATATTTACCTACATATTTGCCATTTCTTAGATTCATATAAACCTTTCCATCAACTATCATTTTCCATCAGTATGACAAATTTCCTTTAACACTCAGAATTCACTCAGCTTCTGTTTGTCTAAAAAAAAAAGGTTTTATTACACCTTCATTTTGAAAAACGTTTTCAAAATGGATATAGAATTCTCTGTTGTTACATACTTTTAACATTTTAAAAATATCTAATGTCTCCTGGCTTGCATTGTTTCCGGCAAAACATCTTTAATAATATTTTTTTTCAGCTTTTATTTTTTTATCTTTAATAATATTTATCTTTGCTTCCTTATTTTAATATGTCTTTTACTATGTTTTCTCCTTATTTTAATACTAGAGGCCAAGTGCATGAAAATCCATGCACTGGATTGGAGGGGGGGGTCCCTCAGCCTGACCTGCCACATCTCATAGTCTGGGAGCCCTCAGGGCAGGAGGCAACCCGGCGATCAGGGGAAGGTGATGCCCCCATCACACCTCTGCTGCTGCCACTGTGGCAGTGCAAGCCTCTGCCGGCCCTGGTTACCTGAGCCTCGGGTGGCCCTAAATGGCTGGGCAGCTGCCATCCAAGGCCTGTCTGCACCTTGGGCTGGACTTAGGCGGCTGGGCAGGTGACATCTGAGGCTTGCCTGTGCTTCATGCCAGCTCTGAGCATCTGGGGGATTGAGGGGACTGGGGGACTCTGGAGGCAGGCACGTGGAGCAGCCAGACCTGCCCCCAGGTCCGACCATGCCACATACCTGCCTCCTCTGCAGGGCTGAGGGGTCTGAGCACTGCCATCATGTGGCTGTGGCACTGCCATCTTTGAGAGCATGGCAGTCAATTAGCATATTCCCTCCTTATTGGCTGTGGGTGCCATCTTTGTGAGGGCATGATGGGCAATTAGCATATCCCCTCTTTATCAGATAAGACTAGAGGCCCAGTGCATGAAATTCATGCACTTGGAGAGAAGGGGGTCCCTCAGCCCAGCCTGCACCCTCTCACAGTCCCAGAGCCTTGTGATCGATAGTCCCAAAGAAGTAGTCCTTGCCCACCCAGCTGGGGCTCTGTGAAGGATCACCCCTGCAGAGTGAGACCCTGCCCACCCACCTCAGCCCACAGGTTGGTGGCCTGGGCCTCCCTCTTTGGGGCTATTGTGAAGCCACCTGATTGATTACCCTGCTTTGGCTAGCCTGGCCCCAGTGGGTGTCATAGTGTGGTGGTCCAGTCATTCTGCTGTTCAGCCATTTGGTTGATTTACATATTACGCATTTATTATTATAGACTAGAGGCCCAGTGCACGAAATTAGTGTACTGGGGGGGTATCCCTCAACCCAGCCTGCACCCTCTCCAATCTGGGACATCCTCTCACAATTCAGGACTGCTGGCTCCCAGCCGCTCACCTGCCTGCCTGCCTGATTGCTTCTCACCACTTTTGCCTACCAGCCGGATCACCCCCTAACCACTCCCCTGCCAGCCTAATAGACACCTGACTATTCCCCTGCCAGCCCAATCGCCCCCAGATGCCCTCCCCTGATGGCCTGGTCACCCCTAACTGCCCTCCCCTGTCAGCCTGGTTGCCCCTAACTGCTCTCCCCTGTAGGCCTGGTCTCCCCTGCCCCAATTTCCTTCCCTCCCCTACAGAACCAGTTACCCCCAACTGCTCTCCCCTGCTGCCCAAGTCACCCTCAACTGCCCTCCCTGCCAGCCCAGTCATCCCAACTGCCCTCCCCTGCCAGCCTGGTCACCCCTAACTGCCCTCACCTGCTGACCTGGTTGACCCTAACTGCTCTTCCCTGCTGGCCTGGTCACCCTTAACTGCCCTCCCTTGCAGGCCTGATACCCCCCAACTGTCTTCCTCTGCTGGCCTGATTGCCTACAACTGCACTCCCCTGCCTGCCATCTTGTGGTGGCCATCTTGTGACCACATGGGGATGGCCATCTTGTGCAAGGGTGTGATGGTCAATTTGCATATCACCTCTTTATTATATTGGATATCTGGCTACTTTTAAATTTTTATCAATTTGATTCTGATGTGTTTTGATGCAGTTGTCTTTTTGAAGTTCACTGAGCTTCTTGAATTTTTAGGTTTATAGTTTTATCGAAGTAGGAAGAAACTGGCCACTGTATCTTCAAGTACTTTTTTCAGTGTCATTGCATGGATCTTAAACTACTTGATATTGCCCCATAGGTCATGGAGATTAATTCTTTTTGGTTTTCAGTATATTTTTCTCTGTGTACTTTGGTTTGTATGTTTCCATGCTTTTAAGCTTACTAATCTTTTCTTCTGCAGTGTCTGATTGCTTTTAAGTCCATCCAGTAAAATTTCCATTAATGCTATTCCATTTTTCACTTAGAGAAATCACACTTTAAAAACTATCTTTTACTTCTCTCTTCTTTAGGCTCATGTCTTCTTTTAAATCTTTGTGCATACTTTAATTGCTATGTTAAGGTCTTTGTATACTAATTACATTTTCTTTGTCTATTTTTTTGTCTGTTTTTATGACTGATTTTCCTTCTATTTATAGATCAAAGTTTGCTGCCTTTTGGTGTGTCTAGTAATTTTTTAAAATTCTGATATTTTGAATGCTACATTGCTGAGCATTTATATTTTTTTCTCTTTTAAAAAGTGTTGAAGTTTGTTTTGACAAACATTAAGTAAATTGAAGACAAGCTTTACTTTTCTGAGGCTTATTTTAAAGCTTGGTTAGGGATGAGTATGGGCTATTTTAATCTTCATACTAAGGCATCACTCTTCTGAAGTCTCAACTGGTTATCTAGATGTTGTTCAATAATATCTCTACTCTGGGTGGATGGAATTTGAATATTTCCCAGCCCTACCTAAACTCTAAGAACTGTTCAACTTACACTTACCTGTTGTTCTTTTCTCAGTATCATGGAATTTCACCTTACTCATGCACACATTAGTGTTTGGCCAAAGATTTCAAGAGACTGTATGTCACTTCCAAAACTCCTTCTCGCTCCTCTCAAGTATTCTAACCCACCAGTTCTAGGCGCCTCAGCTCCCCTGAACTCCAATTTCTATCTCCTCACTGTAGGATGACCATCATATTCTGCTTGATGCCCTCTATCCCTGCTGCCACTGTTTGAAAAATGTCCCCAGGTTGGAACCCAGAGTGACTATAGGTTTCACCTTGTTTGTTTCCTATCTCTGCATTGCTTCTTTCTTTCTTTTTATTGATTTCATAAAGGAAGGGAGAGGGAAATGAAGATAGAAACATCAATGATGAGAGAGAATCATTGATTGGCTGCCTCCTGCATGCCCCCAACTGGGGATCAAGCCTGCAACCCAGGCAAGTGCCCTTGACCGGAATCAAACCTAGGATCCTTCAGTCTGCAAGCTGGTGCTCTACCCACTGAACAAAAATGGCTAGAGCTGCATTACTTCTTATCCCAATATCTCAAAACAGTTTTTCACATATATTTTCTAGTTCTTCACAGGCAGAGGACAAGTTCCATATCAGTTACTTCTTAGTGGTCAGAAGCAGATATTTTACCTGGCTCCTTATTTTCTTTTTTTCTTCACTTTCCATGTTCTGTAGTTTCAATACATGTTAGTTGTGAACTTATTTTTATCTTTCTTGGGATTTACTAGGCTTCTTAATAAATTTAGTGAGTTTTAGACAATTGTCATTATTTCTTCAAATATTGTCTCTGCCCTCTTCTTTTCTCTCCTTTTGTTTTTAAACTTTAATTAATGTATGATAGGTCTTCTTGATCTGTCTCCCCTATCTTCCAAACCTTTTGCATATTTTCACATTTTTGTCTTTCTGCTGCTTTCCGTAATTCTTCTGACTTGCTTCTAGTTTATTAATTCTCTCTTCAACTACATCCAAACTGTGGTTAGATTCATTCTATTTGGTTCTATTTCAAATCCACTAGGTCACTTTTCATATTTTCTTGTTCCCTAGAACCATTTCAAGCTTGTTATATAAGATATACCTGATAAATTTGATCTCTAAAGTCATTATGAGTTTGTTTCTTCTCCTTCTTCTCTTTCTTCTCCTTCTCCTTCTCCTTCTCCTTCTTCTTCTTCTTCTTCTTCTTCTTCTTCTTCTTCTTCTTCTTCTTCTTCTTCTTCTTCTTCTTCTTCTTTTTCTTCTTCTCTGTCTCTCTCTCTCTCTCTCCCTTTCCCTCTCACCCTCTCTCCTGATTCTCATTTATAGCACTTTCTCTCCCTGTGTGCTTATTAATTCACTGCATTAAAAGAATTACTTGAGAAGATTTTTAAATCTTAGGATGTAGGGGCCTTCAATGAGGAAAAATTTGTATTTGTCTTTTCCAGGTGTCTAGAAGAAATAATTGTCTGGAATCATATTATTTTATTTTATTTATTAAAATTTTTTATTGATTTCAGAGAGGAAGGGAAAGGGAGAGAGAGAGATAAGAACATCAATGATGAGAGAGAATCATTTTTTTATTTTTTTTAATCTTTATTGTTCAGTTTATTAATTACATTGTTTCCCCTTTTTTATCCCCCTATAGCTCCCCTCCACCCTGTACCTATCCCACCCTCCACCCTCCCCTTCCCCTCCCCACTGTCCTCTCCCATTGTTGCAAGATTTTTGTCCAGTCTCTTGCTGTACTTCCCACAACCCTTTTCTCCCCAAGAATTGTCAGTCCATTCCCTCTCTATGTCCATGTTTCTGTTATATTCACCAGTTTATCCTGTTCATCAGCCTATCAGTTCACTTGATTTTTATGTTCATTTGTTGATAGATGTGTATTTGTTGTTCGTAATTTATATTTTTACCTTTTTCTTTCCTCTTCTTAAAGAATATCCTTTTTTATCTTTATTGTTCAGTTTATTAATTACATTGTTCCCTTTTTTTCCCCCTATAGTTCCCCTCCACCTGGTACCCATCCCACCTTCCACCCTCACCCCCCTCCACTGTCCTCTCCCATAGTTGCATGATTTTTGTCCAGTCTCTTGCTGCATTTCCCACACCCCCTTTCTCCCCAAGAGTTGTCAGTTCATCCCCTCACTGTCCGTGATTCTGTTACATTCACCAGTTTATCCTGTTTATCAGCTTATTAATTCACTTGATTTTTAGATTCATTTGTTGATAGATGTGTATTTGTTGTTCCTAATTTACACTTTTATCTTTTTCTTCTTCCTCTTCTTAAAGAATATCTTTCAGCATGTCATATAATATTGGTTTGGTGGTGATGAACTCCTTTAGCTTTTTCTTATCTGCGAAACACTTTATCTGACCTTCAATTCTGAATGATAGCTTTGCTGGGTAATCTTGGTTGTAGATTCTTGCTATTCATCACTTTGAATATTTCTTGCCACTCCCATCTGGCCTGCATCGTTTCTGTTGAGAAATCTGCTGACAATCGTATGGGTGCTCCCCTGTAGGTAACCAACTGTTTCTCTCTTGCTGCTTTTAATATTCTCTCTTTATCTTTTGCTCTTGGCATTTTAATTATGATATGTCTTGGTGTGGTCCTCTTTAGATTCCTATATTTTGGGGTTCTGTATACTTCTTGGGCTTTTAAGTCAGTTTCTTTCACCAAGTGGGGGAAGTTTTCAGTCACTATTTCTTCAAGTAGGTTTTCATTACCTTGCTCTCTCTCTTTTTCTGGCACCGCAATAATTCGGATGTTGGCATGCTTGAGGTTGTCCCAGAGTCCCCTTACACTATCTTCAATTATCTGAATTCTTTTTGTTTCTTGCTTTTCCAGCCAAGTGGATTTTGCTTCTTTGTATTTCAAATCTTTGGCTTGGTTCTTGTGGCCCTCTGGACTGCTTTTAGGACTTTGTGTAATATTTTTTATTTCAGTCTGTGTATGCTTGATTTCTAGTTGGTCCTTTTTCATATCTGTGAGGGTCTGGTTCATATCCTCAGAGGTCTTGTTCATTTCCCTGAGGGTCTCATTCATTTCCTTGTAAGTCTCATTCATTTCCTGGTTGGTCTTGTTTATTTCCTCGTAATTCTCATTAAGTTCATAGGCCTTTTCTAGGAGCTTCTTGAAAAGCCTTATAACCGTGGTTTTGAACTCTATGTCCTGTCGTCTTTTTTCCTCCATTTCTTTCACACCTGATTTCTTTCCATATCTCTGCATGGTGGCTGCTTTATGTGGTAGATGTCCTCTAAGGGTCAGTGGCACAGCCTCCCCAGTTACCTGAGGTGGGTACTCTTACTGCAATCCTTTATGGGTTGTACAGTATTTTTTAATTTAAGCCCAGCTTGTTGTTGTTAGCCCTAGGAGGGTTTGACCTCCAGGCCAATTGGCTATGAAGGGAGACTGTGTTCAGGTTGGATGGGCGGAGTCTCTGAGCTGCGCAGGCAGCTTCAGTGTCAGCTACGTCCTATGCAGCGCTGGTGCGCATGCGGGTCTCTGTTGGATGGGGATGGCTGCAGGCACCTCCAAGAGAAAGCCGCTAGTCTCTTTTCCTTGCCAGACAACTCTGCCTCTCCCCAAATGAGTCTGCACACCCAAAGTCTAGCCCAGGGCTGTAAAATAGGTGGTTTCCAGGACCAGGAGACAAGTTTCCAGGGAGCAAGTCACGGGTTTGTGTGACACTTGCACGCAAACTTCTTTTCCCAGCTACCAGGTTTCTCCACAGACTAGGAGACCTCTGCCGTGCTCCGCTTCCAGGGTGCGTGCCCTGGACCTCGGACCTCGCCTGGTGCTGGGGAATCCGTGTAGTGGGACATCTTCGCCCTCCCCGTTGGCGAAATCCAGCCGGGGTTGCTGCTCCAGCTCTACAGCCCACGCACGTGACCAGGACGGCTCCTAACCTGTTTCCGTCTTCAAGGCTGTGCTCCTGCCGCTCTTCTGAGTCTCAGTGTCCCACCTTTACTTTTATTTGTGGAGTTTTCACTCAGCCAGCTTCCTGCTGATTCTGGGTGATGTTTGTTTTGTTGCTATGTTGTAGTTTTTGAATTGTTGCGCTGGGCAGAACAATAGGTGTTTACCTATGCCGCCATCTTGGTTCTCCTCCAAGAGAGAATCATTGATTCGCTGCCTTCTGCATGCCTCCTACTGGGGATTGAACCCACAACCTGGGTATGTGTCCTTGACTGGAATTGAACCCAGGACCCTTTAGTCCATAGGCCAGTACTCTATCCACTGAGCCAAAGCAGCTAGGGCTTGAATCATTTTAAACTAAACTTAAGGTTTGAGGTTTCCACTGATTGCCTAGGTCTGTGGTCAGTAAATTGTGGCTCGAGAGCCACATGCAGCTCTTTGGCCCCTTGAGTGTGACTCCTCCACAAAATATCATGGCTTGGGCAAATCTATTTTGAAGAAGTGGCATAAAAGAAGTTTAAATTTAAAAAATTTGGCTCTCAAAAGAAATTTTAATCGTTGTACTGTTGATATTTGGCTCTGTTGACTAATGAGTTTGCCAACCATTGGCAACAAATCAGCCTGGCTTATAATTTTTACCCAGGCTCTGCTTAGCACCAAGTAAAGTCTCTTGCAGTCCTTAAGAAGACTTAAGAAAGTGACAGAAGGCTTAGGTGTACCTCTGTTTTACCCATACCCTAAGGGTGTAAACCTTTGAGTGTACAGTTTAATGCAGAGCAGGTCTTCTATTAGACTCCCCATTTTGAGCCAGCCCTGAGTTTTAATTTCTGAGACCATCCATCAAAACCAAAGTTCAAGCTTGCCTTTATCAGATAATACCTTCTGGTCATAAGGGACTTCTCTGTTCCACTTACACTTTGAGCTTTCACTTTTCATTAGATTTGACCTAGTATTCCGTTACTACAGGGGTTTTCAAACTTCCTAATGCCGCAACCCTTTAATACAGTTTCTCATGTGTGATGACCCCCAACCATAAAATTATTTTCGTTACTACTTCATAACTGTAATTTTGCTACTGTTAATGAATTGTAATGTAAATATCCGTGTTTTCCAATGGTCTTAGGCTCTACAGCAGCGGTCGCCTAAGACTATTGGAAAACACGGATATTTACATTACAATTAATAACATTAGCAAAATTACAGTTATGAAGTAGCAACGAAAATAATTTTATCGTTGGGGGTCACCACACATGAGGAACTGTCACAGCATTAGGAAGGTTGAGAACCACTGCCTTACTATCTTGTCAGCTCTTTGATGTTTTTAAGATGTTTTAAATATTTTACACAGCATTTTTAATTGTGTTTGTAGTCTCTATAAACAATCCAAACTAACATTGTTTTGTTTTTTTTATTTGTGGGTGGGGGTTATTTGTTAGTTTGTTGCTTTTGCTGGCTAATATGTCTTTCCCAAAAAGAACCTAATTAAAAAAAATCAAGTGTTTGAGAACAAACATCCTATACAATAAAGAGGTAATATGCAAATTGGCCATCATACCCTCAAACAAGATGATTATCCCATAAGATGGCCTCCACAAGATGGCCAGCAGGGGAGGGCAGTTAGGGGAGACTGGGCCAGCAGTAGAGGGCAGTTCGGGTCAACCGAGCTGGCAGGGGAGGGCAGTTGGGGGTGACCAGGCCAGCAGGGGAGCAGTTAGGCGTCAATCAGGCAGACAGGGGAGTGGTTAGGAGGTGGTCAGGGTGGCAGGCAGAAGTAGTTAGGGGCATTCAGGCAGACAGGCAGGCAAGCGGTTGGAGCCAGCAGTTCCAGATTGTGAGAAGGATATCTAACCGATGGTTTAGGCCCGATCCCGATTTCCTGTGGGACTGGGCCTAAACCAGCAGTCAGACATCTCTTGAGGGGTCCCAGATTAGAGATGGTGCAGGCTGGGCTGAGGGACAAACCCTCCCCCATCCCAGTGCACAAATTTTGTGAACCAGGCCTCTAGTATTCTATAATATATAAGAATTCAAATATAAGGCAATTTTCCCTTTCTGAGAAATTATTTGGGAAAGATAAAACTTTACCTTATATTTAGGTAAATCCTATATAATAAAGATGTAATATGCAAATTAATCCTCACGCCATCACAAGATGGCTGCCTACGACCAGGCCAGCAAAAGGGTTAGTGAGGGACGACCAAACGATTGAACTGCAGGCTGCATGGGGCGACCAGGCCAGCAAGGTGGCTTAGTGAGGGACAACCAGACAACTGAATACCAGGCCGGCGGGGAGGCTGTGAGGGGCAACCAGGCTGGCAGGGGGCAGTAATGGGCGACTAGGCCGGCAGGGGGGCAGTTGGGGATGACCAGGTTGGTGGGGGTGGGGAGTTAGGAGCAACCAGACTGGCAGGGAGGGGGCAATTGGGAGGCGACCTGGTCAGCAGCAGGGGCATATAGGGGCAATCAGGCTGGCATGCAGAGGCAGTGAGGGGCCATCAGGCCAGTGGAGTGGGGGAATCTGTTAGGGGCAACCAGGCAGGCAGGCAGTGAGTGATTAGGAGCCAGTAGTCCAGGATTATGAGAGGGATGTCCAATTGCTGGCAGCCGGACATCCCCCGAGGAGTCCCAGATTGGAGCGGATGTAGGCTGGGCTGAGGGGACACCCCGCCCCCATGCATGAATTTTGTGCACCAGGCCTCTAGTATGGTATATAAAGAGTCTCACAATACCTAGCATAAGGTAGGTATTTAATAAATATTAGCCTTTTCCACCTCTCTGATAGCTCTTCAGGGACTCCCCTTTTTTAAAAAAAATCTAATTAGTCTAGTTGTGTACTAGCTAACTAATTTGAGTCTGTCCCTGCTTAGGGTAAGTGGCATGGTCAGCATAACATTTCTCTAACTCTCTTCTAATCCACAGTAATAATCACATGAATTGTTCTCTCTCTTTCAGCCACATAACCTTATAAATTACAGGGTTTTATGGCCTTTTATTTTACAAGGATTGTTATGAAGAATAATGACCGATATATCATAGAAGAAACTCGAGTTCCATTTAGAAAATAAAGATTCTTTTGGTTCCAGATAGAAATCGTTTTCTTTTTTACCCGCGTAGTATTTGGGAATTTCTAAGAAAGAAATGATTCAAAACTTAATATAGTGTCTTTCTTAGGTGACTTTAGTGATGGTGGGCCAGGCTTTCCACAGTAGAGTAAGCATATGTCTAGGATATTAGGCCACTGTGCAGGTGATGTAAGACATAAGCATAGCCACTTTCCTACCCTCTAAAATGTATTACAGACATTTTTGTAAGATCATAAAAGAGTAAGAGGTGTAGGAGCCTTTACCTGTCTTCTCTTATTCACTACAAATTACCAATCATTACTATCAGTACGACCTATACATTAAAATGCCTTTTTTAAAAAAAATCATTTATGTCCTTTTTTGTGGCATAAGCAGAAATTTATCTCTCACAGTTTTGGAGGCTAGAAGTCCAAGATTAAGGTGTTGGAATATTTGGTTTCTTCTGAGGCCCCTCTCCTTAGCTTGTAGGTGGTCAGCTTCTCCCTGTGTCTTTACATGGTCCTTCCTCTGTGAGTTTTTATTATGTCTTTTAATTCATTCTTCCTCTCCTATTCTGTGATTTCCTTGCTTGTAGAGTTCTGTCCATGATTTTAAAGGAGACCAAGAAAGAGAGGAAAATACAAATTCATAATATTTTTCAAGTTTGAAGAATTCTTAGAAAGGCCCTGATTTCATGCTTTCTTGTCCAAATAATTAAACTGAAAGGCCAGAGATGTTATGAATTGCCAAAGTTATACACCCACACTAGAACCCTGGGGCTTTTGACTTCCATGTTATTACACACCTGTCTAGCTGCTGGTTCTCTGTATGTTCCTCGGCCTTTTCTTAATCAGGAGGTCATATTTGGAGACAGTGAGGCAAGAGCAGAACTTTAGGCCACATGAGTGAAGTTCTTTACATTGCTTCTAGGGGAATTGGAATGATTGAGAATACAAAGAGAATGCAGATATATATATATATATATATATATATATATATATATATATATATATGGAGAGAGAGAGAGAGAGAGAGAGAGAGAGAGAGAGAGAGAGAGAGAGAGAGAGAAATGGAACAGGATTCAGAAGGAATGGAAGGTTGGACTGATGAGAGGGAAAGGCATCTAGGTGGAGAAAACTGATATTTGAGTCTCAGTCTAAAGAAAGAATGAGATATGTTGGGTATGGGGAACAATAACAATAGTGACCGAAATATACAGTATAATACTAGCTGAGGTCAACTGTGAGGTGAATTTCAAATAACACTAACTTTACTCTTTTGGCATAAGGAAGAGATGAGGCAAAACTAACATTTGAGAAGATATAAGAGAACTAAAGGGCTGGAATCGCCATAGGAAATTAAGACTAGACAACATGGGCAAAAAGGGGTGCACGTTTAACCAAATGATGCCGAACATTCAGGAAATCTTGAAACAGTCCGGAGGAGACACCCTTCAGTCTGGGATGAGTTAAGTTCAGTCCTGCCTGGAGGCAGAGGGAGGTTTGAAATGTCCTGTCACAGAATCTAGAAGTCTGGATCAGGGCCGATTCATGAAAACAAAGCATCTCATTATGGAGAGAGGTGGAGGACAGCAAGAAAAATCCCCAACCTATTTGCCTGGGGCTTCAAAACAGTACAGAAACTTTCTGGTTTGATCAATTTTAGGCTCTGATTATAACAAAAAAGATTTCAGTTAAACCAAAATAAAAGAACATCTCATAATACTGACATGGAGCTTGGATCTCACTTACTGGGAGTTTGCAACTAGGAATAATTAGTAAGTACAGTTTAAGCACAACTGGGAATGAAAACAGAGAGGGATAAAATTATTGCTTGGTTTGGGAATTTAGGATTTAGCTTTGAGGTCTTAGAGCTTGTCAGGGAGTTGATTAAGTGAGGGTCCTCCCAGCCTAGTGGCTATGCAAGAACCCGCTTCTGGGAACCCACTGTGAAGGCTGGGTGTGTCAGAACGTGTGCTAAATTCCTGGCTTCAATTACAGACTACCAGGCGGCTAAAGAGTCTGTCATTGCGGATGTCATCACATTTACAAGATTCATAGGTCCCCTCTCCAGTAAGACCCAAGAATGAAGCCTCTCTCACCTGCAGCCCTGGCCTATTGCTGTGCCTGTACAAAGAAGCAGAGCATTGAATGAAGCGGAAGTGAGGGTCTGTCTGGTGTGTCCACTCACTCCCACCAAGGGAATGAGTATATGGGAGCGTGGAGACCTTACACTGAGCTTCCACTGCCCTGGTATGTCCTTCACGTTATAGGTTAGAAAATATCCAAGGGCAGATGTTTTTATCTAAAATGAACGCAAAAGTATGAATAAGCTAATATCTCAAATTTCCTTTCAGTTGAAATATCCTATGATACTTTTCTGTCTATGAATTGTCCTCTTCCTGTTAAAATCCATTTAAATTCTTGTCCTGCCAACATCTTGGGGGATTCAAAATGTGTGGGTGCTCAGTCTGTCTTCTCCAACTAATTGTTTCTGGCTCTGGCCCTGGAGATGCCATTAGAAAACCAACAGGCATGGGGAACCGGCTTCACCTCACAGAGTGAAACTCCCAAACAACCAGCTCCACATTCCTCTCTGACTCATGCCACCAACCCCCCACTGTGCCCCGCAGGTCAGTGAGCTGGGAGCCCTGCCACATCTGGAACAACTGCAGGTAGAATAAGATGTCTGTTCTGATAGCTGGGACTTACCTCCTCCCATCCCCAGCCCTGAATCACTCCCTGGCCTGTGCCTCAGGAATTATGATAAGATGCAGCCAATGATAGGCAGAGGACAAGGTATCTATCCTAGAGCTGGCAGCCTCACTGGGAAGATCTGATCACAGTCTCTGTGGCTCATCCACTTGCCATAGTATAGAATCTTCCAGCCCCTGAGACATAGGCACTTCTCATTGTCCAAGTCAGTGGATGAGAATGGAGGCACACATATAATTTTTCATTTGTTGAGTGCCTACCATGTGTCAAGTCGTATGCTAAGTGGTAACTATACAATAGTGCACAAAATAGATACAAGTCTTGCATACAGTTTACTGTCTCATGGGAGAGGCTACCATTAAACAGATTCACAAATAAATATATCAGCTCAAAATGAATTAGTACTACAGAAAAATTAAATAAATTTGCATTATTTAACCTACACAAAGTCACTCATGCACACACACACACACACACACACACACCATCCGTGTCCAACCATCCGTGTCCATCTCTGATGCTTTTTCTGACACAATGTTTCTGCCAAACCCAATGCAGTGGAAGTATGGAGTCTGAAAAAAATCCACAAAGTGGATAATCTAAAAATCCTAAATAAAGATATTAGTATAAAAATCAATCTTGGCTATTTATCTAGATATAAAAATAATATCAAAATTGGTCACAAAATCCCATTTGCACATCTCAATTGAATAAATTTTATCCTCACTTCCTCAAAATCTTCCATCTCTGAAGTAGAAGGGCAAAAAATATTTTGGGGGAGAACCAGAGGGTCATGCAGCCACAGGAAAGAGAGGCCTGAAAAGATGGGTTCCAGTTTCTCTAGTTTCTTTTGCTGTCTTATTCTGAAATCACTGAGCTTTGGCTGAAGACAGAACTTTGAAGGTCTTCTCATTCATTCTGTTGCCTCCAAAATCAGGTAGACCATTGGTAATTGACTCAATTCCTCTAGCTCCTGAGATAAAGGGAGTACACAACTTCTTTCAGTCATCTCAATAATCCACTCTGTTGGGAAGTTCTTTCTTTATTAATTCTAGTCTTTCTTTCTTTATTTGGAATTAAAAAAAACACAAACCTAATTATACCAAAGGGAAGATGTAGACAGATTACAATATCTCCCCCCGTCCTCATTCATAAGCATTTAAGCATTTTATGAAAAGGATCCCTCCTTCCTTCTGTAGCAGAGGAAATCTCAGCAGAGGTCCATGGTGGAAATACAAAAGTCTGGGACTCGCCTTTCCTGTAGTCAGTTACCATAACCCAGATTTGGGAAATCTTTCTCTAAAAGACTGGGAAAATCCAGAGGCGGTTTCTTGGTATATATTCCTCCTCTCATGCATGGTCAATCCAGAAAGGTAAAGGTCAGTGGATAGACACCACATGTGAATGTTTCTTTGTTTTATCACGAAATTTTGTTACACAGACAAAGTGAGTAGACTGAAGGATACAAGAGCATGTGACTGAATAACTTACTTGTGTAGGGTCATTTTATGACTCCAAAATAGAACCAATCAAAATGAAGTTCAGAGTCCATTTGGATGAATAATTACTGCTGAAATTTAAGCTGCATTTTAGAACAGACTAGACCTGAGGTTTATTGTTTTTGGTCTTTGTTCTTTACCTCATGTTAGCACAGCACCTTAGTCATATAGTAGTCAGAGTTCCAAAAGAACCTTAATCCACTTTTCTCAAAAGCTAATGGAAATAATAATTTTTTTAGTTCTCCTTATTTTATTTATTCCCCTGACTCCAGCTAGGAAGACACATTATCCTATGTTATTCATCCAGGTCCTCCACCAATTATACCCTAATCTCTCACCAAACCCATTTCTATTGACTTTTCCTTCTTAGACCTTGCGTTTCACCAACCCATCCACCAATCCTCACTCTCCCAGTTATTCCCACTGCTAAGCCTATGCTTAAACATTGTCTCCTACCTGCTAGAATGTTGTCTTCATGGCCTCTACTCGAAACCCAGCTCACAACCCTTTCCTCCAAAGTGTCTTTATTAACACTAATTGAGATGACTTCTTTGCTCCAGTTTCACCTAACTATTTGGTTTCAATAATATTTCATTGCATATGGGTATGTGTTTTATAGGATATTGGGGAAAATTATGTTTTTTGTCTAGTTTGTTAAATTTTAAGTTCCTTAAGGGCAAGGACTATGGTTTCTATTTTTTAAATATCTAGCTTCTCACCTTAGAGTTGTTCAAGAAATGTTAAAATTATGTTTCAGGCAGACTATCTGCTCATCACAGAATGAGAAACAGAACAACTTTTCTGTGTAAAGGTCTGAGAGATGGATCAAAGATGAATAGCAATACCAAGAAAGGGGAGAATGATTAACAACAACAAAAAAAGAAATCTTAATTGTGTACTCTATCAGGGACTTCCACACTTGTTTGGGAATATTTGATAAGTAATTTCTCATCTCAGACCAACATCTAAACTCACTCATAAAGAGCATTAACTATAAGCTCACAAGGCTTAAAATAAGCAGTGCCTAGTATACAGCAGATCCTCAGCCAGCATTTGTGGGATAAAGAAAAGGTGGAAAGAATTAGAAAGGGATCAAGAAATTCAACAGCTTCTAAACTTTATTGTTACCTGTTAATACTGTTAGTTTTCTAGGCAAGAGAAAGCCAGTCAATGACTTCTCTGAGTGCAGACACTGGAGGCTGTTTCTCTGGTTTACTTCTTTGGCAAGAAAGAAGCCCCCGAACTGAGCACTGAGGAGTAGTACTTAAGAAATTACACACATGGGCCATCATAAATGAAAGAGGGTAACAGGAAAACAGTTTAACAGTTTATCTTAGGATGAAAATGCCTTGTTGAAAGTCAAGAGAACTGAGATGGTGGGGTGTGAGTAGTTGATAGAAGGAATTGGTAAGACTCTGGAGGGTTAGATGTGTCTTTTCTTAAGTATATGGAATATTAGCAGTCATAAAACTGTCCATTTTTCACCTTCTACCTACAAGCACGTGGGATCAGAACTGTTAGCCCCTCCTTTGGCGCTTGATAGGAAAGTGCTGTCGGTGACATTATTGTAGCTGAAGGAAACAAACTTGATGCCAAGAGTGAAATAAATATCTCTAAGCAAATATACTGCCCTTTTTTCTGACATACAAAATCCATAAACTAATCTTGTTCTCAGAAATCAGTTTCTTCTTATCTTTAGTTGCCTATCCCTTGATCCTGGTTTCTCCCTGAGTGGCTCTGCACAGACATTCCTTCAAATATCCTTTGCCAAGCAGAAGAGCTCATCTCAAATCAGTCCAGAAACTTTCCAAAGATGGCTCTGTTTCCAGAGTCTTCTCAAACTTGTCAGTTCCACCTGCAGTCTAACATATTATTTTAGATGCTCTGCTCTTACCATAGACAGAGGTGGAGAATACCCAAAGACTGATTTGGACAGTGATAAAAGGTGACATGGTTAAAGAAGAGCAAAATAAACATAAAACATGACCTTGTTACCCAATTAATTGATATTACTGAGCACCTAGTGCACAAAGCATTATGCTAAGCACAGAAAATAATATAAAGTTAAAAATATATATATAATCTTCACCTTCCCAAGGCTTATAATCTAGGAAAAGAGACAACTACATATATAAATTAATCCAGTACAAAGCAGTGCTATTATAGAGGCTCAAATAATATGACAGCATAATTGGGGGAGAGACAAATAATAGTCTCTAGAGAGATCTAGGAAGTATTATTGGAGGACAAAATATTAAGCTTGGCTTTAAATCAAGGATAGGACCTTGATAGGTGGATGAGAAAAAGAATGCCACTCCAGAAAAAAAGAACAATATGTAAAAAGACCTTGAGGCAAAAAGGAAAGAACAAGTTCAAGAACCTCAGATAAACCCATAAAGTTGTAGTGTTGGCGATATGAAGGGAAGCAGATGTAAATATAGGCAGGGTCAGTACGGAGGGCTATGAAGACCAAGCAACAGAGTTTGGATTTTATTTGGTATTTAATGGAGAATCAAGTAATTATGATAGATGCCTCGTATTTCTTTGAAATTATTAGATAAATGACTCAATTTCTGAAGCTTTAGAATAAACAATCTTCAAGTTATCATAAAGAAAATGGCATTTCACATGGATTCCACTATGGAAGCTGCTGTCTTGATCAAGTCCACCCACATCCATACAACTTCACTGGACATAAAAATGGGAGGCCAAGGAAGACTATAAAGTCTTTTTTTTAAAAAGGCTTTAACAGAAAAGAAAATTTCATTTACCTAAGAAGGTTGATGGTGATAGTTTTGCTTTAAATCAGAAGGCTTGAGGAGAAACCAAGATGGCAGCATAGGTAAACACTTGAACTTGCTGCCTCACACAACCACTTCAAAACTACAACTAAAAGACAAGAACGGACATCATCTAGAACCACAGGAAGGCCGGCTGAGTGGAAATTCTACAACTAGAAGGGAAGAGAAAAGCACACTGAGACTCAGAGGAGGTGCAGAAGTAAATGCAGAGGTACAGAAGCGCATGCAGAAAGGTCTGGCCACTGAGAACACAGTTGTCTTTGTCAATCCCCAGAGAGACACAACCTCCTGACTGCTCTGAACTCCAGTTCCAGGTGAGACTCTGGGGACCCAGACTTATACAGGGGGAAATTGGACTGTGTGGCATCGGGTAGGGACACGAGGGCAGCTTTTTCTCAGGGGTGCTTGCAGCGATTACCATGGAACACTGAGACCCGGGGGCCTTTTAGGGCAGGGCTGAAGGTCAGCCATTGCTTTTTGCTCCATTCTGTTGATTCCCTGAGACCCCACCTAATTTACAACCCCACCCCAACTGTGCAGAGAGGCTTTTGCATATGAATAGCCTGACCCTTTGTGATCTAAAATTACCTAACAAACTGCAGCTGGGTCAGAGAGCCCCAGAACTTCCAAGGCTTCCTAGAGCTTGCATTGCTTCACAGCTGGGACTCATCTGGACACCTCCAAACCCCAAACAAAGAAGAGGAATCTGCAGATCTCTCCATAGCTCCTGCTGGGTCACCTTAGGCAGAGTTAAATTTGTACCTCTTTGGAGATCCAAGAACCAATGTATCCAGTGGTCTGAGTGGGACCATCCAGATTACAGCTCCTCAGATGCATAAGGGACACACTCACAAGGCAGACTCAGTGAGCACGAAAGCCTCACTGAAGCTAGTCCTGCCCCATAAGGGTGTCTCCAGCACAGATGTTCTCCCATCATAGACACAACTGATCCTCACAGCCAATTGGCCTGGAGATCAATTCCTCCCAAGGATACCAAAAACAGTCAAGGTTTAACTACAACAAGACTGTGCACATAGCCCACAAAAGGGTGCACTAAGAGTCTCCATCTCAGGTAATTGGGGAAGTGGAGCCACTGGGTCCTATAGGATACCTAGCACACAAAGCCACTCTATCAACACAGGAAAGCCGTCAAAATGTGGAGACAAAGAAGCAGGTCACAAATGACAGAAATGGAGGAAAGCAAACTACTGGATATAGAGTTCAAAACCATGGTTATTAAATTTTTCAAGAATTTTGTAGAAACCACTGATAAATTTAGTGAGTCCCTTGAGGATATAAAAAAAGACCAACTAGAAATTAATCATACACTGACTGAAATAAATGATAATATATAGAGATCCAACAGCAGACTGGATCACAAGAATCAAGTCAAAAATTTGAAATACAGGGGAGAACCAAGATGGCGGCATAGGTAAAACACCTACCTTGCCGTCATACTCAACAATTTTAATACTACAACTTAACGAAAGAACAAACACCTTCCAGAATCACCAGAAAGCTCGCCGAGTAAAAATTCCACAAATAAAAGTGAAGATAAGACACTGTGACTCGGAGGAGCGGTGGCGGACAGCGTTGAAAGATTCGCGCGGAGAGAGGTTTGGAGTGCGCGCCAGCGGAGAGGGCGGGCGGCTGAAAACCGGCCAGTTTTCTCGAAAGGGGAGACAAAGACGTCCCACTGGACTGATTCTCCAGCTTAGGGCGAAGTCCAGAGAACCCACTATCACACGGGGTGAAAACTGGATAGTGGGAGGGCACGCCGAAGCTCGGGTGCTGCCGGGTCTCCCGGCTTGTGGAGAAGGCAGCTTGCACGAAGAGCTTGGCTGCGTGACCGCGCAGAGAGCACTCTGCGACTTGTCTCTCATTCAGAAAACCGTCAGACTGCTTTGTTTTATGACACTGGGTGAGACATTGGGCGTGCAGAGTCATTTGGGGAGAGTCTGAATTCTCCGGCAGCCAGTGGAGCTCCACAGCAGCTCTCTCTCAGAGGTGCTGGCAGCCATTGCCCCCGGCGCAGGGTCCCTGGGGCCGCACAGGGTGGAGCTAACACTGTCTGCTTGGCCTGGAGACTCCGCACATCCAACCTGAGCACAGCTGAGCTTCACAGACAATTGGCCTGGAGGTCAGCCCCTCCAAGTGCTAACAATGATTAACCTGAGCTTAACTTCAGCAAGACTGTGCAACCCATATCCACCTCAGGTAACTGGGGAGGCTGAGCCACTGTCCCTAGTAGGAAGTCTACCACACAAAGCTAATTGACCAACTCAGGGAAGCAGCCACCATGCAGAGACATGGAAAGAAATCAGATGTGAAAGAAATGGAGGGAAAAAAAACGACTGGACATGGAATTCAAAACCACGGTTATAGGGTTTTTCAAGAGGATCCAACAAAAGGTCGAGGCCTATAAGGAAATAAGCGAGACTGACAAAGAAATGAATGAGTCCCACAAGGAAATGAACGAGACCTTCAAGGAAATGATCAAGACCAACGTGGAAATGAAGGAGACTCTCAAGGATATAAAGGAGACTCTCAAGGATATGAAAAAGGACCAACCAGAATTAAGCATACACTGACTGAAATAAAAAATATTATACAAAGACCTAAAAGTGTTCTGGAGCACCCCAAGAACCAAGTTAAAGATTTGAAATACAAAGAGGGAAAATCCACTCAGCTGAAAAAGCAAGAAACCAAAAAAAAAAAAATCCAAAAAATTGAAGATAGTGTAAGGGGCCTCTGGGACAACCTCAAGCATACCAACATCCAAATTATAGGGGTGCCGGAAAAAGAGAGAGAGAGCAAGACAATGAAAACCTATTTGAAGAAATAGTGACCGAAAACTTCCCACACCTGGTGAAAGAAATTGACTTAGGAGTCCAAGAAGCACACCGAACCCCAATATATAGGAACCCTAAGAGGACCACACCAAGGCACATCATAATTAAAATGCCAAGAGCAAAAGACAAAGAGAGAATATTAAAAGCAGCAAGAGAGAAACAGTTGGTTACCTATAAGGGAGCACCCATACGATTGTCAGCAGATTTCTCAACAGAAATGATGCAGGCCAGACGGGAGTGACAAGAAATATTCAAAGTAATGAACAGCAAGAATCTACAACCAAGATTACTCTATCCAGCAAAGCTATCATGCAGAATTGAAGGTCAGATAAAGTGCTTCGCAGATAAGAAAAAGCTAAAGGAGTTCATCACCACCAAACCAATACTATATGAAATGCTGAAAGATATTCTTTAAGAAGAGGAAGAAGAAAAAGATAAAAGTGTAAATTAGGAACAACAAATACACATCTATCAACAAATAAATCTAAAAAATCAAGTGAATTAATAAGCTGATGAACAGGATAAACTGGTGAATGTAACAGAATCCCGGACATAGAGAGGGAATGGACTGACAAGTCTTGGGGAGAAAGGGGGTGTGGGAAGTGCAGCAAGAGACTGGACAAAAATCATGCAACTACGGGAGAGGACAGTGGAGGGGGGTGAGGGCGGAGGGTGGGATGGGTACCAGGTGGAGGGGAACTATAGGGGGAAAAAAAAGGGAACAATGTAATTAATATACTGAACAATAAAGATTTAAAAAATACAGAATGTGAAATATTTTAAAATAATTAAAAATTATTTTAATCTAGAAAAAAAAATTGAAATGCAAAGAAGCAAAAAACACCCAACTGGAAAAGAAAAAAGAATCCAAAAATATGAAAATAGTGTAAGAAGCCTCTGAGACAACTTCAAGTGTACCAACATCTGAATTATGTGAGTGCCAGAAGAAGAGAGAGAGCAAGATACTGAAAACCTATTTGAAGAAATAATGACTGAAAACTTCCCCTACCTGGTGAAAGAAATAGACTTACTAGTCCAGGAAGCACACAGAACCCCAAACAAAAGTAATCCAAAGAGAACCACACCAAGACACATCATAATTAAAATGCCAAGAGCAAAAGACAAAGAGAGAATATTACAAGCAGCAAGAGAAAAACAATAACCTATAAGGGAGTACCCATACGATTGTCAGCTGATTTCTCAACAGAAACTATGCAGGCCAAATGGGAGTGGCAAGAAATATTCAAAGTGATGAATAGTAAGAACCTACAACCAAGATTACTCTACCCAGCAAATCTATCATTTAGAATTAAAGGTCAGAAAAAGAGCTTCACAGATAAGAAAAAGCTAAAGGAGTTCATCACTGCCAAACCAGTATTATATGAAATGTTGAAGGGTATTTTTTAAGAAGAGGAAGAAGAAAAAGGTAAAATTAAAAATTATGAACAAGAAATACATATCTATCAACAAGTGAATCTAAAAATCAAGTGAATTAAAAATCTGATGGACAGAATAAACTGGTGAATACAATAGAATCAGGGGCATAGAAAGGGAGTGGACTGAGAATTCTTGTGGGGAAGGAGTGTGGGGGGCACAGAAAGAGACTGGACAAAAATCGTACACATATGGATGAGGACAACTGCGGGGGATAAGGGTAGAGGGTGGGGTGGGATCTGACAGAGAGGAGCTATGGGGGGAGGGAGGAGAAGAGGGACAACTGCAATAATTTGAACAATAAAGATTTATTTTAAAAGAATAAAAAATCAGAAGGCTCATTCAGGTGGCCACAAGAAGTCTATTGATAGACTTAAACAATAGGACAGAGAGAAACATGCAAATAATATAATATTGAAAACTGTAGAATAACAAAGTCCTAGGAATCAGGTAAGACCACTTTCTGGTGGAAAAGATTTTAGAACCAGGTATACAAAGAAGAAAGGGACAGAGTTGAACAAGGAGGACAGAAAAACAGCACATAAGTTTGGGGGAGGAGGGAACTGTCCTAAATAAACCTTTGAAGGCAAGTACCAACATGCACATGTGGTTAGTGTCATGTGTGGGAGACAGAGAACAATTGAATTCAGTTGGAATGGACAGTCTGTAACAAGAACTAACAAGGGCTCAGCACATAGGTAGTCCAGTTTTCAGCACAACAGCCTGGGTCAACATTGGATGCTACTCCTGGCCTGTCCAGAGATAAGAAGCAACTTCAGTCTCCATTGTCCCCTTACAAGCTCATGAGACATAGGTTACATTCCTATTTGTTCTGGACTTTGACTCATCCTCCTGTAATGAATCTGAGTATCCTATAATGCTCTATATTGTACTGAGGGATAAAGTGAGGCCAAGCCAGAGAAGGCTATGGGGCCCAAATTCAAATGAAGTGTCAAAAGTTCTGCTTGGGCTAAATTTATATTCTTAGAATTCCATTCCTCATTCTCTTCTTCCTCTGTTCCCCCTGGACATCCTATAGGATGCTGAATTCTACCTAAGCCAGGTAAAGGAGTGGTCAGATGTAGAAACAGAGGCTATTATAGGATGAATTCAGAAGGGCTGCTTAAGTTAGCTGCCTAGGGAGGTAAAGGGCACAACATTCTTATTTCTAATCTTATCTGAATTCACAAGTGGCCACAATGGAAATTTCCTGAAAAGTCTAAATGTCAGAGTAGGAACTGCTTATTGACCATTCTGAGCAACCAGTGAAGCCAGGTTGACCCTAAACCTTAAAGGAAAAACCGGGTTCAATTTCGCTGAGTAGAACAAGACTTTCATACAGACCAACCATGTAAAGCATTTATTAACTGGGAACCAAGGCATCCCTGAAATCCAGCTGGAGAACATCTCCCTCATGTTCTCTCTGAGCTCCACATCCTACCACAGAAAACAGTAAAAAGGGGGTTGCCCCACATTCTTCTGTAGGAAAAGGTACATTTTGGGATTTGGAGGCATCAAAATGGTAAGCAATTTTAGGGTACAATTAAGACCTGGCTGCTCAACCCTACAATAAATTACCATCAAAGGCACTCACACGTCAATAGAGAAAAAAACACATGTGCTTGCAAGACGATGTGTGTTTGATGCTCATAAAAAAGATAAAAATATAGGTCATCATCATATAACGAGCTTGTAGGTGTCAGAACGTGTGCTGTTGGGGGAAGTTGGGGAGGGGAAATGTAGAGGGCTCAGCAAACAAAAAAGGAAATGGAAATCAGACTCATATCCCCAAATTATTCCCTTCAGTAGGAGACAGTGGATGAGCCATGGGGGTCACAGATGGACCCATCCTCCATTTTTATTTCTTGGAACACCCCCTACCCTATTCCCCTAAGCTGGATTTCCAACATATTAATCATCTCTCCCATTTTGAAATCAACCGGTCAGGCTATTATTCAAGCATTGTTAATGACACCATCGACCAAGGTATCAATTAGGCAAGTTGGGATAAGAAAAGCAGAGAATAGGGCTGGTCAGAGAGCAGAACACAAGTCTGTTTTGGTGTAGGTAATCCACATGACAGCAAGAACTCCTAATTCTTTTATTCTACTCCCCTTAAAGGCAACTACAAATACTCTGAAATTTCCACTCAAGACTTAAACCAAAACACTCCTTCTTAAGCATCGCCTACCTTGCCCCCTCAGTCCACTTTGAAATGGACTTCAGCTAATCACATCACACCACTCAGGATATACAGGTAAAGGGCCACAGTTAACCAGTTCTGGGCACAGCTGTTTCTGTTCTTGGGGCCCAGTGCCATGGGAGGGCATGTTTCCTCAACTCACATCTGAACTTCCTTTAAAAACTAGCTCAACATTTTCTCATCCACATAACTATTTTTTCAAATAAGAAAAGTCTTTCTATTTGTTGATTCTTTATTTCTTAAATTCAAGAGCTGAGTATTGTTTTTTGCCCACCAAACTGAGAGTTTCCTAAAGACCAGAGCTAACTTTTTTTCCCCTAAGTCTCTCTGTTTTCCCTCACCTAACTATACTCCTCTCTCTGCAGATAGGCTCTGTTCAAAGAGACTGTTCAGAACAAATGGGTGTGACAGGTACTCAGGTCACTAAAATCTGGATTCTGGAGAAAAAAAGGAAACCAAGACCAGCGTCAAAATCACAGCATGCAATCATTGATCAGCTGTCTTCTGCATATGCCCCACTAGGGATCCGGCCCACAACCTGGGCATGTGCCCTGACCAAGAATTGAGCCATTGGTCTCTTGGTTCATAGGTCAACACTCAACCACAGAGCCACTGTGGATGGGCAATGCTTCATATTTTTAGTGTCTTTGGACCCAAAGAAGGTGGCTGGACCAACTCAGTTCCAAACACCATAACCAAATTTAGAAATCTCTATAAAATATATTGATGTTTAGAGTTTTGAAGACACAGTTCTTACATAATTAGATTAGCTAGATTTCCCAGGATTCTTCCCAAAACACTTAGCTCCTTGGGTTCCCTTATGGCCCTGTTCTCTGCCTTTTTGCCCCTTCCTCTAATGTCTTTCCTGCAACTTTTCCCTAAACTCTGAAACACTAAGCTTCAGTAGCTGATAGAAAATAAATTTAAAAAATAAACCTTCATAATGGATTAGCCAGGATTTTAAAGATTAAAAAAATTGTTTTTGACTAGCTTGTAGATTCTATAAGGGCAGACATTGTATTATAATTTTATCTCTTCTTTTAAATGAAACCTTTATTGAGATATAATTGACATAGTATATGATTCACCTATTTAAAATGTACAATTTAATGATTTTTAATATATTCACAGGGTTGGGCAACCATCATCATAATGAATTTTAGAATATTTTCATCACCCTAATAATTTCTGTATCTATTAGCTTCCCATTTTTTCCCCCTACCCCTAACACTCCCAGCTCTAGTGAATCACTAATATATTCTTTCACTTTAGAGTTACCTACTTTGAACACTTCATATAAATGGAATCATGTGATACATGGCTTTTGTGACTGACTTCTTTTTGTTAGCTTAATGTTTTCAAGATTTAGCCATGTTGTAGCCTGTATCAGTACTTAATTCCTTTTTTATTGCCAAATAATGTTCCATTATATGACTATTCCACATTTTCTTTATCCAGCTGATGGATATTTGAGTTGTTTCCACTTTTCAATTATGAATAATACTGCTATGAAATTTATATACAGTTTTTATGTGAACAATTTGTTTTCATTTCTCTCGGATATATATTTAAGAGTGGAACTGCTGGATAATATAATAACTCTAGGTTTAACATTTTGAGTAACTGCCAGACAGTTTTCCAAAGATATATCATTTTGTATTCTCACCAGCAATGTATGAGGGCTAGTTTTTCCATTCCTCACCCACACTTATTATAATCTTGTATTATTATTATTATTGCTAGAGGCCCAGTGCATGAAATTTGTACACGGGGGTGGGGGAGGGGGTGTCCCTCAGCCCAGCCTGCACCATCTCCAATCTGGGACCCCTCACAATCCAAACTGCTCATCTGCCTGACTTCCTGATTGCTCCTAACCGCTTCTGCCTGCCAGCTTCCCTCCTCTGCCAGCCTGGTCACCCCTAACTGCCCTCCCCTGCAGGCTTGATCTTTCCCAACTGCCCTCCCTTGCAGGCTTGGTCCCTCCCAACTGCCCTCCCCTGCTAGCCATCTTGTAGTGGCCATCTTGTGTCCACATGGGGACAGGATCTTTGACCACATGGGGGCAGCCATCTTGTGTGTTGGAGTGATGGTCAATCTGTATATTACTCTTTTATTAGACAGGATAGAGGCCTGGTGCATGGGTGGGGGCCAGCTGGTTTGCCCTGAAGGGTGTCCCGGATCAGGGTAGGGGTTCCCTTGGGGAATGGGGGGGGGGGCTTGGGTGAGGGGCCTGTGGTGGTTTGCAGGCCGGCTATGCCCCCCAGTGACCCAAGCAGAGGTCCTAATATCTGGGATTTACTTATCTTCTACAATTGAAACTTTGTAGCCTGGAGCGGAGCCAAGCTTCCTGCTTGCTCCATGGCAGCAGCCATTCCTGTTGGGGTTTATTTATCTTCTATAATTGAAACTTTGTAGCCTTAAGCAAAGGCCTGGGACAGCGAGGGTGTGCAGAAAGCTTGGCTTCCTCCATCACCGGAGAAACCCAAGCCTCCCTCCTGCTCTCTCCATGGCTGCAGCCATCTGGGTTGGGGTTAATCTGCATGCTCGCTCCTGATTGGTTGGTGGACGTGGCTCGTGGGTATAGTGAAGTAATGGTTAATTTGCATATTACTCTTTTATTAGATAGGATTATTGCTCTGCATTTCCTTGATAGTTGACATTGAACATACTTTTCATATGCTTATTGTATTTACTAGAGGCCCAGTGCATGAAATTTATGCCCGGGTGCAGTGCTTAGGCTTGGCTGGGGATTGAAGTGCAAGTATCTGGCATGGAAGGACAGGTCCCAGCTGATCTCTGGGCCCTGAGCAGCACCTAAGCCCCCAGGTCCCTGCACACTCCCTTCTGCCTGAGTCATAGCACCTGAGTCCTGGCATCCCCGGGGGAGGATAGCAGGGGAAGTGAGAGCAAACTTGGTGGACACCTGCATTCTCACCACATCCCCATTACCCTCGCCCCAGGTAGTTGCAGTCCCCTCCCCCACCCAGGCAATGTGGGAGGTTGGTTGCCACCACCCACCCTCAGTTCCCCATCCCAGCCCAGAGTCAACCTAATTGGGCAATTAGGACCTGCTGGCTACTAGTCACCAGGAGCCGGGAAGCAGACCCATCATCCACCGCTGCTGGTCTGTGGGACAATTGGCGGAGCCCCCACTACCATCCACCTTGGCCGGGCACTGCCCATTCACCTACTCTACCATCCCGCCACCGTCTCACTCTCATTGGGGCCCATTGGGGCCAGTAGCACCTCCACTGCCGTTCACTGCCAGTGCTGCATCACTGATGTCTGCCATGCTCCACACCACCCCTTGGTGGTCAGTGCACATCATAGCAAGTGGTCAATATCCCTGTTGAACTCCTGATCAAGCAATTTGCATATTAGGCTTTTATTATTATATCTAATAAAGAGGGGAATATGCTAATTGACCATCATGGCCTCACAAAGATGGTGGCACCCACAGCCAATAAGGAGAGAATATGCTAATTGATCATCACACCCTCAAAGATGGTGGCACCCACAGCCATGAGATGGCAGCACCCAGTCCCCTTAGCCCTGTCAGGGCAGCAGGTGCATGGCCTGGCCCAACCCACCCCCAGGCAGGTCCAGCCGCTCCACACACCTGCCTCAGAAGTCCTCCAGTCCCCTCAGCCCCCCAGCAATCCAGGACTAGCCTGAGGGGCAGGGAAGCCTCGATTGAGGCTGCCCAGCTGTCCAAGGCTGCCCGAGGCTCAGGTACTTTTTTAATCTGTTTCATCAGTATTTTGTAGTTTTCAGAGTAGAGGTTTTATACTTTTCTTGTTAAAATTTATTCCTAAGTATCTTATTATTTTTTATGCTGTTATAAATGGAATTATTTTTTCTTAAATCCACTTTTGGATTATTTATTGCAGGTATTATATTTTTCTTTTAAGTACAACAGTGATAAACATAGTTATTTCCAAGCACCAACTCAGTGACAAGTGCTCTGCTAAGTTGAATGTCAAATAAAGAGTATAAGAGTTGGTTCCTAAACTCAAGGAATGTACAACCTAGTTAACTGGGGGAAAAATGCTTTACACATGTTTTTTCTAAGGTATTTCAAATACTTCATCTTATTTGATTCTGATAATACCATTCATTTATTTTTTTCAAAAGTGTTTCTTGAGTGACTAGTGTATGGAAGCACTTTACTAGATGCTGGGAATGAAAAGGAAAGGAAAACAAACACAGTTCCTGTCTTCATGACTATTACTGCCAAGTATTAATCATATAAAAATAGAAAATTGTGATAAATGCCATAAAATAAAAACACATTAAATAGTAAGTAGGGCAGGATTACCATATCCATTTTGCAGGAAAGAAAACTGAGGTTAGCAAGAATTTAAGTGTTCTAGAAGCCAAGAGCCAATAATTCTATGAGAAGTACCCCTTCAGCTTTAACTTTTTAATAATGTTAAGTGAAATAAACCAGTAAGAGATTTACCATATGATTTAACTTATATGTGGACTCTAATGAACAAAATTAATTAAAGTGGAGACAGATTCATGGATACAGAGAACAGGTTGACAGCTGTCAGAGGGAAGTGAGTTGGGAGCTGGGTGAGAAGGCTAAAGAGATTAAGCAAAGAAAAAAAATAGAAAGACAGGAACAATAGTATGGTGCTTACCAGAGGGAAGGGGGGTGGGTAAAGGTAGAAGAGGGCAAAGAGGGGATAAATGGTGATGGAAGGAGACTTGACTTGGGGAGGTAAACACACAATACAATATATAGATGATGTATTATAGAATTATATCCCTGAAATCTTATACCGTTTTATTACCCAATGTCACCCCCAATAAATTCAATTAAAAATAAATAAATAAAAGATTCACAGTGTGGACGAAAGGAGCCCTGCATGGCAGTCTTGCAAACTCAGAGACGTAAAATAACCATAAAAGATGGTTTGAAAAGTAAATATTTAACTACAAACAGGTTATAGTGGGTAGTCATGTCCTAGGCCAGTATTTTCCCTGACAAAGATCAGCTTCTTTGGTGAGCCATTTGCTTTTCTTTTGCCTTTCTCCTTCTAAGATAACATATCTGCGAGAAGTCTGGTAAATTGTAACTTCCTTTTTTACCCAGCACCCCTAAGGGCACAACAAATGGCACCGGGACATTTCCTCTTGTTATTGTTATCAAGTTAGTTGTCAACTGTTAATTAAGGCATCCTGTATCCATCTCTGTAAGAAAAAAAAGCAACACGTCCATCATTTAACTTTTTACCCTATCCCAGAAGTTTCCTCGCCTTGCTTTATCCCACTTCATTCTGCTGGCACAAACTTCGGTAGTATGTGGCCACATATCTCCCAGGTGAAAACCAAAAAACTGATATGTCTAAACTATTAGTAATGGTATCACCAATAGTGGATGAACTAGCACAGCATCCATGAAACTAACAGCAATTCCACTCCTTCTTCCTACATATACATGCCAAAATAAAGATTTGGATTCAAGTAAAACAACCAAAATTGGTTTTGCATTGGATGCATTTAATAAAGTGGAATGTTTGAGACAACTGACCGATTCAGAAAACTCTCTTATATTTTATTTTTTTATTTGGTTAATCCTCACCTAAGGATTTTTTTTCCCATTGATTTTTCAGAGCAAGTAGGAGGGAAGGTGAAAGACAGAGAGAGAGAAACACTGATATGAGAGAGACACATAGACTGACTTGCTTCCTGCAGGTGCCCCGACCAGGGTCAGGAATAGAGACTGCAACCGAGGTGTGTGCCCTTGTCCAGAATTGAACCCCGACCCTTCTGTCTGTAGGCTGACACTCTAACCAGAGTCAAACTGACCAGGGCAAATTCCCTTTTATTTTATTTCATCCATAAGTAGCCGATCTTGGGCTCAGACAGGGTTGTATCTTTCCTTATTTTCTCCTCATAGGCCTCATTTTGGTTTTGCCAACAAGTTAAAAGGAGCAGTTAGGAGAATGAGATTAACGTATACAGCTAAATTGTCGCTGAGCCAACCCAGACAGAGAGGAATCTTAATAACACTCACCTATATTCTTCTTTATTTTAAAAAAAATCATCATAAGTGGACCTGTAAAGTGGAGTCTTGGGAGCCTCTGTAGTTGGCTCAGTCTGAACTATCCACCCGGGACAGGGAGATGGCAGCGGATGGCTTCCCTCCCATTCCCTATTGTCCACCATGTGACTCTGAGCCCCAGCTCTTCGAAGCAGTTTGTGGAGACACAGTTCCAACAACTCTTCCACTTTCAGATACATCACCAAGCTGTGAGATAAGTAGAAATGTCAAATAAGTCAGGTAAGATTTTGTAGTTGTTAGTAAACAATTTCTTTACCAAGACCTTTTGGGACAAAAGCATATCTCTGCATGTGTTAGCATGTATCCACTATGTGGATAGAGTGTGCTACTCTGTTCTCACCTCTGGAAACGGCTTAGGTTTGCTTCCTCCCCACTGTGGAGCATCAAGCTGTTGTCAGTCCTGCCCAGAAATAAATTAGAGTCATTTTGACAAAAGGTGAGTGTGCATATTTATGCATGCATGTACCTGCATTTGTGTGTGCAGGTGTGCCTGTGTGTGAGAGAGGAGGATAAAGAGTAAGAGATTCGACTCTGATTTCATCACAAACCCAAACTGAAATTCTTTCTCATAGCTATTTCTTAGATAGTTTTCCACTCTTCCTCCCTTCAAGAATGGAGATAACTAAAAGTAGACCCAACGGGTCCTACTAGCTATTCACCTACAACTGAATCCGCAAAGGCAAAAGGAAATGCACTCAACTGGTTCAAAGTTTAAAGAGTTATATCTACTTAGCACCAAATAAGTAAAGATTCTAAAACCAGATTCCCATAATTGTAGTAAATGCAGATTATCCAAGCCCCAATGTAGATTATTTGATTCTGAATTGTCTACTTTGGCTATCTACGCAGAATTTAGTATCTTTACTTAAAAAAAGCTAGCATAGAAACAACCAACATCTATATACAAAATAGAAAATATATGCATAATTTGTAAGTTGACATACTTGGAAGCATCATGAAACTGGATAAATTTTCAGTCAAAATATGAAAATGGCTACAGTTTTCAAAAAATATGACTGAGATATCTGGATAATTACCTCTATGCCTCATAAGGCTGATGTAGTCATATAAATACATTTATATACCACTCTGTTTCAATCTACACATATACATAATATTTTATGAAAGTCACTAATACATATAAAGTTATATGTTTATATGCTGAGCTATATGTGGGTTTATTTATGTTATTTATTTTATTAATTTATTTATTAGCTTTCTATTAGACATGTCTATTTTGGTTTACTATCTGGTGAGACTGGCCTCACATAGTCCTGTCCTCCCCTTTTCCATATTCCTGGCTGACAGGAAGGCTTGTGCCCTGAACCCTGGGGGCTTTTAGCTATTTTCTTCAAACTGGGAAAAAAGTCAATCATGGCTTAAATGAATCCAAACATACTGTCCCATCTCCTGGAATGCTTATCTAGAGTCTGTCACCTATAACTATCTTCCCCATAGCTAATCTTCGTTAAGTAAACAGGGACAGTTCTATAATAGAACTGGCTCCTCTCTGGGGTTGTGGGAAGAGGACAGGTGGCCATCTATGGATTCCTGTTCTCATCTAGGTTTGCGAGGTGTACTGGTTAATAATGTGAATTTTGTAAGTCCAGGTGGGGTCCAGAATTTGTATTTCTTTTTTAAAAATATTTTTTATTGCTTTTTTTTTTTTTTTTACAGAGAGGAAAGGAGAGGGATAGAAAGTTAGAAACACTGATGAGAGAGAAACACCAATCAGCTGCCTCCTGCACAACCCCCACTAGGGATGTGCCCACAACCAAGGTACATGCGCTTGACTGGAATCGAACCTGGGACCCTTCAGTCCCCAGGCCAATGCTCTATCCACTGAGCAAAACGGGTTAGGGTCAGAATATGTATTTCTAACAAACTCCCAGGTGAGGCTGGTCCCGGGACCACACTTTGAAAACCAAAGCTACAACTGAAGCCCCTGTATGTGCAAAAATGAACGGAGGGAAACAAAGGCTCCCTTCTAGCACTTCACTTCAGTTAATAAAACATCTATATGAAGAGGTTACCATAGTTACTCCTTTCAGAATGGGGAAATCCCAGGGAATCCTTTCACAGTGCATACGTATTTCAAATCCTCATGATGTACACTTTATATATCTTAAATTTTATAGTAAATATAAATATATAGTAAATATAAGTTTGCCCTATGCTAACACTATTCTATATAATAAAGAGCTAATATGCTAATTAGACTGGACAGATGAACAACTTTCCAGAAGGACCAGTGGGTGGGGGGTAGGGCCTTGAGGCAGCCGGCCTTCAAGGGCTGAGCCCCTTGCATGAATTTCATGCATCAGGCCTCTAGCTTCATACAACTATGATTAAGCCAGCAACCCCGGCATATGCTCTGTCTGGGAATTGAACCGTGACCTCCTGGTTCATAGATTGATGCTCAGCCACTAAGCCAGGCCTGCTGGGCACTCTGGTGGTTTTTATCCCTGGCTACATGTTATTAAAAAGTGCTGATGCCTGGGCTCCCCCTCCACACCAGCTAAATCAGCACCTCTGAGAGTAGGTGTCTCTAATGTTTCGAAGTTCCTGATTCTGGGCATAGAAAGGTAGTAGACTGACAATTCTCAGGGGGAAGGGAGTGTGGGGAATGCGGAAAGAGACTAGACAAAAATCATACACGTATCCATGAGGAGGCAGGGGGTGGGGAGGGTAAGGGTAGAGGGTCGGGTGGGAACCGGATGGAGGGGAGCTAGCTATGGGGGGAGGAAAAAGAGGAACAACTGAACAATAAAGATTTATTTTTAAAAAATAAAATCACTAAAATAAAATAAAATAAAATAAAAAATAAAATCACTGCTAGGGAAAAAAAATAAATAAATAAAATAAAAGTTCCTGTTTCTGCTCCATAGTGAGGGTTAAGAACCACTTGTTTATGCTGACCTGAGAAAGACCCCAGGAGTTGGGGACTGGTGGGCAGTCCACGTGATTCTAGCTAAAAACAAAAACAAAGTAAGGTTCTTTCACAGAAGCATATTTCATCATGCTATAGACACAGCCAGAGAAGTTGGGCTGGGAATGTGAAGATGATTGTCTTTTAGAAGCCTCACATTTAAGAACCCATTTCCAGAGCAGTTACAAGAAAAACTGGAGCACACAAACACACACACGAATACAGCCACACACATGCACACATACATACCATGTGACTGCAAGTAATTTAAAACAAAAAAATTTTAATTGAATTTCGGGGCCTGGGGAAGATCTGAACCTATAATTATTTCTTAGCAAACTTGCTGAACACAGGGTTTCCCTCCTCTGGGACGAGATGAGACGGGTAGCATAATGAATCCTCTTTAATTAAAAAATAAAATGTTTTAGGATGATCATATTCTTCCAAGTTACATTATTTTTTTAAAAGGAAAGGAAAGATGATGAGAAAAATGTCAATTTTCAAATGCCCGGTGTTATGCTACCTCAAATGGCCTCGTTTCTCATTCAACCCACTAGACTCAAAAGTCCATCCTGAAGGGAAAACTGGATTCCCTGTATTATTCCCAGTAGGAAGCTAACTCTTTTTCATTCCAGCTCTAAAAGCAACAGGTAGATTCAATGTCCACTGATTCCAGTCAAGCCAACCTGTGGGAAGGAAACATGTTGAGGCACCAAAACAGAGACACAGCCAACAGCTCTCTGACCTAACTTTATAGGATTATCTATCTTCCTTAGGAGATATTTGGGATGTGGATATATAGACAAAAGCAGGAAGTACTCTCCTGGATATGAGGACAATGGAGAAGGGTGGAGAGAAGGCAGAGGGAAGTTCATGCTCTGATTGACTGAAAATGTCTCTCTTCAGACACGTGAACAAAACAAAGATGTCCATGGAATTGAGGGGAGGAGAGGTTTAAGCCTGAGTCCTATCTCTCAATGGTTTCAATGTGTGTGATTAGGAGACATCCATCCATTAGGAAACTCATGAGGTTTCTTTTTAATTTTGTTATTTTCATTTTCTTTGAATTCTATTTCTTCTTTTACCACTTCTGGGTTTGGTACCCATAGTGCTAAAATTTCTGCTTCTAATTGGAGATACCTTTATTCAAAGGAATAAGTAATATATTGGAAAATCTAAATGGAAATTCTATTTTCTCCCACGCTTTTCCTACCCCATTTCCTCTTAACAGAAAAAGTAAAGATATAAAGCAGCTAAAACCTATTGCTGCCATTGATTTCACACCAAATACTATCTCTGATAGACTGTGTCTATATTTCCAAGTGCAAGTACAGGCAGCTTCTTTGGCCACTTAAAAGACATTACAGCCCTGGCCGGTGTGGCTCAGTTGGTTGAGTATCATCCCATGCACCGAAAGGTCACCCATTTGATACCTGGTCAGGGTACGTGCCCAGGTCGAAGGTTCAGTTTCCAGTTGGGGTGTGTATTGAAATCAACCAATCTCTCTCTCTCTCTCTCTTTCTCTCTCTCTCTCTCTCTCTCTCTCTCTCTCTCTCTCTCTAAAAAATCAATGAAAACACTTTTTAAATGGACTTTTAAAAAGGCATTACAGCTCTTTCCCTAAGCAGTGTAAACCTACCTATGTTCTCACAGCTAAATGGGAATTATCTCCACTTCAAACTACATCTAGACAAGCACATGTGTGCACACATGCTTCCTTCAAACATGCCTGTCATCCGAGGTGCCTTCACTGGTCTCAGCTGTACTTAAACCAGATACCCTGGGAATTCTCTAAATGCCCATTTATGGATTTAGGAAGGCAAAAGGAAGGTAGCTGCACATTTTCTTCTCCCAAAAAGTGGATGAGTAAAAGTAGTGAGAGTGGGAAACCTATTTTCTGAGATTTCATAAGGCGCGCGCACACACACACACATAGTGCCTGTACCAGGAACATTCCCCGCTGTGGCTGAATGAAAAACTGGAAATCTACCAGTGCGGGGAGGGGCCTCATAGTCAACAGCCTAGAGAGCTTTGCCTTGGCCAGGTCTACACCTGCCCAGGGAGAATTTTGGTAATTTTAATAAAACCAAATTAAATCCTAAAGTAAGACCAGTTGGTGATTCAATAGGGATGGCCCTAGACCATTATGGAATAGCTATAAAATAAAAATTATAGACGGATAAGAATAGGAGCAAAGCAAATAAAATCATTTTAATGGAGGAGAGAGGGAATATGGCAGAGAAGAGGAAAACTGCCAAGTGTGAAGAAAGGGTTGCTTATAGGATTCTCTGGAGTAAGTGGCTTTTGAGATAGGGGCCTACACATCACAGAAAAAAGTGGCACAGATCATAGGATTTGTGAGGGAGAGGGGGGATGCTTGAGTACAAATGCTTCTCTGCCCAAGCAGAGAAGAGGCCCAGAGGCTTGTGGTGCTGAAGAAGGTGGAGGGATGTGAAGGGGATGAGATTCCCATCCTCAAGGAACTTATCTTTTAATTAAGGAAGCAAATTTGGATCTAAGACACTCTGGCACTTTATGTAGGTGTTTTACTCTGTTCTCATGATGTCCTGTGAGGTGAATAGTTTATTACTCAATTTGTATTTGGAAACCAAAGCTCAACTTGCCCAAGGTCAAAAAGCCAGAAAGTAGAGGATCTAGGATTTGAACCCATGTCTATCTTACTTCAAAGCCCATGTACATTCTTTCTAACCATAACAGAGGACAAATATAATGTTGATATTTCCCAAAGAGATACGGATCTGAAAGGATGCTGTCAGTTTGTCCAACCTACTGCTCCTTATACTAAATTCCTGCCTTCCTCCCTGGAGCCTCTTCCCTTGCAGGAGAACTACCATGGGCAGAACCTCTTTGGCTGAGGTTGGCTTCTTCCTCCCCACCATCCTTTCACGAGAAGAAGACATCAAAGATTTCGGCAGGGCCATAAAGAGAGGGAGAGTGTTAGGAGGGAACCACCCTGGGCTCGTAAACTGGGCGGGGTGGTGGGGAGGGGGTGGGTGGAGACCCACCCATCTCCACCCATTTGTCAGGCAACGCTGCATCTCACTTTCCCCCCAAACTGAGATCTCAGCTCTTGCTTTAGGGCAGGGCACTTAAGCAAAGTTTGGGTGGCAGGGGTGAGGGGAGAGTACAACCCAGTGACTGGAGTTATTATGACGTAGAAATGGTGCTACCTCTCCACCCCTGCCCAGTGAGGCCAAGATATACAGGTGGGTTCATTTGAGACCTTAGTTATAGTTTTAGTTCTTGCTGAGTGTCTCACTGAAGACCACACAGTGGACACAAACTACACAGCCCAGCCGAATTCCCTGTGCCACAACTAGACTGTGCATCTTAAAGGACAGCCAGAGACACCAAGGAGTACGCATGGTCTTGCCATCACCATCTCCTTCTACTGGCAGAGCAACCCAGAGCCTCCAAATCTGCAACAGTCGTGCACATTCAATACAAATACCTGTGTCTTAGATCTGAGTGGAGCCACCTCCATTAACCTGGGAGTTTCTTAAGGACATAAATCCAGTCTTTGTCCCTAGAAGATGCCTTCACTGAATGGAGAGTTCTGTACACAGTTGGGGCTCTTGAAATGGCATCAGCAAAGCCCACAGGAATCAGAAGTCCATGTTCTCCTGAGCAAAATGGATAATCACAATTATAACTTTCCCTTCCTTATAATCATATTCAACATAGAACTGCTTCTTTGTCTATTGTCATAATCATCAACAAGCATTTATTGAACATAACTAAATAGGGTGCTGTCCTTGGTGTTTGATATGACATATCACAGGCACTGCCATCAGGAGACAAGCTACATACATTTAAAAAGTATACAGAGAAAATTGGGAGAGTGTGGGCTCTGGGTGGCAAGTACCTGTGTTCAAATCTCTGCTCTGTCTTTTCTAGTCATGAGACATTGAACAATTTCTGTAATTACTCTGTGGCTCTGTTTCCTTATCCTTGAACAGAGAGAACAAAAATCCCTACCTGTCAGGGTTGATGTAGTGATTAATTTAGATGATGCATATAGAGCACTTAGTATAATGCCTGACACATAGTAAGCACTCAACAAAGTAGCTATGAGAACCATGCAGAAAAGTGGCATGACTGGGGCCATGTTTTAGGAAGACAAACCTTACAACAGAGTTTAGGATGGCTATAAGGAAGAGAATTAAAGGAGAGGAATCCTGTTAGGAAGGTTTTACAACAAATGAAGCAAAAAGGCAAGAATAGCCTGAATCAGGGTGGAAGGAAATAACAATCTCTTCAGATTCCTGGAGACTTGACCTCCCAAAGAGATCTGGAACAACCAGTATTATTTAAAAGGTGGATGTGAGAAGAAAAGGCCAAGGGAGTTGGAGTCATTTAGGCCAGTGGTCAGCAAACTCATTAGTCAACAGAGCAGCAAATTGTGGCTCACGAGCCGTATGTGGCTCATGAGCTGCAGTTTTGCCAACCACTGATTTAGGCTAAAAAAGCCTGAAAAGTATGAAATCTGTTTCTAAACTCACAAGTGGATATTACACTGGAAGCTTCTAGATAGCTTTCCAAATATCTCTTTATAGATAGATAAATAGATAGATAGATAGATAGATAGATAGATATAGATGAGATATAGATATAGATGAGATATAGATATAGATATAGATATAGATGAGATATAGATATAGATATAGATATAGATATAGATATAGATATAGATATTCCCTACCCCACACTCAGCAAAAGAGATATTGATTAGGCTAAGATAAAATTAATAATAGGAAGGTGGATCAAAATCTACAATGGTGTCTTTAAGAACTGGACATCCAACCACACATCGACAGTATGGCCTAGAGCTGGGAACCTGGACAGAGTAGTCTCTGGAGATTCATTCTACATCAGACTACTTGAGACATTCATAATTTCATCAATAAAATATTATCAGCTTGCAGATGATGGCATTTATTTCCCTGTTTTCTTTTTTTTAAATATATTTTATTGATTTTTTTACAGAGAGGAAGGGAGAAGGATAGAAAGTCTGAAACATCAATGAGAGAGAAACATCGATCAGCCGCCTCCTGCACACCCCCTACCGGAGATGTGCCCACAACCAAGGCACATGCCCTTGACCAGAACTGAACCTGGGACCTTTCAGTCCGCAGGCCCATGCTCTATCCACTGAGCCAAACCGGTTTCGGCTCCTAGTTTTCTTAATATTTTCTTGACCTTAGAATTAGTTTTGTTTTTTTATACCTCATTTCTTTTGGGCCCCAGGTCAAGACCATCTTATCCTTACCCTATGAATGAGGAGCACATAGGTGACTTTGTTAGGGACTTTGTATCTCCCACCCCAGAAATTATTCAAAAAGTGATCTCTAACTCTTCCTTACATAGCTGGACACTAAACAGATCTTAAGATTTTTTGTAATAGTCACTAGACTTTGATCAAATGCTAACTCTGCCACATACTAGTTCTATAACCTTAAGGAAATCACACAGGTACAGTATTCTGTGCCTCAGTTTCCTCTTCTGTAAAATGAGGGTAAGAATTTCAAGCATACAAGATTATGGTATGTTTATAAGTAAAAACAACTTAGAACTGTAAAATGCCACTTAAACATTAGTTATTATTACTATAAGATTTCAGCACTATGCCCAGCTGGTATGGTTCAGAGGTTGAGCAGTGACCCAGGAACCAACAAATCATTGGTTCAACTCCCAGTCAGGGCACATGCCCAGGTTGTGGGCTCCATTCCCCGCAGTGCCATGCAGGAAGCAGCTGATGATCAATGATGTTTCTCTCTCATCGATGTTTCTGTTTCTCTATTCATTTCTCTCTAAAAAAATTTTGTTTTCAATAAAAATATTTAAAAAGTAAGAAATGTATAAAAAATATTTCAGCAATACAAGAGAGAAAAAGGAGGCATCTGGCAAGAACTTTGAGCCTAACCCTCTTTTGACCTAAACATTTTAACATTTTCTCCTTTTTATTGAATTTATTGGGGTGACATTATTAACAAAATTATATAAGTTTCAGATGCACAATTCTGCAACACATCATTGGTACACTGTATTGTGTGTTCACCACCCCGAGTCAAGTGTCTGTCCATCACCATTTATCCCCCATACCCTCCTCTACCTTCTTCCACTCTCCTTCCCCAGCAACATTTTGACATTTTTCTAAATCAAAATGCATTTTTTAAATCCTCACCAAGTAGTAGCACCTGGAAGCTTGGTAAGCTTTGTTGGAGTACTATGTGTTATTCAAAAGATGGAGCTTTAGAGGTCTTTCATAACACACTGCATGTTAAGTCTGTTATGGTCACTTCCTCGTTGGTTTTAAAGAACTTTTAGCCTCTAAACCCTGTGGAGGAGGCTGGGAAAGCAGCTAAATCTTCCATGAGAGGGGAGTGTAAATTCTGCTCCCGGCCATGAAAATGAGGCCTAGAGGGAACACATCAAGAAATCAGGCACCATCCCTCTCCCAAATGCTATCTACAATAGTTACAGTAGGATGTGGGCTAAGGATAAAGAGGGAAGGAGTAGAGCTTCCATGAGCCCTAAGGACAGCAACTGTGTTGAACTATATGTGTTTGGAGTCAGGCTAATGGTCTGGCTTCCCCAAGGAATCCTATCTAATAAAAGAGTAATATGCAAATTGACCATCACTCCAACACACAAGACAGCTGCCTCCAACACACAAGATGGCCACCATAAGATGGCCAGCAGGGAGGGCAGTTGGGAGGGACCAGGCCTGCAAGGGAAGACAGTTGTGGGCGATCAGCCCAGCAGGGCAGGGCAGTTGGGAGGGACCAGGCCAACAGAGGAGGGAAGTTGGGGGCAACCGGGCCTGCAGGGGAGAGCAATTGTGGGGGACGAGGCCTGCAGGGGAGGGCAGTTAGGGGTAACCAAGCCCTACAGGAAGGGTAGTTAGGGGCAATCAGGCTGGCAGTGGAGCAGTTAGGCATCAATCAGGCTGTCAGGGGAGTGGTTAGGGTGGTGATCAGGCTGGCAGGCAGAAGCAGTTAGGAGCAATCAGGAAGGCAGGCAGGTGAGCAGTTGGGAGCCAACAGTCCTGAATTGTGAGAGGAATGTCCCAGATTGGAGAGGGTGCAGGCTGGGCTGAGGGACACACACACCCTCCACCCTGTGCACAAATTTCATGCACCGGGCCTCTCATAAATAATAATAGTTCTAATCATCCCTCAACATCAGAAAACAATCATTAGTGCCCTTCTCCTTTTCTTCCCTCTTTCTCCGCCCCCCAAGAGAAAGGGTCACAGCTGGTCTTATCTTGTAGATAGAAAACAGATGCACCATGACTGAAGTTAGCCGGGAACAGGTAGCAGGTTCAGGAAAAAGTTCCAGATGTTTCCAGCTGTTATTTCATCCACAGGCACAGGTTTACCCCCATAAAGATCTCTATCCAGCCACAGAGGATGCTTATCTGGATTTTGGCAATGACTGCAGTAGGAGGGAGGTGGAGTAGAATGTGGGCCCTGTCATAAGAAGGCACCAGGCAGAATGGAGCAACTCAGCATCCCTGAGGGGATGACAGTCAGGGGGCTGGATTAGGTCACCTCTGTTTGGAAGGTTCAAGACTCTGCATTCTCAGTGATTTTGTCTCTCCATGATCTCTAATGACAAAGTGCCAAGCCTTTCCTCTTGCTTTACTTTAGTATTGTGAAATCTAAAAGAAAAGAGGAGAGAAGGACCCTTAGGACAGAAGACTTCTCCCTTCTCTCCCAAATTAGAGAGGGGGGCAGAGGAGAAGCACTTCATTCTAAGTAAGGTTGTTTACCAGCTGCCAGCCCAGACACACCCCCAACAAAATGCCATGGAGAATGATGTTGTGACTCATGGCTTGGCAAGTATTGGGATCATGCCCCAGGCTCCCAGATACCACACTGGCTCCTCCAGGTCGCTCTGGCTGGATCTCCTCCTCCTCCTTTTCCCCAAAGGCATTCCTCATCCAGCCCTCTTTTCCCAAGCCCCTCCTCCCTCAAATTATTCCCCAAAGAAGTGGAGGGAGACAAGAATTGTTAGAATTGGGATTTGAGTTAAGGTTAATTTTAGGATCACGATTAAGGATTAGACTAGGGATAGAGCTACTTTGGGATTTGACTAGTCAGTGGACTTTTAGTTAGCAGAGACAACAGAACTCTACACCCGTTAAAGTCCTAGGGTTAGCCAGGGTTAGATGTCTTGGTGATAAATCCACTTTTTGGGGGGTCAAATTAGAAAAATTAAAATCTGCTTTAGAAAATGGAAAATGTCAACACTGAACAAAGATGTAATCAAGAATCACCTCCTAGGAATCTGAGAACAGGGTTTTTTGTTTTTTTGTTTTTTAAATCAACTACATTCCTAAGGATTGTAGATACTGTAGAGTCATTATATCCACTCCCCAGGTATTGTGCAATGTTTTTTTTACTTCACCTTGACCTCAGACCTAGGACTTTCTAGTGGAGCCAAGAGTCTTGGATTTCTTCTCCAAATCCTCTCCTAGTTTTATCAAAAGAAGTATTCCTCTAGCCCACCAACATTGGGAAATGGCTGGGGGAGTAGCTGAAGCTCCGGGGCCCTGACATTTGGGTACTTTGGGTGCTGTCTTGGTGAAGAGGCACTAAGCAAAGCATGCTGGGGCTTCCCTGACTGAGACATCAGTCAGCAAGACTCAGGAGGCTCCCCTCAGGCAAAGGACAAGACACAATGAAAGTTCTGAGCTCAATTTCTAAGGACAGGAAGAAAATAAAACTAGAAACAATTGTGGACAGCCCAGGGTGGGGAGGGACTTGGGCAGGAGGCTTTACAGGAAGTCATGACGGTCCTCCAGGAGAAGTTGGTAGATAAAAGTGATGGGCTGAATTCCTAGAAACCCATTATGAGACATGTACACACACACACACACACACACACACACACACACACACACCCCAGCACCTCCTTACATAAGTTGTTCAACCTGAAAAGATGAACAAGCTGGCAGCCCACCCACTACTGTGCAATCCAAAACTCCTCCATTTGATATGGGCTTCAGACCCTCTTCCTTCTCTGCTGACTCTCCTTCTCCCACATCTGCCTCCATCGATGTTTGGAGGTCCTCCTGCAGAGGGGCTAGGAGCTGGCACAAAGCCCACCTCAGCCCTGCCCTCCCCACGAGCAGCACCAAGACTGTGATTAGCAACTCTCCCCAAGGCTCAGCAGCAAGGGAATTTTTTTTCTTTCAAACATGTCACATCTGGCACATCTGCTTTCCTAGCAATGATGCATCCCAAGGGGTATAATCAACAGTTGGGGCGGGGCCAGGATGCAGGTCTGTACTGACAGAAGCCTGAGCCAGAGACGCCAAGAGCAAAACTTAAGAACACCAACTACCCCCACTCTCATTACACCCAAGGTTGAAGATGAGCCCTATCCCTGCTCATCTTTCTGCCTCAAAGCCAGGCACCCTCCTCACAACCCAAATCCATTATTGGCCACAGAGACAGTACAGAGGCGAATTTTGCTTTGGGAAATTATATAATCCTTTTTATTGTCCAACCTTAACCTCTCCTACTGGTATTCGAAGGAAAGTGGGGGAAAAACAGTCACCCTTTCCCCTGTCACAAGCTCAGAAACAAAATTCAGAAAGGCTCTGGTGGTGTTTTCTCATCGCTCACCCTGCTTCTATGAGATGCCCTCATCTCTTCATTGCTGTGACTCCTTGTTCTTTTCAAGCTCCATCTCTCAATGCAGGGAACCCCTCCTTTCCCCGCACCTTGGGCCTAGTGTTTCAAAAGCCTGCCTAAATGCCTCCCAACAGCAGCTTGATGAAACGCCACCAAGCACTTTGAATGGAACATCCTTCTTCCCCTCTCCACTGTCTTTTCTCTTATGACTCCTTCATTCAGACACTTCCTTTCAGCTGGGCAAAACTGCTTCATTTGATAAAAATTTCTCTCCATTTGACCTTAAAGGTCATTTTTTTCTCTCATCAGAGACACTCTCATTTCCTTTCTCTTTGATCCTAACTCACCTCTTCTGAACACTCCCCGCAACCCCTCCTGAAGGAAGTCTTCTGCCAATGTCACCCATTTTGTTTCCAGTAGTATCTCTCCATCCTCCATCACTGCCCAAATCTCTGCTCTTATCTCATTAGGTCTGTGTGTTTGTCAGTATCCTGGGTATCACATAGTTCCCACTACACTGAGAGTCTCTCTGCCCAGTGCTCTGTATACTCGGTTTCTTGATTCAGTAAAGGAAGGTAACTGAGTGGAAGAGAGACAGAGGGCCAAACCACCTCCTCTGCTCTCACAAAAAGACATAACCAACATAAATACACACACATAAATACACATACATACACCAACTCATCTCAAAGATGACTGAGCTTGTCAGATATAAATCATGTTTGGCTTTCAAATGCAGTGCTAATTACACGGTATCTTAACTATCTGTGCAAACTGTCAGAGAAAATATATTGGCGATTCAGAGGAAAGAGGAGGGAAAGACTGGAGCATCCATTGAACACCACCCTCACCTTCTCTGAAGTCATCCGGAGATAGGACACACAGAAGGGCAAAGGCGTGCCAGGGCCAGTCCCAACACTTTCAGAGACTAATGGTTTTTCAGGTGAGAGGTGCTGTCACAAGCTCCTGGGTAGGAGGGGACACTCAAGATGAACTGTATGCGTCACTGGTCTCATACAATGCTGCAAGCAGCAGCAGGAGTGATTGAGGCTACATTTTTTGAAGACATCCTAACAAACTAGATTCTAGAAACAGAGGCCCCAAAAAGATTGAGTCCTTCCTCTGAGAGTTTGGGAATCACTTGGTCTAACCCTCAGCCTGGAGACAGAATGAGATCCAGACTATTCCAGAAGGGGAGGGGAGTGAGATTTTAAAAGATCCAATTTTAAATTCATAACATATTAATATATTCAAATAAGTCTGTAGCTGAGATTAGGATTACATAATTTCTTCTTAGCCATAGTTACATTTTGGGGTGCTCCTCTCCCAACTGCTATTCTCTCCCAACATTCTTCCCTACCCAGACTGACACCAGCCTCAGCTTCCTTTTACCTAGAAGCACTTGGCCTGTTTCCAGGCTACTTTTCATATGCGTCTTTCTGCCAGTGTGTTGGAGAAAGCAGCCCGATGGGTTTCAGAAGGAGGACCCCAGAAGGGTGTTGTATCTGGGACAGTCCAAGGAGGGAGATGTAAAAGGCGAAAGCCAGAGTAAGAAGGGAGAGGACAGTGAGGGCCTGCGGGTGAGACTCTCATCCCTAAGGGCAGAAAAGGCAGGGGAGCAGGGGGAAATAGAAGAACCAGAGATTTCTCGTGGCTCCTCTAGCCCATCTCTTGGCCTCTGTGCAGATTTCACATGCACATACTTAGTTATTCACCAAGACCATGCCAGAGAAATGTGTTATCTAAAGCTGAGAAAAGAATAGTGTATTTGTCAAGAACTTGTTTATGGACATTTCCAAGGTGTGCATGTGAAGATATACTGGTGACTTTTCTGGCAAGAGAAGGAAAGCTGTTTCGACAAAAGTTTGTCACACATGGCAGCAGAGAGCAGGGCATCTTTCATTAGAGATGTAGGGGAATCAGATGGAACTAATCTTTCTAGAATGGTCTGGATGGTTCATTCTGATATCTTTCTAGACCTTCCTGACTAACCAACTAATGAGACAAAACCAACCAATAAAAAGTACATTGCAATATAAACTCGCATAAACAGTGGCCCCTAATTTTCTAGTAGCATGTGTATGAAGACCCCCTGTCAAAGAAATAAGATTCTCTTTATTGTTCTCACTTGGGGACCTCAAACTCATAAGCCCTATGTTAATGTCTCTCTTATGATCAGTATCTTATTCCACTAGAGTTATTGCTCAGGAGCCTTATAACTATCCTATTAGTGATCACTCTATGGGCCAAAGGTAGTATGACAGACAAATGAGCAACAGATTCAGGACACACCCTCATGGTTGTCACTTCTCCAACAGGATTATTCATATGCTATGGGACAGGGAACTAGAGAATAGAAAAGTGACTTTTTCTAGTTGACAGAAGACAGATTTCCAAGTCAGACCATTCCTCAAATTCCTAGCTTCCTAAAGATCCAGCATTCCTGAACTCCAAACACTGTGGGGCTGTGAGTTCCTGACCCATCCCCACAGACATGAAATCCAGTTATAAGGCAAACAAGGCCATGTTTTCCCATAAAACCACCATGTGTGAGCTAATTAAATGACATCATAAAAAGGGGAGATAAATGCAGGCAGCAGGGAACCTGCCTAGGGGTGAGGATGGGATCAGATAGGTGGCTGATAAAGTCATGCCAGGAGATAAACTGGGAGTGAGTATCCTCAAACCCCACCTCAAGATTTCTCAGGGTCTTCCAACCAGCATCAAGTGTTGGGTGAGGAGAAGGAAGGTCTGAAGGTAGAGAAAAGTTATGCTAGGTCTTAAGGAAAAGATGCTAGCAAAGGAAGCAAAGCAGCCTACACAAATGTGATCCTCCCTGCTCCTGACACATTCACTCATATTCTCACACCTAACAGGTAAATCAATTTGCATGCATACACATACTCATATGTAGAGATATACATAAGCTCTCTCACATACACAAACATTCTCAACAATATAACTTTCCTCCAATCACCCCATAACTGACTTAGACATCTACTGAAACAAAGGTCTATCATGACCTTGGGGATTTCTTCTAGCACTAAAAAAGTCTTTGATTTTGTGATCTCTGAGCACACCGAGAGCACTTTAAAGTGACATATGTTCACTGTTTCCCCTAAACAAGAAACCATTGAGAATGTCACCAAAATGATGGGTACCTGGAGGGAATGAAATTCACATTCATATCTAGTCATGTGGCCCAGAGCTCTGCTCTCTGCAGCAAAATAGATGAAAGCTATAACCAACTGATCAAGGTGCCTGTCCCAGATGAATACTCAGATCAGTGAAGGGCAGGAACTCAGAGAATTCCTGAAATAAGTTTAAAATTTTTGTTTCCTTTATAGATCTTCTTAGGCAAAGTAAGAGCGAGTCTCAGGACCACGACCACCTCCCCCATTCCCAGCCTATCAACCTAAGAAGCTTCTCCTCATTGCTGCACCCAGGATCACATTTCATCCAGAGAAGTTTGACTCAAAGTTCAATTCCTCATGCCCATGCCCTTTCCAAAGATATTTATATTATAAGGAAAATTTGGGAGTGAAGAGGAAGCCCAGACCAATAAGACCAATTCAAGCATTACACCATTCCCTTGTTCACACATTCGTTCAGAAACGGTTATAGGGTCTCCTATATACCAAGCAAAGTCAACCAGGCACAACTAAAGACACAAAAATGGATGACCCTCGCCTTGGTCTTGAAGAATGCACATCTCCTTGGGCAAGGCTGTCTTTCCCAGCAATCCAAAAAGGATTCTAGTATCCTGTAACGCTAGACCCAAATTCACTGTTTTCTAGTGAGTTCTTTTTTCTGCTGAATGTTCAGAAAATTGGAGCTCTGAATCACTAGCAGTACATGATATGTTCTCCCTGGACATCTAGGTTCCTTTCCTGGCTCCACTCTGACTCCCAGGCAGTTCTGGACAAGTCATGGACTCAGTTTCTCTACCTGGGAAGCGGGGGAGGCTCCCACTGACTAGTTCTCAACTTCACAGAGTAACTTGGTGATTAATGGGTTAATGTCCGTGGGAGGCTTTGAGCTCTTGGGATGAAAGACACCCTAAAGGCCTGACTCTATTGGAAACTATGCCCAGCCAACAAGATACCCTGAAACCAGAAAAGGGGCCTTTGATCATATATGAAGGGCTGTCTTTGGAAGAATGAACTAGAGGGAATGAATTAAAACAGCAGCAAGAATTAAAGTAGCATGAAAAACCTAGGACTTTCTGGCTCCTGGGTGGAGTCCCTTGCCTGGGGTTATTTACAGACCTTTCACCTACCTATAGAAAGGGGTGGTCTGGATCATCTCCGGAAGCTTCTTCTGGACACCCTACAGTCAACTCCATGTTAGATACTCTCTGGCAGATATTTAATACTGAAGGTTAAAAATGTAAACTTCAGTGGTTCCCCGCACCCAATATGAAACAAGCCCCCTGCCCCACTGCACAAGTTGGTAGTAAGCATAAAGAGGGAGAGATCATTTAATATGTAACAAATTTGTAAACGGTTTAACAATGTTAAATGTGCAGAAAAGTTTTGCTATATAATTATTCAAAATCTATCAGATATTCATTATCAAGACAAAGTATAAATATCAAGATTACAAAGTGGGGCATGGAGTCAGGCTTAAGTTCAAACATTGGCTCTACCATTTACCATTTATACAACTTTGAGAAAGTTGTTTCAAAACCCTGAACCTTGATAGACCGTCCTTCCCCCCAACTGTTGGGTGGAGTTATGATGTAACCAGCACCTGCCAAATACCTTAAGCCCCTCGACTCTTAGGTCCAGGGGTACCCAATCACGTGCCTTATATGAAGCTGCCAATTAGCACGTGCCGGCTACCTTAAGCCCCTGGCAGCCGATGGAGGCAGCCGATCCATGATTCTCTCTCATCATAGATATTTCTATCTCACTCCTCCTTCCTCTCTGAAATAAATAGATTTTTAAAAAAATATGTGAGTACTAGAATACATGTTTAAGTATATTCAAAGCAGCATTGTCTTCAATTGATAAAAACTGGAAAGGATGCAGATGCCCATTCATACACTGAAATATGTACAGCAATGAAAAAGAACAAAGTACAGCCACAAGCAACAACGTGGATGCATCTCCCAAATAAACTGGTGGGTAAAATGTGCAAGGCACAGAAGAATACAATTTGAGTGTATTTATATAAAAATTTCAAAAGACAAAACCATATTATTTAAAGATGCATATATTGGTATTTAAACCATGATGAAAAACCAGAAAATTCTCATTACAAAATACAGGGTTGTTACCTTTGGGGAAAAGAAGTTATTGTGATCAGAAAGGAGGCTTCTGGGTGCTAGCAAAGGGTTTTCCGTTAATAAGTGGTGGTTTCATTGGGTGTTTCTATGTGCCACATTATTCATTAAAATGCATGTATAACCTGGCCAGTGTTGCTCAGTGGTTGGACGCCAGCCTATGAACCAGGAAGTCACGGTTCGATTCCTGGTCAAGGTACATGCCCAGGTTGCAGACTCAATCTCCAGTGAGGGATGTGCAGGAGGCAGCCAATCAAAGATTCTTGTCATTGATATTTCTCTCTCCTGCTCCCTTCCTCTCTAAAATCAATTTTAAAATGTTTTTTAAATGCACATATATTCTTTATATACTCTAATTAATATGTCATATTTCACAATTGAAACAATAAAAATATTTAATTAGTTTACATTTGCAAAGTGATTAATAAAATACCTAGTGGATACTAACTTCTCAATAAATGTTAGCTGTTATACCCGCTAGTTCAGAAATTATCTGTACTATTCATTCACTCCATCAATCATGGTAACTATGTATAAATGTATTAATAAACATTTACTGTCTGCCCACTATGTGCTATGCACTATATTAAGGAGAGATGTACCAGATAGTGTCTCCACCTAAGGTGCTCACTGGGGTGACCTGAATGCACTAAGAGAGATAAGCCCTTGATTCCCAAACCATCAACTTCTCTTTCCACAGACCTGGGTTCAATGTTAAATTTCTCAGTAATGCCAAAATCACAAATAGGGATTTGTGTCCAGAAAAAAAATCTCTACTTGAAACCACCCTCCTATCCTTACCAATTATATGGCTGCCCCAGGTCACAGGTATCTATCTATTCACCCTGCTACGCACACCTAATGCAGTCTACACACATCTGCCACACCATGAACCATGGCAGAGAAAAAAGAACTGGGGCAAAAACTTCTGTGGTAGAAAAATCCAGTGTCTGCACAAGCCCCCTATTTATCCTTTCTACCCCAACCCCACCATCTCAGCTTAAGGGCAAGAAATACATTATGACCCTGGGCCTTCGTTTACATGTAACAAACAGAGGTCAATTTATTTCTAAATCACTTTTTTTTATAGCTCTATTGAACTATTTGCCACATTATTTATACGTTAATGGGCCAGGCCCCTCTGGGAAGCTCCCCATCTAATAAATAATGTGCCAAATCATTAAGCAAGGTGATAAAATCAAAGCCATTTAAAAATACATCAGCCTGCAGTTCCCTTCCAGTGAAATAAGCTCCAGGGGACCTGAAGGGGGGTGGTAAAAAAAACCACCTTGTATTACTGAGTTTGGTCAGGTGTAGGATTTCCAACCCCCCTGGGCCTGAGATAAAAATCAAAGCTGGGAGATCTAGATAACCTGGCTGCTTACCCATATCCCCAGCAGCTAGGAGGAGAGGAAGTGGGTAGGTATTACAATAGAGATGGTTGCAAGCATGCTTCAGGTAAGAGGAAATAGTAGCATCATATTCCACCTTCCACCTGCAGCTTAGGGGTGTTGGGGGCAGACAGAGAGGCACAGCTGGGCCAAAGAAGTCATGTCCTCTGGCTGAAGTTGGAGGTAAAAAGAAAATCCATTGAAGACCTTTGACTTTCTACCTATAAGCCATCACTACAATTCTCTCTTAGGAGAAAATTATAAGTATTTATAATTAATCTGAGTCACAAAGAAGAACATTAATAATGATTACTCTGGCTCCCCTCCCTGCCATCCCCATTTCCCACCTCTTACACCAAAGAACTTACCACACCCTTCTTCACCATCAATCCACTCAGAAAACCATAGCAGTAGCAAGAGAAGGTGGGCTAGAAGACTCACTCTTGAGCTCCCTAAGGACTTGACCTTGAGCTTTTTCCAAGTGATTCAGAGAAAAAAAAGGCATACAGGAGTCTATAAGTCTATCCCTATCATGAGGCCCCCTTTGGGTAAACCCCTGTCTTAGGTGCTACAAGCAATGATCCAGATAGACCATCCCCTGGTTGATGGGAAAGATAAGACCCCCTCTCCAAGACTCTGACTCAGACTGAAAACTTAAGCAGCAATACGAATGAAGAAAGTACAACTTGAGTATCTAAGCAGAGAAGGCATGCAGAGCAAAGAAATGATCTGTGGGATAGGGGAGGTTTATATAAATATCGAAGTTCTAAGCACACACACCAAACATTATTTGCTTTAATCCTTACGAGAGCCTTAAAAGGTAATTTACAGATTCAAATAAATGAAGAGATTTCATCAAGGTTACACAGCATGTTAGAGGGCCAGGGTTTGAATCCAGAGCTATTTTTCTACAAAAAGTTTTATCCTTTTTATTAAATGATCATGCCAAGGAGCAGAGATAGCTTTGAGTGGAGTTCTAAAGGAAGAGACACATACCGATAAACTAAGAGAACAAGTGAGGTGGGGTTGCCAAATGAAATACAGGATGCCCAGGCCCAAATATTGCATGAGACATATAAAATTATTCTGTGTTTATCTAAAGTTCAAATTTCATTGGCATCCTGTCAACCTTTAAAGCAAGCATCTTTTCAGCCTTAAATCAAGGCACATTGCCTGAGTAAGTCTCCCAAATGAAGGAGAATGAGGCTTTCTGGGAGGATGAGAAATAGGTTTGCTGAGTTGGTACAGGTAGTTCCATACCAGAAAGTCAAAACCTGGAATGATGATGGTCACAGTTAGCTGCCAGAATTTTTTGAAGAATGGAAAGTTTAGATTTGAGAATAGAAAATAGACAGTCTTTGGTTCTAAGTTGTAAACTTCAAGGAAAGGGCAAAAATAGTTACATAGAATTTAGAACTGGAAGATATTTTAGTTTATAATATAACTAGAGGCCCAGTGCACAAAATTCATGCACTTGGGGGGATCCCTTAGCCTGGGCTACACCCTCTCACAGTCAGGAAGTGCTTGGGGGATGTCCGGCTGACAACTTAGGCCCTGGGGAGCAGGCCTAAGCCAGCAGTGAGACATCCTTAAGCGCTGCCACAGAAGTGAGAGGGACTCCCGCCACTGCTGCTGTGCTCACCAGCCATGAGCCCAGCTTCTGGCTGAGCGGCTCTCCCCCTGTGGGAGCACACTGACCACCAGGGGGCAGCTCTTGCATTGAGCATCTGCTCCCTGGTGGTCAGTGCACATCATAGCAACCAGTCATTTGGCAGCTTGGTCAATTTGCATATTAGCCTTTTATTATATAGGATACCTTCTATTTGCATAGTATTTTAAACTTTTCAAAGCACTTTCACATACATTATTTAATTTGATCCTATAACGCCTGAATGGTAGACAAAATGGATGTTATCCACTCCACCTCAGCCTACTAGCTGGTCTCCATCCTTCCCTCTACCACCAACATCCAGAGAGACACTACACCATCTTTCACCCCCAACTCCATCACTCTGAAACTGTTCTTACCAAGTCACCAGTGGCATACGCAATGGGTTCTTTCATTCTTCATACCACTTTACCATTTAACATTGTTGGCAATCTACTCTAACTGTAAAATGGTTAATATCTTGTTCTCCTCTTGGGTCACTTTTTCTGTCTCCTTCACTCTCTTCTTGTTCGTCCATCTTCCTCTTAAGTAGTTATTCCCAAGTTTCCATCCTTGGTCTTCTCTTAGGGTAATTTCATCCATTCAATTTTCAATCCTTGTATGTATGCTGATGACCCCCACATCTACATCTCCCACTGGTTTTCTAGATGCTAGATCAGAATTTTAAATTGCCTCTTAGACATCTCTACTTACTACTCCCATTCCAATTCATCTTCCAAATCTAGTTATCTTATTCACTTAATGAGTAGCTTCCCATTGCTTACAGGATTGCCAATGGTCATACAGTTATGGCAAATGTGGTCTCAATCAGAAGGTTGGCAAACTTTTCTTTCAGTGAAGAATCCAAAAGTAATTACTTTAAGTTTTGAAAGCTACATGTGGTCTATGTTGACATTCTTCTTCTTTTTAAAAAATAAAATACAACCCTTTAAAAACATTTTTAAAAACACCACCCAAACACATTTTAACTTGCTGGTTGAACAAAACAGGCACTGGGTCATAGTTTGCCAACCTGTAGGGCCAAGTCTCCTCACTCCCAATCTTGTTCTCTTTTCTTTCCTCTAAGAAGTTAAAAGCATAGATGTATGGGGTATTTACAGTTTAAAAATTATTTTCATACACATCACTTCATTTGCTCTCTCTCCTTTGGACCCCCAATAGGACTTTACATGTACCTCTCTTATTGTACAAACTCCAGTTCACAACTTATTCTTCTTCTAGCTATTCTTAAAGACAATGATTAATTTGCATTTTTTATATTCCATAACAACTAGCCCAATGTGTCATTCATAAAAAGCACTTTAAAATGTTTGTTGAATGCATCAATATCCTAGTTTTAAGTTTTATTTAAATAGGAAAAGTGAAGAAGGGTCTGAAAGCTGAACACGCAATCCGATGGCTGACACTATTCTGCACTGTAAGAACAGTCGCGGATAAGAAGAAATGGAAAGGATGAGAGAAACCCACAACACCAAGGTCTCTGCTTCCCCTATTGGGAGCTCCATCTCTAAGAACTGAACTCCCAAGGTTTTTCCAAGAGGAAATCCAAACTGTCTGGGACCCCATATGGGGTCTTAATTGACTCACTTGAGCAGCAGAGGTCTCCAGGCATGATTGAAATGAAATCAGAGAATCTTGAAGTTAGAAGGGACCTTAAAGGTTCAGCTCTCACCTAGATGGCTATAGTCAGCTCCTAACTATCTGGACCAAACCAGGAAAGCTGTGACACAGCTCTCACCAAGTCTGTAGAAAAAGTAAAAATTTTTGGACTTTTTAAAACATATTTTTTTAAAATCTTTATTGTTCAGTTTATTAATTACATTGTTCCCTTTTTTCCCCCCTATAGTTCCCTTCCACCTGGTACCCATCCCACCCTCCGCCCTCACCCCCCTCCACTGTCCTCTCCCATAGTTGCATGATTTTTGTCCAGTCTCTTGCTGCACTTCACACACCCCCTTTCTCCCCAAGAGCTGTCAGTCCATTCCCTCTCTATGTCCGTGATTCTGTTACATTCACCAGTTTATCCGGTTCATCAGTTTATTAATTCACTTGATTTTTAGATTCATTTGTTGATAGATGTATATTTGTTGTTCCTAATTTACACTTTTATCTTTTTCTTCTTCCTCTTCTTAAAGAATATCTTTCAGCATTTCATATAGTATTGGTTTGGTGGTGATGAACTCCTTTAGCTTTTTCTTATCTGCGAAGCACTTTATCTGGCCTTCAATTCTGAATGATAGCTTTGCTGGATAGAGTAATCTTGGTTGTAGATTCTTGCTGTTCATCACTTTGAATATTTCTTGCCACTCCCGTCTGGCCTGCATCGTTTCTGTTGAGAAATCTGCTGACAATCGTATGGGTGCTTCCTTATAGGTAACCAACTGTTTCTCTCTCGCTGCTTTTAATATTCTCTCTTTGTCTTTTGCTCTTGGCATTTTAATTATGATGTGCCTTGGTGTGGTCCTCTTAGGGTTCCTATATATTGGGGTTCGGTGCACTTCTTGGACTCCTAAGTCAATTTCTTTCACCAGGTGTGGGAAGTTTTCGGTCACTATTTCTTCAAATAGGTTTTCATTGTCTTGGTCTCTCTCTTTTTCTGGCACCCCTATAATTCGGATGTTGGTATGCTTGAGGTTGTCCCAGAGGCCCCTTACACTATCTTCAATTTTTTGGATTCTTTTGGTTACTTGCTTTTTCAGCTGAGTGGATTTTGCTTCTTTGTATTTCAAATCTTTAACTTGGTCCTTGGGGTACTCCAGAGCACTTTTAGGTCTTTGAATAATATTTTTTATTTCAGTCAATGTATGCTTAATTTCTGGTTTAAAACATATTTTTTTATTGATTTCAGAGAGAAAGAGAGAAGGAGAGAGAGTTGGAAACATCAATGATGAGAGAGAATCATTGATTGGCTGCCTCCTGCACATCCCCTACAACCTAGGCATGTCCCCGTGAATGGAATCAAACCTGGGACTCTTCAGTCCACAGGCTGACGCTCTATCCATTGTGCCAAACCAGCTAGGGCAAATTTTTGGACTTCTTCATGAAGTATTTCTTTAATCTTCCAAAATGTATCTGTCCCTTTAGAATTATCTTCGGAATTATTTCTTGTTGGACATAACGAAGACAGCAGCCTCAATAAGGAGAAGATATTGGATGAGAGTAGACAACACTATTCCTGCAGCTAATCTGAGGCCTGGCAGAGGAGGGGGAGATAAAATCATTGTTTTTTAATATCAAGACCTCAATAATACTCATTAATAAATTTATTGATCTACTCTTTTCATGAAGTTTTGTTCTCCTATACCTTCCTGCCTTCTCTTATTACTCGGGCATTTGAAAGGAGAAGTCTGAGACTGGGACACTTTCACCCTGAGTACCTAGGTCTAATTCAACTAATGACTGCAATGGATTAGGGTGGGCATGCCTCCACTGGTAGCCAGCAAACTGTAAATGTGCTCAGAGCTTACAGTCAGCAGAGCCTCACCCAATAAGTCTAGAGCCACCCTCCCTTTGCTTAGGTTCAATTCCTCACGTAAGGATCACAAAGATGTGTCAGTACAACTGTCCTTTTCCTTCCAGGAAGAAGCTAGCCCTATGATTCATAGAACTGTTTTTAAATAAATGTCCTGTCTATTCAGGAAATAACTCTGACAGCTGGTGACAAAAGTGAGACAGAAAAATGGTTGATAAACAAGGTGTAGAACCTCACTGCTCAATGCATGGTCCGTGGACCAAACAGCATCAGCATCCCTGAGGAGCTTATGAAAAGTGCAGATTCACTGAATTAGGATATGATTTTAATCAGACTCCAGACACTCTGCATGCTTACTAAGGTTTAAGAGGCACTGCTATATTGGACGAGATTCTGCTACTTAACAGCTGTGTGACCTTAGGCAAGTTACTGACTTCTTCATAGCTCAGTTTCCTTATCTGTAAATTTGGGATAATAATAGTATCTCCTCATGAAGTTGTTGTGAGACATTAGTTAACATGTAAAGCGCTTAGAATTGTGCCTGGTACCTGGTAAGTATGCAAAAATGTGCCTGGTACCTTATAAGTATGCAAAAATGTTATTAATGTTCTTTTTGATACACTCTGTAAATCCCACCAAGGGGCTGGCTGAATTTAAGGTGACAGGAGGGGAGAAAGGAGGGGGATATATGTGTATATGTATGTGGTGGGATGGAAAGAACAACATTGACAATAAGAGAAATAACTTTTTTGATTAAAATGAAAATTTCAATTATGGGGGCATTAGGCCAAGTTTGGGGTACCCAAAGCTCTAGGACTAGTGAATGGCCATTCATATGATGGATTTATTAACATATACTATTGCCAGGGCCTTTGATGGGTACTGGAGATAGTGGTGAACAAGACAGAGAAGGCCCCAGCCCCCAAATTAGAAAAATTCTGAAGTGTCTGCTTACACTGAGAGAAGGGAAGGCCTATCAACATTATATTATGCATTTAGACAACCCAATTCTGGGGCCTTGGAAATTTGGTTTGGTTCTCTCCCCACATCTTATTAACATCTTTCTTCCATGTCTCACAGACCGCCATCTAAGGCAGTAATGCAGCTTCCTGTGGCTGTGTTGGCTGCTTAGTTAAACACATTGAGTCAGACTAGCCATCTTAAAGGCCAGTTGTCCACATGGCCCAAGTTCTCTGGAATTTTGTTACTAAAACACAGATCAGATCTTGTTTCTCCCCTTGTTTAGAAACCTCTAATAGTACACAAAGCCATTGACTCTACAACCTTAATCTATTTGACAGTCTCATTACAAATTATCACCCTACCCTAGCATGCACTGTACACCTTAATTACAAGAGTGGTTACAAACTGGGCCTATTCAGAACTGGATTTTAAATTCAAACATTGTTGCCGAGACCGGTTTGGCTCAGTGGATAGAGCGCCGGACTGCGGACTGAGGGGTCCCGGGTTCGATTCCGGTCAAGGGCATGTACCTTGGCTGCGGGCACATCCCCAGTAGGGGGCGTGCAAGAGGCAGCTGATCGATGTCTCTCTCATCGATGTTTCTGACTTTCTATCCCTCTCCCTTCTGCTCTGTAAAAAATCAATAAAATATAAAAAATAAAAATAAAAATAAATAAATAAATAAATTCAAACATTGTTGCTTCCTGTATATGTGAAATTGGGCAAGCTACTCAACCTAAGCCCCAGTTTTTGCATCTGTTAAATAGGGATACCAATTAATAAAAATAGCTATTATTATTCTGTATCAAGCACAGTTCTAAGCATTTTTCATCTATTGATTCACTTAATCTTTCCAACAGTGCTATCTCACTGTATTGTGCTGAAAAACAAGCGAATTAACACATGCAAGTTCCAAGAATTGTGCCTGATGTGAAGTAATATTAGCTATTATTATTATAATAGCTAATATTACTTAATATTAATATAATATTATATTAATATATTAATATTATTATTAATATAATAACACAAACAGGTTTTATCGTGCCTTCATACCTTTAACAGTTCTCTCTCTCTGGAATGACCAATGGCCCTCTGTGCCACAAACTCCTCGAGTTCCTCCAAAAAGCCCAGCTTTTCAGGCATCCCTACACAGAATAACTCATCTCTTCCATACACGTTCTCATAGCCCCTGTCCTAGTTCACTGAAAATAATGTTTACAGGGGTTTCCATGGTGTAATGGTTAGCACTCTGAACTCTGAAAATAATGTTTACAGTGGGTGGTGGGGGATAAGGGCATGGGGTTGGGGTGGGAACCAGGTGGAGGGGAGCTATGGGGGAAAAAAGAGGAACATTTGTAATAATCTGAACAATAAAGATTTTAAAAAGAAAACAATGTTTCCAGCCCTGGCCGGTTTGTTCAGTGGTTTGAGCCTCAGCTCTCGGACTGAAGGTTGGAGGGTTTGATTCCGGTCAAGGCCATGTACCTGGATTGCAGGCTTGATACCCGGTCCCTGGTCAGGGTGCATGTGGGAGGCAACCAATCAATGTGCTCTCTCACATCGATGTTTCTCTCTGTCTCTCTCTCTCTCTGTCTCTCTCTCTCTCTGTCTCTCTCTCTCTCTGTCTCTCTCTCCCTCCCTCTCTCTCTCCCCCTCCCTCCCTCGCTCCTCCTCCCTTCCACTCTCCCTAAAAATCAGTAGAAAAAAATATCTTCAGGTGAGGATTAACAAAACCAAATAAAAGAAAATAATCAGGCTTCACCACTACCCTGTGGGCTTCTCAGCAATAAAGATCCTATCTTACTTCATATCACTAGGGCCGAAACTAACATATGGAACCTAGCAGGTACAAAATGAATATTTATTGACTGAGTAAACGAAGACCTGACTGAATTACTAAATACTGTTAGAAAAAAAGCTTAAAATGCAAAACTCCAGAGAGAAGAAACATGGGGAATAAAACAATCTGGATACCTTCTGCCCTGCATCCCCCACCCCAAGTACAAGCCATTCACCAGTGCAAGCTTCCTCATTGTAACTGGGTAGATTGCACCTCCCACCAAGAACACTCCCCAATCCCCTCTTGCTGTAGACACACCACTCACCTCTGGCAGCGACAGAAATAAAGAAGATTACATCATTTGTTACAACAAAATGGTTATTATAGTAATAAGTATAATTAGCATCAGACAATTACAATAATAACACATTTCCTTGCAGCAGAGGTACTTTTAAAAAAAAACAGGTTTATTTAATGCCCCCTCACACACACACCTCCCCCCCCCCCCCCAAGAAAAAAACAAGTCTTTTCGCAAAGAGCAGAGGCTTCTTTCATTCTGTCAAGATGCTATCTTAATGAAGGAACATTATCGACAAATCCCATAAAATGGGAGCAGATTCCCTTGGAGCAAAAACTCTTTTGCTCTCTTTCTGGTTTCTCGGGGGCAGAAAAAACCTTGTGCCTTTCTTTCAAGGCATTAGGAAAACTTGTTGGGGGTAGAAAAGATGAGGCCAGAAAAAGCAAAAAGGAAAAATCTTCTCAAACAGCTGGAGCTTAATATCCATTGTTGACCATCTCCCAGCCTTTCTTCCTGGTTGCAACACTAGCAAGGGAAACGGGCCATTTACTTATACAGTGGTACACGAATCTTTTAGGTCATTTTCCAAGCTCTTTGGGAGCAAGAAGCTGTAGGGTCAGATGGTACAGAGGCCTAGGAGGAAATTGCAAATGGATAATGAGCAGGCCATTTTCCTCCACATGGACATACCCACATTAGAGGCTTATACGAAATCTACTTAATCTCCTGCTTTTAACAAAAATATTTAGGAGAGCTTACAGTGACATGTACAGCAAGATTTGAAAATTAGACGAGAAAATTAGGATGCACATGGACATTTCATAAGCTTATTGACATATACATAAGTGCATGTGCACTTTCCATTCATGTATACAAACACAGACCCACCCCATATACATACATAGAATGTACCTCATACATAGTAGGTTCTCAAAAAATATTTGGTGAATTAATGAAACAAATCCATGCCTAAATGCAAAGAAATATAAAAATAAATAACTCTGATACAGCCTAAGATACAGATATTAAATACACATAAACATTTACACGTAAAAATATATATGAATACATGTCTCATGTACATAAAACAGACCACTATTCACATATAGTGCACACATCATTTTACATACATACACATAAAATTAAACCTCACCCTTTTACAATTGCCACAGTCATAAATGGACATATAAGCACTTTGCTAATACAGCCATATTGCCATGTATGTGTGTGAGTACATACTCACTCATATAAGCACACATTCATATACATAGACAAGTGCATACAGACTACACACACACAGCAAATCAAATAAGAACAGCTATAAAGATAAGTGTCTCTGCTCATCACTCTTATCTTCTCTAAGTGACAGTGCCCAGAGGCATGAACTTAATCTAGGGCTCTAGCCCATCACACCCACTGCAAGAGAAGGCAAAAGGTGTGGACCACCCACCAGGGAATCTGTCTGTCTCCAAGGTCATCCATACATGTATATGTCTTGTCCAAGTACCCTGGGATTTCAAACTCACCACAGATCACTGGGAATGAAATCTTGTTGACCTACTTTCCCAGGTAAATCTCTCACCCTCACTGACTCCCAGTATGTGGTCTATATTTCATCATACTTCCCCAATGAACATGCTTCCATTCTCTTTGAATTTTCAGACAAGTAAGTTGCCCCACAAACCAGGGATACTCCCCTCTCTTCACCCACCACGTTAGTAGAGAATATCCTTTACTCTCTTGGTATCGGTGCTCTTCTCTTCCAAGGAGCCTTCTTAGCTCTTTCCCTTAAGACATTAAGTTGCATGTAAAACAGTCATTTTTTTCCATAAATAGTTTTTCTTTCCTGTAATGTTTAAAGTGTGTATATTCCAGCCCTCTTTAATCACATACACAGGTTTAATGTTTTGTTCCCTTCTTACACGTTCTTTATGGGTATGTCAAGATATCTATCTTATATTTTATGTTTTTTATTCTTAGGGGATTGGGTCTGTCTATGGATGCCTTTGTACAGTGGCCAACACTCTTTGGCTGTTTTTATTCTATCCCCACTCAATATTTGGATGGATCCTGTCTTAGGTATTTCAGGAAGATACACAGAGTAAAAGAGTTATAATACCATCTTAGGGACTGATGGTAGAAACAAACATAAAGAAAGAAGCAGAATAATAAGGGAAAAATCTATAATGTCTGAACTAGAAGAGGATTATAGGATGATTTAATCCAGACTCCTCATTTTTCAAAATAAAGGAATTAAGATTCAGAGAAGTGAAGTGACTTTCCCAGAGTCACCTAGAAAAATGAATGGCAGAAAGGGGGACAGTTCCAGGTTCCTGTCTCTTAGACCAGTGGCAAACTCATTAGTCAACAGAGCCAAATATCAACAGTACAACGATTGAAATGACTTTTGCACATGGGCCACAAAGTTTCAATTGCACTGTACGTGCGTGCCCACATGTGGTATTTTGTGGAAGAGCCACACTCAAGGGGCCTAAGAGCCGCACGTACGCAGTTTGCCAACCACTTAGGCCAATACACCTTCCATTATATCAGCGTTTCCCAAACTGAATTTTACTAATTTCACAAAAAGCGATGAGATTTTTCTTTAAAAGAGGTTCTGTGGTCTAATTATATTGCACATTATGTCCTCTCTTAGAGATCCAAAATGAATATTAATATGTTAAAGGTTCTGAGAAGTCCTGCATTTACAATTTTAGTTTTATCTAGTCCAATGTTTCAGAAATTAACCTGATCATGTAATACTTTTTAAAGACACTCCTATTAACATCATATGAACATGAGTGTTTTGAGGATTACAGAGTTTAGGCAACCCATCACAACAATGGGGAGGGTCTGAATTGGGTTTTTTCTAAAACTGAGAGGGAAGGAATTAAGTACAAAGATGAGTATAAGACTGCCTCCTTTCTATGGAGGAAAATATGAGCAGTGTTTGATGAAGCGTTGGGGAGAGACAGTGACTCTGGGAGGGTGGGGCAGGTAGGTCTGAAACACAGGCATTAGCCTTTCGTGGAAATTTTGTCTGACAGTGGACATTGGTTCAAATCGCATCAAACCAGCGGTGTGCTGCAACTGGTTCATACACTCCTGAGTGCTGACTGTAAAATGTTCAAGAATTTTTGAAACTGGTTATTAAACACAACCATTATTTAAAATTAAATTATATAAACTTTCATTGAATAAATTATATTTTTAAAAAGCTAATAAATATTAAAAAAAAAAAGAGCTGGCAAGCCCCAATCATGAGAGTAGAGAGAACTTCACACATAGTAGACATTCAATAAATATTTGTTGAATGAATTAATCAGTGGAGCCAGCTGATTTATCCCAAGCAACAAGAGAGCCCAAGCCAACTGAATTCAAAGTTACTTCTAGTTTTCTGCACCTTTGAGGAGAATGAGTGTTAAATGGGGAAAAGGAGTAGGAATATATATATATAAGACCTGTAACCACTGGTTCTCTGAGGAATTGTTCCTGGCAAACCCCAGCAATAAAATTAAGCAAAGTTGGTGGAGGGAATGAGTCAGGTTGAGCTGTTTGTTTGTTCTCCAGGGCAAGGACATGCAAGAGTTAATAAACACACTGGAGCCTCTTAGACTGGGCCTTGGAGCAAGAGATCAGCTTGTTTGTTCTTCAGAATTTGAACTCAGGTCAAAATGGCTCTCAGGGCCTCCCTTCCCTGAGGTAGAGACCTCCAGGCGGCAACTGAGGTCATCCACTGGGCAGCCAGGTGCTCTGCCTAACAATGCATTACACATAAAAAGTTCCTCTCACCAAGCTATTTTTTGTCTTCATAACATGCAGTAGACACACCAATCTTCCACCTACTAGTTGCAGGAGATCTTATTACTTAACACAGGCCACAAACTGGTAAGCATCAGGTTAAGGATATGGCATATGCAGGTTGGTTCACAAGATTACAGAATCCCAGGGTTAGAAAGAACCTTAAGAAATTATTTCAAATACCCCTAAGCAGCATCACCATACTCATCCACCTCTAAGTCAGTCTTCTTTTTGTCTTTCCTCTCCCCGATTACAGAAGTAATTTTAATTTTCTTGGACTATCCAATCCCGGCTGTGGTCAGGCAACAGAACAAGATACCATACCTTGTGCATTCCAGGCCTTGCTGTTAGGAAGCTCCTAATCTAAGTAAATCGATAGACCATAAATATCTACAAACTGACTTTAAAATGCTTTTAAGCAACCAACCAGCAAATGCAAATCAATACCTGGGCCAAAAAGATGAAGAGCTAAGAAGCATTAAGAAACAGAAGAGCTTATTTAGGGAAGGCTTCTTGGAAGAGGGAGTATGAAGCTGGGTTGGAGAAGAATAAAGGGGCAGAAGGAACAGAAACGTGAAGGTCTTCCAGCCTGGGAAGGGGATGTGCTTAAGGGATCCCAGCTTTTAGATGCAAAAAAAAAAAACAAAAAAAAAACAATCCTGTGTAGCAAGGATAGGAGGCTAAAGTAGGCAATAGGGTGGGACAGATAAGAACCAAGGGGAAGGAAAGCAATAAGAGTCTTGAAAGTAAAGCTAGAGTTTGAATATGACATGTAGTAAGTAGCATGGTAGTATTAAAAGTCTTAATGTAGTATTAAAAGAGTGAGGCAAGGGACATGGGTTCCCGTCCTGACTCTGTTACCATCTCATGGAATACAGGTCTTAGTCTTCTCATCGGTAAGAAAAGGGCATTGGATTAGAGGATCTACTGGGTCCCTTGCAGTTTTAAGCCTCAACACTAAGATCCAAGAACTACTGTGGCAGTTCCTTAACAAATCCATTTAATGTTTTTCCATTATACAAGACAAGTCTACGTTCCCTTTACCCCTGCAACTGAATTACAACTTGAGCATATTTACTACGTCAAAGATTAATCCTCTAAACCCAGCAAGCTTGCTGGATGAGCAGCAAGGAAATCTCTCTATAAAAAGAATAGACTCTATAAATTTTTGGTCACTTACCTAGGGTTGTTACTAAATTATTGTAAAAGGATATATATTCTGCTCCTACACTCTCACTTCTGTTCTCTCTCAGACTAATTGCTTCCTGAACTAGGAAGGGTGTCCAGACAGAGACCTGGGACGTTTGATATATACTGGATCTTTAAACTGCTGAAATTCCAGATGATAAATAAACTGCACAGTGGAATTTGAATCAACCTATTCACAGCTTTGAAAAGAGCAAGAGGGTAAGTCATTGAAATTATCCTCTTTATATTCTTTCTGAGCATTCTAAGCAGCATAACATTTCCTCTGGCTCTCACTAAGGAAGTGTCACTTTTCCCATGCTTCCACCTCAGGCCTTATCATATCATATTTTAAACACTTATTCCGCTGTCCTCCTCTTTAGAGTGGAAGCTCCTTGATGGCACGGATTAGTCATATTCATCTTTAAATAAGACCTATCATAGTCAATAGAGCATGATCAGACCTGCAATAGAGGTGTGCAGGCTTTATTATAATCTAATTGAGAAAGATTTTCTCGTGTCTAGCCTTAGTCTTATGTTTCCATAACCACTCACCTGCTTTTGCCAGGTGGGCCAGCAAATGACACCCCCTTGTATCACAGAACCCTCTATCGTAGGTCTGATCACTCTCTATTGTAAATGCTGACTTACCTGTCTACCCCACCAACCTGAAAGCTACTAAAAGGTAGAGGCTATGTGTCACTCATTTTGCATCCTTTGTCCAGAGCAATAGCTATTACAAACAAGGCAGTTTGCTGACTGAATCAAAGAAGCACAGTAGTTTATCTTTTTAGTGTTATGATCAAAGAAAGAATCCTTTAGGAGAATATCAAAGGTCATTTTCTATGATAAAAGACACACCCATAACAATGTGTCTACTTGATCAAAGTAGAGGACTGTAAAAGCAGTCACAAAAATATTGCAATTTTTTGCCAGAACCGGTTTGGCTCAGTGGATAGAGCATCGGCTTGCGGACTGAAGGGTCCCAGGTTCGATTCTGGTCAAGGGCATGTACCTTAGTTGCGGGCGCATCCCCAGTAGGGAGGGGTGCAGGAGGCAACTGATTGATGTTTCTTTCTCATCGATGTTTCTAACTCTTTATCCCTCTCCCTTCCTCTTGTAAAAAAAAAAATCAATAAATTAAATTTTTTAAGAAAACAAAAATATTGTAATTTCCTAAACATGCTTCAAGAAAAACAAAAATTGTCTATACATATCAAATTATCTAGGTAACTATTCACTTCTAGCACTTTGGAATATTAAGAAGTCAGGCTCTAAATTGCACTGTGAGAAGTGTGGAATAAAGCAAAAAATGTAAACACAGGCTCTGTTGTCAAGGATACCCAGACTGTGGGCAACAGACCTAAATAGAATCTTTTTGAAAGAAGTCAGAAGGAAGGCCAAGAGACATATGAAAACATACTCAAAGTCACTAATTATCTGAGAGATGCAAATCAAAACAACAATGAGGTACCATCTCACACCTCTCAGAATGGCTATCATCAACAAATCAACAAACAACAAGTGCTGGCGAGGATGCGAGGATGCGGAGAAAAAGGAACCGTCGTGCACTGCTGGTGGGAATGCATATTGGTGCAGCCACTGTGGAGAACAGTATGGATTTTCCTCAAAAAAACTAAAAATGGAGCTCCCATTTGACCCAGTGATCCCACTTCTAGGAATATATCCCAAGAAACTAGAAACACCAATCAGAAAGGATATATGCAGCCTTATGTTCATAGCAGCACAATTCACCATAACTGAGATTTGGAAACAGCCTAAGTGCCCATCAGCAGATGAGTGGATTAAAAAACAGTGGTACATCTACACAATGGAATACTACACTGCTATAAAAAAAGAAGGAATTTTTACCATTTGCAACAGCATGGATGGACCTGGAGAGTATTATGTTAAGTGAAATAAGCCAGGCAATGAAAGAAAAATACCACATGAATTCACTCACTTATGGGAAATAAAAATGAATAAAAAGATAGATACAGAGGCAGTAAAGCACTGAACAGACTGTCAAATTACAGTGGGAAGGCTGGGGAGTGTTGGGGAGGGAGGGAAATAGATCAATCAAAGGACTTGTGTGCATACATACATATAAGCACAACCAATGGACACAAGACACTGGAGGGGTGGGATGAGGTCATGCAACAGGGAGTAGGGGAGGCTGGGGGAAGGTCGATAGGGGAAAAAAGGAAAAAAATAGATATTTAAAATATGTAATATTTTAAATAACAAAAAAACAATTTAAAAAAGGATGCCCAGACTGAAATACATCAGTGAGGATGAGCATAAGCTGAAGACCATTAATGTCATACAATTAGCCAAAGAAAGGCATCAAACAAGGTAAAGCTCTGGGGGTTAAATATTTTTATTTATTTATTTATTTATTTTTAAATTTTTAGAGAAGAGGGAGGAGAGGAATAGAAAGATAGAAACATCAATGAGACAGTAACATCATGATTGGCTGTCTCCTGCATGCCCCACATTGGGGACCGAGCCCACAATCCTGGTATGGGCCCTTACTGGGAATTGAACCAGCACCCCCTTGGTTCCTGGGCCAATGCTAAACCACTGAGCCACACTGGCTGGATGATCATTCACTTTTTGACAAGCTATCTTCTCATTGTCCCAGGAGAGCTTCTTAAGTGTAGTGAGGAAAGCAAGACTGCTAGACGGATAAGTAAAAGACTATTTAGTAGCTTGAGGGAAATCAAGGCCTAAAGTACAATAAGAAAAAATATGTTCACATTCTTACATATATCTTACAGGAGAATTCAACCAAAAAGTCATTAAACAAGGTGAGCCAAGGAGAGTGGTGATAAAATAGGAAGATTTCAGGCCTGCTTCCAGGGAGTCATGAAATTCTTATAAAAGCTGGAGGTATACTGGAGGAGATCACTAGGAGAAATTTATAGGAATATGAACTAAAGAATCAACTGGAAAACTAAGATGACAAGACTTTTTTTCTTATTTTTAAAAAATATATTTTATTGATTTCAGAGAGGAAGGGAGAGGGAGAGAGAGATAGAAACATCAGTGATAAGAGAGAATCATTGATTGGTTGACTCCTGCACAACCCCTATAGGGGATCGAGCCTGCAACCCTGGCATGTGCCCTGACCAGAAATGAACCATGACCTCCTGGTTCACAGGTAGACACTCAACTACTGAGCCATGCCGGCTGGGCCACTTCCACACCTTTTGTCGCTTACTGTCTACTTCTGGAAATTGCAACTGTCTTATTTCAAGACTCTTATTTCAAGCGCTCCCAGAATAGAAATCCTCTTATCCGTATATGTGAATTTTGCTCCCCAAAGTTGTCCATGGTAGGAAAGCACAGACTGCCTGAAGAAGACAGCCATCAGATGGCTCAATTCCCTGCATCACAGAGCCCACAATGGGCTCTTCTCTCACACTGGAGTTATGGAGCAGGAGTTATGGCTCTCCCTGTAAAAAGTCATTATAATTATGAAAAATGTCTATGGCTCTTTCCGCAGTTTAGGCAAAGCCTCTGGCTGTCCTGAGGAGCAGAGATTTAAGATCCTGTTCTCCATAAAGATGGCTAGATAGCTCCAAAGATAGATGTGTTAACGCTTAATTGGTCATTGTTGAGTCATCAAATCTGTTTCAGTCAGCGGGATTGGACTATCTTGACTGATAAGGAAGACAGAAAACAGCTCAGGAGGAGGGTGCCAAATGATTATTTTAACCAGTGTTCTCTCTCTCTCTCTCTACACTGGCTCCCCCCACCACACACACTCACACACTTTCACTGTTCCTTCGCACAGAATTTTTAAGAACAGAAGATTCCACAGTCTTGCTCAGAAGCAGCCTTATTTAATTTCCGAGGATAGCAATGCTTCCTTCAGTCTAACCCTAATCTCTCATTTTAATGTCCTGTTGTTTCTGCTCTGGCCTCATTCTTCTTTTCTTGAGGTTTCAATACTTTAAATCCATTGGTCAGGATTCTTCTTCTCCCTACTTTCTCTCTTTCTCCTCCATTTCCAACCTTTCTCTTCTCCATATTAATCACAGCTGTCTTATTTATTTCCTTTTTCCAAAGCCATATGACGTTTAAAAAATCATTTTATAGAACCCCTATAACAACTATCACTTAATTCAGAGTGGATAACATATATTATTTAAACAACAGTCACTTCTGGCAGCAAACAATGCAGAATGTTGGCCAAACCCCAAGAATCTGTAAACTTGAAAGGTAATAATTGATCCAGTATAGATGTGAGTGAAGATGGCACTATTCACAACTTGCAGCTTTAAAAACAAAACAAAAAAAGACCATCTGTGAGTGAAGGTGAAAGTTTTAAGATGCGTTAGTGTGTGAAATGTTCATTTCAGGCTTTTATACACAAAAGGTCATCTCCCCTACCTGAGTTAGATTTTTTTTAGGAGGTAAAATACTTTCCAAGAAAGATGCAACACAATGACCCCTCCAGAAAACTCTGTGCCTTTCCTTCCATCCCAAGGAAGTTTATCGGTGTGTTGTTTTTAAATGGTGTTCATTCCCAGAATAAAGGTGTAGAAGGTGAGGGCAAGATGGGAAATAAGGTTTTCTTTGTGGTTACAACTGAACAGCAATGCTATTGGAGTTAACCCTGAAAACACGCTCACATCATCCACTATTATTAGGAACTAAAACCCAGAACACAAACCCCTCCCCTTTCAGACAGAAAAGTGGAGTGTCGTTGTGACCTGTAGATTTATTCACTTAGGACTGCATATTCCTTAAAGTTATCCCCAGTATCCTTCTGTCCCTGGAATGCTCTTCCACTTCAACCATCCAAGTCAGAGATGAAACGTCCCTTCATTTAGAACGCTTCAGAGAAGGTGCTTGTGTCACTTCCCTGGTTTGACATGTTTCATCTCTCTTCTATACACTTCACATTGCTCCTGAGCAGCTGTACTCAGAACCTGTTTCCTTTTCTTCTGACGGCTAACCAGTACAATTGGTTTTCTCACGTTCCCCTGCACCAACCACCCCACCTCTTTATATCCTAGAGACAGAGGTCAAATGAGGTGGTCATCCTCCATCCCTAAGTTCCGAGTGCTCCTCCACATCCAGTCCCTCTTGCGATTCAGAAGCTGGAAAGAGGAGGCTGGTCTGTGTTGCTCTACACCCCTCAGAACCACTTCACCCCCTAGAGAGTAAGCATTTCAGAGTTTCCTGAGCTTTTGCAATAATACCTGTCCAGCTACAAAGAGAAGATGGCAATAGTAAAAGGAACCCCATAGGAACTCAAGGCAGATAAAGTAAAGCAGATGGCCATTCCTCTTGAGAGCCTGGCACTCCCTTGAGGCACAAAGGGAGCTGGGTGCCCTGATTATCTAGTAATTGCTGCCGCCACCACCCCAACAAAAATAACCCCGAACCAATGGCAGCCCTTTTCATCTGAAAGATCTCAAAGCACATAGCCACTAGGTGCTCATTAAGTCCTCTTGGATGAGGTTGACTTGATGGGTCTAGAGCATCCCCAGTCAGGGTCAGGGGGTGACTCAGAGAACCCAGGGAGCCAAATGTTACAGAGGAGGGGGCCCATCAGCTTCCTACACATGGGAAAATGAGCATCCTTGGCCCAGGACTGGATCTCCAGAGGACTGAAAAGGAGGCTAGCTCCTCCCACAGCAGTCTACAAGCAGGGTCATGTAGAATTAAGTCAACACAGAGCTCATATACCCCAAATACCAGACAGAACTGTTTACACCCCAAGAACTGGTGGGAGGCATGGGGCAGTGGGCATGAGCAATAGTAATTTTGGAATAGAAAAGCAGAAATTAGGGAAACATGGATGATGGAGAATGGCTGAGGAAACACTCCCTGAATCAAAAGGGGGCCTGCGAAGGATGGTTCTGGAAAACTCGAGTCTTAGGAGTGACACTGGACAGCAAAGCAAGGATGAGCTGGTCTTCATTTTCCTGGGTATCAAAAGAGGCAAACTCAATTTTTCTATAGAAGTAGCCTCTATACAAAGCCTAGATTCAGACTGAGAAGGGAGAGTTGCCATCCACAGAGTATAGATGAGAGGGTGATTTCTATTTACCACCCACCCTGCTGTCCTGCCACACTTTAGAGCCTCTATAATAGCACTCCAAGAGCTACATGGATCAGGTAAATGCAAATATTCCAGCCTGCCACCCCCAGTGCCACAGAGGTAACTACGTTAGAGTGAATCCAAAATCATCCTGAATGGCTCTCTGATATAGATCACAAAGCCTGCCTCTGGAAAAATGGACCACAGACTTATTCAGACAGACCATTCAGATGGGACATTAGACGTCTCAGAAAATCATATCCTTTTCTCATTCCCTTTTGCTACTATAACTACCAGAACAAAAGTATAAAGGGCCTTTGCCTGATGGCATATATGTTTTGTTTTGTTTTGTTTTGTTTTGTTTTGTTTTGTTTTGTTTGGGGGGGATTAATCCTCACCCAAGGATACGCTTATTGATTTTAGAAAGTGTGGGAGAGAGAGATCAAAACAGTGATCCGCTGCCTCTTGCTCATGCCCTAACCAGGGATAGAACCCACCACCTTTCAAAATACAGGACGACACTCCAACCACTGAGCCACACTGGCCAGGGCTAGCTTATGTTTTTTAATAGAGTCAAGCCCACGTCAGGAAATAATGGCACTTTTGGTAACAATTTAAAAATGGACAAGATTGCACACCTATCCCACTCTCTTTAGATGACCCAAAGCCAAATCACCACTGATTCTCCTGGTGGCAACTGCTAGAACTTCTGGTACAAGTCCTTCTAGAAAGCTGCCTTTGGCATGCTAACACTAATACTCCCCAAAGTAAAAGAAGACAGTCAAGTCATTCAGTGGGCCACCCTGTAGAATCAGAGGAAGATGACTTCCTGAGTATCAAACTTAGAAAACCAATGACTTAGAAAGACATTCCTTGAGGAAAGAGGTGGGGTCTGGTAATAGCTTCCCAGTTTGCCTCTAGAAACCAAGGCCCCGAAGACCCTAAAAAATGCAGAGTCCCAGAGGTGTTGTCCCACTCCTGAAGATTTCCATCTCTCCAAAACTCTGCAATCAGAAGAAATATTAGTATACTCTGTTTTTATTTAGTATGCTCCTCAAGGCCATTTCTGTATTTCTTTGGCCCTGAAAAGGACCTTCTCCCACCCTCCAAACTCAACTGTCCAAGACAGAAAAATGGAGAAAGCATCCATTTGCCCAGAATTCAGGGATTCCCACCCCCAATCTCCAAGAAGTGAGTGAGGCAGGGGAAAGACACTCATTAGCAAGTTGCAGGTGGTGTTACCAGGCTATTATTTATTATTTGTTGGCTGCCAAGGCTTCCCTGAGCCTGCAAAGACAGAGCAACTGCCTCAGGGGCTGCAAAGTCTGAGACAGACAAACAACACACAATCCAGGCATGAAATCCACCCCACTGAGGAGCTGGGGGCAACCTCGGGGAAAGGAGCCACCCTCCTCTCTGGGAGTCCTCTGGTTCCTCAAAGTCTTGGGAAAAGTACAAACGTTCAGGGCAATCCTACATCAGAAAGGAGACTCTCCAAATGAATGAGAGGGGCTGCAAAGAAAGAAGCCCAGACACAGGTTGAGGCAAGAGGTCTTAGAATGGTGTGAGAGGTAGGAGGAAATGAGATCAGGGTTACAGGCTGGAACAGCAGGCAGAGGAGGCGGGCTGGGGGGAGAGGCGTTGCTGAATGGATGGGGGAAGCCAAGAGATGTCATCAGCTGTTGCGTGGGGAAACACTGAGCCAGAACACAAGTTGTGGCAAGAATGAACCACCAGAGGTACCAAATGATTGGGAGTTTAACCAGGGGAAGAGGGGTTTGGTCATTGGTGATATCCTGTGCTGAGATGCTACTGCTCCATGAAAACTGGTCCATTCCCAGTATAAATCAGACTAGTTCTTGGCATGGTAAGACTTCAAGACAACATTTGTCCATTTATCCCTTTGCTGGGAGAAACCCAACTATATCAGAGAATGATGAAAGCTTTAAGTTTCACCAATGACTTCTTTTCCTAAAAAAGTAATTTGAGGGCCCACTTCCCGCTAGGAGTTCTATCCCCTGGAATCTTTGCTCTGTGCTCCTCATAGACTTCTTCGTCTGGACTCATCCTCTGTGCAGACTTCACTAAAACAAGGGAGCTTCTTTGGAGGCTTAGCATGGAAGACTGCTCCTTTCTAACCAAAGAAAGCACTTCTAACCAAGAAAAGCACTTCCTGTCGGGGAATTGCTGGTTTTTAACATGTACATGAAATGGAGAGGGAAGGAGAAACTCCCATCCAGGCACCCCTGGAAATTGATGAGGTCAGAACCATACTTGGCCCTTGTACTCAATATGGGGCAGCAGATAACAAGGCCTGGGAGGAGGACAGAAGGGACTCTATATTAAATTGGTCACGTTGTGCTTACTGTCAGGAGTCCTTTGCTAAGTTTAACCTCAGCATCTCCAGCTTTAAATGATCACTTTTCCTCTTTTGGGGAAAGGAAATAAGCAATACCCCTTCTCCTTCATACAGGCTCTCCAGAAACTGGTTGTAAAAGCCCTGAGCCAGGTGATCAAGTCCCTGGGCCCCCGCTAAACATAGCAATCCTGTATATACTTTGCTGGTCTCTTCCCAAGAATACTAGGCTGCGCCAAGTGAGGAACTCTGAAGACAAGAAACCTGCCAGAGTTTATTTATATCTCTCCTTCAAAATATGCACCCATTACTCAATATCCTTGTAGGGTTCACCCACAAAAACAACTTAATATAAGCAAACACTGTAGGACTGCTCTCTCCTGCTCTTTGTGCCCAAGCAGAGAGGCCAAATACCAGCCTCTTGCTTTAGATTCACTAAAGCTCTCTGCAACAGAATGAAAACTTTCTAAAGGTCTGATCTAAAATGGCTCTGGGAGCCAGAACATCACTCCTGTAGGGACAATTTCGAGTCACTCCATAAAGCAGGTCTGACCTCCTCTATTGCATCCCCAAACAGTAGTGAATGGAAAGTCTTGTACTCCCACCTTCCTCCAAACTGCCAACCCCCCTAAATGGCATAGGAAACAGAAAAGACTATACTGCAGGATAAATCTAAGTTCCCTCTTTCACCCCAAATTGTGGTTCTTATACTCTATAAACATAGGACATAGAAAACAATGTCACAGACAATCCGAAAACGTTTGATAAATGTTTAAGGATCCATGTGGATCTGAAATGCATTATGCAACATTTTTGTACAATGTTTATCTATGTCATTTGATTCAGCATTAGATTCTTTTTCCTTAATAACCCTGTGTAGGGGTTACAAATTCCCTGCAAATGAAATGAAAACTAAGTAATTGCCCATAACTTAATCATTCTGTTTCCTACCAAACTCTCAGTCACTAAACACAGAGAAACCCAGACCTACCATGCATCCACCAGGGGGCCAACAGCCCGCAGTCTTCCCCTGCAGCAAACACAGGGGCTGAGGGGAGTGAGGTATTATTACTAACCGCTGCAGGCGCTGAGGGCTCCGGAGGGTCTACTCTCATGTTAGTGGTGGAATCAATTCTATCCTTCAATTGGTTTTCAATTTGACTAATTTATTGGAGGAGGAGGCAATCAGGCCAGGCATTGCAGAGAACTTCCTAATAGGAATATGGGCCTATTAACCTCTAGGAGCTCTTAGATTGCTTGGCTTTAAAAGCATCAGATTTGTTCTCTTTTTCAAGCTAGATTATAGGAGAGTCTGTCCTGAGGCAACGGAATTGGCAAAATGACTCTCTTGCTTGCTCAGAGTCTTGAATCTTCTCTCCTAGGGGAAGCAGATCCAATATCAAGAAGGTGAGGCCTGCAGTGTTATTTTACAAACAAGCCCTCCCTATATCAATGCCATTTACTGTACTGGAAGCCGGTATTAAGTGAACCACTAGTGTAGTGCATCAAGGGCTTATTGAATATTGATTCCCATTTACGTGACAGCAAAATGGCCTAAGAAATCTTCTCTAGATGCCTCAGCCCCTTGATAAAGAGGGTGTTAGTTTTGTTTTATGAAGCCGGGATCCAGGCCAGTCACATCTTATAGCTCCACTTACTTTTATTTAATAAAAACAACGGATGATATGAGTGAGGAGGAGGGATGTGTGTGTCATGTTGTTTTTAAGAGGATTCGATCTGTTAGCAAAGCAAGAGGAATAGGAGTTAGACTTCAGGAAGGATCTTGCATCAGGCCATGGGCCAACAAAAGGAATAGAGAAATCCTGAAATGGGTCACCCACAGGCAGATACAGATATTTCTTTGAAGAAAAGAACCCTCCCTAGGTGAGACAGGGAAGGGATTTTGCTGGCCAGCAAATTCCATACTGGCAAACAATGGGAGAGACTTTCTGGTGGGAAGAGACTGCCTTTGGCAGCAAAAGCAGAATCAGAGTCTCTGTTCAGGGGAGCAGGGATCCAAAGGTTGCCATATGCCCTCCCAGATGCTAGTTCTCACCCGACCCAGCATTTAATTTATATGGGAATTCCTCCTATTCTCCACATTTTCCAGAAAAAGAGATTATACTAGCTTTTCCCATCCTACTCCCAGTGTCTAGCAGAGAATTCCTTAATGTTACACCTTAATTATATTCATCTGTTTCTTCAAAATGTGCCCCCTGGAAAAGAACTGACAGCTCCATCCCAGAACAACATAGGGGCAGAGGGAGCCATGGAGAACAGGGCTTAGAAAATCAATATTCGGGTCCCCACCCCCACCCCTCTCAACCTCAACTCTTAATGTTAGACACGTGACAGAACTGCTCGGCATAGAGGACCACAGAAGCCATTTCCTCTAGCCCAACTAGATGGGGTGCAGAGGCAGAGGGATGCCACGATTGGAGACATGGTAACAAGGGAGGGTGAACAGAGGAGCTGAGGAGTGACCACAAATCGGCCAGCCTGCCAAGAGCCACTGACCCCGTTTTAATATCCCAGAGGTTGGAGGCGAGAGTAGAAATCACAGGCTCCAGAAAAAACAATCTTTGAAAGAAAATTGCCTGTCGCAGCCAGAGATATATGAAAGTGCTGTTACAGTCGGAGGTGGGGGTGGGAGCGACTGTAAAACTACACCTGGTTATTGCACTGACTGGCTGACACCACGATGCTTTTGCACTCCGAACAGTTTTGTTTGAAATGAAAAATCCCTAAGGACTTGGGTAACTAAGATGGTGCGGGATGAAGTAAGCAGACAAGAAGGGGGCAGGGCTGCCCAAGCTTCAGGGTAGAGGCAGATCCATAATGGCTGGGTTTTGAGTGGGATGACTGGACTGTGAAGAGGAACAGGAGGTGGGACCAGGGACTTATCACTCAAGTCTCACAATAGCAAGGGGCAAGAAGAAAGCAGGAAAGTTCTTGCCGGGGTGGGGCGGGCGGGGTGGGGGGGGGATCTTATGCCACCTTCCACAACTCTCCAACTCTGTACTCTAACAGCCTTTGTTTGGCTTTTACTCTAGTCTGTGTTTCCTTCTTTTCTCTATTTCTCTTATCTTTCTCTGTTCCTCTCTCCCTTGTCTATCTTTGTAGCTTTCACTTTCTCTCTCCTTCTACCTGGTTTTCACTAACTGCTTCTCTGTCCCCAGGGTATCTGTCTCTCTTTCTATCCCTTCGTTTTTCTTGTAGTGGACATCTTACATCCACTTCCTTGGCCATCACACTTTTTCTCCCTGACTCTATCTACCAAAAAGTACCCAGGAAGCAGAGATAGTGAATGCAAAATAAAACTGTTAACTACCCTTTACTATGCATTTACTCAGTGTCAAGCCCTCACTTAATAAACATGCTCTTGTTTAACCCTTTCAACTAGCCTGAGAAGTAGGTCTTGTAATCCCCATTTTATAGGTTGGGAAATAAGATCAAAGATACAATACAATACTCAGTTTTCAGAGCTAGGATTCAAACCCAGGTCTGCTGGTTTTGAATATCCAGCCCTTAATAGTTAATGGGTAAGGAAAATCAGACAGAAAAAATGTCAAGAGGAAAGTAGATGCCCTAAAGAAAACTATGGAAGTAGGAACAGGCAAGTGTTCCAGACCAATCAGTGGGAGCAACTGGATATCAATTCTTAATCTCCCTGCTTTCAGATCTGATGAACTAATTACCAGCTATGTCAAGATCATCAGTCCTGTCCTAACTCAAAAATTGGTTATAAGGGGAAAGAGAACCACCAGCCCCAAGAAGAGCATTCTCCCTGCCAGTCTCAGCCTAGTCTTTCCTAAACCTCCTAAACCTCCTAAAGCAAATCTTTTCCAATTGAGCCTTCAAATCCTTTGTAGGAAAAGACTGGCTCCTTGTGGCTTGTATGACACTATCTTCACAGCCAAAGAAACCTACAAATAACACCATCAGAAGCTATGTTGGATCACAAAATTCTCAGGATGAAGAATTTTCTCTATCCCCAATACATCTCTCTCATTTTAAACTACAGTTCTCTCCACATCCTCTTCCAGTACCTGACCTTACCTTCCTGTTCACAAAATTTTCCTTAATACTCACATCTACCTCTCCTGCTAGAACTGAATCTTGATTGAAACATTCTAGTCATCCAATTCTTGTAGCTCCCATGAGTGCCTGGTGTGTGCCATGAAGCATGAGATGAGATCTCTGTTATCTCAGCGTCATTACAAATGGAATAATTGGTCATAAAAATTATGCAGCCTGTTGGAAAAGAAATAACAACACACACACTCATTACAGATTCCTGAGATAGCTTCTCCTGGCTAAAATTTCATGTTTCTCCATATCTCAGTCATTCCCAATATCTCCTCAGCTCCAAGTGCCCAAAACATTCCTCTAAAAAGAAGCCTGAGACAGCTCCAGCCTCCTCAGAGTCTTGTTCAGCTAAACCAATACAACCTGATCTAGAGATTGAGAAGTTTTTACAACTTCTCTCATAAAGAAGCTACGTGCCAATAAGTCAAAATCTTAGATACTCTGAAGTAGAAAGATGGGCTCCCCTTAAACTCTCCTCACCAGCCAGTCTATACTGACATCGGTATGAAATGGAATCAAGAGAAAGGAGGTCCTTGCCTACACGGAGCTTTCAGTCTGATGAGAAAATGAACATGTAATTTAGGACACAGAAATATTGAGCTCAATACCAGAGCAGTGGTTTTAAAGGCCCAGAACTGGTACAAAATACAAGAGTGGAATAGCCTGGTAATAGATTAAATGACCAATCCCATGCCACCCCCCAGAGAAAAAGAGAAGTGATGGGTATTATTATTTACTCTGAATGACAGAAACGCCAGAATCTCATATTCTGATAGCCTAGGTTAACCCCCCTCCTGGTCCTGATAACCAGGCCCCAGTGCATCACCCTGCTACTTCTAGTCAGGCAATAACCCTCAGTGATTACAATATAGCTATGGTAAAATTCAAAGGACACTGCTTCAAAGGGTAAATACTTTGGGAGATGACAAGAGGTCTGTACACAATGCCTGTGCTATAGAAATCACCAGTAAGAGAAGACTGATAAACACATTTTTTCACCAATAGAGCAAAATCCAAAGGCCCAGGAATCTGGAAAACATGATAAAGACTCAGAGTAATCTTTTCTCATAACTCTAGAAAGAAATCTCTCATTTGCATTATTTTCTCATTCAACAGATCACCTCTTCTTCTTAGTTTACCCCAAACTACTTTTCCCTACAGTTACTTTATAATCCCTTTATTCCAAAACAACAGCAAGTCCATTGGTTCCTGGCATCCTCTCCTGAAGACAACTAGGAAGAGTAAGGCACTAGCCCAATGAATTTCAAGCTCCTTCCTCCAGCCTGTGCTTCAGTACATCATGGTTCTTCTATATTTGGAAGTGGGAGAACAGGGGAAGATGCTACCTGCCCCCTTTGATTCCCAAAGGGAAAAGGAATAAAAAAAAGAGGGAGGCTGGATATGAGCCAAGCAGACTCAGAGACTGGCTCCTAGTTTTCCCAGCGGTGGAGTGAGAGCAAAGAGTGAGATGAGGCGATTGCTATGTGAAGAACAGGTTTGACTCCCACACCCTGTCTCCACTCTTCATGCCTTTCCTCACTCCCTCCTGGTGGGGTGAGGAAGAAGGAGAGAATTATACCAGCTCCTCAGCCATTCCCAGCTATAGACAAACCTACAAAATATGAAATCAGCATCAGCCATGGAGACAGAAACCAGAAGGCAATTTTGAGACCTGTAGTTCTGCTTCTCCCAGGACTTTGTCTGCTTGGGTGCAAGTGCTAATTCTGGGGAAACACCATCAGCTGACCTCAAATTGAATGTTATGGAATGTTGCCCCTGCTCTGCCTCACTGTGAGGCACACAGCTAAGGAAGTTCCCATGCCTTTCTCTGGAGAACACTGTCTTCTGTTCCTTCTCAGCCTTGGAGTCAGATCCCAGCTTCCTAGGCAATTCTGATAGGGACTCATAAATTCAAAAGTATAAAATTTCTTTCTTCCCTCTCCTCAAAAATATCCATAGTTTGACTCTAGTCTAGATCTGTTACTTAGATAGCTTTTATTTATGCACACCTCTCTCACTTGAATATGCATGTCAATCATCTGGAGGATCTTAAAATTCAGATTCAGTAGGTCTGAGATAAGCCTAAGATCCTGCATTTCTAACAAGCTCCTGAGCGATGCTAATGCCCCTAGAGCCCAGACCACATTGTGAGGATTGAGGATCAGAACAGAGTACTAGTACATGAACCCAAAATGGACTTCAGAGAGAGGCTCCTGCCTTGAGGTGGCCTCCAGTCTCGGAAGGAAGGAAGGCACAGAAATAAAGAGGCAAGAACAGGATAAGAGCAACCAGGCAGAATACTAGGGAGTTTGGGAAAGAGGGTCAGTTAGAAAAACTGGGCATCGCAGGACATCAGGGGGGATGTCTTAAAGCAGAAGTATGGAACAGAATAAGAAAACAAGGCCCAACTGCACTGAGGGGAGATGGGAAGGGGAGACACATCCAAAGCATCAGGTGGGAAAGGGTGACACTGGCACAAGGGCACAGGCTCAGAATTGACTCTCAGGGTGGAAATCGCGAGACAAAAAAATGATAGGAGAACAACATAAACTGATGAACAAAAATAGATCCAGAGACAGAAAAACAGCAATCAGAACATCAAACCTCTAGGAAGGTAGGGGATGGTGGGGGTAAGAGGGAGAAATCAACCAAAGGACTTATATGCATGCATATAAGCCTAATCAATGAACACAGACAACAGGGGGTGGGGGCATGAATGGGAGGTGGGGAGTAATGGGGGAATAAGGACACATATGTAATACCTAATCAATAAAGAAATTACAAAACTAATTTTAACAATGATAAAAATACCAAAAAAAAAGAGAGAGAAAAGAAATGATAGGAGCTCATTGGAGTGAGTCCATGGGGGCCAGTGGAGAAGGGTCTTGAATTCAGTCTGAGAGCCTGAGATTTAACCGAAGAAATAGAACCATTTTAGTCAGAATGTGCTGAGTCAAATCCTAGAGAAGGCATGCCAGGGCCTGGGGTCAGGGAGCTACGGGGAGTTATTGTTCAGTGGGCACAGAGTTTCCATTTCAGAAGATGAAAAAGTTCTGGAGAAGGATGGTGTCAATGATTGACAAAGATGTAATTGTATTTAATGCCCCTGAACTGCATGCCTAAAAATAGTTAAAATGGTTAATTTTATGTTACATATATTTTTCCATAATAAAAAAGTAATAGTGGAGGCAGAGGCCATAAGAAGATGGCACTGCTATCTAAATATGATTAAGATATAAGCCCACCGTAGGCAGAGGAGAAACTCAAAACTGAGCCTCCTGAAGTCAAAATAAAATCTGAACCATCCTCAACCCCACACTCCACCCCACCCCCACTTTGCTCATTTATCATAATATAGGCTGCTTATGTTCTTAAGGATCTGAAAGAAAAACAACCACATTACAAATGGGTTTCTGTTGTGCCTTTGAGCTGCACCTCTCATCTTGAGTCATTAGGAGCTGCTCTGCGGGTGCCATGCATGGATCCCCTTGCTCAGCAGCCAGCAGATGAAAGAGGCAGGCTAAGGATGGGTGAAGAAAGGTGAGCTCTTAAAATGCCCAGGCTCAGAGTCCTTGGGAACACGTAGCTGTTTTCTGGTTCCACAAGGGAATTACAGAGAAAAGGGATGAGCTGAACTGGTAGAGACTGAAAACAACCTACCAATTATCAAAACTTTTCTTGAAGAAAATAGTGGCTACCCTAAGAAGCCAGAAAAACAAAGAAACCATTCTGCCTAAAGTCAGAAATATGAAAGATACAGACTAAAAATGGCAAGAAAAAAGTATAAAGTGCATACTTGGGCTAGAGAAGGGGCTACATACACAGAATCCCAGTTGTGTATAAGCATTTCCACCAGGCACAGGCTGCGAAGAAGTAGGCTAGACCTCAAAAAGCATGAGCCTTCAGATAGATAACTGGAAAAATTCCTGAGGACTGAGAAAGAAGTTTGAGAAACCAAAAACCTTCCTTTGGCTCAGTGTGAAGACAAGTAGAGGGGAAAGAAAACCTAGGAGAACTCAGGCAGTTGCTCTGAAACCTATTACGCTGACATGTCCAATGGGGAAGCACCAGAATGGATACCCCATTACCACCTATCCATCAGGGTGAGTCCAGACAGCAAGGACTCAAATGATCTGGGAAGAGACTGGCTTCCCATCCCGGAAAGTTCTCTGCCCCTGAGCAGCGTCTGCCCCCACTCTCTGCCTCCACCCTCTGAAAGTAATGGGGTGAATCCAGCAGCTGCTCTTAAGTCATTAACAGGAGCAAAGCTTGATAATATTTTCTGACTCAGAACAGCCTAGTCAAACTCTTAATTTCTCTTTGGAAATCCATCATCTGGGATCAAGCGTCACTACCGCTCTCCCATGTAATTCTTGGACTCCTCCTGGATCATCATAGCAATTCTCCTCCAACGGTAACGCAAAGGAGGTGCATTGTGATGGGGGTTGGGGGTTCTCCTATTATGCGTGTTCTCATGCCTAGATGGTTAAGGACTCCTATCTGAAGTCTGTCCTCAATCCATGTCACCACAGTAAAAGGCATTTGTTTCCTTCAAGAAAAGTTTGTGGTTTTTTAAGGGACATGAATCTCATTGGCTACAAAGATCAAAGAATTGCCATCTATAAAAAATGAGTAAATAAAAAAGAATAAATGTTGATGCACTTCACAACTATTTAAAATTATCTTTTAAGTTGTTCTATTTGTAGGAGAAAAGAGCTCTCCTCCATTCCCACTGAGAATTTAAAAGAGAGTCATTATGTAACATAGGGGGCTGGTACACGAAATTGGTGCACTGGGGGTGGGTGGTCCCTCAACCCAACCTGACCCCTCTCACATACTGGGAGCCCTCAGGGGATGTCCAACTGATGGCTCACCCCCAGCCTGCCCAAGGCCTTGGGCACCCAGCCATCGACCTGCTCAGCTCAGCCCTGGCTGCCTGCGACCACCTGGCCCCAGGGGCTGGGCACTCCCTGCCACTGCCACCACCACCGCTGCTGCCGTCGCTTCCCCTCACAGCACCCAGGGGCTGGGCACTCACCTCCACTGCCCTTTCATCTCCATCCCTGGGCCCGGCACTCACGCCACTTGGTTCCGCACCCGCTCCTGATTGGCTGGTAGCATAGCCAATCAGGAGCGAAGGTACAGTCAAATTTGCATGTTTCTCTTTTATTTTATGTAACATTTGCAATGTTTTAGAGAACTTTACACCCATTATTTCAACCAATCTTCACAAACATCCCAGAAGATGGGGAATGTAGCCATTATAATTACAATGACCTTACGTGCAGGAGTACTAAGATTGGCATTGAGAAGGACTTACCCTCTGAAAAAAATTATGAAATAATGGACCACACTACTAAGGGATGTGAATCAATCCAACTTGTCACAGCTAAAGGAGGACTTTTGAAGAAGAAGGCCAAGGGACTTCACTTGTCACATTATATCAAAGTTGCTCAAGTACTTTGTGATTCTTCAAATGGCTCAGAGCATGTGTGCCCTCAGAACCAACCAGAGGGCATGGCATCCTAGGGACTCAATAAATATCTAGTAAAAGAAGAGGGAGGGAGAAAAGGAGAAGGATGTAGGCATGGCTGAGGGACATTGTGCAGGAGATGAGCAGAGACTGAGAAGAAATGGAGGAAGGGAACACAGGGAAAGGCATAGGAACTATGATATACAGGAGAAGGTGGGACAGACAAGAAAATAGGGCTACCAGAACACCAGTGGAACCAGAGTGGGGTCAGGTTCACAGGGAAAAAAGTGGGGAAGTTTCTATGCAAGAGGCATTTCCATGTAGTCCCCACAGTTGGTGCCTCCTATTGGAGGAGGTACCTTCCCAAAGGTACCCATAAGTCAGGAACTATATTAGGTGCTAAGGATAAGATGGCTAAGAAGTACTGAGGAGAGCACAGACAAGCAGGAGATGCATAGTTTTTCAGCAAACATTCCAAAACAAATTGAGAATACAGGAGCCAGCTTGGCAGCTGCCTTACTCTAAAGTCACTAGACAAGTCAGGCAGGTGGAAGGAATTTAAGGAGCACATAGAAGCTACTGTGCCTAAGACATGATCTCATTATACTGGGCACCTGGACACCCAGGAACCCATCTCAAACCACAGTTGATTACAAAGGAGGTATGACTGGGGCAAAAGTCAGAGTACTCTAGGATAGGAAGCAAGTTTGAATCCTCTAGGGGACAGGTGTCTTTTGATAAGTCACTTAAGCTCTGTGTCCCTCACAAGATAAGTAAATAGAATTATACAGCCAGGATTTTTACAAGATCCAAGCCCTACACATTTGGCACTTGAATATAATAGAAGCAACAGCTTCTTCACTGGCCTTTCCTCCCCACTCACCATCATCAGCCTCTTCTCCCCTGATTCAATTCCCTTTGCCCAATACCAGCCAGGCTGCGTTGAGGCTCCTTGAAGAGCAGGAGAGACTCTGTGGGTGGAAAATAGGTTCTTATGTTTCAAGGGAAATTTCAGAAAGGATCATTGGACTTCGGGTACCCACACTTAGTCCCTGATTTCAGAGGAGAGGTCTATTTGTCTATACTCCGATTAGTAAGTCATTGCTTGAAAGTACTTCCTGAAACCCCAGACCACCCCTCGGGTAAAAAGGGACTCTGGCTTCTGTTGTTTGTTTCTATCCACAGACTTCTTAAACGTACCTACAGATGTCAGAGGAGATTATTAACCTTGGGATTAGAGACTCTACCCCTGCCAAAGATTCCTAACTTCACCACCTGCCCCATTCTACCCAGATCTGGATTCTTTTGAAGAGATGAAGAGGCAGCAGTTCTTCCTGACAGCTTATCCTGTCCTGCTGCAGAAATCAGGAGAATAAAAATGATGATTCTGGCCATCACCATGGAAACCAGCAGTCTCTATGGCTCCCCCTCGCACACATTCTCCCATCAACTCTTGTTTTCCCACTTCTAAGTCATATCAGCTCATAGGATTTCTCTTTGCGGCCAATACACTAATTCATTTGGAACAAAGAACAGAAAAATAGCTGGGGGTCGGGGGGTTGATCACTGGCTTTCTAACCACTCACCTCAGCTGAGGTCCCTCCCAGAGTATCACCCTTCTTCTTCCCTCACACAGACTCCTCCTGACACCTACCATCCAGTTTCCAATCCCTCTGATGAATCCCCTTTCCCTGTTCTCATAGAGTCACCCCATCCAGAACTCCTGTTCTGTTGGTCCCCAAATACAGATCCTTCAGCTTCATCAGCCCCCAGTTCAGACCTGATCACCCTCAGGCTGCCATCGTCTGAGTGCCTTTACCCCTATCTAGGCCCATCATGCTTCATACTACCCCTATGCATACCACTATTTTCACAGTCCAAGAGCTTCTCATTCCCAGCCAATTACCCTCCGTTCTTAATGTTCTCCAGCACAGGGACGTCATCACCTATCCTGCACCCAGAATCTCAAACATTCTGTAATTTTAAAAGGGGGGTCTTTACAAAATATCAATATTTCTCAATATCCAATCCCCTTTTCCCCTCAGTTTTAATTTAAGCTCCAAATCAGTTGTTTGAATCTCTGAGCTCCTTACAAGAAGAGGAAGAGAAGGGAAATCTATTCAATACTCCCTTCTAACTTGGCCCTACTCTGGTCCAGTCCCAGTCTCCACTGGGGGCTGTGAGACTTCATTAACCTTTCCAGATTACTCTGAGATTCTCAAGAAAGGCTCCCAAGACTATTCTGAGTGAGGAGGAATTTTATCGGAGTCTTTTACAGCTTTGTTTGTTCTTCAATTTCTCCAGCTCAGGCTCTTTATCTGAGTCTGTTTAGTCATAAAACAACCTCAAAACAATGAGCTGAAACCAACTACATAGAGCCACCTTGATGCCTGTCCCACACCTGGGCCAATGACTGGGAAGGGGCACCTGGATCCCCACAGTCACCCCACCCCCACCCCACCCACCCTGAAGCACCCATCCCCACGCATGGTATCCCACTTCCCCCTCCCATCTGGGAAAATGGAAGCAGAAGATGACTCAGGGGGTCAGGGAGGATCAAGGCTTATTTAGAGCTTTGAGATCTCTGGATGAAAGGTAAAAAGGGTGGGGAGTTGTGAAAAAGTCAGGTGAAGCATCTGGGGCTCAGGAGCAATCACTGTCCACCCCACCCACCCACTTCCCAGACTGCAGCTCTTAGTCTTTCATAAAGGGGTGCAAAACAGGCTTGCATTGAAGCATGGGCACTTTAAGCTAGCCTGAACAGAACTGCCCAAGTATTTGCTTATTCTTCTCCAAGGAGCTGGAAATGGAGAAGACAGACACATTTATTTAGGATAGACTCCATCTGTTTCAGCCAGATGAGCTAAAAATTTTCCATGAAGCCTGGCCTATTACTGTACAGGTCAAGATCCGGACTTCAGTGGAGAAGAGAAGACTTACAGAGGGCTGAGTATAGGATCTTTTATGTTTCCAGAGAATTATTTAATCTCATCTTCAAGAACAAGACAAGTAAACATCTGGTAACAACACCAGATAACATTAAAGGTGGCCCTTAATGTACTCTCTCTTTCCCAAAGATACCTCCAACTGTCTAGTTTTCCCTCTATTTTTGTGAAAGCAAGCATCATGAACAGAACTTTTTTTCTTAATTGCCTTATCCATTTTCACAGCTTCAATTATTATATCTATGAGGGGGTGGGGAAGGGCCTGAATCTGTTCTTCCAAACTTGACAACATTCTCTTTAGACTTCCATTTCTAATGTTGGTCCTAGTTTTTAATCTTTCAGCATCTCTCATCTAAACTTCTACACTAGCATCCTAATTGATCTCCCTGCCTCTGTTTCCTTTCTAAGTTACCCTCCCACAGTATCAAGAGTAATCACATTGGCCCTGGATGGGTAGCTCAGTCTGGAGCATCATTCCATATGCCAAAAAGTGGTGGGTTCAATTCCCAACCAGGGCACATACAAGAGGCAGCCAATTTATGTTTCTCTCTCATCTTGGTGTTTTTTTCTCTCTCCCTCCCTCTCTTTCTCTCTAAAAAAAAATCAGTAAAACTATAACATATCCTTGGGTGATGATTTTAAGAGAAAGAATGAGAATAATCACATTTAAACAGTTTTTGCATGTCATTTCATCCCCTCCACTAGAGCCTAAAGTTTTATTCATATCTCTTTCAAGGCCTCTGCATGAATTCTCTGTGCCAGATAAATGGGTCATTTATGCATTTATTCATCAAATGTGCATTTAACATCTAACTAGTATATCTTTGGCATGTTGAGAAAGCAAATGTCATCCTTGACCTTAGGAAACTCAAAGAAAGCTTAGTATCCTCAGAATATATCTTTTGTTTTCTTGCTTCCATGACTCTGTGTCATTCCATGTAGAATGTTCTCCTCTCTGTCTTGTCTTAAAATTTCTCTTAAAATCCTACCATTTCCATAAAGCTTTCCCTAACCACCCCATCACAATTTTCCCTCTTTCCTCAGAATACCAATCGCACTTAATTGTTTATCATTCACTCGACATTGCTTTACTGTCTTGACTCATAGCTCCCAATGCTATACTTAAATATATACTATATGTATATGAAGTATACACTACAGAGATTTTATATACATACTAGAGGCCCAGTGCATGAAAATTCATGCATTCAGAGGGTGGTCCTTCAGCCCAGCCTGTGCCCTCTGGCAGCCTGGGAGCCCTCAGGGGCTAGCCACCTGCCGGCTTAGGCCTGCTCCCCAAGGGACTGGGCCTAAGCTGGCAGTCAGATATCCCTCTGGCAGCCTGGGAGTCCTTGAGGGATGTCTGACTAATGGCTTAGGCCTTCTTCCCACTGGAAGCAGGCCTAAGCTGTTAGTCAGACAACCTTAGTGCTGCGGCAGAGGCGGGAGAGTCTGCCTCCATCACGGCTGGGCTGACCAGCCATGAGCCAGCTTCTGGCTGAGCAGCACTCCCCCTGTGTAAGCGCACTGACCACCAGGGGGCAGCTCCTGCATTGAGCGTCTGCCCCTTAATGGTTAATGCACATCATAGCAACCAGCCCTTAGGGTCAATTTGCATATTACACTTTTATTATATAGGATATATAATCTCCCCCAAATAAATTCAAGCACCTGGATACTAGGGACTGTGCTTTTCTCTTTGTCACCTAAAACATTTAGCCCAGTGACTTAACATGATTGTGTATGTAATGTGATTAGAGATGCCATACTGTCCAACTGAAGACATAAATTTCTGGAATAGAAATGCAGTGTAGTGTCATTTTAAAAAGCAATAGTTTGAAAGCCAGAAGATATGAGTTTGCTTCCCAGTTCCACCAGCTTTTAGCTGAGACCTTAAATTCTGAACTTAGTACACAGGGCTTTATGAGAATCTAACTTCATGAGAAAATATATGGAAGAGTAGACCAGTGTCTAGCAGCTAATAAGTGCTCAATAAATATTCATTTCCTTCATTTCAGTTTGGTTCTGTTAAGAAGGCAGGCCTCCTCTGGAGGCCTTCCAACTTCAGCTGTGCAGATCCAGGAGGACACAACCAGGAGGAAAGCACTAAACTACTCAATCACTGCTGGGTTTCTCTCCATATTTATTCTTGAAATCCTCAGCACTCAGACTATTTTTTGTTATTACATTTGTTATATCCCAACATTCCTTCATGGAGCCCATTCTCCTCATCAACCTCCAACCCCACGTCTCCCAGCATCTCACAGATATTGTGAAAATGCTTGGGACAGTGAAGGCTTAGGAAAGTCTAGCACCTTTCTGCTCCATGGAAATCAGTCAAAGGTCATCCATATTGGAAGGAGGGGAAGTGATTAAAAGGTTCTTTCAATTTTCCTTTAGATTCAAAGAAGGGTCTAAAAACAGACAAATAAAGAAACACAAAAGGGTAAAACCCAGGAGTCCTAGGACACTGGGTTCATCCTTTCCCACCATTGCTATCACCAGCAGCAGCAGCAGGCCTCCCCCAGCGCTGTGAGAGCTCCTCTAATGGGGGAAGCAAGGGTGGGGGAGAGGTAGAGGAGAGGAAAAGGGAGGGATGAGTCAGCAGGAGCTGAAAACAGAGGGTTTTGTTCAAGGGGGAAAAGTCAGTGATGCAAGCTCTAGGGAACAATGTACTCCCTGTATCTTCACCCTTTCCCCTCCACCTCACTCCTCTCCCCACAGCCTAGCCAGGTCACTGACCAAGTCTCTGGTTGAAAATCAAGAGAACATAAGTTTCCTAAGCCTCTGGTTTCCATCTAATCATTCCCTGCTCAACAACCTCAACTTTTACCATCATCCTGACCTTTTCTCTTCTCGGGGCCAGCGGTGGCTCACAATTATTTGTAATTTCAAATCTTATTTCTCAACTGAATCTTTAGCTTAATCTCCAGCTGCAATTCCCTTTGCTTTAAGCAAAGCAAACCTTATTCTATCCCCTTGCATCTAAACCCTCACACTGACCTCTGTTTGGCATGTCCGTTTCTCTCTTTTACCCAGATCTATTTTTCCTTTCTTTCAAGCCCTACTCAATATTTTCCTCCTCCAAGAAGGCTTCCCTAAGTAAGCCTAATCTCCATTTCCAAGCCTCTTTTATACCATGTACTCCTAGTATCTGGTACCCAGTTTATAATTGTCTGTATCTATCAGACCCTAACTTGTATAGCCTGGTGCTTCTTCTCGACCTCAATAATTTTTTGAGAGTTTTATGTTCAGAACCAGACATAAAAAGAGTTCGAGTTACAGAGTTGTAAAAAATGGAGTGGGCAGCCTGGGGAGGAAGGAGGGAGGCAGTGATGGGTGGATGATCACAAATGTGGAAAAGTGGGATGTAGAATTGATATAAGAGGCAGCAGGACATAAAGATGTAATTATTAAGCTTTTCTTCATTGTCCATCTGCACATATTCTGGGCTGGGTTATACGGGAAGAAATTACACAGATGGGCTTCCTGCATGTAACGGTCTCATAATATGTGTATTCACAGTGTTATAATAAAGGACAAATGATGCCAAAAACAAAAAAGAAAAATCAGAAGACTATAGGCTAAAATATTAAATAAGGACAGCTCACAGAAATCAGAAGTAAATGTAATTGAGAACAGAGACCAAGATGTGTGCAAAATAAGAGAGGAAGATGGGATTTGAAAAGTGGAGTCGGGGAGGGACACAGGATAAGGCTGATGCAGGGGTCTCCATGTCCAGTAAGACCAAGGAAGTCGCCAGCTCTCCTCTAATCCAAGAAGACAGCCTTCAAATGAAGGAACTTTTGGAATGCTTTGAATGTTTGGAAAAAGATGGCTTGCTAAAGTAAAAATGGAAAACAAACAATAGAAGGAGATTATAGCGGATAAACCTGGGTCACATAAGAGACATGTTCTGCTCCATTCTCGGTCCTCCGCCATTCAGCTCTCTAATCACAGGCCACTTAGTTCGCTGGAACAGAGCTCTATTTCCAGCAGGACTGGCCTGCTTTGAATGAGTTTCAACCCCCAAGACCCTTTCTACTCCATACTGGAGTGCAGAACTTCAAATCCTGAAATAAATCTCCTCATCAATAGCCCAAATACCTGTGGCATAATTTACAATTTTCAAAGCAATCTCACATAACTGTTCTCATTTGAATTTCTGTTCCACTCTTTGTGCATAATACTTAAACCCTGTTCAGACACAATGCTTCAAATATGTATTTCACAGTGCCTAGAACATAGCTAGTGCTCAATAAACATCAAGGAATAAAGGATTGATTAACTGATCAAATGTTTTAATTTCAACAGAATAGAGTGAAGTTTGATATCAGAAAGAAATTTCTAACTGTGGCTGGGGGGATAGTAAGAGCCAAAACCATCAACAGTCACAGAATTTTTCCACAAATTCCTGGGCCAATATGGATCTCTAAAATGTCTTTCTCCCCTGGACAGTATAGCCAGTTGGTTGGGTGTTGTCCTATGCACCAAAAGATTACTGGTTCTTTTCTTGGGTTCAATCCCTGGTAGGGGCATGCAAAAGGCAGCCAATTGATGTTGTGACCTAACATCAATGTTTCCCTCTCTCCTTCTCATTTTAAAAAACTATTCTTTTAAAAAATGTTATTTTTGCCCTAGCTGGTTTGGCTCAGTGGACAGAGCATTGGCCTGCGGACTGAAGGATCCCAGGTTTGATTCCAGTCAAGGGCACGTGCCTGGGGTGTGGGCTGGATTCACAGTGCGGGGCGTGTAGGAGGCAGCCAATCAATGATTCTCTCTCATCATTGATGTTTCTCTCTCTCTCTCTCTCTCTCTCTCTCTCTCTCTCTCTCTCTCTCTCTCTCCCTTTCTCTGAAATCAATAAAAATATCTTAAAAATAAATAATAAACATGTCATTTCCTCTAACCTGAGCTTCTAAGAAAGAAAGAAAAAAGTGATACTTGATATATCCTTACTATGTACCAGTAGTGGGTACTTATGCCTACATTATTTCATTTATGTAAACTATATCCCAGTTTCCAGAAAGATTGCTTACACTTATTTTCTTTAATATCCTGCAGAGAGGGTAACTTCACACATTCCAGATAGGGCCTTCCTATTTTTGTTTTTAAGGTTCTTCTTTTGACTAAGGGTATTACTTTATGGTGCAATTTACATTGTTTTATTCCTCACCCGAGGATATGTTTCTATTGATCTTTAGAGAGAGGGAGAGATAGAGAGACAATGATGTGAGAGAGAAACATTGATCAGTTGCCTCCTGTACATGCCCTGACTGGGACTCAAACCCACAGCTTTTTGGTATACAGGATGACATTCCAATCAACTGAACCATCTGGTCAGGGTTTTATGGTACAATTTAAACTCATTTCTATTCAAAGCTTCTCTCTTATAATCCTTATTTTATCTCTCTCTCCCTTATCCCAGCACCCTTACATACACCTCGCATATACTTTGTTTTTTTCTCCTCTGGCTCCCTTGCACCATTTTTTCATCTCAAAGGCAAACAATCCTCCCTAAACAAGTAAAAGGTATATGGAAAAAAGGAAGAAGAAGATAGTGGGCTAAGGTGGAAGCCTTGAGCCCAGAGAGACTAATGAGGGTGGGAGGAGAGAGCCACCCGCCCTCTGTCAAGGTGGCTTTGCCTGCAGTTTTTATTATGCATCGATTTTCTTATCCATCTTCTTTAGAGCCTCTTAGATCTTCAGGCTGCGGCTGTTTCTCCAAATTGTCATTCACTCCAAGCTCTCTAGCTCCTTGCAGCAGCTAAGGGAGGGAGTGGGGGGAAGAGGGAGTAAAGGGAGAAGGCAGCCAAGAGAGGTGAATGAGGGTTGCTAAGTAACCGTTGCCAAGGAGCCAGTCCAAGGAGCATCCCAAGTTGCCTGCTTATTCCAACCGACCCCCTCTTCTGCAGCCTCCTCTCACTGAAGTTCTCTCAGGTCTATAAAGCAGCTTGATTCTGTCACCTTCACCAGCTGCAGAGCTGCTTCCTCAGCTCTTCATGTGGAGGGCTGCAGACCCCAGTGACTAAGAATCTCAAATTCCTAGACGGGAGCTGGCCATCATCTGTCTTTCAGATGGCACAGTTAAAAACAAATTACTAAAACATTGTAAGTTAACTAGAGGCCCAGTGCACAAAATTCATGCAGGGGGGTCTCCCTCAACCCAGCTTGCACCCTCTCGCAATCCAGGACTGGTGACTCCTAACCACTAGCCTGCCTGCCTGCCTTCATCACCCCTAACGACTCTGCTTGCCTGCCTGCTTGATCACCTCTAACCACTCTGCCTGCCTGCCTTATCACCCTTAATCACTAACGACTCTGCTCACCTGCCTGCCTGATCACCCCAAACCACCAATGCCTTGGCTCCCGCCACCATGGCTTCATCCAGAATGATTTCTGGAAGGTTGTTCAGTTGTCCAGTCTAATTAGCATATTACACTTTTATTATTATAGATTAACAAAAAGAAAGATCCTGTCTGCATAGGTAGGTTATTTGTACTAATCTGAGTTCAGAGGGTGGACATAGGAACCTTTTCATCTAAAGATCCAAAAAAAAACCAGTTGTACAATAAGGCACAGTGATGGGTAAGAGCCAGGCTGTATAGTCAGAAAGACGTAATTCCTTGAGCAAGGAACTTCACATCTTTAAGCTTCAGTTTCTTATCTGTAAAAATGAAAATAATGTCACCTATTCCACAGAATTCTTGTAGAATTGAAGTATGTGCAGTCTCAACATAAGTGCTCAATAAATGGTTGCTACCATTATCATCATTATCCCTATTCTACTCAGAATTAGGCAAATTGACAAATCAAAACTAGAAACTGCCCAAGCAAAAAAAGCCCATGTTTTTGTGGCCACTCATCTTCAAATGTGAGCTAATTATCAATGAAGTGAAGCCAAAAGGCTGAGGCTATTGTTCTAAGGAAAAACAGGGGCCAAAGAAGGTAACCTCCAGTGAAGCTGAGATAGAGCTAGAGTCCAGGCTCTAACCTTGGTCCATACTTTCTTCTTAAGGATCACCAATTACATTGTAAACCCACAAAACAAAGTCTAATTAAGACATTGAGAAGAAACAATGACTAAAGGAATATTGCTCCATAGGACCCAGGAGTCCCCTTTGCACTGATCTTTCAATCCAACCACCTTTTATTTAAATCTCTGTCACCTGCACTTCGGCCTTATCTATTAGAGAGGATTGGCCAGGAGGCAACTTCCCCTTGTGCCATGTCAATGTCTATCAAGATCTTCCTGATGTCTGACCACCATGCTTCTTGCTGAACCCGAAGCCCACTCCCTCACAGATGCTATCTCTAAAACTTTATATTACCATCTCCTCAAAGTTGCAATTAATTATAGATGAAGAAAGTTGAGAGGAGAAAAAGAAATGGAATGAGAAAGAAAGAAGGTAAGAAGAACTGAACAAGCAGTGGATTGAAAGGAGTTAAGAGGACAGGAAGTAGGGAGGAGAGAGGTTGCAGAAGGAAAGTAAAAAAAAAAAAAAAACTGAAGAACCAAGAGTAGAGTGAATAAAATGAATAGAACTTTCTCCCCAACCCACTAAGTGGAATAGAAAGCAATAGGCCTGGTAAGGAGAGAAAAGAGGAATAGGAGATAGGAATAAGAAGATAGGCAGACAGTTTTTCTAGAAGGGACTTGGGATTTCAAGATGTTCCCCTAACTGAGATGAGTTATAGGGGTATCTGCCCAAAGAAGCCTTAACAAGATAAACATGATCAGGGAATTTATTAACAATCAGTTTAGTTTGGTTTGTTGTTGTTGTTTGTTTGTTTTTATTTTTTGTTTTTGTTGGAAAGTGGTTAAAAGAGGATAAAGTATGAAAGCAAAGCAGTTAATAGAGACCATGATTTTGACTGAAGCCTCCCCTTCTTCCTCATCCCCTAACCCAGTGGTTGGCAAACTCATTAGTCAACAGAGTCAAATATCAACAGTATAACGATTGAAATTTCTTTTGAGAGCCAAATTTTTTAACTTAAACTTCTTCTAACACCACTTCTTCAAAATAGACTCGCCCAGGCCATGGTATTTTGTGGAAGAGCCACACTCAGAGGGCCAAAGAGCTGCATGTGGCTCGCGAGCCGTAGTTTGCCGACCACTGCCCTAATCCAATGAAACCAGAGAGGTTAACTGGACCCTCTTTCTTCCTCTCTCTCCCCTCCTCTCCACCTCCTTCTACCATGTTTTAATCAAAACTTCTTGGGATAATCTGCCCATATTCATCCACATTAATGTCAATCTTGGCACCAGAATCTGCCCTGGCCTGCCCTGAGCTACATGCCCTAACCTGTCTGCCTTCCAAGGGAACCAATACTGCTGCTGCCCACTAAGGAACAGACTCTAGAAAGGATCTCCAGCTAAGAACTAGAATATTAGTACATCTCAGAGATTATTAACTCTGTCCTCAATGTAAATCTGGACTCCATGAGTTCAGGAATCTCATTATACTATCTCCATGTTTTTCTCGCCTTACTCTTCCTTTTCTTCTTCCAAGCAGTGTTATTTCTGCTCCACCTCATCTACCCTGCACCCATAGCATAAAGTCCCTTACCAGACCTAAAACTAATTATAGGTTATCTCAGGTTCTGGCCCTAGTGCAGACAGAATATATGTGACTACTGCATACTTCCTGCTTCAGACACAGCGAGTGACCCAGCTTGGATAAGAACTTGGCTGTTTAGCCTTAAGGGACCACTACTCTAAAGTGCCCCTCTGTCTCTGATGATCAGATGTCTGTCTTGTGTATGCGTATGCCCTTAGCAACTAAAATAAATTATAGTTCTTCATCTTCCAACAAGTATCTCTTCAAAACAAACCAATATGAGTCCTCTCAGTACATTTCTGAACTATGCAGAAGAGTGTTAGGGTTCATCTAGAAGTAGGGGGCACAGTCTTTATCTTTGTGCAGGATACCAGCTGCAGAGAAGCTAGTCCCAATGGGATGGGAGAAGACTGAAAAACTTATGTTAACCTAAATAAGACCTTTTTCAACAGTCGGGGTGCCCCTTAGCATCCATGCCCAAGATTTTTGTGAGAAGGGGAACCATTAGTTTTGAGGTAACAACTGAAATGTGTCACCCCCAGGGATCAGAAAATGGTTAGTTGATATAAAATCCCCAGGTACCAGTCTTAAATTGTTCTTACTCCCTCCCAAGCCTTTTTAAAAATATATTTTTATTGATTTCAGAGAGGAAGGGAGAGAGATAGAGAGAAACATCAATATGACAGAGAATCATGGATTGGCTGCCTCCTGCACGTGCCTCCCGGGGGGAGATCTAGTCTGCAGCTTAGGCATGTGCCCTTGGCCAGAATGGAACCTGGGATCCTTCAGAAGGCAGGCTGATGCTCTATCCACTGAGCCAAACCGGCCAGAGCCCTCCCAAGGCTTTCATAATGTAACCAGTTCTCTACAAGAGCAGAAACTAATGTTACCATCTTTGCCCAGAGGAGAGCAAGGAAGTGGTCAGAGGGAAACCTTGAAGCTGTTCGGACATCGGAAGACTGCATGCTCCTCACAGCCTGGTTTTCTTCAACCTTGGAGCAGGGATCAAGGACTGACCCCAGGGGTCTTTAAAGTCACACAGAGCTCATTTTCCCCCTCCCACAAAGCTCAAAGGCTCTGATCAATTCCCCCCAAAAATAGAGCTCAGAATCCACTGAGACTGAGGTGGGATGTAAATGGGAGTCTCTGCGACAGCAATTTGCCTCTCCCTTTATCTACCTCTGTCTCCATCTCTTCCCCAGCTTCTCACATCCTGGGGCATTATTTCAGAGGCCTCTACCTTGATCTGCCTCCAACTCTCTAGCAAGATCAAAGCTCTTAACACCTGTTTTCTTGCCGACTCCTAGGCTAGAGAAGAGGGGGCAGGGTCCATCCTGAGGCAAGAGGAGGGCCCTGACTTCCCCTCTTCCCAAGGTAGAAGAGAGGTTGGATAGATTGGACCAAGGAAATAACTAAATCTAAGATTGGGCTGCCAAAAACGCCCCCTGGTGGAAAGACTGTTATTCTGTTATTTATTTTATTATTATTATTCAGGTTACAAATTTAATTAACTCAGAATAATAAAAGGGCATATATATATATATATATATATATATATATATATATATTACAGTGACCAGAAAGATCTTTCCTAACCTCCCTATCTAAGGAAAACTCCCTGTTATTCTTTATTACAAGACCCTGTTTGTTTTCTTCAGGGTTTATCACAATCTGTAATGATTTGAGCATTTGTTTTCTTGTTTATTGTTTATTTTCCACTAGCAATAAAAAGCTCTACATTTGAATGAGACAAAGAATTAATGATGAGTAAATAATTATCTGGGAATAAATCTACTTGTGAGATAAAAATTTTCTAATAATGTGATCTATGCCTGAAAGAATCGTGTTTAGACTTTTATTAACAATCATATTCTTAATCAATATACATAATGCCCTTATGTCTACATATCTACCGAAGACCTCTTTCTCTACAATGGTATACTACTTATTAAAGTTTTTTAACAAATTTTAGCTTTGTGTTAAGTATTGTGGAGATAATATAAAAATATATACAGTCTCTCCACTCCAGAAGCTTGTAGTTGAATAAGGGAGAAAGAGAAGATACATGATAACTACACCTGAAGACAGTATCAGTAAAACAGCCCATAATGAGACTGACATGGTCAAAGGAATATAAGAGTTCAAAGGAAATAAATTACTTCTGGCTGGGGCTATCCAGGAAGGCTCAGGCAGAAAGTAGCATTTAAGCTAGACCATGACGATTGTGTAGGATTTCAAGTAGTCAGAAATTGGGAGGAGGGAATTCTAAAGAAAAGACATAGCTTATTGGGAGGATTTCTGGACTTTGGGCATCATTTGATGTTGAACTTCTATTCATCATTAGAGAATGAAATTTAAGAACCAGTGGAATTCAGGATTAAACTGAAGAAGCTCAAGGATTCGAATAAGGAAGACAGGGACCAGGACCTGGGTCCCAGTTCAGATTCAATTTATCTCCACTTCTCTTATATCTGGTTTTACATAAGGAATATAAGGTTCAAATAGGACAGGATGCTCATTACGCCTCCACTTATATGTTTCTCATCTCCTCTCTCTCCCCACTGAGTTATTTATTAACAGTGAAGTAATTTCGTCATTTAAATACATTTTTATTTATTTTAGAGAGAGACAAACATCTGTCAGAATCAAACCAGTGACTTCACAACCCTTCAGTTCAGGGGATGATGCTCAACCAACTGAGCCACACCAGTCAGGGATTAGGGCAACAATGAAGGAATTTCTTTTTTTTAATTTTTTAAAATATATTTGTATTTATTTCAGAGAGGAAAGGAGAGGGGGAGAGATAGAAACATCAATGATGAGAGAGAATAATTGATCGGCTGCCTCCTACATGCCTCCTACTGGGAATCAAGCCCAGAACCCAGGCATGTGTCCTGACTGAAATCAAACCATGACTTCCTGGTTCATAGGTCAACACTCAGTCATTGAACCACACCAGCTGGGCACAATTTCTTTTTTTAATATGTTTTTATTAATTTTTAGAAAGGGAGAGGGAATAGAAATAGAAACATCGATCTGCTGCCTTGCTCCCTACTAGGACTCGAGCCTGCAATCCAGGCATGTGCCCTAACTGGGAATCGAACCTTGAACCAGTAGCTTCTTGGTTCATGGGTCCATGCTCAACCACTGAACCACACCAGACAGGCAGGCTTGAAGCAACTTCTTAATCTCGTTACTAAGAAGAGCACAAAGCACAGAAAGCATATGCTAATTAAGTTAGGTAATTTGAATACCTGGAAAAAAGGGGGAAAACCCTCCTCCTTTCTTCTCCATAGCCAATTTTCCTTGACCTTCCAACACCATATGTCAATAAATATATTTCCTCCTTCCCTGGACAAGAGATGCTATTAAATGTCAAATATAAAGTAAAGTTTGTCATAAAAATCCCTCATAAAAATATCTCCCTACTATCAACATTGGAAGATGGAGAAGGGAGTTCCTATGCTGTGCTTGCCTCTTAATAATGTCCAGGTCATCTCACCTCCCGCTTCTAGGAGCATCTCAGGCAACCTTTTCTTAGTTTCCTAAAGAAGTAATCAGAGACACTAATTCCTCAACACCACCCTTGCTTCTGTGAAAGTTTTATGAAATCAGTTTCATAAATAACCAGTTTTGTACCATCTCAACTCCACATTTCTTAATCAACATAATCTTTAATTCTCCTCCTTCTGCAATGGCTAAAGAATAGCATGCCACTTAGAAGCAACAAAGTAAATGAAATACCTTCCATCAAGGGGTTCTAGGAGAATGGAGGTAGTTACATGGGCGGTGTACATACAAGGGCGACTGTGTATTAGGCTAGAAAGTAAAAGACAGGAGGGTTTTGCCTTGCGGCTGCTGTTTCTCTTTCTCTGCAAACCTCTGCTGATTATAGCAGATTTATAGGGGCCCCAAAGCAGCCCAGCATCTTAGCCATAAACTTCCCAGAAAGAAAACTCATTGAGGTTCCCTTGAGAGGTGATGAAAAATAAATATCAGGGTTTGGTACAAACACATCAACCAGGGCCAGGGGTGGAAGGCAGCCAGTTCCCTATAGCTAGTTTAACTCCTTCAGGAGTTGTGTACACATATACACCATACCCCAAAAATCTAACAAATATACTCATGTCTATAGATTACTAAGATAAGCATTCCCCACTCTTTGGTGCATATTTCCAGTCAAATGCAAACATATATGTCCATATAGTATGCATACACACAGGTTTTTCAATAAGTTGCTTTATGACTATAATATAACCAGCCTCTCCCCCTTCCCAAGCTCCTGACAGTAGGGTGGAGCACAGTGAAGGTGAATGAGGGAATGTCTGAGTGTAAGCTAGCATGTGTCACTAAGTGTGTCTCTGACTACATTCCAAAAAACAAATAGAAATTGTTTTTTCATTGCTCACTATTTGGATTTTATCCACTGTCTTTCAATGACCTCTAAATAGGCCATCAGGTTTCAATGATCATCTATCCCTTACTGAGCTGCTACTCTGTGCTCAAGGGATGGCAGCATGAGCATTACTTAAACTTGGTACAAACCCTAGCTTCACAACTTACTTTGCACAAATTACTTAACCTCCCTGAGCCTTAGTTTCAACTTCTGTAGAATAGTATAACAATACTCACCTCATAAGACTGTTGTATTCAATTAGATGATTATGTAAAGTGCTTTATGACAAAGTATAGGGCATAGTACTAAAAAATGGTAGCTATTATTATCATTTTTTAGGCATTGGAGATATAAAGAAGTAATAAAATAAAGAGATGTTCTGTTCCCTTGGGAGTTTTTAAAAATCTTGTTGATGAGACAAGATAAGCACACGGAGCGTGAAAAGACATGGAAATCTAAAACTCATGTTTGAGCCCTAAAATGTAACTTATTCTCCTAAATCCAAGCCCTGTTTAGCAATGATTTCAGTGCTCTAATGAAATTGTAGTTTTGCCGAAACCGGTTTGGCTCAGTGGATAGAGCGTCGGTCTGCAGACTGAAGGGTCCCAGGTTCGGTTCTGGTCAAGGGCATGTACGTTGGCTGCAGGCACATCCCCAGTAGGGGGTGTGCAGGAGGCAGCTGATTAATGCTTCTGACTTTTCTATCCCTCTCCCTTCCTCTCTGTAAAAATCAATAAAATATTTTTTTTAAAAAGAAATTGTAGGGTTTTTTTTTTCTCATTCTATCATTCATCATCCCCATGCCTGACCATATTACATATACCACACATCCACTCCAACTTTTATTGAAATAGCTGACTTGGGAACAGAAAAGATTTTGAGAGTTCATTTTGTGCATTTTCCTATTTCAGGGCAAGGCCTTCTCCAAACTAAACTCATACACCCTTGTGCATGATCAGAGAGTCTATCTTCTTCCATCTCCCTCAGTCATCCCTCTAACCTCAGAAAATTCTTCCTTATATTTAATTTCAATCTCCTTTTCACCTCTCTCTGTCATTCATTCTTATTGGGGATGAAGTACACAAACCCTTACAACTTAAGAAAAGATCTCTAATGCCCACCTGGTAACTTTTCCATTGCCAATCACCCCAGGTCTCTGAAATTCTATGTCTCATATCATTTATTTTCACTAGCCCATTAAAAATAATCAAAATATTCTTTAAAAAGTATTAATTTGGTCCCTGCTAGGGTAGAACCTCTTATCCAGACATCTAGTCTCTCTTTAAAGGCTTTGAAAGATGAAAATATCCTAATTCCCATTACAGATGGTTGAGAACTCATTTCAATTCTTCCAGACCCCATAGCCTCCTCAATTAGTACCATCAAATTGTTACTCATTTGATTAAGGGGCAGTACAACCCTGAGGCAGAGGCATGACTAATATGACCTCCCCAGTCCCTTTCAGTCCATCCATTTGAAATTAGGGGAAGCAAAATTGGCACCAGTCTCAACCCACGCAATGCTTGCTCCAGGGGATACCCTTAGGACCAGGCTGACTCCAGCGTGGGCACAGCAGGCAGTGTGCCAAACCTTATGATAGTGACTGGTGTGGGAAGCCTACAGACAGGGAGGTGAGCCCAGGCCCACACTTCTTCCTCTTCCCCAAATTCAATTTCCCCGGCCTATGCCCTGCTCTGGACTTGTGTTCCCAAGTCCAAAGTTCTCAGACCCTTTCACAGTGCTCATCCAAGGCCAGACAGCTATCATAGATCATCTGAGACCAATGCTTCTCCAACTTGAAAAAGCATACAAATAACTTGGGAGCTTGTTAATGTAGATTCTGCTCAATAGGTCTAAGTCGGGACCTAAGATTCTGCATTTCTAACAGCTATCAGGTGACATGCATGCTACTGTCCATGGACCATACTTTGAAAAGCAAAGATCTAGATGACTGTAGCAGGTTTCTACAAAAGTCTCCCAGGAAGAGTCCATCTATCCATCTCTATCTGTCTACCTCTTCTTCAAATGAGAATCATATCTGATATGTTTCTGATTCAGAAATCTCCCCCCAATGGTACAATACACAATACAAACCTGGCTACACTTCAAGTGTGAAAAAAACATCCGTCACAAGAGTCCCATTCTTTCATAACTCTAAAGGTCCATATAGCCTAGAATTACTACCCCATTTCTTTTCCAACTTGCCTATCCCTCTTTTATTCCCCAAATTGCTCCATAGGCATCCTCCTCCAGGAAATGCCTCTTGACCAACATCTCTTTCTCAATTTTTGCTCATACCTACCCCTTCCAAAGTAATGGTGTCTCAATCCTTGTCTAGTCACTAATTCCTCCTATTTCCAGTCCCAGTCTTCCTCCCCATTTCGGTTGTAAGTTATCCCTCCCCAAAGAATCTTAGATGCTCTCACAAGGTTTTTGAACCATTCTCTCAAAAAAGCATCTAAAGAACTTGGTAACTATATAGGTAATCTGGCCTCTAGCAGCCTTCCCTGGTGTGACCTACTCCCTGTTGGGAATATCAGGAAGCCCAGAGTGAGTGAGAGAGTAGCTTCCCATTCCTCCCTCCCAGGGCAGGTCCCACACATAAATACAACAGAAAAACACCAGCCCTTCTATGCCAAAGCATAAAAACTGACAGCTTCAAGAAAGATGCCTGTTCTGCCCACGCTGGAGCCAGTCTAGTCTTCAGATATTCGCTGGAGTCAGGTAGAGTGGGATGGATCTTCTATCAATTTCACTACTTCCTGCCCCTCCCAAATTCCATAGGAATAGATGGTGAGGGACCAAGGGAGGTTGTTTCAGGCATTCTCCTGCCTCAGGGTTGTATTATCCCGTGTTGTTCTCTGAATGAACAACACTATTCTTACTGTGAGATCTAGAGGGAGGAGAGAACCTAATCCTTGCCATGAACAAGATTCCACTATAAAGGAATAGAGAAGATTGTCACCATGACTCAGGAGTAGCCAAACAAAGGCTAAATTAGAAGCAACGGGGTACCGTTCCAGATACTGGAAAGATGGAAGAAATGCTGTTGGTCAGAGAAGTCTCCTAGAAGATAGTTTTAAAGGATTAGGGCAGTGCTAGCCTGAAAGTAAGGAGAACCTTCTGTACAAAAAAAAATGTATAAGGACCAAGTCAACAAAACAGGTATTTATTAAATGCTCATTATGTGCCTGGCACCAAGCTGGATACTGCGGGGTATTGAACAAGATACACTCCTTATCTATGTCCTACAAGCCAGGGAACAATATTAAGAAAATAAAGATGCAGGTAACTATGGTATTTTAGTTTTTTATTTCAGCTTCATTGAGGTATAATTGACATGTAAAATTTAAGATATATAAAGTGTACATCATGAGGATTTGATATACGTATGCACTGTGAAAGGATTCCCTGTGATTTCCCCATTCTGAAAGGAGTAACTATGTTAACCTTTTCATATAGATGTTTTATTAACTGAAGTGAAGTGCTAGAAGGGAGCCTTTGTTTCCCTCCGTTCATTTTTGTACATACAGGGGCTTCAGTTGTAGCTTTGGTTTTCAAAGTGTGGTCCTGGGACCAGCCTCACCTGGGAGTTTGTTAGAAATACAAATTCTGTGCCCTAACTGGTTTGGCTCAGTGGATAGAGCATTGGCCTGCCAACTGAAGGGTCCCAGGTTCTATTCCAGTCAAGGGCATGTACCTTGGTTGTGGGCATGTCCCCAGGAGAAGGTATTGCAGGAGGCAACTGATCAATGTTTCTCTCTCATCCATGTTTCTGGCTCTCTATCCCTTTCCCTTCCACTCTGTAAAAAATGAATAAAATATATTTTTAAAAAATACAAATTCTGGGCCCCACCCAGACTTACTGAATTTCAAACACTGTGACCAACAATCTGTTTGAACAAGCCCTCCAGGTGATACTGATACGCAATGCAATTTAAGAACCTCTGAGCAGAGTAATGTTCCTAAGCCTCTCTCCACCACTGTTTCTCTCACTGTGAACTCTTGATTAGTGAGTTGAATAAACAGCACTAAGTATGCCCATGTTTTTTGGTTGGTTTTCTTTTTTTTCCCCAGAGCTAGCCTGCCCACAGTACACACGCATTTCAAACTGCTCATACCTGAGAAAATCTGCTAAAAGCAGGCTCCATCCTGTAGTGAGTTGGGCAGTGTTCAGCACTACCGGGGATGAGGAGTAATTCAAGTGTTGCAATACTAGCAAAGGGATGAGGCTGCAGATAAAGCTGACAGTTTAACCATCTGTCTCTGTGTCTTAATTATCAATTGATTCCAAACACAGGAGGAGAAAATGAGATGTTATTTCTTGTACCCCTAAAACTCCAACAATGGGTTATAGTGAAAAGTGGGCAGGATGCGGGCTCAGTTTGCTTGCAGTAGGGAGACTTAGTTGAGAGAATAAGAGAACAGAAGACCCAGAGGAAATCCTAGAGTTTGTTTTTAACTAAATGGAACTTTAAAAAATGATCAGTTCTCACCTCTCAGATAAAAAAGCATTTAAGGAACAGAGCAGCTTGCCCTAAGGTCACATTGCTTGTTAGTGGTGAAAACACGGCTAGAACCCAGGACACTTAACTCTCAGGTATGCACTTTCTGAGCAGGTGGACCAAAGCAGACAATAGTAGAGAAACTTGAAAATCCAAGAATACAGATGTTGCCAATAGAAGAACCAACCTGAGGGACTTTTAGCATGGATAGTAGGTTCAAAGCCAAAGGGCTTTATGCTCGTAGGAAAGCTCTGGCTCCATTCACTGGTGCATGTTGGCCCTTCACATAGCAGAGGCTCAAGCTATACCGCCTGCTCAGTGTGCTCTGAGCACTGCCTCATTTCCTGTGCTTTTCCTGGTGTTATTCTCTCTGCCTAGACTCTCTCTGCCCTCCATGTGTGGTGAAATCATATCTGTCCTCGAAGAAAGGCAACTCAAATGCCATTCCTCTATGAAGTCTTCTCTGATTTCACTAATCAGCCTTCGCAAAGGTGCCAGCCAAAAGTGATCATCCTCCACTCTGAATTCCCAAGACACTTTATTTGTATATTACTTGTGGCACCACTTCGTACCGTGTGTTGCAGGTAGGCTGTCTTAGAATATAAGCTCCTTAAGGGAAGAGGCCATATTTCATCTTCTATGGGCTCTCCCTCCACAATGCCTACGATGTGGTGCACAGTAAATACTTGCCAAGCCCATTAGTCAATCAATCAATCAAAGCTCAGAAGTTACATGTCACCTGTTGCAGCCCAATATCACAGACACTGACACCAAAGGACATTATAAAAAAATTAACCCTGCATCCCCCCAGAAAAAGTACCAAATACCTTCCAACATTCTGCTTTTTTACGCACCACATGACATAATCCCATTTGGGTTTGTCTAACTCATGTAGCTTCATGTACTAATTAAGCTGTAAGACACAACAGGGCATGAATTTATTGTGCAATAATTCACACGCGGGATGTTTGCACAGTGCTTGGGCGTGAGTTATGACACATTAATTCACGGCCTAGAGGGCCTCATTGCAATTACAGGACCATTTTTTAAATATAATCTGGATTTAAAATACTAATATTGGTCCCTCAGTCTTAAAATCTTTCTTTAGCCCCAAAATGCATCTAGATGTCTCTTTGACCCACTTTCTTCTCATTCTGCATTTATCCATTTAGCTGTACTGATGGCAAAGAATGTACAGTCCAATCCTTCACTTGACTCACCTAAGATCATGGTGGCTCTGTGAAAAGAGAGGAAGAGGTAGAAAGGGGCAAGAACTTCATCACTACCAGAAAGAACAAGAGATAAACTGGCTGTTGGGTAAGGGAACACTGGAGAAATGGCTGCAGCAAACAACTAAGGATCCATTACTAAGAAGGGAGAAGAGCCAGAAAGGACTTTTTATGAATTCTGACATTCAGTAAACTTCACCCAAAGCAGTAAGGTAAGATTCACTACAGTTTTTATGTCCAGAGTTAGAAGAGTGTGATGGGTAAGTAGAAAAGAAATAAGTCACCTGGCTCAGGAGCTCACAACCGAAACAATTCCCTCTGTCTCCTATCTCCCCAGGCTTCTGGGAGAGAGGGTGAGCTCATTTCTGCAGACAACTCTCCTCTCCTTGCTGGCCACACCATGCTCTATAAACATCTTGCCCCATATGTGATGTCAGCCACCAGCCACCTAGAGAATCTGCCCTGCTCTGTGAGCTTGTATTAAAACACTCACTTATAACTCCCTATTAATTTTTCACGAGGAGTTATTTTTAACTCACTCAAACCATTGTCTGAATATGCCAAATATATTTTCTTAATGAACGAGCCCTGCATGTGGTTCCTCCTTCCCTCTACTCCCCTGCTGCTATTCAAATGTCCCCTCCTCAGGGGGAGCAAGCAGCCTTCCGGTGAACAATTCACAGCGAAGCCCCAGAAATGAGTAGTGGCAAACACAGGAAACAAGTCATGTGGCCCCCACTCTCCTCCCCACTCAGGCTTTCAGAGAATTTCAGGAAATGTTGTCAGAGGTTTTTAAAAACAGAAAGATCAAGCCAAAATTGAAAAGTCTTCTCCATAGATTATCGGAAGGAACCCTTGGGTTCTGAGGTTGTCCTTCCCTCCACTAGTCCATGTAGACGCCCTTATCTGCCACTCATCAGTTCCAATGTTATGATTTACTCAGGAGCAAGCAAGGCAGATAAGGAGAGTCAATGCTTAACTCATGGAACCTTTCTGCACTGTAAATATGATTGAGTTGTCCCACTCCCTCAGCAGGCGTAAAATCTTTCAATGGTTTCCTACTCCCCTTGGGATAAAACCTAAACTTCTTAGCACTGGGCATCCTTTCTTCATAGTCTGACAAATGCATATTCCTCTAGTCTCATTCTTTCCCTAGTTCATACTCCAGCCACTATATTCTAGACTCACTTCATTTCCTTTGCCTTTAAAGCCCTCTTGACCCCCTTCACTTAGCACAATTGATTGCTAACTCCTACTTCTCTTTCAATTCCCAGCTCAGACATTGATTCCCCAGGATGCCTTCCCTGACTCTTAGGCTGCCCTTCCTATGTACTCTCATAACACCTGTGCTCACCTCATTGCCATTAACATAATGCACCAAAATTCCAGCTCAGCATCTGTCTCCCCCACTAGCCTATGAGTTAGGTGCTCAATAAATATTTGTTGAACAAATGTACAGAGAAGAGAAACTTGAAAGGGCATATAATCCAGCATTCCTATCTGCTTGACTTTGAGGTACCTACTTTGTAGCCGGGCAACCTTTATAAATCTGACTCAGGTAAATATATAAGTGGTATTACATTCTTGTAGAAGGCAATCAAAATGAAAAGTGTGAAGGGGAAAGCAACTGTGATAAAACCTTGACCACAGATAATTCATGGCACATGAGGTGATAAAGAACTGTTTGCCTTTGAGGATACTTGTTTTAAAAATATGAGACTGCCTTGGGTGACAAGGCAACCAACCACTCACATCTAGTTAGACAATCCTTACTTTTATGAAGGTATCATACTCAGCCCTATAATCTAGGTAGGACATCCCCTAGACAAGAGGTTCTCACCTGAGGGGCAGGGGAACAGAAAGAGGCATAATGAAGACACCTTGGGAACATTTGCACACTTCATATCCTCACACACTGGAGATTCTTTTCCAACTAGCCCCTTCCTTCCTATCACTGCACTGAATCATCCCAGGCTGCAAGGAATTGTGCTGAACTTAAAAGGGAAGAGATTATAAAGCTTCCTTCACCGGAAGGCTGCACAGTCTAGTAGTTAAGAGTAAAGGTTCTGCAGGTATATTGCTTAGGTTCAAATCTCATCTCAACCTCATAGCTGGGTGACTATGGGCAATTATTTTAACCTCTCTGTATTTTCATTTCCACAACTGTCAAGTGGGAGTAAAAGTAAATATCTCATAGAGTTGTTGTAAGAATTAAGTGAAATAATACTTGTAAAGCACTTAACTCAGTAGCTAGCAAATAATGTGTATTTAATGTAATCTACCTAATATTTAATATTAAAACCTGATCCAAAGTCCCCAAACTTTAGAGAAACTTGACTGTCTGGCAGCAGGTGTAACCTGAGGACGGCTTTCTCTCTGAGGTGCTTTCAGCAATTACCAAGGGACACTGAGACCTAGGGGCCTCATAGAGTAGGGCTGACGGGAAGCCAAGGCTGTTTGCTCAGCCCTGAGACTCTGCCCCATCCAAGCTGAGCACAGTAGCTTTTGCAATTTTGCAAGACTTGTCTCATAAGGCTGTCTCCAGCACAGAAGTTCTCCCAGCATAGACACAGCTGATCCTCACAGCCAATTGGCTTGGAGGTCAATTCCTCCCAGTGATACCAACAACAATCAAGACTTAATTACAACAAGGCTGTACAAACAGTCCACAAAGGAGTGGACCAAGAGTCTCCACCTCAGGTAACTGGGGAGACTGAGCCACTGGGCCAAATAGGACCCCTAGCATACAAAGCTACTCTACCAACTCACAGAAGCAGTGAAAATGTGGAGCAAAGAAACAGATCACAAGCGAAAGCAGTGGAGGAAAACGAATGACTAGATATAGAATTCAAAACCACAGTTATAAAGTTTCTCAAGAATTTCCTAGAAAAGGCCTATAAATTTAGCAAGACCCTCGAGGATATGAGCAAGATCTTTGAGGATATGAAAAAGGACCAACTAGAAATTAAACATACACTGACTGAAATAAAAAATATTATACAGAGACCCAACAGCAGACTAGAGGAATGCAAAAATCAAGTCAAAGATTTGAAATACGGAGAAGCAAAAAACACTCAATCTGAAAAGCAAAAAGAAAATAGAATCCAAAAATGTGAAGATAGTGTAAGAAGCCTCTGGAACAACTTCAAGTGTACCAACATCTGAATTATGGGGGTGCCAGAAAAAGAGGGAGAGCAAGATGCTGAAAACCTATTTGAAGAAATAATGACTGAAAACTTCCCCTACCTGGTGAAAGAAATAGACTTACAAGTCCGGGAAGCCCATAGAACCTCAAACAAAAGGAATCCAAAGAGAACCACACCAAGACACATCATAATTAAAATGCCAAGAGCAAAAGACAAAGAGAGGATATTAAAAGCAGCAAGAGAAAAACAGTTAATTACCTACAAAGGAGCACCCATACGACTGTCAACTGATTTCTCAACAGAAACGATGCAGGCCAAATGGGAGTGACAAGAAATATTCAAAGTGATGAATAGCAAGAACCTACAACCAAGATTACTCTACCCAGCAAAGCTATCATTCAGAATTGAAGGTCAGATAAAGAGCTTCACAGATAAGAAAAAACTAAAGGAGTTCATCAACACCAAACCAGTATTATATGAAATGCTGAAAGGTGTTCTTTAATAAGAGGAAGAAGAAGAAAAAGGTAAAGATAAAAATTATAAACAAGTGAATCTAAAAAATCAAGTGAATTAAAAATCTGATGAACAGAATAAACTGGTGAATATAATAGAATCAGGGGCATAGAAAGGGAGTGGACTGACAATTCTCAGGGGACAGGGGTGTGTGGGGTGTGGGAAGAGACTGGACAAAAATCGTACACCTATGGATGAGGACATTGGGGGGAGGGTAAGGGCAGAGGGTGAGGTAGGAACTGGGTGGAGGGGAACTATGGGGGGAAAAAAGAGGAACAATTGTAATAATCTGAACAATGAAGATTAATTAATTTTTTTAAAGTCCCCAAACTTTGAAAATCAACCAGTCTTTACAAACATCTAGCCACAAAATCATCTACTGAAACTCAAGTCTGTTAGCTAGCATTTGTGAGAAATTGAAAACAGTTTTAGTCCATATAATTTGCATCAATGCATTGACTCTAATTAGACACTCTCATACATGCTAGTACTTAACACTAAGTTTACTGAGTTAGACCAGGAATTGTAAAATGCAAAGCTCAAATATAATTAATAATTAATAATAATAATAAATAGCTGGCATATATTGAACATTTACTATGTGTACCATGTTAAACATTTTAGCTGTATGTCCTCATAATAATCCTAAGGGACAAATCTTATTATTATCTCTATTTTACATACTGAAACTGAAGTTTAGATGAGTTAAGAAACCTGTAGGTAGGATTATCCAGGTAAAGGGGACAATAAGTATGTGATAAAGCCAGGAAATGGACTAAAACTCAAGATGAACTACTCTGCCATACTGCCCCCCTTCCTTATGGCTGTGCTGGGACTGTACACAGCTTAATTCAACATCCCAGTTCCTAAAATGGGTAGAGATTGAGAGGGAGGCCACAGTTCTCCTTCAGTGGTTCCTTGAACCTCAGAAATTATATCTTCTGTACAATCAGCCCCGAAGAGAGGAAATAATTAGAAAAAGAATATAGCATAAATATTAATAATTGCATATTTGGCTATGGGTGCCTCATCTTAATTCTGGAAGTGGCAGTATTAGGTACTAATGTGGTAAGAGCAAAAGAACATTATGTCAAAAATTCTGAATTTGAGCCTGGCTCTTCCACTTGACTATATAAACTTGGATAATTTGCTTAATCTCTCTAAACCTCAGTTTACTTATTCATAAAATGGGAATAATAATACTTTCCTGCCGAGACCGGTTTGGCTCAGTGGATAGAGCGTCGGACTGCGGACTGAAGGGTCCCGGGTTCGATTCCGGCAAGGGCAAGTACCTTGGCTGTGGGCACATCCCCAGTAGGGGGCGTGCAAGAGGCAGCTGACCGATGTCTCTCTCTCATCGATGTTTCTGACTTTCTATCCCTCTCCCTTCTGCTCTGTAAAAAATCAATAAAATATATTTTAAAATAATAATAATAATAATACTTTCCTTACTGGATCAATGAGTGAATCAAATGAGAAGATACAAACTATCACACACTGCTGGTGAGACTGTAACTGGGGACACCATTCTGAAGCACAGTCTTAGTGGAATTAAAATACAAATATTGGTCCCCCAGTTGAGTAGGTCCTTCCCCTCCCTGTGTTTCTCTCCATCTCTGAGCTCATTCCAAAATAAAAGTTCTATCTTAAGTAAGCAAAACACATACTAGTACACCCACAACACATACTAGTACACCCTCCAACCCAGCAATCTCACTGCTAGGTATACACCCCCAGGAATCCTCTCTCGAGTCCATAAGGAGTCCCATATGAGGTCATTCATCACAGTACTATTTGTGATAGTAAAAAGTTGGAGACTACCCAAGCATCTATTACCAGACAATTATTTAAGTAAAATGTGCTATATGTTCACAACAGTCAGTAATGATGAAGCAGATTTACAGGTAGCAGCATGGGTGGATTTCCTCTCTTCGGGGCTGACTGAAACAATGTTAAATGGGAAAAGCAATAGCAGGATGAAGTGAATAAGGCAGTGCCATTTATGTAGATTTTTAAAAACAGCCCCAGTCCTGATCAGTGTGACTCAGTTGGCTGAACAGCATCCCATGCACTGAAAGATTCCCAGTCAGGGCACATACTCAGGCTTCAGGTTCAATCCCAGGTCAGGGTGCATACTCAGAGACAATCAGCACATCAATGTTTCTCTCTCTTTCCCTCCCCCTCAAATCAATAAAAACATATTTTTTAAACAGCCAAAAAACATTCTATATTAATTAAGGATACACATATATCTGTTAAAAATGTCACAGCATTCTTCTGCTCAAAACCTTCCACTGATTTCCCTTTTCATGCAGAATATAAGCCAAAGTCTGTATGTATGTCAATGGCCTACAAAGTCCTACAGTCTTTGCCACTGACCCACCTATCTCTCAGCCTTCTGTTTCTCTCTTCTCATTTTTCTCTCACCTCTAACATACCAGGCAAAATCCACCCTCAGAGCTTTGTACTTACTGTTTCCTTTACCTGGGTAATCCCACCCCAGGTATTCATATGGTTGCTCCCTTATCCTTATAGGTTGCATTTGGTGAAATAGCACTTTTTTAGTAAGGCCTTCCTTAATCACCTCACATAAAACTGCAATTCTATCCTATCCACCCACAACACACTTTATCCCCCTGTCTTGCCGTTTTTTTATTTATAGCACTTATCACCACTTAAGTTACTGAGTGGTGATAAGTCCTCTCAACTGCGCTAAATCATTTTACTTATTTGTTCTTGATTTGTCTCACTGAACTAAAATGTTAGCTCCACAAAGGTAGAAGTTTTTTATTGTTTTGCTCCCAGCTGTATTCCCAGCACCTACAACTGTGCCTGACACAGACAGCACTGAATAGTTGTTGAATGGATAAACATATCTAAGTAAGCATATAGAGCATGGATTGGGGGAGCATTTATTATGTACACTAAAACAGGTACCTCTAGGAAGGAGGAGAAATAAAACTAGAGATAAGGGATGGAAGGGGAATATAACAAAGACTTAAAACTGGATAATTAAATAATCACATTTTATGGCTCAAATAAAAGCAAGTAGAACAAACAAATAAGCAATCAAACAGAAGAAAAAGCAAATACATGATTGGGAACCCTGAGAGAGCCTTCTACAATTCAGCCTAGCGATTAGAGGAACATCTTCTTTAAATGCAATATGCAGAAACACCCTTTCCCTATGCAATAATCTGTAATTATTCCAATAGCTTATATTCATTCCAGACTCTGGACCCAGCTATCAGAGTCCCTCCCTAATTCTACCTCCCTCTACCCTCACATTCATCACCACATTCCTAACTCTACTCATCAGACCATGACTTACCCCTTCATGCAATGAGCCTCTGGCCTGTGTGAGTGACTTGCCCTGCCAGGGAGGCCCTCCTCACTCTTTTCTGTCTGGTCTTGACTCTCTGGCTCTTCTCAACCCTATTCTACACCCTCCCCCCCACTGTTAGGAAGCCTTTCCTAAGCCATCCTGACTGATTCCCCATCTTCAACCTTCCCCCATCCCAACAGCACATACAACACTGATTTTCCCCTTCTGTCTGGTGATGTCCTGGGTGTGTCCCTTAAATTCCTTTAAAAGCAGGGCCAGGATCCATGTACTTCCTCCTTCTGGAGTCCATACTCCCCACCCCCCAACCCTCACTACCCAGGAAAAGGATCTGCTCATCATCGTACTAAGCAATCAAAAAAGGCATTTAGAACAGAGAAAATGAATATATATATATATATATATATATATATATATATATATATATATATTGACTACTACAGCTTAAAATTCCTAGTAGTAGGAAGTATTTTTTTTGGAAAGAGAGAAAGGGCCAGACAGATGTGGGAAAAGGAGACAAACATGCACAATCACCCATTTCAAGAGCATTTCCTAAGGACATTTCCTAATGAGAGCCCTGGATCTGTGAATCTCCAGTTTAATTAGGAAATAGTCTCTCCCAAAGGAGGTGCTTGGTGCAGGGGAGGAGCTTAAAGAAATGCCAACAGAGGCCAAGCCAGCTTCTATGAATTCCATAATGCCCCTGGCTCCCCCTTCCTCTCCCTCCTTCCTCCCTGTGTCTCTCTCCATCTCTGAGCTCATTCCAAACTCCAAAACAAAAGTTCCATCCCAAGTAGCCAAGAAGAACTCCTGTCAAATCCAACGATCCACCCACTAAATTGCTGGCTGTCTTGATTTCCCAGCCAACCCCACCTACTCTCCTTCATCCTAGAAGTCATTATGCTCATTCCTCTGCCTCTAAGAAGGGTACTGCCCTCACTCTGGACCTTTCCTTTTGTAAACACTTTTCCAAGGAAAAAAGTTCCACTGATTCCCTTGGTCGGGTGTTACCAATCCTGCCAATCAGGAAGTCTGGCCTCCTGCCTCTAGCTGAGTAGCTTCAAATACAGTTTCAATGAGAGGGGCTTTGCTAAAAGTTTGGTAAAGACCTGAGAGAGGAAAGCAAATGAGGCTGTTAAATGATTATTTTCAGTTCTCAAAGTTTCAGAGGACTTTAAATGCAACCTCCCCAAAGATTCTACCAATCCCTTTTTATGCAAGCACAACTCCCCTGCTGATCCCAAATTATGTAAATTCTCTCATCCTCCTTAAAATTTCCAGAGAATGAAAAACTCTAGAGTCAATCAAACCAATGCTCCTAAACAAACAGGGATAGAAATAGCTGAGCTTCCCCAGAGTTTCCAAAGTCTTAACTCAAGCCCCCTTGCAGCTCTGGGTAGTGAGGAATACAGAATAGATAGAGGCTTTGAGTGCAGGGTGAGAGTTTTAAACAGTAAGTGTGGTGTGTGTAGTACACCAACACTTTCAAATTGGAAACAGTTCAGAATACATAAGAAAAAGTAAATAGAGCAAAAGCCAACATGAAAACTGGGCTGAGTCATATACCCAAGGTCTAGAAGAAATGTTAACAAAGCCAAAAAAAGATGGAATTTTCTCATTTTCTCTTTCTGTATGTGCCTTCTCTAGAAGTCTGTGTCTAGTTACAGTGATTCATTCAACAAATATTTACTGGTCCCCAACTTTTCAACAGGGGATACAGCAAAGAAGAAACACAAAAATCTTGCACTGGAGTTGTGTACACTGCAGGAAGAAGCAGATGATAAGCCAATAATAAGAATATACTATGTTGTGTTGGATTGTGACCAGTACTGAGGAGAAAAGTAAGCCAAGCAGAGAATGAAAAACTCTAAAGTCAAAGGCTAAGACGTGCTGGGTGTGCGAGTTGCCATTTTGAAACAGATGGTCCAAGAAGCCTCACAGACAAGATGAAATCTCACCATTAGGAGGGAAGGGAACAAGCCATGACATAGATCTCTGAGAACAGCAAGTACAGAGACTCTGGCCAGTTTTTTAATGACATTTTTTTATTGCAGTAAAATATACATAACAAAATTCACCATTTTAGCCCATTTTTAAGCATATAGTTCTGTGGTATTAGGTACATTCACATTGCTGTGCAACCATCACTATCATCCATCTCTAAAACTTTTCATTTTCCTCTACTGAAACTTTGGTTGTTTGTTGTTGTTTTTTAATAATTCTTTATTGTTGAAAGTACTACATATGTCCCCATTTTCCCCCATTGACGCCCTCCAGCCCACCCCTGGCCCTCACCCCAATCCTTTAACACCCTATTGTCTGTGTCCATGTTATGCATATTGCATACAAGGTCTTTGGCATCAACTGAAACTTTGTACCTGTTACACAGTAACTCTCCTTTCTTCTCCTGCCCATCGCCCAACTTCTGGTAACCACCATTCTACTTTCTGTCACTCTGAATTTGACCATTCTAGGTACCTCATATAAATGAAATCATATAATATCGTCTTTTGATGACTGTTTTCACTTAGCATAATGTCTTCAAGGTTCATCATGTTGTAGCGTGTATCAGAATGTCTATCCTTTTTAAGGCTGAATTCCACTGTGTATATAGGCCACATTTTTTTAAGCCATTCATCTGTTGATTGACATATGGGCTGTTTCACCTCCTTTTTATTATAGTTCTATTGATTTCAGAGAGGAAGGGAAGGGGAGAGAGAGGTAGAAGCATCAATGATGAGAGAGAATCATTGATCAGCTGCCTCCTGCACACCCCCCACTGGGGTCAAGCCCACAACCCAGGCCTGTGCCCTGACAAGGATCCAAACCAGGGCTGCCTGGTTCATAGGTTGAGCCTCAACCACTGAGTCCATGGGCCAGGCTCACCTTTTTGCTGAAGTGAATAATGTTGCTCTGAAAACTGATGTACAAATACCTTTGTAAGATCTTGCTTTCAATTTTTTGGGACATATATTCAGAAGTTGGATTGCTGAGTCATATGGTAATTATATACTTAATATTTTGAGAAATCACTGTACCGTTTTCCACAATGGCTACACAGTTTTATAATCCCACCAACAGTGAACAGGGTTTCAGTTTCTCCACACCATCATTAACACTCATTATTTTTCTTTTTTGTTGTTGTTAATCTTCACCTGAGGATATTTTTCCATTGATTTTTTAAACTTTTTTTTTTATTATTGACTAGAGGCCCGTTGCACGAAATTCATGGGCTGGGGGGATCCCTCAGCCCGGCCTGTGCAGTCCAGGATCCCTCAGGGGATGTCCAACTGTCAGACATCCTTAGCGTTCTCACAGAGCCGCTGCACTAGCCAGCCGTGAGCACAGCTCAGGGCTTCTGGCTGAGAAGCACTCCCCTGTGGGAGCGCACTGACCACTAGGTGGCAGCCCTTGCATTGAACATCTGCCCCCTTGTGGTCAGTGTGCACCATAGCAACTGGTCATCCCGCCATTTGGTTGATTTGCATATTAGACTTTTATTATATATAATGATGATTTTAGACATGAAGGAAGAGAGAGGGACATCAATGATGAGAGAGAATCAATGATTGGCTGCCTCCTGCATACCCCACACTTGGAATTGAGCCCACAACCTGGGTCTGTGCCCCTACTGGGAATCAAACTGTGATCTCTTGGTTTATAGGTCGATGCTCAACCACTGAGCCACACCAACTGGGCCTCCATTGACTTTTAGAGAAAGTATAAAGGAAGGAGAGAGACAGAGAGAGAGAGAAACATCAATGTGAAAGAGACACACCGATTGATTGCCTCCTGCATGCAGCACCCTCTGACCAGGACCAGGGATCAAACCTGCCGCTGAGGTACATGCCCTTGACCAGCATCTAACCCAGGACTCTTCAGTCCACAGGCCAATGTTCTATCCACTGAGCCAAACTTGCTAAGGTGTTATTTTCTATTTTTCAATAACAGCCATTCTAATGAGTACCTGGCCATTTTGGGGGAATAAAAAAAAAGTCCTGTGGGGCTGGTGCAGAGTGAGTGAAAGGGAAACAGAGTCAGAGAGAAAACAGGAGGCCAGATCATTCATGTAGGGTCACTATGCGGACTTTGGCTTTTACTGTGGATATGATGGGAACCCTAAACTGATAGTTTCATATGTTGGCTACTGATCTACTGATTTTCATGCTTTTAGATAAGTATTTGGCTCACAAACTAAAGAATAGACCTCTTTCAGAGTCTGAAAGCAAAGCATGGAGACAAGTTCTATGGAGCTCTCAATAGATATCTGATATTTCTGACAACAACATGAGGACTGAACAAGCTGAGGCATTCATCCTTCCATCTGCCTCCCTTTCCAGATACCAAAGAAGAGACGCCATACACCTTCCCCTGGGAAATGAACATGATGAATTGTTTTCATAGAAGTTGTTCACGTTGGGGATTATCTTTTGTCAGGATTCAATCACTTCAAAATCAAACAAAAGTAATCATGGTACCATTCACAATCTTAGATGACCCCCTCTATTATTGTGGATAATCAAAAGCTGACATGGAGACAAAGGGCATTTTTTTGCCAGAAACTGGTGAAATTAAGGACTGCAAAGACAGGGTAAACAGACTCTTCTCAGAATAGGGGCAGGAACAGTGTGAATCGGGCACTCACAAGCCTTGCTGAATTAAATAGATGAATTCAGTCCCAAGCCCCAGATGCCTTAGAAAGGATTGTCAGAAATGTCTGAGATGATCAGAGCTGGGGAGAGAAAGGGCCCCAAAGGGAAGCCTGAAAACACATTTTTGAAAGGCAAAGAGTACCTCTCATAACCTCACTTCCCCCAGGCGACAAGGATGAAAGCTTCTACATCAAAATGAGAAGTCCAAGGAGTTATAGATTTTCTCAACAATAAATAATCTAGAGAGAATGGCCGCCCAGCCACCATTTATAAATGTTAGAAAATACACAGTGGTGTGTGGGTGTTGGGGGTGTAGATGGGAGGTTGAGAAGGAAAGAATTATGGGGTTGTCCCCTCTGGGGAAGGAAGGGCAGGAATCAGTTTTCTTTTTTTTTCTTTTTTAAAATTTAATAAATCTTTATTGTTCAGATTATTACAATGTTGCTCTTTTTTCCCTCTCATAGCTCCCCTCCCCCCGGTATCCATCCCATCCTCTGTCCTCACCAACCCCCCACTGTTCTCATCCATAGGTGTATGCTTTTTGTCCAGTCTCTTCCCGCACCCCCCACACCCCTTTCCCCCGAGAATTGTCAGTCCACTCCCTTTCTATGCCCCTGACTCTATTATATTCACCAGTTTATTCTGTTCATCAGATTTTTAATTCACTTGATTTTTTAGATTCACTTGTTGATAGATGTGTATTTGTTATTCATACTTTTCATCTTTACCTTTTTCTTCTTCCTCTTCTTAAAGAACACCTTTCAGCATTTCATATAATACTGGTTTGGTGTTAATGAACTCCTTTAGCTTTTTCTTATCTGCGAAGCACTTTATCTGACCTTTAAATCTGAATGATAGCTTTGCTGGATAGAGTAATCTTGGTTGTAGGTTCTTGTTATTCATCACTTTGAATATTTCTTGCCCCTCCCATCTGGCCAGCATAGATTCTGTTGAGAAATCAGCTGACAATCTTATGGGTGCTCCCTTGTAGGTAACTGTTTTTTTTCTTGCTGCTTTTAATATTCTCTCTTTGTCTTTTGCTCTTGGCATTTTAATTATGATGTGTCTTGGTGTGGTCCTCTTTGGATTCCTTTTGTTTGAGGTTCTACGGGCTTCCCGGACTTGTAAGTCTATTTCTTTCACCAGGTGTGGGAAGTTTTCAGTCACTATTTCTTCAAATAGGTTTTCAGTATCTTACTTTCTCTCTTTTTCTGGCACCCCCATAATTTGGATGTTGGTATGCTTGAGGTTGTCCCAGAGGCTCTTTACACTATCTTCAATTTTTTGGATTCTTTTTGTTTCTTGCTTTTCAGGCTGAGTGATTTTTGCTTCTTTGTTTTTCAAATCTTTGACTTGATTCTTGCGGTCCTCTAGTCTGTTGTTTGGTCTCTGTATAATATATTTTATTTCTGTCAGTGTACTCTTAGTTTCTAGTTGGTCCTTTTTCATATCCTCCATAGTCTTGCTCATATCCTTGAGGGACTCACTCATATCCTCGAGGGTCTCGCTCATATCCTCAAGGGTCTCGTTAAATTTATCAGCCTTTTCTAGGAGCCTCTTGAAAAACCTTATAACCATGGTTTTGAACTCTATGTCCAGTCGTTTTTTTTCCTCCATTTCTTTCACATGTAATTTGTTACCTTGTCTTCACATTTTGGCTGCTTTCCTGAGTTTGCCTAGTAGCTTTGTGTGGTAGGTGTCCTCTAGGGGACAATGGCTCAGCCTTCCCAGTTACCTGAGGTGGATACTCTTGGTGCACCCCTTTATGGGCTGCACAGACTTGTTGTAGTTAAGCCTAGATTGTTGCTGATGTCACTGGGAAGGGTTGACCTCTAGGCCAATTGGCTGTGAGGATCAGCTGTGTTTACTCTGTAAGCACCTCTGTGCTCAGCCTGGATGGGGCTGAGCCTGCAGCCTTGGTTTCCCATCAGCTCTCCCCTAAACAGCTCCCGGGTCTCCGAGTCTCTGTGCCCCCGGGGCAATGGCTGCATGCACCTCTGAGAGAAAGCTACCCAGAACTCTGCCCGCTGCCAGACAGTCTAGTTCCTCCCCAAATGAGTCTGGACACCCAAAGACTCACCCAGAACAGAAAAACAACGCAGTCCAGCATTGTTTTTTTTTCCTCCCTAACATAGAGCCAGCCACGAGTCTTCTCCAAAAGTTTGCGCACCTTTGCAGCGCCCAAGCTTCAGCGTGCTTCCTCCTTACAGTCCAGTTTCACCCGTATTAGTCTGGATTCCCTGAGACTCGCCTGGAACTGGGACTCAGTGCAGTGGGACGCCTTTGTCTCCCTCCCAGTTCAAGAAAACCAGCCAGGTTTGCAGCTGCCAGCCCTTTCCTTTTGCCCGCAGCTCTGAACCTCTGACTCTGGGCATATCTGCAAGTCTGTCCTCCGCAGCTCCCCCGAGTCTCAGTGTCCTTTTATTTTTCTTTCTATTTGTGGAATGTCCACTCAGCCAGCCCTCTGCTGGTTCTGAATGATGTTTGTTTTGTCCTTTAGTTGTAGTTTTGAATTTGTTGTACAGGGCAGCAATATGGGTGTTTACCTATGCTGCCATCTTGGTTCCTCTCCAGAAATCAGTTTTCACTATGGCAATTTTAGGATTCAAACGGGGGTGACGGGGGGAAGTATGGTAAAATCTTGAACCCTAAATTATGAATATCTCTCAGCAAGAAGACAGGCCATGGATTCCCAGGCTCCGTGTGCTACTTTTTCTTTCCATCTAAGGACCATCTTATTTGTCCTCTTAACACAGTATGATCAGCACCACCCCACCAGGGTAAATGAACTCCACACCTTGCCTCATATCACATTTCCCTTCTCTAAAATCTCTAAACATTTACAATAAAATTAGATTAGATTAGGGTATAGGAGACGGCTGTTCTTCCCTCTCTCCTCAAGTAGAAACGTAATGGACCTAAGTGGCAGTGAAAGTTTTAGGTCATTCATTCAGTCATTCAATAAATACTAAGCACATTAAAATGCCAGCCATTGTGTTTGGTGCTACCAACACAATAGGGAAGAAAAGACATGTCCCCTGTCTACATGGCATTTGCTGTTTCTAAGAATGTTCTTATATAATATTCCTGAATATATGATGAAAACAATCCATCTATAAGACAACTCTACAGAAAGTTTACTTTCTATAAAACAACTGATTTGAACACTTTAAAATTGTCAATGTCAGAATGACAGGCTGAGGAACTATCAGATTAAAGGAGGAAAAAAGAGACATAACAATGAAATGCTATGTGTAACCGTGGATTGGACCTCAATCAGGGAGAAATATTTTACTATAAAAAATATTATTGGAGCCCTGGCTGGGGTTGCTCAGTGATTAGGGAGTTGGCCTGAGCGCCACCAAAGGGTCATGAGTTCAATTCCAGGTTAAGGGCAGGTACCTGGGTTAAGTTTCGCTCCCCAGCCCTGTTCAAGGTGCATGCAGGAGGCTACCAATTGATCTCTCTCACACATCGAGGTTTCTCTCTCCCTCTCTCCTCCTTCCTTCCTCCCTTCCACTTTCTCTAAAAGATATCAATGGAAAAAATATCCTTGGGTGAGGATATTTAAATATGGACTGTATCATAGATAGACAAATAGATAGATAGATAGATAGATAGATAGATAGATGCATACATACAAATATGAGAAAGAGAAAGCATGCAATGCAAATGTGGCAAAATATTAACAATTGGTCAAACCTGCTGAAAGATAGGTGGGGTTAATTATACTATTCTTACAACTTTTCTATAGGTTTGATATTTTTCAAACTAAAAACTTGGGAGGAAAACAAGAATGTCCCAATAGTATAAGTAGGGTTCTCCTATCTGAATGACGTTTATAAACAAGTTCCCCATCACTTTTCATTGAAACAAAATCCCACCCCGAATTATCTAGCCCCAAATCAGGAATAGAGGAATGGGTGGGAAGACAGAACTCCTTTGTCTTTGATTTACAACCCAAATTGTCAGCAAGTAAAAATGCCTGGAAAGAAACTACAACGTTGACTCTTGTTAGTCTGGTTATAAATAAAATACATACTGTTATTGTCATTTTGTGGGACTAACACAAATTAATAAATCAGGGCCCTAGGCTGGAACTCTAAGAGGCATTGGGAAAGACGTGCAGAGGCTGCAGGCAGAGAACGGTATCTGACAAATAGGGGTACCAGGTCTATGTGCAAGAATTAGGAATACCTCAAGAGAGGGGTGAAAGAGAATCAGAATTTGTTGAGCTGCAAGTAATGCACATGTTATTTCATTTAACCTCCATAACAACCCAATGAAATAAGTATTATAATTCCACTTTACAGATTGAAGGGTTAAATAACTTTCCCCAGATCATATAGCCAGTAAAAAGAAGAGTTGAAATTTGAACTTGGTTCCTTGTGACTTCAAAGCCCATGTTCTTTCTACCCTGATTCCACAAAGAGCAAAGATTCTAGGACATGGTTATTAAAGGAGAATTTGAGCCAGTTCTTATCCTAAGCTCAGGTCACCTTTTGTCAATGTCTTCTCTTTCCTCCCACACAGACATTGATGGACCAGGGCTGAAAGAAACGGGATCATTAAATATGAAAGCTCCATCTTAACCATGTCCTGCAAAAATCCCAATTCAACCTAGGACCAAAATGTCTCTGGATCATCCTTTTAGACATCAAGAAAGGAGTTCCCAAAGCATCTCTGTAACCATTCCAATAGTTCCCAGGAATGATTTTACATCTAATTAGAATTCCTACTCCCACAACTTTAACCCATCTCCCTTTGCTAGATTTTTAGTGGAAATATAGCTTAATAGATCTCTAGATGTCAAATATGTCACCCTTCTAAGATTTCTTTCATCATACTGTTCTTTCATCATTCTATTCCAAATCTTTTCTATTCACTACCTCATTCTTGAGAAGAAAAGAAAATCTTCAGAACAAGTTAGCAAGTATTGGAGAAGGAAATGAAAGCTTGAGTCTTGTTGGCCAAATGATGGTGGGAGGAGCAGGCTTTTTTAATTAAGTATATTTTTATTTATTTCAGAAAGGAAGAGAGAGAGAGGAAAAAAAACATCAATGATGAGAGAATCATTGATTGGCTGCCTCCTGCAAACCTCCCACTGGGGATCGAGTCCACAATCTAGGCATGTTCACTGACCAGAATCAAAACAAACTGTGACCTCTTGGTTCATAGGTCGACACTCAATCACTGAACCACTCTGGCCAGGCAAAACTTTTTTTTAATCCTCACCTAAGTATATATTGTTTTGTTTTTAATTGGTTTTTAGAAAGCGAAGAAGGGATAGGGAAAAGGAGAGAGAGAGAGAGAGAGAGAGAGAGAGAGAGAGAGAGAGAGAGAGAGAGAGAGAGAGAGAGAGAGAAGACACCAATGTGAGACAAATATCGATGGGCTGCCTCCCATACACACCCTGACTGGGGATCGAACTTGCAACCTAGGTATGTGCTCTGACTGAAAATTGAACTCACAGGGATAAGGAAAAAGAAAAAAGAAAAAGAAAATTGAACTCACAATCTAAGGAAGAGAGTTTTTTTTAATATATTTTTATTGGTTTCAGAGAGGAAGGAAGAGGGAGAGAAAGATGAATTGAGAGAGGATCATTAATCAGCTGCTGCCTCCTGCACACCCTACATAGGTGGTCAAGCCCACAACCCAGGGATGTACCCTGATGGGGAATCAAGCCATGACCTGGTTTTTGGTCAACACTCAACCACTGAGCCACACCAGCTGGGCAGGGAGAGGACATTTTTGAAGATGAGAGTCCAATGGCAGAAAAATGGTTGCAATTTCCCTGACAACCTAAATACCTCCAGATTTGGCCTTACCAAACCTCAGCTGTCAACCAAGGCTTCCAGATGCTGCCGGCACACACCATTAGAAAACATCTGTCGCAAAGGACAGCCCAACTGGAACAAAGGAGAGTAGGAAGGCAGACGGTGCCAGTTTAATGAGGATAGTTTAACAAAACATCTTTTAAGTTCCCTAATTCACTTGGCCATTTGCTCCCAGACTTGGCTGCCAATCAGGAGCAAACTGAAAATGTCTGCCAGAGAATGGCAATCTCATCTTTATCCCTAACCCAGAAGAAGCCAGTACCAGAAAATGTCAGCTTATCAGTCCCTCTAAAGCATACTTGATCCCATCCACAGCTAAAAACCCATTGTGATCCTGGGGAAAAAGACTTCAGCTACATCACGTTGATCATTCTGATCTGATCGTTATCGATAGCCAGAGACTTGACTTAGTAGAATATCAAAACGGGCATTCGTGTTCTCCATTGTGACCCATGTGTAAGGCCAGCTCTGAGCTCACATCTAGAGCATTCTTAGTACTTATTAATCATCCATGAAAGCAAAGACCAATGGACAGCAGGCATCAGCACAGACCTCTTAGTCTTTCTATTTTTTATCTCATTATTTTTAAAACAAAAATCATTAAGAAATATGGGCTTGAGGTAAGGAATGATGTGTATTCTGAACATGTTATCAGTATACAAAGATCAACAGAGAAGATAAAGGATGCTTTTCCATTTTAGTTTCAAGAGAGAGAAGCTCCAGATATGTCCAAGGGCAAGGGGACTGACAAAGCTGCTTCTAAGAATTCTTACTTTATTCAGGGAAAATTGCATAAATTTTTGGATTAATTCTAAGAAATTCCAACTGAAATCATTGGTTTCAGGTATTTGGGAATCACTGGGCCTCAATTCAATTCAGCTGACAGGAAGTCACTTAGCACCATATCCCCCACTAGACCTCTAGCTAGTAGGTTCCTACAATTTGCAAATACTCTATATCCAGGGCCAGCCTCCTACCATACTCCCTGGGCCACCCTCCTAGTCCACAGGATAGGTAACTCTAAACAACGAAACCCTCTCAGGTCCCATCTGGTTCACCAGCAGCCATCAGAGAGTGCTGTCCTTTCTTGAAGCAGGCTGCAGCCCTAAATCACATCTTCCCTGACTGCTGCAGTGCAGCAGATAACTGAAGTGTGAGTGCCCTCTACCCTCCTTCTGGAAAATGACACTCTCCTCAAGCCTTATACACACACACACACACACACACACACACACACACACACACACACCTCAACCAGATCTACAGCTTCCTGCTCCCTATTAAATCCAAAAGATACTTCCAGGGCTTTCCTTTCACTGTTCTTCTACCACTTACTCCTATCATTAGCCTTTTCTGTGGCTCTCTGCTTACCCAGAACTAATCATTCCCCACACATGAACATCTTGCTCTCATCCACCTCTGCCTGGAATACCCTCTTTCCTGTTCAACATGACAGGAGGCTTCTCTAACCACATGCGGGTATCATCTCTCCAGTAGGTTCTTCTTGCCCACTAAGGTCCAGTGGTATAACTCACTGGTTTAGAACGTTGTGCTGGGGGAAGACCCGTTTAGGAAAGAGGGTAGGATTACTAAGTGGTGAGGTGGAGCTGGGAGCTCAGCTCCTGACTGATGAGGCTTACCCACCTCCTCCCCCAGCCGAGCCTGAGGTACCAAGAGTGAACTGGCACCGCTAAGAAAGCACTCCAGAATCCACAGCCCAGTCTGGTGGTCAGAGATCTGAAACAAGAACTCAGGTCCAAGTCTCTTTCACCAAAACAATGTGAAAATAGAAAGGAAGCAACTCAAATTGGCTGAGACAAAGTATACTTTCTGTGACATTTATTATTTACTCCATCATCAACCCCTTGATCTCCAAAGACTGAACAGACAACACAGAGGCTTTTTTACTTTCATTGCTTTATTTAATTTGAAAAATAAGTCATCTCATGTTTTGACATTGGATAACATGATATGATAATCTATAATAACTAAGTTTAAGTTTAGACTACAAAAAGGAAGATTGACCCAATAGTCAAATGGTTCAATATTATTTTTAAAGGATTTTACTTGTCCTGAGAAGATGGGGAAATATTCACAAAATGCCCTTATATTGTAAGCATTCAGAGAAGAGAATTTTCTGTATTTGCTACCATTTATCCTGTATTGTCTACCAATAAGTACACAGATTCTGTTTAGTTTGGGTTAGGTGTAAAGTGGGAAAATGGATAATCCCTATAAAGTTTGGTGCTTTTTCTCAAGTAGAAATGACAAAAAATTTCCAAGTGAGCATGACTGGCTTCACACTATTAAAAATTAGATTTCAGCTAAGTGTAAATGCATACAAAGGCAAATTCCAAATTAGACAATTCACGTGCCAAAATAATTCTTTGTGTAAAAGAATGCAAGCAAAAGCCACATTTCCCCACACACACACACAAATCATTAACACCACCAACATGACCACCAAATCACCACAGACTCATTTACACACAGTGTAAGGCAATAGAGAATTCCTCTTTCTGGGAGCTCACAAGTAAGGGCATTTTGTAAATGCTTCCCCTCTCCCAGAATAAGTAAAGCATATATGAACCATGGACTAGAAAGGGGATTCCCAAATCAGAAAAGAGCAGTATGGCATTTATGTCAGAGGCAAAGGCAAGTCAACATCCCAGATGACTTCATAGTTGATGGAAGGTAAGAGTGGTCAAGGCTTCATTTTCCAATGTCTTCTTGTGCACCTTGCGTCAGCCTGAGAAGGCTGCATGGAAGAGGGGAGAAGTGAAGGTCAGGCTATGATCCTATAAATGGAGCCTCATTTAGGCCTTCCTTTTGTGTCCCCCACCAAAACAAAACAAACTTCACCACACTCTGAACCCACAAATCCAGCTTGCTCAACTATGCAGATCCAGTTAAATATTTCTGCCAATACAAATACAGATCTAAATACTAAAATATCCTAAATAATAAGAGAGGAATATGCTAAATATCTGTTAAGGCATAACGACTGGAACCAGATCACGGATCTGCAGGAGGGTGGGGCAGCGAACTACAAGTGGGCCAGTGGAGAGCTATAGGAGAGGGCAGCGCAGCAAGCTATGGGGCGGGGGGGAGCTACAGGAGGGCAGGGCAGCAAGCAGAGAGCTACAGGAGGGAGGCAGCGACTTACTGGTGCACGGATTCATGCTCAGAGCTACTAGTCCTATATAATAAAAGGCTAATATGCAAATTGTCCCTTCAGGAGTTCAACCAACCTTGAATTTGACCACTCGTTATAACCTAGGCTGACCACCAAGGGGCGGTGTGGAACAAAGGAAGGCCCCACTCGGTCCTGATCTCTGGCCAGGCCTAGGGACCCTACCTGTGCATGAATTTCATGCACCTGGCCTCTAGCAATACTAATAAAAATTCTGTCTTGGATTAGTACAGAAAAGGAAAAGAATCAGAGAGAAACCATTTCAGTAGTAATAAGTATGTTACTTTTCCCCTGGGGAACAAGAGGTGAAGCTCAGATAGGTTCATTGAAAGGTCAGAAAGAAAACTGAAGTGACCAAATTTGGCTCATACCAAAGAAAATAAATACTCAAGCTTATCTCCCAGGAATCTTCCTAGAATGACCTCACCAAACTGATTGCTTATCAGGCATCTTCCCCATTTATAATCTTCCTTTGTACTGCATTGTTTAAATGTTCCTTGGGAGAATACTTTGTCTCCCCTTCTAAAATAAAAGCACCTTAGGGTAGAAGCTGCTTCATGTTCTCTCACAGAAGCTAGAAACCATAATTCTACAAGTAAATATCACTAACAGCAACCAAGACTTGAACTTGAAAGCTACAGCAGCCCATAAACTATCTGCTCATTGACCAAGAAGCCACCTCCTCCAACTCATCTACCTGCCCTACCACCCCCAGCACTATACCTCTCAAACCCCATCCCAGTCTGGCAGAGGCTAAATAAAACCCATCTCATGAAGACTAAAACAATCCAGGCCAAATGTACCAAAATGATGTCAACAAAATCCATCCACCCAAATGTACACCAAAATCCATATAGATGTGGACCAAAACATTTTTGCTTCCCTCCCTCTATATTCATGGAGACTCTGGTATGTTACAGGCAAACACTATACTAGTGTCATTACACCATTCTTTGGGTAAACAATCGGTTATCCAGAACATCTCAAGAGCAACATATACTCCGTGTCATCTACTATCATTCTGGGATAGTAGTAAACAAGGCAACTTTTCTTAGTCCCTCTGGAGTAACTTCTGATAAGACAAGTAGAGCTCAATCCAACATTCCTCATTTGGCCCATTCACAGGTTAATTTCAGTCAGAATTCAGTTTTGGAAATTCTTAACATTTCCCTCACACCAAAATAAGATGACTGACTAAACAAATCAGAAAGCAGAAGCTTCTGATTTGGGGGTTACCAGGAAGAATCAAAAATAAATTTTCCAGCCCTAGCCATCTTGGCTCAGTAGATAGAGAATTAACCTGCGGAGGGAAGGGTCCCAGGTTCGATTCCGGTCAAGGGCACATGCCTGGGTTACAGGTTCGATCCCCAGTAGTGGGTGTGCAGGAGGTAGTCAATCAATGATTCTCTCTCATCATTGATATTTCTATCTCTCTCTCTCTCTTCCTTCCTCTCTGAAATCAACAAAGAAATATACTTTAAAAAATTATAATATTTTTTTAAAATAGATTTTCCAAACAGGAATTAGAAAGAGCTGGGAAAAGCCAGGAAAGGTATCAAACTAAGGGATTAGAAAGTGATGTAATATACTGTTGTCAACAGTGAAAGTCAATTTCTTCTCTTCACCCCCCCATCCCTGTGATTGTCCATTCCACCACTTTTCTCAACCCTGCATCCTCTCAACCCAGAACTAACAAAGGTCCACTTCATTTTCCAATCCACAATTATAACATAGGATAGCTTCTGGCAACCAACACTTCTTTTTTTCTTTTTCTTTTTTTTCCCAAGAAGCCTTGTTAAACTGCTTTGGTTCTCTTTGTTTGTTTTTTACTCCAAAATCCTTTCTTTCCTTGTAAACATAGAATCTAGAAATACACTTAGCAGTCCTTCTGTCACTATATCTTATCTCTACTTTCAGGCTAGCAGCTGTGAGTGGTCAGAGCCTCATGGCCCCTTCTTCCATGTCCCTCCTCCCAACACCACGACAATGCACTGCACACAGGTGGCTTAGGAAATGCCAACTATCTCTCCGAACATCTTCCTTTTTATCTCTAAATGTGTCCTTCTGCCCCGCCCCCCTCCCCATGTAACTAGTTGGCTACCTCTCTCTGTTCTCACTCACCAGACTTTGGTTCCTTGCATAGCCCTAGGTAGTTGTTCCACCATCTCCCTTGAAAAATTCATTTTTGTTTTGTTTTGTTGTTTTAAGAATGACACCAGATCATCTGCGCGATATGAAAGTTGTATAGTGCCTCAATGTCCTGAGTTCTTATCCAAAAGTAGATCAATATGACTTCTCCAGCGAGACCCACCTGTCTCACCCTGGGCCATTACATCATAATCTACAACGAAGAGCCTCTGGCACCATGACTTTTAAGAGACACTCTTTATTATTGTTCCCCGATTCTTTCAGTCCCCAATCTGCCTTGTGATCTCTTCAATAGTAAAAGATAAAAAGGAACAGAGATAAGCCAAAATAACATAATCCAAAAATTATTTTATTGATTTGGAATATGCTTTTTAAAAGAATTTATTTTTACCTAAACTAAGGTTAAAATAAGTGGAAACACACATCATGTTAATTGATAACAGAGAAGTTGACAGCAAGAGAAAGACAACCTACAACTAGACATTTGTCACATTTAATCAACAAAACAGGTGTCATGCATTCATGGAGGTATAACTGTCATCTGAGTTTAGGGGTGGGGGGGCAATTGCCTGAATGAGTGTGTGTGTGTGTGTGTGTGTGTGTGTGTGTGTGTGTGTGATGAGGGGGGCCCTGGGGAGAGACAATTTAAGACTCCTCAGGCTTTAGAAATTAAAGAGTTGCAAACATGTTTTGTGATAGCAGCAAATTGCCTCCTGGAGACCCAGGAAGCCAGTCCTATTTCAAGCTTTTCCTTCAAGCCTTTATCAATCAATAAATATGTCTATCATGTTCATAAAATTGATAGATTCCAAGAGAGAACAGAACCGTCAACTTTCAAGGTTTATTTAGCACTGGCTCATTAACAAATATACTTGGGCCCTCAGAAAAGCCTCCATACAGTGTTTTAAAGACCACACTCGCAATGGAGTTTATAATCTTTCCTCCTATAGCCTGACCTGGGCGTAATCTCCTCCACAGCTTTCTTAAATTAGATAAGAACGGCTGGGAGATGGGAGATACCATTAGTGGCTGTAAAAATGCAAATCTAGTTCCTTGAGCATCTAGGACTGTGATGGCGGTGCGGCCACAGGCGGTCACACACAGAGAAGTATGGGGCCTCATGCCCAGGATGAAACATTGCAGGTAAGTTAAATAATTAGTTTTTGGTTTATTAAATACAGTTATATATTACAATTATACATTTTTGTTATTTAAACTATAAATATCGTGAAATTATGGGTGGTTTTTTTTCTCTCAAAGTGACACACCACCCGAGTTATGCTTGGTTTTTTGGCGAATTTTGATACACCGAGCTCAAAAGCTTGCCCATCACTGATCGAGGAAGAAGACCCTCAAGTCCTCCCTCATTGTTGTGGACCACCTTATAAAACGGGAGCTGATATTCTGCAAAGTTCTCAACAATCCCTCCCTATGAAGATAAGATACAGATACTTTCAGAATCAAGTGAAAAAGGGAGGCAAATGTGTAGGAGGCAGCAGACCCAGGTGGAAGAATCTTCATTCTTTCAAAGAACAACAGGCCTAAGCATACTATGTGCTAGTGGCAAAGACAAAGATGAACAAAGCAAACGCCACACAAGGCCAGAAAGTACAGGCCAGAAAGTACAGGCGAGAGGAGGAAGGAGCTGGAGGAGAGGGGCCCAGGAATAACCTCTCCTAATTCACATTTCCTAGGATCAGCTCTGCTGCGGATTTCCTGGTTTGGAGGAGAATGGCAGGTAGGGCTCCAAAACACTCCGGTCTCAGCAAGCTTACCCGCCCTTCCGCAAGCTCGCAAGGCTTGGCTGGCACCCTTCAATCTGAAGTCTTGCCCTGGCGCCATGGGAGGATACCCTCTGCCCAAACCCCACATGGCTTCTAGTGCCAGCAGCACTGCGGGCCCAGCCTTCCTTCCCGGGTCTGTTTTCTTACCAAGTCTATAACTTACTCATGGTCTTTTCTACTCAAAGGAGAAAGGCCTAAGGAGAAAAATGCGAACCAAACCCAGGGACAGGTAAGGGGCTTGGCTGAGCAGCGCCCGGATTCGGGAAGGGTTCCCTTGAGGAGGTGGAGCCCTGGGAAGGCGGGACCCCAAGGAGGCGGGACTATGGGGAAGGATGGGGAAGTTTGAGGGAGATCCAGGAGGACAGCTGGAGGCGGGCAATGGAAGCCGAGGGGGAGGCCCTGTCTGGGTGAGGAGGGGCTGAAAGGCAGCTGGATTTGGAGACTGGCAGCAGGATATGGATTTAGTAGTAAACCTGCTTTCCAGACTCCCAGTTGGCTGGAGGAGAGTCTGGGGAGGGGGTGGAGCCCTGCCTGAAGTCAGTCCCCGATCCAACTAAAGAATCTCAGCTCCGGAGTCCTTTAAACGAAGAGAGAAGTGCCTCCTAGTCTCGCCCAGAATACTCCTGCTGCGTTCCTCTACCCCCACCCAGCCTGCCCCCCTCACCCACGTTTCCCATCACTCCAGAGATAAAACGAAAAGGGAACTAAGTTTCACCACAAGGGATTTCCTGAAGCAGTTATTCAGCGTTCATAACATATTCTAACCGAATATGCATTGTGCTGGAGGAAATAAATATGAAAAAGATATAGTCCCTGCCTGGAGAGCTTCCTGCTCTAGGCGTTCAAAAAATAGAGCTTCCAAGACCCTGAAACAGTGACCAAAGGAAGGTGCCTTTTCCATCCCAGAATGTTCTTCATCAAACAGAGGCAAGGTGTGAGTTGCCATGGATGGAGAAGGTGGAGCCTACTTAGAGGCTGTGGCTGAACAGGAAAGTGATTAGCCCAAGAAACCATTGGTCTGGAGGAAAGGGGACACCACTGCCTTCATGTGACAGTGCCTCTATTCCTCTAAACCTTACATTAGGTGTGGACACGACTGGAGTGGAGATGGGAGGGAGGGAGGAGGAGAGGAGAGGCGGGACCTGGAAGAGGTAAATTCTATACCAACTACACTAAGACATTGAAACTGGAGCCAGAAGAATTGCTCCAGCTTGCAGAAAGAACCTCCAACGAGGAAAACCTAAAAATCACATTGACCCTGTCCTAATGCATCTCCATGAGGCCTGGGGCATTCACTGAGCGCCTCCTTTGTTCCAGGCACTTTGCTGGGTAGTAGATGAGTGGCCCCAGCCAAGACTACAGAGCCAAAATTCCTAGAGGCAAAGCAGACAGGCAGGAATTGGAACAATGGCTGTAATGACAGAACAGAAGGGGAGGGGCATCTGGGTGTTTGATTTATGTCTGTTCCAACAGTGCTGGGCTGTCTTCCCCTGCCTCAAGCTGGGGTTTTCCCAGATGTGCATCTGCTTGAGGGAAAGAAGGGCAGGTGTAGGGGGAGGGTCTCCATGTCCTTGCATCTGGTCCCAAGAGCAATCCCTTCCCCTTTCTCCCTATGCTATTCACTGCCTGCTGTGTAGGGGGTGGGAGGCTGGGGGACATGCCAGGGCCCCCAGATAATCACCAGGTAATGAAAAGAGCTGGTCCAGAGCTGGGGGGAATGCAGAGGATGCAGGGTTGGTGCCATAAATCTCTCTTGGAGGAGTCGGTACAAAATGGGGGGACCTGACAGTTGGAGCCCATCCAGGTGATTTCACAGGAGGTATCTGAACCTTGAGGGGTGGGAGGAGGACAGCGAGAGCCTGGCAGGATTGTGAGGCAGACACAGAGGAAGAGGCTGACAGAGATGAGAGAGGCAGAAAAGAGAGGTGAAAGAGAAAGCAGGCGATGGGAACAGTGACAGGGAAGGCGCAAAAGGAGATAGATGGGAGGAGATGGGCATGGAGAGACTAAAAGGCACATCTGATGAAACTCATAAAGATGTGATGGTAGGAGACCCTCAGAGACTGAGGCAGGGAAGGAAGGAGGGAGGGAAAGTAACTGATGGCAGATATCATTCTAGAAAAACTCAGACCAAAAACTACCTGGAGTCAGAGAGACAGACAGACAGACTGACAGACCTATCTGCCAGACAGAGATGAAGGTGAAGGAGTCAAAGAAGGAACAAAGAAAACAGGGATGCTGTGAAGAGGGGGGAGGGAGCAAGACAAAGAGAGAGAAGGAGGCAAGTGTAGAGCAGGAGGAGGGAGCGAGGCCGGGGAGGGGGATATATATTTTCTTTATGATCCTCTTCAATCTCACTCGGCTCGCTGCTGAGCCTGTTCCCCTCTCAGGTGCTGCTCGCTGGTGGATGTGCCCGGAAAGCTGATAGGGTGAAGCTGCTGCCATAGCTGCCCCCAGGCTCTCTCCCAGTGCCAACCTGGGGGAATCTGAGACCCCTACACGGACATAAAAACCCAGCCTGCATCCCCTCCTCTGGCCCCCAAAATACTGCAATCAAAAGAGGCCTGAAGCTCAGCCCTAAATGTTTCCGAGCTAATGCAGACTGGCACAGCCAGTGCCGGGAGGAGCTGAGTAGAGGAGAAAGGATTAGAGGAAGGCAGGCAAGGGAAGCAAGCTCTGGAGGAAGTATTGGGGACAGACTTTGGTTAGGGACCATGTGGAGAAGAGTGAAGAGAGAGAAGGACTGGGAAGATGTCTGTGTTTGAGAGCTAGATAAGCAGCATGCAGAATATACCAAAAACAAGATACTAGTGTCTGTCTATTACTGTGGGGTCAACAATTCAGACACCTTCTGAGAAGTCATCACCAATACCTTCAAGCAACTCTCTACTAACAGGCTCCCACAAACATATACATGAAACCCACAAAAAAGAGAAACTCAGGCATGAAGAGAGATCCTGAGGCCAGTGTACATGTGTGCATCTAGGTTTTACCGGATCAGTGAGGGTGTAACCAGTTGCTGAAGATGTAAGATAGCATGGCAAGCTGGACCCTACCTTTTTCCGCAGGCTTTCTTGAGGCTGAAGGAGTAGCTGAGCTCTGCAAGACTAGCTCCCTCTGCAGCCCTGAGGGGCAGGGAACATTAAATGAAGTAGTCTAAAGGGCAATTGTTCCCCCCACCCACTTCCCTGCCAGCCACGTTTAAGGCCCCAGAGATCAGGTGTAATCGCTAGAGCTCAAGGTATCTCTTTAGAAGCAAGAAGATCCTCATCACAGCCGATCTGGGCCTCCCAGAGCTAAATTCAGAGGTGCTGGCAACATCTGAGGTCATTTACCTCTTCTTACACCCATCTCAAGGGGGTCTGGGTTGGTGGTCACCAGGGGCAGAATCAGAGGGACTTCATAAACCAGGGAAAAGGAAGACCCAATCCTCCAGGCCTTCGCAACAGCAAAGTAAGTCGTCTAGAACAGGGAGCAAGGCTGGGCAGCCCAAAGTCCCAGGCGGCTCTAATTCTTTGGCTGGTCATACACAGCTGAGAACCGGGAAACTGTGCAGTACCAGAGGCGGCCGCTAGGGAGTGCCCGCCGAGAGGCAGGAGCCTGCAGACTCGGAGGAGACCGGAAGGCAATCGATCAGAGTCTCCTTGGCAACCCGGCAGAGCCCAAGACAGACAGCACGTCGATAATGAAATCATCGTTAAATGACTTCAAGCCCTAATTAATAATCCGGGCCAACCGAGGCCATGCCTGACTGGGGTTGGGGGGAGGAGTGGATGCCATTGTTGGGGGAGCTTTGAAGCTTCTAGACAATTAATCAATTAATCCACTCACTCAATAATTGGCTCCTTTGTCCTCTACCGTGCCCCCTCCCCCACCCTACCTCCCACCTCTGACTGTGGAGAGGGTAAGGTGTGGGGCTAATGGTTTCTAAGAGCCACGATGCCTCCCTCTCTCCTTTTATCCACAAGTCTGTTTCCTGGGCCAACACACAAAGACTTCCCCAAGGTTGAACTTCCCTGGGCTCTTCTACAGAGGGTGAATATTTCAGGACCTGGACCCCTAACTGTCCAGATACTTCCCCATATGCCCCTACACCTTATCCCACCTCCTCCCATCTCACCCCGCCACCCCCACCCACTCACCCAGGCACACACGTGCAGAGCATCACAGACCCGCAGCCCACTCTGACTGAGGAGCGCACTGAACAGCCAGGCACGCGAGTCAGATAAATCCCAGCCATGCCAGCCCACCCAAAGCCATTGACCTTGGGCGGGTTATGCCCTCTCGAGGCCTCAGCGTTCTTCCTCATGTGTAACCTGAGGGGACCCGAAAGATTTCTAAGATTCCTTCCTGTCCCTTCATATCTTATTCTGCTAATTGGAGCTGAATCTTCTCCCAACCCCTCTCTACTCAGTTTCTTTAAACATAAGAACAGGATTGGAAGGAGTGCCAGGAACGGATTTATCAAGTGCCCCAGCCCCAAGGAACTCACCTTGAAACCTGAAAAAAGGGAAGATGGCAGAACAGTATGGAGATGCTTCCCCAGCCCATCCCCCACCTGCCCTGTCTGCTGGCCCTTGCCACCCACCTTGCTTATTGCTCTGCACAACTCCCAGCAGGAAATGAAAAAGGTACAGGAAATTGCACTTTAAATCCCCCAGCTCCTGGCTCCCTCCACCAGGCCAGGGAGCTGAGACAGGCTGACTTCACAGACCGGCTTCCTCTGTTTGTAATTAGTGAGCCGCTTAGGAGGAGAGGGGCTCCTTGCAGAGAGAGCCCACCCTCCAAAACGCCAAGTAGGTTATCAAAAAAAAAAAAAGTGTTCAGGGAGAGCACTTGGGTTTGGAGAGAAGGAACCAGAGGATCCTGGGAAAGATAAAGAGCCAGTGGGACACCTGGACTGGACATTGATCGCTCCTTTCTGGGAGAGCTGATTTATAGCGCCACCTGTAGCACTCAGAAACGGCATGTAGCCAGAGGCTGGGATGTGGAGGGAGGGTGGAGAGGGAACCTTCCAGAGAAGCCCTGCAGAGAAGATCAGGGAGGAAAACCCACCAGGTCCATCCCACCCCCATGGACACTTAGAAGTTTAATAACATTCAGAATGTACAGGGCTTACGTGTAATTAAAGCCAGGAGCTGGGTAATTACATTTTTTTCTCCGTGTGCTACCCTTTACATTCCTCCTCCTCCCTCTCTCCCTCTCTCTCTCTCTCTCTCTCTCTCTCTCTCTCACACACACACACACACACACACACACACACACATACACACACACACACACACACACACACACACACACCTTTTATGAAACACAGTGAATCAGATCCTGGACTTTAGCATATGTGCTGCTGAAGCGAGCACTAGATCCTGGACCAGAAAAATACCTCCTGTAAAAAGATGGGCTTAATTTCAGCAAAAGGAATGTGGAATATACTTTGGAAAGGTTTCCTTAGTCGGGGTTGGTAAATGCTAGAACAAATGAGAAGCGCGCGCGCGCGCACACACACACACACACACAGGAACAGGAAAGCCCTCTCTTGACTGCTATTTCTTTTCATGTGGGATTGGCCTCCCGATGACGCCTCCCACATCACGGGGCAAAATGCAGCCTCTCTAAAGATTAGGAAAATAATTCCCCTGTAACCCTCAGAGCCAGGGGGGATGTCCATTTCCCTCCCCAGGTCATGGCAAACATGCTTCAGGGCAGGACCACACAGCCTGTCGGCAGAGCCCCATAGGCAGATGCCTAGACTGGTATCCTGTCCCCCAGGCCTCCCTCTCCTGTTTCATTTCAACCTCTCTGCACCTCTCCATGTCCATTCTCTGGGCTCACCCCGTGAACCCAATCCTGGGGGGAGGGAGAGGTCCAAAGAGAGGAGAAGACAGGGGCCTGCTCTCTGATGTGAGAAGAGAGATACACCAGACAAGAAACGCAGTCTGGAAAGGTGTGGGGGGGAAAAGTGTATTAAGTTAATAGCACCCAACCCTTCTCGGGCTGAGGGACCCATGGGAAGGAGAGTAGGAACAGAGACTGAGAGTACAAAACAAGATTGGAGGGAAGTAAATGCCAGGGCCAGAGGCTGGAGGGGACAAAGGGCTTGGGAGGTGGGAGGCTGCTGTGCTCAGCAGGTAAGGAGAGAATAAGCTGGGAAGATATCCAAGATAAGGATGAGGGTGATTTAAAATGCTCATACATTTAAATTTATTAATCTTTACTCTGTACACAGTGCTTCTACATAAATCTTATTTTGTCCTAAATAACAAGAAGCAGGTATTGATATTGTCATTTTATAGATATTGAAACTAAGGCACAGAGAGGTTAAGTAACTTGCCTTAGGTCACAGAGCTGGTAAGTGGCAGAGCAAGGAATCAAATTGGGTTCTGGTGCCATCTCCTGCAGGTTCTACCCTGGGAATCATCCAGGCTGGGAGCCCAACCAGGAAACACTGAGACCCAAAGGGCGAAAGACCTGCTCTTGTACCCTTTTCAGCATGTTCAGCACAGAAACCTCTAGCAAATTAGTTTACTTGTCTAAGCCTCATTTGTTAACTTGTCTAATACCTTAGCTTCTGAAAATGGAAGGCTAAACCCATCTATTTGATTTTTTTTTTAGCTTTAAAATGCATAACTCAATCCGTGAAAAGAATGAGTAAAGGGGATAGTCAGGGTAAAGGTCCCAAAGTACCTTCGGTCTCCCCCATTACCCCTCCCCATCCCCATCCCTGTCTCCTCCCTCTTTCTGTCTACTGACCCCCAGAGGCCTCTTCCCCACATTTCACAGCCTGAGCAGCTGTCTCCACCCAGCCATGGCTCACTTGCCCATGAAATCCAGGCTCATTCGTCTTCATACCATGTGAGGACACCTCAAGGCCAAAGACATCAGCCGGGCTCCCCAGCATCGTGCCCACCCAGCCCAGTCATGATGGAGCTACGACATGAAACATTTTACATTGCTGCCCCGCACACATCCCCACCACCACTGCTCCCCTATCACAGGCCCCAAGCCCTGGAGGGATGGCCCTCCAGGATACCTCAGCCCAGCTTTCTGCCCACTCCCTCCAGCAAACCTGCCCTCCCAAACCTTGCCTCCTCCATCGCTCTGCCTCCCCAACGCGGGCGCACACACGTGCACACCTGCACATTTCTCCTTCTCTACCTCCAAGGTCATTCCCTACCCCAAGATAATGCGTTCTCAGTTTTTCTCCTCCTTGCCTTCCAGGAAGCCTTCTGGACTTCCTCTATGTCTTCCTCCATCTTCCCTCCTTTGGTCCTTTCTAGTCTCCCCTCATCAGAGCCATGGGGCTTGGTCCAGTTGCTCTTGACCAACTCAACTCACAAGCATTTGCTGAAGGCGTGCCCAGCACGCACCTGTGGGTCTGGGGCAGTGAGGCCTGTGCCCCTCCCAGGGGTCTCCCTCGCTCTCCTGGGGTAGAGTGTGTGACTCGCTAATCCTGCTCTAGGAGAGAGCCCGGAAGTGAGGAAGAAACCCAAGGAGGGATAAAATTCCTGCACTCAGCTCTGCAAGGTTTAGGTCAAGAAGACAGGCAGCTGGAGGCAATTGATTCCTTTAGGAATCCAGGGCCCCTTTTGTGTGGGTTGTGGGGGAGTTAGGGGGGGGGAGACTGCCTGGGCGTGGGAGGATGCCAGTCTGAGGCTCTAGGGGTCCAATTTCTATCTGAGGTGGGATTATGAGGGAGCCAGACTCACTGCACTGGGTGTTGCTGCTTCGGCAGGACTACCGCAGTGGCCTCCATAGTCCCTGGGTTTGGGTTTGCCCAGGGCAGTGCACCAGCCCACAGTTCTGTTCTGTAGTTCAGTCCAATTCTTATCTTCCCTTCTTGTCCACACCCACAGGCATTTCCCGTGCTCAGAGCATGAAATTCCTGCTCTTCAAATGGTTCTTCTCTCCTCGAACCTTTTTTTTTTTTTCAGGCTAAAGAGTTGGGGAAGCAGACTGAGGAAGGGCGAATGCCAACATGAGCTGATATACACTGAGTACATCCCATGTGCAAGCATGTTACATTGGTAATCACATGGCTAACCCCCACAAGCCCACTGAAGCCCCTGAAAATATCTTCCACGTTGTACAGGTGAGTAAGCCCAGGTTAAGAGGTTCCGTGGTGAGGACTGGGCTGGGACTGGAGCTCAGCCCAGGACCCACTGCTGACTGTCACCCACAACCAGGCACGTCAGGGCACAGGCTCCGGCCAGAAACGCCCCGTCTGGTTGGAGGCCAGGGCAAAGACCCGCGACCACACCTGAAACCTAGGGATGGAAGGGCCAGCCAGAGAAAGAACCGGACAGAAAAACAGATGGATGGAGACTGGGGCGCGGGGAGGGGCTGCGGCGGCACAGAGGGGGGTGGGGTGAACGGAGTTGAGGGACAGCCACGCAGAGTCGTCTACCATCGCTTGGCGGGCGGGGAGGAAAGCTCAAGTCTAAGCGAAGGTGTGACGAGCGGGAGCAGAGACCCTGTGCAAGAGCCTAGGAGACTGCGGCAAAGAGGAGGCGAGCGGGAGAGCGGGGAGGGGGGGGGGGAGGGAGGGGGCGGGAGAGCGAAGCGGAGAGACAGGCCCGGAAAAGGGAGCCAGACGCTCGCACCACCGGTCGTCTGGTGCGTGGGGAGGACCTTCATCTCAAGGACACTGCGAAAGGCAGATGGATGGTGGAAAGCCGGGGAGCGAGCCCGGCAGGACGGGCACCGGCCCAGCCGCGCCCGGGGGCGCTGCCCTCGCCCCCGACGCCCCCGCCCGGCGCTCCGCAGCCCCGAGCGCGCCCCCGCTCCCGCACCCCGCCCCGCACCCCGCGCCGGGCGCCGGCATGAAATTGGCCGCGGCCGTAATGAGTCCGCGCCGCGCGGAGGAGCTGAGGGCCCGCCGGGGAGCCCTGCGCGGCTCGTTTAGCTTGTTTATTGTTCAGGCCTAATTAAAACGTTCCGCCGCGCTGCGCCCGCATCCGCCCCCCGCTAATGAATTCTCGGCCGCCGGGCGGCTTCCCAACTGCGAGCCGGAAGGTGGGAGGTGGCGGGGCTGGGGAAGGAGTGAAAGAAGGGGCACGCACCACACACAGACACACACACACCACACACACACAACCACACACACACACACACACCGCACACACATACACACACACACACAGACACACACACACACCACACACACATCCACACACACACACACACACATCCACACACACACCACACACACACCACACACCACACACACATCCACACACATCCACACACACCACACACAGACACACACACACACCGCACACACATACACACACACACACACAGACACACACACACAACCACACACACACACACATCCACACACACACCACACACACACACACACACACACACAGCCCAAGGTGGGAGATGGCGGGGCTGGGGAAGGAGTGAAAGAAGGGGCACACACCACACACACACACACACACACATCCATACACACACACACACACACACACACATCCATACACACACACACATACACACACACACACACATCCACACACACACACCACACACACATCACACACACATCCATACACACACACACACACCACACACACTCACACACACATCATACACACACACACATCCACACACCCACACATACACACACACACACACCACACACACACATACACACACAGCACACGCGCAGCCCAAGGAGCAATCAGACATCTGGCGATTGGCGCCGAGGTCAGAGAGAGCGCCCCATCCCCTAGTACCAAACTCTGGCAGGCGTTTGGAGGCGATGGAGTGCGGGCCACAGGGCTCGGAGGAGAGGCGGGGAGAGGGAGGTCATGCGCGAGGTGTGTGTCAGTCCGTGGTGGGCCTGTGTGGGGGGGAGCATGTATGCGCCCGTGAGTGCACCTGCTCCGCAGAGCGCGCCCCGGAGAGGCCTGTGCGCGCAGGACTCTGGCTGCCGGTGGTCGCTCTGGCTGCGCACGCAGGTTTCTCCCCCGCAGGGGGAGGCTGAGCGTGGCTTACAATGTCTGGTCTGTCTGGGGACAACAGTTTGCCGTTTTGCCGTGTGCCTCCTTGTCACGACTTCAGTGAGGGCAGACGGAGCCAGTGGAGGGAGAGAGACAGACGGTGATGCTTGGGCAGCCAGGGCTCCCCGCTGGCTCCGCTCCTCCTGCAAACGCGGGCGAGCACACACACGCTGCCCGCCTCCGCATGCAGTCAAATAAAATAGACAAAAAGCAATCGAGATAACATTCAGACATGACCACAGAAACACACAGATGAAAAAATGCTCTCATACAGACATGCCAATCACACACAGATAAAAAGACAAGGGCCTGGGGCATAAAGCCACCTGATTGTTCTAATATGTGCACACACACACACACACACACGACATGCTAACTTGAGTACACATTTCTCCAGACAAATGTGCATACACATCACCGCCTGACACATGTCAGTGTACCCTCCAGTAGGCCCCAATTCTCTGGGAGCAAAGTCAGATCACCCAGACTGGCCTTCAAAATTTGTCCCTCTCCAAATCTTTATGATGGCTCCCCAATCCAATTCTTTTTTTCTTTTTTATTTCAGAGAGGAAGGGAGAGGGAGAGATAGAAACATCAATGATGAGAGAGAATCATTGATTAGCTGCCTCCTGCACGCCCCCTACTGGGGATCGAGCCCGAAACCCAGTCATATGCCCTTGAATCAAACCTGAGACCCTTCAGTCGCAGACCTACGCTCTGTCCACTGAGCCAAGCTGGCTAGGGCCAGTCCAATCCTTTATTCCGGTCCAGCAAGGCTATCCTTTGCCTGCATTGTAGCTTGCTAATCCTGCCTCAGAACATTAGGAGAGGTACTCCTCCTCTTCTCCTACTCCCTTCCGGCCCTGTTGGGTTTCTCCTTCCACACACCACTCATAACCCCTCCTCCAGGCAGCCGTCCCAGATAAACAAACCGGCTCAGATCCTGAATTTGCCCTAGTCATTTGCACTTGTTGATCTGTGCTGTGGTGCCAGCAGGTTACTCTGCATATCATGTTGGCAGAGAGGGGGACTCTAAAATCCCCAAGGGCAGGACCACTTGACAGAGTATTTCTGTCAAATTCCAGGCCTCTCCGTCCTCCCCTTTCCCCCACCGCAGCACCAGGCTGTGATGCCCCTGGGAGCACCACTACCTAGTTTTGTTTTGTTTTGTTTTGCTTTGTTTACAATCCTGACCCTGGGATATTTTCCCATTGGTTTTTAGAGAGAAGAAGAGACAAAGAGAAACATCGATGTGAGAGACACACCAAATGGTTGCCTCCTGCACACGCCCAGACCAGGTCCAGGGGTCAGGGACAGAGATCAAGCCCGAAACCTGGGCATGCGCCCTGGACTGGAATCTCACCTGGGACCCTACAGTCCGCAGGCCAACGCTCTATCCACTGAGCCAACCCAGCTAGGGCAGCCACCACCACCTAGTTTTAACAAACAGATGGAAAGATGAAACTGGGCCTCGAGCAGCCGCTAGGAAAATCTCCTCTGTCACATCCTGCAAGTGTCTCCTCCAAAATGACCTTTCAGAGCCACTTGGGTGAGGGCACACCCTCCCCTGTGTTCACCTTGCTCTTAACTAGAAATACTGCTCTCAGACTGGGTTCTCGCCTTACTATCCAGGAGAAAACTTGGCTGTTTTCAAAAATTAGATCCAGCCTAAAGGGTAAAAATCGGCCTGTGGTGAAGATGCTCAAAGCTGTCCTGCAGGCTCTATGGGGGATCCCCAAAGAGAGCTGTCAGAATGACCCGGCCAGCTCTGCTGTGAGGAGGATGCCATGCTGTGAGCTAGTGTCTGTTTTTGTTTTGTTTTGTGTGGTTTTTGTGGGTTTTGTTTTTTTTTTAAAGGCAAGATCACCCTAAAAATCCTCTTTGACTGCCTCCCCAGTCACCGCGGGGTTGTTTTATCCCAGCCCAACCTCTTATGGAGATCGCTGCCCTCCCTGCTTGCTTCCCCCACCCATTTCCCCTTGGTCTCCACAGCAGGCATCCCCTCCTGCCCCTCTCCCTCCTGCAGATGGCGGCTCCCTCCCTCTCCCTGCCTTCCACCCACAGACTCATCCATCATATTTCTTTCTCCACCTCCGTGTTTCTCTGTCTTCTGTTGATTTCTCTCCTCCCTTTTTCAATATCAATTTCTTTCCCTCTGATTTCTGTTCGGGCTCTGCCATTTCTTTACCTATGTCAGTCTTTCACTTCCACTCTGTTCTGTTCTCCCTACCCCCCCAACCCCCCCCCCCACACACACACACACACACACGCTGCATTGCTCAGAACAGGCACTGCAGAGGGGGAGTGTGTGGAGGTGTAGCTCACCAGATGACTGGCATTCTGAATAGAGCTTGGAATTGCCGTGTTCCTGCTCCCCCTACACACACACAGACACAGACACACTCACACACACACACACACACACACACACACAGATGCACACACACACAGAGAGACACGCGCGCGCGCGCACACACACACACACACACACACACACAGAGGCGCGCGCACACACTCCTCTCCTCCCACCTGAGTCCCAGGCCCTGAGAGGCCAGCAGGGCCCTTGCCCCAGAGCCTGCATCCCACCCTCTGCAACCTCTACCTGGCCCTTCTCACTGCCCCCTCGTCCCCTCCCTCTCTCTCCTCCCCTCTGTCTGGGCACCCTGCTCTGGGTGTCTTCCCAGCCAGCCCGGGTTGCTGTGTCTTTGGCTCTGGGCTCAAGGTTTCTCCGATTTCCCCTAAGCCTGATTCAGCTCCTATCTCAGTTCCTGTCCCGCTCTGCCTTCCTGGCCTCTGGGTGTTTCTGCTTTGTGCTTGTCTTCAGCTTTTTTGCTCTTTATCTTCCCTCTCTCTCCTGCTTCGGGCTCTGCCTCTTTGTCTCCGTTTCCACTCCCAGTGTCTGTTCACTTTCACCCCCAGGGCGCTGTGCCTGACTCTCTGCCTCCTGGTCCCGCTCTGTGGGGCTTGGCTTGGATTTCCTGGGTCTTTGGGTCCCTGCCTGTGTGTCTGTCTGCCCCCTTCTCTGCCTCTTTGCACTGTCCCGCAGTTCGTGGGGGCGGGGGGGGGGGGGGAGTGGGATGCGGAGGGCTCGGAGGGGGCCCGGGCGGGCGACCCTTTGTGTGGAAGATTGACGGCCGGCCGCGTGGCGCAGCCGCCGCAGCGCTGATTAGGATGCAGCACGGGCTCCGACTGCAGCATTCTCTCGGCGGAGCCTTCTCCACTCCAACGCCGGCCCCTCCCTGCCCGCTGCCAGGCCCGGGGCTCTGTGCCTTACCGCTCCCCCGGCCCAGGCCCTGCACTGGGAGCCACTGGAAATTCTGGGAGGGCACTCAAGGGCCCCTCTTCCCCAGATACCCACATTCTTGTGCATTTTAAGAAAAAAGGAATGAGAGGTGGGAGGCCGATTGGGGTGCTTTGCTGGAGGGGGACAGAAAAGTGCCTGGGAGCTCTGCTCAGCATCCCGCTGGAGAACTGCCAAGCTGCTCCTTACACGCCTCAGACAGGCACACGCAGAGTGACAAGTCCAGAGAGAAAATGGGACCGGAAGGCGAGCAGGAAATATGTGGGCCCCTCTTTTATCCCCTCAGAGCACCTATCGGCCTTCTTTGTATGTAGGAAGCCCCAGTAAATTATTGGCTCATATTTCACCAGTTCTCCAATAATTAGTGCCTAAATCAGTGGAACTCAATTCCTTTTAAGTATTCCTCCCACTCATCCACCCCCAACAATGCGGTATCTACCCCCAGGATAATTTCCCCTGCCAAGCCTTCCAAGCATGCCAGTGACCAGCAGGCCTCAGCTCAAAATCCCGGTCATTCCAACCACTCCTCCTTCACCCACCCTCCTCCTCTCCCTCCCTTGCCCACCCAAATGCAGCTGTGGCCACTGGGTTTCTCCCCAAAGACAGTCACTGGAAGGGGAGGGCCCAGGGCAGCCTGGTGGGTGGGAGGGGATTCCAGAGCCAGCAAATAAAAAGCCCTGTCAGCATCTGTCATATCTGCCATCTCCCTCCATCATCCCTGTCTCTTGCCTCCTGGCTCCTGCCAATCAATCTCCCTGCTGACACTGACGGACTGAGCTCAGGTGCAGATCTTTGGGAGATGGGTAATGCCTGGTCTGCTTCAAACCCATTTTCTCCAGGAGTGTCACTAGACCCTGATGTCTCTCTTTGAAAACTCCCAGCGACCCTAGGAGTTGTAGAAGGAATCCAAAGAGGAAGAAAACAAATTGTCCTTTCTGCTCAATATCTTGGTCTCAGCCCTGGTCTCCTCCACATATATCCAAAAAGTAGAACTTAAAACTTCAGGCAATAACAGGGAGTTAAATCTCAGGAAAATTTTCCCAGCATTAAAGAGGTCACAGTGAGTACCTCCAGAAACCAGGAAATGGTGGGGTGGGGGGGGACGGCAAAGATGTGGTTGTGGGCTGGTATGGCTCAGTGGTTGAAAGTCGGCCTGTGAACTAGGAAATCGAGGTTTGATTCTCTGGCAGGACACATGCCTGGGTTGCAGGCTCGATCCCCAGTACAGAGTGTGCAGGAGGCATCCGATCAATATTCTTTCTCCTCGTTGTTTCTATCTCTTTCGTCCTCTCTGAAATCAATAAAAATATTTTTTAAATGCGGTTGCACCAAGATCTCTTCTTGTAATATACTAAATGTCCACCAGGGGGCGAGGGGCTTGAGCGGAACCTTCTCCGCTGCGACCTGCGGAGGGCTCAGCGGCCACAGGAGGGCAGCAGAGAACAGAGCTCCCGGCGGAGCGAGACCCCGGCCCAGGCTGAGGTCTGAGATGGGTGGGGTCGTGCTGCCCAAGCTGAGGGAGTCTTGCTTCAGCAAAAACTCATGAACTTCCGAATTCAGGAAATTTCTTGCAACCCTCTCCACTGACATTCTTCCTCAGGCTCTCAAGACCCTGAAATGCCATCACCCATCCCAGCCCCCTTTCATTTCCTGTTCTCTCAGCACTAGGGTTGTTGGCACAGTCGGGCCCTGTGACTTTTCCTTCACGGTTGAAATGACACCCAAGCTCAAAAAAGGAAATGGCGTTTCATAGGGCTCCAGATGAATACTGGAGCCAGAACTAGAACCCAAGTTTTCTCAGTTCTCAATGCAGGGTTCTTCCCACTGAGCTGGCTGATGCTGCTGAAAGAAAAGCACACTGTTCAGGCCTCAGTAGAAAGCCAGCTCACAACTCTTGGTTTTTAAAAAAATCAATATCAAAGCTACAGCCTTCCCCGTGTTTACCTATATAACTGATGCATATATAACTGTTAACCAGAGATAGAGTCCCGTCCCTCAGCTTTAGGCACACACTCCCCCCCCCCCCCACACACACACACACAGAGAGAACACAGCCCTTCCCTCCCCCTACTTCCTGAACTGCAAGAGGAACTTTTCTTCCTTTGTAATTTGTGTTTTTCACTGATTTCCAGTAGCTCCTCAAAGCTGCAAACAGAGAAGCACTTTACCAGTTCTAACCGTGGTTCCTCTTACCCATCCCCGTACAGATGGAGAAGAGGGCCTCGCAGGTCGCCAACTCTCTCTTCCCAGGGATCCTCTCTCCCAGGCTCTTCACTTGCTTCACCCTCCTGTCCCTCTGTGGCCCGCCTATTCTTCCTCCAGATCCTTCTCCCCATCATTGGCCTCCTTTAGCCTCAAATGCTGAGTCAGCTAGGAAGGCAAGCACAGAAAAGAGAAAGAAAGGCAGGAAGAAGGGGGAAGAAACCTAACTGCAAGCCCCCAGAGGGCTCTGTCCTGTTTGCTTTACCCTCAGCTGGGAAGTTCTACTCGGAGTCTGACCCCAGTCTTCTGTCTAGCTTTCTTCCACTCTCCTTGGAGCCAGAGAGCTGATGGAGGTTGGGGTGGCTGCGGAGGGACGGAGCCAGTAATGGGGGGCACATGTGCAAACTCATAGACTCATGGGCTGAGTATGTACCCACAGGTGAGCCACACAGACCCCTTCCGAATAGCTCACACACGTACTCCATGCCATTCCCCATCAAGCACTCCTTCCTTACAAAACAAGAGGAGAAAAAAATCTCAATCTCTCAAACACCTTAATCCAACTTTCATCCTCTTTAGGAAACCCGCAGACAAAACCTTCCTTTCTTTCCCTCTCCCTGCCTCATCCACTCTGGCTTTTGAAATGTCCACCCAAACCTTCTGGGTGCCGCCAGCCCCCCCCCCCCACACACACACACACACCTTCCCCCGTATCAGGGAGGCACCAGACAGAAGCTTCTCCCTGCAAAGGACTGAGACAAATGCCAATCACGTTGGGGCCTCTCGCGGTGCCCATTCTGCTATGAATTCCCAAGGTCAAAACCATTCTGGTGTTATTAAAAACATAAATGTTGCATACCAGGCAGCGGGGGGAAAAATTATAAGGCAGCCAGATGAGAGGGAGATGGAGGGGCCGGTAATTGTCTTCATCTTCCTAGAGTCAAGCTCCATGGGGCTGGAGCCGCACACAGAACATTGCCTTTTAATTTAACTCGGTAAGGTCAGCGGCAGCAAATGAGGCAGCGGAGGAACGGCCCCTCCGAGGGAGGGCGCGGGGCACAGCCCTCACCTGGGCTGCAGAGCCAGGGCTCCGGGCCACGCTCCCCAGGCAGGGCCAGGGGAAGCAGAGGGAAGTGGCCAGGAGGATGCGGTGGCTCTAAGCCCTCCAAGGAAGGGCGTGGCTCTGGAGGTAGAGAAGGAGGTATCATTGGGAGGGCTCCCTCGGAACTGGGATTTGGTTGCACAGAAAGGAAGAGGCTTCAGAGGGACTCTCCGTGTGGCCAAAAGGAGCCAGGCTGTTGGAGACTGTAGTCCCTTCCCATAGACCCATTCTACAGGAGAGAATAACAAGGACCATGATTAGAACTCGGGTGCACTTTGCCCCCAGTACCTGTGAATCCTGAATTCCAGGCCAAGAGAGTTCCCCCGTGAAGTGAAATGCTCTGTCTGAGAACCCAGTGGAGCAGCGGAAAGGAGGATGGGAGGAGACGCTGAGGCAGAACTGCCCTCCCTCAGAACCTTCCTCAGTTTCTGCTCTGCCACCTTCCCCTCGCAGCTCTACAAGCCGTATGGTGGTCTCTCCGTTTCCAGTGCTACAGGAAGGGCTGGAGTTAGGCCGCAGAAGGGACTTCCCAGATTAGCACCTTCGTCACTGACACAACACAGGCTGGGGTAGGAAAGGCCAGGCAACCTGGGCCGAGCATGACGAGATCAGGGGACCCGAAGGTGGAGCAAGGCACTGGGTATGGGGTGGGGGCTTTGAAAAGCTGTGCAACTGTCAGAGGCAGTGGTGTCCCAAAACGCTTTGGGATTTATTGGGAAGTTCTTACACAGGTCAGACCTCAACTCCTCCTGCTTCCGTGAGAGCCTGCTTCCTTTCAGGAGGAAGAGTTTGAATAGTAGGTTTGAGACTTTAGGACAGAGTTTCAATGCTCTCTTTTCCTCTAGAAGTGCCCTTGCTACTTGGCTTCCCTTCCAAGTTTCTACTCCCCTGTCAGTTAGACATCCTAAAGCTCCCGGAGGAAACCTCTGATGTCAGTGAGGAATTCTGAGGCCCACTACTGGCACAGTGCAGGACTGCAGGCATCCCCTCTCCCTTTCCAGGTCTGCTCTCAGCTCCTGGGCCCCAACCCTGCAGTTCTCAGTATCTGCCACAAGGTGGCGGCCAATGCATCGATTGATCCAGAGTTAGAACCAGGAATGGGTCTTCCACCCAGATCTGCACTCATTCCAGCTTCTCCTCCCCGCGCAGGAATCAACCCTGAGGGTCTCTGGAAAGACAGGGCTTTCTGAAAAAATTCTGTGCAATAGGTGGGCTGACTGAGGATTGGGATGGGGGAAGGAAAGGGAGGGTGGAAGAGAGGCCGGAGAGAAAGTCTGAACAGACAGACCCAATGGGGAAGCAAATGGTCAAGTGCAGTCAGTGCAAAGGCCAGGACACTGAGAGTGGGGCTGCCTGCTACTCCCCACTCCAGGCCCAACATCCCAGGGGCTCCGGAGCAGTAGACTAAAGGGCCTGTTAACTGGGCCAGAGGCAACCAAGGAGGAGAAGGACCGGGAGCTGCAGGTGAGGTCTAACCCAGAATAAACACCAGGATACAGACACTGCCACCTCCCTTCTCAGGATGGCACCCACTTGGTCGCCATTGTCTCTGCCGGTCCCAGAACACAGAAAACAGGACGGGTTTGGTCAGTTCCCCAATGCAGTCCTGACCTACCTGGCACATGGAGAGGGCTCCTGGGAGAAAGGAGAACAGGCAGGCCTGCCCATGGTGCTGGTCCATGTGGGTGGGAGAGAGGAGAGGGAGGAACAAAGACGAGACACACAGCTAGGAAACAGAAGCGAGGAGAACAGGAGAGACCTGCAGACACCTGGACTGGTTTAGAAAGAGGACGCTTGGGATCCAGAACCAGGAGGATTAATCAAGGAAGACTTTCTCGAGGAGGAGCGCATGGGGTGACATTGCTGAGAGGAAAGGGCTGAGAAGAAAAGAGAAGATGGTTCAGCCTATGGACAGACGATGAGGCTAGGAGATGGGGAGGGAGGGCTGAATACTGAATAGCTGCCTAGAAGGGTCTCACAGACCAGGGTCCTGGGGAGGGAGAATGCGGAGTTAAAGGAACAGGTGTTGAGAGGCCTTGAAGCCCAGCTGAAGGTCACTACAGGCTTAAGCAAGAGGAAGGGCACAGCACCTCAGTCTGGCTGCAGTATCCCTCCCTCTCCTCACCCCACAAAGTCCAGCGAACAGGAACCGAGTGTAAGGTCCTCCAGATGGGGCACGAGAAGGGCTCCTAGATCAGGATTCGGGTCTGGGTTTTCCAGAGGCAACCACCACAGAGCAAGGAATCTTCTCCCTCTGAGGCCTCTGGCTCCTCTCTGTACAATGGGGGGGTGGGGGGTGACCTATTGAAAGACCGGGAGAGCCCCCAAAGAACTTATGGTCTCTGAACTCCCGTCTCTCACAATGTCCTGCTGATCATTGCCACCTCCCCCAAAATGGTCCAGCTCCTCTGAGATCCAGCAGGCTTTAGCCCCACATTATCTCAGTGTCCTTACCCTCCAGACCACGCCCCTAACCAGAAGAATCTATTCCCACATGAGGAGGGTGCTGGGTTCCGAGCTCACAAATTCAGTGTGGGGTTATGAGCACAACGTACAAGAGGATTCAAGGTTAGGCTCTGGAGGAACTTGCCGGCACAAGGAATCTGCAAGCTTCGGCTCGTGTGACGCTCAGTGAGAGCGAATACATGGACTTGCCAGAGGCCTCCCGGAGACCAGGACGTTGGTCTGAACCTGCCTGGGAGCGCTGACGAAAGGGAGACGTTTTCCCTCGGGGTTTGGTCCCCCAGAGTCAGAAGTTTGCACCAAAGTTTTCTGGGGACTGCATAAGTTTAGAATAAGAAATTGCAGCCTGGTTAGAAGATTATTTCAAAAACCTGGGGATGAGAGAGGGGAGAAGAGAACAGGCATGACCTCTCCAATGTGTTGTGTGTGTTTTTTTCATATATTTTATCGACTTTTTACAGAGAGGAAGGGAGAGGGATAGAAAGTTAGAAACATCGATCAGCTGCCTCCTGCACCCACCCTCCCCCCACTGAGGATCTGTCTGCAACCAAGGCACATGCCCTTGATGGGAATCAAACCCGGGACCCCCTAGTCCACAGGCTGACGCTCCATCCACTGAGCCAAACCAGTCAGGGCCTCTCCACTGTCTGAGCACCCTCGCATGCTGGCCTACCTCCCCACTGCCCTCTCCAAGCAGAGCAGGGCCTGTGCAAGTCCTGAGTGGAGGTCTCAGGACCCCGTCTTCACCCAGGAAGTTGACACCATCCCCCTGTGCCTGGCAGGCCAGAGGCACCCTCTGCTCAGGCTACCTAACCCCCACACCCTACACAGATACATCCCACTACATACCACAGCCTGGAACCTGCTAGAGATTCGGGCAAATCAAATCAAGGATATCTTCATCTATGAATGTTCAGGCTCCCCTGGGACACCACACACACATACACATATGCACACACTCACCTGTACACATGCAGATAGACACACAGATGCACACATTCATACATACAGGTACATTCCCTCAAAATATACACACCCATACATCACAAACATTCTCACACATAGGCAGCACAAAGACACATACTCAGAAATGCATACATTTACAGACAGGAGTATACCCACAAACTTATACGCTCATCAGACATACTTGTGTCCACACACACACATTCATGTCTTCCTTTCTTCTGACGAAGGATCAAGACCCCAATCCTCTAGATTCTAGAGTCCAGGGGAAACATGGAAATCCACAAGAAACCTCTCTCGGGCTTCCTGGCCCAAGTTGGAGCTCCTCGGCTCTGCTCCCTTTCTCTAGGATTCTGGCCCACACCATGGAAGTGGAACCTGCAAAGATATTTCATACAACAAAGACTTGTGAGTCCCTACCTCCTGCCCCCCCCACTTGCACACACCCACTTTGTGCCAGAAGCTGAGGCAGATAGATGCACAAAAGGGTAAGACCTCTGCCCAGTGGTGTGGTGGAAAGAGCAAAAGTTCAGGCGCCAAAGACCTGCGTTCAAATCCTGCCTTTGCTTTTTTCTTTTTTTAAATTAATACACAGCCTTTGCTTCTTACGCTGTGTTGCCTTGGGCACCTCACACAACCTCTCTGAACCTCAGTTTCATCACTGCAATGGGGGTGGGTAATACAATTCACCCAATCATCCTGCGAGGATTGAAAGACCGGGAGAGCCCCCATCAGCAATGTGTCCACTCATGGCAAGCGCCCCCTTCCCTTTCCCAGCCTCTGTGGTGAGCGTCTCCCCAACACCTTCCCGGTCCTGAGTCGCTGAAACAGAAACCCCTCTTCCTCGGCCTCAGACCCTCAGGTGCGCACACCTCGGGAAACTTGATCTTCGACTTGGCCAGCTCCATCCGACTCCCGCCCCCCCACCCCCACCCCAGCCCTCCTGGTCCATCATGCCTCTCGCCCGCCCGTGTGCAGGTCGCGTTTTCCGTAATAACCTTTAATGCGGCTGGCCACGGCCCAAATGTTCGCGATGGAGCGCTGGGCCCCGCGCATCAGATGGACGATGAAGTGTTAATCATCCCCCAGGGAGCCGTCCCGCGGAAAGTCGTCATTAATTTCTCTGAATTACACCAATTCCGAGACATTCTTTATGGACAGACAGTGCGGGAGACAGTTATATGACAGGACTTGCTGTGCTAAGCAGATGTGGGAGAGATTGCGTCGCCCCATGAATACTAAACAATCGCCCGGAAGAAACCCACGGGCTTCTGCGCCCAGAGCTGGGAAGCGGCCCGGGCCGCCCCCGCCCGGACAGGGGGCGCCCCCTGCGAGTGCCTGGGACGGCAGTGGGGAGGGGGCGGGCGGGGATCGCACCTCCAGCTCCTGCGCTTAGGCGGCCCCCTCAGCTCTGCTCCGCGGCCAGGCCTCAGCCTGAGTGGGAAGTGGCTCTGGGAGCCTTACCCTCACCTCCCTGGATCCTCCGAGGACCCACAAAACCTCCCTTTCCCCTTTCCCCTTTCCCCGTCTCAGCCTCTGCTGCCTACATCCCCCCCCCCCCCCCCCCCCCCCCCGCAACCTGACCCAACCCCCACTCCGATCCTCCTCCTGCTCTCCCTGCAGAGCAGGCTGGCCACCTCCGAGGTCCCATCCAGCACTGCTTCCCTGGTTCGTCCACCCCCCCCCCATCCTGCTGACCCCTCTTCCTGCCCACCTCCCTCTGCGCCCCTCTCCGGCCTGGCCGTCTCTTTCTCTTGCCCACCTCCCCCACAAGCCCACCACCTCCCAGTGGGCTCCACTGCCCCGTTACCTCCGGCTCCTCAACCTGCTGCCTCCTACCACTTCCCCCGTGTCAAGTCATCCCCCTGCGCCTGCTTTCCCCCCTCTCCCACCCTTCAGGGCCTGGGGGCATGGCGGGCTCAGCGCAGAAGGAAAGGAGGAGGCTCGCCCCTTTTCTCCCCTCATGCCCTCTGCCTGCCACCTCCCTGTCTTCCGTCTGGCGGACCAGAGGGGTGTGATGGAGAGCCCGGCCCAGGCCCCCAGGACACCTACCACCGAGAGCCCAAGTCACTGTGCCCCCCTCACACCCTCCCTTCTCCCCAGAAGCAAAGAGGTGGGCGGGAGGGAGGGGGTGAGGAAGAGGGTGGCCCGTGGGGCCGGGGGGCTGAGCCGGCAATTCATTCGCACCTTAAGGAAGCGCCGCCCACCGAGGGCAGCCCCGCCCCGCCCCCTGCTGGTGGCCTGGGGAGCGCCCGCCCGCAGCCCGCCCAGCCAGGCCCGAAGGGACCTTTGGCGGCGCTGGGCCCAGTTCCTGGGTCACCCCAGAAGCCACTCCTCTTCAAAGGAGGACGGGGGCAAAAGGTGACTGCTCCCCACCGGGTCGTCCCTCCACCTCCACCTCCAGCCCCGCGCCAGCTGGAGAGAAGGCGCCCCCGCAGCTCCAGCGCGGGTGTGCGGGAGCGAACGGAGAGCGCGCAGCCCCGCGCCTTCCCTCCTCGCGGATGATTTACGCCCGCGAGCCGAGCAGATGGCGGGTAATTTAGCAATTACCGAGTGCAGGGCCGGGACTCGCGCCTCCGCACGGAAGCCGCACACTCCCCGCTGCACTCTCACCTTCTTTTCTGCCCGTTTCCTCCGTTTCATCTCCCCTACCCACCGGCGCCCTTCGCCGAATCCCATCAGACAGGGCGAGAGCCTTTCCTGAGGGTCCCCCGTCACCCGGCCCCTTCCCGTTTCCAGCGCAGAATTTCTGGAAACGGGGGGAGCTGACTGCTCGCGGGAAGTTCTTCCTCTCCTCTCGCCTTCATCTTTCTTGCTGCTATAGCTGATCATCGTCCTGGAAGATGGCGGGGCTCTGTCCCAACCTCCTCCCTCCCCCAGCGTCTTCAGATTTTCCCCGGCATTTCTCCCAGATATCTAGGTTCCAGATCCCCAGGCGTCAGCAGAGAGCAACCCCCGAGCTGAGGGGTCTGGGTGTCTGCATGGGTGGTGAGGGCAGGCAGTGATTATTAGGCGACCTCGGTCGGAGAGCACTTGGGAGCTGTCAGACGGTGGTGTGTAACAAGTGTGAAACAGCTGATTGAAAAGCTGATTTGGGGCATGAGGGAGGGTAGAGGAGACAGGAATGAGGGGAAGAATCTGGAATGCCTCCTCCCCATGGGCACCTGGAAAGAGGCTGCTCGAAGACAGGCCCCAAGCCTCCTTAGGTTGAGGTAGCTGCCCCCCTCTCCACCCACCTCCACCCGGCCCAGGCCCCCAGGACACCTACCACCGAGAGCCCAAGCCACTGTGCCCCCCTCACACCCTCCCTTCAGTAGGCTCCCAGACCTCTGACCCCTCACCCTGTGCACAGCCTGAACGCCCGCATTCTGGCACAATGCTGGGTAGCCTCTGGGCTCTGGAAAGCTGGGCTCTCAGGCTTTGAGACACCCCACCGTCATCCACCCCATTTCCTCCCCATTCCGTAACACCAGAGGAGCACTAATTAATTAGCGTGTGCAACCAGCCGTGGGCACGATCTTGTTCCTCACCACGGGGACCTGCTGTTACCACGCCAGACCCCCTGGGACGGGGCACACACCAATTACACGGCCAGCCGCTCGGTTAATCACGGCTCCCGGTGACACTGGCTCACAGAGGACTCCCCAGTTTCCTCTCCCTACATCCACCCCACACCCATGCTTCTGCCTCGTGGATCAGGAGGCTGGAGGGAGAGAAAGACTGGTGTATGTGTGTTGGGGGGCGGTGTGCTGTTGGAATTGCTGGGAAGCAGAAGGCCAGCATGGAGTAGCTGAGGGAAGAGTCGGAAGGAAAAGTAAGTTAGAAAGAAAAGAAATTTTCCTACTAATCACTTTGGGCTATCGATGGCCACTCGGGCATTAGTAACTGCAGCAAGAGGAGTGCTGGTTAGACAACAGGTCTTCCTAAGGAGGCCCTGGGGAAGGAGCGGGCAGGGAAAGAGCGGCCTTTCACCCTATAAGCGGGAGGCAAGAGAAGTGGCCCCGGAGGGGAAGCTGGAAGGGAGATAGGCTGCTCTAGGGGCAGTTCTAGGAACTCGGTGTCTGTCCATCCTGTTCCCCAGCTGCAGTTCAAGGGTACAGAGAGGAGGCTGCCTCCCTGCAGACACAGAGAGACGCCGTCCCCGCCACGCACGTCCCATTGACTTTGCCATTCCGCTGTCAATCCACAGCTTCTCCAAGATTTAACATATTGACTCTCCGAGCTGCAGAAAATTGAATTTTCTTCATTACGACACTCTTCCGACAAAAGCAGCTCATAAATTCCCCATCTTTTTCAGGCTTCCCACCCCCTCATCACCCAACATCTCTCCAAGGGATTCACATACTTGAACATACAATTCACATGGCTGTGAAGGCAAGACATGACCAGCACTCCCCACGGACACCCCACTCACCGGACCATGCCTCCCTGCCGGGACCTAGATGCAGCCTACACCCAGACCAGGCCTCGGCTCTCAGGAATGAGGGCGTATGCCTTCCACAACCAGGGTCCATGTATATGGTACTCATGTGCCCCACAGAGCAAATGCGGTTAATCCATACCAAGGGACTGAAAGGTCCCATGCCTTAGTCATGCTTGTACTTCTCCTGTCCCCATACAACAGTCTCATAGATGTCATTCACATGCAGGATAGAGTCATATGTCCTGACATGCAATATTCATCCCAGGTTTACCTTGCCATTTCCTGGGCATAGCTAAAGGCACTCCTCCCCACCCCAGTCTCAGAGCCCTGCACACACACCCCCCACCTGGGGATATGCCCACAAGTAGGAAGCATTCACAGATCTACATGCTTTGCACAGACATGAAGGGAGGGGAGGAAACATCTAGGAGCTAGCAGGGAGTCCTCCTTCACACTATATAGCAATCACCGTTGTCTCCTCCCAACACCGTCCCCAGCCCATACACATACTAAGGTGCCCTCCTCGGTGGACTACAGAACTAGCTCCTCGGCAGTCCCTCCCAAGGCACAGACACCCCTTCCACCATCAAGGGGTGTATGTTAGCATTGGTTCCCCACCCAGCGTGTGCTCTCTCCATCTGATTCTCCATCACTTCAGCCCAGGAACAGAATTAGGGGAGGGCAGGGCCTTGCAGAAGTTCCTTTCGATACCTGTGCCAGCCTGGCAGCTGAGGCTATAATTGATGGGCAAGAGGCCAGGCTGATGGCCAGCACCATGTGGCTTGTGCCCAGGGCCAGATTGGGGCGGAAAGTAGTGGGATAGGTGCCCAGACACTCCACCCTCCAAAATGCCACACAATCTGTGAGTGAAAAGAGATAGAAAGAGGGGCCCAAATAGATACACACAAGGACATCTTCTGAGACCAAACTAAGCCAATTTGTGCCCCCATTTTGGCCTCTTCGTAGCTCCTCCTCCCCCTCCCCAACTCTGACCCAAGTACAAAAGGAAATCACCTGACACGAAAGAGACCAACCTGTTACTTCTTTTTGAGTATGACCACCTCAACCTTACACAATATAAGCTAAAGGTTTGGGGTGCAACCGGAAAAGAGGAGAAGGATGATTCCTCATTTAGGACATGAGCTGAGACTTGGGGTGTCTCCTTGCATTTTTATGTGTATTATATACTGTGCAAATGTTATGCCCAATGCAAATGAACATTTATTACCTTTGCATTCTCAACCCTGCTTTTAATGGCATTTACACACACACACACACACACACACACACACACACACAGACACACACTCTCTCTCTCTTATCTAATTAATCTGCATCTATGATTGTGGCTCTTGTGTTTCTCCCAGCACCTGAATTTCTGAACTACCTTCTATCTTTTCCTTTAAGAGAAAATTTAGAGCTGCAGAGAGATAACCAAAAAAGTTGAGTTCCACAATGCAAGGAATGGCTTTCTGCAGACTGAGAAGTACTTCAAACTGTCTATGTCCAAAGTAGAACAACTCTTTCCCCACCCCAACCCCACGCCCAAATCTGCTTCTTCTGCCAAGGTCCCTATCCACCAAGGCAGGAACCCGGGGTCAGCCATAATTTTCTTTTTCCCTGGGTTGGGGTTGGAACCACGTAGTGAGTTGCATTCATTAAGTGACTTTGTTGACATAAAAAAAAAAAAAAGCTAAACATTTTACTTTTTTTGGCATCACAGGCATCAAAATTATTTAAAAACAAAATATCCTGCTTTCTTCTTCATCCCTCCACACCCTGCCCATGCTGCCTCCTAAGTTTCTCCTGCATACATCACTTCCTTCTCTCTAGCAGATGCAAGTCCGTCCTCAGCAAGGTGACGGAGCTGTCTTCTCACTGCTCTCCAGGCTCCCGGATTCTTATCGCTTCTCCGTGCCCTGGGCACCGGGGAGGCCTGAGGCTCAGGAGACATGCCCACCTACACAGCTTCCCACAATGAAGTATTTTGAAAGGTGATTTGTAAGTTCTTGAAATTAACTACTAAAATTATGATTACAACAGTGCTCTGTTTATTTTGTGATAGTGTACAAATTTCCAAACTTTTTGATACAATATAAAAATAAAGAAAGATTATAGGAATACACTTTCTTTAGGGGGAAAAGACCACTTCCATCACCAATCAGCCTGTGGCCTGATGCCTTACCAACATTTTAGCTGTCTGAGCTCCAATCTATTCTTCAGCCGAGAGATCTTTGACTATGAGTGGTTCACAATGTTGGTGCTTCATGAATTCTGATAGAAGGAGTGAGGAACAAATAGAGGTATGGACATAGGGGAGGATTCGAATCGTTCTCACCAGAGGCATCTTTTCTACCAGGACAACTCTATTAACTCTAGAATATTGACTCAACTCCATGTTGATTGAAAGTGGCATGGGAACATGACTAACACAATCTCCAGCCCCTTCACAACGAGGTGAGGTCTTACGTGACTGGTGATAACCAATGGAATATAAAGCAAAGTGTATGTTAGTTCCAAGCTGAGAAAACTAAGAGTGGCTGTGCCTTCTCCATCCATTTGCTCTTCCCTTCTCCTGGCAGGATGACACCTGAGCAACCTGAAGCCACAGCATGAACAGATCTGGGTTCCTTAACCCCAAATATTCACATTGAACTTCTGTATATAACACATAAATATTCCATATTACTACACTGAGATCTGGGGGTTGTCTATTGCAGGTGTAGTATCTACTCTAACTAATGCATAAATCAAAGTTGTAAGACTAAAATGGAAAGAAACCAGGCTTGAGGCACTGTAGAATTTGAACTGTGATGGATATAGAGGGCAGAGGGGAACACTTAGGAGTCAGATAGTCCTTTTTAACTTCCTTTTTTCCCTTTTTATATATTGTCATTGATTTCAGAGAGGAAGGGAGAGGGAGAGATAGAAACATCAATGATGAAAGAGTGTTATTGATTGGCTACTTCCTGCCTGGTCCACAGAGGGGATCAAGCCCACAACCCTGGTATGTGTCCTGACCAGAAATTGAACTGTGACCTCCTGGTTCATAGGTTGATGCTCAACCACTGAGCCATGCCAGCTGGGCAGGAGTAAGAAATTCTTTATTTGGACCCTATACTTGAGGTGTTAACTTGGTCAAGTTATTTAATATTTCTTAGCCTCGGTTTCTGATAAAATTACATAACAACAATATGATCCATTTCATGGTATTGGTTGTGAGAATCAAGTGAGTGCAAAAATGTAAAAGGCACCCCGGCCAGTCGCTCAGTGGTTAGAGCATCAGCCCATGCACCAACGGGTCACAAGTTCAATTCCTGTTCAAGGGCACAACTCCTGGGCTGCAGGTTCAATCCCTGGGCCCAGTCCAAGCACGTCCCCAGTCCCAGAAGGCAACCAATCGATGTGTCTTGCCCACATCAATGTTTCTCTTTCCCCTTCCTCCCTCCCTTCCAGTCTCTCTAAAAATCAATGGAAAAGATATCTTTGGGTGAAGATTAACAACAAAAATATGTAAAAGGCCTTTGAAAACAGAAAGTTACAAATGTCATTGGCTATTATTTCAACAATTGACACAAAATGCTTATTAAAATCTTTTGAGGGGCTGGAGGTAGGTTGAAGAGGGTAAAGGGGGTCAAATATATGATGACAGAAGGAGACTTGACTTTGGGTGGTGAGCACACAATGAAATATACAGATGATACATTATAGAATTGTATGCTAGAAATTTATATAATTTTATTAACCAATGCCACCCCAATAAATGTAATTTTAGAAAATGTTTAATAAATAATATGAGTGAATGAATATGAATAGGTGGAGGATTTCTCAAAGCCACATCTTACTCTCTACTGATAAAGGAAGGACTAAAGCAATCTGAACACTTTGAGATTAGAGTGGGATTGTGTGTCTATAGAGTGAAGCAGGAGCTACAGGACCTGAATATTATGGAGGACCATAAACCACACTTTCACCCAGCCCACAGAGCCAAAGAACTAAGAGGACAAAAGAAAATGGGACAGGGCCCTAAAGAAAAGTCCAAAAAATCAGAATTTGCCCTAAAATTATGTCAGTGTTTTTCCTATTGCTATGGACTGAATGTGTGTGTCCACCCAAAATCCATATGTTGAAGCCCTAAACTGCAATGTGACGATATTTGGAGATGATGCATTTGGAAGGTAATGAGGGTTAAATGAGATCATAAGGATGGGACCATCATGATAGAATTAGTGCCCTTATAAGAAGAGACCAGGATGGCCGAAACCGGTTTGGCTCAGTACATAGAGCGTCGGACTGCGGACTGAAAGGTCCCAGGTTCAATTCCGGTCAAGGGCATGTATCTTGGGTGCGGGCACATCTCCAGTAGGGGGTGTGCAAGAAGCAGCTGATCGATGTTTCTCTCTCATCGATGTTTCTAACTCTCTATTCCTCTCCCATCCTCTCTGTAAAAAATCAATAAAGTATATTTTTAAAAAAAGAAGAAGAGACCAGGATGTCCACTTGGTGTCGTGTCTGCAATCGCATATGGTCTCCGGAGTCCACCTCAGACTCTGCTGCACTCCATGTCCACTTGCCTTCCTGCTCATCCACTCGCTATGTCCAGGTTCACAAGCTACTCAATTTCTGGGGAAACCAGTTGCCCGACTGCTGTAGCACCATGCAGGGGGTGGGGGGGGAGGGAGGAGGGCACGCTATACGCCACTACCCTGGGAGGCACCAGGGTCATTTACAACAGAAAGTTCCTACTGGAGTACAAGAACTCACCCATTGCCCGGACACCCCACTGCTGCCTCCTTGGGGTCACAACTCCTTCAATGGCCCCATCCTCCAAGCTGGAGGAGCTGAAGGAACAGAAGGAGACAGAGGAAGAGATACTCGCTGGCACACAATTTGAAATGGACATCTAATCCAGTGCAGATGACCTGTGTGTGGAGTTAGAGGAATCCCTCAGGCCGCTGCCCCACCACCTCTTCCTGAGGTATCCAAAGACCAGCTGGCCTCATCTAACCTGAAAGGGAGTGCTTGGTTCTGGGCCTCCCTTAGTTCTGAGGCAGCTAGGCCAAGGATAGGAATGGACACCTTGCCAAGCCCTTAACTCTACTTTTTGTTGGGTTTGTAGGCACTCTTCTCAAACCCAGTCTCCCACGCTCAGCTGAGGCAGAGACTGAGGCACGGACTATGTCACTGTCTGACTGCTTAATAAACATTCAAAGAGAAAAAAAATAAGGAACCTGAGATGTTGCTTTTTTTCACTCTCCTCCATGTGAGGAAGCAAGTCTCAGGAAGAAACCAAATCAGCCAGCATCTTGATTTTGAACTTCCAAACCTCCAGAAATGTGAGAAATAAATTCCTGTTGTTTGTGTCACCTAGCCTATGGAATTTGTTATGGCAGCCTAAGCAGACTTCAACACCTACTTCCCACCAAGTTCATAGTTTGGAAACACTAAGTAACAACCTACAATAACTGATACACCAGCTGCTTCTGTTATGTTCGTACGGCACCCAGCTGAGCCTGGTACATGACAGCCACTCAGTAAATACCAGCCATTATGATTTTTCGAGAAGCATCTTGTTATATTGGAAAGGATATGGGTTGTACAATGAGATTGTTCTGAGAGACCTTGGATAAGTTACTCTTAGAATTTTAGTTTCTTCATCTGTAATATCTAATAGCACCTTGCATAGTTATTGTGATGATTTGGTAGGTGAAAGAGTCCTTTCACATCATGGGCACTCAACCAGTGGTAGCTCCTCAAAGCTTTCCATGAGTCCAGGACCAGCTTCCATTCAAAGTTTATTATGCATCAGGCACAGGGCTAGATGAAGAAATACCAGAGTTAAGAATTTTACAAAAGAGAAAAAGACTTTAAACTTCAGGAAATAGGATTCATTCTGCAGCAGCTCCTTCCACAACCTCTTAAAAGCCTTATCAATCTTCTCCCAGCCACAGTCAGGAGTTAGCCTGTATTCTGAAAACTCCACAGTTCAAGATCTCACAGCCTCACCCAGGAGTATTTTTTTTATTCCTATAACTGTCACTCCCAATAGTCTTCACAGTATTATTCCCTGTATTTAAAAAAAATCATCAGTGATTAACTTACTATTCCTAATGAGAACCAAGTCCAAACCTTTTAACATGATGTATTGGTTAATGAAACATTACTGCCCTGGCCAGGTAAGCTCAGTTGTTAAAGCATCATCCCACTACACCAAGGCTGTAGATTCAATCCCCAGTCAAGGTACATATAAGGGTTAACCAATGGCTACATAAATAAGTGGAACAGCAAAGTCAATATTTCTCTCTCTCTCTCTCTCTTTCTCTCTCTCTCTCCCTTCCTTTCTCTCTCAAATCAATAAACAAAAATAAATTATTTTAAAGAGAAAACACTAGCCTATCTAATAAAAGAGTAATATGCAAATTGACCATTACTCCACACACAAGACAGCTGTCCCCCTGTGGTCAAAGGTCCTGAACCCATATGGACACAAGATGGCCAGCAGGGGAGGGATGATGGGAGGGTCCGAGCCTGCAGGGGAGGGCAGTTGTAGGCAATCAAGCCTGCAGGGGAGGGAAGTTGTAGGCAATCAAGCCTGCAGGGAAGGGTAGTTAGGGGTGACCAGACCAGTAGAGGAAGGAAGTTGGGGGCAACTGGGCCTGCAGGGAAGGGCAGTTGCGGGGGGACCCAGGTCTGCAGGGGAGAGCAGTTGGGGGCAAGCAGGCTGGCAGGGGAGCAGTTAGGCATCAATCAGGCTGGCAGGGGAATGGCTAGGGGGTGATCAGGCTGGCAGACAAAGATGTTAGGGGCAATCAGGAAGGCAGGCAGGCGAGTAGTTGGGAGCCAGGTGTTCTGGATTGTGAGAGGGATGGCCCAGATTGGAGAGAGTGCAGGCTGGGCTGAGGGACACACACCTCCATGCACAAATTTCGTGCACCAGGCCTCTAGTTTACTATAAATCATAAAGCCCAAAAGTCTAGTGGTGTAGCAAATAGAAATAATTATTGGTTAAGTGAAGTCCCAAAAGCATGTTGATGACTAGCAGGTAGTTCTCCACCAAGTGGTGATTAAGGGAGCTAGATTCCTTTCAACCTGTGGCCCCATCATCTTTAGCATTTGGCCTTCAAGGTCACTGTGCTTAAGGTCATATGCATCAAGCCAAAAGGGAAAGAACATAAAGGCTCTCTCTTGAGAGGTTTTCGTGGGCCAAACCTGGAAGTGAAACAAATTACTTAAAGAGAAACCGAAAAATGTGTTCCAGGTATGTGTCTAAGAAAAGAAGTAAAGAAATTTTAATGAACGCATAGCCAGGCTCTGGCATTCAAGATGCTCCACATTCTGTCTTATACTTACCTTTCAAATCTGATCTTTCAAAGTTGATACCATTTACCTTTCAAACTTGATACCATTTTCCAGGAATGATTCTTAGTCAGCTTTGCTGTAGTAACAACCACTCCCCAAAATCTCACTGGCTTATAGCAGCAAAGATTTATTTATGACTTATTATGTATGTTGTGAGCAGGCTGCAGCTCTGTCCTAGGGCCTTCTGATTTCAGGACACACGTAGCGGGATCCAGTCTCCTGTGAAATACACTCATTCTAGTGGCAAAGAAGAACAAGAAAAATGGAAACTCACATGCTCAAACATGGCATGAGTCACATTTATTCACATCCCATTGGTCAAGGTATGAAACACAATCAAGTCCAAAGTCAGTGAAATGAGATACTGCAAGTTACATAGCAATGGGCAAGGAAGTAAATTATTTCAAACAATAAGTCAACCTGCCAAGACCGGTTTGGCTCAGTGGATAGAGCGTCGGACTGCGGACTGAAGGGTCCCCGGTTCGATTCCGGTCAAGAGCATGTACCTTGGCTGTGGGCACATCCCCAGTAGGGGGCGTGCAACAGGCAGCTGATCAATGTTTCTCTCTCATCGATGTTTCTGACTTTCTATCCCTCTCCCTTCTGCTCTGTAAAAAAATCAATAAAATATATTTTTTAAAAAACAATAAGTCAACCTATTACAACTGCCATCTTCTATCTGAAGTACAAGATAGACATTACTGATTAATCCCAGAATTCAATAGACATTGAGTTATTTGGTTAAGTAAAGTCCAAACCTTCTGAACATAATATTTCAGGCAGCAATTACCAATAATCTGAATTTAGGGGAAAGAAAGTCAACATTGATATGTTGATCTCAAGTGACCTTTTAGACTCTAGTAAATATTACACATTCCCACCTCTGAATCCTTCCTAGACCTTGTCTTGCCAAACTGTCCAAATCCAATCCATCCTTCAACTATCTATACATTCATCCTTTCAACAAAATGTAATGAACTCCTAGCATAGTACTTGACACATATTTGTCAAATGAATCTGTTCCAACTGTACGCCTTGCACATACTCAGTGAACATTTGTTCCTTGATGAATTAACAACACAGTTCATTTCTGAAACTGGACAGCCAATGGTTCTGGGATGCCTGTCACTACTTGGGCCAGGCAATGTGGGCTGGGGTCGCTAATGGCAGGTACCTCCAGCATCAGATTATATAGGTAGTTCTCAGAGAAGGATGGACTGCATTCTGATGTTAGCTACCATGTCCGGGGTCTACAACTTTCAGCCAGGTTAGAATGTGCTTTCTCTAATCAGAATAGAACAATCACGGTTAACAGAACATGATTAATATTTCTTATAATTATAGCTATTCCCCACTATTCTACGTCTGCCCCTAACAGTTCCTTAGAACAACGAAATTTAGTATCACATACCAGGAGTTTCTGGGGTGGGAGTATGGTGTATCTACTACTACTACTATGGTGTACTGACAACTTGTGCCTGGATCCTGATTCTACCACTTACTAGTTGGATGACCCTAGATAAATCAGTTAATTCATTTAATTATCTGTGCCTCAGTCTTCATCATATGTAAAATGAGGGGGAGCTACTATATAAAGTTATTATTGTGTTATACAGAAAACCTTAGCATAGTTTAAACACATAATTGTAAGCACCCAATAAATGGAAGTTATTATTTTTAGCCCTAGCTGAGACTGACTGAGTTTTCTCCCATGCATTTATTCTGGGTATAAGACATAAACCAAGAACACTTAGGACTTTGATTTCTGAACAGGCCTCACTCTTTTTTTTTTTTTTCCAGGTCTTTTGTTTTGTAAGAGGACCTCACTCTAAACTTACTCCAGGACCTTGAACTCATCCAGTGGCTTGTAACTCATAAATCCTGACTAATTATACAGATGTGTCTCAGTGTTTGTGAAGCCCAGTAACTTATAGTTAAGTACTTGGAGATCTTCAGATGAAAGGCACATAGGGCAGGCAACAGACATCCTATTCAGTCATAACAACAAAAAATACTACCCCCCAAAAAAACTTGGAATAAGCAGGGACCCAAAAAAGAGCAAATCAATCCCCTAACACGAAGACTGGGAAAGAGATCATAGAATGCCTACTTGGAGGGCCCAGAGAGGGAAAACATGATGCCCAAGTTTTTGACATAACTTGGGCTGTGGGAGGAGTGTGCCTCTTTCAACTCTCCTAAATAAAAACAGGAGCAACAACTTGTATTGTTATCCTAATTAACTTAAAGGCTTGGGCAAACTAGCCCAGTAAGTGGCTTGTTTGTGAGTAGTGATCGGTCCTGAATTGTGCCAGGTTCCCCTTCCAGTTTCATTCTTCTACTTCACCTCCTCCTTCCCACCCCACCCTCACCATCCCCCTCAGGCAATAGACCCTCTTCCTAGATCACTCTAGGGGGACTGGCAGGCCCATCACCGACACCCTCAAGTAGTAAAGAAATAGCGGTACACAACACGTAGTTTTTACAGGCTGACCCTGAGGTTGAAATAGAGAAGGAACTGCTAGCACAGCTATTAGTTTCCCATCCCTTAAACGGCAGGTGTCTGTGAAGTCGTGGCAAGCAAGGCATTTATAGAGACATGCAATCCTGGTATTCTACCATCCCATAACTTTGATATTTTAGACCAGCACCTTAACCTTTTCCACTTTATTTTCTCCCTCTATAAAGGGTGTAAAACAATATCACCTATCTCAAAACTTGTTAAAAGTAAACAAAAGAGTGCGTCTGAACTCGTTCGTCGCACTGTGAAGTACTACACAGCGGACGTTAAAGCCCTAACTCCTCCCCACCCCCCAATTACGCACGTTACAAACCCTCAGTCACCCTTAATACAGCCTGCCTCCTCCTAAGGAATCATGGGTCGTGAAGTTCTTTGATGGCCACACCCTCGTTTGCTGTCACGGAAGTGAGAACTACGTCTCCCAGAATGCAGTGGTGAGGCCGCCGCCACGACCGCCCTCTTCTCCGCCCCCCTTGAGCAATAGCCTCCTGGGATATGTAGTCCCATATACAAGTCCGCTCCCCAGTAAAAGACCGTGGAGGAACCACAAACCCCAGAAGTCCTCGCGCTCATTCTTCTCCCTCCCCTCTCGGAGTCGGGAGTGCTGTTTTTGTTGTTGGTGAAAGGTAAGGGAACAGCTGATCCGTCTGTGGGGTAAGAAACTTGGCCTAATTTGGGGGGGATCTTATGGGGAGTCACCCCACTTTCAGTTCATGAAAGGATAAACTAAGGGGACTGTAGAAAAGGGTTGCAGAAACGTTTGGGTTTTAATACTTTCCGTACGGGAGAAGCCAGCCCCACTGTTGTGGGAGTTCTTGGTCTCAAGGGGGGCCCTGATCAAAGGGATACCGCCCCTCACTGTTCTCACCTTCCTCTCTGTCCTTCTGGGGGAAAAAAGCTTGATACGCTTAAGGGAGTTGGGAAGAGATTGAACTATTTGCTCATTCTTCCCCATGCAAAACTTGGCCCTCACAACCTTCCCTTTCCCCTTACCACCCCTACACCCCTCGACAATCCAAAGGCCTTTACTACGTTTAACTCGCTGCGGGGCGGGGGTGGGGGGGGCCTTCCAAGGTGTAGAATGTCAAGGAACTCTAGAGCCTTACAGAGAGGGATGATGGTGTCCCACCATGCGAACACTTCGGTTTGACTACACACGCACAGAGCTCTCTTTCAGGCCTGGGGAATGTTTCCAACTCTTGAGGATTTTATTTGTGGCAAGTATTTGAAATTCCCCAGGCTTAGATCTTTGGGATAATATACACCCCCTTAGGAAACCAGATAATTGTGTTTGAAGAAAACATAGACTGTTTTTTGTTTGTTTGTTTTATTTTTATTGAGGAAAGGAGAAGGAGAGAGATAGAAACGTCAATAAAGAGAGAGAATAATTGATTGGCTGCCTCCTCCACACCTCTTACTGGGGATGGAGCAGTAACCCAGGCACATGCCCTTGACTGGAATCGAACCTTGGGACCCTCTGGTCTGCAGGCCAACACTCTATCCACTGAGCCAAACTGGCAAAGGCTGGACTAGTTTTAACTAAGGATTTTTAAGAGAGATGAAAATCTAAAGAAACCTACTTTCCTCATTTTAATTAAAAAGTTGCTCTTTTTTGTACTACTGGCCCACCTTTCCTTCTCTACTGAGTGTCTCTCTTCTTTTAAAGTTCCTACTCCCCCTCCCCCTTACTGCAGCCTGGTGTGTTGTTTGGGGGTGTGCACGGGACTAGTGGCTGTGGCTCATTGGAGGCTGAGGAGTTCTGTCGATTGTTATTGTTCCTCTCCCCACCTAACTTGGAACGCCTCTTCTTCTCACTTTCATCCTGTAGTGTGCTTGCAACTCTCAATCCAAGCAGATGGATGAATTGAGGAATTCAACACTTAGAATTGAGGCTAGGGGAGCAGAGAGAAAATTGGGAGGGTTATACTGGAACTGGGTTGCATATAGTCAAGCCAGTAGGTTTGCCTGAAGAGAAGAATGTTATCTTCTTTTTTAACTATCTCTTCCTTCTCTCAACATTATATATAAATTTCCCCTTTTCAGGGTTCCTTACTTCCCACCTTCCAGTCTGTCCCCTGCCCAGGGGTGGGGCTTTCCTGGCTCTAGGCTCCCACATTCCATCTCCCCACACCACCACGTTCCTGCTGAGTGTTGCACTCCACCCTTATAGCAGCCGCCTCCAGAATTCTTGACTTCCTGAAATAATGAAGTTGAGGACAGAACCTGTCTTTCCTTATATCCTCCCTTTCCCTTAGTCTCTTAGATGAGAGTGGAAGCTGTTTTGCTTGATTATTTGTTTGTTTTTAATTCATGGGATTAGACAGCTCAGAAAAGGGGAGAGAATGAGAGCTCCTGGGCCTGAGGATTGGGCTATCTCTCCACCCTCAGCCATATTTTAGCTCTGGAGATGCAGTCATTATTTTCAGAGATTTGTTGCTATTTCCAGGTGTCGTAGTCATTCCTGCGCAGTTGGGGCAACAAGTTTAAGCATACACAAGAAGACTTGCTCAGAATGAGGGGGCTCCACACCTCAGTTGGATTTTTAACTCAGGAGCCAGAAAATGTGGGGGATGGGATGCGGACATGGAGGCTGAAAAATTTGGAATCCTAAAAGATGTTAAAAGATGGAAAAGGAGGGACTGAGGAGGGCAGAGCCTAGGATAACAGACTTGATCAATGGGGCAATGAGAAGCAAGCAGAAATTAACTGTAGGGAGAGTTTATGACAGAATGGGAGTAGTGTGGGACAGGGCCAGGATTGACATGGAAGGCCAGACTTAGGTCCTGCAAACTAAGAGTGACATCTCTAAAAGGGTCTGGATACTAAACCTTCAGGGACTGGATACTAAACATGACTTCACCTCCAGGTATAGTGGCAAGGGCTGTGTGTACGGGTGGGTGGAGGAGAAGGGGGGGAAATGAAGTGGAGAGACTTTAGGATATTAAAGTCTCTGTTTGTTTCATAGGAGGGCACATATCTCAAGGGAAGGATGGAAGAATCATCAATAAGCCGGGTACTATCTCGGGGAGGAGTCAGCTTTCTGAATGTGGCCCGGACCTACATCCCCAATACTAAGGTGGAATGTCACTACACCCTTCCCCCAGGCATGGTGTCAAGTGCCAGTGACTGGATTGGCATATTTAAGGTATACCTGGAACCCCTTTCGGCTCAAGTTTATGGGCCCTGGGTTGGTTGGAATAGAATGACTAGGCTCTTGGATTATCAACCTCAAGTTGATAGAGGAGAAGGGAAAAAGATGGCATAGATGACAGAGAGTTATCTATATAAGCAAAGCTCATCTCCCCGTCTTAGCTTTGCTCTCTTTTGACACATTATTGTCCCCTACTTTCCCTGTCTTTCATCATCCTTGCCACTGTAACACAATCCTATTCTCCCATTCAATCCCTCAGCCCTTTCTACCATCTATAGCTGGTAGTCCTATCACCATAGCCCTCTCTTACCTTGAACTTTCACAGGTGGAGGCTGCCTGTATTCGGGATTACCACACATTTGTGTGGTCTTCAGTGCCTGAAAGTGCAAGTGATGGTTCCCATGTCCATGCCAGTGTCCAGTTCCAAGGTACAAGAGAAGATAGAGAACTGGGAGGAAGGAGTCGGGGGATAGAGGTTTGGAAAAAGGAAGTGGGCTCAGAAACACAAAAGCGAGGCAAGAGAACGGGGAAATAAGCTAAAAAAAATAATATCCAACAGGCTCAGCAGACATGGGATTATATAGACTCAAGGACTTAGAGGTGGAAGGAACTGTACAGTGCAACTAATTCCACCTCCTACCGAAAGAAGGGGGAACTAGCGGGTAGGGAAGAGGGAAAAGTGGTGCCATGTATTGAGAAGAAGGTGATCATTAGATTCTAAAAGACCTGGATTCAAATCTCAGCTCTAATACTTGTAAGCTGTTTGACACTGGGCAAATTACTTAACCTCTATGTGTCTATTATCTTAACATTAAAATGAGATGCCTGGTTTATAGGGCTAATAAAAGGATTTTAAATGATATAGGGAAAACTGTTAACACTGGGCCTGGTACATGGTGGGCACTCAATAAATATTATTACTATTATTATTATTGAGGAAGATAGATTTGGGAGAGGGAGGAAGGGACTAGGCAGAAAAGAGCGAGAAGAGTACCCCAGGGAACAGAAAGAGTTTTTAGGAGGTGGAACAGGAAGCAAGAGACCAGAGCCAAAGAGTGGGTAATAAAATATGCCAACGGGACCTGCTGAGCACTCGAGGGCCTGGGATCATACTGCGGCCCCGGTTCCATTCTTTTTCCCACAGCCAGCTACCTGCCCAAACCAGGAGCCCAGCTTTACCAGTTTCGATATGTGAATCGCCAGGGCCGGGTGTGTGGGCAGAGCCCCCCTTTCCAGTTTCGAGAGCCAAGGCCCATGGATGAACTGGTGACTCTTGAGGAGACTGATGGCGGCTCTGACATCCTGCTGGTTGTCCCCAAGGCAACTGTGCTGCAGGTGAGAACAGAGCAACAGCTGCTCCTGGGCAGGGGAGTGGGAGGACAGCATTGCAAGGGGACCCTCCCACTGGACCCTCCCCTCGGCTGTAGCTTCAACTAGAGACATCACTGGGAGTTATACTAAGTCTTGCCTCCAAGAAAGTCTCCACCTAACATAGACATGAACACGTAGGGCAGGAAAACAAGCCACCCACAAACCAATGTTACTCAAGATTCCATAAGAACTTTTTGAGCATTTCTTCTTCAAGTGCTACATCCTGCCCTAGGCCCTAGAAGACAGAAAGGGTAAAGAGAGGCCAGTCCAGTGAAAGAACCACCAGAGGAAGGGGAGGATGAAACCCACTTCCAGGAGAGAGAACAGACAGATAGGGCCCAGGCCTGTGCTGTCCTGAACTGGAGGTTCTACTCTCATGTGGCTCTTGACACTTGGAATGTAACTGGTCCAAATCGAGATGTACTATGTGGATAAAATACTTACTAGATTTTGAAGACCTAGTATTTTAAAAAAGTGTAAAGATCTCCATAATTTTTATATTGATTATATGTTGAAATAATAGTTTAAGTGTCTACTGTAAAATTTTAAATTATGCATGTGGTTTATATTATTTTTATATTGAACCAAATAGAGAAGAATTAGGGAGTAGAGACAGATGTTAGCAAGGAAGACTTCCTGAAGAAAGGTGAGGGCCAGTGCTAGGTGGGGAGGAAGTACACTCCCCGGGCAAGAGGACGGGCCGGAAGAAGGTCAGAAGTGGAGAATAAGCTTGTCTTTGATTTAGATAAACTCCAGCCCTCTAGAACCCTCTAAATATGTGTAATCAACACAAGAATAGGAAGGAGATGTTTATATCTTACATTAGTCAGAGATATGTAAGCTCCTACACTGTATTCTATTTTTATATTCATCACTCTTATTACAATTATCTTGCAACAACCTAGGCTAAGGGATCACTTTACAGATGACACAGAGATTAAGAGAAGTTAAGTCACTTGTTCAGAGTCACATAGCTCATAAAAATTGTGTTGGGGATTTAAACCTAGTGTCTGACTCCAGAACCAGTAGCTTAAAATTAGGGGAGCTATCTCTCTTGTCTATATGAATTGAGAAAGATTTCTACCAGATTTCTGCAATTGCTGAGCCAAGGAAGGGCCAGCTCTCGAGTGGGAAGAAGTAAAAGAGAAAAGAAAACAAAAAAAGAAGTAAAAGAGGAGTGGGGTTCTAGTTGGTGTGGCTCGGTTGACCGAGTGTCATCCTGTGCCCCAAAAGGTTGCCAGTTCTTTCCCAGTCAAGGCACATACCTAGGTTGGGGGTTTGATCCGGGATGGGGCACATATGGGAGGCAACCGATTGATGTTTCTCTCTCACATTGATGTTTTTCTTACTCTCTCTTTCCCTCTCTCTCTCTCTCTCTCAAATCAATAAAAACTTTTTTTTGGTAAGAGGAATGGGCAGTTAAGAGTGCCAGAAGCTGGTGGGCGGTGGGCAGACTTCAGTAGCACACAACTCATCTCTTTGTGTCAAATGATGATGTATCTTCCCAATCCTTAAATGAATCTGCAGAGTGATGAGATGGGTGCTGCACAAACACACCCTCTTCTCCTCCTGCCCCCTGTAGAACCAGCTGGATGAGAGCCAGCAAGAGAGGAATGACCTGATGCAGCTGAAGCTGCAGCTGGAGGGGCAGGTCACGGAGCTGAGGAGCCGAGTACAGGAGCTGGAGACGGCTCTGGCGTCTGCCAGACAGGAGCATGCGAAACTGAAAGAGCAGTACAAGGTGGGATTGGGGGGGAGGGGGGGGCGCCTGGCTGCTCACCCGAGATCCAAATATTAACCCAGTGAAGAGGGTAAAGGGGAGATTTTAGTGGGCTTTTACGATGGTTCTGACATCAAAGAAATAGGCTTAAGGTATAACAAGTAGGATTAAATTTGATATGACAGGAGACAAGTCCCAGATTTGTAAAAGACTCAGTTCTCTGAACTCAGGAATGCTGAGGTAGGGTTGGGATAGGTGTGTCCGCTGGTAAGGGAATTATTCCTTATAATGTCTTTTTCAAGGAAGGTTACTGGGTGAGTGGGTTGGAACAAACTCTGGTATGCTCCTTCTAAGTCTTTGCTCTATTCTTTTAAATGAGTCTCAACTTTTCTCTTCTGGGGGAACCTAATTCCAGGGGCTTTCCCGGTCCCACGGGGAACTCACAGAAGAGAGGGACATCTTGAGCCGGCAACAAGGAGATCATGTGGCACACATCCTGGAACTGGAAGATGATATCCAGGCCATCAGTGAGAAAGTGCTGACGAAGGAGGTGGAGCTGGACAGGTGAGGGGACCTCCTGTGCCCCATTACATTTCCTGTGACCCTGGAACTCCAGCTTCCTGTTGAGGCAGGCAAACTGCTCTTTCTCGGGTGGTTTCTCTTTCCTTTCTTAACTTCTCTTCGGGTATTTCATTGACTGAGGATATCTTTTCTGTCTCATTCTCTTCCGTCTTTCCTAACTTACTCTGTATTCCTCACCTTCAGAATTAATTGTAGCTACCATTTATTGTGTAGCAAAGGCTAAGCAGGAGCTAGGCGTAGAGGATTTGAAAAAAGAGAAATGGATAGAACAGTCAACACAAGTTAAGAGAGGATGGATTTAGGATCCTACCAAAGCAGAAAATAAGATTAGACTTTGTTCTCACTATTAGGAAATGATAGAACTGGTGATCATGAATGTTATGGAATCTCGGCCCCAAAAAATGGAATAAATCATAGACTTTAGCACTGGTATTCAAGACGATATATAGGAAGATCACTATCTTAGGAGGCAGCCTCTTTACTGTTGGACAGCTGTCCTTTTTGTACCTCTTGTGTTGATTCAAGCTCTCCCATTCTGTAACTTTCACACTGGTCCTGCTTTAGGCCTCTGGAGCCACATAGAATAAATCTCTTTCTCCTGGCCGACAACTGTTACTTCTGCCAAGTAACACAAATACTCACTACCTCCTCTTGCCTCCTTCAAGAAAAGTACTTTAATTCTTTTTTCCGCTGAATGACATCGGTTTCATTCAGTACTGGTAGATTGGATATTTTTTCAAACCCTTTAAAGGAAAGAAGCATTTTGTCCAAGGCCCAGAGTAAAAAGAGAGTTGATCCCTGAGGCTTCTTCAGTTCAGGATGTTAGTCTTGCCCTAGGGAGACACTAAATGTCTAGGTCCTAAATCATGGACTGGAAAAGCAGGGATCAGACTGAGCATCTGGGTAAAATTAGGGACTGTCTAGACCAGGGGTCAGCAACAGTGGCCCATGTGCCCAATCTCACATGCCACCTGTTTTTATACAACCCACAAGGTAAAAATGGTTTGGAGAGTTTTTAATGGTTGAAATATTTTTGACATGTGAAAAATATGTGAAATTAAAATTTCAGTGTTCATGCCCTGGCTAGGTAGCTTAGTTGATAAGAGCATCATCCCAATATGCCAAGGTTGCAGGTTCCATCCCCTGTCAGGGCACATCCAAGAATCAGTCATTGGATACTTGGATAAATGGAACAACAAATTGATGTCTCTCTCTCTCTCTCTCTCTCATCTCTCTCGTCTCTCTCCGCTCCCTTCCTTCCTCTCTATTTCTCCTTCCCTCCCTTCCTCTATGTTTCTCCCTTCCTCCCTCCCTTTCTTTCTGTTTCTCCTTCCCTCCCTCCCTCTCTCAAATCAATAAATTAAATTTTTTAAAATTCTCAGTGTCTATATAGTTTTATTGGAACAGCCATGCTCCCTTATTTACTTATTATCTATGGCTTATTTCTCACTACAGTGACAGAGTTTAATGGTTGCCATGGAAACCACATGGCCTGCAAAGCCGAAAATACTTACTATTGGGCCTTTTACAGAAAAAGTCTGTCAGCTTTTCACCTAGACCAAAAGTTTATAATCAACAGTGACTGTTGCTTGTCTAGAAAAGACCGGATTCTGATCTCTTGACTGAATGAAAACAATGAGGATCGACAGGACATTCCTTAAATTGATAAATAAAGAGAAAAGAGAAACTGTTTATTTCTAGATTGTGCTCTAGAATCAGGAGTCTTGGGTGCTTTGGGCTTAGAACTCAGTTTGGGAATTTGATCATCCCAGAGAGAAGTGGGGGTCCGGGCCCAGAGGAGCACCAGCAGGAGAGCTCCAGGCAGACGTTCATTCCTTCTCTGGTGACCAGTTGGTTATCTGACATTCTGTCCCCCACTTACAGGGTTAGGGACACAGTGAAGGCCCTGACTCGGGAACAAGAGAAGCTCCTTGGGCAACTAAAGGAAATTCAAGCAGACAAGGAGCAAAACGAGGTAAGAGCTCAGGGTTGGTTTGCTTTCTCCATTGTTCATCGTGTTTATTGAGTTCTTCCTGAGTACTGGGCACCAAAGGTGATAAAAATGTAAAGAAACATTGAGTACACTCTCCTGGGGAACATAAGTCATACACATAAGTCAGGATCAGTCAAAGGGGAATCTAGGAAGAATCAACAGGGAAGTGTAGTAAAGTGTGATGATGCTCCACAGAAATGAAGGGAGCACATTTTGGTTTTTTTGTTGTTGTTTTTTTATTATTATTTTTTTAATATATTTTATTGATTTTTCACAGAGAGGAAGGGAAAGGGATAGAAAGTCAGAAACACTGATGGGAGAGAAACATCGATCAGCTGCCTCTTGCACACCTCCAACTGGGGATTTGCCCGCAGCCAAGGTACATGCCCTTGACTGGAATCGAACCTGGGACCTTCCAGTCCGCAGGCCGACGCTCTGTCCACTGAGCCAAACTGGTTCGGCGAAAGGAGCACATTTTGTTAAGGACATTAGAAAGGACTTTTTAAAAATATATTTTATTGATTTTTACAGAGAGGAAAGGAGAGGGATAGAGAGTTAGAAACATCGAGGAGAGAGATACATCCATCAGCTGCCTCCTGCACACCCCCTGCTGGGGATGTGCCTGAAACCAAGGTACATGTCCTTGAGCGGAATCGACCTTGGGATTCTTCAGTCCGCAGGCCGATGCTCTGTCCACCGAGCCAAATGGGTCAGGGCTAGAAAGGACTTTTAAAAGGGGGACGTAAACTTGTTAAGTATTTCTAAACATTTTTAAGCAGCAGAACCTTTTCTCCCCCATCAATGAAGTTTTAAGTGGAACCTCACTGAATAACAACAGTATTTCATTACTATAAGTTTATTTTTATAAATTTAAATGTATAACATTTACAAACACTGAGTGGCCAGATTATTATGATCTCTGAATGCATAATAGTCTGGCCACTCAGTGAATATCTTATATAATAAAAGGCTAATTGCAAATTGTCCCCTCGACCAGGAGTTCAGCCAGCAGGCAGGCCGGCCAACCACCCATGTCCCCTCCGCCTGGCCAGGCTGGCCAGACCCCATCCATGCACGAATTCATACACCGGGCCTCTAATATATATACATAAACACATACTGAGTGGCCAGATTATTATGCATTCAGAGATCATAATAATCTGGCCACTCAGTGTATACGATAGTAAAAGCAATTAGGTAATTTTGATGGATACCAAACTTCGAAATTGGAGGTTATAGATGACTCTTCTGTCAGCCTCAGTGGCTAGTTATAGAATTTTTTTTTTAATATATTTTGATTTTTTTACAGGGCAGAAGGGAGAGGGATAGAAAGTCAGAAACATCGATGAGAGAGAAACATCAATCAGCTGCCTCTTGCACGCCCCCTACTGGGGATGTGCCCGCAGCCAAGGTACATGCCCTTGACCGGAATCGAACCCGGGACCCTTCAGTCCACAGTCCGACACTCTATCCACTGAGCCAAACCGGTCTCGGCTCGTTATAGAATTTTGTTATACAGTAGTTGTACGATATTGAGAACACCTTGAGTCACATACAAATTGGTAACAGTTTTTAAACTCTCCACCTTGCAATCTTATTTTGCTCTTCACTTCAATAGAAAATACAATAGAAACTTTAAGATTTACATAAAAATTAAATAACCTAGCCCTAACCTGTTTGGCTCAGTGGATAGAGTATCGACCTGCAGACTGAAGTTTCCCAGGTTTGATTCTGGTTAAGGACACATGTCCAGGTTGTGGGTTCAGTCCCCAGTAGTGGGTATGCAGGAGGCAGCTAATCAGTGATTCTCTCTTATTGATGTTTCTATCTCTCTCTCCCTCTCACTTCCTCTCTGAAGTCAATAAAAATATTTTTTTAAAGAATTTAACTAACCTGGAAGTACATGTCAGTGGATTGGTGATCTCCAATGTGTTAACTTGTGAGTTTGTGCATTTTTTCACATAATTTTTAATATTTTTAAATATTTGAAGTTTAAGTATTTTCAGAACCTCTAAATGACTTCCTCGGAATCCTAGGCTTCTGTAGAAGCAGTAGACAGAGATTAAGGGAGCCATTCTAGAAATAGAGGAAAACATGAGTAAAGGCTTAGAGTCAGAATACTCAGGGCAGTTAAATATGTGGGTGAAGAATTTGAAATAAGCCCTGGTCAGATTGTAGATGATCTTGAGTTTAATCTTTTCTGTAAGCAATGAGAGGCATCGATGATTTTCAAGTAGGTGACATGTTCTCAAAGATTAATCTGATTGCCTTGTGGAAAACGAGCTAGTTGTGAGGTTTTTCAGTGCTCCAAGCAATGCATGACCAGAGCCTGAGCTAACATGTTACGGTGACAGCAGAAGAGAAAATGGATGTGAACAAGATGGAGAATGGAGAGACAGTGGGCTTTTCTATGGGCTGCTAGGGAGGGAACAGATCCAAGCATAGCACCAGGGTGTCAGCTTAAGTGACTTGGGAATTAGTTTGAACCGTGGACAGAAATAAGAAAGGAAAGACCTATGGTAGAATATGCTGAGTTTACAGGACTTGGAGGACATCTAGACTGAGTTTTTTTTTTTTTAAAGAAAAAGTGGAGAAGCAGAAATGGGACATGGGGTACCTAGTTATTTAAGACCCTAAGCTGTGACGCTGGATACCTCACTTTGGGAGCTGGAGACTGGATGTTCAGGATTGAGTCGGTTTGAGCTGAGAACCCAAGAAGGGATGGTGAAAGCTGAATGCTTGAGTTTGTGTTAAATCTGAGAAATGGAACCTTGACCTCTCATCACAGTAGTTCACCTCCCTGGCCACCCCTTTCCTTACCTGTTCTTCACCTCGATCAGGCTGAGCTCCAAAGGGCACAACAGGAGAATCGTCGCTTGAATTTGGAGCTGCAGGAGGCCAAAGGCCGGCAGGAGGAGCAGGGTGCGCAGACCCAGCGTCTAAAAGACAAGTTGGTTCAGATGAAGGACACCCTAAGCCACGCCCAGCAGCGGGTGGTGAGTGAAGCCTCTAGACAACAAGAAGTAGAGACAGCTGCAAGGACTCACTACAAAACTCTGGGGAAGGATATGACTAAAAACTAAACAACCCAATCCTGAGTCCTAATGCAGTTGGGGGAGGAGGTAGCCTAGTTAGTATCTTCCTGGTTCACAGTGACTTACTGGGAGCCCTGATCTCCATCTCTTCCTTTCTTCTGAGGCTGAGCTGGAGCCCCTGAAGGAGCAGCTTCGAGCGGCCCAGGAGCTTGCAGCTTCAAGCCAGCAGAAAGCCACCCTTCTTGGGGAGGAGTTGGCCAGCGCAGCGGGAGCCAGGGACCGCACCATAGCCGAACTACACCGCAGCCGCCTGGAAGTGGCTGGAGTCAACGGCAGGCTGGCTGAGCTCAGTCTGCATTTGAAGGAGGAAAAAAGCCAGTGGAGCAAGGAGCGGGCAGGGATGTTGCAGAGTGTGGAGGTAGAGGGATGGAGGGACCTGGCAAGCTCACAGCCATTACCCCCACCTCTATGTGGTCAGATCTCCTAGGACAGTGGTCGGCAAACTCATTAGTCAACAGAGCCAAATATCAATAGTACGATAGAAATTTCTTTTGAGAGCCAAATTTTTTAAACTAAAACTTCTTCTAATGCCACTTCTTCAAAATAGACTCACCCAGGCTGTGGTATTTTGTGGAAGAGCCACACTCAAGGGGCCAAAGAGCCGCATGTGGCTCGAGACCACAGTTTGCCGACCACTGTCCTAGGAGGACAGACAGGGGGCAATGGGAACTCAGACGACTTATGTGGGGAGGGGCTGTGAGGGAGAAACACTTCACTGTTCAGGTGTGACTCATCCCTAAAAAGAGTGTCCCAGTCCTGATCTCTGTAGCATTGTCCTTGGTTACCATCTTGATTCAGAAACATGTACCATTCTAGGCACCAGACGCTTGCTCTGATGCCCATTACTGATCAGCAAGGTCCCTTGCTTTCAGGTCCCCTTTCTTCATTCATGGTTTTGAAGGAGTGGGGGAGGCAAAAAGAGGAAATCGCTCCAAAAGTAGAGGAAGGTCACAGTGAGGGGTGGTACCATTGCCAGTGGCGTTCCTTTTCCTTCATCTTCCCATCTTCCTTTCTGGCCATCTCCTAGGCGGAAAAGGACAAGATCCTGAAGCTGAGTGCAGAGATACTTCGGCTGGAAAAGGCAGTTCAGGAGGAGAGGACCCAGAATCAAGTGCTCAAGACTGAACTGGCCCAGGAAAAGGATGCTAGCCTGGTGAGGCACCAGCCACCCCTGAATCCTGATCCTATGGCCTCTTGAGGCCAGTGCCCCCTCTCTCTTAAGTGCAAGGGACTCACTCATATATTGGGCAACATCTCACTTGCAGATCTCCCAGCCTTTATTGGTTTGAAACATGCAGTGTCCTTTTCTGCTCTTAGGGCACACATTTGGGCCTAGTAGTGATGACTTAGGAGAATTATGGCTTGCCCCTTCCATGCCCCTGCCATGTCCCTGCACCCAGCCCAAGTTATCCAAGTCCATACTCAAGAAGCAGAGACTGAACTTCCCGTGGCCAACGAAAGGGGCTCATGGAAAAAGTGTTGGGGCTTCCCCTGTGTGTGCTGGGGCAAGGGAAGAACGAAGGCAGAGAGACATGATTCTAGGTTGTTGGGCCCCAATCCCGAGCCCAGGTTTTTTGGGGTACATTTTAGGCTCCTATTCCATTTGGCCATTTCCCTCAGGTGCAGTTGTCAGAGAGTAAGCGGGAGCTGACAGAGCTGCGGTCAGCCCTGCGTGTGCTACAGAAGGAAAAGGAGCAGTTGCAGGAGGAGAAGCAGGTGAGAAATCCCTGGTGTCCAGAACTGTGTCTCTTGGCTTAGGAACCGCTACCTCTAAGAGGAACCTGAGGCTAAAAATGGGACCATTATCAGCTGATTGGCAGGGCGAGATGATTGCTCGGGGAAGGGGTGATGTAGGAGGCAAAGGAGGACCCTTGGGGGGCTGTGAGGATCTACCTTAAGCTTCCCCACCTTTGGTGAAGGTGTCTAATCCTCAGGAGCTCAGAGTTAATCTTGAATGCAGAAGGTTCTTTCTACAGGTCAGCAAAGTTGGCATCTTTCCATCCTCTTGCACCTCTTTCCTCCCCAACATCAGGAACTGCTAGAGTACATGAGAAAGCTGGAGGCCCGCCTTGAAAAGGTGGCCGATGAGAAGTGGAATGAGGATGCTGCTACAGAGGATGAGGAGGCAGTTGCAGGGCTGGGTCTGTACACGACACCCCCAATCTTGTGACAGTTTTTTCCCGCTCCTCCTTGTTCCATGTGACACCCTCCCCCCTCCCGGGAGCTGCCTCTGCCCCTCTGTATTTTACCTTTTTCTTCCCAGACTTTGGCTCTTGTCTAATTTAACTGTATCTTTTATCCAAAGGAGTCAGAGCTGATGCAACCCTCTAACAATGTATCCTCCTTTCTCTGCCCGCTCCCTCACTCCCAGGCTGCCCGGCAGCTCTGACAGACTCAGAGGATGAGTCCCCAGAAGACATGAGGCTCCCACCTTACGGCCTGTGTGAACGTGGAGATCCAGACTCCTCTCCTGCTGCGCCACGAGAAGCTTCTCCCCTGGTTGTCATCAGCCAGCCAGCTCCCATCGCTCCCCACCTCTCAGGGCCAGCTGAGGACAGTAGCTCTGACTCGGTGAGCAGGGGCAGGGAGGAGGGGGTAGGGCCAAACGCAAGTGGCCCAGTGTCCAGAGCAGGAAGACAGCCATGTGGGGCTCTCATTTTTTCTTGGGGAAGAGGAAGCAGTCCCAGTCTCTCTTCAAGGCCATACAATGGACACGTCCACAAAACCCAATCCCACTCAATAGCCTTACTACTGCTAGCCCCTATTCCCCAACTCATTTTCTCCTTTTTTAAAAAAATATATTTTATTTTTTTACAGAGAGGAAGGGAGAGGGTAAGAGAGTTAGAAACATCGATGAGAGAAAAATATCAGTCAGCTGCCTCCTGCACATCCCGCACCAGGGATGTGCCCGCAACCAAGGTACATGCCCTTGACCCGAATCGAATCTGGGAGCCTTCAGTCCCAGGCCGATGCTCTTCCACCGAGCCAAACCGGTCAGGGCTCATTTTCTTCTTATCCACCAGCTCCCTTCAAACACCTTTCCTGCCCCACTCTTACTGTAGCCTCTGTTTTCTGTCATGGCCCAGACTGTTCTTCCCTTATCTGCCCAATGTGCTACTCCCCCATCTTGGACACTACCCCAAACACAACCTATCTCTTTGGTGCCCAGGAAGCTGAAGATGAGAAGTCAGTTCTGATGGCAGCTGTGCAGAATGGGGGTGAAGAGGCCAACCTGCTGCTTCCTGAACTGGGCAATGCCTTCTATGACATGGCCAGGTGAGAGTGAAAATGGGGGGCAGGAGAGTGTAGGAGAATGCCAGCAGAAAGGATATCCAGGTGAACAGTCCCTGCCCTTCCCCAACCTCTGTCTTCTTGGCCCTAGCCAGGTAAAGGAGACATAGGTGTGGTTGACACAGAAAATTATTTACCACTCTCCTAAATCCCAGGTGCCTTCAGGTAATCCTTCCCCTCAGCTTATCAGCACACATGCACTCAGAGGCCCTGCCTTTAACTGGCTTCTGTTTTCTAGCACCATCTTTCGTGGATCCCAAATTGCCCTGCATCCCCCACCCCTTCCCCAACCACCAGGTAGGTTCCTAGGCTCCATCGGGGGAGGAAGGGAAGTAGGAGACCAAGCGCACAGGACAAGAACAGAGAGGAGACTGGGATCCAGCATCCACCTGACCACCCTGAGATGCTGTCTCTTTCCTGACTTACCTGGGGGACCCTGTGAGTGGTGAAACCACAGGGGTGGGGGATTTAGGTATCAGATTGCCGCCTCTGCCTTCCTTTTCTTTGCAGGTCAAGAGGGGAAGGCAGAGGAAAGAGAGATTTTATCACTTAGTCCCCAACTTTGCCTGGATGTGAGATGGGCTCAGGGTGGGGTGGGGGTATGCTGTCATCCTCCTTAGCTGGAGCAGGAAGATGAAAGACGATGTCAGACTCATTTTCAGCTTCATTAGGCAGCAGATAGAGATGGAGGGAGGAGAGCAAGAGGTTGGGGGATGGGCTCTGCCCTATGGGGACCAGCAAGGACTAAAGAAGGAAGGCACAGGGAACTGGGAAACATCTTAGCATTGTGGGGAGAAAGATGCTATGGGAGAGGCTCGGGGAGAGAGAACTACCGGGATGCTGTGTTAGGAACAATAGACTCTGGGAACCCAGGTGCATGAGTCCCTCTCCCTGATCTGCAAGTCAGTGAGGCAGCAGAGCACACTGACCCTCTCCTTCTTCCTCTGTCTCTTCAGTGGCTTTGCAGGGGGTCCCTTGTCAGAGGCCAGCACTGGGTGCCCTGCCACCCCCCCATGGAAGGAGTGCCCTATTTGTAGGGAGCGCTTCCCAGCTGAGAGTGATAAGGACGCCCTGGAGGACCACATGGATGGACACTTCTTCTTCAGCACCCAGGACCCCTTCACCTTTGAGTGATCCCACCTCTCCCTAGTACAAGCACAAACACACACTCACACACAGACACACACTCACACACACACACACATTTAGGTCTCATGCCTCTTTTCCAACACAATGGGCTCCATGATATTCTATTCCCTGAGAACCACTCCCGTGTGCCGTTTTTATTCCAAGCTCTCCAACCTCATCCTCTCCTACCAGCCCTTTTGTCCAGGGAGGGGTCCTTCATGGAAGAATGGCTGAATTTATCCCCTGCAAGCGGTTTGGGAGAAACCAGAATGGAGGAGGCCTCCCCAGGGGGAGTAGAACCTGCCCCTCCTAGCCCTGGTTGCTTCTGTCACTCACCAGCTACTGCAAGCACCACCACCACTGCACACACACACACTCACAGTCTCTGATGCCCCAAAGCCAATCCCTGGGGAACCCTACCCTCTCTTATTTGGGGTCTATGTTTATTCCCCTGAGTTTCCTCTGGGGCCTGCATGGAGGCAGCAGCATGGACATCATGGCCTCCTCAGGCCTCTCAGTTCTGAACTTCATCGGTTCCTCTTACTGCCCCCCCCCCCCGCCTCCCACACTGCACCCCAGCCTTTTCCATACCATTAGATGTTAAGTTTGGAGGTTTCTTTTTGTATTTTTGAGGTTTTTCTGTATTCTTCTGCCCCTCCATGCCAACCCCTGCACTCCCAATATCCTCACATGGAAAGAAATAATGCATTGTGCCTTCTGTGAGGGATGGGGGAACAAATAGTCCCAGGTTCTCCCACTTCCCAGCCCTTCCTCCCTCTCCAGGTTCCCCATAGCAGTAGAGCTTTCTCCCCAATATCCCTCCCCCCTGCCTGTAGTTTGGACAAATGTATTTATATGGTATGTATAACTCTTCTAATAAAATATGTTCTTATTATAAGGTGTGACTAAGAAGGACCAGACGCCTGGCTCTTAGACCTCAGTGGAGGGGAAGGAAGGGAGGGAACTTCAGGCCGCTTTATCCCATTATGCCTGCTGTGCTGGCCACCAGTGGGAAGAGGAGGAGGGAGGAACCTTTGTCCCAGGTGGAGGTCTGGCTTGGAGAATACTGCAGTGCAAGAGAAGCAAGCTGTGGGTTGGTATTGGCTTGCTCAGGGCTTAGTCCTGGGGTGAGACTCAGGTATAGGGCCAAAGTGCATGCCTTAGAAAGCAAGGGTGGTTTCCACCACTTAGACCTTCACCCTCCGTGGCAGCCATCACTGTACCTTGGGCCAAAGGACAGGCATTACTCTTGTCAAGAGGGAAACCTTTGAGTATCCACTTTATAAAAAATGCCCTAAACCCCATACCCCTAAAGACTATTTTATATTCTTCCCATCTCTACCATCCTCACACACCCGTGTGCGCACTCTGACTCCACAGTCACGAAAACACATTCATCCTCTAACCAGCTTCACAGTCTAGACAGAGACAGCATCATAAAGCATTTATTAAGGACCTGCAAGCTCATCATGGCTCTCAGGAATGCCCAGTACAAGCCATGTCTATAGCCCCGTTGTTTACTATCCCAGTAGCTCCTTTATCCACCTTTCATTCCCTTTAGGGCCCCTGGGTGGGCCATTGCCACCCCACCATTTCTTCTGGTCCACCTGAAACCCTCCTATCCACCCCTCTTCCAACCCCACCTGAATGACATCTTACATCCTTCCTTCTTCCTTCACATCGCTGTCTCCTAGCAACCCCATCTCATTCCCTGAATCCCTTCCAAGGAAATTAGAGATAATGGATCTCTCCTCTCTCCATCTCAACTCCTCTTTATTGATCCTCCTTTAATGAAAGTTAATTATAACAATGATTTAATTAATAGAATCCCTCTCTTCCTTTATTGCTTCCCGTATTAAGACTATTAATAAATATGAGCTGGGCTGACAGAGGCATCCATCATTGGCCTGGGATTCCCCTCATACCCTCCTTTTCCCTCCCCCCTTACCCCCTCCTATGCTTGGCCTATAAACTTGCCGGGGTAGTGGGGGTTAATCAGAGAGGAATTATGAGCCAACATCCTCAGCAGGAGATGCATTTAATGAAATCACTTGTGATTTATGTTTGGGGGAGGTTAGAGAAGGAAGTATCTGGAACCCAGATATTCTTGCTTCCAGAAAGGTGGCCCCTAGTGCAAAACAGGAGGAAGAAAGACACAGGAACCCAGGGCCCCTGCTCCCACCCACAGCCCCTGCCAAGGCACACACACCTCCTTCCCCAACAGGAGTCTCCTGGGTAGCTAGCTGCACAAGGCCATTGACACACAGGCTACCAGACTAAAAGCACTTGGAAAAACTGCAGCGTAGGTTTCACTTTCCCACCTCCAAAACTTGACATGGGTCGTTCTCACCTCACTTTCTCACCAGCCCAGTTCTGCTTCATCTTCCTAAGCCTGCTCCATGCTTCCCTCCTCCATGAAGCCCCCAGTATCTCATCAGACCCCTCCACCTCACTATTTAGAGCCCGCAGCTGCTCCTTGCTCTGCCCTTGCATGTCTCCTGATCTGCAATCTGCACCTTCAGGCTGGACATTTAGAGCCATTTCTCTTGCCTACCCCAAGATCCAAGACCTGGCCTCTGACATAGGGAGCTCAGGGAAAGGGTAATTGATTGCATGGGCAGAGAGGAAAGATACTTTGCAATTTGAGTTCTTTTTCCTACTAACTGTGTGGTATTTGGCAGCTCAGCCTTTCCGTGCATTTCCTTTGGATCAGCTCATTCCCCGCTCCTTCCCAGCATCCATACAACATCCAATCCGAATGGGCTTGAGAGCCTGGTATGAGAAGAAAAGTCAGACCAGGAACCAGCAAATAGGAACTAGGGTGTCAGTATTTGGTAGGAGATGAATGACTGCAAACATCACCCCTCCCTTACAGAACGTCAGAGGCTGCCTGGTAACTATGGGAATGTGAAGTGCAGACTGCTGAGTGTGCCAGTCAGGGTCTGCACTGTCTGGTCCCACTTCCCATTTCCTATCCTAAGGTACCCTGGACTCCAGTTTTACAGAACCACTTTACAGAAATAAGCACTACTTTTGCATGCCCCTGAACACATGCTTTCCCCTCAGTTCAAAGGACACCTCCTCCTACTTGATTCCTTCAGTTATTTTTGAGATACCACATAGAGCACTTTGTAAAAACACTCTATATCATGTTTACAAGTTACAAAGTTTTCCATGGATTACAATATGGGGGCTGAGTCTTAAAGAATGAGTAGTTGTGAGCCAAGCATGTTCAGGCAGAAGGAGCAAAATGTACAAAGACATAACTCGCTCAGAAGTCTAAACACTCAAGCAGAACTGTAGAGTGAGGATCATACATGGCATGTGAAATGAGGCTGGAAGGATGGACTAACAGACATTTATTCACATAGTACTCAACAAATATTCATTGGTGATTGCTGTGTACCAGGTATGTTCCTAGGCAATGGAAAGCAGGAATGCCTGCCCTCGTGGAGCTTACACTCTACTGGCAGATCATGAAAGTCCAGAGAAACCACTGTAATAACCCCAGGCAAAAATGGTGAGCACCAACTTTAGCTGTGTCAAAAGGTAAAGAGGTAGAATTCTTTAGAATATGGAATTAATAGGACTCAGTAATAATTAGCTATGGGAAGTGAACAAAAGGAGTCAGGTTGATCCCAGGTTTCTGGTTTCAGTGGCCAGATGACCAGTGATGCCATTCACCAAATAAATAATACAAATGGAGAAATACATTGAGGGAAAAGATGATTGGTGTTATTTTGTCTTGTTGAATTCCCAATGTCTTTGGGGTCTTCTGACAGAGAGAGTTACCCATTAGGCAGTTGGATAGATATTTTAAGTGCAGAGCTCAAGAGAGTTTAGAACTGGAGAAATAAACTAGATCCTTTAAAGTAAAGGTGATGAGAGTGAAGAAAGATTACCTAGGTCTCCCCATGTAGAGTAAGAAGGAAAGAGGGCAAGGGGCAGCACTCGGGAGACTGACAATGTGGAAGGAAGTATGGAGAATGCCTAGTCACAGAGAAGACAGATGGATCAGCCAGAGAGATAGCAAGCAATTCAGGAGAGATGAATCAAGGAGAGTGGTTAGTGGTGGGTATGGCAGAGAGGCCAGGGTAATGACTTCTGGAAATCACTGGATTAGCAGCTGGGGAGCCTGGTGGCTCAACAAGGACCTTAAAGGAGAGTGTTGCAGGTGGAAGTTATTGTGCAGCTGGACTTCACAGACCCTGCAATAGAAATGCAATTCTTATGACCTGTGACCTTAGGAATATGTCTCCAAACTCATGTAGAAACAATGACTTCTAATTTAAGGTATAAAAAAGATCAAGGGAGGGAGCCAAAATGTCAGGGTCCGACATCCTGTTGTCTCGGACTAGTCAGTTGTGAAGTACACTGTAAGCAGGCAGTGCCCACTATAGTGGCCACCAGCTACATGTGACTATCAAACACTTGAAATGTAGCTGGAATGAATTGAGATGTTATAAGTACAAACTACATAATAAATTTCAAAGACTTTGTATAAAATTTTAAAAAATAATTTTATATTTATTGCATGTTGAAACTATAATATTTTGGATATACTGGGTTATATAAAATATGTTATTAAAGTTAGTTTCACATGGTTCTTTTTACTGTTTTTTAAGTGGATACTAGAATAAATTTTGTTGTTGTTAATCCTCACCTGAAGACATTCTTCAATTGATTTCTTTAGAGAGAGTGGAAGGGAGGGGGAGAGACAGAGAAATATCAATGTGAGAGAGACACATGGATTGGTTGCCTCCCACATGCATCCTGACCAGGGCCAGGGATTGAGCTCACAACCGAGGTATGTGCCCTTGACTGGAATCAGACTTGGGACTTTTCAATTCATGAGCCAATGTTCCACTAAGCCGAAGGGGCTAGGGCAAAAATTTTTTAATTATATATGTGGCCTATGTTAAATCTGTACTACACTAACCTAAGCCTTGCCACTGATTAGAACCCCCACTGCTTGGACCATCCCTGGATTCACTAGACTCCCAACATCCCTTATAGCAGGAAGATAAATATCTGGAATGTCCACTATTGCATTCTAGATGCACCCTATGCCCCATGCTCCCAGCGCTATAACAGTGACAAGAAATTTCCATGCTTAATACTCAGCTCCATTTCCCCCTGTTCTCCTGGTCCTTCATATTTTTTTCTTTCTCTGGGTCTGTTGATAATCAGGTGAGAGCAGAAATGTCCTGTTCTCTCACAAAAGTGGTGTGTTTTTTTTTCCCCAGTGTAGAGTCCAGAATCTCCCAACCCTAAATTTAGAAGCCATGTGTTCTCCCTGTTTTCTCCATTCCTCAACTCTTGTGTTTCTCAAACTGTGAAAATCTCCCAAATTGATATAAACACGATGGTGTGGCAATAGCACAGGCTTTCGTCTCTAAGACTTAATTTATCATACTTCCTAACATGACCTGGAGCAAATCACCTCATATTTCTAAGCCCTCATCTGAAGAAATGTGGATAACTACTACCTGGAATAGTTACTGTGATAATTATATGAATTCAGATGTATAAAATGCCTTGTACAGAATATAGCACACAGTAGGTACTTTGTAATTTGTGGATTCCCCTTTACATATTTGGAGAACTAGGGAAAGAAACAGAGCAAACACAAGTTTATGTATATGGACTGACAGACCTCCAAACCAAAAGGGTGTTTAGAGATATATTTGCAGCTAACTCATTCAGTACAAAAATTCCCTGGACTACATCCTTATTGGTAGTCATCCAACATCTGCTTAAATATCTCCAGGGGCCAATCATTGTTTCACTCAATAAACAAGAACAAGGCACTGTGGGAGCAACAAAGAAGGGCAGACACAGATCTTGCTGTTAAAGAGCTGATATATTAGCATAAAGAATACATAGAAAAATAACTGTAAAGTAAACATGGTATGTGGCAACTGAGGTGCCATGACAGCCAGCCAACAGCTTTACAAGTTAACCTATTTCAACAAAGGTTTGTTCTAATAAAAAATCTCTCCCAAACTTCACACCTTGGTTTTCCCATTCATTTCATAGAAAATGGAACAAGACCTATATTAATTAGGTCATGGTTCATCCTTAAGAGGACATTTGTAATAACCTTAAAATTCCAGGAGGATGTGAGCATGGAAATACTAGAATGGATGAATGGAAGCACAAGTGTGGAGAAAATTGGATTAGCTGCAAGATCCTCCAGCCTCTTCTGTATCATAGAATTTCCTGGGGTCCCTAGATGTCCACCCACCCTCTACCTCTAGGTACTACCAGCAATTCCTGCCCCCCTGGAAGGCCCTGCACATCCCTACTCTCAAGAGGTGTTCAAATATTTTCTGTCTCTGCTTTTTTCTCCCTTTTCTCCCCATCCCTGTCACATTTTCTTCATCTTCTATCAGAATCTCTAATTTTCTTTGTGTTCATCCCTGCTTCAGTCTGTTCCTCTTATCATTTAGATTTTTATCTGTTACTCTTGAGGTCTTTCTGCCTCTTTGTCTTTCTTTTACTCTTCCATCGTCCTCTGTTCTTGGTCAGTTTCCATCTTTCTGTCTCTGGCCTAGCTTTCTCCCAGCTGCCGCAAAGCCATAAACCCAGCCGCCATGCAGCAGGCAGCCGCCAATCACTGGGCTCCAGAAGATGAGGGGAGGAAAGAGGAGGAGGGGGAGATGGGAACGTGGAAATGCTGGGGAGCTGTTGCTACAAAAGGGGAGGGGAGAGGCAGAAAAGAACAGAGAGATGCCACTCTCAGAAGGCACCCACAGCTGCCTCCACAGCTGGTATCTGGACCCCATCCCAGCAGGGAGCGGACACTTGGCCCCTCTGCAGTGAGGCAGGGTATCTGGGTCCCTCCCATATACTCCCCAAACTATGATTGCTTTTTTAAAACCTCTGGCCACAGATCTATAAGAGATTTGCCTCCCAAGATGATGGAGGTAAAGGATCCTAGGGGTCTGATAATTTTGGGACAAGTGCTTACATGAACTGGTACAATAAAAAGATGGTCAGGGTGGGGAAGTGAAGGATGCTGAGAAGTAATGTGTTGGAGAGGCACTGAGAGGAGGGAGAATCAGCCAAGAGTGAACCAGAAGTTTGGGCACTTCAGGGTTCTTACTAGCTCTTTGGCTCATTCCTAAAGCAAGATGGACATCCAGAATCCGGGTTGGGATTTGGCAGTTTAGGGTGTGTGCTGCATAACGGGCAACTATCCAGTGCATGGTCACAAACATACAGGATCTGGGCGGTGGGGTGGGGGGCTAGAAGGAAAAGCAGGAAAGGGGAGGGGTTTTAGGGAGAAATTTTAGAAGAGCAGAAGAGAAGGACATTTCCGTCCTGCTGGGCAGGAGACAGAACCAGCAAGTGGTAATTCCTGGTGTGCCGGCGACCCCTGCTGGCTGTGTGCACCACTGCCTGGGAGAAGAGAGTATAGCCAGCCTCTGAGTTCTGTGTGAGTTGAAGGTGACAGTATGGTATGTAGGCTGTGTGAATGTGACAGTACATAAATGTGTGACAATGGGTGCAGCGCTGCCTGCAATTAAGTATGTGCAACCCTAGATGAGGGCAGTAAAGAGCACAAAGCCACAAAGTTCAGGCCCTGAACTCCTGGTTCCTATGTGGAGAGCGTGGGTATCTGGGAAGGGTGAGGTCTTTGAGCCCAGCATATCTCCTCACCAATGTCTCATCAGTAGTAGTATAGATCCACTTGGTGAAGCACTGATGGCATCACAGTCTAATTTACTGGCCCTAACTGGTTTGGCTCAGTGGATATGTGTCGGCCTGCGGACTGAAGGATCCCAGGTTCGATTCTGGTCAAGGGCATGTACCTTGGTTTCGGGCACATCCCCAGTAGGGAGTGTGCAGGAGGTGGCTGTTCGATGTTTCTCTCTAATCAATGTTTCTAACTCTCTATCCCTCTCCCATCCTCTCTGTAAAAAAAAATTCAATAAAACATACTTTTTTTAAAAAGTAAAATTAACTAGTTCAGGTTTAGGTGGGAGAGTAGAGACTTTGGAATTATACTTCCCTGGGTTAAAATTCTGATCACCTGGTCACTAGCTGTATGACTACTTCTGTATGGTTACTTCTCTGAGCCCAATTCCCTAACCTGCAAAAACATAATAATATATATCTTACAGGGTGAGTGTTTAGCACAGTGCCTGATGATACTAAGCATTTAATAGATGTTAATTTTCTGTCTCCCTCTTCCTTTATTTATGCCCACCCCCAAAGGTGAGCAGGGATTTCAAAAGGCAAATAAACAACGGAGGATAATGTTGACAATGATGATGGTGGTAGTTTATATTTACATCACTCGTGCAAATCATTTTAAACATATTCTTAATACACAGGGTTTTTTTTTTTCCTTTTTACTAGCCAAGCACATCATGATCATGTTTTATTGGAATAGAAATATCCTGGTGTTATGGCAGGTATCTAGAAGGATGGCTCAGTGAAGTGATAACAAGGCATGACAAATCTTTCTTTATTGTGATACATTTTCATTACTTGGGTTAATCAGGAATTAGCCATTAGAACAAGGGCTTAAGATAAGTACATGACAATTATCTGTGGAGATCAGAATCTCCTGATTTTCCAATGAGTATCTAATTGTTATTGCTGTTGTGGGGGACGATTAATGCTTTGATTGAGCTGGTCTTAAAACATTAGAATATGTTTTAGGAGATATGTCAAGGAGATATGGCAGCAGTTAGAAATAGTATATTCTGAAATTTCAAAGTGGACAAATTTGAATTTAACCAAAGAGTATTCTAACCTCTATACCTGTCCAGTGACAGGGGCAAACTGTTTATGAAGTAAAGAGCTCGTTTCAACAGAAGCATTCCAGCAGAATCTGGCTGACTCCCTGGCAGGCTTACTGTGAAGGAAATGTAGGCTGCAGAGGGAGATGGGATAAGAGGCCCTCTGAGTCCCTCCACAGATACACTCCGGTGCATAAGGAACACTTAGCTTGGTAGAGTTGTTCCAAATGGACTGCCTACAGTCATTGTCTGTCACCATGGGGTGGGGAGAGGGCAGATAATAACAACTGTATTTTTCCCTCCCTAAGATTGTTCTTCCCTAAAAAAAGACAAAGTTCCAGAATCTTTCCCTCTCTAATCATCCCCGCATTCCTCCAGATTTCTTCTGCAACCCTTTCTCTCCCAACCCCCTTTCTTGATATAATGGGATTCATCTCCAAGTAACTTAAAGAAAACCTCAAAGAAAGGGCTTTCTTCATCCTTTAGTTTCCTGCCTCTAAGAGGCAGGCTGGCGATGGGTGGGGGCGGAGGAGGGAACAAGCATTTGTGGAGGTTATATTTAGTGCAGATGTTGTGATTTCTGCATTTGATTAAAGAGAAATGTGTATCTGCTTTCCTGCAGGTAAATGCGCATGTATATATTGTTTTGCAAATGATGTAAATGTAATGGGTCTGCAGGAATTCCCTGCTGTTCAGTCACCTCTGAGAGATTTTGCTGTCCAGCTGCCTGTGAGGGAAATCTGTGTGCAGCTTCTCTGAGGATTTCAGTGGCTTCCATGTGTATTGAGATTAGCCAGGGGTTATTCTTCTAGCTTGCACACGATCCCAGGTTAGTCTGTCCCCATCCTAGGTACAAAGGGTGCTATCACATCTGCCTTCCAGGTGTGCATCACTATATTTCCCATCTGTCAGAGGGCATGTAGGTTTCTGTGCCCAACCTGCCCCACATGAAGCTATGTGTGCCCCACAGCCCCTCCCCCACCTCGGTAAAGAGTTCTTGGCACCCTCCCCTCTTAACTCCCCCCACTCCCCACTTTCCATGCCAGGAGAGATCTAATTACACAGAAATTAGTACAGAGAAGGATCGTTTGCTTTTATGGCATCAGCGCCAGGGCAGCTGTAAATCTGGGGCTGCTGCTGCAGCAGCCTCTGGGCATGTGCAGGCTGTAGGGGGGCTCTCACCTCCACCCCCCCCTTTGCTCCATCTCTGCCCAACTTCAGAGCCCTATTAGGTACTCATCTTAATAAGGGGGGAGCCTGGGGAAAAGGAGAGTATGGCCAAAACAAAAGATGACACGTAATAGGTGCTCAATAAATGTTCTCTGAATGATTACAGCAGTTAATCCCAGCAATGCTAACTACCACCCAACTTCCAGACCAGTGTCCAAAGGGTGAATATTCCTAGTAAGCACTTACCAGATAGTCTCCACTTTCTCAGAAATCCAGGTGAAGTATGCAGGGCAATCAATCATTCTGACTTCCACTTTAGAGACCTTGGACTCCTTCACAGGCGGCACAGATAATGAAGACAGCCAGAGGTCCAGATCCTGATACTTCTGTTTACTAGCTAAATGACCCTGGGTACATCACACATCCTCACCTGATCCTTGGTTTCCTCATATGTAAAATGGTGGTCATGAAGCCTAGTTTTCAGGTTGTGAGACATCAATGAGAAAGCACTGGGCCAAGAGGAAAGTGGTTCACTAATCGTTATTAGCACTGTTCATGTCTTTGTAGTGACACTTCCATTTTCCCTTTACCCCTTTATCCCAATCAACTCCCATTCAAATGCCACCATACAATTTGTGGCAATAGGCTATGCAGGCAAGTTATGCCCAACCTAAAGTGAATGTTTATTTATGTTAAGAGTCTCATCAGGCCCGACTGGTGTGTCTCAGTTGGTTGGGTGTGAGCCCATGCACCAAAAGGTTGTGGGTTCTATTCCAGTCAGGGCACATGCCCTGATTCCCAGTAGGGGGCGTACAGGAGGCAGTCTGTGTTGGGCTTTCACATCGATGTTTCTCTCTGTGTGTCCCTCTCCTTTCCTCTCTCTCTAAAAATCAATAAAAGTATTTTGTGGAAAAAGAAGAGTCTCATCAGAAGCCAGGGGTGAGGACAGGTGATTCCAAAAGTCCTTGGACACCTAAAAATACTGTTTTACCGATAGCAAATTTTCTCCAAGAACCTTCCCTGGCAGTGATTATTTTGATCTCTGTTATTTTCATAAATATGTCCCTTTTGGTACTGAAGAGTCTTGTTGTACATGATTGGGTAGAAAGAATCAAGGACTTAGGATGTCAGGAGGGAGCAGGAGTTGGGGAGCTGCAGTGGAGATGGAAGACTTAAACCCATCCCAGAGCAAGGTTAGGGCCCTTTAGGGAATAGCAGAGACAGAAGCCAAAAGTCCAGTTTCCCAGCTTCCTACCAACATAGTCTCCAAACCAAGGGAATGGGAGTCTTCTCCTTATCCTCTCCTACTCTGGTGTCTCCAGCCCAGGGCACTCAGCCAGGAATTCCTGACTTTACCCCTATGTGGATAACCCTCCAGTGCTCTAAGTGGAGTGTAGGCCAGCAAGGGGAGAGAGCCAAAGAAAGGAAGTATTCCCCCTTCCCTAACGCCAGACTTCCCAGGTCTCCAAGCTCCGTTTGTGCAGGGACCCCCTGTTCCCACCATTTAGGGGCAGGAGGGGCTGGCAGGAAGAAAGCTGAAGCATGACTGTGTCCGACATCTCACCCCCTGATCTGCGTCCCAGGGAGGGTGAGGATTTGGCGTGAAGGGCAGACCGACTGGGGGATCTCTGGCCCCCGCCTCCCCCCACCCCCAACCCAACTCAGGCTGCAGTCTCTCTTCGTTGTAGCAGAGGGAGAGCAAAGGGACGGGCAGTAAAGATGAGTGATGGCGTGGAGACAAGCAGAAATACACCATCATGAAAATGCTAATGACTCCTTGCTCTCTTTCTTTATGGTTGGAGTAATACAGACTTCAATCATAAAAACAATCTCCCAACATTTTAATGGGCTCCATCATGCCCGCACTTGTCGGTATATTTGAAGAATAAATCACCCTCCCCGCTCGGAATGAATTCGCTGTCAAACTCGGCTCCCTCGGAGAAAATGGATGGGGAGCGAGAATGGGGGGTGTTTTGGGGGAGGGGTCCTCTCCCCCTCTAACTCCCTCCTAAATCGGGCTTCAGATTGTTGTGCGAGACGCCTGCCTCCTGAGCGGGAGGAGAGGGGCAACGGGAAATTGGAGAGAAGGTGAGCCCAAAGGCAGTGTTTGTGGCAACAAGGCGCAGAGACTGAGGGACTCTGCAGGTCCCTAGGATGGATGTGGGCCAGAGAACGGGGTAGGAACCGTGGCGGCAACGAACCGAAGGGGCAAAATTTTGACACTGAACCGAGAGAATGCAAAAAGCACACAAATCCGCATTATTTCTGCGGTATTTGGTCGCGTTTCCTTGACACTAGGCCTCAGGCAGGGACGCCAGGAAGAAGGGAAAAGCTCGAGAGATCTCTGCAGGGGAAAAGGAGGCAGAAAGGACAAGAAACGAGCCCCCGAATCCCTGCTCTGAGCGCGCAGGTTTCAGCGCGCTAAGCCACAGGTCCACAGGGCGGAGAACCCGCCGAGTCTCGTGTAATTCTCATTTCCATACAGGTGGCCGTCAGCCAATGAAAACTTGCGATGCACACACTGCGAAGCAGCCAATCCCAGTTAAGGATGAGCCCAGCAGCCTGGTCTAATTGCATCTTGATTGGTTGTGATGTTGCTAGGCAGAAGTGGGGTCCTGGAGATTAATGCGGTCACGATGGAAGAGACAGGTGGATATGAAAATATCTGGAAACCTAGGCTCCTGCATTGACATTTTCCTTCCTGAGCTCCTTCATTCTTAAAGGATTAATGGAGTCGGCGAAAGACTCTCCCTTTTCTCCTCCACTTGAGTGGGATAGAGCCAAATGCACAACTTTACCCCCAAACTACCTGAGCAATCTGGCTACTTCGAGGGTCTTCTAAACCGGAAAATCCCTGGGGGAGGGGGACTTGTACCTCCCCTCCATCTTCCCACTAAGGAAGTTCTTTCTGAGGCCTATCGTCAAGCCTGCGGGCTGTGGTTTAGGGCCGATTCTTTCTGAAACGCTCAAGAAATGGAGAAAATGCCTCACGTTCTTCAGACAGCAAAACTCCAAGAGCAAGAGATGTCCCTGCCTCCTGGCTACTCCCCACGGCCCAAGGGTGCCGCGCAGACCCGGGGAGGGTCGAGGAGGCCATGCTCTTCCCCCAAAGGGCAGTCGGGGGGCATTCCCAAACTCGCGGCTTCTGCGCCTTCATCTGCATATCATTTGCATAAACCTTGTTTCCCCTCCCCGCCCCAGCCAAACTCACCCCCTATGCCCATCCTGGGCCTGGCACCCCCGCGGTTCTCCCTCCGCCACCCGCCCACTCTCACCAGCCCGCCGCCCCCACCCCGGCGCACTCCCCGCCCTCGTCTCCGCCGCCGGAGCCTGGGGGCCGGGTCCTCCCGCGGCGCCGGTGTCCCAGCTCCCCGGAGGCCGGAGCGGGCGGAGTGAGGAGAGGCGGGGGCTGCCGCCCGCAGCTAGGAACCCGCAGTTCTCCACTAGACGGCCCGCGAACAATATGCCACCATTTAAATCGGAACGCACGCCGGCCGCCGATTGTGATGTTAATTCGGCGATGATTTAAAGGGGCGGGCGGGAGGGGGCTGGCCGCCTCAGTGCTGTCCCGGGGCTTAATATTTGTAATTGAAGCTGATGAGGACTCCGTCTCTGTTTCCACTGATAAAAAAAAAAAAAAGCAGGGAGGGAAAAAGACCAACTAAATTATGGGGCTGGGAGAAAAACATGATTAATCAAAGGTTTGAACTGTCGCCGTGTTGGAGGCCCAGTAAATCTCGCCCGGCCGGGGCTTGCGAAGGCCGGAGGATAAATCTGAGCCGCCCGGTGTTTGCCGCCCCTTTCTGTTTGCCTCTCGGTTAGCACGTCAATTAATTCGATAATTGGATTTGAAAAGATGTCAGGAGATTATAGAGGGGGAGCCGGCAGGAGCGCGTGTGGAGGCCGCGGCCTGAGTTCGGTGAGGGACCCGGGGCCGGCGGCTGCGGAGCGCACTTCCCCCAGCGGCCTGGGCTGGCGGCGGCGAGGGGAGCCCGGGGAAGGCGGCTGGCTGGGCTTACCCCCAACTGCGGTTCCCCGGCCTACCTCCCCACAAACGGCGCCTTCCAGAAGCTTTCCAAACTGCTCTCTCAAGTCTACCCTTACGCGGCAGCCGCCTTTCCCGGCAGTATTCTCCATTTGAAGCTGATGGTCGTCCCTGCCTGAATGCATTTGCAATTGCTTGTATATGAGTTTGTAAACAAAGCTGAACTGTTCCCTGGTTCCCTCCTTTGGTTCAACCCATCTAACTCAGAGTTGCCTACACCCACAGATTCCCAGAAAGGCAAGACCTAGACTGCTTTTTGAATTCCTACCCCCAGTGATCCTCACCACCATCCCCACTTCCTCTCCCACACACACATTTAGAATTCTAACCTACAAGCAAAGCTACCTTCTGCTTAAAGAAAATACCTTTACAAATAGGTGATATGCACATGAAGACTGACCCAAACCTCAGGTCCCCAGGCCCTTAGCTGCAGCCTGACATACAAGTAGATGCTTCAGAAATTCAGCCCTTTAGTAAACCACAGGTGGGTCCCTCCCCAAGAGATGAACTTATTTTCTAGAAGGGGAATACTTTTTTTTAAGGTTTCCTTTTCTTCTTCTTCTTCTTCTTTGGGAGTGATCTTGATTTGATATTTGGGAACATGATAAAGTCAAAGGAGAGATGTTTTCCTGCCACTGTGTGTGTGTGTGTCCTACGCAGGAGAGAGATTCCTCTGCAGAAGTACCCCATCCCCCGCCCCATCTCTGTAGAATTTTATGCAGGGATGGAGAAGAAGGCTGAAAAAAAGGTATACAGGAGAACAATGCAAATTATTCTGGAAATTTAGCTTAAATTGGAGACCTGAGAAGGTGATGAGGATGGGACATAAAAGCCACCCTGCTTGATCTTTAACATCAGGTTGTCTGATGTTAAAGATGCTCTAGAAAACGACATTAGCAGTCACCCCAGCCAGAGACTACGCTGGTGAGAACGGAACAGCTACTCCTGACAGAACACAGCTACAGACTGAGTAGAGCTGAGCCAAATAACAGCATGAGGGGTACAGCAAACCAATTTGTATTTGTGCATATCGATTTAAAATACTGAGGCCAGCCAACCATGCACACTTGTTCAAATAATCATCATCCTTTGTCTGTATACATGGAGATGGAGGCAAAAATCCCACTTATTAAGGGACAAAACGGAGGATTTTTGACAGCTTCAATTTCTTCAGAGTAGACTTACATGCTCTTTCATGTTATGTTACCTGGTCTCAATCTCTAGTCCATGTTGAGCAATGCACTCTCAGAAATGCATTGGACCTACCACCTGCCTTTTGATCATAGCCTGGTTTGAGCTATGTGCTTTCTGAATGGACCCTTGGTAATAAACATCCTGTATACTGGGGGGGAAATTTTTTAACCTAGAAATTGAAGGATGGGAGTTACAGGAAGAAATCGGGTTGAGAGGTCTTCTCCAACTCTCTCTATATTCCCCATCAGCCAAACCTTTCACAAAGCCATCAAGGTCTTCATATATAAGCTCTCAAAAAAGAACACTCATGTTATGAATGACTATACCACAGGCTCCTGCAGATGCCACAAGAAGATAAAAGATGATATTTAGGGGAATGATCATCAGCTTTAGGCAGTTGAAAGTGGTGGAAAGAGCACAGGACTTGAATTCAAAAGAATAGGGTTTAAGCCCTGGCTGAGTGGCTCAGTTGGTTGGATCATCATTCCAGGCACCAAAAGGTTAAAGGTTTGATTCCTGGTTGGGGCCTGTACAAGAGGCAACCAATCTATGTTTCTCTTTCATATCAATGTTGTTGTTGTTGTTGTTGTTGTTGTTCTTCTTCTTCTTCTTCTTCTTCTGAGGATTTAAAAAAAAAATGAACAGGCTTTAATACTGGTACTGTCACCCTTAAATTATGTGATCAGAAGGGACTAAAGACCAGAGAGGTGAAATGACTTCTGCAGGCCGCACAGCATGCCATGGCAGGGCCAAGTCAAGAACTCAGTTCTCCACTCTGCCAATTAATTGTATAGGCAGTTAAGTGTGGAATCAGACTTTCTGGATTCAAGCTTTGTTTTCCTGCTTAGTAGATGTTTCCTCTTCTGTAAAATGGGGATAATAATTATACCTACTTCATAGGTTTATTGTTAGGATTTAGATAACTTATGTAAAGAAATCAGCACAACATCTAGCACATAATAAGTATTCAATAATAGCTGTTTTTATTATGGTGATGAACATAGTTCTATAACTCACCAACCTGAATGACACAAATTGGCAATGCCTGTAAAATGCTTTATAATTTAATCACTAGGCCTTAAGGGAAGGAGTGAACACTGCTTTGAAATTGTCTTGAAAAGACAGTAGGCTCTCTGTTTTGATGCCTCTAAAAACTACTTCTGCCCTCAAACCAGTCTTACACCTTAAAGTCAATTAGAATTAGGTTCATATAAGAGGGGTACACCTGGAACAGTTGTACCAGGAGCTCCTTGTTTAGCCGTTTCATTCATTCATTCATTGAATACCTAGTTGAAAGCAGCATGGTTCATCAATCCATCAAACATATTGAGGGCCCATTATGTGTGCAACATTTTTATAGGTAGTTATCAAATCATGAGTCCATAACATTATTAGCTTCTCTAGTAAAGAAGATATATATATATATATATATATATATATATATATATATATCTTTGAATCCCAAGCACCAAGCACAATTCAGGCACATTGGAACTCAATAAATGTACACTGAATAAATATATCCCATAAGAAAGAGAAGATAAATAGAAACATAGGTCTCCCTGAATAAGCTTAACCTCTATTTGGTGAGAAAAGACTTGGCACACATGAAAGAGAGAACAATACAACACAGCAATCATATTAAGACCTTGAATAAGTTCTAGATAATAAAAACTAGAAAGAGCTCAAAGGAAGTGGGGGATGGTGGTGGACAGGGATGCTTAACATGAAAAGAGTGAACCTAAAATAAAGAGTAGAATTTGGAATGGTAGAAAAGGAGGAAGAGAGTATTCTAGCTGCAGGAGTAGTGAGAGTTATAGCACTTAATAAGCATCTATACACGCTGTCTCTGTGTTTGAAACAGTCTCGGTGTTTGAAACGCGGAACACACCCCTGGCCGGTGATGCTCAATAGTTGAGCATCGACCCATGAACCAAGAGATCACCAGTTTGCAGTTTGATCCTCAGGTCAGGGTTCAATTGATGCCCGGTGAGGGGGCATGCAGGAGGCAGCCAATTCATGTTTCTCTCTCAATGTTTCTGTCTCTCTATACCTTTCCCTTCCTCTCACTCTAAAGTCAATAAAAACATATATTTTTTAAAAAGAAAAGAAAAATAGAATCCATGTTTGCAACCATGTGTTTCTCTGACCATGTTGCTGGTCATCAAGAAATGATGTTTGTATTTTATATTATTTTAGATTATTCACACTTTCCCCTTTCTGAACACTAAGAACCAAAACAGTAACCAGCTGCTACTGTCAGCAAAACAAACAGATTGTAAAAGCAATTATGCCATTATTATTTCTCATTTATCTGCATCCAAGATAACTTACTCTTCCTCTCTCTACCACATGGTCCCAGCCAGAGCTGGAATCATTACTGTCTCCCTTATAAACTTATTTTTCCTAGACACAGTCCTCCCAGACAGTCTTGCCTGAAAAAGACTATATTCTTTTTCTCCAGCTTCCGTGGTTACTGGAAGGAAGTATGGTAGTGAGTGGAAGGAAACAATGTAAATGAGCGGTGGTTATTAAATACCAGGTGCTCTGCACACATTAGCTTATTTAATTTTTACAATAACCCTATGAGGTAAATATTATTATTGTCATATTGCAAGTAAGAAAACAGGCTCAGAGAGTTTGGTCAGGTTCAAAGAAGAGTTCATAAATATCATAATAGGAATTCAAATTCAGTCTATATGATTTCAAGAGTGCACACCCTTAGGCCTAGCAAGAAGGACCTCTTCTACCCTAGATGTCTGTTTCAGACAGCATTTTGTCCTCCAGAGTGAGGATAACTTAAGTCCCAAGAGATGTGCCTACCCGGAGCTCATGCTTCCCCTCTCCTACATCATGCTCCAGTTGCCAGATTCCCCTGCCACGCAATGTCAAGCTCACTTCCAGGGCCTCTTCCTTGGGCCCCATCTACTCAGAGTACAGAGGAGCTGCTGGAGGTCACACCACTAGCCCTGGCGTGTGGATGGAGTTTAAATGTGTGGCTGCACTGAGCACACACTTTTGTGTTAGGACCTCAGGTCGTGGGGCAGAGCCAGGAATGCAGGCTGGAGGAGTCCCAGAATTCTAAATATAAATCCCCCCCGTTGATATTGATATACTTATCAAAATAAAAGGGTAGAACATGTTTTATTTAAGTTTGTTAGCTTTGATTTATGACCCTTACGTATTGAGATATTTGGTGTATAAGTTTATATATTTTTGTCTTGCCCTAGGCTCCACAAATATGAGCAATAGGCCAACTCATCTCACTATAACATACTGACTCTTTGCCTCTGCTTTCTATCCTTTCTGCCTAGAAATCCCCAAACTGGCCCACTGGGCAATTCATCCCTCTTCATTCTCACAGCTTCCCAAATCCACCTTTCCCCCGAAACTTTTCAGCTTATTGCAAAAGGAGGTGCTGCTTTCCTTGCTCCTGGCCTCTCATAGCTGCCAAGATTTTTCCTGCTATTCCCAGACTGAAGAGGATGTACCTAACTCACAGTACACACCTGTAGTCATTTTACTGTCTGTGCTGCCATTCTCCCGTTCTTTATTTCTAGGGGTTTTCCAGCTGCACATAGCACGCCTCAGAGCTCAGGCCACCACCATCTGTGGCTGGCATGAGCCACAGCCCCGCCTCAGCCCCTGTGGAAGGACACTTATTGTATAAGCTCTCAATCTAATACACAAGGCAGGGCCTAATGACTTAGGCAGAATTAGAAAAGCAAGGATACAACCAGGGGATCTATGGTAGTTTCAGTTTCATTTAGCACGGAGAAAATTGAGGGAGCAGAGCCCAGAAAAAAGGTTAGATTCCTGTAGGCTCATCCAGTAGAGGACCAAGTTTAGAGGCTGGTCAGCCTAGGGGCTAGGGCTTCTATGTATTGGAGCAAGCCCATCAGGGTGGTTCATAGGATGTGAGGTGCAAAAGAACTAGGCTTGGAAGAGAGTCAGGAAATGGCCCCACTCATTGACTCAGGCCAGAACACTGAGTACCATCTTTATCTCTCCCTCAATCCTCCATCCCCTACAATGGTCAATCACTGAGGCCTGATCACTTCTTTCTAATCCTCTTGAGCTCCGCCTACTTCTCTCCATCCCCACTAACACCTCAGAGCTCAGGCTACCACCATCTCCCACCTGAATTATGACAACAGCCTCCTATTGCACCCTGTACCCCCAGTCCAACCCCTCACCCCTGCTGCCAAGCCATTCTTCACACTAGAGCTAGAATGATCTTTCTAAAATGCAAATCTGAGCTTCTCACTCTTTTGTTAAAATAATTCCTTGCTGCCGAGACCGGTTTGGCTCAGTGGACAGAGTGTCGGACTGCGCACTGAAGGGTCCTGGGTTTGATTCTGGCAAGGGCATGTACCTTAGCTGCGGGCACATCCCCAGTAGGGGGCGTGCAAGAGGCAGCTGATTGATGTCTCTCTCCCATAGATGTTTCTAACTTTCCCTCTCCCTTCTGCTCTGTAAAAAATCAATAAAATATATTAAAAATAAATTCCTTGCTGCTTTTGGGATAAAATTCAAATGTCCTAGATGCTCAAGGTCCTTGGGCATTTAGCTACTAAGAACCAGTCTCACCTCTCTGCACCCTGCCACACCCACAACTGTTCATTCTGGCCACAATGAATTACTTGCCCTTTGAGGAAGAGAACATGTAATCCTTCAAAGCCTTTGTACCTACTGTTCTTCTCTATGGGATAGCCATCTATTCCCTCCTTATATAGGGTCTTCAACTGTCTCATAAATGTCACCTCCTCCTGGAAGCCTTCCTTGACTACCAGTTTTCAGAACTGGATTCATGTTTTTCCTATGAGCTCTGATAGCATCAAGTACTTACCCCTCTTGTAACACTATTGTACAGTATTGAAATAATTTGCCTTTTAATTTTCTGAATTCCTGCTAGACTATAGACATTGTAAAGTCAAGGGCTCTCTTATTCACCATTCAACTATTCATGAAATTTCTGTTGAGAGCCTAGTATGTGCCAGGTACTGTTCTAAATGCTGAAGATATAATGGTCAACAATGTCCCTGCCCTGGTGGAGCTTATCTTCTTGGGGGAGGGGGGGTGATGGGGGGAAGGAGAGAAGCAATAAAAATAAAAAATGCTAAAAGAAAAATAAAGGAGGATAAAGAGATAAAGAAGGGAGGTGAAGGCTATTTAGATTGGGTGGTCAGGAAAGGCTTCTCTAAGGAGGTAATATTTGAGATGAGACCTAAATGAAATGAGAGAATTAGCATGATTTGGAGAAAGAATGTTCTAGGCAGAGGAAATAGCAAAGTAGGAATAAGTTTGATGTGTCTAAGGATCGTAGGAGTCTAGTGTAGCTGAATCCTGAAATTTTTTTCTGTGAGTACTGGAAAACTATTGGGAGGTTTTAAGTTGCATTTTCTGACCTACATTTTAAAATATTACTTGAGTTACTTACCGTGTGGGAAGTAGACTATGGCAAAGCCAGATTGGAATCAGGAAGACCAGCTAAAAGGCTAATCTAGTGGTCCAGCAAGAGATGTCAGTGGCTTGGACCCAACTAGATTTTGGAAGTGGTAAAGGGTGAATAAATGTGGGATTGTATTTTCAGTGTCTAGCATGATGTCTGGCTAGACATTCAATAAATATTTAATGAATGAATTAAGAATTAATTAATTCAACTAAATGAGGACTCTGAGCTGGAACTGAAACCATCCATCCTTTAAACCTCACTAATAGCTGCCACAAACAAAGGATCAGTACCAGGCTATATATATACATTTCTATAAATCAATATGTAGATGACAAATAACCCAATAGGAAAACAGGCAAAAGACATACACGACTGGGCATTTCACAGAAGAGGAAACATGATTGACCAATAAATATATGAAAAATGCTCAACCTCATTAATAACCAGGCAAATAGAAATTGAAACCACCATGAAATACCATTTTATATTCAACAGATTGACTAAATACCAAAATTGGTAAGAATAGGGTAGCAACTGAAATCTTATATACTTTGATGGGCATAAATATTGGAAAACAATTTGACATTATCTAGATTTTTATATCTTATGGGCAAGAAACTATTGCCCATATATACCAGGAGACATGATAGAAATGTCCTGAGAAACATTGTTTGTAATGGTAAAAAGCTAGAAACAAACTTAACTACTCATCAACAGGGTAATTAATCAATAAGTTGGTGGACTATTATACATCAATGAAAATGAATAAACTACAGCTGCCTACATCAACATGGATGAATATTAGAAACAAAATGTTAAATAAAAGAGCAAGAAAGGAAGTCTAAAATAATTTTATATCACTTTTAGAATGTTTTTTATTTTATTATTTTTAAATATATATATTTTATTGATTTTTTTACAGAGAGGAAGGGAGAGGGATAGAGTCAGAAACATTGATGGAAGAGAAACATCAATCATCTGCCTCTTGCACACCTCCTACTGGGAATGTGCCCGCAACCAAGGTACATGCCCTTGACCTGGTTCAAACCTGGGACCTTTCAGTCCACAGGCCGATGTTCTATCCACTGAGCCAAACCAGTTAGGGCACTTTTGGAATGTTTTTTAAAGGGTGGAGCTCAAAATAAACAATATATATCAACTATATCAAGAAAAACCTTGAAATGGTAAACATAAAATTCAGGGGCTACTATAGGAGAGCAGTATGTGGGCCCCCCACCCTTGCTCCATGGTACTAGTATTTTTTTTTCTTTTCTTGAATTAAGGGTGGTTTAAGGGGTGTCTATTTTATTATTATGCTTCAAGCATCCTATCTAATAAAAGAGTAATATGCAAATTGTACCTTCCCTATACCAAATAAGCCATGCCCACAAGCCATGCCAACAAGCCACACCCACAAGCCAATCAGGAGCTATATGCAAATTAATACACAACCAAGATGGCTGCTGCTCATGGTAGGCCAGCTGGGCTGGGGGCGTGGCCAGGCAGCCATCACCTGGATCCCAGGGCCATGGTTTCCCTGGGTGCCCCCAGCCTCAGGCAGGCCAGGCGGGCTGGGAGTGTGGCCAGGCAGTCATCTGCCTGGATCCCAGTTCAATCCCTTCCCTGGGTGTCCCAGACCTCAGGCAGGCCTGGCCAGCCAGTGAATGGCTTGGATAGCAGGGAAATCGCTTCCCAGGGTGCCCCAGGCCGGGGGCGAAAAGGCCTTGCCAAGAGGCCTTTTCACCCCTGGCCTTGGTCAGGCCGGGTGGGCTGGGGGCATGGTCAGGCAGACATTGCCCGGATCGCAGTTCAATTGCTTCCCTGGGTACCCCAGGCCTCAGGCAGGCCAGGCTGGGCTGGGGGCATGGCCAGGCAGCAATCGGCCGGATAGCAGGGAGATTGCTTCGCTGGGTGCTCCTGGCCTCAGGCAGGCCAGGCGGGCTGTCTGGGGTTCCCTGGCAGAGGTTCCCTGCCCAAGGATGGAAAGTCTTGGCCAGAGGCTTTCGGCCTTGGGCAGGCCAGGGGTGAGCCATCAATAGGACATCCCCTGAGGGCTCCCAGTATGTGAGAGGGGGGCAGCTTGGGCTGAGGGACCACCCATCCCCAGTGCACAAATTTCTTGCACCAGGCCCCTAGTCCTATATATAAAAGCCTAATATACTAAGTGTCTGGTCAACCAGTCCACAATTCAACCAATCAAAGTGTTATATGCTAATTATATGCTAAGGCCACTCAACTGCTCGCTATAACATGCACTGACTACCAGGGGGCAGACACTCCAACTGGTAAGTTAGTTTGCTGCTGGAGTCCAGCGATCAGGATTGAGACAGGCCAGATGTGCCCTGGATCCCTCCCATGGTCCCTCTCTGGCCCCGATCATGCACTGGTGGGGTCCCTTGGCCTGGCCTGCACCCTCTCACAATCCAGGACCCCTTCGGAGATGTCAGAGCGCCTGTTTTAGCCCCATCCCACAGGCCAGACTGAGGGACCCCACTGGTGCATGAATTCATGCACCGGGCTTCTAGTGATTTATATAAAATGTCAGCTCTGGGAAGGCAAGGGATTTTTGTCCTGTTTGTTCAGAGCTGTGTTTCCATAGGATCTCAATAAATATCTGTTGAATAAATGATATTTGTTACTTGCAACTTTCATATAATTCAAATACTTCATGCTTTCTAAAAAGAAGAAAAATACCTACTTTACTCATGGTGCCCCTTGATCATTGTAGCTGAAAGTCATACTGCCTCCTCAACTCCTATTACCCATTTAACCTATTAAATTTTGCCACATTTTATATATGTACATGTCTTTCTTATTATAAATTTATAAGGGGATTATTTCTTCCTCTTTATTCTCAATATGTAGCACAATATCTTGCACACAGTAGAGACTCAATAAATATTGGTTGTTTAATTGAAGTCATAGGAGACAAGGGCAAACCAGGAAGAACAAATCTGTTATTTATATTTAAAACTGAAAGAGAACAGTCATGTAATGTTTTCCTACATTTTGTAAGGGGAAAAAAAACTAAATTCTTTAAAGAGGAAGTGATTTTCCTAAAGTCAGATGATGAATTAGTAGGTTTCTAAAATCTAGATCCAGAACTCTAGTTTGCTGCCCATAGCTCTTCACAATATATCACAATGACTTTTATTTTCTATTTTGTCTGTCTGTGTTCATTAGCTTGGGAACCCCCAAATGGCAGAGACCAAATCTGTTCACATAGATACTTAATCATGGCTTCTAGATAAATATACAGGTCCTGTACAAATTCACCTTACAAATTCAGAAGAACTTAGATTCTTCCCCAGAAAAAAATTTGTTTGGTCATCCTTTTTAAAATATATATATATTTTATTGCCGAGACCGGTTTGGCTCAGTGGATAGAGTGTCGGACTGCGGACTGAAGGGTCCCGGGTTCGATTCTGGCAAGGGCATGTACCTTGGCTGCGGGCACATCCCCGGTAGGGGGTGTGCAAGAGGCAGCTGATCGATGTCTCTCTCTCATGAATGTTTCTGACTTTCTATCCCTCTCCCTTCCGCTCTGTAAAAAATCAATAAAATATATATTAAAAAAAAATACATATATATATATTATTGATTTTTCACAGAGAGGAAAGGAAAGGGATAGAAAGTCAGAAACATCGATGAGAGAGAAACATCTATCTGCTGCCTCCTGCACACCTCCTACCAGGGATGTGCCCGCAGCCAAGGTACATGCCCTTGACCGGAATCGAACCTGGTACCCTTCAGTCCACAGGCCGATGCTCCATCCACTGAGCCAAACCGGTTTCGGCATATTTGGTCATCCTTTTGCCACCAATTCCCCTTCAGAAGCCTGGACACTAAGGATCCTTTCCTTCCTTCATTTACTGTTTTCTTTCTCCCAGAATAGGTTGGTTTGCTAATTAATGGCTTCACACTTCTGCTGTCCCAAGAAACTGATTTAGTAAGAAAGTGTAAAATGCATCCAACCTCAGGAGCTTGAAATTAGCAATCATAAACAGAGGAGTTTAAGATCTAAGAATAGTCCTTATTAGCAGTGCAAAGGTACCACTTTAACTTGTACAAAAATCCTTGTTTAGCAGAAAGAAAGGGACTCCTAGAAGGTTAACACTGAATGGAACCTTAGAAATCACCTACTTCTCTCTCCAACTGAGGAAACTGGAGCTTTGGCAGGTGAAGAAGTGTGCAGTTACTCAGGTAGTTAGTAGCAAGGCTGGGACTAGACTCCGAGTCTCCTGCCTCCAAGTCATGTATTCTTTCCCCGAGGTGTGCTGGCAAAATGCATCATAAAGTAACCTCATCTTAAACAATCAGGAATGAAAAACAAATTATTCAAACCCTTCCTCTCCTCTCTGGCGATTATTTTTCTTTGTGTTTCCCTGTGTCCTAGTCTCTATCTCTTTTTACCCCTCTTATGTTTCCCTCTGTGAATCCCTTCCTGCTTGGGGTTTCAAATTGAGCTGTAGCATGCCTGAATGATTCTCTTGATTCTTCTTCACTAAACGACTGTGTCTTTTTAAAAGCAAACATGCATAAACCTATCAAGACTCTTTCTTGGTGACCTTTGTGGAAAAGAACACAGAATATCTGTATGAGCGGTGCTGGACCTCCCTCCTCGCCTATCCAGTCAATTGGAACGAGTCTCCAGCCCCGATTTGTTAACCAATCCTGAGAAAGAAAATATCAATCTCCTTTCTTCATCACTACTGGGCAGGGAAGCTGCTAACCAGTCAGAATCTGCCACCAAGAGTCATTAGAAAAGCTGGCCAATCAGACCAACCTTGTTACATGGTCTGGTAGGAAAAGGAAGGGATTGATTGGAAAGGATAGTTCTGGCTCCACACCCTTTCCTTCCTGGACGGTTTTCCCCTCATTGAAGTGAGAGAAGGACTCATTCCCAAGTCCTTAGTAAAGAAGATCCCTAGGCCCTTTGCTAATGTTCTCTTGAGGAATCTTTTCACCACTCACATACGGCTGTCCACTTTTTGTAATCTCATTGTTTCCTTATTGGTATAATATCTGGCTTCAGACCTAGTAGCAATAACCCCCAGGATTCTGAGCCTTCCCCCCAGATCTTCAATCACCAACCATGTCAAATAACTTGTTTTGGATGATTGATGTAGATGAAAAAATTTAGTTAAGTTACAGTCGAGTATATTCAACCATCGTTGAAAGAACCTTGTAATAACGCCTCTGAGGAGCAGTGCAGAATTGAATGGCAATGCTAATACTAATAGTAATAATAATAATGTTGTTACTACTATTACTAGCATTAAACTCTGAGTTCCAAGCACCTTGTTAAAAGCTTCACGTTTATTAGCCCAATGTTTGCTGTGGTGTACGCTCTATTATTATTCCCAATTTACATAGAAGGTCCTGCATCCAGAGGGGCTAACCAGCTTGCCCAAGGTCACACAGAGATTTGGGAAACAAGGTTTGTCTGAATCCAGAGCCCGGTGAATGGGAGTAAGGGGGGGCAGGGGGGATTAGACAGGGCAAGCTGTAACAGCTTCTGAGAGGAGCCAGCCAGCTTTGGCTCCTCAGAGCCCCTTCTCCAAACCTCTTTGGGGATTGTTAGCGGTATGGGAGAGGGTCACTATTGTCCAACAGCTACTAAAACCGTTCGGTGGTAGCGGCCCTGAGAAACGTGAACTTTTTGCCTCGGAGGACCTGAAGCCGCGAGCTCAAAGGCATCCAGTACGGACGGAGTGGGGGTATCTGGGGACTGGAGGGGGGCCCTTGCTCGCCTGCCTTCCCTTGTCCTCGGCATCTGGCAGTGCCAGGCCCTGCTTGGTACTTGGCAAATACCTGTTGATTGATTCGCAAGGCTTCCAGCTTCATTCCTCACTCACCCTCGTCCCCCAAGACACCCACTGGCCCTGGAGGGAGATTGGGGGTTCTTGGGGAACCCGTGAGAATCCTCACCCAGCTGGAGTCGCGGCTTTCGGGGGGGTCCCCCCACACCCTCTCCTTGCGCCCGCGTCTCCGATTTCTCCCCGCTCCTTCCCCCCCTTTCAGGAGCTCGGGGCCATAAAAATGCAGATGGAGGATCGGTGTGAAATAACGGGCCCATATAAATCCCTCTGCCGCCCGCCTGCAAGATGGATTGGCCACATTGAAATTCCTCCGCGAGGATAATTAAACTCGGGGCCTCATCCGGGCAAAATTACATTCCTGTAATGGCGTCGCTCGGGGTCCCGGGAAATTGCTCCGTGGGCTTTCAGCGGCGGTTTTTATCGCCGGCCGGGGTGTGCCTGGCTGCGGCTCGCCTCTCCTCCGGGACCGTAAAGCTGCTGCCGTGATTTATCCTCCCCTTCTCCCAAATCCGATTAAATGGAGGAGCTCGGGGCCGGGGCGCCGCGGGGCCCGGGAACCGGGAGGGGGCGGCGGGAAGGACGAGGCCAAGGAGGGGAGGACAAACGGCCCCTCCGAGGCCGGTGGATTTGGCTTTATTTACAGCCGCAGCATTCTTTTTATTTTTTATTTTTTTATGGAGGTTTGGTGAGCTTTCCCCGTCTTTCTCATGCTGCGTGCAAGCCCGACGCCTGGACACCGGGGTTTGGACAGGAGGGGACTAGGTAGGCCTTGCGCCCGCCTCTTCCAGAGGCTGTCAGACCCCGCGGGAGACAGGGGCCGAGAGGAAGCAATGGGGGCTGTGGCGCCCCCACTTCCTTACGTGGCCCAAGGAAGAACTGGACGAGGGAAAGCTGAGGGGTCTTCATGAGAGCACTTCATTGGGGTCTGCTTGTCTCAGAAGCCTGGGCAGGGAACGGGCATGCCTGGCGTGACCTCGCAACCTCACTGCAGGTCAGTTTCAAGATTTAGAGTCAGGTGCTTGAGTCCCATCATCTTTAGCCCCCTATCTTCTGGTTTCCTCGTGGCTGATCACTGGAATTAAGAAAGAGAGGGGGAAATAAAAGCAAAGCCATCAGAGATAGCTGGGGCGTTTTGCTGACTATTTCCCCATTGAACAGGTTTCCCATCCAAAAAGCCAGAGTTCCAGAGCAACACGCAAGAACCCCGTTACATTTTGGGCACTGAACCCCAAGCCCGATTGTATGCTATTTATCATTGAATTATTAGGTAGATGTTTTTTTCAATGTGACTACGCACGCTCGGGAAGGAAACGCGAGTCCAAGATCCCAAATGCTGAGCAGACCATGGCACAGGCCACGTAAAGCGGTCGGCTTTCACTGCGGAGTTGTCATTTCTTCAGTCCGCTCCGCCTGCAGTTTCTCCTCTACAACGCCAGGTGGAGCGACTGGCCGGATGCCGCCACCGAGATGGCAGGCGGCGCTGTGGCCCCTGAGCCGCCTCAACATTGCAGTCACTCTACCCTTGACGGAGCGACTCGTTGGTCCGGCCGCGCATGCGCCAAGCCTTCCTTTCGCTATTCCAGCCCCCCCGCCCCTCTCTGTCTTCTCCGCACTGGGAGCAGGTAAGGTTTGGGCCCTCGCGCCCGCTTGCGCCGCGCACGCGCGCGGGGTACCCTCCCTCGCGCGGTTGCTTTGAGGCCCGTACCTTGCATGCTCCCACGCGGGTCCTCACGCCCTTCCTCGCTCCCGGTATCCCCGCGTCTTAAGATCTGCCCCTGCCGTGTGCCGTTGACCTCCACCCGTGCGGGCCTGGCGCCATCTTGGATGACTCGTTGTGGGAGGGCGCGTTGGAACTGGCGAAAGTCAAAAGCCAGAGTGCTCATTTCACCTGTCGTGACTCAGCCCTTACAAACGCTCTTTCTTACCCTCGTGCCCTTTCAGAGTTATCACAACCCCAGACTCTCCCCTCCAATCTCTGCTTTACCCTCTCATCCTTACTCCGTGCCTGCCTTATCCTGAAACCTCCAGACTTCAGGACCACAGGTGCCGAGCAATGGAGACAGTGGATCATCCAAAGCCACCACCGCCTCTAGTCAGCTCCCTTCCATTTAAAAAAGTAAACCCTGATCGTGGTAGAAGTGATCAAAACAGTCAAAACATTCCCTTCAGGCTGTGATCTGGGAGAGCTACTGCAGAAAAGAAGTCGGTTTCTTTGGAACGTTTGGTTGTCTTCCAGTGCGTTCTCTTCCTTGCACTCGGTGAAGTTGGAAAAAACACAGTGGACTGATAGGTTTTTCAGGCCCAAAGGGGTAGGGTGGGACCTGCAGGGGATACTGCGCACCTGCCCGCTTTCGTCAAGGGCTTTCTGAGAGTCCCTAGCCTTTGCCCTCAAAAGGAAAAAGAAAGTTTAAAGAAGGGAATGGTTAAGTCAGCAGTCCAGTAACTCAGTGACAGGTCTACGGAGGAGGAAACCTGTGATGACTTAGGTCCTCTGATGCCAGATGGTACCGTTGGGGTGATGTAGGCCAGCAGTTAGGGACTTGCCAGGTTAGGTGGCCAGGGGAGCAAACAACACTTCTTGCAGGCTCCCTTAATTGTCACCCTTGGGTGTGGTCTTACTATGGGCCAGCACCACATTAAACTCTCTACATAAGTAATTTCATTTAATCTCCCTAAGAGCTGCATTTTACAAATGATGATATTAAAGTTTAATCCTTGGGGGAAAATCAGTCTTCCTTTTTTTTTTTTTTTTTTAAGCTTTAAAGAAATTTTGTATTTGGCCCAAGAAAACCTGAATAGTTAAGCACAAAGTTAGGTTAGAGTTAAATATGGGCAGACATCAGAGTTCTTGACAGGATAAGAGTTGAAGACCTCCATTAATCTAAAAGTAACTTAAAAGATTCTGGATTCAGAAGAGTAACCTAGGAAAAATAGGAGTCCAACTCCTTTAAGGAAGTGTCACTTGACAGGCCTAAGTAATCAGTGAGTATTTTAACCTTTAGCATATTATAAAGCTTTCATTTATTAAGAAGAGTTAAAGTCCTGGCTTTTCCACAGGCATAATTTAAGATTGGTTTTTATTATTATTTTTTTATATTTTATTGATTTTTTTACAGAGCGGAAGGGAGAGGGATAGAAAGTCAGAAACATCAATGAGAGAGAAACATCGATCAGCTGCCTCCTGCATGCCCCCCACCAGGGATAGGCCCGCAGCCAAGGCACATGCCCTTGACCGGAATCGACCCCGGGACCCCTCAATCTGCAGTCCGACACTCCATCCACTGAGCCAAACTGGTCACGGCAAGATTGGTTTTTAGATGGTGCCTTTAGTATGGATAAGAATCACTTGGGAAACTTGTTTGAAATACAGGTGCTGGCCTTAACCCCAGAGATCTTGACCAGGGAGGTCTAAGGTGAGACCCAAGAATATGTATTTTTAATGCATACACCATCCTTACACCAAGATAATTAGTTCAGGTGGGCCTCTCACTTTGCTTGGAAAAACCCTGCCTTTAGATGTTTAACTCACCCATACCTCTCAGATAACTTCTACCAACTTAGGCACCTACAGAGTGTCAGCATTGTTTTAGATCTTGTGTATACAAAATTGAGTGCCCCTTAGTGTAATGGTGAAAATGAATAACAGTCGTTGCTAATTAGAGTAATGGCCAAGTTCCTCATTGATCTTCCTCACCCTGTAATTGATATAGGAAATGGAGGATCAAATGCTTAAAGGTAATTAAAAAATCATTGGCGACCCTTCCAGTGTTTTCGCCTTCTACAAATAATTCCCAAGAGTCTTTACGGGAATAATGAGGTCTTGAAAAGGATTCCTTTTTAATAGAACTGAGGAAAACTTAGGCAAATGACACTGAGCAAATTTCCTCTTGACAACCCCAATTCATGAGGCTATGGAAGTAAATAATGGGTCTTAAAACGGACCAGGTGGCTACTTGCTCAGACCAAGATTATAAGAAAATCTTGACTTCAGAGTTATGATTCCATCTCTTCTCAGACTTGAGGTCAGTCACTCTGCTCTCTGGGCCATTTAAATTTTCCAGAGCCCCTTTTCTGCGAATAAAAATGTCATTTGGTGAGCAAGGTCAGTGTTCACAATGTGCTTCTGTAATTCCAGCTCCCCTCAGCCCCTGAAAATGTATGCCTGCACCAAGTTTGTCTCCACCCCCTCCTTGGTGAGTACCTGCCTTTTCTAGGAGACTTTTCAAGAGGGGCATCTTGTCTCTTCCTTGCAACACCTTCTTTACAGTTGGGCTGCGGGGAGATCCTTTGCTATGCCAGCCTGACAGGAGAGAGTGAATGTTTACCTGCCCCATATCTTTTGGATGCCAGTTAATTCTTCTCGTCCAACAATCTTAGAAGAGTCTAAATGAGAATCTAGACTGAGAGCAGATTATTTCTACCTTAAAACTTTTTGTAACCTGGAACCCAGCCAGAAATGGTAAACATGGAGTAGATTACCTAACTTGCATTGAGTATGCACTGTGTACAGGATTCTTTCCTGTCGGAGATCCATAGCTAGGAGACCCTCTGGGAGCTTAAATTTGGGTGGGAAGCTAACCTACATGTAAATACACATTGGGAAAATCTTTCACTCAGAAGCACTAGCATGGAAGAAATTATAAATTTTAAATGGTAGAGGTGATGCTGTTGGTGGGTACTATTTATTGAGCATTTACTAGGCCTGGCTCTGAGTTTACCAGTTTGTATACACAATCTTTTTTTTGTTAATCCTCACTGGAGGATATTTTCCCATTGATTTTTAGGGAGAGTGGAAGAGAGAGGGAAAGACAGAAACAAAAACCACTGTGAGAAGAACACATCGATTGGTTGTCTCCTGCAGGTGAACTGGCCAGGGCCAGGCCAGGGAGGAGCCTGCTCTTCACCTGAATTGAACCCAGGACCCTTGAGTCCGCAGGCCAACACTTTATCTACTGAGCCAAACCAGCTAGGGCTACACAACCTTATTTACTCCTTAAGTCAACCTTGAAATAGATTATTTCCATTTGAAGATGAGAAAACAGGCTTAGATATAAGTGATTATCCTGAGGTCACATAGCTGATTACAGAGCTAAGATGAATCTAGATATATCTGATGAAAGCTCTGGCTGTTTGTTAACCACCCTGCTGTCTGCCTTGGAGGTACTGGCTTGAGGATAGTCAGAAAAGCTAACAGAAGGTAGTGAATTTAGAGCATGGGTCTTTGTGCCTACAATCTTTAGAAGGATGTGTTTAGGGAAAGATAATTCAATTATTGGCTTCCTTCTTATGGGCTAGCTAGTAACAACATAAATCTCTTATTGAGGAAAACAAATTCTCCTGCGGCTTACATCTTTTCCCATTCTCAAGGCCTGTGGAAGGATACAGTGAGGGTAGCCCCTTAAAAAGTAGACTTCTCTTAAGCAAAGAAGAAGCTTAGGAAGCAAGAGAGAGGTGAGGTTCTTCAATCTAGAATTAGCTAGAAGTAAAAGAATGGCCCGACATTCTGATTTTAAGTTTGAAAGAATGAAAGGAGCATTGAATAACAACTTTAGGATCGTTCTGAAACTCCTCTCCAGAACCTTCCTTGACTTTCTTGCCCTTCCTTGTGTCATTCCTGCTAGGTCAGGAGCGCCTCTCAGCTGAGCCGGTCATTGTCTGCAGTGGTGCTGAAACGACCAGACACACTGACAGATGAGGTACCTTATAGGTGGAATTGGGCCTGTGGTTTGGGCTAAGGGGTGGCAGGGGTTTACCTAGAAGAACCAGTAGAGGGAGTACTGGGGGCAGTCATCACAGGTATATTGGTGAAGGAGGGAGGCCATTGGTTTTAGGTGGAGATGCAGAGCAGTTAATAGCATATACGCTCTAGTGTTCCAGCCTGGCACTGGTAGCAAGCGTGCTTGTGTGTGCTACTGATGACTGCCATTATTTGGCCTAATTTACAGACTTCATTTGGAACATTTAGTCCCAGAAAGACGATCTCTTCAAAGCACTAAGCACAGGCTAGGGTTTTGATCTTAGAGAGCATACTTGAATTTTAAAGGTATTTGAAGTTCACCTCTTGTATTAAAAAGTTTTTCTTGGCAGCATTTTAGGAAGTTTTCTGGAAAGTAAAAAGATTTTCTGGTTTTTTTTGGGGGGGGGGGAGAAGGGGGTTGATGGGATTTGACAGCATAAAGCTCTCTGTAAGTATTACAGAAGTTTGCAAAGCAAAAAGGGAATTCCTAAAAAATTTTTATCTCCTATATTCCTCCTCTTCACAGAGCCTCAGCAGCTTGGCAGCCCCACGTCCCCAGACCTTGCTTATTTCTAGCCGCAGCTTCCAAACCAGTGCCATTTCAAGGGACATCGACACAGCAGCCAAGTTTATTGGGACTGGGGCTGCCACAGTCGGGGTGGCAGGCTCTGGGGCTGGAATTGGGACTGTGTTTGGGAGCCTCATCATTGGTTATGCCAGGTAAGATGGTCTCTGATATGTTTTCCAAAGGTTCGGACAGAAATATTTAGGGATCTAGAGCTACATTATCCTATATAGTAGCCATTAGTCACATGTGGCTATTTGAATTTAAATTTCAATGAATTGAAAGTACACCAAGTTTAAGTTTTTTGTTTTTCAGTCGCCTTATTTCAAGTGCTCAGTAGCCAGGTGTGACTAGCTACTACTGTACTAGACAGTGAAAATAGAGGTTATTGAGCAGCTTTGGTTTAGAGTAGGCAAACTAAGGTGGGTGGGCCATAACTTGGTTTTTATAGTTGAGCTAAGAATGGGTTTTACATTTTTTAAAGGGTCATGAAAAAAAAGGCAACAGAGACCATGTGTGACCTGCGAAAACTAAAATATTTACTCTCTGGCCCTTTACAGAAAAAGTTTGCTACCCCTGGTCTAGAGCCCCTGTAGAGTCAGTAGTGTTTCACTGCTATCTTTCCCCATCCCTGAGAATTCCCCTCTGTCACTCCTGGGAAAACTGCCTCCGTAGCTAGCTAAGCGCTCTGCTCCCTGACACTCGGGACTACTTGGTCCCCACCAATTCTGGGCACCTTGCTGTTAAAAGTAAATTAATTCTCTAGAGGCCCTCAAGTTCTCTTAATGTCTTTGGGAAAATGAGTTTGTTTTAGGGTTTGTGTGAAACAAGAAGCCTAACTGCTTCTGTCCAGAATTCTGTTAAAAGCTGATGTTGCTTTACTTTACCATGAAGACTTCCAGAGATGACAGAATAAGGGAAATAGAAATTATATATTGGCTTTCAGAGTTGGGAATTCTTTATACCATTTTGATTCATATCATCTAAACCCCATAGGCTATCTGTAACTTCTTAAAGTCCAAAGTCTTTTTACTGTTTTGAAATGAGAGAAGGTAGTGTTTTCCTCAGATTCCCTTGTCCTCTAGAACAGTGTTTTTCTAATTGTGTTCCTAAAGCGCTAGGGTTCTGAGGGTATACCCCAAAGACTGTCTTAGAAGAATGAAGGGGAGACCAGTCAAACAAACTTTTTTAATCCCCCACTTTTTTACCTTTGCATTTTAGCTTTTATATGTTTTGTATTTGAGAGTTCTGCTGTTTAAAGTTTGAAAATACTATGCTAGGCCATGCCTCTCCAGATAACTCTTCCATCCTGGTTGGGCCCTAGACAGGTAAGTTCCAGGCCCAGAGGTCTTAAGTGATGACAATGATGTGGTGACCCAGTAGAGGTGGTAATGCTCCTGCCGGGGCCATGTTACTCAGTTTGGATTGTCCACTCCCCTCATGTGGTCTCTGTAGAGCCCTTGATGTGTCAGGTCAAGAATTGGGGAATGATAGTATCACCCTGAGAAACTTGTTTCCGAAGATGAGCTTGAGAAGATGAATTCTCCCTTAGCCCACCTTTGATGTTTATACTTTTCTTTATTTGGACTAGAAATTCAGTCTTTTTTTCTTCCCCTTCTCCCAGGAACCCTTCTCTGAAGCAACAGCTCTTCTCCTACGCCATTCTGGGCTTCGCCCTCTCAGAGGCCATGGGGCTCTTCTGCCTGATGGTGGCCTTTCTCATCCTCTTCGCCATGTGAAGGAGCTGTCTCCACCTCCCACAGTTCTTTTTCCCGCGTCTTGTCTGCCCTGTATGTTCCTTTTCCTATACCTCCCTAGGCAGCCTGGGGAAAGTGGTTGGCTCAGGGTTTGACAAAAGGAAGACAAATAAATACTGTATTAATAAGATGTTTCTTGAGTCTCCTGTGTATATTCTTTTTCATAGTTGGCTGAGTGCCTTGGTGAGAGTATAAGGCCTCAAGAGTGGTGATAATTCTAAACTCAACATGGGTCTTGCCTCCCTTGTTCTTCAAGCTGTGTCAGGGACAGCTTTATTCAAATTAGGTAATAATTTGATAATAATTTTCACCTGCCATGGCCTGTTACTTAGAGTGGTTGGCAAATTCATTAGTCGACAGAGCCAAATATCAACAGCACAAGGATTGGAATATCTCTTGAGAACCAAATATTTTAAACTTCTAACGCCACTTCTTCAAAATAGACTCTCCCAGACCGTGGTATTTTGTGGAAGAGCCATACCCAAGGGGCCAGAGAGCCGCATGTGGCTTGCGAGCCGCAGTTTGCCAACCACGGCCTTAGATGATTGGGTCAGTGGCAGCTTAAGTGCTGGCTTAAAATTATGACTAATGGGCTCTCTGTTTCCACTGAGGCTATCCTGGCTCAGGCCCTCGTTGCCACCAACCTGCTCTGTTGCAGTAACTTCATAACTGGCCTGCCTCTAGTCTCTTCCCTTTAGTTCTACCTAGCACTGCCAAGTCAGTCCTTAAGCATAAGACTGATTTTGCCATTTACCAATCCAAACACAGTCTGACCTCAATTTTCTCAGCTTTATGTTTTATTCCGTACACTACCAAAAGTGGACTAATTGTTATTTTCTAAATATTTTCCCTGTGTTCCTGTCCTTATCCTATCTTCAGGCCTTGCCCTTTGGCCATCTCTGCTTTCTTTCTCTGAATCTTTGCCCATTTTTTTTTAAACTCTCCCTGTTATCCTGGAAGACGTAACTTAAATGCTACCTCTTCCTCCTTGAAGCTCTTGCCTGGTTTCCATTCACCATCAGTCAAATGAACATTAACTCAAAAAGGACTGTAGAACACGTATCTTTTATAAGATTTATGTGGTCTATGATAAATTATGGATTTGTATGTTCCGTATCTTCCATATTAGATTGTCAAGTTTTGGGGGGCAATCTTGTTCATCTTTGTATTTTTAGAATTATCTCACATGGTGCATCTCAGCAGTATCTAGTCACATTTTTTTATTATCTAAACCAACCATCTCACTTCATAAGTGAAACAGGCTTTGAGAGGTCAAGGACTCAGGAACATTCACTAGCAGAGCTAGAACTAGAACAAGGATTATGTGTTATAGCCCAGAATGTAAGACTGCCATAGTGTTGGTCTTGTGGGACTCTCCCAAACCTACTGTGGCTGGTGACTGCTATTTTCTCCAAGAAAGAAAGAGCAGAATAAGCAAACAAATCTTTTCCCTTAAAAATGCATCAATAGGGTCCTAGCTGGTCTGGCTCAGTATTGGCCTGCGGACTGAAGGACCCCAGGTTCAATTCTGGTCAAGGGCATGTACCTTGGTTGCAGGCTCCTGGGCACATGCCAGGATTGTGGGCTCGATCCCCAGTAGGGGGTTTGCAGAAGGCAGACAATGATTCTGATGTTTCTCTCCCTCTCTGAATCAATAAAAAAATATTTTTTAAATCTATGGGGAAAAGATCCTTCAGTGAGGATTTAAAAAAAAAAATGCCATCAGTAGGGATTTTGGACAGTTGAGTTAGTATCGGGTTTGGTAAAGAATATTTTCTAAAGGCCAGGTCAACCTTAAATAAGCTTTATGTTACATCTGTTTAAAATAACAGTAAATCCTTTCAGAAATTATATATCACCACAATGTATCTTCTTTTGGTTCAATCAATACTATAAAATTAAAGCCCAGGGCAGAGACTTGATCCCATGGTAGACAGATACTCAGGAAACAGGTCACCTCAAATCATTCACCCTTGCCCTTTTGCTATTGTAATCAGGGGTTGATAGGAATCCTATCTACAGTTGACTTTCAGATTGCTATACTATCCCCAAATAACTATTCTGGTCTGTGGGGCTCAAAATGAACCTCATAAAAACTTCTCCCATCAAGAGTATGTGGAAGGTATCTATATATTTGGAAATGAGGAATCCCCTCCTTTGGTTTGGGTCCCCTGAGTTTGAACCTCTGGTGGAAGCCTGTCGCCCATCCCTTTCCCGAGTCATCAGATCACAGTAATTAATCTGTTTTCTTTCCTTGACCCTCTCTTTGTTTAGTTTGTTTGTTTGTTTTTTAAAATATATTTCATTGATTTTTTTACAGAGAGGAGGGGAGAGAGAGAGTTAGAAACATTGATGAGACAGAAACATCTTTCAGTGGCCTCCTGCACACCTCCTACTGGGGATGTGCCAGCAACCAAGGTACATGCCCTTGACCAGAGTTGAACCTGGAATCCTTCAAGTCTGAAGGCCGACGCTCTATCCACTGAGCCAAACCGGTTTTCTGTTTGACCCTCCCTTTGGGATTGATTCTAGCTAACTCCCTAACAATTTAGGTGCTTGGAGACAGCACAGCTTGATGGCCCACGTGTTTTTGTTCTCTCTTGAGGTAAACGATGAGATAGTGCTGCAAGAAGCTTGGAAGCAAATTTCTTCAAGAGGAGTCAGGCAACCTGGATCCTCTTTCAGGCCCCAAGAGAGATGGCAACACAAGTTGCCAACAAAAAGAGGTAGAGGAGTGCCATGTTTTAGTAGAGAAGGTCCAAGAGCAAATTTGCTGAAGATTTTTCTAATTTTGATAACATTATGGAGTGAAAGCTTTCTACCTGTCCTTGTAGTTAGAAAGTGCAAATGATTTGAAATTAGGAGATGTTAGTTCTAATCTTCCTTATACTGCTGTTCATTGTGACAATGAGCAGATCATTAACCAATAATTTTTTCTAGGACCTCAGTTTCTCACAATATACTAAATAGGGATAATAATTCACATCCTAGGAATTATTTGTGTGCCACAGAGATACATTGAGTATTTGGAAAGGATGGTGACATCAAAGTCTTAATGTATATTGATTTTAATTTGCTTTTTCATTTTTCATGGAGTTCAGAGTATATATATTATGGGCATTTTCTAGACAGCTTATACCTATTACGGTTATCATAGACCATCTAAAATTTAAAGTCTGGCTGTAAAGCATATGGAGAGAGAATTCTGGGATTCTGAAGGCAGCAAGGCTTACTTTCCTCTTATTCCTCAGTTTCAAGAGTCAGTTGTGTTTCTTCATTACCAGGGGAAGAATGTCTGTAGGTTTGTGCCATACTCATCAGAAATCATCTGAATGCTGAATAGCAGTAAAGAGGAACCCTGTTCCAGCCTCCCTTTCAGGATGGATTTATTAGTTGGAAGCCTTTTCAGATCATGATGAGAGAGCTGTTAAGGAAACAACACTGTTGATTTACCTTAAGTTGGTGTCCAGAATCCTAAAGGCTACTCTGCCTTCTTAACTCCATTCAAGAGAAATGAGATGAAGGAATATGTGAGTTGAATTCTGAAATAGACAAAGAAGAGTAGCATCACACTGGTAAGTACAGAATATTGTCTTAGTTCTCCAAGTTTTGAGCAATGAAACTGTTTTTATTGACCTATATCTAAAGATAATGCATTTTCCAACATGTATTCTTAGAACACACTATGGGACACTTTATGTTCTGACTGTTTGATAAGGAAAAACTAAAACATGGAAAAATTTTTTTAGTCCCCAGGCATTCCTTAAAATGTCTTTATCTCGAGGCACTGTGAGTACAGGTACGTTGTGATTAAAGCAGCCACTTTATAAATGGCAGAGTACATGATGGATAAAATACCAGGGATAAGGTCAGGCCTAGCCTCAAATGCTTGGCTTCTCCTAGTAGTGTAAATGGTTAGATAGTTTATTCCCACTTCTTCCTCTTTCTCTAAACCCCAAAAGAGATCATTTTCTCTCATCTTTTGAATAAGTGCTATGTAGGCAGAATTTTTTAAATGACCTAAAATGTCCTGCTCTCAGGGAAGGCTGGGGTGGATGGGAGGCGGATGTTGGGGGAGATCAACCGAAGGACTTGTATGCATGCATATGAGCATAACCAATGAATGAAAGACACTGGGGCGGGGAGGGGGACAGGTGGGGACATGTGCTGGGGTTGATAAGGGAGGCTGGGGGAAGGATATTGAGGGGGGGAGGAAAACATGTAATACTATTAAATATAAGTTATACTGCAAAAAAAAAAAAAAATATATATATATATATATATATATATAAAATAAAAAATAAAATAAAATGTCCTGCTCTGATCCCCAGAACCTGTAAATTTGATTGGATGTTACACTTACGGTTATGTATTACATGGCACAGTTGACTAAGAGTAAGATTGTCTCTGTGGACCTGTTTTAATCACATGAGTCCTTAAAAACAAAGAGCTTTCTCGGATGCCAGGAAAAATCAGAGATATGAAGGAAGATGTGCCATTTCTGACTTTAATGATGGAGGGGACCATATGCAAGAACTGGAAAGTGGCCTCTAAGAGCTAAAATTGGTCCCCTAACCAATAGCCAGCCAGTACAGAAATGGAGGCCTCAGTCCTGTAATTTAAGAAACTGAACCTGCCTGGCCGGTGTGGCTCTGGTTGTGTGTCAACCTTTGAACCAGGAGGTCATGGTTTGATTCCTGGTGAGGGCATATTCCAGGGTTGCGGATTCCATACCCAGTAGGGGGTGTGTAGGAGGCACACAATGACCCTCTGTCATCATTGACCCTCTGTCATCATTGATGTTTCTATCTCCCTTCCTCTCTGAAATCAATAATGTGTGTGTGGAAACTGAATTCTGCCAATAGCCTGAGTGAGCTTGGATTCACTCAGAACCTCTAGACAAGAGCTTAATCCAGTCAGTACCTTGACTTAGACTTTGTGAGATCCTAAGCAGAGAACCCAGTCAAGCCTGCCTGGATGGATTTGTTTTATTATGATTTTCAATTACAGTTGACATTAAATATTTAAGTGGCTGTTGTTTTAAACCACTAAGTTTGTGGTCATTTGTTACGTAGCAATAAAAAGCAAATATAAGTGTAGTTTTCTAATCTGCAAAAGGAATGAAGTTTCATCTGAATCTTGCATTGAAAGGAAACTCTAAAAGTTGACTTTGACCCTTCTAACATAATTTAATCTAGCTCAGAAGGTTTCAACATAAAAAGACCTTTAAACAAAAATTGAGCCGAAACCGGTTTGGCTCAGTGGATAGAGTGTCAGCCTGCGGACTGGAAGGTCCCAGGTTCGATTCCAGTCAAGGGCATGTACCTTGGCTGCGGGCACAATCCCGGTAGGGAGTGTGCAAGAGGCAGCTGATCGATGTTTCTCTCTCATTGATGTTTCTGACTTTCTATCCCTCTCCCTTCCTCTCTGCAAAAAATCAATAAAATATATATTTTAAAAATTGTATGCCATGTTCTTTTACTATAGCTATTTCATTTGTGTAAAGTAGATATTTTCTTCTTGTTTTAACAGATGACAAAACAAAGACTCAGGTTCTAGAACCATGATTTAGTCTTCGAGGTTATCTAGGTAGAAAGTGATAAAACAGAATAGAAACCCATTACCAAAACTTGTATAATGCATATCACAAGGTATAGGGACCAGGATATCATTGGAGGAAAGGGAAAGAAAGACAAGTCTGGACAGTTTTTTAGATTTTGTATTGAAGGCAATTGACTTGTTTTTCTTTCTTTTTTTTGTTTTGTTTTGTTAATCCTCACCCAAGGACACTTATCCATTGATTTTTAGGGAGAATGGAAGAGAGAGGGAAAGACAGAAGCACATCAATTGGTTGCCTCCTGCACAAGCCCTAACTAGGGCCCTGGCTGGGGAGGAGCCTGCAACTAAGGTATGTGCCCTTGATCAGAACCAAACCCAGGCCCTTTGGTCCACAGGCTGATGCTCTATCCACTGAGTCAAATTGGCCAGGGCTTTCTTCTTTTTTAAAAATGTTAAAATATATTTTTATTAATTTCAGAGAGGAAGGGAGAGGGAGAGAGAGAGAAAAAAACATTAATGATGAGAGAGAATCATCAATCAGCTGTCTCCTGCATGCCCCACACTGGGGATTAAGCATGCAACCTAGCCATGTGCCCCTGGCCAGGAATCGAACTGTGACCTGGTTCACAGATTGATGACCAACCACTGAACCACACCAGCTGGGCTCTTCTTTTTAAAAGTACTGGTAGAAGCACTTCCCTTTATTTGGCAACTATCATTAGCCTGGCGCTGACCTTTTTTTCCCTTTCTTTTTAAAGATATTTTATTGATTTTTAGAGAAAGGTAGGGAAAGAGAGAGAGAAAAACTGATGCACTGGGCTGCCTCCTGCATGTCCCCTACAGGGGATCAAGCCCAGAACCTGAGCATATGCCTTGACTGGAATTGAACTGGCAACCTTGTAGTGCGCAGGAAGGTGCCCAGAGAACTGAGTCACACCTGCCAGGGTGGCCTTTTTTTTAAAATAATAATTACCATCGCTGTTGTTATCTTGTAGATAGGTAGCATTTTACTCCTGGTTTCATTTTAGCCCTCTGCTTATTTCCTAGGTTCCTGGGCAGGCTCAGCTTAGTTGGCTCATCTCTGTCTCCAAGATAGATATTTTTAACCATTGTGGATTAGAGCCTTCCAGGAACTGTGTAGCTCCTTTTACAGAAATGGACTCTGCAGATCTTGCTGGCAGCAGGAGTATGAGGTTGTATGTATGTGTAGGTATGGTATCTGAGCCTAAATAGACTTGTATCTACTTTGTACTTCTAAGGCATTAACATCCACATCTCTTAACAGCTGGAACAGGGACTTTTAAGTTTCCAAAACATAGCTGCAAAGGGTAACAAACAGCTAGTCCATAACTCCCTTAGCAACAAGAGAAGAGTCAGTAGGGATTTAGCTCAGGGAAAATTTGTGCAGTGCAAAAGATCCATAAAATCTTCAGAAAGTAGCTTGGCTCTGTGGAGTTGACCAGACTGAAAGTCCCAGAATCCTGGGTTCAAGTCACTTTGGGTTAACTCTTTGTACTTTAAGTTCCTTTTCTTGTGTGAAATTGGCACATTTCTTTGAGATGTGCCTCCTGGAGATTTCTTAGAGGTAAGTAAAATTAGATTTTTTTAAACTTCTTATTGGAGACCTAGATCTTGTAAATTATCTTTATCTCTGCTGTTTCTTAGTCACCCATTTTATCAGGAGTAACTTAACACTAGAATTCTCTGCCAGTACTAAAATTAGACTCTGCCACTCTCCGGCTTCCTTTTCCCCTTTTGTTTTTAGAGCTTGAGGGAAACGTGCTGCTGGAGTTAGAAAACTAAAGACTGAGAAAGCTTTCTCCACTAGAAAACACTATTTTCATCTTTCCAGCCTTACCATCCTTTTGAAGAAGGAACTCAAGTCTACCCTGGATTTTATTATTTGATTCACTCATAGGAATGGATCTGGGAAAGCCTAGGAATATCCTGGGAATGATGAGGAGGAATAAACAAAATTGGAATGGAGACAAGCAAGGCTCCTGATTTCTCCAATCAGTTTCCCTTTCCCAGCCAGACAGGCTTCCTGCCACTAAAACTTTGAAGTTCTCTGTTACATCAAAAAAGAGCCTAGAGTTACTCTTAAGTGTGCTGACAAATCTGGACAGTTTTTGAGATTCAGGTATTGGGCACTTTTCCTGACCAAGGGTCTGGAGAAAAGGAACAGGCAAAGAGGGAGTCAATCTTTCCCAACTGCAACATAGAGAGAAAAGGAACAAATTCTTCACCAGGAAGATTGTGTAAACAGTGCCTTTGGCTGGAGCCATAGACTTGGGGAAGCAAAGAAAGGGATCTTTGTTCTCCCCTAACCCAGCCAGAGCACAATCGTAGAGCTGGGATTGTTTGCTTTGGCGAGGTACTCCCTGCCCGAAAGGACTAGGCATTCCAGAGACTGGTGAGGCCTCTGTTGGGTTTCCCTTATGAAGCTGAGGAGAGGACAACCCACAGTCTAAATCTTTTACCGAAGGAAGTGAGCTGGGAAGGCTGGAGGGCCTCAGGCATCTGGCCCATTCTTCTGTAGCTTTGTTCATCTCCTTCCTACCTTTATCCCTCTACAGGATGTTGGTTAGCCTCAATCTTCCTGCCTTTGAGGGTACTTTTGGTTCTTGTATTAGTGTTCTATCCCACAGAACCTTTATTTTCACAGGGAGCAAGATAATCCTGGGGCTCTTCCCTAAGGAATTCAGCAGGAAAAAGGGATCATCTCCATCCTGTTACTTTTAGGTTGTGTATTGCACATGATCCTGATAGCTGCTGTCAGCCTTTCCAAAAATCTCCAGAAGTATTCCATTTTCCTTGGGTAGCATTAGTGTTTCACACATACAAAATAATATTTATGTAATGCCGGCTTAGGCCAGGTGTTTTGCAAATGCCACTTCATTTTAATCCTTGTGACCACCCTATTGGGTAAGTACAATTACCCTCATTTTACAAATTAGGACAGTAGCAAGATAAAATAATTTGTCCAAGGTCACACAGATGATGTATTAGTTTGTTAGGACTGCCATAACAAAATATCAGAAACTGAGTGGCTTACATATTTATTATCTCACAGTTCTGGAGGCTAAAAGTCCAGATCATTGTATCGGCAGAGTTGGTTCCTTCTGAGGGCTGTGAGAATCTGTTTCTTGTCTTGCCCCTAGCTTCTAGTGGTTTGCTGCTCATCTTTGGCATTCCTTGACTTGTAGATTTATGCCTTCACGTTCAAATGGCATTGTTCCTGTGTGCATATCTTTGACCAAATTTCCGTTTTTATAAGGATACCAGACATGGATTAGGAATGTACCCTTCCCTAGTATGACTTTACCTATATATTTTTAAGCATTTTTGTTTAATCCTCACCCAAGGACGTGCTTTTTATTTATTTTAGAGAAAGAAGAAGGGAAAGAGAGAGAAACATTGATTTGTGAGGGAAACATTGATCTGTTGCTTCTCAGATGCACCCTGACCAGGGATGGAACCCACAAACCAGTGATGTGCCCCAATTGGGAATCAAACCAAAGACGTTTTGGTAGATGGCTGGTGCTCCATCAAACTGAGCCACACCAACTAGGACATGGCTTTATCTTAACTAATTACATCTGCAATGACTGTAATCCTAAATAAAATTGCATTTGAAGTAAAGGGGGTTAAAACTTCCACATGAATTTAGGGAGGGATACAATTAAACCCATAATAAGATTTGAACTTGTGTCCGTCGAACTCCAGAGTCATTTGTGTTCTTTCTACTTACTATATAGACAGTTAGTTCTCACCATAGGATGGGTTGACTTACAATTTTTTGACTTTACGATAGTGTGAAATTGATGCACATTCAGTAGAAATGGTATTTGAATTTTGATCTTCTCCTTGGCTGAAAATAATGTAGTATGATACTTTCTTGTGATGTTGGGCAGTGGCTGCCTCAGGTCCCAAACTTTATGGTGGTTAACAGTGGCTTTCTTTCATGCCTCTTTTCAGCCTACTTTCTCAAAAGTCTTCCATTGATTACCATGAACTCTAACCATATTGACCTATTTGCAATTTTTCAAACACATTATTCTTATACACTTTTTCAGGTCTTGTCTTTATCCATTTCTCCCAATATGTACCTTTTTCAGTTATCTTCATAACAACTGTTCAAACAAACAAACAAAAACCCAGGATCGTTACTGATTCTTCTGCTTCCTTCACTCTACAGATCCATCTCTGCTGTCACCACCCTAGTCTAAGCCACCATCATTTTTTACTGTGCTACTAAATTAGCCTCCGGTCTGGTCTCCCTGCATTCATTCTTGACCACTCCATAGTAAAATGATTACTTAAAGTGAAATTTTGGTTCTTATTCTTCTCAATAAAACCACCAGCCCAGCTTAGACCCATGAAACAGGAGGTCACAGTTCGATTTTCCGGTCAGAGCACATGTCTATATTATGGGCTCCATCTCCAGTGATTATTTCTCATCATTGATATTTCTCTCTCTCTCTCCCTTTCCCCTCCTCTCTCTGAAATCAATAAAAACATATTAAAACACACACGCACACACACCAATGGCCTACCATCCATTGGACATAGAGTTAAATCTGAAGCCCTCACAATACCAATAATTCTAAAAAATCTAAAAGTCTCTACCTCTCCAACTTCACCTCAGATTACACCCCCATCTCTTGGTATATTAGCTATCCATAATTGCGTAACAAATTACCCCAGGCTTAGTAGCTTAACACAACAAATATTTGTTATCTCTCAGTTTCTGTGGGACAGAAATTTGGGATTGGCTTAGCTAGTTAATTTTGGCTCAGGATTTCTTGTGAGATTGCAGACAACAGGTCAGTCAGGGATATAGCCGCAGTTGACTCAAGGATTGGGGCTCAAAGGTTCAATTCCAAGATGTTTCACTCACATGGTTGTCGGCAAGAGATACCAGTTCCTTATCATGTGGGCCTCTACATAAGGCTGATGAGTGTTCTCATAGTATGGTGCCTGGCTTCCGCCAAATCTCAAAGAGAACAAAGAGAAAGCAGCAGTGCCTTTTATGTCATATTCTCACAAGTCATACACTATCACTTCTGCCATAGTCTCTTTATTAGAAGTGTGTAACTAAGTCAATCCTGCCCACTCAAGGGGGATGGGATTAGGCTTCATCTTTTGGAATTGAGGAGTGCCAAAGAATTTATGAACACATTTTAAAACCACACTCATTACCAGCCATGGCTCTTTTTAACTCCGGGTGATTGAGAAATAATCTATATACAGTAAAATTCACTACTTTAAAATATATAATGTGTTGATTTAGACATATGTGTACAAAATGTATCTATCACAATTGAGATATAGGACATTTCTATAGCCCCAACAAATTATCTTGTGCTCCTTTGTAGTCAGTCCTCTCCACCACCACCACCACAGCCCCTGGCAATTACTGATTTGATATTCCTGTCTCTATAGTTTTGTCCTTTCCCAGAGAGTCAGTAAATGGTATCATACAGTATGCAGGGCTTTGTGTCTGCTTCTTTCACTTCTCATAATGCTTTTGGGATTCATTCATGTTATTGCATGTATTATTCTTTTCTATTGCTGAGTAGTATTTCATTGTATTGATGTACTATAATTTGGATATCTATTCACCTCTTGATAGGGAATTTCTAGTTTGGGGTTATTACAATAAAGTGGCTATGAACGTTCATATACAGGTATTTGTGTGGGGGTGTTTTGTTTCTTTTAAAAATATATGTGTGTTTATTGATTTCAGAGAGGAAGGGAGAGAGAGAAATTGAAACATCAATGATGACAGAGAATTATTGATCAACTGCCTCCTGCACGCCCCCCACTGGGGACTGAGCCCGCAACCCGGGGAAATGCCCTTGACCAGAATCAAACCCAGGACTCTTCAGTCCACAGGCCAACACTCTATCCACTGAGCCAAACCAGCCAGGCTATTTCTTGATATTTATTCAATGAAAGGAATATATTGCTTCTTCAAACTGAATAATCCTTTACCTTCCAAATTTTTTCATTAAGACAGCTCAGTCAAAAGCCTAAATTTGTCAACTCCTCTAGAGTCTGCTGTTTCTTCCTCTATGTGGCTGTACATACATTTATTATAGCACTTACTACATCATATTGTAATTATTCATGTATTTGTCTTACCACCAGATTGTGAGCACCTATGACATAGTACACACTCGATAAATATTTTTAAATGGATGAATGAATAAAAGAAATGTCCTACATTATTATATGTTACAGTTTATCATTTTCTAAGATGGGGCACCTTAAAAGCAACAACAACAAAAGAAATATACACACATAAAATAAAAAGGACCACTGTTAATGTCAGATTTAAGAGCCCTAACTGGTTTGTTTGTTTTTTAATATATTTTATTGATTTTTTTTACAGAGAGGAAGGGAGAGGAATAGAGAGTTAGAAACATCAATGAGAAAGAAAGATCGATCAGCTGCCTCCTGCACACCCCCCAGTGGGGATGTGCCCGTAACCAAGGTACATACATGCTCTTGACCAGAATCAAACCTGGTCGGCACTTGTACTTTTTTAGAGCTTTCTTAGTCAAAGATGAAAGAGTAATTGAGTCTGAGTCTCAATAGCTCTCTTGGGCACACCAAATCAATTTGTCTCTTAAATATGTAAAGCTAATAATCTCAAACATGATTCCTTTAGTGTAGTTTTGTTAGCCATTAAAAATATTAACATGGCACTAGCTGGTTTGGCCCAGTGGATAGAGCGTCAGCCTGCGGATAGAGCGTCAGCCTGCGGATAGAGCGTGAAAGATCCCAGCTCCATTCCAATCGAGGGCACATGCAGGGATGCAGGCTTGATCCCCATTTAGGGCATGCAGAAGGCAGCCAATCAATGTTTCTCTCTCATCATTGATGTTTCTCTCTTTCTCTCTCTCTGTTTCTGTCTCTCTCTCTCCTTTCCTCTCTGAAATCAATAAAAATATAAAAAATATATATCATCATGGAGGCAGATTAACTTTGGTTAATCTAATAATGAAACCTGATTTGTTCTGCCACAAGTAAGAGTAACCAGCCAAAACCAGTTTGGCTTAGTGGATAGAGCATGGCCTGTGGACTGAAAGGTCCCGGGTTCAATTCCAGTCAAGGGCATGTACCTTGGTTGCAGGCACATCCCCAGTGGGGGGTGTGCAGGAGGCAGCTGATCGATGATTCTCATCGATGTTTCCTACTTTCTATCCCTCTCCTTTCCTCTCTTAAAAAAAATCAATAAAATATATTAAAAAAATAATAATACTAATAATACTCATGTGAATGATAATCACATTAAAATAATTTGAGGATTTTTTCTTAATTAAAAAATAATTATGAGCCTATCTGTCTTCTTCCTCCTTCCTTCCTGAATAATTCAGTCTAAAAACCCTTCTGTGAGTAATGTAGGAGTCCAGTTAGATGAGCAGCAACATTGGCCCACTGTGGGATGTTGGAACCTGAGAAGGGTAATGATATTTCTGATTCTGTGTGGTGGTATCACTGTGGGAGCCTGGCATGGGGTGTTGGAGCTCAAACAGGCATTCATGGTTGGGGGGAGGGACAGGCAGCTACAGAAGATTGGTTATATATAAGGGAGATTGATTAAATAAATAGATTGTAAAGGGAGCTAGGTTTCTTATGCCAGACAAGGGTCTCAAGTTGGAAAAGGAGAATATCAGGATGAATCATGTAACATGAAGTTAGAATTAGAGGTATCAGCGTATGATATATTGTCAAATTGTTCTCCAAAGTAGCTGTTCAAACATTCCCACTAGCTTTATCTTTGTAACACTTACTGCATTTACTAGTTTTCATCTGCCAAATGGTGTGAAATTGGATCTCATTGTTTTAATTTCCATTTTCTTAATTACTAAAGAGATTGAGCATCTTTTATATGCATATTATCTGTCTGAGTTTCTTCTATGAATTCCCCTTCTTATCCTTTGCACAGCCTTTTTTCCTTATTATGTTGTTTGTGCTTTATTACTGATTTCTATGTGTTTCTTATAAATTCTACACACTAATCTTTTATGTAGATTGTACATATTTTCTAGTCAGTGACTTGTCTCTTCACTTAGCTTATGGTATCTTTCAATATATAGGATTTCAGTATTCTCAGTCTTTTCCTATATAGGTATGCTTTCTTAATTTTGTTCAGCAATTCTTCCCTATCCTGTTGTCAGAAAAATATTCTCCCACATTTGTTTTCTAAAGTAAATTCTGGCTCTGTTACTAACCAGCTATTAATCTTAGGCAAGTTTCTTAATCTTCCTGGGCCTCAGAGTTCTCATCTGTAAAATGGCGGTGGTAATAATGTCTACTTCATAGAGTTATTCTTAGAATTATTCATCTGGATCAGGCAGGGACCAAAGAAAATAGATGTCACTCTTAGGATGATCTGAGATGGGTTATTTACAAAGATATAGCTGGGTAGAGGGAAAGCACAAGGGATAGTATAATCTTCTGAGGGTGATAACAGCAAAGAAGCCAAAGAGAGGAAGAAGGTTGGCAGCAGTTATTGAACAGACTCCACATACAGAGAATCACCTTGGAGAAATAGTGATCTTAGATCCAGGGACAGGGTAAACCTGAGGCAAAATGGCAGGGAAGAAAAAATGCTCCAACCTCACTGTCCTTTTTTCCTCCAAACTTCTACGGGGGTTCTGGATAGGCTGAAGCCAGAAGGCAAAGAAGTCCACTGATGTTGTCCATACTGGATACTGGGAAGAAGGGGGAGAGTGAATCTGGAGGAGTGAATGGAAGATATTTGCCATACATTCAACCAGAATTGATTGAGTGCCAACATGATCCAGGTACTATTCTAGGCACTGAAGATGCAACAATGAACACAGTGGACTAAGTCCTTGACTTTATGAGCTTACATTCTAATGGGAAGAAACAGACAATAATATTAGCAAATATACATGTTAGGCAGTGATGAGTGCTAGTAAAAAATAAAGCAAGCCCTAACCAGTTTTGCTCAATGGTTAGAGCATCTGCCCTCAGACTAAAAGGTCCTGGGCTCTATTCTAGTCAAGGACATTCCTTTTGTTGCAGGCTCAACCAATCAATGTGTCTCACATCAATGTTTCTCTCTGTGTGTCTCTCCCCTCCCTTCTACTTCCTCTAAAAAGAAAATTAATGGAAAAAATATACTCAAGTGAGGATTAAAAAAACAAAAAATAAAAAAATAAAGCCGAAACCAGTTTGACTCAGTGGATATAGCATTGGCCTGCGGACTGAAAGGTCCCAGGTTCAATTACCTTGGTTGTGGGCACATCCCCAGTAGGGGGTGTGCAGGAGGTGGTTGATCAATGTTTCTCTCTCATTGATGTTTCTGACTCTATCCTTTCCCTTCCTCTCTGTAAAAAAATCAATAAAATATATATTTTTAAAAACAAATAAAAGAAGCAAGATGAGGATAGAGTGATGGGGCATTAGGTGTAGAGTGGTCAGGGAACATGTCAGAAGAGATGTCATTTGAGCAATGATGTGAAGGAAATAAGAGAATGAGCCATATGTATACTTCAGTGGTCTGCAAACTCATTAGTCAACAGAGCCAAATATCAATAGTACAACAATTGAAATTTCTTTTGAGAGCCAAATTTCTTAAACTATATAGGTAGGTACATTGTTATTAACTTAATTAGGACACTCCTAAGCAGGCCCTTGCTAAAAACTCAAGGGGCCAAAGAGCCGCAGTTTGCCAACCACTGGTATACATGATAGAAAAATGCAAAGGTTTTGAAATAGGACCATGCTTGGCAGTCTGAGAAAAGGAGGTATCTATACTAATAAAAGGGTAATGTGCTAATTAGACTGGACGTCTGCCAGACGACCATTCAGACATCCTTCCCGACAAAGCTGGGCCTGGGCGAAGCCGCCCACCCATGGTCCTGGGCACCGGTACCTGCAGCTGCGGCCCAGGAGAGGGAGAAAAGCCGCCTGTCCCACAGCTGTGGCCGGCCTGGGTGAAGCCGGCCCCGATCCTGGGTGCTTGTAGCCAGCCAGGGGGAAGCCTGGGTCCTGGGTGCCTGCAGCTGACTGGAGGAGGGAGTCCTGGGTGCGGGGCCAAGGCAGAGGAGGTTAGGGGTGATCAGGCAGGCAGGCAGAGGGGTTAGTTGTAATCAGACAGGCAGGCAGGCGAGTGGTTAGAAGCCAGTGGTCCCGGATTGTGAGAGGCAGTCAGACATCCCCCCAGGGGTCCTGGATTGGAGAAGGTGCAGGCTGGGCTAAGGGATTTATATCTCATAAATTTTTACTGAAAACTGGACACTTAAAATAATATAAAAATTTTAATATAAAAATAATATAAAAATTTTTACTGAAAACTGGACACTTAAAATTAATATAATAATATAAAATAATATAATTTATGAGATATAAATCCCTTAGCCCAGCCTGCACCCCCCTTCCCACCCCCCTTCCAGTGCATGAATTTCATGCACTGGGCCTCTAGTTAGAAAATAAGTGAGGGAAGAGGAGTGGCTTATATCAGGGTGGTAGTAACGAAAGCGGTGATGAGTTGTGGGATCCTGGATATTTTTTGAAGGTTGAGGATTTGCTGTCTCTACAGGATTTGCTGATGTGGGATGTTTCAGAAAGATAGACATCAAGGATGACTCTAAAGGATTTAGCTGAAAAACAATTAGAAGGAGTGAAATAAGTAAAACGATAGTAAGAACCCCTGAAAATCCACTTCCATAAAAGAAAGGAGAACATTGGCAAAATTGTCAGGATCAACCTTTTAAATTTTTCAGAAGTTAATCAAAGATTTGCAATAATGAAGAGAGTATGTACACAAGAAAAAGGACTGAGCCAGACCGGTATGGCTCAGTGGTTGAGTGTCAACCTATGAACCATTAAGTCATAGTTTGAAGTTGGGGCACATGCTCACATTGTGGGCTCGATCCCCAATAGGCGGCAGGCAGGAGGCAGCCAATCAGTGATTTTATCATTGATGTTTCTATCTCCTCCTCTCCCTTCCTCTCTCCGAAATAAAGAAAGAAAGAAAAAGAAAGAAAAAGGACTGAATCTCAGTAAGAACAATGAATTATGTGGCATTTTAATTTTCTCCATTCTTATCTTTCTCTCTCTTCAGCTTTATGGTAATCTTGAAAACCAAAACCCTTTAATCATGATAAAAACCAGCAGCATGACAGCCACTAGAGGGAACAGATTCAGTTTGGAGCTCCTCCAAAGCCCCATTCTCAGAAAATTATCATTATTTGACCTGTCTGGTGGTTCCCTGGAAGATCCCACTGTGGCTAACTTTATTTGACCAGACAGAGCTTGCCTCATGCAAACAGCCTTTTACCTGAGGGCATTTGTTTAAAACAACGAGAGGCATTTTTTCAACATTATAGCTGCCAGTGATGGTAGATAACAGTTGGGGTGAAAAACAGGTTAATAAAAGAAATTTTAAAGGAAAATATGGGGCCAAAACCGGTTTGGTTCAGTAGATAGAGCATCAGCCTGCAGATTGAAAGGTCCAGGGTTCCATTCCGGTCAAGGGCATGTACCTTGGTTGTGACAAATCCCCAGTAGGGGGTGTGCAAGAGGCAGCTGATCAATGTTTCTCTCTCATAGATAAATTTAATAAAATTTATTAAAAAAATAAATAAAGGAAAATATAGGGATTGTGATGTCCATAAGGAGCTTTGGAATGTTCTGACATTCCTGAGAACCTAGAAGGCCATGCACATTCATAAAGACCTAAGAAGCCCCCTCACCATTGACTAAACTTGAAGCTCTGTACAAGGAGGAAGTGAAGCCTAAAGAAGAGTTATAAACTGTCAGGCTGAGTGTTTAAGGCATGACCCAATATGTGTTTAGAGTCCCTTGGCAAAGACTTATTAGTTTCAGGCATTTAAGGAAATATCTGTCCAATAATTAGCCAACCACTAGGCTAACTAAGCAGAGAGATCAGTGGAAATGCATGACAATACAGAATTATTTCAGAAAAGCCATTAAATAAACAACCCTTACCAATAATAAACAGCACCAAAATTAAACCTTAGAGAGGAAGGAGAATCTGATTTTATTCTTGCCACATTATATTATTTTAAGTGTCCAGTTTTCAGTAAAAATTTATGAGATATTCAATGAAACAAGGAAATATGGATCATACCCAGTAAAAATATATTATTCAAAGGACTAAAAGAAACTATGTCTAGCCCTAGCCAATTTGGCTCAGTGAATAGAGAGTTGGCCTGCAGACTGAAGGGTCGTGAGTTTGATTCCAGTCAAAGGCACATGCCCGGGTTGCGGGCTCAATCCCCAGTGAGGGGGATGCAGGAGGCAGCTGATTAATAATTCTCATTATTGATGTTTCTATCTCTCCTCCCTTCCTCTCTGAAATTAATAAAAATAGAATATTAAAAAAAGAAACTATGTCTATGCCCTAACCAGTTTGTCTCAGTGGATAAAGCATCGGCCTGCGGACTGAAGGGTCGCAGGTTTGATTCTGGTCAAGGGCATGTACCTTGGTTGCAGGCACATCCCCAGTAGGGAATGTGCAGGAGGCAGCTGATCGATGTTTCTCTCATCGATGTTTCTAACTCCCTATCCCTCTTCCATCTTCTCTGTAAAAAATCAATAAAATACATTTTTTAAATAATAAAAGAAAAAAGACACCATATATAAAGAACTACATGAAAGAGAATAATGTCTGACCAAATAGAGAAATATTTCTCCCTCACATTTATGTTTCTTACTCTCCTCCTTCCTCTCTCTTTAAAAAAAAAAAAAATCAATAACAAAAAATAAACAGAGCCTCAGAGATCTGTAATATGCCCTCAGGTGTACCACAAAAAGAGAGGAGAAAGATAAAGAATACTTGAAGAAATATGGCTAATCTACATATTCAAAAAGAAGAAATTCAAAAAGATCCACACTTACACACATCGTAACCTCACTGTCAAATAACAAAGAGTGAATCTTGAAAGCAATGAAAGAGAAGTGATTTATCATGGGTGAGGTATCCTCAATGATTTCTCATTAGAAACCATGGAGGCCAGGAGCAGTATGGTGACACATTCAAAGTATTGGAAGAAAAAGATTGTCAACTAAAAATTCTATGTCCAGAAAAGCTATTCTTCAAAAATGAAGGCAAGCCCAGCCAGTGTTGCTCAGTGGTTGAGCATTGGCCCATGAACCAGGAGGTCATGGTTCGATTCCTGGTCAGGACACGTGCCTGGGGTGTGGACACAATCCTTAGTGGGGGCATGCAGGAAGGCAGCCGATCAGTGTTTCACTCTTATCATTGTTTCTATATACTTCTACCTTCCTCTTAATAAAATCAATAAACGTATGTGTGTGTTCTTTAAATGAAGGCAAAATCAAGATATTCCCACATAAACAAAATTGAAAAGAATTCATCACTAACTAAACTGCTCTACAAGAATACTAAAAAGAGTCCTTCAGGCTGATATAAAAGAACACCATACAGTAACTATAATCCATATAAACAAAGACACCAACAAAGTACCTATATAAATAAATATAAAAGAGAATACAAATGTAATTTTTGTTTGTAACTCTTCTAATGTATGTATAAGGACAATTGTACAAAAATAATTATAACTTTATGTTGATGGGCATACAATGTAGAAAGATGTAATATGTATGACAATAACAGCATAAAAGATGAAGGACATAAAGTTGAACAGGAATAAAGCTTTTTTTATGCTATTGAAATTAAGTTGGGCCAAAATCAGTTTGGCTCAGTGGATAGTGTCAGCCTGTAGACTGAAGGGTCCCAGGTTCGATTCTGGTCAAGGGCATGTACCTTGGTTGTGGGCACATCCCCAGTAGGGAGTATGCAGAAAGCAGCTGATCGATGTTTCTCTCATCAATGTTTCTAACTTTCTATCCCTCTCCCTTCCTCTCTGTAAAAAAAATCAATAAAATATATTTTAAAAAATAAATTAAGTTGGTATTAATACAAACTAGATTAACAAAACAAAAAAAGAAAAGAAAAAATTATCTCACAAACAGGTGTTGCCAAGTGATGTGCACTCTTGGTGGGATTGCAAATTGTTGCAGCAAAACAGTATGGAGATTCTTCAGAAAATTAAAATTAAAAATAAAACTACAATATGACCCAGCAATCCCACTTCTGATTATTTATCCAAAGAAATCCAAAACACTCATGTTCATTGAAGCATTCTTTACAATAGCAAAGATATGGATGCAGCCTAAGTGTCCATCAATAGATTATTGGATAAAGATTTGGTAAAACCCTAACCATCTGGCTCAATAGTTAGAGTCTCATCCCGAGGACTGACAGGTCGCAGGTTGGATTCCAGCCAGGGCACACACCTTGATTGCAGGTTTGATCCTCTCTCTCTTCAGTGTTTTCTCTCTGTCTCTCCCGCCCCTTCCACTCTGAAAATCAATGGAGAAAAAAATCCTTAGGTGAGAATTTACAAAAAAAAAAAAAAAATGTGGTACATATATGCCATAGAATATTACTTGGCCCTGAAAAAAGCATAAAATCTTACCATTTGCAACAACATGGATAGATCTAGAGAGTATTATGCTAAGTGAAATAAACCAGTGGGAGAAAAACAAATACCACATGATTTCACTTATATGTGGAATCTAAATAACAGTAAGTAAACAACAAACAAAGAAACAAACAAACAAAAACAACCAGAAACAAACTCATAGAAACAGAGAATAAACTGATGGTTGCCAGATGGGAGGAGGGTTGTGGGACTGGGTGAAAAAAGAGAAGTGATTAAATAGTGCAAATTGGCAGTTACAAAATAGTCATGGAAATGTAAAGTGCAGCATAGCTGATACTATCAAAAATATTTTAATAATTATGTATGGTGTCAGGTGGGTATTAGACTTATGGGTGATCACTTTGTAAGTTACATAAATGTCTAACTACTGTGCTGTATGCTTGAAACTATTATATTGAATGTCAACTGCAATTTTAAAAAGCTGTATAAATCTTAGAAAAAAACATACCAGTAGATGTAAATCTTTGTGACCTTGAATTAGGCTATGGTTTCTTAGATACAGCACCAGTAATACAAAGGAGAAAATATAAACTGGATCTTACCAAAATTAAAAATGTTTGTGTTTGGAAATACTTTACCAGAAAGTAAAAAGACAATGAACAGAACAGGAGAAAACAGATACAAATCATATATCTGTTAAGAGTCCAATATCTAGAATATATAAAGTACTCTTACAACTCAATAATCTACACTAATAAAAGAGAAACATACAAATTGACCATAACTCTGCTACACCCACAAGCCATGCCTGCCAGCCAATCAGAAGCAAGTATGCAAATTAACCCAACCAAGATGGTTGCGGCCATGGAGTGAGCAGAAGGCTTGGGTTTTCCCGGCAATGGAGGAAGCCAAGCTTACCGCCCACTCTGGACAGCCCTGGCCTCTGCTCAAGGCTACACAGTTTCAATTATAGAAGATAAATAAATCCCAACAAAAATGGCGGCAGCCATGGAGCTGGAGCCAGCCTGAAGCTTGGGTTGCCCTGGTGATAGAGAAAGCCAAGCTTCCACCCCACCCTGGCCAGCCTTGGCCTCTGCTCAAGGCTACAAAGTTTCAATTATAGAAGATAAATCCCAGATACCAGAGCCTCTGCTTGGGTCACCGGGGGGTGTAGCCGGCATGCAAACCACCACAGGCCCCTTGCCCAGACTGCCCCATACCCAAAGGGAACCCCCACCCTGATCTGGGACACCCTTCAGGGCAAACCACCCAGCCCCTACCCATGCACCAGGCCTCTAGCCTATCTAATAAGAGAGTAATATGCAAATTGACCATCTCTCCACACACAAGATGGCCAGCAGGGGAAGGCACTTGGGAGGGACCAGGCCTGCAAGGGAGGGCAGATGGGGGCGATCAAGCCTGGAGGGGAGGGCAGTTAGGGGTGACCAAGCCAGCAGAGGAGAGAAGTTGGGAGGGAGGGGCAGCTATGGGGGGGGGGACCCCAAGCCTGCAGGGGAGAGCAGTTGGGGGTGACAAGGCCTGCAAGGGAGGGCAGTTAAGGGCAATCAGGCTGGCAGAGGAGTGGTTAGGGGATGATCAGGCTGGCAGGCAGAAGTGATCAGGGGCAATCAGGAAGGCAGGCAGGTGAGTGCTTGGGAGCCAGCAGCCCTGGATTGTGAGAGGGATGTCCAACTGCCCATTTAGGCCGGATCCTACCAGGCAGTTGGACATCCCTCAAGTGGTCTCAGATTGGAGAGGGTGCAAGCTGGGCTGAGGGACCCACACTCCCCATCCATGAATTTCATGCACTGGGCCTCTAGTAGAAATAAAAGTAACCCAGTTATAAAATGAGCAAAGTCATGGAAAGGTGTATAAATGGCCAATAAGCCAATAAGTGATTTACAACATTATTAGTCATTAGGGAAATGTAAATGAAAACCACTGCCTTAGTCGATTTGGCTCAGTAATAGAGTGTTGCTGCTAGCCATCTGTGGCAGCCATCTTGTGTCCAAATAGTGGCAGCCATCTTGTGTCCACATGGGGGCAGCCATATTGTGTGTGGAGTGATGGTCAATTTGCATATTACTCTTTTATTACATAGGATAGAGGCCTGGTGCATGGGTAGGGGCCGGGTGGTTTGCCTTGAAGGGTGTCCCAGATCAGGGTGGGGATTCTCTTGACCATCAATTCTGGTCAAGAGCATATACCTCAGTTGTAGGCTCCATCACTAGCAGTGGCCTTGGTTAGGGCACTGCAGGAGGCAATCAATATATGTGTCTCTTTACATTGATGCTTCTCTCTGTCTCTCCCACTCTCTAAAAATCAATGGGAAAATATCCTCGGGGTGTTTGCAGCCGCCTTTGCTCTCCAACGCCTGTGCTGCCTCCAGCTCGCTGAGCTCCAGCAGAAGGAGAAGGGCGGTAAGTAAAGAGGTCTCTGTACCATGGCTCGTACCAAGCAGACTGCCCGCAAATCAACCAGAGGGCAAAGCCCCAAGGAAGCAGCTGGCTACCAAGCCGCTCGAAAGAGTGCGCCCTCCACTAGGGGGTGAAGAAACCTCATCGTTACAGGCCTCGTACTGTGGCACTTCGTGAAATTAGATGTTATCAGAAGTCCACTGAACTTCTGATTCCCAAACTTCCCTTCCAGCCTCTGGTGCGAGAAGTTGCTCAGGACTTCAAAACAGACCTGAGCTTCCAAAATGCAGAAACTGGTGCTTTGCAGGAGGCAAGTGAGGCCTATCTGGTTGGCTTTTTTTTTATGTTTCTCTTTTTTTTTTAATTTAATAAATCTTTATTGTTCAGATTATTATAATGTTGCTCTTTTTCACCTCCAATAGCTCCCCTTCCCCCAGTATCCATCCCATCCTCTGCCCTCACCTCCCCTACTGTCCTCATCCATAGGTATGCTTTTTGTCCAGTCTCTTCCCGCAGCCCCCCCACACCCCTTTCTCCCGAGAATCGTCAGTCCACTTCCTTTCTATGCCCCTAATTCTATTATATTCACCACTTTATTCTGTTCATCAGATTTTTAATTCACTTGATTTTTAGATTCACTTGTTGATAGATGTGTATTTGTTGTTCATAATTTTTATCTTTACCTTTTTCTTCTTCTTCCTCTTCTTAAAGAACACCTTTCAGCATTTCATATAATACTGGTTTGGTGTTAATGAACTCCTTTAGCTTTTTCTTATCTGCGAAGCACTTTATCTGACCTTTAAATCTGAATGATAGCTTTGCTGGGTAGAGTAATCTTGGTTGTAGGTTCTTGCTATTCATCACTTTGAATATTTCTTGCCACTCCCATCAGGCCTGCATAGTTTCTGTTGAGAAGTCAACTGACAGTCGTATGGGTGCTCTCTTGTAGGTAACTAATGGTTTTTCTCTTGCTGCTTTTAATATTCTCTCTTTGTGTTTTGCTCTTGGCATTTTAATTATGGTGTGCCTTGGTGTGGTCCTCTTTGGATTCCTTTTGTTTGAGGTTTTGTGCACTTCCCGGACTTGTAAGTCTATTTCTTTCACCAGGTGGGGGAAGTTTTCAGTCACTATTTCTTCAAATAGGTTTTCAGCATCTTGCTCTCTCTCTTTTTCTGGCACCCCCATAATTCGGATGTTGGTATATTTGAGGTTGTCCTAGAGGCTCTTTACACTACCTTCAATTTTTTGGATCCTTTTTGCTTCTTGCTCTTCAGGCTGAGTGATTTTTGCTTCTTTGTTTTTCAAATCTTTGACTTGATTCTTGCGGTCCTCTAGTCTGCTGTTGGGTCTCTGTATAATATTTTTTATTTCAGTCAGTGTATGTTTAATTTCTAGTTGGTCCTTTTTCATATCCTCCATAGTCTTGTTCATATCATTGAGGGACTTGCTCATATTCTTAAGGGTTTCGCTAAATTTATCGGTCTTTTCTAGGAGCCTCTTGAAAAACCTTATAACCGTGGTTTTGAACTCTATGTCCAGTCGTTTTTTCCTCTCCATTTCTTTCCATGTTACCTTGTCTTTTCATTTTGGCTGTTTTCCTGAGTTGGTCGAGTAGGTTTGTGTGGTAGGTGTCCTCTAGGGGACAATGGCTCAGCCTTCCCAGTTACCTGAGGTGGATACTCTTGGTGCACCCCTTTATGGGTTGCACAGTCTTGTTTTAGTTAAGCCTAGATTGTTGCTGATATCACTGGGAGAGGATGACCTCCAGGCCAATTGGCTTGAAGATCAGCTGTGTTTACACTGTGAGCGCCTCTGTGCTCAGCCTGAATGGGGCGGAGTCTCCGGGCTGAGCAGACAGCCTTGGTTTCCCGTCACCTCTGCCCTAAGAGGCACCTGGGTCTCCCCTGCACTGTGGCAACAGCTGCACCCACCTCTGAGAGAAAGCTGCCCGGAGCTCTGCCTGCTGCTGGACAGTCCAACTTCTCCCCAAATGAGTCTGCACACCCAAAGACTCACTGGAACAGGAAAACAAAGCAGTCCAGCGTGTTTTTTTTCCTCCCTAACATAGAGCCAGCCACGAGTCCTCTCCGATAGCTCACACACCTTTGCAGCACCCAAGTTTCAGTGTGTTTCCTCCTTACAGTCCAGTTTCACCCCGTATTAGTCTGGGTTTCTGAGACTTGCCCGGAACCAGGGCTCAGTGCAGTGGGACACCTTTGTTTCCCTCCCAGTTCAAGAAAACCAGCTGGGTTTGCAGCCGCCTGCCCTTTCCTTTCCTTTCGCCCTCAGCTCCGAACCTCTGACTCCGGGCATATGCAACTCTGTCCTCCGTAACTCCCCTGTCTCAGTGTCCTTTTATTTTGCCTTCTGTTTGTGAAATGTCCACTCAGCCAGCCCTCTGGTGGTTCTGAATGATGTCCATTTTGTCCTTTAGTTGTAGTTTTGAATTTGTTTTACGGGGCAGCAGTATGGGTGTTTACCTATGCCGCCATCTTGGTTCCTCCTGGTTGGCCTTTTTGAAGACACCAGCCTGTGTGCTATCCATGCCAAACGTGTAATGATTATGCCAAAAGACATCCAGCTAGCACACCGCATTCGTGGAGAACATGCTTAAGAATCCACTGTGATGGAAAACATTTCATTCTTTTAAGAAATTTCTTTTCTTCCTGTTATTGGTAGTTCTGAACGTTAGGTTTTTTTGTTTCCCCTCCGCCCCATGGGGTCAAAAAGTACCTAAGTATATGATTGAAAGTTGAAAATAAGGGACAGATACCAGATATTGGCAGTTTTTCCATTTTCATTTGTGTGTGAATTTTTTAAATATAAATGGGGGGGACATAAAATATTAATGCAAGTCAAACGTTTCAGTGAACAAGTTTCAGCAGTTCAACTTTATAACTATAAATAAACCTGTTAAATTTTTCTGGACAATGCCAGCATTTGGATTTTTTTTAAACAAGTAAATTTCTTATTGATGGCAACTAAATGGTGTTTGTAGCATTTTTATCATACAGTAGATTCCATCCATTCACTATACTTTTCTAACTTAGTTGTCCTACATGCAAGTACATGTTTTTAATGTTGTCTGTCTTCTGTGCTGTTCCTGTAAGATTGCTATTAAAATACATTAAACTATAAAAAAGAAAGAAAGAAAGAAAGAAAATATCCTCGGGTGAGAAGTAACAAAAACAAATAAATAAATAAAAATAAAAGTTACAAGCTCAAATAAAGAATTAAAAATGCAACAAAACAAGCAACTCAATAAAAAATGGGGGAAATTAAAAAGAATAAAAACATCCACTTGAATGGCTAACATCAGAAAGAGGGACAATAATGGTGTTGGTGTGAGGATGTGGAGAAACTGGAACCTTCTAACGTTGCTAGTAGTATGGTAAAATGATGTAGTTTCTTTGAAAAGCAGTTTGGCAGTTTCTCAAAAAGTTAAACATAAACTTACCATATGACTCAGCAATTCCATTCCTCATTATATACCATGAGAATTGAAAACAATGTCTATATAAAAACTTGTACATGAATGTTCAAAGCAACATTATTCATAATAGCCCCAAAGTGGGAACAATCCAAATGTCTATTAACTGAGGCCCAAAATTCATGCATTTGGAGGAGGGAGGGTACCTCAGCCAGGCCTGTGCCCTCTTGCAGTCTGGGATTCCCTTGCTCCTTACAGCTCGGTTTGCTCTCCTTAGCACTACCACTGCTGCACCCCAGCAGTGAGCCCAGCTTCTGGCTGAGTGGCCACTCCCCCTGTGGGAGCACATTGATCACCAGGAGGCAGCTCCTGTGTTGAGTGTCTGCCCCTGGTGGTCAGTGCACATCACAGTGATGGACATTCTGGTCGTTCTGCCGTAAAGATTGCTTAGGCTTTTATTATATAGACTAGTGGCCCAGCGCACAAAATTCATGCACAGGGTGGGGTGTGTCCCTCAGCCCAGCCTTCACCCTCTCCAATCTGTGGCCCCTTGAGGGATGTCTGACTGTCCATTTATTTATTTATTTATTTTTAAATATTTTTTATTGATTTTTTTTTTTACAGAGAGGAAGGGAGAGGGATAGAAAGTCAGAAACATCGATGAGAGAGAGACATCGATCAGCTGCCTCTTGTACACCCCCTACTGGAGATGTGCCCGCAGCCAAGGTACATGCCCTTGCCAGAATCGAACCCGGGACCCTTCAGTCCGCAGTCCGACGCTCTATCCACTGAGCCAAACCGGTCTCGGCTGTCTGACTGTCCATTTAAACAGGAAGTCGGACATCCCTCTCACAATCCAGGACTGCTGGCTCCCAACCGTTCGCTTGCCTGCCTGCCTGCCTGCCTGCCTGCCTGATTGTCTCTAACTGCTTCTTGCCTGTCAGCCTGATCACTCCTTAACCACTCCCCTGCCAGCCTTATCAATGCCTAACTGCTCCCCTGCTGGCCCAAATGCCCCTAACTGCCCTCTCCTGCCAGCCTCGTCCCCCTCAACTGCCTTCCCCTGCAGGCTTAGACCCCACAACTGCCCTCCCCTGCAGGTTTGGTCCCCCCCAATTGCCCTTCCCTGATGACCTGATCACCCACAATTGCCCTCCCTTGTGACCACCATCTTGTGACCTCATGAGGACAGCCATCTTTGACCACATGGGGGCAGCCACCTAGTGTGTTGCAGTGATGGTCAATTTGCATATCACCTCTTTATTATATAATATGTCTATAACAGACAAATTCACAGAGATAGAAAGTAGACTTGTGGTTTTTAGGAACTGGTGGGGAGTAATTGGAGAGTGACTACTTGTGAGTATGGGGTTTCTTTTGGGAGAGATATTCTGGATTTAGATATTGATTACAGTTTCATAACTATGTGAATACACTAAAATTAATGAACAATCCACTTTTTATTTATTTTATTTTTTAAAAAATATATTTCATTGAATTTTTACAGAGAGGAAGGGAGACGGACAAAAAGCTAGAATCATCAATGAGAGAGAAACATCAACCAGCTGCTTCCTGCACACACCCCACTGGGGATATGCTTGCAACCAAGGCACACACCCCCGCTCCCCCGACGGAACTGAATCTGGGACCCCTCAGTCCGCAGGCTGACGCTCTATCCACTGAGCCAAACTGGTTTTGGCTGATCCACTTTTTTTAAAAAAATAGATTTTATTGATTTTTTACAGAGCAGAAGGGAGATGGATAGAAAGTCAGAAACAGCGATGCTAGAGAGACATCGATCAGCCACCTCTTGCACGCCCTCTACTGGGGATGTGCCCGCAGCCAAGGTACATGCCCTTGCCGGAATGAACCTGGGACCCTTCAGTCCGCAGTCCGACGCTCTATCCACTGAGCCAAACCGGTCTCGGCAGATCCACTTTTTAAAGGTGCATTTTATTTTATGTAAATTATATCTCAATTTAAATAATATAGCTGGAACAATAGAGGTACCTTTTACTAAGATAGGGAAGACTAGGGAACTGTCACATATGAAAGAGAGAGGAAGAATTTGGAAATATTAAGTTGGAAATACTGATTAGACATCCAAGTGGATTTGTTAAGTAGGCAGTTGAAGATATTAGTCTGAAGTTTCAGGGACAGATATGCATTGGAGATATAAATTTGGAAAAAATTAATTAATTAATATCTATAAAACAGAATGCTGCCTGGAGCAAAGTAGGATCTATGAACGTTAGCTATTATATTTATTTTGCATGTGTAGAGTAATAACCATTATTCTAACACAACTGTAGAATCCCTTCGTCTCTGATTTGCAATGCCACCTGTTACATACAAATCTCCCATTTAGATTGAAAATTATATTTTCTATAATTGCATTATTTTTAGTAGTAACTGTTTTATGGGATAGTAGATTGGAAGCTAAAACTCCTCTCAACTTTTATTAGTTCACTTTATAAGAATATAAATGATTCTATGATTCTGTGTCACTTTTGCTACCTAGAGAGAAATTACCTGGATTCTTTCCACCTTTCAGAGGGTGCTATGAGGATAGATGAGATCCTAGGCAGGAAGCTCAGAAAGCTGAGTAATACAAAGCTGCAGAAAGGAAAAGAGATTCCACGGGCAATATTTTGAGTCAACTTTCCTTATAATTATAAATATTTTTAAAGTTTTTTTTTAATTTGTGGTAAAAGAAATACACAACAACATAAAAATTATCATCTTGGTAACCGTATAAGAATAATTTTAATTGTCGTTGCATTTGATATCTCAACCAAAATCTCCCCAAGGCTGTCTCCTCATGGTTCAATTCCAACTCCTGGTTCAAACATGACTTCAAAGAGGCCTTCTCTCAACACCAGGTCTAAAGTTGCACTCCTGGTCTCTTTCTGTCTCATTACTCTGAAACACTCTTCACTAACTGGAAATATTTGTGTTCTTTAATACATGTTTTTATTTGGGGGAGGGGGAGAGAAACATTGATTGGTTGCTTCCATGCATCCCAATGGGGATCGAACCTGTGTATATGTGACCCTTCAGTGCACAAAAGGATGTTCCAACCAACTGAGCCACACCAGAAAGGACTTACACATTTGTGTTTATTGGCTTATTAACTGTCTCCTCCTTACCACTAAAATATAAAATATACCAGAGCAGGAACCTGGTCTGTTAGCCTCTTCTCCCCATGCCTAGAACATATGTCCTGTTATGTATTTGTTATAATAGTTGCTGAGTAATAAACATAGTGCTTTTTAATTCTCAAGCAGTTTCAAATATATTATCTCATTTGATCATTACAACTCTTTGAGCAAAATGGGATTGCTAACTCAATTGTAAAGAAACTCAGAGATGCACCTCAGCCAAAGGCAGAGGGCTAAATGAGATAGGCTCGCTGTGCTGGGGTGGGGTGGGGGGGGGCTTGCTTTTTTCAATATATTCACTCAAGTTCTAGGGCTAAGGGTACTTTAAACTTCCTTGCCATTAAGAAAGCGATGACTCTGGTGGACAGTGGGAACAACAAGCACATGTTTTACAAGTTGCCAGTTCCTGCAGTTGAACCCTTCCCACTGTCTCCCCCCACCCCCACCTCCACCCCAAAGCAGATTGTGGCCACAGTGATGCTACTCTTCGTGCAAAGAAGAAAATGCAACTACTCGACTGTTTGGAACCCCGAATCCCTTGAGTACCTGCCTCAGGTTTTTCCTCCACTTTTTTCTTTTTAACAGCTTTATTCAGGTATAATCTTGTCTCATTTTTTTAAAGTGCGTTCCTTTGGGATAATCTCATTCCCTAGAATATTTACTTCACTTTTTGGATCTCCACTACTACAGGCACCTGTAAGGATTCCTTTCTCTTTTCCTTTCCCCCGACGTTTCGCAACCGGACACGTGTGATCTGTGTGTCCCGAACTCCTTCAGCCTCGCTCCCCAGACCTGCCCACTCAAAGTCTGGTCCCTACGTTTCCCGGAGCCCCGCCCCTCGGCCCCTTTCCAACTCAGGCCCTACGGATCTCGCCCTTCCTCCAACTCCCCCCCCCCCCCCCCATATCTCGCGAGAGATGAGCGCGCCTGGCCGGACGAGAGGAAAGTATCAGCTCCGCTGAGGGGGGGAAGAAGGAGCTGGAGACAGATTGTGGGACCGAGCGCGGGCGGGCGGGAGGCGACGGAGCTGCCAGCGGGTGAGTCCTGTTAACATTAACTAGCCCGTGATGTGACGAGAGTCTCTCCTTCAACTCTGATCAGTCCCAGTCTCTCGGGCCGGGGTCTCCCCTCCTAGGCTGTGTTGGACGGGGGCGCTGAGGCGGTGGCCCGGGCCCTGTCTGAGGAAGAGGGTGGGGCATGGACTAACGCTGACCAATAAGAGAAAAGAAAGCTAAGATTGGCGGCGGTAAGCACTAATGGGAGATCGTCTTTACCTTGCGGAGTGCCGCCCCTCTTTCCCTCCTCCCGCCTCCTTCCTTTAGGGGGGGGAAGGCGGGGCCAGAGGCCTGAAGTGTGGGGAGAACTTGGGGGTAAGTAGCCCCGGGGGGCACAGGGCGTGGCAAGAAGTGGGGAGTTGAATCCTGAGGGAATGGAAGTGTAGTAGTGTGGCGTAAGGGAAGGCTCCTGGAATTGGGGTGGAAATGGAGAAAGGGGAGGGGTGCTAAACTGGCTTCTGAAAGAGTGGGGTTGGGGACTTGGCATTGGAAGAAGCTGGAGGTAATAGGCAGAAGGTAGGGATGAGTAGGTGAAAACATGGCAGTGAGTGAGCCTGGAAAGATAGATAGGGCTTAGTCATTGGAAATGAGAATCATGGCATTTCGATTGAATTATAAAGAAGAATATCAGGGGAACGGTACAGGAAAAGTATAGATCTGGAAAAAATTAAGTGAGTGAGTTTAGGAAGACTTCCATAGTGGTGGGCTTGGTAGCCAGAAGACTTCACTTTGAGAAGAGTATGGGGCACTCCAGAGGGGACGGGGGTGTGGAAAGGAGACGGCTGATATGTGCAGGTGTTGAATGTAGGAATCAGAAAAAGCTTGGGTTCTGTTTTAGGGCTTTTGGTGCATTTGACATCCAGTCTGGTGATCAGCCTGCAAGAATGCTGGATAGGGGTTGAGAAGGAGAAAAAACGCACACACTTTCATCACTTCTACTCGGATTTCCTTTTCCCTCTCTAACTTTTCCCACATTTAATCTCTTCCTACCTCGGGGATGGGGGCCTGGGACGGAAGCAGTCCAAGGTGGAGGCCCAGGAGGAGTTATATGTTGCTCGAATTGCTTGTTTACGTTCTCACACGAGGGTGTTTACTACCCAGAGCACCTCCTACCCAAATTCCCATTTAGCTACTTTCCTAACTTTAAAAGTTTGTTTTCTGCTTAGTGGGCGTTTTAGTATCTCTGAAGGTTGTGTCATAAGTGAAGGTTTGTGGAAGTGTGCACAGTTTTGTCGGCAAGCCCACTTGATTCCTATGTTTAAAAACTTTACAGTAGTGTAAGTAATTTCTGTACAGGCATCAGTCTTCATAGGTTTTCTAAGCACAGAGAAATATACTAAACTGCAGTGTGTTTTGTTAAATGTGTCTTACCTACACATATTCTTTAAGAGTTATTAAATGGGTGGTTGCAGTTTTAATTAGCTTATATTATATATTTTTTAATGGGGTAAATAAAATGGACACATATTTCAGGAAAGTGAAAAATTTCCATTTTTTCCCTTTGTGTCCAGCCTCAGAAGCTAAATATATGTCATTATATCTTAGGGCAAGGATTAGGGAAATCAAACACAATTTGTACTTAAACATGGAGGATGTAAGGTAAGTGGAGACTATTACGAAATATAACATGTCTGTAAGGAAAGAAACTGAAAAAAGTTTGGCAGCTATACTAAGTAGTTTTACCAGTTCTTAATTCTGTACAGAATAATGACAATCCTTTGCTCTTTGTTTGATAGTTGTGTATTATTTAATGATGAATTAGACTAATATAGCCAATTAATTAATAACTTCTTTATTATTACATATATTTATCTTTTACATTCCTTCTCTTTAAATATTTTTATTGATTTCAGCGAAGAGGAGAGAGTTAGAAACATCAGTGATGAGAGAGAATCAGTGATTGGCTGTCTCCTGCGTGGCTCCTACCGGGGATTAAGCCCACAACCTGGGCATTGACCGGAATCGAACCTGGGACTTTCCAGTCCTCAGGCCTACGCTCTATCCACTGAGCCAAACAGGCTTGGGCGTCCCCTCCTTTTACTTTTGAGAAGCAAATTAATAGCTGAAATACTGTTAAAGCTGTTAAGTGAAGAGAAACCAGAGTATGTTGTTTTGTATTAATCTTTGGTTTTCAGGTACCATTTGAAGCTTTTTCTCTTGACCAGGAAGTCGCCCATACGGCACACTGAGACCAATTGATTACTGATCTTTAGCATTACTTAACTGAATTTGGTTCCAGTATTTCACATTCAGAACATTACCATTGGACTTCCAGACATTTTCAGTTTGCCTGGTGATAGATAGCACAGAAAAATACTCCAACAAAATAGCAGAGCCCCTTGTTTTAGTCTTCTGTCCTAGAATTTGTGATGGCTTTGACTTGGGCACTGTTAAATGCAAGATTTGTTTTTCCCATTTCCCATTAGTGTTAGCAGAAAGTTAGAGAGTGCTCATCTTTAAATTTGTGAATCAAAGGTACCATCCCATATAGTTTCAGTGTTGTAACTAGTAAGCACTCTTGTTTATTATGGATTTTGAATATTAATGGATATCATTACTGTATCTCTTTTCTTTTTTCATCTCCCTGCTTTCAACCCAAATTGGAAACCTTTTTTTTTTTTTTTTAACAAATTCTTAAGCTACTACTTTGCCTCAAAGTCCCTGGCTCTGTCTGAACACAGCTGCTCTGAGGTTCTCACAAGTTTTTGTTTTGTACATGTCAGGACTGAGTTTTTCTAGGCTGCAGTAGGAGGGAGTCAAAAGGAGGGCGTTCCAGCAGCCTCTATCCACGTCTGATAAGGAGGAGCCTTCTCCTTGGGAGGAAGTTTTGGGTGGAGCAAATATCATTGCCATATAAATATCTAATAAAGACAACTCGCTTTGTGGGACTAGTTGGCAGACTGGAGTATAATTGCCCCTTATTTCTTGATAAACTAAAGTTAAGGTGTAGATGTTTCTTTAAGAAAAACAAACGCAGTATTCATTTAAAAAGAAGCATTAATTTCTTTTGTTGTTGGTTTCTCTGAAAATGGTACTGATTTTAGAGTTCATGAAAAGTTTTCCATTTCTTTAGAAACATGTGAAAGAAAGCAGTTTTAAGTTTCTCATTTTTCAGCATTGCCTTCCTTCCTCTTAACAGGCTTATTTTGGGATCAAGTATATTCATGAAATGTGGAAAGGCATCATATTTGGAATCCCTGAAGCATAGTCTTTTACCTTCTGAATGCTGTAAGACAAAGAACCTCACTTCATAGATTCCCTGTTCCATTTTGGAACTCTACTTTTAGAACATTCTGTACATTGTGCTGAAACTCTTTAATTCTGCCATCTCAAGCTATAATAAATAAACAATTCCTTGTCAGCATGGTAATCCTTCAAATATTTGATGACAGTTATGTCTTGTTAAGGCTTCTGTTACTGGGATAACTATCCCAAGGTCTTTCAGCTATTTCTTAAATGACATTTTTAATAAAGTTCAGGTTCCTCATCAATTTAGTTGCCTAATTTTTTAGGGCTTCTTGTTAGGTTTGAATATAACATCTCAGATACAGAGGAGAGGGGCCTCTTTTTAAAATTGTACTCTATACCTTTATTTTTAAAGCCTAAGATCACATTAATTTGTGTAATTGATTTTTAAAAAATAATATATTTTATTGATTTCAGAGAGGGAGGGAGAGTGAGAAAGAGATAGAAACATCAGTGATGAAAGAGAATCATTGATTGGCTGCCTTCTGCATGCCCCCTACTGGGGATCGAGCCCGCAACCTGGGCATGTTCTCTGACCTGGAATCAAACCGTGACTTCCTGATTCATAGGTCGATGCTTAACTACTGAGCCACACCACCTGCCTGTGTGCTTGATTTTTTTGTAATTGATTTTTTAAATGTAATTGAAGTCTTTACATTGATCCCAGTAACTGTCATCTTGTTGGTTTTGGTTTATTGTTTTAGCTTGATAATGTTATTTAATCTCTTGGGCATTCCTCATATTTTTGTATCGGTAGATAAATGTGATAAACATGACTCCTATGGTATGTGTTTTCTTAAGTTATTTTTTATTGTTGACAGTATTACAGATGTCCTAACACCTAACTTTTTGTTATAGGTGACTGGTAAAATATATAAAGGTGAAGCAATGCTTTAACATCGTACCATCATTAGTTTAATAATAATCCATTAATCAATCTTTTGGATAAAATTCATTTATGAATCCACCTACTGTTTTATTATCTAACCTATATTTCTTATGAAGTATTAAGAGTTGCCCTGTTGTAATCTAAAAATATTCTATTTCTGGGCATATAGCTGAGTTCCTTGGCTAGAGACCCTGTTATAAAAAGAAAATGAAATTAGACATTAGTTACTATTTTGCCATCTTATGCATTACTTGCAAGTTGTTTAAAGCCATCTAATTCATTTTATAATCTTCTTGGTAAACAATATTTCATCAATCTCTAATTTCTGGACTTTACCTTCCCTACTCCCTATTTTTTTCAAGTATGTTTACCCCATTTCAAAGACTTCTGGTTCTGCTTCCTTTTTTTGTTTAAATTAATATAGAATGATTAACAGTGCATCTTTTGTATGCTTTTTGTCATCAGATGAAATTCTGTTGTAGAAACTATTTTAGGACAAAATGCTATTCCCTGAACATTTTAAGTTACATATTAGAGAATTAAAGTGTTGTCCACATAACAGTTGTATGATAGTTTCCCATAATATTAACATCTCCAGTTTAGACCTAACTTTTTATTTTCTGTTTGGAATAAAACTTGTACCACCTGTAAAAAATACACATATACACACACGTAATTGCCATTTATAATTATAATTTATTGGTGTGGTGGTCTGTATTTGTCAATTATGTGCTGTAGGTGAAATGGTACTACAAATAAGATAGAACATCAGAAGACATCTCTAGGGACTAAGACTTTATGTTGGCAGCCAACAACTTTTCTATGTGTTAATTTTAGACCTGATAGTTGAGTTTATGTTTGAGCAGTTTAGCTGATAAATGCATTGTTAAAGCATCCTCCTCTTTGGGGATTCTAATTTTTACTTTCGTTTTTAGAAAATTGCAAATTGTGAGTGTAAATGTTCATGTGGAATAAAGTAGCATGCTGTTAGGGAATGCTTTACATTTCCTTTTCTTTTTTATATATATTTTATTGATTATTATTATTTTTTTTTTACAGAGGAAGGGAGAGGGATAGAGAGTTAGAAACATCAATGAGAGAGAAACATCGATCAGCTGCCTCCTGCACACCCCCTACTGCGGATGTGCCTGCAGCCAAGGTACATGCCCTTGACCGGAATTGAACCTGGGTCGTTTCAGTCCGAGGGCTGACACTCTAACTATATCCACTGAGCCAAACCAGTTTCAGCAACATCTTCTTTTGATGCCTTCCCTTTCCATCTGAGATTGTTCAGTTATGAATTCTCCTGGAAAAGTAGAGGGATGGACATGATGACCTCTCAAGGTCCTTTCCAGTCCAAACATTCATAAGTAGAGCTCATCTCAGGGAACTTAATATTGAAGAATCTGGAAGAAAAATGGACCGTAAAGAAAATAAAATTAAAATGGTTCTACTGACCCAGTGGGAATGAATAAACAAAAAGTAAGGAATATAAATAACAATAAGTAATAACTCTTAAGCAAAAAAAAAAAATATCAACACCACCACCAACAAATATTTTCATGTCTTAAAATATTTTATCATGACATTTTCTCTTCAAAATTTCCCTGGTGGACACTTTCTGTTGATGGAATGTTGTTGTTTTTCTGTTAAATCATAGTATTTGGCTTCCTTTCCTTCACTTGTTTGTCCTTTTGTTTAGAAACTTAAAATCTGAATATACTCACTGTCTGTATGTAATGAAGCAAAATTCAGTTCAGTTTGAAAATAAACATACTGTATGGCTTCTTGGAAAGGAAGGATGAAGTATTACAATGAAGGAAAGGTTTTATGAAAAGATAAATTTATCTAATTTTTAAAACTTTGTAGGCAGACATCTAGGAAAGAGTCCCAACTAAACCAAAGATGAGTTACTGCATTAGTCTTATGCAGAATATAAGGACACTTATTAGGAAACAAAACACATGAATTAACTTTGTTAGTTTTTTTTTTCATCTTTGGGCAATTTTAATTCTAAGTGTTCTCATACATTTGAAACCCAACTACGCAATAAGTTTCTCTTACCCTTATCCTTAATAAATATCATTTTATGAAAGTAACTTATCCTTAATAAATATCAACTTATGAAAGTAACAGGAACCAAAATTTAGCTTAAAAAGGCACTTTTGAACTTGTGGCTTGGGCCTCTGTGGGAACAGTACTGTTTTATTGTAGTCCTACCTCCTCAAAAAATCCAACTTGCTTTCTTTGAGTAGGATTACTTACTAATATCTTATTATATGATATAGTGCTTCTTTCTCACATAGTGGACAAAGAAATCTTATATGCCAAACTAGAGGCCCAGTGCACAAAATTCATGAAAGGGGGACGGGGGGGAGTGTCCCTCAACCCAGCCTGCACCCTCTCCAATCTGGGACCCCTCGAGGGATGTCCGACTGCCCGTTTATCTTTAATGGGCAGTCGGACATCCCTCTCACAATCCAAGACTGCTGGCTCCCAACTGCTCGCCTGCCTGCTTTCCTGATTACCCCTAACTGCTTCTCTGTCAGCCTGTTTGCCCCTAACTGCCCTCCCCTGCAAGCCTGGTCACCCCCAACTGCTCTTCCCTGCAGGCTTGGGTCCCCTGAAACTGCCCTTCCCTGCAAGCCCAGTCACCCCCAACTTCCCTCTGCCAGCCTGCCTGGTCACCCCTAACTGCCCTCCCCTACAGGTTTGATCGATTCCGACTTTCCTCCCTTGCAGGCCTGGTCCCTCCCAACTGCCCTCCCCTGCTGGCCATTTTGTGGTGGCCATCTTGTGTTCACATGGGGGCAGCCATCTTGTGTGTTGGAGTGATAGTCAATTTGCATATCACTCTTTTATTATATAAGCCTGGTGCACAAAATCATGCACGGTTGGGGTCTAGCTGGCTCACCCTGATCAGGGCCGATTGAGCTGGGCCAGTGCGGGGAGGGGCCGCAGGCAGTTGGCTGGCCAGCCCCACTCCCTGGTTGAACTCCTGGTCAACCTCCTGGTCAAGTGGACAATTTGCATATTAGCCTTTTATTATATAGAATTAGCCAAATTTTATTTGGGGGTTAAAATTCATGCAGTAGAAAAATTACTTTTTTTTTTCCAGATAAAAAATAGAGCATAACCATTCTTTTTGAAACAGGAATAAGCCTGACTATATTATAAAAAGAGGATGATTTCTTGAATATAACATATAATCGCTATAAATTATTCGTGTTGGCATCAAATTTCTACCACTAGTATTTATTTAAGCGTTATCAAACTTGAGTAACACCATGTTGGTTTTCTTTAGCATGATATTTTTGGTACTAACATGTCTCTTCTAGTGTTATTTTCTTTTATTTTTTTATATTTTAAAATTTATTTTAGAGAGAGAGGCAAGGAGAGAGAGAAGGAAAAAAAAATTCATGTGAGAAACAATAATTTGCTGCCTCTTGCATCCCTCCCCTTTTGGGGATCAAACCCACAACCCAGGCCTGTGCTCTGACCGGGATTGAAACTGGTGACCTTTTGGTGCAGGGGACAGTGTTCAACCAAATGAGCCACATCAGCCAGGATCAGCACCGTTTTCTTTCTCTTTAATTTCTTTTTGTTGTTGATGTTAATCCTCACCCAAGGAAGTATTTTCCATTTATTTTTAGAGAGAGTGGAAGGAAGGGAAGGGGGAAAGAGAGAGCGTGAGGGAGAAGCATTGATGTGGGAGAGAGAGCGATACATCGATTGGTTGCCTCTTACATGTGCCCTGACTGAGCCAGGGGTTGAACTTGTAAACCAGGTACATGCCCTTGACTGGGGATTGAACCCATGGCCCTTTGATGCGTGTGCCGAAGATCTAACCATTGAGCAACACCGGCCAGGGCTTAAAGTTTTTTTTTGGTTAAGCAGTAGTTTGCTAATATTTATGCATCTGTGTTTGGGACTGTTGAAAGTTAATCAGTGAGCATTGGAATACCCCAAATAGATCACTGTGTTGCCAGTATGTGGGCAGTCTTAGAAAAGATTTTGCTAAATTGATTTGAGAGAGAGAGGAAAGGAAAGGGAGAGAAACATTGATATGAGGGAGAAGTATCAATCAGCTGCCTCCTGCACACTCCCTACTGGGGATCCAGCCCACAACCAGGGTGTGTGCCCTGCCCAGGAATCGAATCAGCAACCTTTTGGTGCATGGGTGACACCCCACCAACTGATCCACACTGGCCAGGGCAAGTCCATGAAGATTTCTAAACTATCCTTAAAGATTAGTGTTTTAAGGTTGATTAGTAATTGTTAGATTTTGACAGTTTACCAATATCTAGGAATTTTTTTTTAAATAGATATTGAGGCCAAACATAGGTATAATGTTCTCTATTTCTAACTCCGCTTCCTGCTATCACTTTAGTGAGCGGTTGCTTCTTTGTTTTTGCTTTATTAACTTTTCTGAGGATAGTTCAAAAATAGTTCCTTGAATCCTCCAAAAGCCTAGAAAGATAAAAACTTCGCCAAAGCCGGTTTGGCTCAGTGGATAGAGCGTTGGCCTGCGGACTGAAAGGTCCCAGGTTCGATTCCGGTCAAGAGCATGCACCTTGGCTGCGGGCACATCCCCAGTTGGAGGTGTGTAAGAGGCAGCTGATCGATGTTTCTCTCTCATCGATGTTTCTGACTTTCATCCCTCTCTTCCTCTCTGTGAAAAATCAATAAAATATATTATTAAAAAAAAGAAAGATAAAAACTTCTACTCAAGCAGTTGACTGTCTGAAGCTGCTTCCAGAGATAGGTTCTCAGATTTAGCCGTGTGTTGTGTAAGTCGTGACTCGACCTGATTCTCACTTCCATCTGCTTCTTGTCATTTGCTACAAAACTGTTTGGTCTGGTTAATCTGGGTCCTTTCTTTGAAACCCGTTCCTGCATGTCTGAGCCTGAAATTCAAAATTAATTTCAACCTGCTCTGATTGATCAATCCAGGGTGGTACTCTACTGTTTATGTATTTCTGAAAGCAGTGGGTTTCCAACTGCTTTTGGTCTTAGAATCCACTTTTTTCTTCTTAAAAATTCATTGAGGACTCCAAAGAATTTTTGTTTACCTTGGTTATGTCTATTGATATTTAGTATATCAGAAATTAAAATGGAGAAATTTTAAAAATACATATTTTAAAATAACAACATAAATAACAATAGTTTCCAAAAGATTTAAGGAGAGAGCTTTAAATATCTTTAATGTCAGACTTAATAGAAAACAGCATGATTCTCATATCTGCTTCTGCATTCAATTTGTTACGATATGTTGTTTTGATTGAAGTACATGAAGAAACCATGGGCTCAGGCAGATGTGTAATAGGAAAAGAAAAGATTCTTTTCCAGATAATTTTAGTCTTTGTTCTTTGATACTACACCAAAATTTGAAAAGTGATAATTTGTTAAAGGTTAGATGTGTAAAAATCAAAACTGTATCTGTGAACTTTTGTTACTGTTACAGCAAAATGCATGGGGCGTGCCTGGGTTGGGGCTCAGTCCCCGGTAGGGGACGTGCAGGAGGCAGCCAGTCAGTGGTTCTCTCAGTGGTGTTTCTGTCTCCGTCTCCCTCTCTTTTCCTCTCTGACATCAATAAAATGTGTTGGGCCCGGCACATGCGGCTAAGTCGATTGAGCACGGACCCATGCACCAAGAGGTCACAGGTTTGATTCTCAGGACACGTGCCTGGGTTACAGATTTGATCCCCAGTAGGGAGATCGGCCCTGCAGGAGGCAGCCTATTGATGTTTTTATCTCTTCCCTCCTCTCTTTCTAAAATCAACAACAACAACAATAAAACATATTTAAAATGCATTGGCCTGCCTTGCCCTTTAAGTAGATCTTTAGCCATGTACGACTTAAACACCCATGAACACTCTGAAAGGGATCAATAGGGATCCCTGGAGCTCATTTTGAGAACTATCTTATAGTACCAAACTTGAAAAATACAGCTACTTACCATATAGAAGGAATATAAGCTCTCCATTTTAGTGCTTCTCAAAAGGTGTCAGAATTATCCAAGGTGATAATTCTTGGAAGCCAAAGCCAAGTGAATACAGGAGGCCTAGGAATCTGTTTTTTATTATTATTTTTTTTGTTTTTTTATTTTTATTTTTTAAAATTATCTTTATTGTTCAGTTTATTAATTACATTGTTCCCTCCCCCCCCCCCATAGCTCCCCTCCACCTGGTACCCATCCCACCCTCCACCCTCACCCCCCTCCACTGTCCTCTCCCATAGTTGCATGATTTTTGTCCAGTCTCTTGCTGCACTTCCCACACCCCCTTTCTCCCCAAGAGATGTCAGTCCATTCCCTCTCTATGTCTGTGATTCTATTACATTCACCAGTTTATCCTGTTCATCAGCTTATTAATTCACTTGCCTTTTAGATTCATTTGTTGATAGATGTGTATTTGTTATTCATAATTTACACTTTTATCTTTTTCTTTTTCCTCTTCTTAAAGAATATCTTTCAGCATTTCATATAATATTGGTTTGGTGGTGATGAACTCCTTTAGCTTTTTCTTATCTGCGAAGCACTTTATCTGACCTTCAATTCTGAATGATAGCTTTGCTGGGTAGAGTAATCTTGGTTGTAGAATCTTGCTATTCATCACTTTGAATATTTTTTGCCACTCCCGTCTGGCCTGCATCATTTCTATTGAGAAATCCGCTGACAATCGTATGGGTGCTCCCTTATAGGTAACCAACTGTTTCTCTCTTGCTGCTTTTAATATTCTCTCTTTGTCTTTTGCTCTTGGCATTTTAATTATGATGTGCCTCGGTGTGGTCCTCTTAGGGTTCCTATATATTGGGGTTCGGTGCACTTCTTGGACTCCTAAGTCTATTTCTTTCACCAGGTGGGAGAAGTTTTCGGTCACTATTTCTTCAAATAGGTTTTCAGCATCTTGCTGTCTCTCTTTTTCTGGCACCCCTATAATTCGGATGTTGGTATGCTTGAGGTTGTCCCAGAGGCCCCTTACACTATCTTCAGTTTTTTGGATTCTTTTGGTTTCTTGCTTTTTCAGCTGAGTGGATTTTACCTCTTTGTATTTCAAATCTTTAACTTGGTTCTTGCGGTCCTCTAGAGTACTTTTAGGTCTTTGTATAATATTTTTTATTTCAGTCAGTGTATGCTTAATTTCTGGTTGGTTCTTTTTCATAGCCTTGAGAGTCTCCTTCATATCCTTGCAGGTCTCCTTCATATCCTTGAGGGTCTCGTTCATTTCCTTGCCGGTCTTGCTTATTTCCTTATAGGTCTTGACCTTTTCTAGGAGCCTCTTAATATGCCCTATTACCGTGGTTTTGAATTCCATGTCCAGTTGTTTTTTTCCCTCCATTTCTTTCAAATCTGATTTCTTTCCATGTCTCTGCATGGTGGCTGCTTCCCTGAGTTGGTCAATTAGCTTTGTGTGGTAGACTTCCTACTAGGGACAGTGGCTCAGCCTCCCCAGTTACCTGAGGTGGATATGGGTTGCACAGTCTTGCTGAAGTTAAACTCAGGTTAATCGTTGTTAGCACTTGGAGGGGTTGACCTCCAGGCCAATTGTCTGTGAAGTTCAGCTGTGCTCAGGTTGGATGGGCGGAGTCTCCGGGCCACACAGACAGCGTCAGCTCCGCCCTGTGTTGCCCCAGGGACTCTGTGCCAGGGGCAATGGCCGCCAGCACCTCTGAGCGAGAGCCACTGCTGAGCTCCACTGGCTGCCAGGGAATTCAGGCTCTCCCCAAATGAGTCTGCACACCCAAGGTCTCACCCAGGGTCGTAAAACAAAGCAGTCTGACGGTTTCCCTAATGAGGGAGCAAGTCGCGAGCGCTCTCTACACAGCCAGGGTCATGCAGCTGCGCTGTTCCCAAGGTCACGTGCACTCCGCACAAGCTCACCTTCTCCACAAGCCCGCAGACCCCTGCAGCACCCGAGCTTCGCCGTGCCCTCCCACTGTCCAGTTTTTACCCCGTATGATAGTGGGTTCCCCGGACTTCGTCCAGAGCTGGAGAATCAGTCCAGTGGGACGTCTTTGTCTCCCCGTTCGAGAAAACTGGCCGGTTTTCAGCCGCCTGCCCTATCCGCTGGCGCGCGCTCCAAATCTCTCTCTGCGCATATCTTCAACGCTGTCCGCTGCCGCTCCTCCGAGTCACAGTGTCTTATCTTCACTTTTATTTGTGGAATTTTCACTCGGCCAGCTTTCTGGTGATTCTGGAAGGTGTTTGTTCTTTCATTAAGTTGTAGTTTTAAAATTGCTGTGTATGACGGCAAAATAGGTGTTTTACCTATGCCGCCATCTTGGTTCTCTCCAGGAATCTGTTTTTTAATGAGATGTTAGGTGAATTTGCTAAATATTCAGAACTAGGGTTAATTTTTAAAAAACATCTTTATTTTTTAAAATGTATTTTTATTGATTTCAGAAAGGAAGAGAGAGAGAGAAACATCAATGATGAGAAGAATCATTGATTAGCTGCCTTCTGCACTTTTCTCATTGGGGATTGAGCTTGCAGCCTGGGCATGTGCCCTTGACTGGAATTGAACTGGGGACCCTTCTGTTCACAGGCTGATGCTCTGGCCACTGAGCCTAACTGGCCAGGGCTAGGGTTAATTTAAATTAACCATATTTAAAAAAAACCTAATTTCTAAATTTTCTAAATTTTGAAAAATAAAATAAAAATAATTCAGTGCTTGTCATATTATGGAAGTCCTGATTGCCCAACCAGTGTGTCTCAGTGGTTGAGCGTCGACCTGTGAACCAGGAGGTAATGGTTCTGTTCCCAGTCCGGGCTCAGGCTGGGTCGCTGGCTCCATCCCCAGTAGAGGGTGTGCAGGAAGCAACCCATCAGTGATTTTTCTCTCATCATTGATGTTCCTATCTCTCTCTTCCTCTCCCTTCCTCTCTGAAATCAATTAAAAGAATATATTTTTAAAAAATAAATAAAAATCTTTAACAAAATATATACTCTTAACATTTATCATACGTGGGATATCTTAATTAACCTTGTATTTCAGTTAATAACAGTATAAATACCAGTAGTTGGCAACTAAGACCAAATAGTAAATATGTTAGGCTTTATAGGCATGAAGTCTCTTTAAAACTACTAAACACTGCCACTGTAGCACAAAAGTAGTCATAGACAGCATGCAAAGAGTAAGTGGGACTGTGTTCCCATAAAATTGTATTTATGAACACTAAAATTTGAATTTCATATAATTTTCACATGTCACAAATTATTCTTTTGATTAATAACTTTAAAATGTAAAAACCATTCTTAGCTTGTGGGCCACACACAAACATGTCACCAACGAGATTTGGGCTGTGGGCTAAAGTTTGCCAATCCTTTATTTAGACTATAACTGGATTATTAATTTTCCAGTTATAGTCTAAACCAGCGGTCGCCAACCTTTCAGACCTTACAGACTACCAGTGTTCCACAGACCACTGGTTGGCGACTACTGGTCTAAATAAAGGGAGTCAACTTATCAATGTTTTTCTATGTTTATTATAGTGAAATATACTTAATTTTAAAACTATGGATATTATTCCATTTTTCTAGACAAATAGTACTCTAAGAACTTGTCCCTCAAACTAATGTTTCTGGACATTCATTTATATTATAAACATATAGGAGACACCTGTTGTATGTAAACTTTTGGAAATACACAGTTCAGCACTCGGTCTACAATATGCAAATTGTCATCGAACTTTAAAGACTTATAAAGATGTGGTGTCCATTTTTACATTTTATTTGGGGTATGTGAGAACAGGTAATTTAGGGTCCAGGCCAACCTCAACGTGACACATCTTTTGCTTATGTTTTTTGTAGCTCTCTGCCTCAGTTTTCAAATTAGCAAAGTGCTTTAGCAAAACCTTGATATAAAACAGTATAATTAGCATAAGGTTATAGTAATATATTTGTTTTCTATATAATGCTTTGGGGCATTGATTTACCTACTGGCAAACTTTTTATGCTGAATAACACAGTGGAGAGTGGACTCAGAATTTTGGACCAAAGATTTCAATTCCTGAATAATCCACCAGCACATGAGCTTCCCGTGTTTTCTGGGCGTTCCCACGACCTGCGTTATGATCCAACAGTTCCTGTGTTTACTGGACTCTTCCCTAAGTCAGGTTTTTGTTTTTTTTAAATATATTTTTATTGATTTTTTTTTTTTTTTACCAGAGTGGAAGGGAGAGGGATAGAAAGTCAGAAACATCGATGAGAGAGAAACATTGATCAGCTGCCTCTTGCACACCCCCCACTGGGGATGTGCCCACAGCCAAGGTACATGCCCTTGACCGGAATCGAACCCGGGACCCTTCAGTCCGCAGTCCGACGCTCTATCCACTGAGCCAAACCGGTCTCGGCTGTTTTTTTAAATATATTGATTTCAGAGACGAAGGGCGAGAGAATTAGAAACATCAATGATGAGAGAGAATCATTGATTGGCTGCCTTCTGCACGCCCACACTGGGGATCGAGCCCACAATTCAGGCAGGTGTTCTGCACGCCCACACTGGGGATCGAGCCCACAATTCAGGCAGGTGTTCTGCACGCCCACACTGGGGATCGAGCCCACAATTCAGGCAGGTGTTCTGCACGCCCACACTGGGGATCGAGCCCACCATTCAGGCAGGTGTTCTTGACCTGAATTGGACCCGGATCCTTCGGTCTGCAAGCCGACGCTCTATCCACTGAGTCAGACCAGCTAGGGCAATTCAAGTCAGTTTTCTAGTGGCACTGAGTATTCTATGGTGAATAAAAGGTTGGGTCTGCCGAGGTATAGAGATAGTGTTTGTACTGTGCTTAGTGCAGCTAAGTTATCTTAGACTTTGAAACTTGGTCTCCAAAGTTGTGTTCTTGGAAGAGATTTGTTTGTGTATAATTTCTTTTTAATATCATAAGGTAATGGAGCCCATAGAACTTTGATTGGGCGCCTGTCTAAATTTTTTAGGTTATTTATAGCTGAACTGAAAGGCATTCAGTACCTGGTAAGCTTGATAATCAGCTTGCTTTATTCCCGTTGTGATAGATGGTTGAAGAAATTCCTGTGTTTATAAGTAATACTCGTTGTTAGGGAGCATTCATGGGATTCTGAAAATGGGACCTTGAAGGCAACAAAGGAGAAGTTATCTTGAATTGCTTGAGTTACCTTGTGTATCAATATGTTTAAATTTCTACCATGTCTATTTCTATATGAAGCTATTCCCTTATAATTTTATAAAGTTTTTTTTGTAGTTAATTTTGAACTTAATTTGTCATTTCGTTCTTTTACTTTGTAATAGAGAATGAACAACTTTGTATGATTTGTAAATACACTGTTTGGTGCTTTGAAATAGTCCAGCAGAACCCTGGCCGGTATGTGTTGGTTGGAGTGTCCCCCTGTATACCAAGAGGCAGTGGTTTGATTGTGGCCAGGGCACATTCCCGGGTTGCAGGTGCCCCTGGGGCATGGTTGGGGTGCCTTTAGGGTACAAATGGAAGTCAACCTATCAATGTTTTTCTTTTTCATTATGTTTCTCTTCCTCTCCCTCCCTCCCTCCCTCCCTCTCTCTTCCTCCCTCCCCCTCTCTCTCCCTCCCTCTTTCCCTCTCTCCCTCTCTCCCTCTCTTCCTCTCTCCCTCTCTCCCTCTCTCTCCTTCTCTCCCTCTCTCTCCCTCTCTCTCCCTCTCTCTCCCTCTCTCCCTCTCTCTCTCTGTCTCTGTCTCTCTCTGTCTCTCTCTCTCTCAAAAAACAACAGCCGAGGCCGGTTTTGCTCAGTGGATAGAGCGTCGGCCTGCGGACTGAAAGGTCCGGGGTTCAATTCCGATCAAGGGCATGTACCTTGATTGTGGGCAAATCCCCAGTGGGGGGTGTGCAAGAGGCAGCTGGTAGATGTTTCTCTCTCATCGATGTTTCTAACTTTCTATCCCTCTCCCTTCCTCTCTGTAAAAAAATCAATAAAATATATTTAATAAAAAACAAAAACAAAACAATTAAAAATGTTATTTAAAATAGCGTAGCAGATATGGTCCTTTTAAAAAAGCATATAGACATATCTTTAAAATTTATTAAAAGCAGCCTGTGATTATTATAGAGTCTTTGGAAGATACTGAAGTACGAAGAAAAAAATAATCTGGAATACCATTGCCCATTCATAACCATTATTAACATTTGATATTAGTGTTCTCTTTTTCAATGCTTATTATTTTGTTTGCTCTTTTATAGATTTGAAATTATGGTGCATATGTAATATTATATTCTGCTTTCCCCTCACTTAGTATATAGCATTTTCTAATGTCATTAAATAGCTTTCAGAAACATTCTTAACTTAAATATAGTCAGTTGTAAGGGAGTATCTTAATTTATATTTATTGCTTCTTAAACATTTAATTTAATTTCCGTTTTATTTTTGTTACAAGTATGGCTATGATGAACATTTTAATATATGAATAGTCTATGTTTCTGGTTTTAGTTTCAGAATAAAGTCCTGAAAGAAGAATGATTTGTTCAAAGGATATGAGGCACTTTAAGACATTTAATATAAATATTGCCAGATTGCTTTCTAGAATTATTGTCCCAATTTGTACTCCCAAAAGTCATATATTAAGCTGCCCTTTCTGCTGCATCCTTAATTAGCATTTTTTATACTTGAAAATATAGTTTAACAACTCTAGTCTAGGTTTGTTTTCAAGGGGCAATTAAGAGTTAACTTGACAGATACCTCCTCCCCATTTTTAACATTCTAACCAAAAACTATAGAGCTTTCTCTATGGTATTTGTATTTTAAGAAAAGCACAGAATTGGTTGAATATGGTCACGTAAAATGCCTTAGGCACAAAGTAGTTGTAAATATATGTTTAAAATGTCTTCTCTGTGAATAGCTTTAAATATATAAATACCTGCATAGCAATCGTTTGTGCAAAACGATTTCTGCAAAAAATCAAAGTATACCTGAGCAAAGTATACTTGAATATCACCATTAGATTAAATAAATAAATATTTATTGAACATCAACTATGTTGCCAGAGGAAAGCTTCCAGGAGTTTTAACCTAGATTTCTGTATTCTATCTGATTCCCCTTTGATCACAAATAATATAGCCATTTCCTTTTTATTCATAAACAAAGTAGTCCACTTCTAGTCACTAACATATCACTATTTCATTTCTTTCATACAATTATTTGTTAATCTAAAATTATTTTGTGTATTGGCTTAATATTTGTTTTCCCTTTAGATCATAAGCACCATGAGGGCAGACACCTTGTCTCATTCAGTGTGGATTCTAGGGCTTAGAGCGTCTGGCAAACACTGAAGAAAATAGTCAGTGAATTAGTGAGTTTTAAGCTGAGTAAATTTACTTTTTGGCCTAAAAAGTAAGTTGTGGTTATTAGTTTCAAACTTGTTCCTTGACAGATCTTTTACCATGACTGTTAACCCCTCTTTTTGGTGCTCTAGCCTATACTCTAGAATTGCTAGCAAAACAATTTGATGAATGACTACAAAGAATAGGTGAAATAGCAAGGGGTCTAATATGTACACTGACAACCTCTGACTAATTGAACTTATAAATTAAGCCATCATTCTTACTACTTACCTGGCATCTTTCCTGTCAGATGACGATTCTTTGCCTGTCCAAATTTTAATGAGACTCTTGAATCTTCTTTTAGGCCCATCTATGTATGCACTTCCTTGTAAAATCCATTGGCTTCTTTTGTTTGTTTGTTTGTTTGTATTTTAAGTATATTTTTATTGATTTCAGAGAGGACGGGAGAAGGAGAGATTGAAATATCAGTGATGAGAGTCATTGATTGGCTGCCCCCTGCACGCCCCCTATTGGGGATTGAACTCACAACCTGGGCATGTGCTCTTGACTGGAATGGAACCTTCAGTCATCGGGCTGAGGGTCTATCCACTGAGCCCAACCCGCTAGGGTGTGATATCCAGTTTTAGTAAGAACTGGCCCCTCCACCCCGATATCTGATCACCCTCAGATCTGGTCAGGTTTTTCATCCTCCACCATCCACCAGGTGATGTTTGATCACTCTGGCCTGTCTTCAGCAAGAATCCTATTAGTTCTATTTAGCCAGAATCTCCCTTCTCCTCTTAGTAATTTTCTACCCATCAGCCCCTCTCCCTGGTGCTTGGCTATACATTCCCACTTGCCCATGCTATATTTGGAATTGAGCCCAGTTCTTATACTGAGATAGATGTCTTTTCCCCTATTGCAGTAATCCTGGATAAAATCTGTTTTACCACGTTACTATCCAGCTCTGGTTTTCTTTGACATAGATGAGTGATTTTTTATTTTTATTTTTGCAGAGGTCTATGGTCTTTTTATTTTTATGTACACTTTCCCTTGCACTTAGTAGTTACTTAGTAATGTTTTCTGAATGAATGAGTGATAGCTAGTGTGAACCCCTTCTAAATTTTCATGAATCTTTGATGTTTATAGTACATGTGCCCTTCTCATTTTTTGTACGTAGCAACAGCTGCTTTTTGTTATTAGGAACCTAAGAACAGACCCTTGGGTGTGTTTATATATGGCTTTTATTTCTTACTGAAAGTTGGGCCATTTTATTAATATTAGTTAATTACTAAAGAAATAACATAATAACCAAGTCCAGAGAACTTACTCTTTGGACCTCAGTAACAGATTCCATTTTTATTTTATTTTATTATTATTTTTTAATCCTCACCCAAGGATATTTTTCCATTGTTTTTTAGAGAGAATAGAAGAGAGAGAGGAAAAGTCAAAGAAATATTGATGTGAGAGAAACACATCGATTGGTTGCCCCCATACGAGTACCAACCAGAGCTCGACCAGGGGCCCAGGCCAGGGAGAAGCCTGCAGCCAGATACGTGCCCTTGACTGGAACCGATCCTGGGACCCTTCAGTCCTCAGACTGATGCTGTATCCATTGAGCCAAACCAGTTAGGGCTCCATATTTATTTTATTTAAAAGATATAAAATAAAGGTAGAGAGAGAGAGAGACATATATGCACAATAGAGAGAGAATTTTTTCATTTGTACATTGACCATTTTAGGTTATACCTCTGGCTGTGACAAAACTATTTAACGTAGGTTTTACGAAATTGCCCCAGTTATTAAAAATCATTCTCTAAATCTTGTAATTTCTTCACTTCCCTCCCAGCATTCAGATAACTTTCTATTTTTGAGCAAATACTAATTTTTATTATTTATGCATTCTGTTGATTCTTGAATACTTGAGCCTTTTCCTTGGCAGAGTTGGCCTCTAGGACAGCCTTTTTATGCATCTTTTTTCCCCCTGTTCTAAGATCTCCACTTCCCTTTGGAGATATCTCTAAATATAGGGTGTCTCCCCCAAAATGAATGTGCACACTTTGAATAATTATGAAGGCAGTGTTTATTAAAATATATTTCATTTTCTAAATTGAGCTGTCAGCTGTTAAAGTATACATACATTTTTTTTGGGGGGGACACCCTATATATTTCCTTTGCCTATTATTTATTGCTTAGTTCTATAAAATGCTAGAGTTTCACCCTGGAGATCAAGAAGCATACTATGGATGTAAGTGCCATGGCCAGACACATAACCTACTTGTCAAACAGTACAGTTACAAATGAACTGAGTTAAATTCTAGTGAATGGCAACATCATAATTGATTTCACCCTTTTTCTCAGTCTGTTTATACTACAGAAATGCTTTTTTGTTTTTGAGGGGGCATCAATTTGGTCTCATAACAAGAGATTTTTTAAAAATATGAAGTAGAAATAAGCAATGGCATTCATTGTATATAGCAATTGATGCAACAGACTGGGAATGGAGAAGAAATTATTTTTGTTTTGTTATTTAAAATTTTTGAGTTTTATTCATTTTATCATTAATTTTTAATCCTCATCTGAAGACATGCTTTTACTGATTTTGGAGAGAGAGAGAGAGAGATAAAGAGATAGCGAGAGCGAGAGCGAGAGAGAGAGAGAGAGAGAGAGAGAGACAGAGGAGAGAAGAGAGAAGAGAAAAACATCGATGTGAGAGTAGAACATCAACCAGATGCCTCCTATTCACACCCCAAGTAGGAATGGATCCTACAGCCTAGGCATGTGCCCTGAGTAGGAATCAAACCCTTGACCTTGTGGCGTACAGGTGATGTTCCAACCAACTGGGCCACACTAGCCAGGGCAGAAAAGTCAGTCTTTGTTGATTTGAGAGAGAGAAGGAGAGAGAGAAACATCCATATGAGAGAAATTTGAGGAGAAACATCGATCGGTTGACCACACTGAACTTGCAACCTGGGCATGTGCCCTGACATCAGGCAGTCGAACTGATCTACATGGGCTAGGAAAATTGTTTTTAATGTTAGCTAGAAATTTCTTAAAGGAATGCGACAGATCATTATTGTTGCTAAATACTTAATATTTTAAAAAGACAAATCATTTTACAGTGAAAAGCAAGAATGATGAAAAAGAAAAGGGGCCAGGGATTGAAAGAATGATTTAAGAATAATTGTGGGTACTTAAAGAGGGCCTCCTTCCCCATATTGTGATCTCCCTTTGGTGAAAATGGCAAACAAAAGCCAGCACATAGGGAAGGAAGCCGGAAATCCTAGTTAGTTACTGTCAGATTAGAATATTTAAGTCATAAAAATGCATGGTTCTATTACATTTTAATGCTTTCCCTCCCCCCAACTTGGTTTTGCTCTCCTTTAAATTGCTTTAAAAAGTTATGATTTTTCATCTCTATTTCCTAGTAAAGAGTCAATTAAATAAAATTTGGAAGGCATTTACAATATTATAATGTGATTGTGCAAAACCAGGTAAATTTTTGAATTTTGTGATTTGGGAGAAACCATTCTAGCATTTATTTAATTCCTTCCTATGCCAGTACTGCCCCATTCCTCAGCCAGGACCCTTTTCCTCCTCTAGATAGAAAACTGAAAAAACCTTAGCCTCAAATAACAAAACTAAGATAAAAATAAGGAACCTTGTCTGGTCCTTATATCTCCTCTATTCCTTGTAGTTTATTACTTCCTGGCTGAAAATATGTTAGAGAACCTTGTTGAAATAAATTCTCATTTTGTGATTATATTCAGAAAGCAGGTTCTGTCTGGGATTAGGAAGTGAAATTATCTCCAGCACAGCAGTTGTAGGATTTTTTTCTGGAGATAAATGGCTTTTCAGAAATACCCTGAATTTTCAGGCATAATGACCTTGGTCTTTGTATTTATTTACTTTTATTTATTTGTATTTATTTTTTGTACTATGTTGTAGTTCCAGAAAGTGCTAAAAAAATCATCATGTATTTAAAACAAACAAATAAACTAGAAAAATCCCCTTGTCCTGAGGCTGTGTGAAGAAAAATAAAGCTCTCATTTTCCCAGTACCCAATCATCAGCTTGAGCTGGCCTCTCAGGAACACAATTTATTGAAGCAATTTATCCTGGCTAAATGCGATATAAATCTGTGTACACCTATGTACATGCAAGCTCTCTCCCATTATAGCAATAATGCCGCAGCATCCGTTTCTTCATATTAGACCCTGTTCCTGTCACACTGAAAGGTGACTAAGAAGCCCTTTGTATTTTACGGACACCCCACAATTTTAAGCACCGATTGGTTGTGGAATTACTGATCAGACTACCAGAAATACTGTTTTCCAACCCCAGAGTGAGTCTTAAGAGAGTTAGAGAAGCGTTGTTACCTAGTCACCTTCTGAGTTTTAAGCGTGGTATTCTGATTACCGGATCTAGTCTAGCACTTTCATATTTTAACGTAGGCCTGACTGAGGTTAACCTGACATTTTGGTTTGTCTCCAAGATAAAAATGTGAAATTTGGTTATAATTCTGAAGGCATATTCAAATTTTAGTTCTCTTTCACCTTCTCTTGTTCATATTTTTTCATATACCTTTCTCTCTTATAGAAGGATGTTTGAAAATGTCCTTTGAGTTTATCCTATAAAGACTGTTTTTATGTCCCCCTTCTTCCCTCCCCCCACCTTTTCAAAGTACTGTTTTATTTTTTTTATATTTCTAATTTTTGTTCACCTCCACCTCTATTCTTATTCCTAGGAGAGATATGAAAAATTTCCCCAACGCATTCATGTTGGAATTATTGTTCTTTGACAAAGAATTTCTATCGGCATTGCAAGAGTTAGCTTCAATAATTAAAAAACAACAACAATATAAACCCTGTTAAATTCTTTAGAGAAATAGAGAGGATGGATGGTGTTGCCTTTTAGTGCCATTTCTTTATCCCCTGCAGCAGCACACATCTGTTGGCTGCAACCGATCAGCCCAAGAACTCTGGCCGAGAGCGGCACAAACAGCCGGAACATATTCACCCAGTAAACCCCCAAAGAGTCGACATTTGTTTTATTGCTGCTTTTAAAAACCTAGCCATAAATAGAATCAGAGGGGGAAGGGCACCGATATTTCTCCATTTGCCATGGACTATTGGTGGGGGGGGAGAAGGAGGCTCCCCATAGGGAGAGAAGGTTTTTTATTTTTATTTTTTATTAATGAAAATTATTTCCCGTGTAGCCCAATAGGATGGGTGCTTTGTTTTCTTTGGCAATAATCTGGGATAAACGGCCCTTGCCAACCGTCTCCTAGTTTATACACCGGGGAGCCAGATGATAGCCCTGTAAAATGGAGCACCCCTCCTATAATCCCTTAATTAATTAAATGACAAATTTTGGTCTTCTCTAGTTCAGAAATATGGCTTCCGAATCGAGCGTTCAGTGGATTTATTGACATAGGGAACTGCACTGGTTGTAATTCAGCAGACTGGAGAAGTGTGTTACATACTGTAGCAGAAAGAGGGAAAATCTAGCAAAAGGTTTGAAATTCCTTGACTGTTTAAGTCTAAATTTTTCTAATTAAAACTTTCAATTGAGGCACAGTAGATATGCCACCTGTCTAATGTGTCTCCCCAAAGTAGCCTGTGTTTACAGCTTTGATAGATAGCATTCTTGGAACACCTGTTTCTAGGGTTGATATTTTTGAAGCACTTTTTTTTAAAAACTCCAGCATATTTAACATAACTTTTCCCCCTACCTCCTCCTCCTCAGCTCCGCTCTGCTATATGAAATATGGGAGACGACAGACCGTTTGTGTGCAATGCCCCGGGCTGTGGACAGGTACGTTTACAATATACTTTATTGTGAATGTCTCGTTGTGAATCAAAGTGGCTGTTTTATCACTAAGGCAAAGAGTTTAAAGCCGGTATTTTACGTGATCACTGGAGGTAATCAGATCAGAGGATTTGCAGTGTATAAATCCAAGTTATGAGGAAGTGTAGGCACTCTGCCGTAATGAAATCTGCCTTTCTCTCTTTCATATTGTTACTCTCCTGGTGTTTGTTTCCCAGCAGTGTTGAGGAATACACGTTGCTCTCTCTCCTTTCTAAACCTATCCATCTAAATACGAAGCCAAGTTTTGAAATATCTTCTCCTCGACGTTCATGGATATAAAAGTCAGTTTAATATATTTGGGTAGGCTGCTGAGAACGCACCGATTCATTGTTAACCCCAATTTGCCAGAGTCTATTTGGATTTTTTAAATATGAAAAAAAAGTTCCTTTTGACTGTTGATTCAGAAAATCACTGTTGGCTGCTCTGGCATATATCTAAGAAAGACAGATCCAACATAGAAGCTGAGATTCCAAAGCAATATATAAGCTGCAAGACTTCTCAGTCATTTTCCCTGCGGCCATGTTATTGTTTGTGGATGTGTACATCATGTGTCAGATATTTTCATCATATACCTTTTTAATAAAGTAATTTTTTGAAGCTGCCCTTTTCTCCCCATTTTGTATTTTCTTAACTCTTCTCCCTATACCCTTCCCTATTTCTGTGTTCCACAGAGGATGAGTAAAGGAATACAAAGAAAGTTTTCTCTGCCTTCATGAATTGATTTTTTGGATCCTGAAGGGTTGAATTTCTGTTCAGTTAGAAATATGTCATGTGACTGTCCAGTGACACTTACTGGTGGTATGTGAGATTGCAGACTAGTTCTATTAAACATTGTAAATACTTAGACAAAAAGAAGAGAGTTAAGTTCCAGAGATTCCTAAGAATTGGAATTTGAGAGGTGGATAAGATGGGAATGGTGACAAGGAATAGGCAGAGGGTGATTTCAAATTCCAGTAAATGCTGAAATTTTCAGAAAAGACTGAAAAAGCATTGTATTTTGAAGTACTCAGCATTGTAGGGTGTATTTCCTTCCTTGTCAAAGTTTTCGGCTTTATTGTTGACTGCATGTTTTCTCCATGTGGTTTATACTTTTTTTAAACAATAGAAGCCACTTGGGGATATAGAGTAAATTTGTTTCACTTTTCAGACATCTGTTTTGGAGTACATATCTGAACCTGATTCCTCCAAAATTTTGTATGAATTTATTGCTAAAAGTATTTAATGTGACTTCCATAATTGATACCTGGTACCTTTTTCACTTTTCTTCTTTACTTTAAAAACCTGCATTTTTTATGAAAATGTATTTTTCTCTTATACTTACATTTGTTTTTCTTCACTTATTATTTAAGCCACTCTATGCCTATAATCACTCTTATATGTTTTGTAGCTAAAACCATCCAGTCAAGGACTTAAAGAAATAAAAATGGATGATAAAAATAAAGGGACACACGGGAAAAGGATCTCTTAAGCTCTCTGAGAATGAAAGATCTGAATAACGTCTCTTCAAACTGTCTCATCAGAAAAGAGTAGTTTTCACTGAAATTTGAGAGCTGGGAGAAGGGTTTGTTTGTTTGTTTGTTTGTTTGTTTGTTTTGTGGGGTTGTGTTGTTTTTTCATTTTGGACTAGAGGTAGGAAATCAGTCGGTACTTTTCACTTTGGTTTCTTAATGTTGTTGAGTTGTTTACCATAAGCCTTTTTCTTCCCCTATTATTTCTTCCCGTTTCTGAATTGTTCGTTGGTATTCTAGTTGTTAGGATTAATGATAAACTGATGTAGGTCTTCAAGACTTTTCCCCCTCAGTAGTGCAGAACTTCGGGAGACCGCTACCTTCTTTTGGAAGTTACTTGTTTCATAGAAAAAAAGATAGAAAGCTACAACTTAAGGCTTTGAAGGTAGCCAGATTTTTTTTACCTTCTTGCATGCTAAAACTTTATGATCAGGGTGAAATTGTAGTTCTTTAGTTATATTTTAGTCTTCTTCCAAGTTTTCCCACTATCTGGTAACAAATAACTCTAGAGTGGGGTCCCTGCAAGATTTACTGCTATATGAAACAGTGAAAATTTAGCAGAGAAGATAAATTTGGTACAGTGAACTACCCTTGGCCTGTCATCCTTGAAAATGGTTTCATTCTGGAGACACCTGGAGGCCTTTAAGCTATTTGTAGATCCTTGTCATTGATTCAAATTCTTTATTCCAGAAATAGTAAAATAATAAAAAGGCTAAGTCTCAGAAAGGATAATAAGAGCCGTGATAATTTTTGTTAGGCATGGTTTAGAACTTAATGCTCTAGAAGTTTCAAAAACCAGTGGCTTTTACTAGTTAGAGGAAGAAAGAATGAAAACAAATTATAATTCAGGAGACTAATCCTTAACCAACCAACAAACGAAAACTAGAGAATTTTTGCATTATGTTAATATCTGTGGCCTGCGCAGGGTTTTACCCCAGGTACCCCCAAACTCAGAAAACATCTTACACTTTAATATTAAGTTAGGAAGGTGAAAGGAAAATTCACCTAAAATAGACTAGTGGATTATGCTCTCCACCATATAATCAAAACCACCAGGCTTTCAATGGATACATAAACATGTTTTGGTTGCTAGGTCTTTAATGGCTGTTATTTTTGGGTTCTGTTCATGATCCACTTCCCAACAGTAAGTCTGATGTGACACAGCTGAGTTCTAAATATGCTGCCTGTGCTTTTTTTTAGAGATGGCTGCTAAAGGTTGTGTTCTCTGCGTTCTTATCTGAAAAGACAGGTGATACTGCTTTTCTCTGTTGAGACTCTCTTTCTCTTGAGCCTCATCACCTTCATGAAGAGGAATTCAGGGAAAGCAATATTCCTACTGATGCCTCTCTGTGGACTGCGGCAGCAGCGGTAGTTAACAGAGCTGCCTCCAGAGAATGGGTTAGTGTTGTTAAGGCAGTCGTGCCCCAGATTCCCTGTGACAAAGGGCTGGTTAAATTTGAATTGTATGGGTTTTTGATGTGATGGTTAAAAGATAGCATATGCAGGTGGGGCAAAAATAGATTTATAGTTGTTTGCATGGAAAATAATACAATAATAAATTATAATACAAGAATAACCTCTGTGTTTTGCAAATTATAACTGTAAACCTTCTTTTGCCAACTGTTTATTTTAAAAACATTGTGACTATAGAATGGCTTTGCCTGTGTGTGAGTGTTAAATAATAGAAATATAGTTTGTGGCTGAATCCAGCAAATCTTGAGATTTTTTAATGCTTTAGGGGGCACTTTTATTTGAAGGTGGATTATAAAGTAAGAAAAATTACTATGTATAGGTCAGTAGTCTTGAATTTGAGATATTATTTCATGAGGATACAGTTAGATAACATACCTTTTGGATGCTTTTTGTCCAATTCTTATTTTCAATAGTCCACCAATTTCATATTTCTATACCTCCTCTCAAGCATAGATAGATACTATAATTACAGTACAAATTATTCATATTCAAGTAGTCTTTCTGGTTATTGTAATCAAGTCTGAGCAGAAACTGGTCATATAAGCTTATTACTTAAAATGTCTATTACCTTAAAAACAGGAACACATTTCCTATGAAGGGATACTGCTTAATGGATAGTATCATCCTATTATTAGTCATTGAGAAAGGTTTCTGTAATAACTACTCTGTATCAGTGCTGTCCTTTTAAAGAAAAATCCTTTGATTGTTTCTCTGTCCAGTGTGACCTTAGGGGCTGTTACTCTTTTCCCTCTGAGGATGTCTACCACTAGAGCTTTTCTTCTCCCGGGGGACGTTTAGGCACAAGTTGGGGTTCTGATCATGCCTTTCTGCGACATGAAATATAACTTGCTCGTGGAATTCTTGTTTTCCCTTTCTAAGGCCAAGAATAGCAGTAGAGCCCTAGTTGTGGTGGGATTGAGGGCAGTTTCTTGTGCCTCCTTATCTTGTCGTACAGTAGGAATAATGTTTATGATGCTGTAGTCCTGGCTTCACTTGGCATTTAACCAACCTCCAGTGCTGTTTATTGCTTCGGATCCTCTGCCTCCATGAACATTATCCCTTAAATCTCTATTGCCTTGTAATATATGAGGCAACAAATAGCTTCTATTATTGGTTAAATGCTGGCATGCTACAAAGGTATATGTTTTATTGCCTATATAACACAAATCTATAGAGATTATTCCTGTTATCCCAGCCTTCCCATTAAGTGGGCCGTACTGATAATATGGGACTCTGGATTTTTGATTCTATCCCTTTGGCACGTTTCCCTATTAACTGGCATTAGCACAAAAGAAAGGCAAGGAAGAATGGGTTGATTACTGATTTTTTTATATTAAGGGAGCTTCATGAATTGGAGAATAACAAGGGAAGAAATGGCTCTGGTAGGGAAATCCATTTGTGGTGGTATATGCTGTCTTTACATGCTTCGACAGGTGAGGGCAGTTTCAGGCAAACAAATAAGCCTTTCTTCCTCACCCTCTGCCAAGAGTTTTAAAAAAAATTCAAATTTTTATTTAATAATTCATATTTCATTCAATAATTCATCCAGTTCCCATCTGGTAACGGTGCCTGCATGCTGTCAGGCAGCTGAAAATACACTGCATTATACACAATTAGGCCAAATGCTAACCTTGTTTTTTGTAATAATATGTTGATTTTGCAATAGCTTTCAGTTCACTCTGAATATGCTGCAGTTTTATGTAACTTTGTGATGGAAGTAGACCACTGTTATGCATTGTGTAGATAAAATTGGGACTGGGGTAAAAAAAATATAGAGGTTTTATGAACTAGGAATTAAATCCAAGTTTTTAAACGTCAGATCTGGCACTCTTGACACTTATTTTTAGAAACAACTAGGTGATTATTTTAGTTTTCCATGTTATATTTATTATTATATTACTAAAAACATAGTAGATTAAAAACATTCTTATTCCAGTCTGCCTCAAAAAAAAGCTGTATAAATTTAATTGGAGCTATACCCAAGAAATTAAGGTAAATTTTTTTCATTTATTCAGTTATTTTTCTTGGATATGACTTAATATTTGGAATGAGAGCCCAGAAACTGTTCTCAGAGCATTGCTGTTAGGAGAAAAAAAAAAGCCACTTTTCGGCTCCCTATTTTTAAAAAACTGCCGAGTTTATAAAGTGCCTTCTGAATCTGAGGTCCACCCCTGAAAAACCACATATGGTAGGTTGTTGACTTACAAGATATTGTCATCATTGTATAGAATTCTTCATTCTTTTATCAAACACTCTTCCAGCTAATGTGGCAGATAGAAGAATAGCCAGTGTGCTCCCACTCTCTGGTTAGTGTGTTTCTTTAATGCCGATTGACTTGCTCAGCAGTTGCATTTTGTCTGAAGCCCTTGCTAGGGCCTGCTCTGTATGTGGATTCATAACCCATCTGTGTGTACATCTACAGTGCTGTATAAATAATAATAAGTAATCACCAGATGGCCTATAACTGCTCCTCTGGACCCACTGGGTCTCTTGAAGCTGTTAGGAAAGTCTTCTGGCGTTTTGCTGGGGAAAACATGTCATAGATTTATTTCCAAAAAAAAAATTCAACTCACAACTGGTGTTTAGGACCAGATATTGCTGTCTGCGTTGTAAATATTTAACAGGCTTTGTACAATGACAAGTAAAAGCGCCATTACTAACCACACACAGTGGCTGTGGAGCTTTTCCTCCCTCCCGGCCATTTAGAAAGGAAACGGAATGCCGATAAATTGTGCATTATGAATTAAGGTGCAAGAGATGCTCTTTGGAAGCTCTTTCATAGGGGAAGAAAGAGATCTTACACATTCTGCTCAAAGGATGTAACTGGGCAAATTTAAGCTTTTTAACCATATGCCAGTGATTTAAAACATGACGCCCCTTTTAAATTAGACTTTATAATATAAGAAAAGCCCCTTGAGCTGGAGTTTGGTCAGAGCCTGGTTTTTATCTTAATTGAGTCTTTATAACCAAATCATAAAACCCTTTGAAAGGGTTACAGTTGTGTTAGTAAATACTTAGCTACATTTTTAGATTTGGTTATATCTAAAAAGTTCACATATATTGTTTGCCAGTATTGTTTATAAAGCAAAACATCTTTATTTTGTCCTCTTTTTATTAATTTTTTGTTAAAAGTGTTGTATATTTGGGGATTTTTTATTCTTGTTTTCGGCTTATACTTTTCTGTGTTATATTTTGCTGTTAATAACCCTTTTGCTCCAGTACATATTCCAGGGTACTTGGTCACTATAGTAATGCATGTTTTTAAAAATCAAAAATTTTAGTGTTTTTAAATTTTTATCGTGACAAACAGGTTTTAAATATAAATTGGATATCTTAGGTTTCTAGCCTAGTTTCCTTTTATTTATTTATTTTTTTGAGGGCTGAATCTATTTAACCACAGAGGAACTGTCCTATAAATCATAGCACATGGCTGTTATTTTTGAGTTAGGATGTGTAGAAAGCTTTTCTCTTTCAAAAGCTCATCTTGAAGAAATGACATACAAATTGTGAGGGAGAAATGCTGTTGCTAATAGACTGTTTTAGATAGGTTTCACTTGTTAAATTTTCTGTAACAAAATTATCAAGTTAAGTATAGGATTTCAAGAAAGAAAGAATTCCAGAGAAAAGATGGAAGTGTTGGGTTTGTTTCTTTGTAATAGTGCTTTCGTGTTTTTACTTTGAAATTTCTTTGTGCAGTGAACTATGTAAGCTTCCTAGGATAATGCTTTGGTAAGAATCTGGACTGTTTGCAATTGTGGTGTGAAAGTACATAGAGAATGAGGACGACTTTGTGAAATTAGCCCATTCCCAGTCTGGCACACTGTGTGTCCTGTTGCTCCTGATTTTGCTGGCAGATTGAAGAGCTGAACCAACTTCTGTTCTAAAGACTCAAGTTGCCAGCTATCATTCCAGCTTTTAAATCTTGTAGTTCACATAGATGATGTCAGATTTTGAGCACACATAGTTCCGTCTTTCGATCCCAGATGGAATTTGCAATTCCCTAGATTGGGAGGAAAGAGTTCTCCCTTTTTGCCTTTGAAAAACTGGAGTAGCTCTGCAGGGAAAGTCTGCAGAATAAATCCTTTGAGTCATTGTAGAACGCTTGAGTGCTCTGTTTGGCATTCAGCAGATTGGCTGTCAGAATCAGAGCTCTGCTTATCAAAGACATGTCTCTGGAAGAACCATTTATATTATTCCAGAGAGAATCATCCTGTGGCAAAAAAAAAAAAAAAAAAAAAAGCCCCCTTTTTCTTCCCAAGGGTCAAATCTTCTTTTGATACTGGGCAATTATTCCTTGATTTTCCTGAAAACATACACACACACACACACACACACACACACACACACACACACACACACACACACATAAACAAGAACAAAACTTAAATCTACCATAAAGATTGGCACCAGCGCAGATTGCAGACTTGGTTACAGTGACAAACTGATTTCTTGGCCACAAGGAGGGGCATCAGGGTGACACTCATAAGTATACTTGAGGCTTAGTGGGGATTTTTCTGCTGAGTCTCTCAGTGTCTCTTCTAAGTTTGGTTTCTTTCTCTAAGGAAGATAACATTTGCTTTAGTTTTTGCACACCAGTCACTATAAAAATGCTGTGAGAATTGTCTTTTTTACTCACTTCCTCAAGCCTCTTTCCTTGTCTTTACTGTCTTCAAGCACTATAATCTAATTTTTCACTTTTTACCTTCCTCTTGCACAACTTGCCTTGGCTTGTATTAGCTATGGTACCTGATAGGGATTATTAACCAGCATTTCCTCTAACTTAAAAAAATTATAAATTCTTTTATAGGTTAGTTTTACATTTAAGAGGAAAAAAAAGAGTGGAAAGTAGATACAGAGTTCCCACATACACCCATCACTCTACTGCCCCTACCACCAAGTCGTTTTACTGTGGTATGTTTATTACAACTGATGAACCAGTATTGATACATTATTATTATTTTTAAAAAATATATTTTATTGATTTTTTAAAGAGAAGAAGGGAGAGGGATAGAAAGTTAGAAACATTGATGAGAAAGAAACATCGATCAGCTGCCTCCTGCACACCTCCTACTGGAGATGTGCCTGTAACCAAGGTACATGCCCTGACCGGAATCTAACCTGGGACCCTTCAGTCCACAGGCCGATGCTCTATCCACTGAGCCAAACCGGTTTCAGCTTGATACATCATCATCATCATTATTATTACATATATGTATTTTTTATTGTTTAAAGTATTACGAATAGTAGTACATGTTTCCTTCCCCTCTCCCCCATTGACCTTCTTCCAGCTTCCCCTACCCCCCAGCAGATGCCCTCACCTGCCCTCCCCCAGTGTCTTGTATCCATTGGTTATGCTAATATGCATGCATACAAGTTCTTCAGTTTATCTCTTACAGCCCCTGCCCCCCACCTTCGCCTGCCTTCCCGTTGTAGTTTGACAGTCTGTTCAATGCTTCTTTGCCTCTATATCTATTCCCGCCCCCCCCCCCCCCCGTTTCTTTTCTTTAAAAAATCTTGCATCTGTATCATAGAAATAAACATATAAGAACAAAAAAATGTTTGAGTCTCAGTTTCAATGTCCAACAGTTCTGAGTCCCAGTTTCAGTGTCAAATAGTTCTTTGTGTGTACATGTAGTAATGGTATCTGGATAGTGGAGAAATGGTGGCAATGCAGGTTCCATCCTCTCTGGTTTGGTCCTGGGCAACCTGCAGCGATGTACAGCTGCTGACTGCTAGCATGGCAAGGTGTCATCAGCGTCTTCTATCTCTGGACTGGACTGTTTTCATGGTTGGAACAGCTCTGTCAGTTCCTCTTTGTTGCAGGAATCCATGGTCTTGGAGTTGTTTTCTGAAAATATACAAACATATTCTCCACCAAAAGTTAATAAAGGAATCTTTTCTGTAATATAGAATTGGGATTCTTTTTATTTTTGCCCAGATGATTTTCCTTTGGTTTATTTTGATATCATGTGTGTTTTTCATGGGTGTCCTGCTGTTAGCATTACAAATGGAAATTAATTTTCTGAAGTAAGTATTTTCTAGATGTAATTTACTTATAGGATATCTTTCCTTACATGATATTACCCCTCTACTACCCTCCCCTTTTTTTAATTAATGGAGGCTTTTGGAAATTTTATATTGCAGTCTTGGTAACTTTAAATTTTAATTTTTGCATAAAAATATGACTGCTTTAGGTTCTTTGCATGTTAGGCAATTTTACAATGAGATGAACTACTAATAGAAATTTTAGTATTTTAGGAACAGCTTTTTGTCCATTACACTTAAATTTTCTTGAGTGTTCATTTATTTCAATTGGCCAAATTTAAATTAATCTGAAAACTTGATTACTATTTTACTGTCAAATTTAATACTCAAACAATAATCTTAGTTTACCCTGTAAATATTAGTGGAAAGGATTATTTGCATTCTTGAGTAGGCCCTGAGCATTCCTGGTTCTAGACTGGATTTAGATATAGGGCAGCTGTTGCTGGCCAAGTCTCTGTCTGTAGCCTAGGTCCCGATCTGAGCTGTGCATGGGAGGGGAAGCAGCCGTGGGGACAGGAGACCTCCCTCAAAAGCGGTGAGAGTTCAGGCCCCTGCAAGGTTAGAGGGGTGAGGGTCTGTGTCCCACCTTTATTGACCTTCAAGTTCTCTCCTAATGGCCCCTTTGTGACTGTGCCTGTCTTAGGTTGTTCCTTCCCTGAGGAATCTTACCCGTCTCTGGCTAACCAGCCATCCTCTGGGGCCAAGCAGGGTGATGTGAGGTTCAGTTCTGTCTCCTTGGTAGTCTATGCTCCCCGTGGCCTCCAGGCCCAGCACCTGCCTTGGGGTCCCCTCGCCTGCTGGTGGGGTCCCGGTACTGATCACATATCTTGGGGGACGATACATTATTATTAACTAAAGTTTACATTAGGGTTCACTGTTGGTGTTGTACATTCTGTGGGTTTGGACAAATGTATAATAACATGTATCCATTATTACAGTATGGTACAGAATTATTTAAGATTTCTTATCTTTTTTCTCCCTCTCCCCAGCCCCTAGTAACTCTTGATCTTTTTGCTATCTCTAATTTTTTAAAGTTATAAGCAGATAATCATGTGATTGAGAATAACTGGAGAAAGAGGAAGGAAAAATTAGACATGTGAGGTCACAGGTCCACAGTGCCTGTAAAAGTCCAAGAATCTATCCAGAGATTTAGATGGCTACTTTTTCTTACCTCTTTGATGTTAAAAGATTTGGCTTGCCTAATGACAGTCCTACTGGTTCTAGGTATTCAAAGAAGGACAGAATAAATACTTAATTGGCTATATTTGGGGTGTCAAGGTATTAGGGCTGGGCTTAGCAAAAGGAAGTAAAGCCCTTTTCATTTGTTAAGGAAAGTAAAGTCTCTCCTCTCCTCTCCCATAGGCTGCCTTATATGTGATTGAAAAAAATCAGTGCAATTTGAAAGTAAACAGGAAAGATTCCATATCCAGAAATAAATACTTGTACTTTTCCCCCCCCTTACATTTATTTTATACCAGTGTCTCAGTGCATGGATTTGTGCACATTAAAAGGAAATTAATTAGAAGATGGCTGGTGGGCCAGACACGCCCTGGAGCCAACCTCTCAGGGCCCCTCCCCAGTGGGCCGCACTTGGAGTGGTGCCGTGGCTCAAAGGGTGACTACAGAGTGAGTGGGATCCCTCTGGCAGGAGGGGTCCCTTGGCCTGGTCTGTGGGGATCAGGCTCTACTGGTCAGAGTGTCTGCCCCGTGGTGGTCATTGTGTATCATAGTTACCAGTCGGACGATCACTTAACCTTTTATATATAAACTAGAGGTCCAGTGCACGAATTCATGCACGGGGTTGGTAGGGGGGGGGTTGTCCCTCAGCCCAGCCTGTACCCTCTCCAATCTGGGACCCCTTGAGGGGTGTCCCTACTGGGATCGGGCCTAAACAGGCAGTCGGACATCCTTCTCACAATCCAGGACTGCTGGCTCCAAACTGCTCACCTGCCTGCCTCCCTGATTGCCCCTAACCTCTTCAGCCTGCCAGCCTGATCAGCCCCTAACCACTACCCTGCCAGCCTAATTCATGTCTAACTGCTCCCCTGCCAGCCTGTTTGCCCTCAACTTCCCTCCTCTGCTGGCCTGGTCACCCCTAACTGCCCTTCCCTGCAGGCTTGATTGCCCCAAACTGCCCTCCCTTGCAGGCCTTGTCCCTCCCAACTGCCCTCCCCTGCTGGCCTGATTGCCCACAACTACCCTCCCTTGAAGGGCCTAGAACCTCCCTACGGCCTTCCCCTGCTGGCCACCTGTGGTGGCCATCTTGTATTCACATGGGGGCAGGAATTTTGACCACATGGAGGCAGCCCTCTTGTGTGTTGGAGTGATGGACAATATGCGTATTACTCTTTTATGAGATAGGATAGAGGCCTGGTGCATGGGTGGGGGCCAGCTGGTTTGCCCTGAAGAGTATCCCAGATCAGGGTGGGGGTTCCCTTGGGGTGTGGGGTGGCCTGGGCAAGGGGCCTGTGGTGGTTTGCAGGCCGGCCATGCCCCCCAGCAACCCAAGTGGAGGCCCTGAGATCTGGGATTAATCTATGTCTACAATTGAAACTTTGTAGCTGGAGCAGAGCCAAGCCTACTGCTCATTCCATGGCGGCAGCCATTTCTGTTTGAAACTTTGTAGCCTAGAGTGGAGGCCTAGGTTGGCAACAGCAGGTGGAAAGCTTGGCTTCCTCTGTTGCCAGGGAAACCCAAGCCTCTGTTCTCTCCAGCTCAGTGGCTGCTGCCATTTCTTTATCTTTTATAACGGAAACTTTGTAGCATTGAGTGGAGGCCTAGGCCAGCAGTGACAGGCGTAAAGCTTGGCTTCCTCTATTGCTGGGGAAATCCAAGCCTTCCTCCTGCTCTCAGTGGCAGCAGCCATCTTGGTTGGGGTTTATTTGCATAACCTGCTCCTGATTGGCTGGTGGGTGTGGCTGTGGCCGTGGCTTGTGGGTATAGCAAAGGTATGGTCAAATTTGCACATTACTCTTTTATTAGGTAAGACTAGAGGTCTGGTGCACGAAATCCGTGCACGGGGGTGGGGGGATTGTCCTTCAGCCCAGCCTGCACCGTCTCCAATCTGGGACCCCTCGAGGGATGTCCGACTGCCCGGTAGGATCAGGCTGAAACGGGCAGTCGGACATCCCTCTCACAATCCAGGATTGCTGGCTCCCAACTGCTCACCTGCCTGCCTTCCTGATTGCCCCTAACAGCTTCTGCCTGCCAGCCTGATCACCCTCTCACCACTCCCCTGCCAGCCTGACTGATGCCTAATTGCTCCCCAGCCAGCCTATTTGCCCCAAACTGCTCTCCCCTGCAGACCTGGTACTCCCCAACTGCTCTCGCCTGCAGGCTTGGGTCCCTCACAACTGCCCTTCCCTGCAGGCCTGATTACCCCCAACTTCCCTCCTCTGCTGGCCTGGTCACCCTTAACTCCCTTCCCTTGAAGGCCTGGTCCCTCCCAACTGCCCTCTTCTGCTATCCTGATCACCCACAACTGCCCTCCCTTGCAGGCCTGGTTCCTCCAACTGCCCTCCCCTGCTGGCCATCTTGTGGTGACCATCTTGTGTCCACAGAGAGGCAGGATCTTTGACCACAGGGCGGCAGCCATCTTGTGTGTTGGAGTGACCAGCAGCCCTGTGCACGAATCTGTGCACCAGTAGCTCTCTGTGGGGCCTGGCTGCTCCACACCACTGCCCAGAGGCCCATCCGTGCCCTGACCTGCCCAGACCCTCCATGATCGGCGTGGAACACCTCGTCACCGTGACAATGAAGCAAGCATTTCACCAGGCTGCTCGTGCTGCTTGTTCTCATTGGCCATCCCACCCTGGGACTGAGGGACTCCAGCAGGTGCTGCCATCTGTGGCTATGGGCACTGCCATATTTGTGATAGAGTTATGGTTAATTTGCATATTACCCTTTTATTAGATAGGACTAGGTGCCCGGTGCACAAAATTCATACACGGCAGGGAAGTTCCCTCAGCCCAGCCTGTACCCTCTCCAATCAGGCATCCTTCTTTCAATCTGGGACTGCTGGCTTTTAACCGCTCACCTGCCTGCCAGCCTGATTTCACCCCCAACTGCCCTCCCCTGCCAGCCTGATCTTACCTCCAGCTGCCCTCTACTGCCAGCCTGATCTCGCCCCCAAGTGCCCTCCCCTGCTGGCCTGATTGCCTCTAACCCACTGCCAGCCTGATCGCACCTCTGACTGCTCTCCCCTGCCGGCCTGATCGCCCCTAATTGCCTCTGCCTCAGCCCCCACCACCATGGTTTTGTCTGGAAGGAAGTCGGACATTCAGAAGATGGGATAAAATTGATTAAATGGGGGGGTGGGGGAGGAAGTCTTTTTCAGCAGGGGGAGATGCTCTTGGCAGACAAAAACACATAATCTCTATATCTGGACTGATACCCATATGCACTATACTACCAAACAGGTCATGAAAAAATTGAACTGCTTTCTTACACCTTATACCAAACAGCTGTTGCCCTTAAAACCCCCTCCTCAGCCCCCACCTTAGGTTCTGCCTTCACAGTTCATCCAGATTTGATTCTGATTGGTCAGTTTTTATGTCATTTAGCATCAGAAGCTCTACCTCCTAGGCAGCCATTGTTTCCTGGCACTTCACCTAGATTTGGTTCTGATTGGTCGGTTGCTATGCCAGTCAGTGTCTCTGGGCCTATCTCTGGGCCTGATCAAAGAGGTGGGGTTGACCAGCAGCCCCCATGGAGGCCCAGAGAGAAACGGAGGCGTGGCTGCTGGTGAAGAAACAGGTCACCACAGTGACCCAGCACTGACTTGCGGTGTTAGGTTAAGCCTTGGTAGTTATGGACCCCGGCTCTTTATATATATACTAGAGGCGTAGTGCACAAAATTTGTGCATGGGAGAGGGGCAAGGGCTCTCAGACTGGCCTGCACCCTCTCCAATCCAGGACCCCTTGGGGGATGTCAAACTATCAGCAGTTGGACATCCCTCTCCCAATCTGGGACCGCTGGCTCCTAACCCCTTGCCTGCCTGCCTGATCACCTCTGATCAGTTTGCCTCCCTGCCTGATCATCCCTAACCCTCTGCCTGCCTGCCTGATCTCCCCTAACCACCCTGCCTGCCTGCCTGCCTGAGATCACCCCTGCCTCACCCCTGCCACCGTGGCTTTGTCTAGAAGACATTGGGTCTATCTGGTCTAGTTAACATATTACCCTTTTATAAGTGTGTGCGTGTGTGTGTGTGTGTGTGTGTGTGTGTGTGTGTGTGTGTTGATCAGCCCTTGCCTCTCTTTTTCTCTCCAGCAACTGCGCCTGTTTCTTCACCAGCATATATTTTATAAATCTATGTTGTTAAATAAACCTTTTTACTTATATATTAAATAAAGATTCATGTAAATTAATGTTATTTAGCCCTGACTAGTATGGCTCAGTTGGTTAGGCATTGTCCTGTGCACCAGAAGGTCAACAGTTCGATTCCTGGTCAGGGCACTTTCCCAGGTTGTGAGATTGATTCCCACTGGGGGCTGTGCAGGAGGCAGCTAATCGATGTTTCTCTCTCTCTCTCTCTCTCTCTCTCTCTCTCTCTCTCTCTCTCTCTCCCTCTCTCCCTCCCTCCCTCCCTCCCCCTTTCCCTTCCTCTTTCTCTAAAATCAATAAAAACTTTAAAAAAAAAAGTATGGGAGCTATAATTCACTCTTTAGTACAAATTAGTTTAACCACCAACTATTTTTATGTAATATTGGTTACATAAAGTTTTCATTTGGGGTTAGGAGATAATAGATGAGAACTGGTTTAGGTGGAATGGCCCCAAAGCAAAAGAGGCATGGCAACTTACGAGAATGTTTTGGGCTATCTTAACTGCTACTATAAGCTTAGTCAGAAGTATAAATCTTAAGAGTTTAGGAGCCCCAGTACACACTAGAAGCAATTTAATTCTCTTTGGACAGAGAGACATTTTCTCCTTTTCTTGCTCTGGAAAATTTAGGTTGATAAAATATGGGGAAATGAAAGTGACCTGATTTCTCTCATTAGGATTCAAGTTTTCTGTCTACTTAGAATTCAAACTACCTGGTTTCGGGTATGGTCTCTTTTCATAGAGATAGTGACTCTTTTATCTACTAGATTTGGTTACATATAAGAATTTTCCAGCCAAAACCGGTTTGGCTCAGTGGATAGAGCGTCGGCCTGCAGACTGAAAGGTCCCAGGTTCGATTCCGGTCGAGGGCATGAACTTTGGCTGCGGGCACATCCCCAGTGGGGGGTGTGCAAGAGGCAGCTGATCGATGTCTCTCTCTCATCGATGTTTCTGACTTTCTGTCCCTCTCCCTTTCTCTCTGTAAAAAAAAACAATAAAATATATTTAAAAAAAATAATTTTCCAGTCTTGGCCTTAATCCTAATTTAATTTTCTTATTTATTGAATCTAACTGACTTGGAGGTAAGATGAACTTTGGCCTAGGAAAGCTCTATACCATGATGTTCAAGATTAACATAATTTATGCAAACCAACAGCTCATGTATACATACATATACATACAACTTAGAGGAAATGCTGTGTTTATATAAAGTGCAAGAAAATTATATTCTACCCAAGGATCATATGGTAGGTATGTGAGAGAACAAATTAAAAGGAAAATTGTTTAACTTTATCAATGTGATAATAATAACAACAATAACAGAAGCTAACTGAGCTCTTATTCTGAACTGTGGAAAAGTGCTTTACTGATATTATTTAATCCTAGAAATTCCTTAAGGGAGGATAAAATATTATCCCCATTTTACAGATGAGAAAAGAGGCTCAGGTTAAATAACTTATACAAGGTCACACAATATTTTGTGATGCAACTGCAGTGCAAACCCAGACAGACTAGTTTCAACTGCTTTCTTAATTTCCATATACATGTAAATATGTATATCGTATGGAAAAATACGGGTAAGTAGTGATTTTTTGGTGAGTGGGACAAACGCAGTGAGTTAAGGAAGGTCTGCCTATGTTTTGCTGCTGATCTAGGCCTGAGCGCCTGCCAGAGAGCTGGGCGGACTGCTGAGCTCTGCCCGTACAAAACGATAAGAATTCTCAGAAGACCTCTCTCTCTGCAGAGGCCTTAATCCACAATGTTGTTGTTTTACCTGCCTGGGAATGCCGCTGAAATGTAGCTCTCTATGAGATAAACAACCATTGTTTTGCAGCAGGGACATGATTTTAAGATGGGAAAGAAAGCTAATTCTTTTTAATCTCTATCCATTGATTTTTAGAGAGAGGGAGGGAGGGAAGAAAGAGAGAGAGAGATATGAGAGAGATGAGAGAGACACATCAATAGTTTGCCTCCCATATGCACTTGGGATCTGGACTGGAGATAGAACCTGCAACCCAGGTACATGTCCTTGACTGGGAATTGAATCTGGGACCCTTCGATTTATGGGCCGATACTCTAACCACTGAACCACATAAGCCCGGGCAAGAAAGCTAATTTTTGGCCAACCAGAAATATAGAAAACTGGAACCTAAAAATCAGAGTTTCAGCATCCTCCACTAATAGGCCCAAAGAAGCATTGTGGAGTCATCTTTGTGAGTTCAGGACTGGATCACTTCCTGATTCATATTCCCTTCTTCTTCATCTTAGTTTTATGCCTGTAAGTTCCCAAATGCAAAGAATGGGTTCTGGGTATCTTGCTTTGTGTAGGGCAATGTAATAGTGCAGCTTTTGTTACAGTGGCTGCTGTACTAATTGGTAAAGAGGAAATATGACTAAGATGGGATGATTGAAGTGCCTTAACAGTGTGATGAGATGTACGTTTTACCCAGTGACTGCCAGCTTGTTTATTCTCTGATGTTCTTGACATGTGATAGATACATGAAGGATCTCACTTATTGAATAATATAATTATTCTCCACTCACATTTCACATCCTCTCCTTCTTTGACTTCACAACACTGCCATATATCTGCTCTTTCCTTACAAACTGTGGTGTGCTAATGTAATGCAGTGGACTATAATTTATTATTGGAAGTGAAAGTTTATGACTAAATAGATACATGAAAATATTTATGTGGAATATCTTGTGATAAAAGTATGTTGAAGTACACATAAAGGACTGAAAGAGATTGGAGTCTCATAAGTTGATATTTATAGTAAAGGAATTCTTTGTATGTTTTGTTTGAATGTCTTTATCTTTTACTGGAAAGTTGCTTAAAATATAACTGTGGACTATGTGAAACTAATTCTGCATTCAACTGCAGGAAATAGCTGACTACCTTATCTTTTCTACCTCTGATGGTAAAGTCAAATTCTTGGCTTCAGAGCTGAGAATGCTCTTTTGGGCAAGGTCACAAACTACAAAAATAATGACTGTAGGTGTCCAGAGATCTCATTTGTTTATTTTACTGAATGCTTCGGACTGGCCAGTTAGTTATATGTATGCATATACTTCTCTCTGTGTGTGTATGTGTGTCCCCTGACAAGAGTTCCTGTAAAACTATAAATTCAAAGGCAAAAGGGATTCAAGGCAGCAACCTATCATACATAGACTACAAACTTGGCTCCTATGAGGTAATTGGACAGACAGTGACAGCTCAATAGGATGGATGATTTTTTTATTTTTTATTTTTTGGTTAATCCTCACCCCAGAATATTTTTCCATTGATGTTTAGGGAGAGTGGAAGAGAAAAAGGAAAGACAGAGAAAAACAATGTGAGAGAAACACATCAATTGGTTGCCTTCTGCACAAGGGCCTGGGTTGGAGAGGAGTCTGCAACCAAGGTACATGCCCTTGACCGGAATTGAACCCTCTTTCCACTGAGCCAAACCGGTTAGGCCTGATGATTTTTTTTAAAGGTCTATGTTTGTTTTTTTTAAATATATTTTTATTGGTTTCAGAGAGGAAGTGAGAGAGAGAGATAGAAAAACATCAATGATGAGAGAGAATCATTGATCGACTATCTCCTGCATGCCCCCCACTGGGGATCTAGCCCAAAATCCAGGCATATGCCCTTGACCGGAATTGAACCTGAAACCTTTCAGTCCACAGGCCAATGCTCTATCCACTGATCCAAACCGGATAGGGCTAAAGGTCTATGTTTTAATGCTAAGCCTCAGTTACCTCCTTTTTGTGTCTCTGTTATCAAGCTTGATGATTCTTCCCCCACAAACAAACAAAAAAATCTTTAACAGGCATCAGTTATATTTGAATCAAGTGAGAAGAGTGGCTGAGATAGTTTTACAGATCTCAGTTGTGTTTAGGTGGAGTTATATGTATAATACCAGAATGGGCAGATAATATTAGACATCTGTCACTTCCCTGAGCATTTTTTTACACAGTGGTAATCTGTGTGCATACATTTTTTTCACTGTATTGTGTTTATAACTTCAGACATTTTATTTCAGTTCCAAGGTAGTGCTTAGGATTAAGGAAGAGACTATAGTCCACTTAGACTGAATTGGGAGGGGACAATGAAAGTGGTTACTCTAAAATGTTCAAGGACCTAAGTTCTAAATATGTGTTTATAAAGCACTATATTAGATTTTGAAAAAAAAGGTAGCTATTCCCTCTTAAGCCTTTCCTTTTCTTCTAAGTTTTACATATAGGTAATTGCAAAAGTAGAAAGGGGAAACTTTATTTCAGCTTTATTGTACTTTATACGCATTTGAAACTACAGCCAGATCAGGCCTTATGAGGCTTTTACTTTCAGTTATTCACATGGAACTTCTCAGAGAGAGAGAGAGAGAGAGAGTAGTGTGTACATATTTAGCATCTCTTGGTAGAGCTGTGGTTAAAGGTTTGAACATATTGTACCTTGTTGGCTATTCCCTAGTCCTATGGGAGGCATTTTGCTCATCCATAGACAGTAATCAGCTTGTCAGAGTCGAATGGCTTTTTGTTTTTTCTTTATCTGGTAAAATGCAGTAGGCTAAGCCTTTCTGGGAAGCAATTTCTTCCTTACCGCATGAACAGAAGGTCATGGATGCTGTCTTGAAACAAAGGGGAAATGGTGATAGAAAATCAGTGGCTGGGGCATAATTGGATTGGAGTCTGTCAAAGAGACAATTCTTGCTTGGAAGCTGGACTTTCTGCTATGCTGTGCTTTTCTTTCTTAACATTAGATTAATAAGCAGTGAGTACTCTACTTCAGGCTTAATTTTTCAGACTTTCTGAGCACTTTATGAGCAACAAGCTATTTACTTAGTGGTTTTCAATTTTTTAAGAGTATTTTTTAGAGCTATTTTAGATTCACAGCAAAATTGAGGGGAAAGTACAGATTCCCCATATATACTGGTACATCCCTTTCCCTCACTCATAACATAGCCTCCCCCATTATTAATATTCCCCACCAGGTGGTATATTTGTTACAACCAGTGAACCTACTCTTATAGATACATCACAATCACCCAGAGTAAATAGTTTACCTTAGGGTTTGCTCTTGGTGTTGTACATTTGATGGGTTTGGACAAATGTATAATGATATGTATTTATAATTATATTATCATACAAAGTATTTTAACTGCCCTCAAAATCCTGTGCTCCACCTGTTCACCCTCCCTCATCATTCTCCCAACCTCAGGTAATCTATTGATTGTTTTACTGTCTCCATAGTTTTACCTTTTTCAGAAAACTATATAGTTGGGGTGATATAGTCAGTAGTCTTTTCAGATAGGCAACTTTCACTTAGTATTATGTATGTAGGGTTCTTCTGTGTCTTTTCATAGCTTGATACCTCTTTTATTCTTTTCCTTCTTTTTTTCTTAGCACTGAATACTCTTTCATTGTCTGGATTTACCACAGTTTATCCATTCACCTACTAAAGGATATCTTGTTTTCTTCCCAGTTTTGGCAATTATAAACAAAGCTGCTGTAAATATCTATGTGCAGGTTTTTGTGTGGACATAGTTTTCAACTCCTTGGATAAATACCAAAGAGAACAATTGATAGATTGTGTGCTAAGAGTATGTTTAGTCTGATAAGAAACCGACAAGCTATCTACTAAAGTGACTATACCATTTTCCATTCCCACCAGCAATTAATAAAAGGTGTTTTTTTAATATGTATATTTTATTGATTTTTTACAGAGAGGAACGGAGAGGGATAGAAAGTCAGAAACATTGATGAGAGAGAAACATTGACCAGCTGCCTCCTGCACACCCCCTACTAGGAATGTGCCCACAACCAAGGTACATGCCCTTGACCGGAATTGAACCCGGGACCTCTCAGTTCACAGGCTGATGCTCTATCCACTGAGCCAAACTAGTTCCGGCAAAAGGTGTTATTTTTAATAATAAATCTTTATTGTTTAGATTATTACAGTTGTTCCTCTTTTTTTCCCCCATAGCTCTCCTCCACCCTGTTCCCACACCACCGTCTGTCCTTACCCTCCTCCCACTGTCCTCATCCATAAGTGTACGATTTTTGTCCAGTCTCTTCCCACACACCTCCAAACCCCTTCCCCCCCGCCCCGAATTGTCAGTCCACTCCCTTTCAATGCCTCTAATCCTATTATATTCACCAGTTTATTCTGTTCATCAAACTTTTTATTCACTTGATTTTTAGATTCACTTGTTGAAAGATATGTATTTGTTGTCACTTTGTTGTTCATAGTTTTTGTTTTTACCTTTTTCTGCTTCTTCCTAAAGAATACCCTTCAGCATTGCATATGATACTGGTTTGGCGGTGATGAATTCCTTTAGCTGCTTCTTATCTGTGAAGCTCTTTATCTGATTTTTAATTCTAATTGATAACTTTGCTGGGTAGAGTAATCTTGGTTGTAGGTTCTTGCTATTCATCACTTTGAATATTTCTTGCAACTCCCATCTGGCCTGCATAGTTTCTGTTGAGAAATCAGCTGACAGTCGTATGGGTAACTGTTTTTCTCTTGCTGCTTTTAAGATTCTCTTTTTGTCTTTTGCCCTTGGCATTTTAATTATGGTGTGTCTTGGTGTGGTCCTCTTTGGATTCCTTTTGTTTGTGGTTCTGTGCACTTCCTGGACTTGTAAGTCTATTTCTTTCACCAGGTAGGGGAAGTTTTCTGTCATTATTTCTTCAAATAGGTTTTCAGTATCTTGCTCTCTCTCTTCTTCTGTTACCCCCATAATTTGGATGTTGGTACACTTGAAGTTGTCCCAGAGGCTTCTTACACTATCTTCATATTTTTGGACTCTTCTTTCTTTTTGCTTTTCCAGTTGGGTGTTTTGTTGTGTTTTTTGTTTGTTTGTTTGTTTTTAATATATTTTATTGATTTTTTACAGATAGGAATGGAGAGGGATAGAGAGTTAGAAACATCAATGAGAGAGAAACATCAATCAGCTTGCCTCTTGCACACCCCCTACTGGGGATGTATGCGCAACCAAGGTACATGCCCTTCACTGGAATCAAACCTAGGACCCTTCAGTCCATAGGTCAATACTCTGTCCACTGATAGAGTATCAAACCTGTTAGGGCCCATTTGGGTGTTTTTTGCTTCTTCGTATTTCAAATCTTTGACTTGATTCTTGGGATCCTCTAGTCTCCTGTTGGATCTCTGTATATTCTTTATTTCAGTCAGTGTATGTTTAATTTCTAGTTGGTCCTTTTTCATATCCTCAAGGGACTCACTAAATTTCTTGGAGTTTCTAGAAACCTTATAACCAAGTAGTTTGCTTTCCTCCATTTCTTTCATTTGTGATCTGTTTCTTTGTCTCTGCATTTTGACTGCTTCCCTGAGTTGATAGAGTGGCTTTGTGTGCTAGGTGTCCTATGGAGCCCAGTGGCTCAGCCTCCCTAATTACCTGAGGTGGGCACTCTTGGTGCACCCCTTTGTTGTAGTTAAGCCTTAATTGTTGTTATCACTGGGAGGAATTGACCTTCAAGCCAATTGGCTATGAGGATCAGTTATCACTATGATGGGAGAACTTCTGTGCTGGAGACACCCTTATGGGGCAAGACGTGCTTCAGTGGGGCTTTGGCATTCACTGAATCTGCCCCCTGAGTGTGTCTCTTATGGATCTGAAGAGTTGTAGTCTGGATGGTCTCTCTCTGACCACTGGGTACATTGGCTCTTGGATCTCCAAGAAGAGAGGCCACCCAGCAGGAGGTACAGAGAGATCTGCAGTTTCATTCTCATTGTTTGGGGTTTGGAGGTGCCCAGATGAGGCCAAGCTGTGAAGCAATGCAAGCCGCTGTCGAGCCTTGGGTCTTCTTTTGGAGGCTCTGGGGCTGCAGTACATTAGGTTTCAGATTGCAAAGGGCCAGGCCATTCATATGCAGAAGCCTCTGCACACAAATTGGGTGGGGTGGGGTCTCAGGGAATCACCAGAGTGGAGCAAACAGCAATGGCTGACAGCAGCCCTGCCTGGAAGAGGTTCTGTGTCTCTATGACCTGCAGCACCGAGTAGGAACAGTGATCGCTGCAAGCACCTCTGAGAGAAAGCCACCCTTGAATTCCGCCCATTGCCACTCAGTCCAGTTTCTCCCCGTATGAGTCTGGGTCCCCAGAATCCTGTCCGGAACTGGAATTCAGAACAATTGGGAGCTTGTGTCTCCCTCCTGATTGAAAAAGACAACAGTGCCCTAGCTGATTTGGCTCAATGGATAGAGCATCGGCCTGGGGACTGAAGGGTCTCAGGTTCGATTCCAGCCCAGGGCACATGCCTGGGTTTCGGTCTTGATCCCCAGTAGAGGGCATGCAGGAGGCAGATGATCAGTGATTCTCTCATCATTGATGTTTCTATCTCTCTCTCCCTTCCTCTCTAAAAATCAATAAAATATTTCCTCGTGCGTGCACTTCGTACTGCTGCACTTCAGTTCTGCTCCTCTGCTCCTTCTCCGAGTCTCAGTGTGCTTTTCTCTTCCCTTCTAGTTGTATAATTTCCACTCAACCAGCCTTCCTGTGGTTTTGGATGATACCCATTTTGTCTTTTAAGTTGTAGTTTTGAAGTTCTTGTGCAAGGCAGCAAGTTCAGGTGTTTACCTATGCCGCCATTTTGGTTCTCTAATAAAAGTTTCTATTTCATTACACCCTCATAAGCATTTAGTGTTGTCGGGGATCTGGATTTTAGCCATTTGATTAGGTGTGTAGTGGTTATGTCGTTTTTGTTTTAATTTACAGTTTCCTGAAGACATACGATGTGGAGCATCTTTTCATATGCTTAGCTGCCATCTGTATATCTTTTTTGGTGAGGTCTGTCAAAATCTTTGGCCTATTTAAAAATATTTCTTTTCTTATTGTTGAGTTTTAAGAATTCTTTGTATATTTCGGATAACAGTTCTTTATCAGATTTATCTTTTGCAAATATTTTCTCTTGGCATGTAACTTGCCTTCTCATTCTCTTGACATTGTCTTTTACAGAGAAGTTTTTAACTTTAATGAACTTTAGCGTATCAGTTATTGCTTTTGTGGACTAAATGCCTTTGGTATTTTTTCTAAAAAATCACTGCCAAACCCAAGATTATCTAGGTTTTCTCCTCTGTTATCTTTTAGTTTATAGTTTTGAATTTTAAATGTATGCCTATGACTCATTTAGAATTAATTTTTGTGAAAGGTGTAAGGTCATTGTCTATATTTAATATTTTGCATGTGGATGTCCAGTTGTCCTAGCACTGTTTGTTGAAGAGATCATGCTTGCTCCTTTGTATTGCCTTTCCTTCTTTGTTAAAAATAATTATGTGGGTATATTTCTGGGCTCTCTTTTCTGTTCCATTGATACTTTTGTCTGTTGTTTTAGTAATACTATCTTGTCTTGATTACTATAGCTTTATGTCTTAAAGTTGGATTGTGTCAGTCTATCAGCATTATTCTCCTTCAATATTGTGTTGGACATTCTGAGTCTTTTACATTTTCACTTAAAGGTTAGGGTCAGTTTGTTGACACCCACAATATTACTTGCTGGGTTTTTTATAGAGATTGCATTGCATCTATAGATCAAGTTAGAGAAGAATTAATATCTTGACAATAAATATATATTTAGTTCTTTGATTTTGTTCATTAATTAGAGTTTTATGATTTTCTTTATATAGGTCTTATACATGTTTTGTTAGATTTATACCTAAATCTTTCATTTTGGGGGTTGCTAATATAAATGATATATTATTTTTAATTTCATATTCCACTTGTTCATTGCTGGTATACAAGAAAACAGTCAACTTTTGTATATTAACCTTGGACTCTGCAACTTTGCTATAATTGCTTATTAATTCCAGGAGTATTTTTTGAGTGTTTTGGGGTTTTTTTGTTTTTTCATTTCTTCTGGATTTTCTACACAGATAATCATGTCATCTGTGAAAAAAGTTTTATTTCTTCTTTCCCAAGTTGTATACTTTTTATTTCCTTTTTTGTCCTTTTTTTAAAAAAATATATTTTATTGATTTTTTACAGAGCGGAAGGGAGAGGGATAGAAAGTCAGAAACATCAATGAGAGAGAGACATCGATCAGCCGCCTCTCGCACGCCCCCTACTGGGGATGTGCCCGCAGCCAAGGTACATGCCCTTGCCGGAATCGAACCTGGGACCCTTCAGCCCGCAGTCCGACGCTCTATCCACTGAGCCAAACCGGTCTCGGCTCCTTTTTTGTCTTACTCTACTAGCTAGGACATCCAGTACGACGTTGAAAGGGAATAGTGAGAGGAGGAATGAAGCATCCTTGCCTTGTTCTTGCTCTTAGTAGGGAAACTTCAAGTTTCTCATTATTAAGTATGATGTTAGCTGTAGGTTTTTTGTAGATGTTCTTTATCAAGTTGAGGAAATTCTCCTATATTCTTAGTTTGCTGAGAGTTTTTATCGTGAGTGGGTGTAGGACTTTGTTAAATGCTTTTTTTTTGCATCTTTTGATATGGTGATGTGATTTTCCTTCTTTAGCCTGTTGATGTAATGGATTACATTAAGTAATTTTCAAATATCGAATCAGCCTTGCTTACTGGAATAAATCTCACTTGGTTATGGTGTATAATTCTTTTTATACATTGTTGGTTTTTATTTACTAATATTTTTTTGAGAATTTTCACATCTATGAACATGGGGGATGTTAGTCTCTAACTTTTCTTTTTTTGTAATGCCTTTCTGTAGTTTTGGTATTAGGGTAGTGCTGGCCTCATCCTATATAATAAAAGGCTAATACGCAAATTGACCGAAAGCAGAAAGACCAGTTGCTATGACACACACTGACAACCAGGGGGCAGATTCTCAACTCAGGAACTGCCCCCTGGTGGTCAGTGTGCTCCTACAGGGGGAGCACCACTCAGCCAGAAGCTGGGCTCATGGCTGGTGAGTGCAGTGGTGGTGGTGGGAGCCACCCTGGCAGCACTAAGGATGTCCAACTGCTGACTTAAGGGAGTGGGCCTAAGCCGTCAGTTGGACATCCCCCTAGGACTCCCAGATTGGGATAGGGTGCAGGCTGGGCTAAGGGAACCCTGCAAGTGCACAAATTTTGTGCACTGGACCTCTAGTCCTATGTAATAAAAAGTAATATGTAAATTAACCGTACCTCTGATCAAGCCATGCCCATGAGCCAACCAGGAGCAAATAAACCCTAACCAAGATGGCTGCGCCCACTGAGAACAGGAAGGAGGCTTGGGTTTCCTGGGCAATGGAGGAAGCCAAGTTTCTGCAGCTCTGGCCGGCCTAGGCCTCCACTCCAGGCTACAATGTTCCAATTGTAGAAGGAAAATGTCCCAACAAAAATGGCTGCTGCCAAGGAACAAACAGAAGGTTTGGCTCCACTCCAGGCTACAAAGTTTCAATTGTAGAAGATAAATAAATCCCAGATCCCAGGGCCTCTGCTTGGGTCACTAGGGGGCGTGGCCGACCTGCAAACCACCACAAGCCTCTCGCCCAGGCCTCGCCATGCCCCAAGGGAACCCCAAACCTGATCCGGGACACCCTTCAAGGCAGACCAGCTAACCCCCACCCATGCACCAGGCCTCTATTTTACCTAATAAAAATGTAACACACAGATTGACCATCACTCAAACATACAAGAGGGCTGCCCCCATGTGGTTAAAGATCCTGCCCCCATGTGGACACAAGATGGCCACCACAAGATGGCCAGCAGGGGAGGGCATTTCGAAAGGACCAGGCCTGCAAAGGAGGGCAGTTGTGGGCGATCAAGCCTGCAGGGGAGGGCAGTTAAGGGTGACCAGACCGGCAGAGGAAGGAAATTGCAGGCAAACAGGCTGTCAGGCGAGCAGTTAGACATCAATCAGGTTGGCAGAGGAGTGGTTAGGGGGTGATCAGGCTGGCAGGCAGAAGCAGTTAGGGGCAATCAGGAAGACGCCAGGCGAGCAGTTTGGAGCCAGCAGTCCTGGATTGTGAGAAGGATGTCCGACTGCCTGTTTAGGCCCCATCCCACCGGGATCAAGCCTAAATGGGCAGTCGGACATCCCTTAAGGGGTCCCAGATTGGAGAGGGTACAGGCTGGGCTGAGGGACAACCCCCCCCCCAACCCCGTCCATGAATTCGTGCACCAGACCTTTAGTAGAGTAAGAAGTAAGAAAGTATTCCCTCTGCTTCTAATCCTTTGGAGGAGATTGTAGAGAATAGGTATACTTTTTTCCTTAAATGTTTGGTAGAATTCACCAACCCATTTGAGCCTGGTGCTTTTTGTTTTGGAAGTGTTTATTGATTCAGTTAATTTACTAGATAGAAGCCTATACCTCAGAGTGTGACCTCATTTGGAAATAAAATCATTGTAGCTCTAATTAGTTAATATGAGGTCATACTGGAGTAAGGTGGGCCCCTATTCAATATAACTAGTATCCTTATAAAAAGAGGAAACTGAACCATATAAAGATTGGAGTTAATTCTGCCATAGTCAAGGAATATCAAAGATTACCAGCAAACCACAAGAAACTAGGAGAGAAGCATAGAATACATCCTTCTGAAGAAACCAGCCCTGCTGACGCCTTGATTTTAGACTTCTAGCCTCCCGAGTTGTGAGACAATAAATTTCTGTTGTGTTTAAGGCACCAGATTTGTGATACATTGTCAGGGAAGCTGTAGCAACTAATATAGTAGCCATTATCAGCCTGCCACACTGTGTTTGAAATCTACAACTTGCTGTAGTGAGTTCTTAACAAGAAGTGAAGACTAAGAGTTACCAGAGTCTTAGTTTTTCCGATACCCATTAGTCTGCTTAACGGCTTTTCTATTTATTCTTACTCCTTTCCCAAACTAACAGATGGGGCTGTTATAATGTGATACGAAGGTTAATAAGATCCCATTAGTACCTCCTGGTTTGTCTGCATTCTGATATAATAGGGTGGGAGATTGTGTGTAATAAGAACAATTTGTTACCATTTTAGACCACAATCACAAATTAAATATGAGTGTATTGAAATAATAAAATGGCATTTTCCCCCTCTGTGTATTTTGCCAGATATCTCCAATTTTGAATAAGTCTGGGGGCTGGTTTCCAGAAACTAGCTCATGAATAATTTTCTCAATTCAATCAGACCTCTATTAGCTTTTGTGAGTTCAATTAATTTTTTAAAAACTTGAATATCTATAATGTACTAGACATCATACTAGATACTAGTGATAAAAAGATATATAAAACATCAAAGTTATTCCCTGTCTTGTTTGGGCGTCAGACACATAATTGCAATTAAATTATAATATGATAAATGTAATAATATAAATACAGTATTTTCAAGTACTGAGAGGTCTGGTAGACATCAGGGAAACTTTCATGGAGGAACTTTTGTTTTAACTGGTTTTGAAACATAAAGATAAATTTGCCAGGCAGAGAAGGTGGAAAACATTCCACACATCAGAGAATGTCAAACATGAAAGAAAGAAACAGCATGGTACATTCAGAGAAACTGTAGGTAGCTTGCTGTTGATGGAGCACAGATTGTGATGGAGAGCAGCAGGAGATGAGGCTGGATTGGTTAGCAGGGGCAGTTTGTAGGGAAACTGATGTATTGCTTTAGTATTGGGTCACTAATAGTATGACAGTAAAGAAACATGTGGATAAGCATTACTGCTAGGCAGCATAGATTCCATTCTTTTCCCCTGCCTGCCTGTTGTCCTTCTATTCAGTGGCCAATATTCTAAAAAATATGTCTTATGACTATAAAGCAAACATTGAAAAAAATTTTAAATATATTTTATTGATTTTTTTTTTTTTTACAGAGAGGAAGGGAGAGGGATAGAGTGTCAGAAACATCAATGAGAGAAATCAGCTGCCTCTTGCACGCACGCACACACACCCCACACTGCGGATGTGCCCGCAACCAAGGTACATGCCCTTGACTGGAATCGAACCCAGGACCCTTCAGTCCACAGCCCGACGCTCTTATCTACTGAGCCAAATTGGCTAGGGCCAAACATTCAAAATTTAAGGAGTTTCCTATTTGCCTGGCTTTATTTCAAAACCTTGTAAGTTAGACACAAAGATAATCAATAAGCAAAATATGTCAACAAGTAATGATAAAAAAATTTTTCTGCATTAAATTAAGGTGGCAATATACCCATGCCTCTGTTTCTGTTTTGTTTGTCAGTTTATTTTGTGCATTAAATTCCACATATAAGTGAGATCACATGATGCTTGCCTTTCTTGGACTGGCTTATTTCACTGAGCATCATACGCTCCAGGTCCATTCATGCTATTCTAAAAGATAAGATTTCCTTTTGTTTAATGACTGAGTAGTATTCCTTTGTGTAAATGTACCACTGCTTTTTTATCCACTCATCTACTTGGGCTGTTTCCACATCTTGGCTATTATAAATAAAGCTGCTATGAATATAAGGTTGCGTATATTTTTTCTGATTGATGTTTTGGAATTATTAGGGCATATTCCCACAAGTTGGGTTGCCGGGTCCAAAGGCAATTCTATTTTTAATTTTTTGAGGAAACTTTATACTGTTTCCACAGTGGCTGCACCAGTCTATTCCCATCAACAGTGCAGTTCCCTTCTCTCCACATCCTCACTAGCATTTTTTTGTTTATTTATTGATGGTAGACATCCTGGCAGGTGTGAGGTGATAATTCATTGTGGTATTGATTTGCATCTCTTTGATGATTAGTGATATTGAACATTTTTTCACGTGTCTATTGGCCATTTGTCCTCTTTGCAGAAGTGTCTGTTCGGGTCCTTTGCACATTTTTAATTGGTTGTTTGTCTTATGGATGTTGAGTTGTATAGGTTCTTTGTATATTTGGAAATTGAGTCCTTGTTAGATATATCATTGGTAAACATGTTCTCCCATACAGTGGGTTCCCTTTCCATTTTGTTGATAGTTTGTTTTGCTGTGCAGAGGCTTTTTAGTTTGATGTAGTCCCACTTGCTTGTTTTTTCATTTATTTCCTTTGCCCTAGGAGACATACAGGCAAGAATATTGCTCTGAGAGATGTCTGAGCACAATGGAATATTATTCAGCCATAATAAAGAAAGGAAATCCTTCTATTTGCAACAACATGGATGTATCTTGAGGGCATTATGCTAAATGAAATATGGCAGACAGAGATAAATAATGTATGATCTCACACATAAACTCTAAAATAGCCAAACTCATAGAACCAGAGAACAGAATCATCACCACCAGTGGCTGTGGATAAGGGAAACATTAACATGTTAGTCAAAGGGTATTGTATTGCACTGTATAACTGCTTTTTTTTTTTATTGTAGTCACTACTAAGTTGGCCTTTTTCTTTCATGAGTCTATCATTTTCAGTTTTTCCTTCTGCATTTCATACTAACATATACTCTATAAATATAAGTTTTAGGAACATGTCCATTTTTTTAAAATTTAGCATCTAGTATGTGAAATTCACAGAGCTAAGTGTTTGAGACTTATAATTGAGTTGATTGTTGCTAATGATCATATGAAGAGAAGACATTTCTTCTTACAATTTGATGAATAAACAGAAGCTTTGTGAGTTTAGGCAAATTGCCCAGATTACAGTTCATAATGAAAGTATAGAGACATTAACTATGTTTAGTCTGAATCAAACACCTATGCACATTAAAATTAAGTAGTCATTAAAATAAAGATATTTAATAATCTTTACTAATTTTATTCCCTGGCCCCTAGAAATTATGCCATTTTACCACTGAAGTCTCTGACATGGGGGAAAATTAGCTAGCTCCTTGTAGTTTCTACTTCTGTTTTTCACGAGGGAAATAATACATTAGGTAAAAAAATGGGGGGGGGGTATCAATTGGGGGGAAATGAGACATATGTAATACTTTAAACAATAAAATAAAATAAAATAAAATAAAAATAAACTGGAGAAAAATTAAGGTGGCAAGCCAAATTCAGTACATCCTACCCTACCTACAAGCTCCTGGTTTATTCAAGAGACCTGCCAAACCATTTGAGTTTTTGTCTATTTCTTTACCACCCTGTAACCTCTTGCTAAGGCTCTGGACACTTAAGCTTAGATAACTTGTTTAAAACAAAGACATATTGCTGCAGTTTGGAATTGTGAGAGAGTGAGTTTGGAGACTGTGGAATATATCCTCTTTTTTCCCCTCCCTTCCTCTCTTTGTTTCTCTCCTTCCCTCTCTCCAGCTTCAATTTTTATTTTGGCTTAACCATTACAGTACTAAATTGTATAAGCCCTTAAAGTCATTAAAGGGTCTATACTGTGACTTGTATATGCTCTGCTCAGTTCATTGTAAACGTTCAGAATTTCCTGTATTAAGAAGTGTTTAGAGCAGGAATGGGGAACCATTTTTCTGCCAAGGGCCATTTGGATATTTACATCATTTGCAGGCCATACACAATTATCAGCTTAAAAATTAGCCTGCTGTATTTGGTCAAACATTTAATTAACTCACCCCTAATGCCTTGGCAGGGCTAGGCCAATGATTGTGGCCTGCGGGCTGGACGTACCCCACCCTAGACTAGAGAGTTCTTTTCCCATAATGAAATTTTTAGCAGCCCAATTGAGAAAAACACAGTGTAGTAGATTTGCCTAAACCTAATGGTTAAGGTCCACATTGTTCACACTGTATCTTTGGTCTTCCCAATCCATATGTGAGGTCCAGGGATGGCTTCGCTTATTACTGTGTAGCAAATTAGAAGATAAACGTGTTTGATGTATTTTTAGAAAGCTCTATACCTCTTAATATTTTAATAATAGTTTGAGAAGAGAGATGATAATGAAAAATATAAGTGGATAATGTTGGAACTTTTACTGAGTGATAATCACTTTGACCCAAAAAGAAGCATTCCTTACTTTGTTAAAGACTAAAGGTATTCCTTTGGGAACTTTAATGGTACCTCCTCTAAGTGCCTACATCTGGAAAACAGAATACTAAAAAGTCTACCTTAGAGCAAAAGCAATTAGCTATGTAACTGACACAGAACCAAGCCCTGCTGAATTGCTATTGGCATCTCTGTGCTCCAAGGCACTGGTCCTTTAAAGTTTGTTGAGCATTTAATCCATCCAAGAAAGTAGCTGCCATCCAAGGAAAGATAATGAATATTGTTGTTAATTCTTAAGCATAGTTCCCAAGAATGGCCTGGAGTTTAATAAAGAGCCAGCCATTTATGTATTGAGGGAGAAGGGGAGCAGCCAGAACTAAGAAAAGATGTAGCTCAAACTGAACCTTAGTGAAGAATGATCTTTAACTGCCTCAGTTTCAAGAGTAACATCATAAGTTGCCTTTCTCTTACCATTTTGGCCTTCCAAAACCCCCCAAATAGTATGTAACCTTTGTTTTTAAGGAATCCTGGGGCAATAGGAAATGAAATAGAGTAATTTATTTGGTATGCTATGTGAAAGTGAAAATGGAAGTCTGCATTAGGGTACAATTGATAAATACTCATGAAGATGTAGAATGAGATACATCCTTGCATATTTCAGTTTCTGAGTTCCTTAAATAGAAAAAGAGGAAAAATCTATATATCTTGAAAATCATCCTTTATTGGTTAAGAATGGTTGCAGCTGCAAGTACCTAACAGTAGCTCTCTCTTCCTATAACAAAAGAAGTTTAAAATTAGGACTTTTAGAGCATTGAACAAGAGAACCTAGGTTCTTTCTACCTCTCTGCTTCACACTTTTAGCTTTTGCCTTTTAGTCTCAGGTTTGTCACCTCACAATTAGAGGGCGAGGAAGAAAAGAGAAGGAGCAGCACAGGGGCTTTCCTTTTCTACCGTTCCCTTTTCTTTTTTAAATATGTTTTTATTGACTTTAGAGAGGAAGGAAGAGGGGAAGCGAGATGGAAACATCAATGATGAGAGAGAACCATTGGCTGCCTCCTTCATGCCTCTCACTGGGGATCGAACCCAAAACCTGGTCATGTGCCCTTAATCGGAATCGAACCTGGGGCCCTTCAGTCTGCAGGCCGATGCTCTATCCACCAAGCCAAACTGGCTATGGCTAGAGCTACCTTTCCCTTTTCTTTAAAAAAAAAAATTTTTTTTTTTTAGTTTATTGATTTTTTTTTTTTTTTTTTTTAGAGTGGGGAGAGAGAGTGAAAAAGAAACATCAATTTGTTGTTGCACTTATTTATGCATTCATTGGTTGGTTAATGATGTGCCCTGACCAGGGATCAAAACTGCAACCTTGGTGTATCTGGACACCTGAGTAGCTCTAATCTACTGAGATACTAGGCTAGCGCTCTCTTTCTCTTTTAGAAGGAAACAAAAGCTTTTCCAGAGTTACAGTCTTCTACTGCCATTGGGTTTCTGTGTCTCAGTGACCTGAACTTTGTGACAGGTTTCATCTTAGCTGCGTGGGAAGCTGGGAAATGAGTATCTGGCTCCCGCCCCCCCCCCCCCCTTTTATAATAGAAGACAAACAAGGGAGAAGAGTTGGGAGTGAGGGTGGGTTAAGAAACCAGTGGTGCCTTCATTAAACCTATTGCCTCTTCCCTTTCTTTGACCTTCCCCCAAGCAATCTAGCGTACAGATTTCTAGTTTCAAAGTAATTAGACACAGAATTTAGTTTATGGCCTTACTGAAAAAAGTCACAAGAGAATATTATTAAAAAGAAATGAATGGATTCTGGGAAGATGGTAGAATAGGAGGTACAAGGAATCTGTTTCCCCATCCAGACAATAATTGCACTGGCAGGGTCAGTCTGACATAACTGTTGTGGCACTCTGGAGTCTATTGAAGGCTGGTAACTTTCAGGGTAAGAATGAAAGGAAAATTGTTTTAGTCAATTTCAGGAGAAGTTATACATCCCCATTCCTATTCAGGCCATTGTGTATATGTTCCTAGAGCAACTTGGAGGATGGGGTCGTTTTTGCCTTTCCTCTAAATATTAGAGATCTGGAGGTGAAGCAAGATGGCGGCATAGGTAAATACCTATCCTGCTGCCCCACACAACAATTTTAAAACTACAACTAAAAGAAAAATCAGACATCATCCAGAGTCACCAGAAAGCTAGCGGAGTGGAAATTCCACAAATAGAAGGAAAGATAGGACACTGTGACTCAGAGGAGCCGTGGAGAGCAGAGTTTCAGAGACCTACGGAGAAAGGTGCAGAGCCATGCACACGAGCAGAAAGGGCAGCTGCTGGCTGAATACCCGACTGGTTTTCTCGAATGGGGAGAGAGACAAAGGCGTCCCACCACACTGATTCCCCAGTTCCGGGCAAGTCCCAGGGAACCCAGACTCATATGGAGTAAAACTGGACCGTAAGGAGGAAGCACGCTGTAACAAGGGAGCCGCAGAGGTCCGCGAGCTTGTGGCCTAACCTTGAAAACTGCAGAGGGGCACGAGCGCACAGAGAGGACGCGTGACTTGCTCTCTCGATCAGGAGGGGAAAAAAAGAAGGGAAACCACCAGACTGCATTGTTTTCCAACCCCGAGTGAGACTTTGGGTGTGCAGACTCATTTGGGAAGAGGCTAAACTGTCTGGCAGTGGGCAGAGCTCGGCAGCAGCTTTCTCTCAGAGGTGTGTGCAGCATTACTGCGGGGCACAGAGACCCAGGTGCCGCTTAGGGTGGGGCTGATGGGAAACCAAGGCTGCCTGCTCAGCCCAGAGACCGCCCCATCCAAGCTGAGCAGCGGCTCTCCCAACATAAACACAGCTGATCCTCACAGCCGATTGGCCTGGAGGTCAAACCCTCCCGGCGACACCAACAACAATCAAGGCTTAACAGGACTGATCAGCCCATAAAGGGCTCACCAAGAGTATCCACCTCAAGTAACTAGGGAGGCTGAGCCACTGTCCCCTAGAGGACACCTACCACACAAAGCTACTAGACCAACTCAGAGGAGCAGCCAAAATGCAGAGACATGGAAACAAATCACATTTGAAAGAAATGGAGAGGAAAAAATGACTGGGCATAGAGTTCAAAACCACGGTTATAAGGTTTTTCAAGAGGCTCCTAGAAAAGGCCGATAAATTTAATGAGATCCTCAAGAATATGAGCGAGACCCTCAAGGATATGAGGAAGACCCTTGAGAATATGAAAAAGGACCAACTAGAAATTAAGCATGCATTGACTGAAATAAAAAATATACAGAGACCTAAAAGCAGTCTAGAGGACCGTAAGAATCAAGTCAAAAGATTTGAAATACAAAGAAGCAAAATCCACTCAGCTGGAAAAGCAAGAAGCAAAAAGAATCCCAAAAAAGTGATGATAGTGTAAGGAGCCTCTGGGACAACCTCAAGCATACCAACATCCAAATTATGGGGGTGCGAGAAAAAGAGAGCAAGATACTGAAAACATATTTGAAGAAATAGTGACCAAAAACTTCCCCCACCTGGTGAAAGAAATAGACTTAGAAGTCCAGGAAGCGCACAGAACCCCAAACTATAGGAATTCAAAGAGGACCACACCAAGACACATCATAATTAAAATGCCAAGAGCAAAAGATAAAGAGAGAATATTAAAAGCAACAAGAGAAAAACTCTTAGTTACCTACAAGGGAGCACCCATACACTTGTCAGCTAATTTCTCAACAGAAACTATGCAGGCTAGGGAATGGCAAGAAATATTCAAAGTGATGAATAGCAAGAATCTACAACCAAGATTACTCTACCCAGCAAAGCTATCATTCAGAATTGGAGGACAGATAAAGTGCTTCGCAGATAAGAAAAAGCTAAAGGAGTTCATCACTGCAAAACCAGTATTATATGAAATGCTGAAAGGTATTTTTTAAGAAGAGGAAACTGGTGAATATAGTAGGGTCAGGGGAATAGAGAGGGAATGGACTGACAATTCTTGGGGGCAAAGAGGTGTGGGAGGTACAGGAAGAGAATGGACAAAAATCATACACCTATGGATGAGGACAGTGTGGGGGAGGTAAGGGCAGAGGGTGGGATGGGTAACGAGTGAAGGGGACCTATGGGGGGGAATGTAACATTGTAATTAATAATCTGAACAATATTTGTTAAATTAAAAAATATATCAGAGATCTGTGCTCTGATTGCCAATTGTTGCTTCTGATCACAGAGGTTGTTAGCCGTTTTGTGGCACCTCCCTGCATTGTTATAAGCCCCTCTGGCTGATGTGACTTCTAGGGCACTTAAAGCACTTTTCCCCTTCCTCCCCTTTATTTTTAACTATTTCTCCTTTCAGGAGCCAGGCATTAAAGACTATGATATTCAACAACAATTGCATATGGGGGGAAAATTAGAAAGTGACTGTGCATGATGCCTAGGGAAAGGCTCAATGAAGACCTTAGAAGACATTGAATGTACACATCAGGCCGAACCTTGGCACAAAGGTTACCCTAAGCAATGAAAAAACACAAAAACCAGCAAATCCTGGGAAAGGGGTAGAATCTGATTTTCAGGGTTACAACTTTGTTAAAGTCAAATGTCCTGCCTTCGACAAAAAATCACAAGGCATATAAAGAAAGAGCAAAGTCTGACCCTTTCAAAGAAAAAAAAATAAACTTGTGCAAAAGACCTGATGACTTTAAAACAACTGCCGTAAAGATCCTCAAAGAACTAAAGGAAGATGTGCAGAAAGTCAAGAAAACAGTGTATGAACAAAACAGAAATATCAGGGAAATAGAAAACCTAAAAAGAAACCAAAAAGAAATCCTGAAGCTGAAAAGTATAATAACTAAAATGAAAAATTCACTAGAAAGATTCAGAGCAGATTTGAGCAGGGAAGAATCAGTGAATTTGAAGATAAAAGAATGGAAATAATTGAGAGCAAAAAACAGAAAAATCTTTGGAGGCCAGAAGACAGAGGTCCAATATATGCAAACTCCTAAAAGAAAAAATCCTCTATCCAGCTTGACTGACTTGGCTCAGTGGTTGAGCATCCATCGACCTAGGAACTAGGAGGTCACAGTTCGATTTCTGGTCAGAGCACATGCCTGGGTTGTGGGCTCAATCCCCATTGTGGGACATGCAAGAGGCAGCCAATCAGTGATTCTCTCTCATCATTGATGTTTCTCTTTCTCTCCCTTCCTCTCAAATCAATTAAAAATATATATATATTTTAAAGAGTCCTCTATCCAGCAAAACTGCCCTTCAAACGTGAGGGAGTAATTAAGACATTCCTAGGTACAGAAAGGCTGAGAAAGTTTGTAACTGCTAGACCTGCCCTACAAGAAATGCTCGAGGGAGTCCTGAACAGCAAAATGAAAAGATACTAAAAAGTAAACTCAGAGCTGTATGGAGAAATCAAAATCTCAAGGAAGGTAAGTTTATGGGAAATTGTAAAGCTAGAATTATTGTAATAGTGATTTGTAACTGTACTTTCTGCTTTTCACTCGACTTAAAAGACTAATACTTGTTTTGTTGTTAATCCTCATCTTAGGATTTTTTTCCATTGATCTTTTAGAGAGAGTGGAAGAGAGAGGGAAGGACAGAGAGAAACATCAGTGTGAGTGAAACACATTGATTGGTTGCCTCCTGCACACACCCTGACAGGGCCTCGGAAGGAGCCGGCAACCAAGGTACTTGCCCTTGACCAGAATCGAACTCAGGACCCTTTGGTCCACAGACTGACACTCTGTCCACTAAGTTACACTGGCTAGGGCAAAAGACTAATACTTTTAAAGAAAAAAATTATTAATGCATAAGCTAATATTACTGTAACTCTATTTCTTTTCTGTTAATCCTCACCCAAGGATATTTTTTCCATTGAATTTATTTTTAGAGAGAGTGGAAGGAAGGGGGAGAGACAGAGGGAAACAGCGATGTGAGAGAGACACATCAATTGGTTGCCTCCTGCGTATATTCTGGCCAGTGTCAGCAGTTGACCTGCAACTGAGGTATGTGCCCTTGACTAGAATCGAACCCATGACTCTTCAGTCTGTAGGCCAATACTCTAACCACTGAACCAAACCAGCTAGGGCTAATATTCCTCTAACTTTAATTTGTAACTCCAAATCTTCTTTTCTTCATAATTTAAAAGCCTAATGAATTTAAAAGAATTATTAGTTTATGTTTTGGGGCCTACAGAGTATAAAGATGTAATTTTGTGACATCAGTAACCAAAAGGGATGGGTTGAGAACTGTAAAGGAGCACAGTTTTTGCATTTAATAACGTTAAACTGCTATAAATTCAAATTAGAGTATTATAACTTGAGGTTGTTAAATGTTATCCCCGTGGTAATCACAAAGAAAGTAATTATAGAATATACACAAAAGGAAATGGAAAAGAAATTTAAGCATTTCATTTAAAAATCAACTAAAAAAGAAGATAGTAATGAGGGACAAAAAAGCTATAGGTCATATAGAAGACAAAGAGCACAATGACAATAGTTCCTCCTTATTAGTAATTACTTGAAAAGCAAATGGATTAAACTCTTCCATCCAAAGACAGAGATTGGTAGGATGGTTAAAAACTTTATCTAACTATATGCTGTCTCTAAGAGACTCACTTGAGAGCAAAGACACAAAAAGGTTGAAAGTGAACAGATGCCAGCCCCAACAGGTTTGGCCCAGTGGAAAGTGAACAGATGCCAAAGATGTCCTGTGCTAATGGTTACCAAAAGAGAGCAGTGGTAGCTATACTAACAGCACAATAAATAAATCTTTGATCAAAATAAGTTATAAGAGATAAGAGGACATTATTTATACTAATAAAAGGGTAATATGCTAATTAGACTGGATAGACCAGATGTCTTCTAGACATCCTTCTTGACAAAGCTGCAGTTGCTGCAAGGGCTGAGGAGGGCCGGTGGCCAGCAGTGGCAGCAGCAGTGGGGTGATGAGGGCAGTGCCTTCCCATGATGGCCTGGTCACCTCCTGCAGAGGGAGGCCAGACTGCGGGGAGCAAGCCTAAGCCGCAGTAGGACATTCCCTGAGGGCTCCTGGACTGTGAGAGGGGGCAGGCTGGGCTGAGGGGACCCCCGCAGTGCACAAATTTTCATGCACTGGGCCTCTAGTATATTAATAAAAGTTTCAATACAGCTAAAGGCTATAACAATTATATACATTTACATACCTAATGATAAACTGTCAAAATATATGAAGCAGAAAATGACAGTATTGAGGGGAGAATTAAACATTAATAGTTGAAGAATTCAATACTTCACTCACAATAATAGATAGAAAGACCACACAGAAAATAAGGAAATAGAAGACTTAACACAATAAATCAACTTGATCTGACAGACATACATAGAACACTCTGACCAACAACAATAGCATACACATTCTTTTCAAGTGCACAGGGCACATTTTCCAGAGTACATCATATTCTAGGCCACAAATTAAGTCTTAATAGAATTTATTTTTATTTTTTTAATGATAGCATTTTTTATTATTTTTAATACTTAAGTCTTTATTGTTGAGAGTATTAAATATGTCCCCCTTTCTTCTTCCCAGTACCCCCCACCCTGTTCCCACCTCACCCCAGGCCTTTACCACCCTATTGTCTGTGTCCATAGGTAAAGCATATCCCATCTAATAAAAGAATATTATGCAAATTGATCATACCTCCACTATACCCACAAGCCATGCCCACAAGCCAATCAGGAGCAAATATGCAAATAAACTCCAACCAAGATGGCTGCACCCACTGAGAGCAGGAGGTAAGCTTGTGTTTCCCCGGCAATGGAGGAAGCCAAGCTTTCCACCTGCCCTTGCTGGCCTAGGCCTCCACTCAATGCTACAAAGTTTCAATTATAGAAGTTAAATATATTCCAACAGAAATGGCTGCCACCACGGAGCGAGCAGAAGGCTTGGCTCCACTCTGGGCTACAAAGTTTCAATTGTAGAAGATAAATTCCAGATACCAGGGCCACCGCTTGGGTCGCTGAGGTGTGTGACCAGCCTGCAAACCACCACAGGCCCCTCGCCCAGGCTATCACACACCCCGAGGGAACCCCTACCCTGATCCGGGACACCTTTCAGGGCAAACCAGCTGGCCCCCACTCTTGCACCATGCTTCTGTCTTATCTAATAAAAGAATAATATGCTCATTGACCATCACTCCAATACACAAGACAGCTGCCCCAATGTGGTCAAAGATCCTGCACCCATGTGGATACAAGATGGCCACCACAACATGGCCAGCAGGCAAGGGCAGTTGGAAGGGACCAGGCCTGAAGAGGGGGCAGTTGCGGATGATCAAACCTGCAGGGGAGGACAATTGGGAGGGACCAGGCCTGCAAGGGAGTGCAGTTGGTGGTGATCAAGCCTGCATGCGAGGGCAGTTAGGTGACCAGGCCAGCAGAGGAGGGAAGTTGGGAGTGACTGGACCTGCAGGGAAGGGCAGTAGCTAAGTGAAATAAGTCACAAAAGACAAATACAGTATGATTTCACATGTTTGAGGTACTTAGAGTAGTCAGAATTATTAAGACAGAAAATATAGGCCTTAACTAAGTTGGTTAGAACATTGTCCTGATATGCTAAAGTTGCAGGTTTGATCCTGGTCAAGTCACATGCACGAATCAACCAATGAATACATTAATAAATGGAACAACAGATTAAGATGTTTGGAGGAGAAACCAAGATGGTGGCATAGGTAAACACTTAACTTGCTGCCATACACAGCAATTTTTTTTAAATTTACAATATAGCATATTTAATAGTAGTACATATGTTTTCCTTTCCCCCCCAATATCCTCCCCCCAGCCTCCCTTACCCCCCAGCACATGTCCTCACCTGCCCCCCTCCCTGCCCCAGTGTCTTTCATTCACTGGTTATGCTCATATGCATGCATACAAGTCCTTGGGTTGATCTCCCCCAACATCTGCCTCCCATCCACCCCAGCCTTCCCCCTGTAGCTTGACAGCCTGTTCAAGGCCATCCTGCCTCTATATCAATCACTCCCCCCTGTTTCTTTTCTTCAAAAATTTATCTTGCCTCTGCATACTAGAAACAAACGTATAAAAACAAAAAATGTTTGAGTGTCAGTTTCAATGTCCAACTGTTCTGAGTCCCAGTTTCAATGTCAAATAGTTCTTCATGTGTACATGTCAGCAATGGTATCCAGATGGGGGACACATCCTGGCAATGCAAGATCCATCCTCTCTGGTTTGGTCCTGGCCGCCTGCAGCCATGCACAGCTGCCAACTACTAGCATGGCAAGGTGTCATCAGCGTCTCCCATCTCTGGACCGTCCTCGTGGCTGGAACAGACCTGTCATTTCCTCAGTGCCCCAGGAACCCACATGGTCTTGGAGTTGTTCTCTGAAAACACACAAACACATTCTCGACCAAAAGTTAACAAAGGGATCCTCTCTGCAAAATAGAATTGGGATTCTTTTTATTTTTGCCTAAATGATTTTCCTTTGGCTTATTTTGACACCATGTGTATTTTTTCATGGGTGTCCTGCAGTTGGTTTTACAAATGGAATTTACTTTTCTGGAGTAAGAATTTTCTAGATGTATTTTACTTACAGGATATTTTTCCTTACATGATATTACCCTACTGCCCCCCCCTTTTGATTAATGGGGGCTTTTGGAAATTTTATCTTGCCGTCTTGGTCATTTTAAATTTTAATTTTTGCACACAAATATGACTGCTTTAGGTTCTTTGGATGTTAGGCAATTTTACAGTGAGATGAGCTACTAATAGATATTTTAGTTAATGTTTTAGGAAAAACTTTTTGTCCAGTACACTTAAATTTTCTTGAGTATTCACTTATTTCACTTGGCCAATTTAAATTAATCAGAAAACTTGATTACTATTTTACTGTCAGTTTTAATACTCAAGCAGAAATCTTAGTTTACCCTGTAAATACTAGTGGAAAGGAATATTTGCATTTTTGAGTAGGTCCTCAGCATTCCTGGTAATAGACTGAATTTAGATATAGAGCAGCTATTGCTGGTCGAGTCTCTGCCTGCCACCTGGGTCCCGGTCTGGGTTGTGCATGGGAGGCGAAGCAGCCATGGGGGGTAGGAGACCTCCCTCAGGAGGGGTGAGAATTCAAGCCCCTGCAAGGTTTGTGGATGAGGGTCTGTGCCCCACCTCTGTTGACCTTTTAGTTCTCTCCTGTTGGCCCCTCTGCGGCTGTGCCTGTCTTAGGTTGTTCCTTCCCTGAGGAATCTTACCCGTCTCTGGCTAACCAGCCATCCTCCGGGGCCAAACAGGGTGATGTGAGGTTCAGTTCTGTCTCCTTTGTAGTCTATGCCCTTGTGGCCTCCACGTCCAGCACCTGCCTTGGGGTCCCCTCGCCTGCTGCTGGGGTCCCAGTACTGATCACATATCTCGGGGGACCCAGGTTTCTTCTCCAGAGAGGGCCCAGCTCACACCATTGGTCGAGAGACAGATCCATGGTGCCAGCTGCCCAGAGGCTTCAGCCACAGCTTGAACTGAAAGCTCAGGCAACAGCTGTGTGTATTTGGATAGTAAGAAGAGGGTACCTCTTGGCAAAAGGGCAAGAGGGGCCAATATAGAATGCTCGGATGCCTTCCCAGTGCCTTAATTCCTTCTGAAAGGGATTAATTCCTTTCCTATCCTTTTTTAAATTGCTGCCCAACATTCAAAGAATTAGTTTGTAAGTTTATTTGGGATAATTGTATAATATGCTGTTGTCAAATATCAAATATTATAATGACATTGTAGAATAATATCATGTAAGGGTATTATGGTGTCACGGGAGGTTAAGGAGGGCCTAGCCTAAGGACTGGTGTCCATAGGAAATGACAAGCTCTAGGCCATGTCAATTCAATCACAAACTAGCTGCCAATTTTTTTTATAACTTTATATAAACTGTGTCAGGGATGTAAAAACACAAATTACTTACCTTAGTTCAAGAGTTCAAATGTATTGACTTTCCCCCTTACTCCTACCACCAGCCACTTACTCTGAGGTTTGACATTCTGATGGACTTTTCTCAGTCTCTGGATCTATTCTTGTTCATCAGTCTATGTCATTCATTATATTCCTCAAATGAGTGAGATCATGTGATATTTGTCTTTCTCTGCCTGGCTAATTTCACTCAGCATAATGCTCTCCAAATCCATCCATGTCATACACAGCAATTTCAAAACTACAACTTAATGAAAGAACAAACATCATCCAGAATCACCGAAAGGCTGGCTGAGTGAAAATTCCACAAATAAAAGTGAAGATAGGACACTGTGACTCAGAGGAGCGGCAGAGAACAGCGTTGAAGATACACACGGAGAGAGGTTTGGAGCACGTGCCAGCGGATAGGGCGGGTGGCTGCAAACCCGGCCGGTTTTCTCGAACAGGAGACAAAGACATCTGACCACTGCACTGATTCCCCAGGTCCAGGCAAAGTTCGGGGAACCCGCAATCATACAGGGTAAAAACTGGAGAGTGGGGAAGCATGCCAAAACTCGGGCACTGCAAGGGTCTGCGAGCTTGTGGAGAGGGCAAGCTTGTGCAGAGTGCATGTGAACTTGGGAACAGCAGAGCTGTGTGACCGCATAGAGAGGACTCGTGACTTACTCCCTCGTTCGGGAAACCACCGGACTGCATTGTTTTACGACCCTGGGTGAGACGTTGGGTGTGCAGACACATTTGGGGAGAGGCTGAATTGTTCGGCTGGGGTGGAGCTGACACTGCCTACTTGTCCCGGAGACTCCGCCCATCCAACCTGAGCATGGCTGAACCTCACAGCCAATTGGCCTGGAGGTCAAACCCTCCTAGTATTAACAACAATAGTCTAGGCTTAACTTCAACAAGACTGTGCAACCCATATCCACCTCAGGTAACTGGGGAGGCTGAGCCATTATCCCTTAGAGGACATCTACCACACAAAGCTAACCGACCAACTCAGGAAAGCAGCCACCAAGCAGAGACATGGAAAGAAATCAGATGTGAAAGAAATGGAGGGAAAAAACCCGCTGGACATAGAGTTGAAAACCACGGTTATAAGGCTTTTCAAGAGGCTCCTAGAAAAGGCTGAAACCTACAAGGAAATGAGCAAGACCTACGAGGAAATGAACAAGACCTAAGAGGATATGAAGAAGAACCAACTAGAAATTAAGCATACACTGACTGAAATAAAAAATATTATACAAAGACCTAAAAGTACTCTAGAGGACCGCAAGAATCAAGTTAAAGATTTGGAATACAAAGAGGTGAAATCCACTCAGCTGGAAAAGCAAGAAACCAAAAGAATCCAAAAAATTGAAGATAGTGTAAGGGGCCTCTGGGACAACCTCAAGCATACCAACATCCGAATTATAGGGGTGCCAGAAAAAGAGAGCAAGGCAATGAAAACCTATTTGAAGAAACAGTGACTGAAAACTTCCCATACCTGGTGAAAGAAATTGCCTTAGGAGTCCCAAGAAGTGCACCGAACCCCAATATATAGGAACCCTAAGAGGACCACACCAAGGCACATCATAATGAAAATGCCAAGAGCAAAAGAGAAAGAGAATATTAAAAGCAGCAAGAGAAAAACAGTTAGTTACCTATAAGGGAGCACCCATACAATTGTCAGTGGATTTCTAAACAAACTATGCAGGCCAAATGGGAGTGGCAAGAAATATTCAAAGTGCTGAATAGCAAGAATCTACAACCAAGATTACTCTATCCAGCAAAGCTATCATTCAGAATTGAAGGTCAGATAAAGTGCTTCGCAGCTAAGACAAAGCTAAAGGAATTCATCACCACCAAACCAATATTATATGAAATGCTGAAAGATATTCTTTAGGAAGAGGAAGAAGAAAAAGGTAAAAATAAAAATTATGAGCAAGAAATACACATCTATCAACATGAATATAAAAATCAAGTGAATTAAAAATCTGAGGAACAGGATAAACTGGTGAATATAATAGAATCACGGACATAGAGAGGGAATGGACTGACAATTCTTAGGGAGAAAAGGGGTGTGGGAGGTGCAGCAAGAGACTGGACAAAAATCATGCACCTATGGGAGAGGACATTGGTTTCAGGGTGAGGACGGAGGGTTGGATGGGTACCGAGTGGTGGGAAACTATAGGGGAGAAAAGGGGGAACAATGTAATTAATAAACTGAACAATAAAGATTAAAATATTTAAAAAAGTAAATGGAACAACAAATTGATGTTTTTCTCTCTGTCTACCTTTCCCAATCCCTTCTCCCCCTTCCCTTCCTCCCTCTAACTAAATCAATTAAAAATAAAAAAGTACAGTGGCTGCCAGGGGGTTGGGGGTTATTGTGTTTTTTTTTTCCTCTTTTATTTTATTTTTATTTTTTATTTACAATATAACTTATATTTTATAGTAGTACATATGTTTTCCTTTCCCCCCCAATATCCTCCCTCCAGCCTCCCTTACCCCCCAGCACATGTCTCCACCTGCCCCCCTCCCCGCCCCAGAGTCTTTCATTCATTGGTTGTGCTCATATGTATGCATACAAATCCTTCGGGTCATCTTCCCCTGCATCTGCCTCCCCTCCACTCCAGCCTTCCCCCTGTAGCTTGACAGCCTGTTCGAGGCCACCATGCCTCTATATCAATCACTTCCCCCTGTTTATTTTCTTCAAAAATATCTTGCCTCGGGAGCATTACCTCAATTCCTTGAGGTTCTGCTTCCCAGCATGTGTCAACAGTTTGGCTCAAATAAACTCACAAAAATCCTAAAAATAAATAAATAAATAAATAAATATCTTGCCTCTGCATACTAGAAACAAACGTATAAGAGCAAAAAAAAAGTTTGAGTGTCAGTTTCAATGTCCAACTGTTCTGAGTCCCAGTTTCAATGTCAAATAGTTCTTCATGTGTACATGTCAGCAATGGTATCCAGATGGTGGACACATCATGGCAATGCAAGATCCATCCTCTCTGGTATGGTCCTGGGCCACCTGCTGGGGGTTATTGTTTAATGTCTATAGAGTTTTACTTTTACAAGATGAACATTGTTATGGGGATGAATGGTGGTGATAGTTATACAACAGTATAAATGTATTTAATACCACTGACCTGTATACTTAAAAATGGTTACAATGGTGCCTGGCCAGTATGGCTCAGTGTTTGAATGTCGACCTAGAACCAAGAGGTCATGGTTCGATTCCCAGTCAGGACACATGCCAGGAGTTGGGGCTTGATCTGCAGTGGGGGATGTGTGGGAGGCAGCCGATCAATGATTCTCTCTCATCATTGATGTTTCTTCCCTTCCTCTTTGAAATCAATAAAAATATTTTTAAATGGTTATGATAGTAAGTTTATATTTTGTGTATTCTGCCCCCAATAAAAAATTAAAAGAGAAAGAGAAGAAAAGAAAAATTTGTACTTCCTACTTTACTGTGATACTAGGCAATCCCATAGAGGAAGTTTAGGTGACCAAGACTTTGGCTAATTGCATTGAAACCTGAAGTAAGATTGTATTTCTCAGTCCCCTCAAGTAATAAGCAAGATTTAAAAACGAAATACCTAACCTTTTCCAACTTAAACTGATAAGAAATTATGTTTTCTATCCTTTTTCCTACACTTCTCAATTTCTTAGGGTTGGCCTATATTACCTTTGGAACTCAGTTGCCTTTTTGCTGTAATTTATTGGGCACCTGCAATTTACTTGGCACAAGACACTACCTATGGGGCTCATAATTTTTCACATTTGTCATAAATAAGAGGAGGGAACAAGTAACCAAAATAAAAATGAGTGATCAGGTGTGACTGGGTGTTTTAATACTTCTGTTACTTAGAATAGTCGTATCATTGGTCTGAATGATGTAAAATAATGCATTGATACTAATCTCTGATTTTAATGATGAAGAACTAGCAATTCAAGGTTGACTATGGTATTAATATTCTTTTCTTACCCCTTTCCCCATGTTTATTGACATGATTGTAATATAACTTTTTCCCTTGTCAGCTACTGAGAGTAAACTTTATAAAATGAGGAATCACTGTCCTAACCGGTTTGGTTCAGTAGATAGAGCATAGGTCTGCGGACTCAAGGGTCCCAGGTTCGATTCCAGCCAAGGGCATGTACCTTGGTTGTGGGCACATACCCAGTAGGGGGTATGCAGGAGGCAGCTAATTGATGTTTCTCTCTCATCAATGTTTCTAAATCTCCCACTCTCCCTTCCTCTCTGTAAAAAAAAAATCAATAAAATATATTAAAAAACAAAAAATGAGGAATCAGTTCTTGACATAGCTTGACTCCTATGGGTTGCTGATATTCTGCCCTATAAAATTCAAATTATTTGGATCCTAAAAGAAAATGTTTAAAATTATACAGTTAAAATTACTACTACTAGTTTGAGGAATGAAGAAAGAAAAAGTTGCTATTTATGAACTGACATTTTTTATACAGAGCATTTTCATTTGTAAGAAAATTAAGTTCAATGATAGAATCAGATACCCGAAGAAAATGAATTGACCCACAAGACATGGCACCAGTGTCCTTTTATGCACAGCGGTATAACTTCAGCATACAGAAATTGTCCTTGGTGCCTTTCTTTAATAAAGGGAACCTGCTATCTAATAAAAAAGTAGGAAAGTTATACTAATTCTCACTTGCTTGCATAATGAAATATACTTTAGAAATGGAGATGTGTCCTGGCTGGTTTGGCTCAGTGGTTAAAGCATTGGCCTGTGGACTGAAGGGTCCTGGGTTCAATTTCGGTCAAGGGCACATGCCTGGGTTGAGGGCCTGATCCCCAGTAGGGGGCGTGCAGGAGGCAGCCAATCGGTGATTCTCTCTCATTGAAGTTTCTATCTCCCTCTCCCTTTCTCTCTGAAATTAATAAAAAAATTTTTAAAGCAATTAGATTTCAGCTGGGCTTTGGGAAAAAATGGTAGGATTTGGATAAACTGAGGGAGATGGAAGGCATGTATAAAAATAGGGTGATTGTGTGGAGGCACAAAATTGAAAACAAGTAAAGATCCTGACCTGGATAGAAAGCATTAGTGGAAAAAGAGGAGCAAATAAAGTCACAAAAATGAAAGAAGTCCAGCACACTATGATGTATTTTACACTCTTTTAAAATCTTTGGGAATGATTTTTTTATGTTTTGTTTGTTTTATTGAGATATTGTAGACATAGGACATGTAAGTTTATTGTGAAATTATTACCACAGTAAGTTAGTTAAACCTCCAATCTCTCACATAATTACTGTTGTGTTTTGTTTTTGTTTTTTGGTGTGGTAATAACATTTAAAATCTCTTTTAACAACTTTCAATCATATAATACAGTATTGCTAATTATAGATACCATGCTGTACCTCTTTTTCCCATCCCTAAGCCCCTGCTGTCTTTGGGAATGATTTTAAACCTTTCCCATTCAGAGTCAAGAAATTCTTCCTATTGATTTCATTATATTTTATTTTGTTTTTAATTTTTCTTTATTGTTGAAAGTATTGCAGATGGCCCTTTTTAATCTCCCCTTAACGCCCTCCACCCTTCTCTAGCTTCCTCCACAGTCCTTCCCCACACTATTGTCTTCCTATTGATTTTAAATTCCCTTTGCTGCCTTTTCCCCCGATCCTTTTTAAAATTTGTATTTAATTTAGTTTTTAAAAGATTTTAAATTGGTTTTTAGAGAGAGGGAGGGAGGGAGAGGGAGAAAAAGAAATCTCCATGCAAGAGTGGAACATTGATTGGCTGCTTCCTGCACACCTCCTACTGGGGATTGAGCCTGAAACCTGGTCATGTGCCCTGTCTGGGAATCGATCCACAACCTTTCAGTGCATGGGATGACACTCAACCAACTGGGCCACACTAGCCATGGCTATTTTTAATTTTTTTCAATTATCATTTACATTCAGTATTATTTGGTACTAGAGGCCCAGTGCATGAAATTCATGCACGCAGGGGGTGGGAGAGCAGAATGGTCCCTCAGCCCAGCCTGCACCCTCTCCCAGTCCAGGAGCCCTTGGGGGATGTCTGACAAGCAAGCCTAAGCTGGCAGTCTGACATCCTTAGTGCTGCCTCGGAGGTGGGAGAGGCTCCTGCTGCTGCCACTATGCTTGCCAGCTGTGAGCTCAGCTTCTGGCTGAGCAGTGCTCCCCCTGTGGGAGTGCACTGACCACCAAGAGGCAGCTCCTGTGTTGAGCAGGATCAGGCTCTCTGACATCTCCTGAAGTGTCTCAGGCCAGGCCGAGGGCGCAGGCCAGGCCGAGAGACCCCACCAGTGCACGATTGGGATCAGGGAGGGATGCAGGAGGTTAGCCAGCCAGGGAGGGACCGTGGGAAGGCTCCAGGGCCTGTCCAGCCTGTCTCATTCAGTCCCGATCATCCAGACCCCAGCAGCAAGCTAACCTACCGGTCAGAGAGTCTGCCCCCTGGTAGTCAGTGTCATAGCACCTGGTCAACCAGTCAGTCGACTGTCTGCCCCCTGACAATCAGTGCATGTCATAGCAAGCGGTTGAGAGGCCTTAGCATATCATTAGCATATTATGCTTTGATTGGTTGAACGAATGACCAGACACTTAGTATATTAAGCTTTTATTATATAGAATTAGTTTCAGGTTTCTTGTATAGTGGTTAGGCAATTATATACTTCACAATGTGTTCCTTCTGATATTTCCAGTACTTACCTGGCACCCTGCAGTTAGTATAATATTATCCTATCTAATAAAAGAGTAATATGCAAATTTGACCAAACCTTCACTACACCCACAAGCCATGCCCACCAGCCAATCAGGAGCAGATTATACAAATAAACCCCAACCAAAATGGCTGCCGCCACTGAGAACAGGAGAAAGGCTTGGCAACAGAGGAAGCCAAGCTTTCTGCCTGCCGTTGCGGGCCTAGGCCTCCGCTCAGTGCTACAAACTTTCAATTATAAAAGATACAGAAATGGCGGCAGCCACTGAGCTGGAGAGAACAGAGGCTTGGGTTTCCCTGGCAATGGAGGAAGCCAAGCTTTCCACATGCTGTTGCCAGCCTAGGCCTCCACTCTAGGCTAAAGTTTCAAACAGAAATGGCTGCTGCCATGGAGTGAGCAGAAGGCTTGGCTCCGCTCTAGGCTACAAAGTTTCAATTGTAGAACATAAGTTAATTCCAGGTCTCAGGGCCTCCACTTTGGTCGCTGGGTGCGTGGCCGGCCGGCAAACCTCCACAAGCCCCTCACCCAGGCTGCCCCTCACCCCAAGGAAACCCCCATCCTGATCTGGGACACTCTTTAGGGCAAACCAGCTAGCCCCCACCTATGCATCAGGCCTCTGTCCTACGTAATAAAAGAGTAATATGCAGACTGACCATTACTCCAACACACAAGAGGGCTGCCCCCATGAGGTCAAAGATCCAGCCCCCATGTGAACACAAGATGGCCAGCAGGGGAGGCCCATTGGGAAGTTCCCGGCCTGCAAAGGAGGGCAGTTGTGGGCCATCAGGCCAGCAGGAGGGTAATTGGGAGGGACCAGGCCTGCAGGGGAGGGCAGTTAGGGGTGACCAGACTGGCAGAGGAGGGGAGTTGGGGGCAAACAGGCTGGCAGGGGAGCAGTTAGGCATCTATCAGGCTGGTAGGGGAGTGGTTAGGGGGTGATCAGCCTGGCAGGCAGAAGCGGTTAGGGGCAATCAGGGAGGCAGGCAGGTGATCAGTTTGGAGCCAGCAGTTCTGGATTCTGAGAAGGATGTCTGACTGCCCGTTTAGGCCCGATCCTACTGGGATCGGGCCTAAACGGGCAGTGGGACATCCCTCAAGGGGTCCCAGATTGGAGAGGGTGCAGGGTAGGCTAAGGGACATCCCCCATCCCCCGTGCACAAATTTCATGCACCGGGCCTCTAGTTAACTATATTTCCTATGCTGTACTTTATATCCTTGACGACTGTTTTGTGACTATTAGTTTATACTTCTTGAGCCCTTCACCTTTTTTTGAATAATCAATCCTACAATCCCTTTTGGCAGCCATCAGTCTGTTCTCTGGATCATGTCTATTTCTGTATTGTTTGTTGTATAGTGTTGTTTAGATTCCACATATAAGTGAAATCATAGGTATTTTTGTCTTTCTCTAATTGACTTATATCACTCAGCATAATACCTTCTAGGTCTATCCATGCTCTCACAAATGGTAAGATTTTGTTCTTTTTCTGGCCGAATAATATTCTTTGTATACACTGAGTGGCCAGATTATTATGATCTCTGAACGCATAATAATCTGGCCACTCAGTGTGTGTGTGTGTGTGTTTATTGGGGGCCCGGTGCATGAATTTGTGCATGGGTGGGGTCTGGCCAAGGCTTTTACTGGCCTTGGGCAGCAGCCATCTTGGTTGGGTGTTAATTTGCATATCGCTCCTGATTGGCCAGGGGTGTGGCTGGTGGGCATGGCTTGTGGGTGTGGCAAAGGTATGGTCAATTTGCATATTACTCTTTTATTAGATAGGATGCTGTAGTGAATATAGGGGTGTCTATGTTCTTTCAAATTAGTGTTTTAGGTTTCTTTGTGTTTATAAACCTAGAAGTGGAATTTCTGAGTCATAAAGCAGTTTCATTTCTTTTTTCTTTTTTTGTTTGTTTTATTTTTTAATTTTTTAAGGCAGTTCCATTTTTTAAAAAAGTAATTGATTTTTTACAGAGAGGAAGGGAGAGGGATATAAAGTTAGAAACATTGATGAGAAGAGAGTAACTGATCAGCTGCCTTCTGCACACCCCCTACTGGAGACGTACCCTCAGCCAAGGTACATGCCCTTGACCAGAATCGAACCTGGGATCTTTCAGTCCACATGCTGATGCTCTATCCACTGAGCCAAACCGGTTTCAGGTGGACAATGGCTTTTTAAGTTGGGGATACTTGGTAGCACTTTAATGAGTTATGCTAGTTGACATTTACTTATTCAGCAAATATTTATTAAGCACCTCCTATTCTAGGTGCTTGGGATCTTCTACAAATAAACAAATGAGGATCCTTGTTCTTGAGGAGCTTATTTATATTATACGAAATGACTTTGCTGTTAGACCAACTACCATATAATGTCTCTGCTCTCAAAATTCCTTCCTTTTACAGTGGACTAATTTAGTCAGCTACTAGAATCTTCTCTGTGAGATAATTAGTCACCCCAAACAAAAAATTCCTCAATCCATAGGTGCTCAATCCATAGATTCAATGGGTGGGTTCCCCTCCTCCCTTTAGTTTGTCCTCCTTCCTTGCCCTGACAATATTTTCTTCAGAGTATTTTGGGAAGAAGTTTCCTGTTCTTATTTTTCCTCTATAAATTACCTTGCTCACACATGCAGCCTATGAGCTGTTGCTGCTGTGGTTGTATTTATTTGTTGAGCAGTTCTGTACTTTGAAATGATTCATTCAAGAGCCATGTAGCATTCAAAGCAGGATGTGTGACTCATTTAATAAACAGCAGCATCTTGAAGTAGAGAGCAAGAGCCTAAGATTGACTATGGTACAGATGAAAGTTAGATTGGCTTTGAGGTGTGGGTATTTAGCCTCTTCCCTTCTTCTCCCTTCCCCTACTTCCCCAAACATAAATGATAGCTTGCATTGGGAATAGAAGCATTGCAGTGAGGGTGCAAAGCCTTATCAAGGCTTTTGCAGGTCTCTCGGGGTCTTCTTCAGAATATATGATCAATTGAAGTGATTAAATAATGTTCAGAGAAAGGTCAGTTATTCTTTCTACCCTGCTCATCACCAGTATCACTGGGCTAGAGCTTGTTCCCCAAGCTTTCTCTCCAGCTTTTCATACTATTTTCCTTCATCAAAATGTGCCACAAAGTACTTGATACTGTAATAAAAGAAAGCTGTTCTATCCAAGAAGCCCTGCCAAACCCAGGAACTTTAGAGAAGTGGGGATAGTTAGATTTCAGCATAAGCGACTTTTCAGTCTATCACAAATATAAATTCAATTCCTTGTATTGTTCCCTAATAATTTAGGCGTTCTGTGCTCATTTCCTAATAACTAAAGAGTCCTGATTTGTCTCCTTCCCCAGTCTACTCTTCTAAAACAAGGAGAGGGACTTGAATTAATCGTAGGTCAGGATATAAGAACATTTTTAAATCTGAGGCAAATCCACATGGAAACTGCAGGTATGGTGGCCAACAACAACATTTCAGGAATGAATTTGGCTAAGGGTTGAGTGCATATTGCACAAAAATTTCATTGGTCACAATACTTTACCAAGGATTTAGCTTGAAACGATTACATTTCTAATGTCCATATGCTTGTCTTTGGCTCAGAATCAACAGACAAAAATTTAGCTTTAGTTTGGCCTGAGTTGTCATGTGCCCTTGAGCCTACTATTCAGTACTGGTTAGTGCTGCTGTTTCAAAAAGCTCCTCGGAGACTAGTATCAACAGGATTAGGAAAAGAACTCTCCCTAAACATTGAATTATTTTGCAAAGAAAAACTAATTTTCACTAAAATACCTGTCTACCTTGAGATTAAAAAAAGGAAAACTAGCTGAGTATATGCTGTATGCCAGGTAATACTTTAAGTGTTTCAAATAATTATTTCATTTAAAAGCTTAAGTGTTTCAAATAATTATTTCATTTAAAAGCTTAAGTGTTTCAAATAATTATTTCATTTAAAAGCTTAAGAAAGAAGGGTATGAGGGAGCCTTTTGGGGTGCCTGAAATATTTCATATCTTCTCTTTTTCTTAAAGAAACCAATAATTATTGTATTAACTTATTGTTCATATTTCTAAAACTTTGGGTTTCTAAAATATAATTTAAAAACTGTTATTCCTAGTACTAATCTGAGGACATGATAAATCATTTTATCATTATTATTATTATTATTGTGTAGTTGGTGTATATATGTTAATTTCAGCTGTACAACATAATGGTTCAATATCTGTAGACCTTACGAAGTGATTACCACAACAGTTCTAATTACCTTCTGTCACCATACAAAGTTATCATGATACTACAGGTCCGGTGTATGAAAATTTATGCACTCAGTAGGGGGTGTCTCTCAGCCTGGCCTGCACTCTCTTTCAATCCAGGACCCCTTGGGGGAGGTCCACCCGCAGGGAGTGGGCCTAACCCATTGTCAAACATCCTTAGCGCTGCTGCAGAGGTGGGAGAGACTCCTGCCACCGCCACTGCACTGGCCAGCCACAGGCTGGCTTCTGGCTGAGCAGCGCTCCCTCTGTGGAAGCACACTGACCACCAGGGGGAAACTGCATTGAGCATCTGCCTCCTGGTGGTCAGAGTGCATCATAGTGACCAGTCGTTCCCAGTCTTTCTACCATTAGGGTTAATTTACATATTACCCTTTTATTATGTAGGATTATTAACTATTCTCTGTGCTGTATACTATATCCCCATGACTTACTTATTTGTACTTCTTGATCCCCTTCACCATTTTTGCCCATCCCTCTGCTCTCTTTCATATTTTGATTTGGGTTCTAATTACCCAGGCATATATATATATCTATCTATCTATCTATATATATATATATATATATATATATATATATATATATATGTAAAAGCCAAGTGACCAGAACAACTGGTCACTATGACGTGCACTGTGGCCAGCCAACTGGCCTGATGGGGGTGGGGCCAGCCAGCCAACCCTCCTGTGGCCCCTCCCCCTAGCCAGCCTGGCCCCCAGTCAGCCCCCCCACCCAGTTGGGAGTGGGCCTGGCCAACCTCCCACGTCCCCACCCCACTGCCAGCCAGCCTGATCAGGGAAGGCTGGCCGGACACCACCTGTGCACGAATTTGCTCACCAGGGCTCTAGTATACTTATATAAAAACTAGAGGCCTGGTGCACGAAATTCATGCAGTCGGGGGGTGGGGGGTCTCTCAGCCTGAATTGTGAGAGGGCACAGACCAGGCTGAGAGATCCCACTGGTGAATGACCGGGGCTGGGGAGGGACATGGAAGGTTGGCCAGCTGGAGAGGGACTGTGAGAGGGCTCCAGGGCATGTCTGGCTCATCTTGCTCCATCCCAAGTGGCCGGACCCCAGCAGCAAGCTAACCCACTGATTGGAGTGTCTGCCCCCTGGTGGTCAGTGCACATCATAGCAACTGGTTGACTGGTCAACTGTCTGCCCCTTGGTGGTCAGTGCAAATCATAGCAAGCAGTTGAGTGGCCTTAGCATATCATTAGCATATTATGCTTTGATTGGTTGAATGGCCGACCGGATGACCGGATACTTAGCATATTAGGCTTTTATTATATAGAATTTGTTGATTAGTATTTTATGTTACACATCAATTTTTTAAAACTAAAAATCTTAAGACTTTAGTAATTGACATGTATTCTGATTTATAGTTCTCACCATCCTTGTTCTTCAAGCCATTCCTAACTTTTTATATATATATATATTTTATTGATTTTTTACAGAGCGGAAGGGAGAGGGATAGAAAGTCAGAAACATCGATGAGAGAGAGACATCGATCAGCTGCCTCTTGCACACCCCCTACTGGGGATGTGCCCGCAGCCAAGATACATTGCCGGAATCGAACCCAGGACCCTTCAGTCCGCAATCCGACGCTCTATTCACTGAGCCAAACCAGTCTCGGCCATTTTATGCTTCTTAACATTTCTTAAACTAAATAAATCTCTTCTCTCACTAATTTCTTTCTCCATTGGGGAGTGAAAATCTGAAATAGCCAAAAACTTGTTTTGATTTACTTCTTCTATTGTATCTCTTTGTTACTATCAAGGCAGTACATGAGAATTTCATTTAATCTGTTCTTCTCCCAATTATAGTGCTTTCTGTCTCCATCTTCCTAATTTCCCTAAGTATTTGCAGATCTTGTAATACATCAGCCATTTTATAAAGTGAGGTTGGAAGTTTTCTGCCTGTTTTTTGTGTTTTTTCCCCAAGATTCAGATCCAAAAACATGTGTTGGCAGTTTGGCAAGGATATCTGAAAAACAGCCTTTTGTTGTTGTTGTTTCTTTCTTCCTTTCCCTGGGACTCTGTACAGGGTTTCTCAACAGACACAAATGACATTTTGAGTCAGATAATTTGTTTTAGTGAGCTGTCTTATGCATTGTAGGATATTTATCAGTATCCCAGGCTTCTAACCTCTAGAAGTCAGTAGCATCTCCCCACTTGTGACAAGCAGAAATGTCCTCAAACATTGGCAAATGTCCCCTGGGGGTGAAGTTGCCCCTGGTTAAGAGCCTGTGCCATCCTATATAATAAAAGGCTAATGTGCAAATTGACCGAATGACTGAACAACCGGTTGCAATGATGCACACTGACCACCAGGGGGCAGGCGCTCAATGCAGGAGCTGCCCCCTGCTGGTCAGTGTGTTCCCACAGGGAAAATGCTGCTCAGCCAGAAACCGGGCTCACCAGCTGAGCGCAGTGGCAGTGGCAGGAGCCTCTCCCCTCTCCTCAGCAGCACTGAGGACCCCTCAGGGGATGTCCACCAAGGGGTCCCCGACTGCGAGAGGGTGCCAGTTGGGCTGTGGGACACCCCCCACCTAGTGCATGAATGTCATGCACCAGGCCTCTGGTATAATATAAATTGCATTTAGGGAAAATGAGTTTGGGAGTAGAGATTAAACATTGGTATAAAATTAAAATTCCTATGAGATCTTTGAGCATATTATTTAGATCAGAGCTGTTCAAAAGAAGCAAAATGCAAGCCACATATGCAATTTTAAATTTTCTGGAAGCCACATTAAAAAGTAGAAGCAAGCCTTAGCTGGTTTGGATTAGTGGATAGATCATCGGCCTGTGGACCCAAAGGGTCCCAGGTCAATTCTGGTCAAGGGCATGTACCTTGGTAGCAGGCCTGAGGTTCCCCCATAAAACTCTTTGGGTGGGGGACGCAGCCTGAGGTCCACCTGGTGGGGGGCACAGCCTCAGGTCCCTGCCGATTGCTCTTTAAGGCTCATTTCGGGAACTCGGCCTCAGCTGAGGGGACAGCCATCTTGTGTTAGAGAATCCCTGCCTCTGCTCTGGGTACAGCCATCTTGTTATGGCATGATGATCAATTTGCACATTTCCTCTTTATTAGATAGGCTAGTTGTCAAAAGATGTTTTTTAAATATTTTATAATGTAATGTATGTGCTTTTTTAGTAATCCATTAAAAGCAAGTTCTACTGGTAGTTCTGGTGACTATCAATTTCAAAGTAGTGATGAGTATAAAGGATATTTTGAGATTTTTAATAGCTGCAATATGATATGAAAATATGTGTGATTGCTATGAATTAGGCATGTTAGATTTCAGTTAGAGTTTAGTGAGAATTAAGATGGAATTTTTTTTTCTATCCATTTTCACAGTTATCAAACCCTTTGAGATGCTAACGGTGGGAGATCTCTTCAGCCACCTTTAGTTCTCTGCAGCCCCAACTTTTGATTTGGGGAAAAATAAATAGCTCAAGAGGAAAAGGATGTCATAGAAGGGAGTGAGGGTGCAACAAAGAGGAACAAGAGCTAGAGGACTGTGCAGCAGAATTGTAACAGAAGGGGAGTTGCTTTTTAAAATATTAAACAATCTAACCAGAGCAAAGCCTGATGGAGGTTTAAAATCTTTCTCTCAGCTCAGTTTTGAGCAAACTATATTTCTGATAATAGAAAAATACTTTCTGTTTCAAAGTTAGTCTTCTAGATTCTAGTACAGTGGTCGGCAAACTCATTAGTCAACAGAGCCAAATATCAACAGTACAACGATTGAAATTTCTTTTGAGAGCCAAACTTTTTAAACTTAAACTTCTTCTAACGCCACTTCTTCAAAACAGACTCATCCAGGCGGTGGTATTTTGTGGAAGAGCCACACTCAAGGGGCCAGAGAGCCCCATGTGGCTCGCGAGCTGCAGTGTGCCGACCACTACTGTTCTAGAACATTGTGCAGAATTTTCCAAGCTCCCTACATGAAATTTTCTTGAAGAATTTATAAATATACTTTTGAAAAAGATTGTTACAGCATTTCCAGTGCATTTTGAAAATTTATACTACTGTTCTTTTCCCTTCAAAATGATGCTTTTTCTCTATTGTAGACTAGATCCTGCTCATTTCCTTTTACAGACCACTTGGCAGTCTCAGTGACTTGTTTAACCAACAAACATCATACCCATGGGTAACAGACTATTATTCCTTCCTTTCTCACCCTACCCCATCCTTTTTTCCTTAAGGAAAAAGCTGTGTTGGTAAAAGTTCTTGGCTAGGATTAACCAACTAGTAGAGAACATGAAAGCTCTTGGCTAAATTTCCCCACACTTGATTCACTGGAAACCACTAAGACATTCTTCTTTTGACTGTTTTACTTCTTGGTCCTTTATGCTTTTATTGATTTAGAAACAATTTTTTTAAGAGAGAGAGACCAATGTTAAAGAGAGACATTGATCAGCTGCCTTCTGCACATCCCCTACTGGGGATTGAGCCTGCAACCAGGCACGTGTCCTGCCCGGGAATCAGACCGGTGACCTCTTGGTGCATGGGACAGTGGTCAGCCACCTGAGCCACACTGTCCTGGGCCTTCAGACTTTTAACTGAAATTTCTGTTTGTCCTTCAGACCTGTAGACCTGACCTAGAAGGATTTTAGGTTGTAAGCTGCTGGTTTTAGTTGTGATAGGGGCTTAGAGAAAATGTGGAGTAAACTAACTTTCAGGTAAAATAAAGGAACTTAAACGGTTTAATGATGCTTACTTGACTTGATAGTAGCTGGAATGGGGACAACTCCTCTCTTTTTAGTTTACAAGCAAGAGAGCTGTGGGGGCTCTGGCCGGGTACCTGAGTTGGTTAGGGCAGTGGTGGGCAAAGTCATTAGTCAACAGAGCCAAATATCAACAGTACAACAACCGAAATTTCTTTTGAGAGCCACATTTTTTAAACTTAAACTTACTCTAATGCCACTTCTTCAAAATAGACTCACCCAGGCTGTGTTATTTTGTGGAAGAGCCACACTCAAGGGGCCAGAGAGCCTCATGTGGCTCGCGAGCCGCAGTTTGCCGACCACTGGGTTAGAGTATCGTCCTGACATACCAAAGTCGCAGGTTTGATCCCTGGTCAGGACACATTTAAGAATCAACCAATGAATACATGAATAAGTGGAACAACAAAAATTGATATTTTTCTCTATATAGTTCTCCTTTCTTCTCTTTAGAATCAATTTAAAGAAGAGCTGTGGAAAAGAGGGCTAAAGTCACAGTGTTTGGAGGGAAATAGATATTTAATGAGGCGAGTAAAAAGAAGGAACTAACCAGTCGTCTTTTTAGACAAAAAGGAGCGAGTTTCAGAGCCAGCTGGTGAAGGAACTGAAAAACGGCGGTGTCCACGCTGTTATGTGTTGTAGGTGTGTTTTAATGAGGGAACATGGCCAGCCAGCCTCAAAAGGGATGTTGAGGGTATCATTCTTTTGAATTACTGCTGTTCCTCTGTTCTCTTCACCTCCCCCTTTAAAGAACAGGTCTGAGCATAAATTACTGTCCAGTAACCATGTCTTACTTAGTCATAAATTGAGGCAGACCTAGTCTCACCTTTTCATTGTCCTTTCACCCAAACCCCTAAATAAATAAAATCTCTATACTATCTTCTTTTCCCTTCCCCTCATCATGCCTACTGGCTTCTCCCTACCCTAACAACAACAAAAAAATCTGCTTGCATTTTTATTCTGCCATTGCATAGCCAGCAGCATAGCTCTGGCCCTTTATGGCTCATGGGGCCCGGGCGGGCTGCCCAATGAGGGGAGACAGCATTTGGCCAATGGGGCTGGTGTGTGCCATTACTGCTGGCCATTGGGCCTCTGTCCCCTACAGCCCCATCCTGACTCATTAAAACCCTGAGCCAAATAGCTGGGCAGGCTCCTGCTGCAGCGTTGTGGGGGCCAGGAAGTTAAATGGTTCTCCTAATCCTGCATAATTTATCTCCCTGTTAGCCCCTCATAAATAGTCCATTCCAGCCCCACCGTGGAGAGCTTAATTCTGAATTTCCTATCTTTGTGGTGACCAGTGAGTGCCCAGCCTTCCCCTCTCTCTCTTTATTATTATTATTAAAAGTTATTTCCCCCTTGTTCACTATGAGTTTGCCTTAATGTGTGTGTTTTTTCCCCCCATTTGAAGCCTCCTGCCTGGATCCCACTTCAGCAACAGTCTGTCCATTTCTCTCATTTGGACCTAATATTACAGAGCAGTTGGTGCTATACTCTTCCCCTTCCTCTCTCCTCCCAGTTTTAAAGTGCCTCTTTTTCTCCTCCCCATTTTCTCTTTTTAAATCTATCACCTCTCCTTTCCCATCACTTCCAGTATTTTCCTCCTTTCCATTCCCTTTCAATCCCTCCTCCCAGCAACCAACCAACCTATCACGGATGTTTGGTAGGACATTTTAAAAGGTCACTGAAGTGTTGTTGTTGTTTTTACACATCTCCATTTCTGTTTCGTTTCAGAGATTTACAAACGAGGACCACCTGGCAGTTCATAAACACAAGCATGAGATGACATTGAAATTTGGCCCAGCCCGAACTGACTCAGTCATCATTGCAGGTATTTGCTACCCCAGAAGCCACGTGCCTTGATATCACCAGACAGTCAAGATTAATACCAGGGACCAGATGTCCTGGGAGCTCTCCTCCCCTTCTCCCATTAAGAGCCCTTATGTGATCTGCATTTAATCAGGAAAAAGGAACACTGAAAGCTCCCAAGTTTCTATTGTGCCCTCTACTCTCTATTTTTAATGTAAAATTGGGTTCTTCGGTTTTTGAGGATAGATGTGTTGAGGTTTTATCTTAGCCTTTTTCAGTCTATTTTTTCCTTGCCTTCTTTCTATTAAGATTTTGGAAAATTTATAGACAGAGGATGACTTTGACATTTCACCTTACCCATAATGAAGGGGTGAACAAAAGCAGGGAAGCCGACCTCGTCTGGCTGCTTCTCATCCACTGGGTGTCAGTTTTCCCCAGGCAGGCAGATTGTCAGTTCGTAAATTCAGCTTCCCTTGTGAACACAGACACCATTGAGGGCACATTTCCAAAGTTCAAACAAGACATTTGTCAATGGGACTCTTCTGTGCCAATCTGGGTGACCTAGAACCTCTCACTGGTTGTTTAGAGTTTGTCTTGCTTCCTTTTGCCATCTCTAGGGACCATTCTCAGCAAACTCTCTCAAACCATGTAGCAACAATTCTGTTGGACCATTTTCAGGTAGACAAACATACAAACCAAAGTGGGCTTTTTCTTTCAATACCAGGAGGGGTTCTGATTTAGCTTGAATTAAGCAAGCTTACCTCAGTATTTAACCTCTCTCCATACTTCTATACGTGAATTTGTTCTTACAGAACTCCTATTTGTTATTAATGAAGCAAATATTGACTGAATATCTACTTTGCTAGAAGCTTATAGTTCCTGAAAAAGGACTTGAGTGGAGATCATTAATGATCCTTAAGAAAGCTCAGGGGAGCCGGGCTGGATGGCTCAGCTGGTTAGAGCGTTGTCCCAGTATGCCAAAGTTTTGGGTTTGATCCCCAGTCAGGACACTTACAAGAAACAACCAGTGAATGCATACATAAGTAGAACAGCAAATTGATATTCTCTCTCATCAATAGATAAAAATGTAAATTTAAAAAAGAAGAAAGCTAGTGGAGGTTTTAGAGGTAAGAATGACTATAGGATTTAACATATATTCAGGTAACATACTTAAATTTATTAAGTCAGATCATATATTCATGAAAATAATTTTAGTATTTGTAGTCTAATATAAGTGAATAATACAAACAAAAAATACTAAGATAATTAATATTAAATGGAATTAGTCATAGACAGTTTATGAAAGAGGTAAATTTGAGGCAAGGTTATCAAGTTGGAGAGGTTATTAGAAATGGTGTAAAGGCCTATGCTGTCTCCAGGAGTGGTGAGAAATTGATACAGGACAGTCCCAATGAAAGAAAGTGATTTCTGTTATTTTTTGCATGTTGTTCTGGAATGCTCATCCCATTGCACATAACTTCAGCTATTCTGTCTAGGCTTCTAATTCTCATATCTGTAAATCATGATCTGGTGTCTCACATGTATTCCAACCCCTAATTGAACACTTAACTTGGCTGGCTTTCTGTCATTCAAATCTTCATGTCAATGACCAAATTTATCTTTGTTCCCCTGAATCAGCTTCTTTTCCTTTGTTATTCAGTGATGATATTATCAAAATTTTGAGTTGTTTTATTTTTTTCTTCAGATTCTCTCTGTTTTGTTCCATCCTGCTCTTCTGCTACTACCCTCATTATGCTTGAATTCTCCTCCATAGTCTCTTAGCTGGTCTCTCTCCTTGACTAGTCTCTTATTATATAATCTATCTTCATTCTATTGAAAAGCCCATCTACCCTCTCCCTTCCGCCCTGTAAAAAATCAATAAAATATATTTTTTAAAAGCCAAAACCCCTTTGGCTCAGTGGATAGAGCATCGGACTGCGGACTGAAGGGTCCCAGGTTCGATTCCGGTCAAGGGCATGTACCTTGGCTGTGGGCACATCCCCAGCTGTGGGCAGCTGGTCGATGTTTCTCTCTCATCGATGTTTCTGACTTTTCTATCCCTCTCCGTTCCGCTCTGTAAAAAATCAATAAAATATATTTAAAAGAAAGAAAGAAAAGCCCATCTTCCTTAAATTCTTCTCCATATAAAATGTCATTATTTTCCCATTTTCTTTGACTTTAGGCTATTCATACTTGGATTTTCAGACTTTCTATAACCTAGCCCCATGGTACCTGCCCAACTTTATATACAGCTTATATACCTAACATAATTATCCTTTGACCTAGACATACCTTTTTCTTCTTACCTATACATGGTGCCCATGCCCTGCCTCTCTCTATGCCTTCACCCACCTTAGCATCTGAAGCCATTCTTTTTTAAAAAATATATTTTATTGATTTTTTACAGAGAGGAAGGGAGAGGGATAGAAAGTCAGAAACATCAATGAGAGAGAAACATCGATCAGCTGCCTCCTGCACACCCCCTACTGGGATATGCCCACAACCAAGTTACATGCCTTGACCAGAATTGAACCTGGGACCTTTCAGTCCTCAGGCCGATGCTCTATCCACTGAGCCAAACTGGTTTCAGCCTTGACGCCATTCTTTAATGGCCCAACTCAAGTCCTCCTAACTACTCTGTCATTAACTTATCTTTATTTAATATCTGCAATAATTTTATTCTCTACTGCACATGATTTTTGTATGCTATGATGTTATCTATGTATAATTGTTTTATTTCCTCATCTAGAAAGCATTCTCTTATTCTCTAGGGCAAGAGCCATGTTTTATATTTGAGCAAAACTCCTACATTCCTATTGCTCTTCTTCCCCAGATTTCTACACAAATGTATGCATGTAGCACCAAAAGATAAAAAGTGTTCAGTAAACACTTGTTGATTGCTTCAGAATCATCAAAGCAGGTTAAGGGTTTTCTTATACATTGTTAAGGAATGGAAGAAAAGTTTGTCTGAGCCTCAGATCAGAGATCCAAAGGCCCTCTTCTGCCATAGCCATGCCCTTAGCTGCCCCATCCTGGTTCACTTGAGTGGTAATTTTTTGTGTGTCCTTACTGAAGTGCTCTCTAAGCATAAAGGATGATATTACCTCTACTCACCCGGGATGGAGGGAAAGTGGCTTTATCGTTGGCCAACCAAAGCTGCCAGAGGAGCTTTTAAAACTATTTTGGGAGGTAGTGGTAACTTTTCCAAACACTCTGATTCAGAAGAGGTTTTTTTAAAAAATTTTTAAAATTATGTTGTTTCCATGGAAAATCCCACTGGATTATTCCCAATTGATCACGCTAGAAGGAGCAATTTTAATACCAGGTGTTACTCCTTGAAATATTATTTAAACATTGTTCTATTTCTATCATTCAACTTAGTGCTTGGGGGTATGAGATGAATCCATGAGGTAACTGTCATGTCAAGGAAAACTATATAAAAGAGTTAGGATCAGGGAATAAGATTCAGCTGACCAAAGAGAAAAACTGGAGAAACAGAGTGGGGAGAGAGAAGTTCAAATCTAAAACTCAAGCTGGTTGGCCCAGCTGGTTTGGTTCAGTGGATAGAGTGTTGGCCTGCAGACTGAAGGGTCCTGGGATAGATTCTGGTCAAAGGCACATGCCTAGATTGCAAACTTGATCTCTAATGAGGAGCGTGCAAGAGGCAGCTGATCAATGATTCTCTCATCATTGACCTTTCTGTTTCTCTCTGCCTCTCCCTTCCTCTTTGAAATCAATAAAAATATTTTTTTTAAAAACCAGTAGGTTTAAACATTTTAAAAAATAAATCAAATTCAGGTTGCTTGGAAAGTTGCCATGGGTTATGGAGAGCCTTCTTCTTCCCAAGGTTAGGGAGGCACTGTGTTGAGGAAAGCTTTGTGCAGCCCCTAAGAGGATATCTTGGCTGGCAAGTCTAAATCCAAATATCCTGGTTTCCAGAATTTGCTCTGGGCCCAGGTTTCTGTTCTATTGTTTGCAGTTTCCTTCTCTACCTCATGATCTTGCTGTCTTGTTCCCTAGCCCCTAGATTTGCCTGGAATGCCTGTGGAAGGTAACAGACCCTTACCTCAGTGATCACTGAAAGGCAGTACACCATTTCTAATTTGGTAGTGTTAGCAAATGAGCTCAACCACCTGAGCCTCAGTTTCTTCTCCTCCTCAGATTTTAACATTCATCTGCTTATAACTGCTCGCTTCAGACCTGATAGGGAGTAAGCTTAAAGAGAAAATGTCGCTTAGCTATACTTGATTTTCAAATTTAGAAACTTTGCAAACTCCACCTGGGTGAACGGTTGGTTTTGTTTGGAGGTGAGGGAGGTGAAACCAGCTTCTAGGAGAAAAGTGGTTACATGGATAGTCACACAGCAAAACATTGTTCTGTCTTCCCTCTGCTGGCCTTGAGGCAACACAGCACAGACACCCTCTGGTGGCCTAGCACCAGCCTTCACCTACTAGAGACACAAAAAGCAAATTTGCCCTAACACCGAGACTCTCAGATAGAAGAATAAAATGTGCTCTCTGCATACTCCCAAATTTAATTTTAGGTCAAAACTAAAATCGAATTTCCTTTCTTCATGTGTCTACAGATCAGACTCCTACTCCAACTAGATTCCTGAAGAACTGTGAGGAGGTGGGGCTCTTCAATGAACTAGCTAGCTCCTTTGAACATGAATTCAAGAAAGCTTCAGATGAGGATGAGAAAAAGGTGAGAGGCGGGACTTATACTGTCAAACTGGTGGTGTTCGGATCTAGGCTATTCTCATTGTGCCCTGGGATAATTTGCTTAATTAGTTAAAGCATAAAATATCAGGTTTGGTTCTATAGAAACACAGAATACCCACTAATCCTAGTCAGCACCCAGGTCTTTCAAGAGTCCACATGATGGTCAGCACAAGTCTGTCTTCGTGCCAGTTTCAGGGGCCCCCAGCCTGCTCAAGTTGGTTATGTGGTCACCCAGTTCTTTGGTGGATTTTACCTGCTCATTCAGGTAGTGAGTCTCAATGAAGTCAAACAAATGAAGGTCATTTTTTTGTCAGTGGCAAGTTTGTGCAATTCCAGTAGTGACTAATTCACTCTTTTTTTCAAGTGTAATGCACACCCCATTGCATTCTGCCCAAACTTCCAGTCACTGAGGTCTGGTTTCTTGATACCCTGAAGGACGATTCGGACACCTAGTTGATTATGCAGCTTCATCAGTTTCTCAGCATGTTCCCTCTCCTCATGAGATTGGTGAAGAAAATATTTGGCAAAGTGCTTCAAAGCCACATCATCACAGTCAAAGTAGAGAGACGTGGACAGGTAGCATAGGAAGCCTAGAGCTCCAGGTGGATCTGGCAGTCGATGGAGGCCTCCAAATCCAGGTGGCAGTTCTGGCATGCCTGCCAGGTGGACACGATCCTCAGGGTGGGTGGCTGAAGAGAGGTGGATGTGTGGCAGTGGAGCAGTGGTGGTGGGGCCTTAGGGCAATCCCAGGGTGCTGTGAGGAGGTAGTGGAAAGCTGGATCTGGGCAGCTGGCTGGGATGGGGGATAGTACTGGTTCTGTCCAAGCACTGTTGAAGCAGGAAACCACAGCAACTCTCGGTGAAGACTGTTCTGCCTGTTTTCCTTTTTTATGTATCGATTGATTTGAGAAAGAGAGAGAGATCGAGACATCGATTTGTCATTCCACTTATTTACGTGTTCATTGGTTGATTCTTGTATGTGTCCCAACTGGTGGGTCAAGCCTGCAACCTTGGCTATCAGGACAACACTCTAACGAGCTGTTTTCTCACTGCTTCCCAAAGGAGACCAACCAGAATGGTGAGAGAACTAGAAATTATGTCACTTTGGGAATATTTACAGACATAGAGGGAGTTTTGCTTGGAAGGAGAAGACTTAATATGAACAGAAGTCCAGTCTTAAATGTTTGAAGAGTTTTCATGTGAAAGAAGGGTTACATTTATTTTGTATGGCTCAGAGGTACAAGTATGGCCAGCAGGTAGAAGCTGTCACCGAGTGCATTGAATTGTATGTAGGTCACTTAGTGTAGATACTGTGGAAAGGATTAAAATGCGGGAATGCCTTTGCATCCTCAGGTGCTATGATTCTGATTTTAGACTTTATATTCCAAATCTCTAGAGAATCTTTCAGTTTGGAAGACTAGAGGAAATAGTTCAAGAAACTGAGTCAAATAAAAATAGTTTCCATGGTATAAGGGGTTTTAGGGAAAAGGAAACTGAAAAGCTCAAAATTTATTCTACTTTAGAATTGAAATTCTGGTTAGTAGTCACTTTAAAATCATGTATGTGTTCCATAATAGTTCAGAAAAATTCCAATATATGATCTCAGAACATGTACACATTAACCACATGTATGCTCCACAATTGCATGACACAGTAAGACATGAAATCCTATCAGAATATAACAAAACCAGAATATAAGAAAAAAATGTCCAGGAAAGCTGTTTCCTTCTATAAGGGAATTGTACATGATTTTTCCATTTAGCTTAAATCCTAAGAATGCAAGATAAAGTGTCCATATCACTGGAAGTCTTTACAAATTCCATAGCTTTCTATGAGTTTCTTTTCATGCTGCCCCCCTCAGACTAAAAGAAGGCAAGGCAATTCAGTAGCATGTATTTGTAGTTCTACTTTCAAAAGGCAGAACTAACCTCCTCATTATTCTTTTTCTTTGGAGACACAAGTTTCTCTCTTTTAAAAAAAAAAATGTTTTTGTTGATTTTAGAGGAAGGAAGAGGGAGAAAGAGATAGAAACATTGATGAGAGAAACATCGGTTGGCTATCTCCTACACGCCCTCTCCTGGAGATGGACCCCACAACCTGGGAATGTGCCCTGATCAGGAATCGAACCTGCAACCTCGTGGTAAATGGGATGATGCTCAGCCGAGCCACACTGGCAGGGCAGCCTCTCATTTTTTCGGTTGTTTCCTCCCATGTGGTAATTCCTCCCTCCCCCAAAACAAAGAAATCAGTCAATTGATCAAGTTGAATTACCAAAAAAAAGAAGAAGAAAAAAGAAATATGTCAAATTGTTTCAACCAGGATATGAGGGATTTTAAACCAAACTCATTAGAGGCAAATTCAAGAAAATTAACCTCCCATGAAAAGTTTAAGGTCTTTTCCATCGCCATTTTTGCTCTGTTGACACTTCTGAGAAGTCTTTCATAGTTGGTCAGGCCTTTACTCATTGAATATGTCTTGCTGTTTCTTCCTGCCTGTCTTCACCTCACCTTGATGAGAAGCACAGATTCAATGTAAGATTATCTCCAGGAGTGTTTCATGAGCCCACAACTTTCCTGAACCACAGCTTTTCTAGGAGGTGCCCCCGAGGGATTTTAAACCTGTGGTTGAGAGGTCTCTCCTTCCCACCAACCTCTGGTTTCAGGGATCCCAGGATTAGCTCAGTTGGGCCTGGCATCTTAGAAATGTAGAAAAAATTAGGGCAGAAGTGAAACCATCTTTGCTATCACTCACCTCCATCATATTGGAGAAAAAGAACCATTACTACCTTCTCTAATGTGGTAGACACCAGGCTGTCTTCAGTTTGCTCAACTACCAAGAACATTTGTAGGGATTAAGGTAGCAAGGGAAGAGTTAAGAAATAAACTTCTCTTTCACCAAGAATTGTAGGATTTAGAAAGACTAGAACAAAGAATCCACATAGTCATAAAACTGAACTGCGGTGCCGTCACTTCATGCCCCCGTCACGGTGGTGTCAGGGCCGTCCTCTCAGGTTGTTTCTTTTCCCTGCAAAGCTACTTATGGCTCCACAGTTGTGTGAGGTGGTGGCACCAATGCTAGGAATGTACTCGCTCTTCTTTCTGGTTTTCTCCAGTCCTACTCCTAGGACCAACTTCCCATTTCTTTCATGGGTCAAATGATTAGCTTTTCCTTTTTCTGTTACCCTGAAGCCCTGTCTTCCTAGCTTTTAGCACCAGATTTGGGGGTGAAATCACCATCAAACAAGGGGCATACCCTAGAAAAAGTCTTTCTTATGTGTTTTTCAGTACCTTAATCATCAGTTGTCGTTATTTGCTTTTGATAATTGGGTAATCTGTCACCTGGTTGGCAGAAAAGTGTTCACAGTTCTCCAGTGGCCAGGTGAGCTGGTTAGGAAAAGGCATGCATTGGATTCAGGAATCATTTACTTTACTGAAAAATAACATCATAATACTTGGATGGATTTAAATCATATCTTTTTTTTTCCTTTCAGGGTCTTTATAAGCATTATGAGTATTTTTTCCCTTTCAGAATATTTCTAAGTGTTCACCCCTGGTGAAGCAGGTGTCGTTTCCATTTTATAGCTGGGGAAGTAGAAGCCCTGAGAAGTTGAAAGGATTTAGCAAAAGTTGTACATAAAACCTTGGCTTCACGTTTCTTTGACTTACAGTTTGGCACTTTGACCAAGGACTAAACTTCTTAGAAGTTTATTCCCTCATCTTTTAACTGGGAAATAACAGATTCAACTTGAAGGGAATATTGGGGTTAAACTATGCTCATTTCGCTCGTTTAGCAGGCTGCTGCAGGGCCCCTTGACATGTCTCTGCCTTCCACACCAGACGTTAAAGTCAAAGAAGAGGGGCCGGTGGAGGTAGACTCATCCCCGCCTGACAGCCCTGCCTCCAGCCCCTGCTCCCCGGTGCTCAAGGACAAGGTAACATTCTCTGTCAGAAGTCATCCCACATGTTCATTAACAGATTACATTTTGATTCATTAGTTGTATCAATAATGATACAGGAAGATGGAATATACTCCAATAAATGTTAATTGTTCAGAAGATTTATATAAATTACACCTACTCTGTGACCCAGCAGTTCTACTTCTAAGTCCATGTGGAAATGAAATTAGTGTGTATGTCCACCCAAAGAAGTGTATGAGAATGTTCATAACGGTTTTATTGATAATAGTAAAAAAAGCTAGAAGTAGTCCATCAACAAGAAAATGAACCAAGTGTAGTATATTTATAAAATGGAATACTACATGGCTTTAAAAAAGAATAAGCTAATATACACAACAATAAGGATCAATTTCACAAATGTTATGTTGAACAATAACAAAAAAATTCATACACAGTACGTACTATGTAATTTTATTTGCATCAGGTTCAAGAAAAGGCAAAATCATTTGATGGTGATAGAACTCGGAATAATGTTTAACCTCTGGTGGGGAAAGGTGTGGATTGGGAAGGGATACATGAGAACCTTCCGGGGTGCTAGAAATGGGCTCTATCTTCATTTCACATATGTAAAAAGTCATTTAGTTGTACCTGAGTCAATCCATGTTACCGTATTTATGTAGTACTTTAATTAATAAGTGAAAAAGAAAATCATTAAGTTTATAAACTGGACATTAAACAGTTTTTTTAAAAAGTCCAGAGTTAAGTCTTTTAGTGACTTAAAGAGATTATCTGCTAAGATTCTGAAAATTTTTTAAAGGAAACATTTTAAAAAGTATTTTTTATACATTTATTGAAATATAGTACATGTACAGAAAGTAGTACATACATTGTAAGTATACAGCTCACTGAATTTTCACAAAGTTTACAGACTTTGTAACTAGTGCCCAGGTAGTATCAAAACCTCGGATGTCCCCTCATACCTCCTTCCAATCTCTACTGTTTTATCAGCAGTTATTAATTTTAATATCCATTTTGAATAGTGCATCTGTAGCTCAATTTACTTCCCTCCAAACTTGGTTTGATAACTTCTAAAACCATTCCCTCCATAAACATTACACCACTTCCCCCACCTCAGCGCCCCCCCCCCCCAAAAAAAATTATAACCTTCCCCTCTCTTTCTCCTTTTCATCAACAACCAGGTCCTAAAAGCTGTCTGGAGATGTTTTCATGGTCAGTGTGGCCACTGGCCACCTAAGATCCTAACAGAGGGAAGAGGTTGTTTTATTACAATCTGATCATTATTTAAACTTCTGTAGGCATTTTTTAAAGAAGATATTGGCTTGCCTTATCACCAGTCTTGTACCTGTATCTATTTAGAATGACAGTATCAAGTTTAGAACAGTATCTAGATTGTGAAAAATTATAACAATTTTTAGTATATGATACCACAATGCTGCTACAGAAATTTCACGTGATTTTTCAACTGTCACTTCATTCATATGGGCATCATACCTGAAGAAAGGGGGATAGCCAAAAGGTCTTGACTCAGCATTTTTACTGAATGAGTGAGGTATGGTCCCTGACCCTGGAGCGACATGACTTGCTCTAATGCTCTTTCCAATAAATTTGTACTAGATTTTACCAGCTACATATTTCTCTATAAACAGCCCCTTAAAGCACTTTGTGATCTGTTGGTCTCTTCTCCCCAGGAACTTGCCCCAAAGTCTGTTGTGATATCTACCCCAACGCCTACCATTGTACGCCCTGGCTCCCTGCCTCTCCACTTGGGCTATGACCCACTTCACCCAGCCCTTCCCTCCCCAACCTCTGTCATCACACAGGCTCCACCGTCCAACAGGCAGCTGGGGTAAGTAAAGAGCAGAGAGAAATAATGAAGCCTGAATTTTTTCTGCTTTGTTAAATTATTTGATAAAACAGGGACTGTTTGAATACTCAAAGAAATGAGTCACAATGATTGTCTTTCTTTTTTAATATATTTTATTGATTTTTTTTAGAGAGGAAGGAAGAGGGATGGAGAGTTAGAAACATCGATGAGAGAGAAACATCGATCAGCTGCCTCCTGCACAACCCCACTGGGGATGTGCCCGCAACCAAGGTACGTGCCCTTGACCAGAATTGAACCTGGAACCCTGCAGTCTGCAGGCCAACGCTCTATCCACTGAGCCAAACCGTTTTTGGCTCTATGATTGTCTCTCAAAATAAATAGACTCCTCTCCCCTTTGAGTAGACCAGCAAGTATTTATTTGACTGTAATACTTTATTAATTTGGAGGTTTAATACTTCTTTGATCTAAAAGGAGAATCCTTAAAACTTTAGGAAGTTCGTCATAATGATGGAGGCTATACAGAAACTATATAACTTCTTGACCTGAATCAGTAGATATTTATTGGAGCACTACTGAATGAGGGACTGAAATATATTGTCATCTTTTGTTTCCCTCAGTTCCAATTAGGATTCTTGGTCTTTGCTACCCCTAATTTTGTTTGTCTATTTGTCTTCACTCATGGCACAGCCTGTACAGATTTCATAGTGGGATGATTTGACATCCTATACCCAGGTACCCATTGAGTTAAGAAGTTACTGTCAGAATTCAGCCTTCTGAAGCTTTATTGTTCTGTGGACCCACTAGGTAAAAACAGAGACACATCTTTTTGAATAGGGTAGAGCAAATATGGAAAGGAACAAGAGAAACTTATTCATATTTGGCTATCATATGGCAACATTCACCTTTGCAAAATAACTTTGGTCCAAGTCTTCCTTGTCTAAGGCAAGACAGAATTTGTACATGTTAGTGATAGGGAATTTATTTAGTTGTTCAAAACTTTTTAAAAATTATTTTTATTGATTTTAGAAAAGGAGAGATAGAAACATCAATGATGAGAGAGAATCATTGATCTGCTGCCTCTTGCCCACCCCCCACTGGAGATGGAGCCTGCAACCCAGGCCTGTGCCCTGACCGGGAATCAAACCATGATCTCCTGGTTCATAAGTCAATGCTCAACCACTGAGCCACACTGATTGGGCAAGACTCTTTTTCAGATATGCTTTTATTAATTTTAGAGAAAAAGGGAGAGGGAAAGAGAGAAACATCAATTTGAAAGGAACATCGATAGTTTGCCTCTCATATGCACTTCAACCAGGGATCGAACCCACAAGTTGGACATGTTCCCTGACCTGGAATCAAACCAGCACCTTTTGGTACCCAGCACGATGTTCAGCCAACTGAGCAACACTGGCCAGGGCAATTGTTCAAACTCTTAATGGGATTTGCTTCCCACCGATTTGAGTTCAGTGGTATTTGCTTAATTTGCAAAGTGTAAGATCTTGTAGCATTCCCTGCTTTTTCCACCTTCATGAGAGTGTTAAGATTATACAATGTTGCCCTTTAGCTTCCCTAACTGGAGAAGACTGGAAAATCTGCTATAATATAGAAGAAAGATCCATAGGCAAAAGGGTCTGTATTATGAGCATTTCACTTCATGTGTCCTCTAGGTCCCCCACTGGCTCCCTTCCTCTCGTCATGCATCTTGCTAATGGGCAGACCATGCCTGTGCTGCCAGGGCCTCCGGTGCAGATGCCTTCTGTTATATCGGTAAGCTCTGTAGCTGGGACAGCCAGCCCTACCAACACACAATCCCTCCCTCCGCCTGAGTGCTCTTAGAAACACATGAGCCCAGGGAAGAGTGGGCTCTGGTCTGTATTAGTGGAGCGTGGAAGCCTGTCCAAACGCTTCACTAACCTCTGCCAATCCAGTACTATGGAACACTAGACAAAGGCTCATCTGGACAATTGGCTCCTGGTCTAGGAATTGATCTTGCCAGCCTGCTGATTGGTTGCTTTCACTTGGCTCTTAGCACCTTCCAAATTGCCCACCACTTTTTTCAATACAGCCCCAGCCCTTCCCATAGAAGTTGTCATAGCATTGGAAGATTAGATTCAGTGCTATGGGGGGAGTTATTTCCCAGGATCCCTGTATGCCCTATGGGCAGGTTGCATAGAACAGACCCTGGTGTGCCAATCTCAAAATCACTGCATTTTGGGAAGCTGTTGCCCCACCAATACTATTATGTTCCCTTCTGTTTTTTCTTCCTTTTCTTGATCCAGCTGGCCAGACCTGTGTCTATGGTGCCCAACATTCCTGGTATCCCTGGCCCACCAGTTAACAGCAGTGGTTCCATTTCTCCCTCTGGCCACCCTATGCCATCAGAAGCCAAGATGGTGAGTATTCCAGCCTGGGGCAACATTGGCTCTTTCTAAGAGAAGTGGTATCAGCCTAGGTTTTTCAAGTGAGCCAAGCAAGAGATCCTTCTGGGACTTGGCAATGCAAAAGATACCCTGTTGTGAGGTCTGGGGGAAAAGAAACCCTGATTTAGGACTCCCATATCCTCCCTTCCACCTTTAGAGCCTGGTACATCGACCATGGCAGTGAAGAGGCAGCACAGATTGTTTGGAGAGGAACACTTGCTGTTTCAGTTCCAGGGTAACAGATGGAGGGTGGGGAGTGGGCAGGAGCTGGCCAAGAGGTGAATGGCTGCGTAACCAGCACCTGGCCAGGTTCCAGGAGAGAGCTTTCATCTGACTCTATTGCTTCAGCCACCCCCACCCTCCAACTGTGCCCAGGATGATAGCCAGGGCACAGAGTAGGCATTTTAGGGATCCAGGTGCACATCTCTCCCCATCGTTTTCTTTTATTTCCTCTGCTAAGGGAAAATTGTTATGGAAATTTTAGCTATTTGTAAATCAGTAATAAAATCCAAGCCTATTCTTCCCATCATTGATAGAATCTCACCCTTGACAACCTTTTTTTTTCTTCTTTTTTTCCACAGAGACTCAAAGCCACCCTAACCAACCAAGTCTCCTCAATCAATGGTGGTTGTGGAATGGTGGTGGGTACTGCCAGCACCATGGTGACAGCCCGTCCCGAGCAGAGCCAGATCCTCATCCAGCACCCTGACGCCCCGTCCCCTGCCCAGCCACAGGTCAGTTGGGCCCTTAATGGGGGAACCAGATATGTCACCATCGCTCTTGAAGTCCTGTGTCTTTCAGTGAGCAGAAAATTTAGAGAAGAATAGACTTCAGCTTTCTGGGCACCTTCCTGCGCTTTGGTTCTTGTGGACAGTCTGACAGCAGGAAAAAGTGCCATTCTTTATCCACCTTGGTGTTGTACTCACATGTAAGCAGGCTGGATACTGCAGAACTGTTACAGAGGAGGCCTTAATTTTTGTGTTATCTGTGTGAGAATGATGTATGTGTATCAGACAAACGAGGTTCTCCTGATCTCTTTCTCATCTATTGTCTTTTAAAAAAAACACCCATCTGAGCAGTGATAAAGTGGCTCGAGAATTTGTGAAGCTCAAATCAGAGCCTTTTCCATGGAGGAGGGGACCTGAGCTCCTGTGCCAACCGGATGGCACCGGTCCCACAAATCAGAGCCCGTGAGAGTTACTATGTAGCCAACTTAGGTCCTCATAGTTAAGAGGCTGACTCCTTCAGTTACAGAAATTTGAAGAAAACTTTGGGGTGGTGGGAGTTGGGCTTTCCACAGAAAGGTCATGAATCCCTGACCAGTAGGTCTGTGGTGCTAGGGTGTTACTGCATAGGGAGATTTTTTATAAAGAGAGAGGGACAGATGTTTCTGAGAGTGTTAACCATTCTTGGTAGACATACCTCCAACCCACTCCCTATGTCTACTCCTCTCCATACTACATCTTATCCAGTTGGACCAATCCATAAAAGGTACATATCCCCTATGTACCAATCATTAGGAAAAAAAGTTTAGAAGGCCAGGAGCTTGTGCCTGGCTAGCTAAGTAGTCAGTTGAGCCTATAGGTCTCAGTGAGCCCTGTAGTCTGGATTGAAATATAGCCAGAGCAGGGAGCACACAGAATAGAATTCACACTGCACCTTGAGCAGAATCCACTGGTTTTGTGTGCTCCCGTGAGAAAAAGGCCTTGAAACTGAACAAGATACCTCTAGAAATGAGCTCTGTTAATCCCTTACCCAGTTTATATCTATCATGAGCAGAAGCAGGTTCATGAGTTTGAGAGGCTCAGAGATGTTCAGCTCTCTGGAAGAAACTTGGTCTGTGATCCCTCTCTACAGGCTGGACGGAGGAGGGCCTCAACTCTCCTGGGAGGTTAGAGACAAACTCTTTCATGTGGACTTCCCAGGCCTTTGCTCAGAGAAATGACATGGTCCTTTAACAGCTTCCTGGACTTTCTGAGGACTCTGCGTTGTCCACAGCTGTGTGGGTTACATTACAGTAAACAAGAAACTGAGCATATTTGCTGTTAACTATTGTATGTGTCATTGTTATAGGAGACTATTGGCTAGTCTTTAATAAATTATCTTATAGCAAAAAAAAACAACCACATTATTTGATTATATTATAGAGCAAAAATCAAATAGTAATATATTAATATGTGATGTCACAGTATTAAGATGGCTCAGTAAACAAACACAAAAATTCAACTTTTCCCTTATCAATTTAATCCCTTAAGACAGAGCAGTCCCTTTTAGATGCCCAGTTCTTTTCTCAAGGAGGCCTCGGTTTTCGGTAAATTTTTTTGAAAACCAAATCGGCCTCAGTTTTGTATTATCTGAACTAGACAGGTGACAAAAATCTGAGATCTGTTTTAGAGTTCCATTCTTTGCCCAGCCCCTTTTCCTGATGTCACCACCTGCTTCTTCATTTACCACCACATGTCCTAACATGCGATGGCCACCTGCTGCTTTAAAGCTTGGCCAGCAAACAGCCTTCATTGGGGTTTTCTTGTTGAAAGCTAAGGCTGCCCACCCTCATGTGTCCCCTGCCTACGCCAGTCCCTGGAGACGGTAAAGCAGTAACCCTTGCCTGAGTTGTGCTGTTTTGCCTCTGGAGGAAATTATACCACCTGCTTTTTAGTCACCATGGATTCCTTCTCATTCTTCCCTCTCTCTTGGGCTGTTCTTTCATATCCATTCTCTACATGAGCTATGAGTTGCCTGTAAGAGAATAGGAACCTGGCATTTCCTTTTCCCATCCTTGGTAAAGCACCCACCTTTACATGTGGTCCAGTGAGCTCGGGGCAGAGAGATAATTTTGAATTTCAAAAGAATTAGTGTAGCTGAAACTGGTTTGGCTCGGTGGATAGAGCATTGGTCTACGGACTGAGGGTCCCAGGTTCAATTTCAGTCAAGGGCATGTACCTTGGTTGCGGGCACATCCCCAGTGGGGGATGTACAGGAGGCAGCTGATTGATGTTTCTAACTCTCTATCCCTTTCCCTTCCTCACTGTGAAAAATCAATAAAATATATATATTTTTAAAAAAGAATTAGTGTAGCTGAAACCGGTTTGGCTCAGTGCATAGAGCATCAGCCTACGGACTGAAGGGTCCCAGGTTCGATTCCGGTCAAGGCATGTACCGTGGCTGCGGGCATATCCCCAGCAGGGGGTGTGCAAGAGGCAGCTGATATCCCCAGCAGGGGGTGTGCAAGAGGCAGCTGATCGATGTTTCTCTCTCATCGATGTTTCTGACTTTTCTATCCCTCTCCCTTCCTCTCTGTGAAAAATCAATAAAAATATATTTTTTAAAAAAAGAATTAGTGTAAATTTTCCTAGGTGTAGTGAGTAGCATTGACCTGAGGCTTTTAGCTCATTAAATTGATATTGAAATCTCCTCCCCATTTTTTCTTTTGGGAAAGATATTAGTCTGAAACTAAAATTATCTCTTGATCATCTTAATGAAGAAGATGATTCAGTAGGGCCTGAAGTGGAGAATTTTTTTTTTTTTGGTACTTTTTTTTTTTTAATGTATTTTTTATTGATTTTTTTTACAGAGAGGAATAGAAAGTCAGAAACATTGATGAGAGAGAAACATCAATTAGCTGCCTCTTGCACATCTCCTACTGGGGATGTGCCTGCAACCAAGGTACATGCCCTTGACCGGAATCGAACCTGGAACCCTTCAGTCCGCAGGCCAACGCTCTATCCACTGAGCCAAATCAGTTTTTGCTAAGATTTTATTTTTTATAAGCTCATGCTTATTCTCATACAACTAATGTGAGCTCTAGCATTGGGGAACTAATATAAATATTCTTTAATAGGAACAGATCTAGAACATATTTACTTTTTAAAATATATTTTATTTATTTCTTATAGAGAGGAAGGGAGAGTGATAGAGAGTTAGAAACATCAATGAGAGAGAAACATTGATCAGCTGTCTCCTGTATACTCCCTAATGGGGATGTGCCCACAACTAAGGTACATGCCCTTGACTGGAATCGAACCTGGGACCCTTTAGTCCACAGGCCGACACTCTATTCACTGAGGCAAAAACAGTCAGGCCTGAAACATACTTACTTTTGGTGACATTTTACATTACATAGTTTGTTTTATGCAGATGGTTTACCCCTCTACATTTTATTTTAAATATATTTTATTGATTTTTTACAGAGAGGACAGGAAAGGGATAGAGAGTTAGAAACATCAGTGAGAGAGAAGCATCCATCAGCTGCCTCCTGCACATCCCCTACTGGGAATGTGCCCACAACCAAGGTACGTGCCCTTGACCAGAATTGAACCTGGGACCTTTCATTCCACAGATCGACACTCTATCCACTGAGCCAAACCGGTTTCGGCTACATTTTTCTTTTTTGCCGTTATTATAAAATTGGTCTATTGTCTCAGAACACGTGTCAGCTTAACAAAAAGGAAGATGATCCAAAAGTCAAGGAACACAGCCTGAAGTTTGAAGACAAAAGACAATCCTATATCACCAATTTATAAAGTGGTTAAAAAAATGCTCTTCTGTTTAAAAAAGTACAAACAGGATGAGGGGAGGGTTGATTGCGGATTATAAATAAAAAGAATATACTAATCCATAGTTCTCCATATTAGGCTAATTCTCACTAGTAGTAAAATCTTCTTTTCTGAAACTTGTAGCATTCAGCTGTTTGTATATATTGCTTGTCCAAATCAATGATTTGTAAACTTTTTATTCCAGTCTTGCTAAAAGTTCCCGATACCCTCTTTTATGCTTTCCTTCCCAACAAGATTCCCTATAAAAAACAAAAAGTGATCCTAGTTTCGTTTTGTCTGTCTGCCTCAGAGATCATCAGTTTCCAACTGAGCTCCGGTTGTGTAAGTATGGGACTTGAGAAGACTGGCAGAAAATGGGAGCCAGCATGAGGAACAATTACAAAAGAAGCTAAGGGTATACATAGTGATGAGATTTGCTGTGGTTACAGAGACTGAAACATCCATTTACCAGGTCTTACCAATATACCTACCACCAGGTTTAATTCCTTTCAAGTAACTCCGCTTCCTTCCTGGGCAACAGGTCTCACCAGCCCAGCCCACCCCGAGTACAGGAGGCCGCCGGCGGCGCACAGTGGACGAGGACCCGGATGAGCGGCGGCAGCGCTTCCTGGAGCGCAACCGGGCTGCCGCTTCTCGCTGCCGTCAGAAGCGGAAGCTGTGGGTGTCCTCCCTAGAGAAGAAGGCAGAGGAACTCACTTCTCAGAACATCCAGCTGAGTGTGAGTGGATCCTGGATGGTTGTCGAGCTTGTTGAGTCTTGAAAGTGGTGTTGAATCAGAAAAAAGTGGGACAATATAATAGAAGATGGTAATTATTTAAGTTAGGACAGATACAGATGTTCCAGGAAGAATGCAGAAAGAATCTCTTACTGTCAGAGTTGAAATCTCTTCCCCAGGGATTGGAAAAGATCATTGATTGCCAAATCTGCTACTGGAATGATTTATTCATAGACCCATTTGGATGAAGGGAATTAGATTAAGCACCCCAAGATGCTCTTTTAAGTCATCAGTAAACTCTGACTGAGGTCATGGAATATCCAAAGGGAAATGCATTTGCCCCAGATAATGCATAAATAAAGGAAAGAAAGAAAAAGCCACACAAGCAAAAATAGAATTATAATCCATACTTTTTCTTTTTTCTTTTTTTTTTTTAAATATATTTTATTGATTTTTTACAGAGCGGAAGGGAGAGGGATAGAAAGTCAGAAACATCAATGAGAGAGAGACATCGATCAGCTGCCTCTTGCACGCCCCCTACTGGGGATGTGCCCACAGCCAAGATACATGCCCTTGACCAGAATCAAACCCGGGACCCTTCAGTCCGCAGTCCGACGCTCTATCCACTGAGCCAAACCGGTCTCAGCAATCCATACTTTTTCTTAAATATTATTTTTCCTTCTGATAATTTAAACTATTTCATTACAAGATAATATATTCACATACATACACACAAAGAGGTAGAATAAAAACCAGAGTCTCACCCTGACTGGTTTCCTCAGTGGTTAGAGCATCCCCTCAATCCACCTCACCTATGAGCACCTAAGGATCACAGATTCAACTCCCGATCAAGAGAACATACCTGGATCATAGGTTCGATCCTGGCCCCCATGGTTAGGCTCTGTTGGAGGCAACCAGTTGGTATGTCCCTATTTCACATAGATGTTTCTCTCTTTCTCCTCCTCCCTCTCCCTTCTACTCTCTCTGAAAATCAATGGAAAAACTCCTCAGTGAGGATTAACAACAACAAAAAACCACACAAAATCCCTCTTCAGCATACCTTTCCAGACTCATTCTTTTCTCTGTAGGTAAGTTTGATGTGTACCTACCAGACACTTTTTTTTAGAGAGAATGAGAGAAAGAAAGAAACATCAATTTGTTACTCCACTTATTTATGCATTCGTTGGTTGATTCCTGTATGTGTCCTGACCGGGAACTGAACCCACAACCTTGTTTTATCAGGATAATGCTCTAACCAACTGAGCTACCCAGCCAGGGTCCAGATATATATGTATTTCTAAATATTATCTTCATTTATCGTTTTTGTAGGGGAGTCAGAGAGGAATTGTGTGATGTTATACAGTGAAATGGCTGTACAGTAGTACATTCTGTAGTATGGTTACATTACAAGGTATGGACATTTGTAATGTTTTTAATTTTTTGCTATAACAGCAATGCTGCAGTGAACATTATACGCATTTGAGTAGGTAATTCTGTTAAATAGATTCATGGAAGTAGACTTTCTTAGTCAAAGGACATATGCATTATTAATTTTGGTATAATCATGTTTATCCTATATAGGAGTAATTTTTCTATTGTAAATCCCTACCTTACACTGTAAGCAGCTCCTGTCACTGAACTCAGGATTCTGCTGGCCCTGGGCTAGTGAAGCCTCGCTGGGTCAGAAATCTACAGATTTGGAAGAGAAAATCCGAGCAGCATTCTGTTGTCACTTTGAGAGATGGTCACTGGGGGTTAAAGAGTGAAGGATGAATTTTCTTGATACTGTTTTCTCCCCCTGGCCCCCTCCTCCAGAATGAAGTCACATTACTACGCAATGAGGTGGCTCAGTTGAAACAGCTACTGTTAGCTCATAAAGACTGTCCAGTCACTGCACTACAGAAAAAGACCCAAGGCTACTTAGGTAAGTGGCTTACAACCTAAGCAAGGTCAGTTAGCAAGGTCAGAATGTACTGTCTCAAATGTTTATAATTTTATAACTCTATTCTGAATGTTCTGGGGGGTCGAGACTGAAGAGGGAGCATCCTCTGTAGAGCAACCATTCTCTCAGAGGTGCTTTTAGGGTTTTTTGTTTGTTTGTTTGTTTTACAAGACACTGGGGGGAGGGGACAGGCGAGGGCATGTGCTGGGGGGTAGGGGAGGCCAGGGGATGGTCAGTCGAGGGGGGGAAAAGGAGACATATATACTACTATTTGTAATACTTTAAACAATAAAATATATATATATTATAAAAAATAAGACACTTAAAAAAAAGAAATTTTAGATAAGGTGGCTTTTAGGGTTTTTTGTTTGTTTTTTTGAGGTAGCTTTTGAATAAAGACCTTAAGGAAGTGAGAGAGCTAGCCATACACGTATGTGGGAAAAGTACTACAGGAAGAAGAGCAAAAGCAAAGATCCTAAGTGGGAGCGTGCCTGGAACATTCTAGGGCCATCCAGGAGGCTGTGTGGTTGGACTGGAGGGAATGGGCCTGCAGACTAGCTAGAGATGAGATAGGGAAGGTAAAGGGAGCATCTTTGTTGGGGGTCTTGTCAGACATGGTGAGAACCTCAGCTTTGGTGAGTACCCTACACTGGGGACATCGGAGGGTTTCCAGCAGAGCTGTGACATGACTGACCTGACTTACATTTGGACAGGATCACTTCAGTGCAGGCTGCAAGGGCAGAAGCCGGCAGTCCACTCAGGAGGCTATTGCAGTTTGCACAAAAGTTGTTGGAACCTTGGACCAAGAGGGTGGAAGTGAAGGTGGTGAGAAGGAGTTGAATTCAGGATATTTTGAAGTTAGTGACAAGGTTTGATGATGGGCCAAATGTAACAGTATATATGAGAACAAGAAGAATAAACGTTACATCAAAGTTTTTGGCCCAAGCAACTGCAAGGACATATTTGCCATTAATTGAAATAGGGGAAAGTGTAGGAGGAAATTAACTGGGAGGTATATTTGGCGCTCAGTTTGGACAAGCTGAGTTTAAGAAGCCTGTCAGTCTTTTTGTTTGTTTGTTTTGTTAGTATTCACCAAGGATATTGTTTTCATTGATTTTTATTTTTTATTTATTTTATTTTTTCAGAGAAAATGGGAAGGAGGGGAAAGGAGAAAAGGAAAGAGAGAAACACCAGTGTCCAAAAGACACATTAACTGGTTGCCTCCCGCACCCCCCGATCGAGCCTACAGCATGGGCGTGTGCTCTGACTGGAAATCGCACCACCTCCTCCCACTGCATGGGACAGGGCTCAGCCAGCTCAGCCACCGAGCTGGGCAGAAGCCTGTTTGTTTTGAAGGTGGAGTCAAGCAGACAACTGGTTACATGAGTCTGCAATTCAGAGGAAAGTATGCAAGATATGACGATGGGAGTCAGCAGCATATAGTTAAGTTTTTATAAATACATTTTTATTGATTTGAGAGGGAGAGGGAGAGGGAGATGGAAGCATCAGTGAGAGATGGAATCATTGATTGGCTGTCTCCTGCGTGACTGGGGATCAAGCCTGCATCCTGGGCATGTAACCTGACCCGGAATCAAACCGCAACCTCCTGATTCATAGGTCAGTGCTCAACCACTGAGCCATCGTGGCCGGGCTAGTTCTAATCCATAAAACTGGATGAAATATTATTGTCAAGGGAGAGTTCATAGGTAGAAAAAGAGAAGTGCAAGGGCTCAGCCCTGGGGTACTACAACATTTGAGGTCAGAGAGTTGAAAAGGAACCTACAAAAGTGACTGAGAATGAGAAGCCTAGATGGTAGGAGGAAGACCAGCTGAGTAGCTGAGGGGTGTTCTGTAAACCAAGATGAAGTGTTTTACAATGTGTGATCAACCATTTCAGAAAATTTTCATGAGCAAAAGGAGTGGGGAATGTTCGGCCTATGGGCCCTATAGGGCCCACGAAATCATTTGGTCTGGCCCTGCCAACGCATTATGGGTGAGTTAATTAAATGTTTGGGACCAACAGTAGCAGACTAATTTTTCCGTTGTTAATCCTCACCCGAGAATATTTTTCCATTGATTCTTAGAGAGATGGAGGGGAGGGGGAGAGGCAGAAAGAGAGAAACATCAATGTGAGAGACACATCAATTGGTTGCCTCCTCTATGTACCCTGACCAGGGCCAGGGATCCTGCAGCCAAAGGTACATGCCCTTGACCTGACTTGAACCTGCGACCCTTCAGTCCACAGGCCAGCACTCTATTCAGTGAGCCAAACCAGCTAGGGCGGCAGACTAAAGTGTTTTCCCATGGAAAAAAGCCCTCTTGCTTATTTGATTAAACAAAAATAAAATAAGCTGCATAGAAACAATTTTAAAGTCCAGAAAGATACCAACTTTGTTTTAAGGCTGTAGTAGCTGATACAGCATCTCTTTGCTATCTTCTCCAGCCTTCTCTGGGACCACAGTGATACATTCAGAAGCCCATTAGCCAACAAAGGAGTTTTGAACACTTTTTCATTGTTTCTTCACCTGCTCATTGCCTGTCATGCCTGGGGCCTGCAGTATAACATTTAAGATGCAAAGTAAAAATCCACAGTGTTTAATGAAACACCCCACCTCAAACAAACACAGGCAGCAGACTAATTTTTAAGCTGATAATTTTGTATGGCTATCTAATGATGTTATAAATATCCAGATGGCCCTTGGCAGAAAGGAAGACAAGAATTGAGTATCTATCGGTATGAAATCTATATTAATCACTGTAAGAACTCTGACATATAGTCATTCCATTAAACTACTTGTTACAGCAAAAATGTATGCAGTTCCTGCTGTGTGATGTAGACATTATAATAGGTATTTAACAAAATACAAATGAGACACTGTCTCTACCTCGGAGAGACTCGGGGCTATGAGGAGATAAACATGTCAACCTGTTAGTAGGGAAAGCACAGATATCCCTGTTAAGAAAGCCCTTAGACTGGGAGCTTCCCAAAGACAGGGCTACCATTTTATTCTTTATACTAGGGGCCCGGTGCACAAGATTTGTGCACTGGGGGTGGGTGGTCCCTCAGCCCAACCTGCCCCTTCTCACATACTTGGAGCCCTCAGGAGATATCCTATTGACGGCTCACCCCTGGCCTGCCCAAGGCTTTCCAGTGATCGCTGGACACCCAGTGATCGCTGGCTCCGCCCCTGCCCCCTGGGCTCTGATGGCTTACCTCACAGTGACCTGGATGCCAGGATGTTCCTGGGACACAGGCGCTGGGCACCTATGTATGCAAATTAACCACCATCTTTGTTGGGTTAATTTGCATACTGATTGGCTATGGGTGTAGCGGAGGTATGGTCAATTTACATGTTTGTCTACTATTAGGTAAGATACTCCAGTGTCTGGCACATGGACGATACTCATTAAATATGTGATGAATAAATGAATGTGTGCTCTGAAAGCTCAAGCAGTGAAATATTTAATTTCCTGAGTGCAACAAAGAAGGCTTCACAGATTCTAAAAGAAGTCTCAGGCATTCTTCAGGTCAAAAATATAGCTAACTGTTGGAAGTTTTCCCTCATTCCACTCATCTCTATTTCAGCAGCCCATCAGAACTATCAGCCATTTAAGAAAGCTCCCTGACTGATGAGCAATAAGGAGTTATCAGCATGAAGTTCAGATATTTGTGTTTAGCGAAATGTTATTGTTACGTTAGGTGGAGTGGCATAACTCATCGTAAATATTTTATCTATTTTTTATTTTTTTTATATATTTTATTGATTTTTTACAGAGAGGAAGGGAGAGGGATAGAGAGTTAGAAACATCAATGAGAGAAACATCGATCAGCTGCCTCCTGCACACCCCCTATTGTGGATGTGCCTGCAGCCAAGTTACATGCCCTTGACCGGAATCAAACCCGGGACTTTTTAATCCACAGGCCGATGCTTTATCCACCGAGCCAAACCAGTTTCAGCACTCATCGTAAATATTTTAAATCAGTAATACCACTTGGAGTGTAAGCTCTTTGGGGTTTATTGTGTTAAGTGAACCTTGGCCAAGGACTAATTATTTATGACATTATTTGATTGTAGCTTGATATTTATTAGGCTTACCTATGGTGTAACTACATTCTAAAGGAATAGAAAGAAGACTGTAGTGATTTAATTCCTATGGGAATTAATCAGAAAAGATACCTAAAAAAAAAGCTATTTTAAATCACCTATAGTCCTGGTTGGGGTGTTCAGTGGTAAGAGCATTGACCCATGTACGAAGCATCACAGCTTCAGTTCCTGGTCCAGGGCACGCACCTGGTCCTGGTGTGTGCAGGAGGCAACCAGTTAATGTGTCTCTCTCACATCAGTGTTTCACTCTCTCTCCCTTCCACCCTCTCTTTAAAAAATCAATGGAAAAAGTATCCTCAGGTGAGAACTAACAACAACAACAACAATCACCTTTAAAAACATGACTAAGAAGACTGTTCCAATAGGGTAATGAACTGCATACAGAGATCTAGAAGCCAGACAGTGTAATTAGCATATTGGGGATTTGCTTTATTGGGATAGGTACGTTAATTAGTTTAGTTTTTGTTTCCCTTCTCAGGGTTTACTGCTTCCTAGCTCATTCATAGCTTAGAAGCCAAGATCTAGGAAGTTTCTCGCCCATCCAAAAAAAAGATAGCCTTCCTTTTCCTTTGGTCTGTTTTAGAATTGTGGCAAAGGTAGTTCCGCCTGTTTCCCCATTCTGTTTTCTAACCACTTGCTCTCCGCTGTTTGCCTTCCTTCCCTGGCAGAAAGCCCCAAGGAAAGCTCGGAGCCGACGGGTTCTCCAGCCCCTGTGATTCAGCACAGCTCAGCAACAGCACCCAGCAATGGCCTCAGCGTTCGCTCTGCAGCTGAAGCTGTGGCCACCTCAGTCCTCACGCAGATGGCCAGCCAAAGGACAGAACTGAGCATGTCGATACAGTCGCATGTGATTATGACTCCACAGTCCCAGTCTGCGGGCAGATGATGCCTCCCCTGGTGGAGAGGTCCCCAGCCAGAGCTCGCCGTTCGAGAGACAAGAGAGATGTCATCTTATCCCCTCCCATCTGTCTTGGACATGGCAGTATGGGGGGAACTGTGTGTTGTGAGTAAAGGACAGATGTGGGGCTTTTCTCTTCAACCACCTGGTCGTGTACGTTGACACCTGTACTAGGAGCCTCCCAGCCCCAGAGGCACACAGATCATCGCCTAAGGGGGGGTTCTGATGTCCTCACAGCCAAAGGCCCTTCCACATGGTCTGAACAGTCACCCTTGCCCATGCACCTGTACTTCTCTCTTTTAACACTAACCCTTGCACTTCTAGGTTTCAGGTTTCCCAGTTTCCTCTCCTCCCAATAAGCCATAACTGTTACCTTCTTGTTCCTTAGCCAGAATTGATGGAGTATCACCTCCTGACCCATCTCCAGTCCCCTCATGGACTCAGGACATTGTGTCCCAGTAGCTGCTTATATCCCTTTTTACCCATCCAAAATTCTAGTTAAAATATTCACTTAGGGAAATTGTAAAGTTACCTTTGATGTATGAAATAGCAATATTTTTTCCAGCTCTTCCATAAACTTTAGTCCTTGATCATATTTTCTATCAAAACAAACAAAACAAAAAAAAGGAAAAAGAAACAAAACCCCATGAGTTCTAGTCCTTTTTAATCTATTTCCAGAGCCATTTGGATACATTTTGTCTCTTGAGTTTTCCCAGTCTAGTGGGGGGCTCTTTTCCACTTCCCACTAAGCCTTGCAACCTCACCTGGTGGCCTTATTAGATAGGGCTTGGCAGTGAACAGGGGAAGAGCCCAGGATCTGACTCCTCCCCTCCCCACTCCATCCTTCCTCAGTCTAATCACCAGGTCAGGCAGGAAAGCTGTCCCATCAGGTTAATGGAGTGACTATATGGTACAAGAGTTGACTGGCCAAAGCATGCGTATTCCTTTTGGTCAGTTTCCGCTTCTGCCTCTCCCTCTTCGTTCTCCCGTCCACATGAATGCCTCTCTTCAACGGCTGGTTCAGATGCAGCCCAGAGAGGCTGTTCCTCACTTAACCCCATCTCAGCCTCACACATCTGTCTTCTTCCCTGAGCTAGGGTCTTGTACTCACACGTGTCGCACACCCTCTGGATCTACCTTCTTCCTTTTGGCAGGCTCATAGCTCTCTTCAGCTCCTTTCTGCTTTCGGCCCCCTGGATGCAGTGCTGCTCCCCAGGCCAACCCCCCGGACTCAGGCAGCAATGCCAGGGCCCTGCGAGGGTTTCTGAGTAAAGGTTGGGGGGCGGAGGGGACTGAGCTCAGCAGAAGAGCCCTGCTTGTCGAAAGGTCCAACCTGCCTGGGAAATTGGTGACAATTGCTCTCAGCCATTCTTACTTTGAAGAGTTGGGTTACAGAGGAAGAAATTCATCCCTCTGGTCTCTCTTCCCATGAAGACTTCTCCTCTTCCTTTGGCTCTGAACTATGCAATTTCTACCAGGGCCACAGGAAGCAATCCAGAGCCAGGGGCCTGTGGATAGGTATGTCAGCTTTAGTAGCTCTTCAGTGTGAAACCCTTCCAATTGTCCCAGAGCCGCCACCTGCCATCTGCCAAAGCCAAGAATGTCCTTTTCTCCATCTCTCTGCCTCCATCTTAAACATACATGTAGGTAGCATCCAGCTTCCTTTGTTATTTTGTCTTCCAAAATTGGCTGGCCTAGGGGAACGAGGAAATGTTCTCAGTACAAGATTGCCATCTCCTCAGAGTGATAAACTGGTGAGCCAGTCAGGGGACATGTTCCACTGCACTGTTTTTAATTTCCCCTTTCAGAGCTGGTGCTGAACAGGCCATACCAGGTGAAGAGAAAGGAGAGAAACACGGTTTTTCTCATCCTCTACCACCCGGGACCCAACAGGAACAGCCCCTGAGGTGACTCAGATTAGCAAATGGCAAAGCAGATGGTCAGGATGCAGGTTTCCGCCTCCGGGGACTCCACTGGCCTGTAAAATTCAGTCATAACTCGTGCTCAGGGCTCTCAGACACTGCTCCCCGGGCTCTTCTGCTTTAGTTTTCAGTGTTTTATTCTATTGATTTCCCACCGTCAGCCTTGCCCTTAAGCTTGACTGAGTTTATGGCTCCTGAGGAGCCTTCATAAGACCCTTCACTGCTTTCTTCCCCCCTCGGTCGAGTGAAGAATTTCCCTTAGGCCTTGCCTCGCTGCTGGGCACTGGAGGAGTCTGTCCTGCCCATCTGCCCCTGAGTAGGATGGCTCATTTATGTAGAGGGTCTCAGTTTGTTTCCTAACCCCATTTCTAATTCTCATTTTCATCAGTGGGAAGTTAGCACTGGGGACCTAAATGAGGGGCATTGACAGAGCCTCAGCAGAAAAGCAGCAGTGACTTGAGGAAAGGGCAGGACGAGCCTCCAAGCCGCTCTTCAGTTGGTCCTTGATCTTACTAAGAAGACAGAGCAGTTGCTTACTGTGAGCCTCTCTTATATCAAGGGGAATGCCATCGGCCCAGTCCTCCCTGCCAGCCGTGTGGCTGTGCTCCCCTGCCCTTTGCCTTCCAGACGCATTGCACCAGAACCAAACATCATGGAGGGTGCTGTGTAGCCCTCCTTTAGGCCTGCGGGGAGCCCAGGGAAGACACTTCTGAAAGGAGCTGGGGGATGGACCCTAGGACTCTTCCACCTGAACACAGGACTCGGCCTCTCACTTCACTCCAAGACACAGCTGCCAGACATGCAAGCCATAAAGCGGGGGGAACCTCCGGCACGCAGGCCATTTAAGGCCCGTGAAATCATTTGGTCTGGCCTTGGCAAGGCATTGGGGTGAGTTAATTAAATGTTTAACCAAATACAGACGACTAATTTTTAAGTTAATAATTTTGTATGGCCTTTGAATAATGTTATAAATATCGAAATGGCAGGGAAAAGGTTCCTCACGCCTGACCTAGAGAAAGGGGCCAGAACCAGGTGTGGTGTGCAGTCTGCCCCTTTCCTGGAAAGCAGGCTTAGAGTTGAAAAGTCTGAAAAGCTTCCCACAGCTAGGAGCAACAGAAAGAGGAGGAGCTTCTTTACTTACTCTTTCCCTGTTGGCTATGTGCCCCAGATCTGGCTTTCTTCAGCTGCTTCTCCTTGTCTTGGCCCTAAAACCAGACCATGTACTCAGTGGCGGTAGAAGAGGTGACCGGACTGAACCTCACCTGTGGCCTTCCTGTGCCTGTTGCGCTGTTTTGGCTCCTTTCCCGATTCCCTGCCCTCGAGCACCACTCAGCCCGGATGCTTAGTCCTAACAGGCCTGTTTACAGCCTGCCCCCCCCCCCCCCCAGCAGACACAGGGCGTTCTCTGGCTTCTGAGGCCCGTCTCCCACCCGAGAGGCTCCATTAAAGGTGCTACCCTGAGACAGCTCCCCCCTCAAAACTTCTCCCTTTCTTCCATAACTTCCTTCCCATCCTCCTGTCGTCGTTTTCCATTAATATTGTACATTGTATACACAGGAAGGAAAAGTATTGTTTTTTAATTCATAACCAGTCTGTTTAGAATCCAGTCCTTCTAGCTATGTCACATATGCCTTTGTTGATGTTCTCTTTATGCTTTCTTTAGACTTTTGTTGACTGGGGCAGAGGGAGGAATAAGACAAGTGAGGATCCTCAACCTCCCACACCCTTCTCTCCCCTCAGAGTACAAAACCGATTCTGTTTCTGTTTACAACACACGTGCACACAGACACAAATCCCCCCTCCCAGGGTGCTGACCCAGCTGGAATGAGCATAGGTGGCTGCTGGCCACCATTCCCACCCTTTGTACCACTTCATTCATCTCTTTTTGGGAAAAGAATGACAAAAGGCTGGGAGAGTAGGGAAGGTTAAGGCAGCGTATGTCCTTTGTAGAGGCAGGTTTGTATTGTAGCTGGTAGGGTTTGTTTTTTAATGAGGGCTGGTAGCACAAAGATATCTTACCGGCATTAGCTACTACTGGTGAGTGAGGTTGTAGCTGTAAGAAATGGCTATGAGCATTAGTTTCATTGACTTTCCCTTAGGGCGATGGTTCTCAGAACACGTCCAAGACCAGCAGCACCAGCGTCCTGGAACTTGTGAGAAATGCACATTTGGGCCCCACCCCTGACTGTTGAATCAGAATCCGGGGGATGGGCTCTAACAGCAGTCCGAGGGGTTCTTATCACACTAAAGTGTGAGAACTGCGCCCTCGGAGCACGCTGGGAGGTTCTTGTAGAGTGTCAAGACCGAGTACCATCCTCTGCCTTAGCACTAACTCATGTATTTTTCCATCTCCAGTCCCTCTCTTCACCCCCATTAAAACAACAACCACATCATTCATCTCGAAATCTAGGTTTATCTTCATCCTACTTAACCCTAAAACCTGCCCTGCATCAGTCTGGGCAGGTGTGTCCCATATTTCCTTGCAGACTGGTCACTTCACACTCTTTGTTACAGGAAGGACCAGCTGGAGTTTAGCTGTTCAGTTCTCTCTCTCTCTCTCTCTCTCTCTCTCTCTCTCTCTCTTTCTCTCTCTCACACACACACACACACACACACATACACATACACACACACACACACACACACACACACACCCCTTCAGGCAGGGAGATGAGCCTCCAGCCCAGGCAACAGAGGCTGCAACCTCCTGATATAGTATCTGTTGAAAAGAAAGCAGTGTGTATCTATGGTTATATTCTGCTCATCTGTATATCTTTGACATGTAGCAAAACCTCTCCATCTCATCAAGGAACTCCACTGGGGGTCTGAGTCTCCCCAGTGGTGGATTTGATAGGTGGGAGCATGCAGTGCTACAGGCTGTTTTGTTACAAAACCATGGTCTCCCTCTCCCCTCCACCCCATTCAGCATGACCCCTGTGAGCAGGCTCACAATTTCCCGGGCCGGGGCTGAGGCAGAGGCTTCGCTCCATTCTCCCTCACCGTCCCCTCTTCCTTTCCCCTTGCCACTCAGCAGTTACCCCCAGCCAGACCTTCCCCCTTCCCTTGCCCTGACATATATTGTGCCTTATTTATGCTGCAAATATAACATTAAACTCTCGAGAGAACTACTGTTATGTCTGATGATGTTTCGATCCTCTGATATACAAGTCCCACTGTCACTCTTCCTGGGGACTCACTGGCCTTTCACGTCTGTGCTCTTCCTCACTTTCCCGTTTCTTCAAACAGGAGCCGGGATTCTTACCTTCCTCTTCATGCAGTGAACACAGTCTAGAGAAGGCGGTGGCTTGTATAAATACATAACACAACCGAAGGCAGGGCTCAGATCTGTGCACTGCCCTGGGGACAAGGGCCCAGAGCACCATGGGAGCCTTCACTAGAGGACTGAGTGCTCTACGTGGATGGGGGATGGGATGGTGTTTGAAAGCAAGTGTCCTCTCACCTTTCAGTGCTTTGTACCCACCGCCTCCCAACAATATTTTTGAAACAACAAACGTAAGCCCTGTCTTTAAGAAGTTCCACACGACAAGGGACTGCACAGGGACCAAAAGAGAACCTTTCTATGACTGTAAATTCTGTGAGCACCGGGGGCAGGCGTTGGTGAGAGCGGGTAAGAGAGTTCTCAAGAAAAACAGGCAGTACTGCCCAGTGTGGCTCGGTTGGTGAGTATCGTCTCATGCACCAAGAGGTTGCCAGTTCAATTCCTGGTCTGGGCACATACCCGCGTTGCGGGTTGTGGGTTCGATCCCCAGTGAGGGGAGTGCAGGAGGCATCCGATCAACGTTCTCTCTCTCTTTCTCTCCTCTCTCAAGTCAGTAAAAACATACTAAGAAAAAGAAAAGAAAGAAGAGGTAGTGCCTAGGAAACATAAGGAGTAAGGAGGTGTAGGAATTGCATCCGTGGATTCCTCAGTTAGTAGCACAGCCGAGAGTGAGCCGGCTGGAGAATGCGACCAGGAGGTGGCGGATGTCTCTGGGTTTCCCAACAGGAGAGAAATTATCTAAAACTGTTTGCGGCTGGTGTTGGGTTTAACTGACACAAACAGGGAGACCGAGTCTCCTCGGAAGTAGGCAAGGCAGTCGTGGTCTTCACTGTGTTGTGGTCAGGGCCACATGGAGGCAGAGAGGGGTCGGAAAGGAAGTTGCTGAAAGCCAGGTCCTAAAGCCGAGATGAGGAGGTTTGGGATGAGACTGAAGGCAGGGCAGTGTCCCAGGACGGCAGAATCAACCCATTCCAACTACTAACCAGAGCCCAGCCACCTGCATCCTGCACATAGGAAGCCAGCTAGATCAGCTCATTTCTTGTAGCCTCAGCTCAGAAGTGTGCTTGGTGATCAGACTAGCCAGAGGGGAAGCAGCAGGTGGAAAGCACTGAGTGCCTGCTCTGTGCTAAATGGAAGCTAGATGCTTTCGTCACGTACTGTTCATAGCCATCTCTTGATAATAGGACTGGTTGCCTCATTTTATTGGTGATGAAGTGAGGTTAAGGTTAAGGCACTTCTCCAAGGCACACAGTGAAGTGCCAAAAGCTGGGATTAAAATTGAATTGTCAGACCCCAGAGCTGCTCTTTGCAGTGCTCTACCCACCCTCTGCTCCTCTGGACCTCTGTGGGGCCAGATCCGTTTCCCACAGAACCATCTCCCTGTGGTCTTAATTCTCCCCTTTCAGAAATGGCGGAACTGCAAGATGCAGCGGTGAATGCCAGGTTCTGTGCTTGGGACCAGCGTGAGACAAGCTCACAGAAAGGCTCCCCTTGCTTAGGCTGCATTAATAGAAATGTAGTATCTAGAACATCCAGATCAAAACCTGCTCTCATCTACTTGCCCAAAGTACAGTTTGGTTTACAAATGTCTTACTTTAAAAAGAAATGCCTCCCCTTGAACAAAAAGACTATAGGGTAGAAGAATGAAATGTCTTCAAACCTGTTAAAGGCTTGCATACATGAAAGAATGAGAGATGATCTGTGAGATTTAAGAGGCAAACTAAGACCTGCTGGTGGAGGCCACAGGAGACGGAAACCAGCTCAGTGCAAGGATAAATCTCCGAAGACTCAGGAGATGGTAAGTTCCCGGGACTCGGGTGTGTCCGCTCCTCACAGCTGACATTCTGAGGACGCTCTGTGTCAGGTCCTGTGCTGCTGGATGGATGACCAAAGTAGCTCAAATAATGCTCGTCCTAGGAAGTAGTTTTTTCATGTTGCCATGTTCTGGGTGAAGAAACTGCAGTTTAGAGGTAGACAGCTTGCCAAGGCCAGTCACAGGCTCTTTACATCATGGCACCTTTCCAGGATGGCTACAGGACTATTGGAGGGAGTAAGGGAAGGGACCCTAGGATCAGAAGGAAAGGGGCATCAGGTGACTTGAAGGACCACTTCCTGAGAAGCAGGTATTTCCCGAGGCTGGATTCTAGTAGGTAAGAGCCAGGCAGAGGCGGGGTGACTAGAGGAAGATGGACAAAATCATAGTCCAGCCCCTGTATTCTGTCCCTGCCTTTCTGGAACTCCGTAGGATCGGGGCCCTAGGCACCTGATGCTTCAGAGCTCCAGTCCAGAAAAGGAAATGGCTGGACCTGACAGTGTGGAGCTGTGGCCACAGGGTGGCAGCAGCGCCTCGGCTGCGGGATGGCTCCCTAGCCCCAGGTGAGGCAGGTCCTAAGCAAGCAGTTGCCCTCTAGTGAAGATGGGGTCCATCTACAAAGATTTAAAGCAATCCCCACTCTGTGAGCTCCCGCTTTCACTTTGTTCCCTTCTGCATTTCACTCTCCTGTCCACAGGCAAATCGCAGAGTAGTGGCTCCAAAAGGCACACGTAGAGGTGTGGGTGTGCTGGGTGACCCTGGCTGCAGCCATTAGGGGAGGGGCCCGAGCTGGGACATCTGGCCAACTCAGACCCTAACTCTTCTCCCCGCTCCCTGTTCCAGGACACAATATCTAGCCCTTCCTGACGGGGGTTTCTTTATGCTTTTCTTCTACAAGTTAGAAAAAAGAGGAGGAGGTGATCAATTGGAGCTCTCCAACCTGTTGAGGGATTGGGGGTTCTTAAAGGCCCCCCAGGGCCTGGCACTGACAAAGCATCTGCAATTAATGATGCTTCTCGAGCTCTGGAGACAGGATTTATGCATCTAATAAAGTCTGTAATTCCAGGCTTAGGGGCTAGGGCCGGAGGCTGAGAGCAGGAAGTCCCAGAGGGGCCATGGGCGGGGATCCCAGGGGCTCTTAATGGAGCGGTGCATTTCCATTGCCTGCTCTCCATTCCCCCTCCAGCTGCGGTGGGGGTGGCGGGCAGGGGGACAGCAGGTATAAGAGGCAGATGTGGCCGTAGGAAGGCAGATGACAGCATGGATTCCAGGCAGGCAGCAGTGCTGCTGGTGGTGCTGCTTTTAATAACAGACTGGGGCCACGCTGAAGGACCGGGAGGCCGGGGCGGAGACCAGATCTTCGTGGTAAGTTGGCACCCCTCCCCACATCACTTTTTCTCTCTACCTCAGCATGGGACTTGTGCTCTAGGTTCAAACACTTGTGGCTAGGGTCTTTGAAGAAATGGCTACTCGGCCTCCTACAACTTAAGTCACTGGAAGCCACATCCTTCCCGTATTGACCTGAATGTCAAGTCTTTGCCCATATCCCTGCCGGACGTCCCTGTACCACAGGAGGAAGACCCCGGGCCCCGCACACCACAGGATGCTGAGGCTCCTGCGTCACTCTTACTCTCCCTGCTCCAGGCCATGCAGAGACCTGGCCGGGGCCCAGCCTTCCCATTTCAGCCCCAAAGGTGAGTCTGAGGGACACGGGCAAGTGGGGCCAGGGGAGGAGAGAGGGAAGGGGCTAGAGAAGGGGGGACTGGAAGGACCTACAGCTGAAAATGGATCTCTCCTAAGGTTTGGCAGAAATACCCAGGGCTCCGGGAGCAACGAAAGGCTGAGCACCCGAGCTGGGGAGAGGCTGAGCTCCCCATTCTGGAGTCTGGCTGCCCCTCAGCGCTTTGGGAAGAAGTGACATGTCATCCCTTGATCCAGCTGCATGCAAAGCCCACACCCAAAAGTGCCATGTATTCTCCACCCCCAAATAAAGCTGCCTGGCTTCTGAATCAGGTGTCTGTGTCTAAGACTTGATGGGGCTGGGAGGGAGCCCGTGGCAAGAACAAGTCCCTCCATCTCCACCAAACGCTCCAGAAACACAGGTGATGGGGTTCCCAGAAGTCACTGCACCCAGCCTCCTGCGACCAGAAAAGCCTGGGGACATGTGCGGAGGCACAAAGGTGAGGTGATTTGGCACGAACTTCTCTGCCATCAACTACTCAGGGAAACAGAAAAATCAGGGTTTAAGGTTCCGAGGAGCAGCACATTTATTCTGGGCTCTAGGGGACAGTCCGATTTCATTCCCCTCCATCATCAGTAACATGGCGGATCCTGGGCCACTGAGGCACTGTGGTCCCTGGCTCCTGGGCCCAGGCCCTCCTCGGCCCGCAGGGAGGCAGTCTGTGTCAGAGGTAGAGATGGCACCTCCAGAGGGTACCAGAGCTGGGCAGATGCCTGGGCCGAGAGCAGGAAGAGCAGGGAGCAAGGTCGTATGTCCATGAGTCCCGCTGGAGCTTTACTTGCTACCCGCCATGATCTTGAGGTACTGCAGGGCACGGCGAGCAGCCTCGCCACGAGCCGCCTCCCTGGTGGCTGCAGAGCCGTGACACACGGTGACCGGCTGTGTGGACAGCTCCACCAGGCACTGGCAGAGCCCACTCAGGCTCACCTCCTCTGGAGACCGAGAGAGAGGAGGAGGCAGTGTTGGGTGACGAGGCAGCACCGGGGGGCGAGGGGGGTGGGATCCATGCCGCCATCCTGCCCTCCCCCCACTCCTTATACCCATGTGTACTTGCTCTGGTCCAGTCCCCACCATCCCCCAGCCCCCCAACTAGCCATACCAATATCCAGGTAGCTGACATGGAAGGCCTGCTCCTCAGACAGCTCGCTGAGGACACTGCAGCAGGCAGGGCCCAGGGCACCTAAGGAGCCCAGGGAGCAGCTGCGGAGGGACAGGATCTTCTCTCCCACTGAATTTCGCAGAGAATCCCAGGTGCAGCCCGGGCCCCGGTTCCGGAGCCCATCCAGGCGGGAGCCCACACCCTGACAGGATGAAAACAGTGAGAAGGATGTGGCACCGAGCTGGGAGACCCTGGCATTTTAGACATTTAATGCCCCAGGAGAGAACAGCCCAAAGAAGGGTACCTCCAGCCTGCCTCCCCTCAAGACAATTCCTGTATGACCCCTACCCCTATCAGACCCGGGCTGGATGCCAAGCTGCCTTCCTCATCACAGGAACCAAAGCCTGCAGGCCCCTGGCCTGCACCAGTCTCCCCAAGACACTCACCAGGTGGCCTACAGCTGAAGCTGAACGAGAACCCCAATAATCCCGGCTCCGATAGGAAAATGGACAGAAGCAGGCCTGGGACCCAGAAAGGCTCAATCCCGAGCCACAGAACTGAGTCCCCAGCGCCCTGGCCTGGCATGGAGGATGGCCCACAAGCCACTCACGATGGAGAAGTGGTCATCGTCAGGTTCGGCCTCATTCCCATCCCGGGCATCCAGAGGCACCGTGTGCACTCGAAGCAGCATTTTGGCGGCCGCATTACGCTTTGCCAGCTTTTTGGAAGTGCCACTGCCTGCATGTGGAGAGAGGGTTACTGGACTGTAACTCCCAATAGACTCAGTGCTTTCCACCAGGATCAAATCTGGGTTGAGGGTCCCCTTAAGGGGAGCTCCTGAGAATCTGGCTGGCCAGAAGAGGGGGAAAGGCAGGGCGTAAGGAAGAGGCTAAGAGGCAGGAGCCAGGCTGGGGGCCTCAGCCAAAAGCACGGGGCGGTAGCAGAGAAGCTGGGTGCTGCCTGTGGCCAGGACTGGAGTGTTGGGGGACAGCAGCTACAAGAACCCCCTTCTGCCCGGTTACCGATCTCAATGAAGCGCTCCACTCTGCAGGTCATGGTGAACTCTTTGCGATGGGCTGGCCCCGACTCCTGAGTCACCGTGTACTCAGGCAACCGCCAGCCCTTCTGCACCACCAGCTCCTTGGAAGGGAGAAGTGAGAGTGGACAGGCTGAGTGAGACGAGCCCAAACGTCCTTTCCCTCTTACCCTTAGGAGCCTCAGATTCCAGACTAGAGGAGGAAGAACAAATGGGGTGAATAAAAGCCCTCAGAAAGGGCAAACGCCCCCCATAACCTTCCCTCATGGCCCCTGGTTCAAGGGAGGGCAGGCATGCACAGGAAACAAGGGGGCACACCTGCAGAGCACCAACAGGGTTGCACTCAGACTGCTGAGGGGAGACAGGGGGCTGCACCTCCATGGGGGGGCTCCTGAAGGAGAAAGGGCCCAGGGCCAAAGCTGAGGGGGCTAGCTTTTTCTGCTGCTGCCCAGGAGTCCTAAGCCTCGTGTTGCTTTCCCCCACTCCAAACTTCCGGCCTCCTTCCTCCCCGCTCCCCTGCACGTGAGGTCTCCCGGCCCCAGACCCATGGCACTTTTCCGGAACGTGCGGCCATCACCGCGCCGGGGCAGTGGGAGAGGGGCTGGATCGCCAGTCCCTGGAAGAACTGGATGGGACCCAAACACAGGACCATCATGGGCCCAACTCAGAAGAAAATGGGGCCTGGCAGATCCTTAACATGGGTCAAACAGCACCCACATGGCCATTTCAAAATAACTGGTTACCACTTATCCCAAAAGCTTACCGGCCGGTGCGAATTCTTCAAACTCTGGTCCCCAACTACTCCAGCCTCTGTTTACTCTCAGACTTCCTCATGCCTGACCAGCCTGGGTCCAAGGGCTGGGGGCCAGGATCCAGGACCCATTCCTACCCCCCATCAGGCAGTCAGAAGACACACGATACCTGGTTGCGGCAGCAGATGGAATAGGAGCAGCAGCCGCTGCAGCAGCAAAAACCGGACCGTCCTCAGGCAGTGAAGAGTCTAAGGGAGAGAAAGAACTTCCCGAGGGGAAGGGAGCCTCTGATTCATACCCTTGTGGAGCAGGGACAGTGAAAAAGTGGGGGACCCAGGTCCTCCTCACCTGCCCATCCCCTAAGAAAACTTCCCATTTGAGTCAGAGACTCAGGGAAGCTCAACCACCAGCTCTTCCTCCTGGGATCCTTTGCCAAACACTGGATCGAAAAGACTGAGAAAAAGAGAAAGAAGGTCTCTCTACCCAAGAACTATAGGAGCAAAACACTCCAACCTCAGTGCAGAAGAGGAAAGGACATCTTGCTAGACAGAGAAGGCAACACCCTCCAGCAGCAGGGGAGCTATCCGCCCCACAACCCTCCGCGGGGTCTGGCCTCAGCCTCCCCCTCCTTAGCCTGAACCCCAAACCACAGCCACAATCCCTCCATGGAGCTAGCCATTTCCCCCTGGAAGCGCCCTGCTCAGGTCAAGAGGAAACTCAGGAAGAGAAGATCAAGGTGGCCAAGCGTCTCCAGGCCATGCCTACTGGGCAAAAGGGCTGACGCAGGGGCTTGGGCTCCTGGCAGGGCCTCTAGGATGCCTCAGCTGTTCCTCCCTCACCTGCTGTCCTCCAGGGCCGGCTCCAGCATGCTCCCCCCTTTGAGGTGTTTGAGGGCCACCTCAGCTGCCTTGTGCTTGGCTGCCTTCTTGCTGGGGCCCTGACCTGAGAGAGGGGCGTGGGCGATACCGGAGGTCACTGGAGAGAAACCAGCACCCCACAGCCTCTCTCCGCACAGCTACAACGGGTCAACCAAGCTCCTCCTCACTGACCAACCCCTGTCCAAAACTGGAAGTGTTCTATGAGCTCCCCAAACCAAGCCATGCCAGACAGAAGTGCTCCTGAGCTCATAAGCATAACCAATGGATATAAGACACTGGGGGCGGGGGGGGGGGGGAGCGAGGGCATGTGCTGGGAGTAGGGGAGGCCGGGGGAAGGTCAGTGGGGGGGGGGGGGAGAGGAAACATATATACTACTATTTGTAACAACTTAAACAATTATATATATATATATATATATATATATATATTTTTTTTTTTTTTAAAGAAAAAAAGAAGTGCTCTTGAGCTCAGACACCTTGGGTGGTGATTCTTTCTCTGCCTTACTTTCCTCTGGGAAGCACTTTCTCTCAGTAAACAGAGATGGCTGGAAAAATAGAAATAAGGTAGATTCTGGCTCTGACTTACTAAGAATGTGTGACTTTGCACCAGTCACTGAATCCCTCTGAGCCTGTCTCCTCCTATTCAACATGAGGGTACTACCACCTCCATCACTGGATTAGACTGAGGTTTATGATTAAACAGGAATTTAATTAAGCGCCTGCTACAGAGCCCAGCACAGCTGACACTCCCCAAACACACTTCGCTGAGATTTCGGTTTGTCTTTTCTTTTTTCCTCTAGGGTGCTGATGATCTGCCAGATCACTGTGGCAATCTTGCTTGCTCCTCTAACTCTCCCAAGAACTACCCACCTCCTCACAGACCTGTTCTCCCAATTCAGCCAGTGGCTTTTCCCCCTGAACCTCTCCCTCCCGCACTGCTCTTGGAGAAGAGGACTGTGAAGAGACTCCAGGAAATAAAGCCAGTGGGGCCCTGTGAATGAACACCCCAGCAAGGCTGGCCCAAGCCTTCCTCACCAGTGCAGCTGGTGTCGCCAACGGTGACCCGAAAGGTGAAATTAGGCTGGTGGGCTTGGCCCTCGGCTTTGAGAAGGTCGTACACAGGCGTCTTCCCTATTCTGGTCCCATACTCCTGCAGAAGGCTGATGGGGGTCTTGCCTGGGTTGGCTGCCAGCATTTGCTCTATACTGGGGGGAGGGGCACAGACCCTCATCACACCTTCCCTCCCTGCACCCACCTGGCCAACCACTGCTATATCAGACCCAGGCACACTATAGGGACCACAAGGGGACCCCAGGCAGTACAGCAGTCATAGGCTAGGTTCAATGTTTAGAGGTGCAGGCTGGGAAAGCAGGGTCCACTGCCCTAGGGCAAGCCGGGAATGCACTGTTCCGGTCTCAATTAAGGCGTAGGATCCTGTACCCGAGTGCAGGTTGGAAGTGCATGTCCCCTAACACAGTGCGGCCAAGAACCCAGTTACCCACCAAATGCACTGAATGTCGGGGGCATAAAGCCCAATGCCCAGTGCAGTCTGGGAGCCGGACCAGCCCACACTATTTCGAGCTGGAGGCAGTGGCCACTGCTCGGGTGAATGCCGGGAACCACGGCCCAATACCCCAGTGCTTGCCGGGAACAACCCTCAGGCCAGGTGCATGCTGGGGCCGCGCCGCTACCCCTCCGCATCTTCGCCCGGCCGTGATCGATGTAAGGCCGCTCACCTGGGCAGCCCGCAGCCCGTCGTAGTGCCGGAGCCCTGCTCCTCTTCACTCATTCCCTCCTCCGTCCCCGCGGGCGCCACCGTGACTTCTGCCTCCACGTGCCCCAATACACGGCCGACAGGCTAGGGCCGGGGCCAAGCCCGGAGTCGCGGCCCGTCGGGCCTGCCGTGGGGCATTCTGGGATATGGAGTCCCCCCGCCCACCCGACTCTATGAATCTCCAGCAGCAGGGGAGCTACCCGCCCCACAACCCTCCGCGTGGCCCGCCCTCGCAGGCAGCACCGCCTTCTGGGAGGAGCAGACCCCTTCACAGTCGCTCCCCGAGATGAGGGTGGGTTGTTTGTTTTAAATACTATCCCGCCTCCTTCCTTCCGCGCAGACCGGGGGTAAAGAGGGGGGGCTCTGGACATGCGCAGTAGCAGTGTGGAAGCGGCAGGGGCGGGCGGTAGGGCTAACTCCAGGGGGGGCGGGGACCGGAGCGGGCGGGGGGTGGGAGAGCAAGGCTTCCAGTGCTCAGAAAACTACCGAGCCCAGCAGCTCGCCTGTCACGTTTGTCGCAGCTGGAGGGGCAGGGTCAAGCATGCACGAGAAGCTTCCGGCGCAATTGGTTATTCCCGATAGCGCTTACTTGCTCTAGGTGTATTGCGGTTGGTTACTTCCCGCGAGGGGCGGGGACAAGGAAAAAGTCAGTCTCCTTGACCCCGCCTCTTTCTGGAAAAAAGGTTGTGATTGGCTCGTGGTGAGACTGCTGTCGGGTCCTGCCTCTCCGCCGTCTGCGAGGGTGGGCCTGGCCGGGACGCGGGAGCGACGCTCTCTGCCCCTCCGAGTGCGGGGGCGGTGGGCCGTGCAGGTCCGCCTCAGACATGCACCCCGGGCCCTCAGCCCAGGCCCCTAGCGCCCGGGCCTTCGTCTCACAGAACCTGCTTCCTTTTCCTAGGTTGTCCTTTACCTCTCTTCCCACTTAATTCTGCCCCCAGCCTGTCGGGTGTCCGTGTCTTTCCTAAAGCCTTTTCAGAATGAACCTTCCTGTGGCTGTTCCCGGGTTCACCCTAGTGGACCTTTCTGTGGCTGGCCAGGAGGCCCCTCCGGACCCCGAGAGTCAGGGGGACGACAGGATTCTCACGTTGAGAGCGAGAGAAAATGTTGGCCCCTTAAAACAATCGGCTGATCTGGCTTTCAGAGGTCCAGTCGCTCCTTCCAAAGTCTCACAACCACTGAACTGAAAGGTGTGACCTTGCGGAGAAAGAAGTCACCAAAAATATGTGATTCTAATGATTGTTCTAAGAGTGGGTCGGGGAAGAGAAGGCTGAGCCTGGGGTGGAGGTCCAGAAGAATCTTGGAATATTGGGGGGTCATCCAGGAACACGGGAGGAGGAGGGAATTGCGCTAAGTGGATTCCCATTGGCTGGAACTGGAGTGGTGACAATTAGGGGAAGGAAAGCTGGCAAAATTGGTATGACTGGGGGAGCAACGCTAGCGCGCAGGGGTGGGGTGTTTTCCCATCCAAGGGGCTCCTGCCTCAGGGTATCGGAGGGGGTTTATAAGACTAGTCTTAGGGGGCTTCTATGGAATCAGCGTAAGCCCCAAGGTGGGACCGCCCGCAGGGAGACGAGGGCCCCAGACAGACCAGGGACAAGCCTGGAGCGCACCGGATGGCAGCAGCGGGCTCCTTTAAGAGGCCGGCGGCTCCAGCGTAGCATCCCCCGCTCAGGGCGTGTCCGTCCCGGGGGGCCAGGGGCAGGGGCCTGGGAAGGAGCGGGAGTTCAAGCGCAGTAGGGACGGGGCTAGGGGTTGGGGGGTGGGGGGAGAAATCTGGGGGTGACACCGGTACACCGAGCGAGCATCGCCTCTGAAGGCGCCCCGGGTCCGGTTGAGGGCAGCGGGAGGGAGGAGAGGAGGAGAAGGAGGAGGAGGCGGGAGCAGCATCCGGAGCCGAGCTGCAGCAGCGCCGCCTTTTGTGCTGCGGCCGCGGAGCCCCCGAGGTGAGAGCCGGGCCGAGACGTGGGGGGTGGGGGAACTGGGGCAGGGATGGGTCCGGGTCCTGGGATCCCGGTAGCGAGGGAGGGTCGGGATGCAGCTGTGGCGGGGTGGGGAATGGTGCAGCGGGGATGCTGAGGTTGTGGGAATGGAGGAACTGTAGACCTGGACCCGACGCCTGTGGGGCTGGAAAGGAGAGGAACGGAGCGGAGGGACGCTGCGGCCCAGCTTGGCCCAGCCGGGAGATGGGAGATGAAGAACCTCAAAAGCTTAAAAGGACAGTATGGGGTGGGGGTGGGGGTATGGTTGGGGATCCGACTTAAGGACAGCGGGCAAGAGACCATCCTCCTCTCCTCCCACTCTTCCTCAAGAAGGAGAAGAGGGAAGGAGGAGGAGGAGTTTTGGCCCTTGAAAAAGAAGGAAAGGAAGGATGGACAAGGCCTGGTGTGCCCACCACCCCCCAACCTTCCCCCAAACACACTCAGCAGGCTGCACCTGAGGATTATAGGCAGCGAGCACCTGTTCCTGCAGGCCCAGGCAATGGTTTCCTTCCCCTTCCATGGTGAAGCCCCTAACCCCTTCCAGCTATGGCATTCACCTTCTCCATCCAGCTGTTGCATCCTCTCCTCCTCCATTCATAGGTGGTTTTCCCCCTCTGTCCTTCCATCTCCTCTGGTTTTCCTAATCTCTTTCCCAAGCCTAGGCCTTTCATGAACCTCCTCCTCCCTTTTACCCACACAGTCCTCAAACTCCTTGGATTAAAAATACATAAGAATCCTAGAATTTAGGGAGTGGTCCTACCTTTTAACTCTTATTACCTGTTCCCTCTTGGGAGGGGAGTGAAGGAGCGGTCCTCATCCAGCAGGGAGTGCCCATGAGGGCTCCCCCCCCCCCCAAGTTATCTCAAGACAGCCAGTGCCTTCCCCCAAACAATGTGCAACTCCCTTCCAACTTTCAGGATTAACCCCACGGCTCTGGGAACTCTGGTTTGCAGCCAGAGTGTCATTCATGCCAAGGAGAGGCAAGCAGAAAGGATTCAGGGAGGCAAGGACCCAGGTGTGCCCTAGGCCTCTGTAAACAGACACTGAAGTTCCTCCAAGCTGGGATAGCCTACTCTTTCCTATCTCACACTTAACAGTGGCAAGAGCAACTTCCCTCACAAGCCTGCTGCTCACCCACTCACCTTGGGGACTGAGGGGCTTCTGGGAGACCCACCCCCCCGCACACATGAAAATGCACAACTAAATATTCATCTGCTCATTAGACCCAGTTATGGGCAGAGGAAGCAAGAAGTTTAAGTAAGGAAGTAGCTCAGGACTTCCTGGGTGTCCTTACAACTGATGATGGCAGAACCCCTCTAAAAACCAACTGCTGTTTCCCAGTCCTTTCCAGGAAGTGATGTTTCGAAATGATGATGTAGTCATCTGGCTTTGCCAGGAAGAAGATTTTAAATTCTAGTACCCTGCACCCAGGACTCACCTAATGGAAAAATGGCTCCCTGTGTGCAGTCCTGTCTGGGCTGGGGAGAAATAAGGGACTGGGGATCCACCCTTAGGAAGTCCCTGCTGGGGGGAAAGGAACAAAGTGTGAAGATGCCAGCAGGGGACAGGGGCTTCATGGGGTTGCCCACAGAGCCTGGCCTCTCCGCTTCATGTACTCCCAGGACTAGGGCTGTGTGTGTTGGGGAAGGTGATGAGGAAACAGGGCCTCTATTGCAGAAGAGACCAAATCACCCAAGGATAAAGAGCCCTTGTCCTTTGCTTTCTTCTTTCCTTGCTCCCCTTTTTCTCCCCTCCATTTTGTCCATGTCCCTTGTCCCTTTCCACTGGTACCCTGCCTGCTGCTGCTTGCTTTTGTGGAAGAGGGAAAGGGAAGGAGAGGATGGGAATTACACGAATAAAACTCCTACTAAAGCTTGTCATGCGCTTTTCACATGGCTAATGCTTATAGGGGACTTGCTGGGTGCCAGGGACTGGGCCAGGAACTTTATTCAACAATATTTATAACAGGATTAAGAGGTAGTATAATCATCATCATCTCTATTTTAGGGATGAGGAAACTAAAACTTAAGTAATCTGTTCGAAGTGAAAAGGTTAATATGTGGCCAGAGCTGTGTTCTTGCCCATCACATTATAGATTGCATACCATTGTGTGACAGAGGCACCACTGCCCCTGTTTCGAGATGAGGGAACCGACGTCTGTTAAGAAGTCGAGTATTCCCGGTTGTCCAAATGATTAGGAAGAGAGAGACAGGACGTCAACCAAGCCCCTCCGATTCTCAGGCCACCCACTCTCCCTCTATTGCACACTGCCCCAAGCTAGATGGCAGAAATGGACAACACTCTGTAATTTTCATCTCTTTAAAAATAGATTTTAAAAAATAGATTTTTAAATTTCTTACTTTAAAGCAATTTAAAGTTATTACTGAAATACTAGAAAATATAGATAAGCCACAAGAAGAAAAACAACCACAATTCCACCTACCTAGAAAATGATGCACTGGTATCTATCCCTCAAGCTCTTTTATTTTCTCTTATTTTTAAAAAATATATTTTATTGATTTATCACAGAGAGGAAGGGAGAGGGACAGAAAGTCAGAAACATCCATGAGAGAGAAACATGGATCAGCTGCCTCCCCCACACCCTCCACTGGTAATGGACCAGCAACCAAAGCACATGTCCCTGATCGGAATCGAACCCAGGACCCTCCAGTCCGCAGGCCAACGCTCTATACACTGAGCCAAACCGGTTTTGGCCCTCAAGTTCTTTTAAAATGCACATTCAGTGCAGGAACTATTTGTTAAAATATGCTGAACTTCCTCCAGGTTCTTCTGAGGTTCTGAGCAGGAAAGACCCTTTGTGAGCCCCATGGCCCATCATATCTTGCTCCTACCCTTTCCTTCCCCTCAGACTTGAAAGGGCAGGACTGAGGGGTGATTTTGGACCACACTGGCCAAGAGGTGAGGATGGGGTGCAGATAATTAGCCTTCCTCCTCAGACCAGAGAAGGAAGTATGGCAGGATTTGCAGAAGAAGGACAAAGCATCTGGTAGAGGAATGGCGGGACTCTGGCGCACCACTGCCGTTGTGATCTGGTGTGCCTGGAGCCTGAAGTTGAGATTTGCCTTGGGGAAGTAGAAGGTTGGAGACCAAGTCTCCCTTTTTCTGGTCAGACAGAAAGAGGTGGCCTTTCCAGAATTCACAAAGAAAGACCTGGTGTCCAGCCAAGCAGGAAGACAAGCCAGGGGCCATGTTTAGAGCATTCCTACATGGTTTTACTTAACTCTCCCCACCCCATGAGGTACAGTTGGGAGCCTTGGAGAGGTTACATTTCTTTAACTAATTTTTGGCAAAACTGAGGTTCTAGTTCCGATCTTTCCAAATCCAAAGCTGGCTTTGTTTTTCCCTCCATTTCTCAGCACCTTCAATGCCCAGTCTGCCAGAAGATGTGGCCATGAGGGTTCTCGCAGCTTGGCCTGTATGAGGCTGAGGGCCTGGATTTCGGTTCCACCAGGTTCTTAGGAGAAGGCATTCCCCCCTCATGAGGCGCTGAGAAAAGCTGTAGTTCTTTTTGTCTGAGAAGAACCCTGGGGCCAGGACCACGGGCTCTGTCAGGTGCAAAACAGCAAGATGCAGCCAAATGATCAGAAGGCATGGCCAGAAGGGGTCAGTCCATCCTCTAAGGGTCTCACCTCCTGCAGAGGTGAAACTAACCTTCCAGGCTTGGGTCGCCTTTCCCCCACGAAGGCCCCCTTCCCACCCCCACTCAAAGAAGGAAAATCTCCCTCCTCTTCCTGAGTGCCAGGTGAAGTCGAGAACAAGTGTGAACACCCAAGATTTAGATGGCTTGGCCTCGGAACTGAGCCTCCAAGACAGCCAGATGAGCAGCTTGGCATTGAGATGCTGCTGTTCGGAGGAACCAAGAAAGAATTCAAAGGGTTTCCTTGCCACAGTCCTCCAGCATCTCAGGCTGGAGAACCGAGGAAGAAAAATTAAAGGGGAAAGAGGGTATTCCCTGCCTTCACCCCACTTACACAGCCTCCTGGAGAGACACTGGGAACCAGCACCAAAGCAGAGAAGCTGGGTGTTAGGGTGTCCAAGAAGCCTCTTACCCTGGAAGATGTATAGTTTAGGGACCACTCAGTGCCCTCACCCAATCTGGAACAGCGTTCTGCACAGTAAGCACTTAATCAATATGGTGGGCAGATGACGGACATATCCACCCACTCCTGTCACATCCCTGCCCTTCCCCAGCGCTCTGCATAATTGATGTCTAGGGAGACAGCTCCCCTCCCCCAGGTGACCAAATGTCTGGGCCAGGCTTTCCTAGCCATATCCCCCCAAAGCCCTGGCTCCAAGGCCCAGCCAGGGGAGGGGGAGCAGTGGGGCACAGCTGGCAGGTCAGAGATAAAGGAAACAGGGGGGGGGGGTGCTACAAGAGAGAAATCTCCCATTTACTACAGCTCCCTGGAGCCTCACCCATTCGGGTCAATCTGGAAGAATTGTCATTAGCCTGAGAACAGGGTGAGGATTGAGCCTGGATCCCTCTACTTCCCTTAGTCCCATCTTTTTCTTCAGCTGCTCCCGCTGCCCTAAAAGACAAACAGGTGAAATGGCTTCTCTCCCTCTCCCCAGCTGCTGGCCCTAGGTACCAGAGGGCTCTCTGGGGAAGTCTGGGGAACTGGAGAGGCTGGGCTTCAAGTCACCCTCTCTATGCCTGAACCTCTTAGTTGCCAAATGAAGTCTGAAAATTTCCTTTTAAAAGCCAGGTGTTGTGCCTACTCAAGGCTCAGCTTCTAAACAAAACGAATCATCCTGTTCCTCAGTCCCTTTTCCTCTCCTTTTTCTCAGTGTCTTCTCTGCTTTTCAAAATCAGTTTTTCAATCCATTCTTCTCAGGTTTGGCTCTTCCTGGCTTCACGCTGTTTCTGTCTTTGTATCTCTCAACTTGTCCCTCCCTCTCTGGCTGTGCCTGTTGTCCTTTCTGTGTTTATTCTCCCTATCTCCCGATTTCCTGCTTTCTCTGTGACACTGCACCCCCAATGCCAAACGAAGTCCGCTCTCCAGCATCAGTCTCTCTGCTTGCGCCCCGCCGAAGCTCTGAACTAGGGGTCGAGGGAGGTGGGGCGGGAGCCGTGCACCGGAGCAGCCGGCAGCTGCACGTGGGCCAGCCCGGGTCGGGGGCGGGGCCGAGGCGCAGCCCCACCCCCGCCGTCGCTGCTCACGTGACCCAGGGCTAATCTGGTCCCGGTGACTTCACGCGCCGCCTCGGGCCCAGTCGTCATGGTTACGCCGCATCGCCCTGCGCTTTCCCCAACTTGTATCCTCTCCCCTTCCCGACCCGGACCCCCACCTCCCGCTGCCGGCCCACCCGCCCGCAGCCACGCGCCACGTGACGACCGGGAAGGGGAGGAGGTGACGCAGCCGTAACCCCTTCCTCTCCGCCTGGATTAGCCTTCACTTGGGCTTCTAGCCGACCAGCAAGTGGTCCTGACTCCTCCTCAAACGCCGCCCCGCCGTCCCGCCCTGCTGGCCTGCCAGGGAGCTTCCGCCTGCCTTCTCAGGGGTTCGGAAGGGAAGCCCCTTTTGAGGGGCGCTGGTGACAGCCCGCAGATCCTCCAGGGGAATTCTGCGGCGTGCTGGCTTGTTACTTGGCCTGTGTTTGTCATTTGCATTGTAGTGTCATTTGCATCTAACCCCTTGAAGGCGCTCATCTCTTGGGATATGTTGGGGATTCAGAAGCTGGACCTGACTGATGTCAGCTCTGCGTCTGTTTTCTCAGGAATATAAAGGGGCCGGTGGTAGCATTTCCTTCGCTGGCCGGGTCTGAGTGACAGCTAGTGTAGGTGCGGTCCTTAAGACATTCCTCTGGGGTGAGTAAAGCAGTGGCCCATCTTACTGAGCACCTGCCTGCTCGCCAGGTGCTGTTTGAGGCCCCGGGATGGATCCCATGGGAAATCATGCTCCCAGAGGAGCCAGGCGCCCTATCACATGCGGCCAGGGTAATGGGAACCATGACAGAAGCACAGGGGACTGTGCCACAGCAGCAGGGACGGGAAGACTTCCAGGATGAAGTGAGATGGGAGAGCAAGAGATTCGGCTCGAGAGCACACCTGGGGACCGGTTCTGAGCTTCCTAGCTAAGCTTCCTGGGCAGGTTATTTAATACCTGTCAAATGGGCAAAAAGTGCCTACCATAGGGCTTTGAGCATTAAACGAACTAATGTGACTATGACAGAGGCTAACATATATAGTAAACCTTCCATGAGAGTTAGCCATTCTCAACCCAGTTATGTGTGGCCTGGGCGGGTGCCAATAGCAGTGGGAAATGAGGCTGGGAAGGGGCCAGACCTCAAAGGTAAGGCAGGTGGACCAAAGGTAGTGGAGCGTATTAAAGGGTTTGAAGCAGAAGAGGGGTTGCTAGCCAACTTTTAGTTTGGAGCATCCTCTGATACACCCCAAAACGTTTTGACTTCAATTCCTGGTCAGGGCACATACCTGGGTTTTCAGCTCGATCCCCTGTCAGGATGGGTACAGAAGGCAACCGATCAATGTTTCTCTCTCCTTCTTCCCTTTCTCTCTCTCTCTCTCTCTCTCTCTCTCTCTCTCTCTCTCTCTCTCTCTCTCTCTCTCTCTCTCTCTCTCTCTCATCAGTAAATATATCCTCGGGTGAGGATTTAAAAAGAGAAAAAACATCTTCAAGGCTGGTGCAGAATGGGCTCCGGGGTGGGGGGTGGGGGAGCTTTGGAAAAACTTGGAAACCATTTAAGAGGCAGTCGTCCTGGGTCAGGTGACACAGCTAATAAGGCCTGAATTAAGTAGTAAAGTGGGAGTAGAGAAGAGAGAATAGAATGGCATTGGGTCAGAACTTTTTAAATGTGTCAGGCACAAGAATCATCTGAGGTGCTTGTTCTATACACAGATTCTGGGTCCAACACAACCACTGAGAAAGGCTTAGAGAGTCCTGGAAATTAAATGTTACAGGAGCTGAGACGATCAGATGCCAGATGTCTGTGTTGATCTGCGTCATTATCAGTGAGCCTTTTCTATGTGTAGATTCCTGACAGCCCTCTCCTGATGAACTCAGGTTCTGGTGCAGGAGGTTATGGAACAATGAGGATTGTTGTCCTCAGGAACCCTCATGTCACAGGACTTGGTAACTGACTGGATGTGGAAGGAGACAGGTGACTAGAATGACCCTGTGTCAAGCTCTGGCAAGTTTGGAATAGGGTGTGAATTGGCTGTGCCTGAATGACAGCTACTTTACCTTTTGTACAGTTGGAGAAATAGGCTCAAATACAGCTTGCTTGAAGTCACACAGCTAGTGTCAGAAGCAAGGCCAGATTCAGAGTTCTTAATGATTGCTTCAGTAGCATCCAGCTATGGATTGGGACAGATCTTCGTTGTCTAGGAAGCTGGGTCTTGGTTTGGGAATCTGGGAATGAGCCCATGGAGAAAGAGAAGGCAGGGTCTACTCTGACTCCTCGGGGAGAGGCTGGACTGATGGGGATTAGGCTAAGCAGGATGAAGCAGTATGCTGCAGCTTTTCTGACAGCTTCTCCACGCCCATTGAATGGTTCTGCCTTGTTCCCCAGCTGTGCTGGGGAGTAGTGGAGTTGGTTACTGCCTTCATGTACCTGGAAGAAGTCCAGGTGTGTACCTCTGAGCACCCTCACGGGAGACCAGATGTGAGCTCTGAGCCTCATACTCTCACCTGCTAACACCTCAGCTGTATCGTGTGTAAGCACGCGAGCGGGAGGCCCAGGAATGTCATCTGAGAGTGCTTGAGTGGTGGTGAGTGTCATCACTGTCACCTGTGCACGGGCCCTAGGTGTGTTACTTTTAGGTGCCTACAGTTGAGACTCAGAAGGTAAATATATCTGAGACCCTTTTATGACATGAGTGTGTGCATGTGAGCCTCAAGTGAAAGAAACATGTGCTCCTAAGGCAAATTACAGTAATCTTCAGGGAGAGGGGACTAGTCTGTTACCATAATACTTGAACTTGAGATATATTTTACCAGTACCTGAGCAGGGCCGTTACCTGTGTCTACCTGAGAATGATACTCAGGTATGTTACCTGTATACCTGAGTATCATTCTCAGACTTGTGTTACTAATAGACACTTTAGTGGAAGCCTGTGTATCAAGTTTCCTAAGATGGGTCCCAGGTGAAACTTGTGAAGGGGGATGGGTAACTGACGGTGAGACTCTAATGTTATTTCCAGTAGGGAGCCCAGCTCCCCAACTTGTGCCTGTGTCTCTAGAGTGAGCATTCTCAGCTGACGTGCCTGTGGCTTTGACCATTTCTCCCTCCTTTGTTCCTATAGGGCCCATCGCTCACCGCCACACTGGGGCCTAGAGGCCATGGCCTGCCTCCATGAGACCCGCACACCCTCCCCTTCCTTTGGGGGTTTCGTATCCACCCTAAGCGAGGCGTCCATGCGCAAGCTGGACCCAGACACTTCTGACTGCACCCCTGAGAAAGACCTGACGCCTACCCAGTGTGTACTTCGAGACGTAGTGCCACTGGGTGGGCAGGGCGGGGGTGGACCCAGCCCCTCCCCAGGTGGAGAGCCACCTCCTGAGCCTTTTGCCAACAGTGTCCTGCAGCTACATGAGCAGGATGCAGGAGGCCCAGGGGGAGCCGCTGGGTCCCCTGAGAGTCGGGTGCCCAGAGTTCGAGCAGATGAGGTGCGGCTGCAGTGCCAGAGCGGCAGTGGCTTCCTGGAAGGCCTCTTTGGCTGCCTGCGCCCTGTCTGGACCATGATCGGCAAAGCCTACTCCACAGAGCACAAGCAGCAGCAGGAAGGTAGGCTTTGTCCACTTTGTCCTCAGGGACTCGCTCCGTTTCCCTGAGCTTGAGATCTGTTGGACAATCCCGTCTAACTCATCAGTTGACACTCTCTCCTGAGGTGGGCCCAAGCTCCTTTATCCATCCATCAGCTACTGACTTCCCAGCTTTTATTTTAGGCCATCCATTCATTGCCCTCCCTGTCCTCCCAAACCTAGTCTTCATGACTTATTTTGGCTACTTTTTTGCCTCACCTTCCTTGAGCCATTTCAGCTAACCCAGTCCTCTCCCCTGTACCTGACCAAGACCTGAGGGGTGGCTCTCTGAATCTTGTGACACTGTCTCCTGTCTGCAGACCTTTGGGAGGTCCCCTTTGAGGAAATCCTGGATCTGCAGTGGGTGGGCTCAGGGGCCCAGGGTGCTGTCTTCCTGGGGCGTTTCCATGGGGAAGAGGTGGCTGTGAAGAAGGTACGGGACCTGAAAGAGACCGACATCAAACACCTGCGAAAGCTAAAGCACCCCAACATCATCACTTTCAAGTAAGGTTCAGGGCAGGAGTTGGGAGTACTATGCTAAAGGCAGGGACCTATTTGGGCAGCAGGGATCATCCTCACCCTGTTTATTTACTTTTAAAATATATTTTTATAATATTTTTAATCCTTTCCTGAGGGTATATTTTTCTTGGTATGAGGGAGAGAAATATCAATGAGAGGAAAACAGTGGTCAGTTGCCTCCTGCATGTGGCCTGACCGGGGATTGAACCCACAACCCAGGTATGTCTCCTGACCCAGAATTGAACCTGCGACCCTTCAGTGCACAAGACGATGCTCCAATTGATTGTGTTACACTGAGCTATCTTACCCCCCTTTTTAAAAAATGTTTTTATTGATTTCAGAGAGGGAGATAGAAACATCAATGATCAGAATCATAGATTGACTGCCTCCTGCGTGCCCCCTACTAGGGATCAAGCCTGCAACATGGGCATATGCTCTGACCTAGTTCATGGCTCAACCACTGACCCACATCGGTCGGGCTACCCTAACCTTTTTATTTTTATTTTCTAAACTATATTTTTATTGATTTCAGAGAGGAAGGTAGGAGAGATAGAAACATCAATGATGAAAATCACTGATCAGCTGCCTCCTGCACTACCCCCCTCCCCCAATTGGGGACCAAGTTGGCAACCTGGGCATGTGCCCTACTGGAATCGAACCTGGGACCCTTCAGTCCACAGGCCGACACTCTATCCACTGAGCCAAACCAGCTAGGGCTACCCTGTTCTTTTTAAAGGAGACATCCAAATGGCATGGGTAGGAATGAGGTTCCAGGTACACTGGGCTGGTTCATACTACTGTTTGGTCCCCAGGGGTGTGTGCACCCAGGCTCCCTGCTACTGTATCCTCATGGAGTTCTGCGCCCAGGGCCAGCTGTATGAGGTACTGCGGGCTGGCCGCCCTGTCACCCCTTCCTTGCTGGTTGACTGGTCCATGGGCATCGCTGGTGGCATGAACTACCTGCACCTGCACAAGATTATCCATAGAGACCTCAAGTCTCCCAAGTGAGTAAGCAAGCAAGCAGGGAGACACTGATGTGCATGGTCTCCTGCAGATAAAGCCACCCACGTCAGTGTAGCCATCGCCCTGCTTCCAGACCCTGTCCTATGCCCATGTGGCCATCTCAGAAACCCCTTCCAGTGACAGTCCTATCTCGGGAGGGTTGTGGTGAGCCCCCTGGGTGTCCCAAATGATTTAACAGAAAAGGAGAGTTGCTGACTAGACGAGGTGTATGGAAGGGCCTGGACCCCAGCTGACTACACTCTTTACCAGCATGTTAATCACGTACGACGATGTGGTGAAGATCTCCGATTTTGGCACTTCCAAGGAGCTGAGTGACAAGAGCACCAAGATGTCCTTTGCAGGAACAGTAGCCTGGATGGCCCCTGAAGTGATTCGTAACGAGCCTGTGTCTGAGAAGGTCGACATCTGGTGAGGGCCAGGCTGAGGACTGAGATAGCAGGTGGCCAGCACAGGGAATGTGGGGGGGGAGGGTTTCCCAGGCCTGAGTGCAAGTGAGACATGTTGACAGCAAGCAGGTCCTTTGGAGGGATCACCTCCCAAGTGATGTCCCCTCTTCTCCCCAGGTCCTTTGGTGTGGTGCTATGGGAACTGCTGACTGGTGAGATTCCCTACAAAGATGTAGATTCCTCAGCCATCATCTGGGGTGTGGGAAGCAACAGTCTTCATCTGCCTGTGCCCTCCAGCTGCCCAGATGGCTTCAAAATCCTGCTTCGCCAGTGCTGGTAAGAGTGGCCTGGCAAAGCTGGGAGGCTAAGGGGTATTGCTGGTTAGCCATCATGTAGAATCCAGGCATTGGGGCCCAGAATCCTGAACAGGGAAAAGGGGACAGAGTTGCATATATGGTTTAGAAGACTCCAGGATTCAGACCATGAATCCAGGGGACTACAATGTAGAAATGAGAGGTGGATTAACCAGTAATTTGCATTATATTCAAAGCCTATGACCATGGGCAAGCACTACAATTTCCAGAACACAGGAGGGAAGAGCCCTGGTCCCTTATTTGGAACCTAGACCCCAAAGGAAGGTTGAACATTTCTAATCTTTGGTTAAACATTCCCCAAAGTGTGTTTCTTTTAATGGAAAAGGTTTTGTTTTGGCAAACAAGTTGAAAATGAATAGGTTTGCTTACTACAGGGTTTTGCTATGCTAACAGATAACATTCCTTATACATATAGTTGAATAGGGAATTCTTTTATCAGAGCACATTCTAGGATTGGGTTCTTTAGGACACTGAGAAAGGATGCCCTAATTCCTTTCTGATCCTCCCTCCAATTCCTTAACACTTCCAGGAACAGCAAACCACGAAATCGTCCATCATTCCGACAGATCCTGCTACATCTAGACATTGCTTCAGCAGATGTCCTTTCCACACCCCAGGAAACTTATTTTAAGTCCCAGGTGTGTTGTGGGAAGGAAAATAAAACACCTGAGCTCCCTCTCTTTGAGGGGAGACTGGGAAGGGTTGATTGGGATGGAATAAATGTGCTTTGGGAGTCCGAGACCTGGTGTTGGTCAGTCATGTACCTCACTCCTGTTCCTCACCCCTCATTATTTCTCCACCCCCAGGCAGAGTGGCGTGAAGAGGTAAAGCTGCACTTTGAAAAAATTAAGTCAGAAGGGACATGTCTGCACCGCCTAGAAGAGGAGCTGGTGATGCGGAGGAGGGAGGAGCTCAGGTGTGTGCCTGTGTTTGGAAAGGGGATTTCAGCAACAGCAGGGACCATGGACCAGTTCTCAAGGACTGGGATCAGTATGGCACCCAGTGAAGCCAGCTAACAGCAGGGACCCTTCTGCCCATTTCAGACATGCCTTGGACATCAGGGAACACTATGAACGGAAGCTGGAGAGAGCCAACAACCTGTACATGGAACTTAATGCCCTGATGTTGCAATTGGAGCTTAAGGAGCGGGAGCTCCTCAGGTAACCATACCGCCCTTACACAACCCTAATCCCATTTTCATGAAGCTGTGCCTGACTCAGATGCTACTAAGCCTGGGTCCCCCTTCTTGGTCACATGCCCAACTGAAGTGGTGTGTGTCTTTAGGAGGGAACAAGCTTTAGAGCGGAGGTGCCCAGGTCTGCTGAAGTCACACCCTTCACGGGGCCTCCTCCATGGGAACACAATGGAGAAGCTCATCAAGAAGAGGAATGTTCCACAGAAGCTATCACCCCACAGCAAAAGGTGAGACCAGAGTTAAGTGCTGAGATTCAAAATTTGGCTAGAGGGATACAAAAGCAGGGAGGAGTCAAGAATGCTAGAAAGCCTGGTACTGTATTTAGAAGGGGAGAGAAGTGCTTTGTGTACTGCCCAAAGTTAAGGAATGCTTGCAGTTGACAAATTTGTTAATCTCAAACTTGTCCTTCCGCTTTCCCACCAGGCCAGATATCCTCAAGACTGAGTCTTTGCTACCAAAACTAGATGCAGCCCTGAGTGGGGTGGGTCTTCCTGGGTGTCCTAAGGGTCCCCCCTCACCAGGACGGAATCGCCGTGGCAAGACCCGTCATCGCAAAGCCAGTGCCAAGGGCAGCTGTGGGGACCTGCCTGGGCTTCGTGCAGCTGTGCCACCCCATGAACCTGGGGGACCAGGAAGCCCAGGGGTGCTAGGAGGGGGACCCTCAGCCTGGGAAGCCTGCCCTCCAGCCCTCCGTGGGCTCCATCATGACCTCCTGCTACGAAAGATGTCATCTTCATCCCCAGATCTGCTGTCAGCAGCACTGGGAGCCCGGGGCCGGGGGGCCACAGGGGAAACTGGGGATCCCAGCTCACCACCTCCAGCCCGGGGTGACACCCCACCAAGTGAGGGCTCAGCACCTGGTTCTACCAGCCCAGATTCACCTGGGGGAGCCAAAGGAGAGCCACCTCCACCTGTAGGGCCTGGTGATGGTGCGGGGCTGCTGGGAACTGGAAGGGAAGGGACGGCGGGACGGGGAGGAAGCCGGGCTGGGTCCCAGCACTTGACCCCAGCTGCACTGCTGTACAGGGCTGCCGTCACCAGAAGTCAGGTAACGTATGAGAGGGTTCCAAGTTTTTTTTCCTCCCTGGGGTACAAACCCATTAACTCACCTCCCACATTAGGCTCTTTACCTTAAGCCATTCCCTACTTAATGCTTTATAATTATGTTCCCCTTCCCTAGGCCCATTACCTCTTCCCACTTTTGATCAGTCTATTAATCTCTCCTACAGAAACGTGGCATATCATCAGAGGAAGAGGAAGGGGAAGTAGACAGTGAAGTAGAGCTGACATCAAGCCAGAGGTGAGTGATGGAGCACAGGTAGTAATGACATTCTTTTGCTTCCTGGGCTGCAAGAAGCACAATCAAGCCAGTTGTCTCGCTGACCTATAGGTGGCCTCAGGGCCTGAACATGCGCCAGTCACTCTCTACCTTCAGCTCAGAGAATCCATCAGATGGGGAGGAAGGCACAGCTAGTGAGCCATCCCCCAGTGGCACACCTGATGTTGGCAGTACCAACACTGATGAGCGGCCAGATGAACGGTCTGATGACATGTGCTCCCAGGGATCAGAAATCCCACTAGACCAACCTGTTTCAGAGGTGGTTACAGGCCCTGAACCCTCCTTGCCCATCCAGCACCAGGACCTACTCAGGGGGGAGCAGGTGAGTAACAGAAACAGCCAATATTAGGCAGGGAAGAGATACCTGGTCTTTTGAGAACTATCAGGGAGATAGATTTAGAAGCCAGAAGACAGGTGATCCTAAAGAAATCTACAATATAAGAGATTCTGAGCCTCACCCCTCCTTGCATGTCTACTTTTCACAGGGCCCTCCCAATTCCGAGGACTCTGACTGTGACAGCACTGAACTGGACAACCCCAACAGTGGTGAAGCCTTGCAGCCCCCAGCCTCCCTCCCTCCATGAAAGCCACTCTTGTTCTTGTACATAGGAATATTTATATAAATAATATATATATGCGCCACATAATCAACAGAAAGACAGGGCTATCCCAGCCTCAATAGACTGACCTACCCACCCCCACCCCCCTTGACCGATTCACCTAACTGGCAGCTGTGGAAATGAAGAACAAGGACTGCCCTAGATCTGTGGGTAAGGGCAAACTGGCCCCTCCCTTGCTTCACCCAGTTATGTTCAGCAAGCAGTCAGGCAGTAAAAAAGCCTAACTTGCCTCCTATGATTCTCTCTACCCTTTTCCCCCAAATACCAGGGAGAAGGAAAGGGAGCCAACTTAACTGCACTTTTTTGTTTTCCATTTACTGTTTACACATTTTGCACCTGGAAGGAGGGAGGCTAAGGCTGGCTCCTCCCTTCTGAGGTTTATCAGGTGCAAGGTAACTAATTTGTCTCTTCATTTCTCTGCCCAAGCACTGGCTTAGGGTCTAGGGGGAGGTTAGAAGATTGTACAAGCATGTGATGGCTCAGGCTGAAGAACTGGGATCTTAAGTCCCTGTTTTTATTTTGGTGCCTGATTGGGGTGGAAACTGTCCTATTGTAACCCCTGTGAAAAACCTTGAAATATAACCACTCCAAGCAGGCCCAGCTGTCGAGGGTTTTCTTGGTGAATGAATGAGGTAGCATACATGATCAAGGAGAAGCCTTGGACTCCCAGACATTATCTGAGGACTGTGGATAAATTATTTCCTCCTTTTATGCTCTTCTAACTAAACATCACTTAGAGCTCCAACCTTCTAAACTTATCTGCATAAATGGGAGCAGGTAACTAAAGGATGTTAGAAGGCAGATCTTAAAATACTCCATCTTGCAACCTGAATCCCAGCCAGACACACTTCCAACAGCTTTCAGGTGTATGCATGTGCATCCTTTCCCACAACCCAACCCCCAGGTGACTGCCTATTTACAGATAAATCCTAGGAAAATGTAACCCCCAACCTTTGAAATTAAGGACACAGCCAGCTTGCTATAGTTTCTAGGCCACCTTTCAATGCAGGCTCAAGAGAAAAATCTAATCAAGGGCTACTGAAATAAATAAGAATGGAGTGGTAAAACAGAAGAAAACATCTTAACTGGAATAAATGCTTATATTCAAAACCCAAGGAGGGTCCTTGTCCTTTGAGGGATAAAAGGTGCAAAAATAACAGGAAGACAACAGGAATAAAACCCACATGAATCACTGTGGTATCCAGTTTCTATTCACAAAGAAAAAGCTCCAGTCCATCTTTTAATTTTTTTTGAAAAATTCCTGACATTACAGAACTAAACTGAAATGTATTAATATTCCACTCTTACATTTCCATGACAAACAAAAAAAATTCATGAGCCAAAAAAAAAGAAAAACAAAACAAAAAAACAGGGAGAAGCTTATAAAACTAAATATGGATCTCAGCATTAACAGCTGAACAGAGAAAGGAATTAAAACGCTTTAATTAAAAAATCATGAGTGGATGATAAAGTGTGTAGAAACTGAAAATTTACAAACTATTTAAAACCTGGAATCGCTGACTGTTCAGAAACTACACAGATGGATCATGGGTGGTGGTGAACAGCAGAAAGGGATTATGGATGAATCTGCATTGTTCTAGCTGCTCCCCATGCCACCCGTCTCCGAAGAAAGCCTGTAACACAAAACAAGAACTCAAAGTTAGTTTTTTTAAATGCCCAACTGTACCTCAACTCCAAATATTTCAACCTGGTTGGTTGGTGAACTGCCAAGTAGAGTTTATATGAAACAATCAGTGGTTCAGTAACAAGGGTTTTTGAATTAACCAGTACCTTGTGCCTGTAACCCCTACAATCAAAGAAACTTCATGAGGGGAAATTGCCTCAGAATCAAAGGAAAATGAGAAGGCTTGGTTACCAAGTGTGGGCATCCCTCAAACTATGTTCTTCCAAAACCTTTATAGAAGTACACTGTGACAGCAAAGTATCTTCTTCAAGTCACAAATCACAGAAGCAATGTTTCTTTATTGCCGAAAACTTAATTTAGTAAACATTTATCTAAAAGTAGCCCCCGAAAGCTAGTGCTGAAACAGCTTTTTATTATAGAACAGTCCTGAGTTTCTCCATCAATAAAGGCAATTATTAACTATTAAGAGATAATGAAGTGCCGAAACCAGTTTGGCTCAGTGGATAGAGCGTCAGCCTGCAGACTGAAAGGTCCCAGGTTCGATTCCAGTCAAGGGCATGAACCTTGTTTGTGGGCACATCCCCAGTGGGGGATGTGCACGAGACAGCTGATCGATGATTCTCTCACATCAATGTCTCTTTATCCCTCTCCCTGCCTCTCTGTAAAAGTCAATAAAATATATTTGAAAAAAGAGAGACAATGAAGTTTCAAACGCTAAGAGATGTTAAACAGGTAACAAGTATAGTAAGTGTCAAGAATTATACTCAAGCTATAGTTTTTATGGTTTTCAGAACTTAAAGGTGGAAGGTAAAATAATTTGTTTCAGCAACTCTCTATAAGCTCCCAAACCTGCAGTCTTAAACATACCTGGCTATGCCGCCTCTGTTTAAAAACATCATTTGAAGCCCTGGAGTCCAATTTCGGGCTTTGAAGGAAAGGTATGTAGGCATTTATTTGGCCTGCTTCACTGCTATTAGGTAGCCAGCAAGACAGTTTCCATTTTAAAGAGAACTAAATGTTACAACTGAAGTTTCAGTTCATGAATTTATTTCATAGACTTTAAAATGACTTGCCTAAGTCAAGGGAGCATGAGTATTTTCCCATCTTTATCTCTTCTAACAAAATGAAAGCCCAACAGCTGGCCAGCTGGTTACAGAGGCAAGGAAAACCAAGGCCAAGATAGATGGGTCTTTCAACTACGAATTAGTATTTTAGTCAGAAATTGTATTTCTACCTGGGTATAAAAGAGAATATTTTGTTCTTAAAGAGGGTAGATCCCTGGCAATGCCAAAATAGGATATCTAGATTAATGTAAACAACAGGCCCTGAATGAAAGTTTTAGGAGGAATTGCTAGAAACAGTTTAGATCTATGACCTAAAAAAATGAAACTGATTTATGAAGGTGGTGGCACTTGGTCACCAAAGATTTTAAGAGGAACTGTTCATGCACATAACCTGGGCAGGATTGGAAGAAAGAGCAGGCAGGTATAAGGGATAGGAAAACACAACAAAAATATTGTTGAGGACTCTATGTGACAGTAGTGAGTCAGCCCCTTAAAACATTTAGATTCCTTCCCAGCAATCTTTCTTTAGGAAGAACTCATTAGGTGAAGAGGCCTTCTAATCAAGAACTAGATAAAATAAAACCAGGTACCTGGGGGGAGATGATTATCAGCAAGATTAAGTCCAAACTACAAAAAGAGCTTACCTAAGGGAGAACTTGACTATATGATAAAGGAGCAGCTATAGCAACTACCAAGAAAAAGTCTATCTGGACAATTAACTAATGTTCGCCCCTCCCATCCCATGTAGACTTGGGGGACATGTAAAATGAATTCATTGGCCCAATATGAAATTGAGGGCCATACCACCAATGTTATATATTGCATTACTCATGAGCAATTCGTTTTAACACTATAACATAAACCAAAGGGACCCTGCCTGGCATGGCTGAATAGTTAAGAGCATCAGCCTACACACCAGAGGGTCTCAGGTTCAATTCCCGGTCAAGAGCATGTACCTGTGTTGCAGATCTGATCCCTGCCCTTGTAGGGAAGCAACCAATCAATTTCACACTGATGTTTCTCTCTACCCCCTCCCTTCCACTCTCTAGAATCACTGGGGAATATATAGTCCCTGAGGAGTGAGGATTAAAGCAAATATAAAAAAAGGGAATGTGGGAAAAGGTCATCAGGGAAAAATCCTCTACACTGGTGCTTTGGGAAGAGCATTATACTTTCATTAGTCCAGCAATATGTATTCGGGTAGAATGTAATTGTACTAGATGGCTTTTGCCATTATACCTACAGTATTTCTACCCTTTTATGGAGAGAGAAATAAGGTCTTGGATAAGAAAAATAATGAGGAGGCTGCAGGAGATTCAGTGCATTTTGAGTTGTTACTCCTCACTAGTCATCCATGTGATTTGCAGATTTAAGTTTTCTTAGGGCTATTTTTTTTAACCTGATAAATGAGTAGATTGATGAACTACAGCTGATATTAAGGGCTCCTTCCAAATTTAAGTCTATAATCCTTTACACATGATAAATAAGGGGGTTGGTGGGGAGACAGAAGGGTAAGCAAGGAATAGGAAAAAAGATAAAGTCTAATAAATTAGGTATGATTTAGGATGACTGGACAGAATCCTATCAAATTTGGGGAAATGTCATAGGTTGGTTATTTAAGATTTACCCAATGTCATAGGAAAAGGACTAATGCTCTTTCAGAGGAATGCAGACATGCTGGCAAACTTTGAGACTTAAACCTGCTTACCCATTCTGGGTAAAGAAATAACTTCTTTGAGTAACCACTCATCAGCAGAAACAAGCCTGGGATGGACACCCCTGTTACTTGCTGCTTTTGGCAAGGTAGGGGGATCTGAGAAATCAGAGAAACTAATCTTTACGAAGTAAACTTCTTGCCAATTATGGAAGACCCTCTGGATTTAATTGCCACGGGCCCATCTCCCTTTGTGGGGAATGACAAAGGGTTATAAAATTAACCAGGGATACAAAGAGGTCCGGTCAGTTTTATAGACTCCCTAGTCAAGCCACAGGTCACAAAGTTCCCACCCCTTTACACTTCACAGCACACGGTAAACTAAGGTTCTTACTGTGGCAACTTTATTACAGCTAGAAACACACATCTGGCCAAGAAGGCCAGCTGATAACTTAACCATTAAATAATAATAATAATAATAAAAAGATTAATGGAGAAGCTTTTATTCATTAACACAGAGCCTAACACATTGTTATATTGCAAGGCAGAATAAAGCTACAAAAAAGTAACAGAATGAGAAAGAGCAAGAACTGTGGCTCTAGATAAAATATTCAACAAATCAGACTCAGAAACAGGCACTCAGATGAAATGGCCTAAACCTAAACACCATTACCATTGCCCCCACCCCCACCCAGTTATCCCCAAATAGTAAAAAGGAAATGTCACAAGCTCACAATTGTTTCTCACCAAAGTTAACAAAGGAAGACAAAATGAACCAAGAATTACTTGAGGGGATGCCTCAAGATATGCAATCAGTAGGGGGAGAATCTCTGTTTCTCGCCTTTCAGTTTGTTAGTTACACATGGCACGGCAGAGGTGGTGGTGGCGGCAGCTGAAGCCCCGGTACCCTTAGCAGCAGACACAACATTTAGAGCCAGGAGAGGGATGGGTTTCATGCCAAGCAGACTGGAGACACAAGGGGCGGTCGGAAGAGGGTTGGGGAGGCTGGAGGGTGCGTCGGAGGTCCCCGCTGTGGCGAGCGAGGGGGTGGTGGTGGAGGAGGAAGAAGAAGAAGGGGTGGAGGGTTGAGAGAGGTTGATGCTGAGGTGATCAGGGATCGTGACGGAGGCTGCCTGGGAGGAGGGTTTAGCGTTTTCTAAACTGTAACAGAGGAAAAAAGGAACAAAAAAAAACGGGTGGGTGGAAGGGAAGACCACAAAAGGGAAAAAGTACAGGACAAAAACCGCTTCAGTTATCAAAGTGTTTCTGGTTGCAAATTAGGAAGACCTAATACCAACTTGTGACAAAACTACCTCCCTTTTACCTTTACCCCACCCTCTAAAAATGTATACCCGCCAAATTTCATTCCACAGTGCTATTTAAAATTGCTATGGTGAAGAAAAAGCTCATAGGCTGAAAAAAGAAACATTTCCATGTATGACACAATTGATCCAACCCAGAGGTCAGAAAGGAATGATTTCAAGTAGAAAATGAAAGCACTCTATCTCCAAAGAAGAAACGAATGTTTCAGCCACCAATCACTTGTGAAGCCTTGGGATATTAACCCACATAATTTTTAAAAATTCCCCTGTAATTAGTAAGAAATTTTCCTTTCATCTCCATTGCAAACTAACCAATATATTAGGATGGACAGGGAAAAGAGACCAAAATAGGTCAATGACTAATTTCAAACTTGAAAGAATGTAGCATTTTCAAAGAAAAATGCTGAGAACAGAAGCATAGACAAGAACTAGGGAAGCTTCATCTCTGGTGAGGGGTTGGGTGGGGGGGGGCTCTTTGTTCTGTGATATTTGTAATACAGGCCTTACAGAATTGAAAGAAACTCAAGCACTCCCAAAAAAATTCATGTTCAAAAAGTAAAAATACCGTTTCTACTCCTAAAATAACTCTAAATGACTGTAATGATGTGCAATTCCCAAATGCCTACATATGTCTAAGTCAGAACATCTTTGGTCTGTGTGGACAACCCACCCCCACCCCAAAGGATGAACTCTTCTAGGGCAAGGAGACTAGGCTCCTCTTAAGGCTCCATCTTGTCTATGTAAGTCCAGGACAGCTGCAATCCATAAAGGAGAGAATAAAGGAACAGATTGCCAGAATCAGGCCAGAAATTTGAATAATCCACATTACTGAAAGCATAGAAATATTTCTTGCCTAGTATTAACAATAAAACCAGTTTGTTTTCTGCATTCAAATGGGCTGAGAAAATGAAGACTAAGCATTGTGCACGCAGAGCCCTTGCTTTGATGTTAACTCAAGTTGACTTCAAGAGGTTCTGACCCAAATCAATAGCCTAAATGGTTTTATTAAATAGATGATCGAGGAGAGGAACTAAACCAGGTACCTAAGTTCTGCTTCCTTACAATGTAGCCACTGACCTAATATAGGGGGTCAGGCAAGAAGATTCATTTCAACACTATCTGACAATATTCATGGCAAGCCCACCAAAGAAGAAAATAGCTTCCAGCTTCCAAGAACATGATTCCTGCCACTCAACCACCCCCAACTAGAAAGAAACAAGAGGAGAAAACCTTTGTAAACAGTTTCTGCGAAAAACTTACTACTATTTGACTCTGAACATTAAGAATCTGATGTGCTTGGTAGCTGAAGAAAAAAGCGGACACAAAAATAGAAGTCTTTTTCCACATAAAAAGAACTGATAAATTCTTAACCAGGGAATAAAGACCATGGAATAAATACATGATTAGTGTAAGCATGACAATATGAAATTCATACTTATGAATTTCTTTGTCTTACACTAAGAGTCAAAACTAGAATGCACAAGAGACCAAAAAGTTATAGAGGGAAAAGCAACTAGACAAAGGCTAAATAAAATGGAAGGCTAAGCTCCTTGGGAAATGGGCTAACACTGGTTTGAAAATGTTAGTAAGCAATGAAAATGTGACATAAGCACTAACACTGAAAAAGCACGAAATATTTTAAATGCCTTGTAAGATGCCCATTGGACTATAGTCTTGCTACAACCATGTATTTTAGTAACATTAGCTAGCTCTGAATAAGGAAACTACAATTTCAGAAAGTCATTTTGAATGAGATGGTGGAGGAAAAGAGAAAATACCTAGACATTTCTGAAATATTCCAAAACCTGTGCCTCCGCTTTCCCACAAGCTTCGAACAATGAAACTCATTTGTGATTTGAGAAAAACTCGTATTTTCAGAATAAAAGGTAACAGCTAAGGTATCCCCAAGAAACTGCCTTGCTGTCTGTCACTCACATCACCTCATTATCTTTATTTCAATTAAGGGTACTTTGGAGCCTATACCCTTATCGGTGAAAGAAACATTGGGCTATATGACATGTACAGTAAAGTCCCACATTTGAATCTAAGTATGGGTGGCTCCAGCCAGAGCACCTAACCTATTACTGAAGACACACTCCCAACCTTTCTACTCCCAAACGATCAAAAGTCAAATCCGAGCGTGCTATCCCCCCTTCAACCCCAATGCGAACTTACTACAATCTGGTTCCTTTTTCCGTTACACTAAAAAATGTATGAAAACAGGGCTAGTCTTAAACTTCTCCCCAATCCCCATCTATCTATCCCCTTTCCCACCCTCCAAATAACCCCTCATTTAATAATACATTTTTAGCTTTCCCCAACACACACATTACTTGTGCGTTGACAAGACTAAGATAAACAAAAGGCAGGGAGCTCTTACCTGACATTGATTAGGTATTGAGCCAGGCTGATGCTGGCAGCAGATCCAGTGATGGTAACCTGCCTATCAGTAGATCCTTCCACTGGGTTCGCAATTTTGATCTGCGCCCCAGACATCTGACGGATCTCATTGATTTTGGCGCCTTGACGCCCGATTATGCAGCCAATCAACTTTAGGGAGAAAAACAAGAATGCACACCAAATTAGAAATAGCATAGCTAGGTCCAAGAATTTCATCCCACCCCTCCAGCCTTCTATAACTTGGGTCCAAGAACAAGATAATGGAAACTACTGCATCCTACACACTCTACTCATATACTCCAGATTGAGTTATAGATTGCGCTCAACTCTTGCCTATTCTTTTGTCAGAGCCAACTGAGCCTACAGACCCCAACATAGCCAACTGAGCATAGCTCATTTTCTTACAGTAAATCCAAAAAAAATAAAAACCAGAGCCAAGATAACTTAATTTATCATAATAAACCTGGAAATAAAGGTAAAGGTATCTTTGGTTTTTTGGGCAACAGGTATCTAAAACTCATCCTGCCATGATTACCACTTTACTATGGATTTTGGCTAATTTCTGTTTTTGCCTTGAGAAAAAGTAAAAAATTGGTCTATATTTGCATTGTCCAGTACTGTAGGCACTAATAAAATGTGATTATTGAACCCATCAAGTGTGTTGTGGCTAGTGAGATTGAAAAACTGAATGTTTTACTCTTCTTAAATAACCACATGTGGTTTCTGAGTACCATATTAAATAGCACAGATAAAACATCCAAAGACCACTGCTTTAAGGATAAGGCTTCAGATTCTACAAGAAACAAAGGCAAATAAGAATTTCTACTTGAGATATAAAGGTTCTTTGCCTCATAAATACTCAACAAGTGTTACCAATTTTCTCCATCTATTTTTATTCAGAATTCTAGATACTATAGTTTTTAATTGGGTATCTAAAGCAATTTCCTTTCCCTAGGCCTTAAAAGTGGCACGACACTGGCTAAGACTTATATTCTTTAAAACCAATTCTCTTATTTTCATCCCATGCAACCCAACTAACTATACTTACATCATTTGGAATGGTGAGTTCATGAGAAGTAGTCTGAGCAGATGCATCCAAACCTGCTAAAAGACAGAAGAGAGCACGAAAATTCAATGTGCATCATACAAACCCCAACTGATTTGCACATTAACCCAACAGAAGGAAACAAAATGGAAACCCAGCATTGGCTGTTGGGATTCATCACTAACTTGGAAATCTCAGAGTAAAGAGGGGTAGAGGGGTATAGAAATAATTCTGGAAAGATTCCTCTGTACACTCAGGAGAGCGGATTTCATACCATTTCCTGGAAAGCCCAGCCTATTAGGGTGTAAGGGGAAGGAAGCAAGGGGAATGGGAGTGTGGTAGCCTTAAAAGGACCAAAATCTAACCAAGTCCTTCTGCACTTCTCCCTTTTTCTTAGAATTTCTTGCTGTTGTGTTCTAATTTTATCTCACCTGATGCTCACTAGCACCAGTGCCAATATCATGCCTGTTACTGGGTACCATGGACTCTTGGCACAAATGCAGAATTGCTTTAAATATACCTGTATCACATTAGCAGTGCCTCCCCCGCCCCCCAACCACACACACACTATCTTAACCTACATTTGAAGGTCAGAGAGAATGGCAGTCAGGTGAGGGAAGTTTGTTTCTCCAGATTTATTCCCCGTCTTTTGCTCAACTGCTCATTAATTTAATCTGGTTTTTACTGTTTTCCAAAGAAAAAGAAAAAAAATCTAATTCGCAAACACCCATAACCATCTATAATGGCAACTGGACTGGACCAAAGTCTCAAGGCTAGCCCTGCTCTCAACTGCGGTTGCTAAATTCAATACTTTTTTTAGAAGGGGGTTGGCCAGATCCAAAAGGGACCCCTCAGGGGCACCAGGCCCACCCTTTTGCTCTCTCAGCTTCTTTCTGCCATGTGTATGCTGCTGGTATGTCATGGGCAGTGAAACAAGACTCCCACCAGTTTATTAATATAACAGTAGAATACTACAGATTTTTTTTTTAATCATTACCCCAATAGCCTTTCACCTCTGGAGAGCTGGATTCAATGCCTGTTAAGATACAAGTGAAAATGAGTTTGGTGGTCTCATCCTAACCCTATCGGACAAGTTATTCCTTATACAGAAAAAAAAAGCCCAAAACAAAACAAAACAAAAACAAAAAAACACTACACAATTTGGCACAAATGGATTGTTGTCTCTACCCAAGTCTGTGAAAGCTGGTGGAAAGAAAGGGGGTGCCAATCAGATCAAAGGGGAAGCAATGAGAATGGGTTAGGAGGAAATGTCAGCCTACCCTTTGCCTGACAAGCATCCCCTGACTTCACCCCAAACCTTCAAGGGCCTTTTATTTAGAATAACTCATCCCAAATGAAAACCAAGTTAAACACATTACCTCCTTTGGTTTAGCCACAGAAGATAGGCAAGTTTAAACCAGCAGGATGCTGGGAAACGAAGTTTGTCTTAAACAGATGTCAAACTGAGGCCTTGGGGCTGGCCTCTGTCTTGCACTACACCTTACTAAAATAAACACTGAGGTATCCATACCACTGAATCCGGTGTTGCCATGCGTCATGGGAAAATGAGACTGTTGCATTGCCAACTGGTGCAGCTTGGTCAACTGCAGGGACGAAAGAAGAGAGGTTGGCATTAGAAGAGTAACAGAGCCAGGGTTCAAGATCATTCAAATTTGAAAATGCAAAGCTCCTGATGATCCCCAAAATTGTCTCTACTACTCAAATTACAACAGAGGGTAAGGATAGGGTTTACCCTCTGGGGATAGACAGAATATGAAAGGTTAGAACAGGAATCAGTACAAGAAAATGAATGCCATTTTGGGTGTGTGAAAAGAAAAGCAGCAGCATCCACCCAACAATCATCCCCTTGTAGGCTATTTAATGAAGGTGTTTGCAGCCATTGCCAAAGTTGCCTCAGGGACAAGCACAGACAGGCTGGGTAAATAAACTATGCAGTGGTGCTAGGGAAAACACACCATGCAGGGTTCTGTCAGTATTGGGTAAAGGGAAAGAGATGGGAGGTGGGGGGGTAGGAAGGAGACTATAAGGAGATTAAGGTGAAACCAACAAATGGGTTTTAGTCCTTCCCCCACTACTAGTTGTTACATCTAGTTTTCTTCTTGTATGTAAACTGTCTTGGCTGTTATAAAATAATCCCTCTTCAAGTATACTTCCCCTTATGGACCCTAACACTAACCAAGAGCCAAACTCAACTTCCCTAGTCTAATGCTCAGCACCAAAAGGGTTAGTAAGGATAAAGGAACAGTGCAGAAAGAAATGTCTTTAAACAAAAGTCTGATTATCAACACTTTTTAAATAGGAATTTTTAGTAGCAAGGAAGGTCGCATTGAGTTGAATGCCCAAATATTCAGCTTCCTATCCCTCCCTGTATAAATAAGCCCCTTTCCCATCCCTCCGGATGATTTTTAAATTACTATCTCAAACTGAATACCCAAAGGCAAAACCATCTCCCAACCCCACCCCCCAATTGAAGACTCCATACAGAGATGCACAGTCCAATGTTAATTTAAATTGTGCCCAGAGATAGAAAGAATACCATGGAACATTTCCGTTTTAGAGAGAGTAATCTGGAACAGGCAGGAAAGTAGAAACTAATATTCTGCCAATCATAATTGGCAGGGATTAAATGTCAAAAGGCAAACAAGCTGCCATTATGCCCTGATTAAAGATTATTTAAGGGCTGAAATATGGGATTCATCTTATGAGGAAAACAACTTAATATTGCAATTTTTTAAAGACCCAACTCACTTCTGCCTACATGGAAGAAAGTAATGAGAAAATTTTGGATGGGAAAGGGAGCTTTTCAAAAGAAGAAGTGAAAACAAAACTTACATCTGGCTGTGGAATGGCATACTGTCCTTGAATGGTATAGGCCTACAAAAGGAGGAAAACAGTTCCTATTAAAAAACCAATCACGGACAGCCACCCAGTTGGGAGAAAAAGACATTACAACTAGCCAGGAAGCCAGAGTTGAACTACAGAATGGGGAGGCCAAGATTGAGGCAGGAAATGATTATCTCACAAATACAGTCAAGACCCAAGTTGGCCTTCTTTGAACCCTAGGTATGACTTATTCTGGGAAGCTTTTAAAGGGAGCCATAGGCATGTTCCCTGCAATCAAAGGCAAAATACACATCAGTTCCTAAATGAAAATTTGAGAAGTGGGATTAAGCAATGCCTGGATTGACCAAGCCCCCTTCTCTCTCCCTATGTATAAGACAGCCTGGGAGGAAAAGGATCGCTTCCCTCAAACCACCCAACCCCTCTACCAATCATGGTGTTGTGAATGATTTGTGTCTGTACAAACCTATATGGAATGTTTTATTTAAAACACTTCCCTTTCCCTACTTAACTTTTCTCTACATCTGCCTAAAGACCTTTAAATGCACTGGAAGCTAGTTTAGTCCCTAAGTACTAGGGAGCCGACCACAGAACACACACACACAAAATCACTGTGTTCTAAGTCCTGCCTTCTCCCACCTCCCCTCAATAAAAGGCACTTGCAGCTTCCACTACTACGCCCTCCTCCCCCGACATCATAACCTCAGAAAAAGGAGCTGGGACTTCAGGGCAATTGGGGTTGGGGACAAGGAATAGGTAGGTCAGGAAAGGAAGGAGTGGCTGGCTAAAAGGATACGAGATTTCTCACATCGGTGGCCAGTACCCCCAAAAGTGCACCCAGGTAGGGGTGGGAAGGTGAAAATGGGGGAGGAGTGGGATATAGGGAAGAGGGGTTGAACAAAAAGAAAAAAAAAAAAAGTTGGTGTTACCATCTGGTGGGCTACGCAGCCTGTGTGAAATGAGGTGTGGGGGGGTCAGTCCAGGTCCCCGTGGACAGGTGGTGTCCACAGCACAAAAATCACCAGCGTCACTGGCCCCCCCGCGTGTTGGCAGTCTCGGCTGAGGCGGAAGGATTGAGTGAGCCTTGGAGACTGAACATCCCCTCTCACCTCTAGAGGTGGTCCCTCCAGGTCAGGGTTGAGGCACATGGACGGGGTGGTGTGGGGAAAGCTCGCACTGTCGCTGCCTGTGCTGTACCTGTCCTGTGGATAAATAGAGGATTTCAGTCTCCAGGGCTGTCAATCCGGCACCTTGTCACCAGCATGAAATTCACATAAAAAAAGTTGTTTAATTTTTTTCTTTTCCTTTAAAAAGTAGCTCACAACACAATTTGAAACGAGCTGCAATAGTTGATTGAAAAAAAAAGTTACCTAGAGGCAGGTTTCAAACTGCACAATTGGGCTATTTTCAGTAAGAATAAAGGGGTAAGGTAACAACAGAGCTGATGCCAGCTCCTGGTAAGTGAGGTTTTAAGTTGAACCCCTATAGAGCCCACTTTATCACAAAGAAACAAAAGACACAGGTCCATGGGACATTGCATGAACTGGTCCATTTAAAAAGGCCCATGGGAATAATCCATGACGGGGCCAATTGTGGGAGAAACTGCAAGCTTTCAGAGGGTGAACTGAATAAAGAGGGAGGGGTAAGGAAAGGAAGTGGGTAAGGAAGGGAAGAAAAGGGAAATGAAGAATTGTAAACAGAAAGGATTGCTGTGGCACAGCATGGGACTCTTAAAGGGGAGTGGTAGAATCCAGAAGAGTAGGAACCTGGAGTTCCTGGGGAGAGGGAAAAAACTCCTAAAGCTAAAACTTGCTACACTAACTCTGGCTGGGCCTTTGCTTATCCTGCCCCTAACCAAACTGACTGAAAGCCCTTTGATCAAACCAGTTTGTACAAGGCTAGTGTAAAAAGCAAAGTACTAAATTATTTCAAGGTAACACTGTGACATGATTAACTTATGAAAATCCCCAGAACTACATCACAAACTAATTCCCCCAAAACCTGGTCAGTTTTATGCCAACTCAACAGAATATGAACAAGACAGATTTCAAGTTCATGCTTCCCCAGTTTAAAATACAAGATGGGACTAAATAACTGTGCTTGCAAACAGGACAGCCTCCTGTGGGTAAAGATATTTTGAGTAAAGCACTTGTTTAGGCAGGTACCAAAATGAAGGTCACCAACCTGAATCCCAGTATTTTAAACACTAACCTACCTACTCCTTAAATACTAACCAACAAAGCATAAAATTACCATGGTGATCAGTGCTCATGTGATAAAAATCTAACTTCATAATAAACCATCCATGTGCCAAGGATCAAGTGTTTAGGTGAATAAAGGAGTAGAAGAAGCCCAAGGGGATGCTTTGGTGTTCTTATTCAAACACCAAAGGTCAACATCACCACTGCCCAACATGCTCTCCCCCTTCTATTCTTGCATACTGAATCATTACCCCACCTGATTCGTTATGCCATGTGGGTTTAAACCAGTGTTTATGAGCTTAAGAACCTGGGAGACAAATACACTGGAGTTTGGAAGTGAAGGGGTAGGAGTAGGGGAGGGGAGGTGGGGAAAGGGAAGTTTGTAGGACACTCAAGTTCTGGACCCCCAATTTTGAGAACACCATCCAGAATCTCCTTCAGAGGTCCAAGTCTTTGCTACCTCTATTTAGACTTCTGAAGAATATCCCATACATAAAATAAATATGGATGGGGTGGGATAGGGAGGGTAGTGATACTAAAGCAATTTAACCCTTTCTTCTAAGCCAACCCACCTTAAATCACCAAGTAAATGACCTCTTCGAGTGCCTACAAAACTCCCATTGCCTACTAAAAATTAAGTAGGACTTGGCATTCACAGCTTTTTCCAGTACAAAAAATAAATAAAACTAAAAGCAGGTCAAACTATGGCCAGAGTACAGGTTTCAGCAAGCATGCAGAGTGGCCTGATGTGCTGCTGGTGAAGTTGACATTTCAAATATAAACCTCATTCTTATCTAGCCCAGCAGTAAGAATTTTCTTACCTGACCACCTGCAAAGATGACCGGTGAACTGGACGGCTTGGGCCGGTACGGGATGGTCACGCCCTTCGGGGGGGACTGGGAGAGAGTCAGAGGGGAAAAAAACAAAAAGAGATAAGGTTTCAAAGCTGCTTCAGCTGTGTGGCTTATGCTCACACAGGTCAGTTAAATTAAAAACTGTATTTCCATCCCCTCACCTACCAACGTTGTCTTTGGCTAGATCTAATCTGAAATCATCTGCAGTTATTTGCCTTTAAAGTAGTAAGATGGTCCGTGGACTACACAGCTCACACTAATTCTCATCAAGGCAGATCCCCCTGTAATAATTTAGGCATTATTTCCATGTTTTCAAATAGCCTAACAAATATGAAAAACCTCTGTGTGTACATATGTACATTTCAGTAGGAGACTTTTTAGTATAATGCAGACACTGTCCATAAATACTCCAAAAGCTCAATCAATATTTTTCTATTTGGAAATTCTACTTTGCTTTGTTGCTAAGATGGGTCCAACTCCATATAACAATTCTTACAAAGGCTGTCTCTTAATTTTGCTTTTTTTGCTTTAATCAAATAACACATACCAGGACCTTGTAAGTCATTCATAAACACCATTTTGGGTATATTTTTTTTCTATGCATCTACCACTTTGAATATAATCCTGCCATAAAATACAGAAATTTAAATGTTTCGAAGTTGAATGTAGCAAAAACTCTATAATCCAAGAGGCAACTTAGAATCTCAGAAACCCAGATACACCTTTTATCCACTTAGTTCAAGTAGTGAATCTTCCCCTACCAACCCCAATAGAATTGCTATAACCCAAAAGATCACTGCTACTTAGCAGTTTCTATTTTTTGCTCAGACTATAAGAAAAGCCAAAGCTAGGGAAAGGAAAATATGAACTCAGGGATCTTTCTCCCCACCCCCATTGGAGGCTTCTAATAGCCTCACCTAATTCTAGTCTTACTAAATATAGATTAGGCTGTCTCCCCTAGAACCACCCTCCCCCCATTCTCAGCATGAGCCTGAGGGCTTACCTCCAACATGACCACGCAGATCTGTTTCACACACTCAATGATGGATTGCGGAATGCCAGCAATAGTGATGGCCCGCTCAGTTGAGTTGGGGAGCATATCCCCTGCCACCTGGACTTGAGCCCCTGTACTCTGGAGTAAAAAGAAATTTAAAAATCAGAGAAAAACAGCTCATACTTCTCTTCCAATTCCTCCCAGTAGCAACTTTAGAATTTAAAGACTAATGGACACTTACCCCACCTTCTACCTTACCCTTTTTGACTTACCTTCCCACTCCTCCCTTATTCCATTAGAACTGTTTAATCAGTTATAAATAAATTAGCCTTTGAAAGCCAAGAATAAACCTGAATAACAATCTAAATTTAAGCTCCTCTGAAGAAAAAGGCCCTTCTACAGTTTCCTTTCAGCTGTTAACTGTGGGCCATCAAACAAAATCCCTAAAAATCTCACCCACCTATCATTCATATTAACCAAACATTTTTAAAATATTTTATTGATTTTTTTTACAGAGAGGAAGGGAAAAAGAGTTAGAAACATCGATGAGAGAGAGAGACATCGATCAGCTGCCTCCTGTATACTCCCTACTGGGGATGTGCCCCCAACCAAGGTACATGCCCTTGACCGGAATCGAACCTGAGATCTTTCAGTCTGAAGGCCGAAGCTCTATCCACTGAGCCAAACCAGTTTCGGCTTAACCAAATATTTATATTAAATCCATTTTATGTTCCAGGTAAGAGAAATACATTGATGAACAAATCAAATTACCAGCTTTCTCCTGGTATGTATAACAGAGGCTTCCAAAAACCCCAACTAATTTTCTTTTAGGAGTCAAACTTCATTCCAACATCCAATTTGGTAACTCTCAGATAAAGTTAAAAGCTTCCATAATTCAATGTAACTCCACAATTTAAGAGAGCAAGATTACTACTACATCCCAATACACCTTCCAATATACTTTCCCATTCCCCCAACTCCGCCTCCCCTGCTATATAGGAATTTGGCCAAGGAAAATATTTGCTACTATTACATATCAAATTGTAAAATTTTCAGACATAAAAAAATAATTATGCAGATTCATGGAAAAATTGCCAAGTTAATAAAAAGATCAATTGTACAATACTTTCCATCCCAATATAATCAAATTGTAATCTTCAAGGACTATTTCTTTAATAATAATCTTCACCTCAACAAAAGCTAATTTTTCCTAGTCATTCTTTTTTTTTTTTTAATATATTTTATTGATTTTTTACAGAGTGGAAGGGAGAGGGATAGAAAGTCAGAAACATCGATGAGAGAGAAACATCGATCAGCTGCCTCTTGCACGTCCCCTACTGGGGATGTGCCCGCAACCAAGGTACATGCCCTTGACCGGAATCGAACCCGGGACTTTTCAGTCCACAGTCCAACGCTCTATCCACTGAGCCAAACCGGTTTCGGCTTTCCTAGTCATTCTTAAAGCTAATAGGAAAAGCTGCATTAGAATACTTAACAATTCAGAAAGGAGCACAAAAGTTACCAACCTCTCTTATTTCCTTGATCTTGCAACCACCTTTCCCAATGAGAGAGCCACACTGACTAGCCGGGACCACCAGCCGCAGGGTGACTGGGGGTCTACTGGCAGCTGTGCTATTGGTCATAGAGCTGCTGATGTCCTACAAGAAGAAATTAGTCAGAACACCAAAATATAACAAGTTTCTCTTTTAAGTTTTTAAAAATGTGTTTTTATTGATTTCAGAGAAGAGGAGGGAGATAGAAACACTAATGATGAACCAATCATTTGCCTTCTGCACACCCCCTACTGGGGATCAAGCCTGCAGCCCAGGCACACGCCCCGATCCCGGACCAGGAAGAGAGCCGTGACCTCCCGTTTCAAACTGAGCCACAGCAGCTGGACAGAATACAACAAGTTTTAAGCAGACGCCTGGGAACTCATAAATGCCATAAAAGAACCACTTCGCTTAAATAAAGGACATATTATACATATCCACTATCAACAAATGCCCAAAAATGTCCCTTCAAAATAACTATTTCTGAAAAGATAAAAACACCTACAAACTTCCTCAGAATTAGCCCTATATTTATTTATTCATTCACCCTGGGGAAAGGAAATGTTCTTGGTAGAGGAAGAAAAACAATTATTAGTTTTAGAAATTAAACTGGCCAAAGGAAACCAAGATTGAAGTCAGAGTTAAATAAAATATTAAGGTGAAACAATACAACCCAAATTCAAATAACCAATTCTGTCCTCTTGGAAATCTAGAAAGATTAAATAGTATACTTCTATATACTACTGTTTTAATTTCTTGGTAAAGTTACCATTGTACAGGTAATGAAATTGAGCCTGAGTACTTGCCCCAATCACTTCTATAAAGCTGTAGATTTAAAATTAAACTATATTGGCCCCAATGCCCAGTTTTTCCCATAACAATGCAACATTCCAAAAGTCATGGTTTTAATCGATTTAGCCTTCTGAAAATTAACTAGTTTAAATATCACTACCCAGCTTTAACCTCTATATAGTAGTTAGACCTAGGAACTGCTCAAATATAAAGTCAAGGGCATGTTTCTTAGTTGGTTCAATTATGAACAGATTTTCTGAATGTTTTTTAAACCACAAGTTCTGGATTAGCAGGGTCTTGTAGGTCAAAAGGTTAACATTTCTGATTTTGGCAAGGATAAGATTTCAGCTACCTTTAAGTGTCCAAGGACCAATCAAGCAGCAGCCAGAAGCTCTCCTCTGTTTTGGTGTCAATTAGAGATTAGCAGTATTACAGCAGAAAGGAGAGGAGGCCAAGACTTAAGACCTACTCCATGGTTACTGGCTGTTCAGTACCTGAAGGGTGAGGTGGCTTGGTGAACAACAAAAAACTTCCTTCTGCCAAAAAGCCTGAAATCAATATTTTGCTTCTGATAACCTATAAAACATTCCCTCCCTCCTAGCTCCAACAAAAAATTATCAGATTGATTTTTTAAAAAAGTATAACTGAACTCTGTGCTGGAAGATATCCATAATTATAGGGTATATTAGTGTTCAGCTGGGCCATTTATTAAAAGCACATTCATCTAATTCACTCAACTATGAATTGGGAACAAAGTTTACCAAGGGCAGTGGTGGCATACCTTAAAAACCGTTGGTCAAAAGGACTTGTATGCATGCATATTAGCATAACCAATGGACAGACACTGGGGTGGCAGGGGCTTGCCCAGGGTGGGAATGGCTGGGGAAAGGAGGGGTGTCAATTGGGAAAAAAGGAGACATATGTAGACAATAAAAAACCCCAGCTCCAAATAGGAAAAAAAAAAACAACCCACTGGTCAATAAATAAAAATAAAAGATACTGCTTTTTTAACATCAGTATTTTACAGTGAATCCATGATAATAGTCAGACTATTTAATACTCAAGTGACTTATTTTATAAATGGTAATCAAATTTTTGAGATGCTGAAAGAGAGCAAAGAACCCATCTACAGATTTTTATAATCCAGTCTATCCTGAAAATTAAAAACTCCTTTGAATATTAATAAGGTATATAGAAGCAATTATAAATAATGAGAATGAGGGATAAGGGAGAACAACAAACCTCTTCCAGTTTGTCAATGATCATAGCAAAGGCTTTGAAGATGGCATTAGTGGGTCCAGCCAAAGTGATAATTCTCTCAGGACAATTCCCTTCTGAGATGTTGATACGTGCACCACTCTGGATAAGAAACAGAAGCAAGAGGTTAGTTAAACAGACAAAACATCTAGCATATGTAGATATAGAGACCTCCTGAATAAAAAGGGCAAGGAGCTGCCTATATACATGATCTTGATACAAGGTAATAATGTCAGCATCACTGTAAATACTGTTCTATGTTTGTCCTCAGACTATAGAAATTGCCTTAAGCTCTGGCCCATGTAGCACAGTTGGTTAGGGTGCCAAAGTTGTGGGTTTGATCCCCTGTCAGGACACATACAAGAAGCAACCAATGAATTCATAAATAAGTGAAATAACAAATCAGTGTTTCTCTCGCTCTCTAAAAATTAATATATTTAAAGAAAAGTTGCCTTAAGTCATGAAGATGTGCTAGAACTACATTTTCCAGCATACTATTTGTGACCACAAAGCCAAAAATATATTAACTTCGAGACCTTCCCCTTTCTAAGCTCTCCTTAAACAGAATTTTTGAAGTTTTTACTTCCCAAGGTAACAGTTCCCCAAATTCCCCCATAACTCACCTCCTCGCGCATCTTCTTAACTGATTCTCCTTTCTGTAAGAGGAAAAATCAAGAGTGACTTCAAACTGCTATTGCAACCCAGACTGACTAAATAGTAATTAGAGTGGAAGTGAAACTATCTTACCTTTCCGATGATACTGCCAACTTCCTACAATGGAGAAAACTAGTGTCAAATACGAGGAAACTCTTAAGTGCTCATTATCATGAAGAGAAATTTTTAACTGTCCAAAATAATGAAAAAACTAAGAATTATTGGAAAGGGGAGTGGGCAGGATTATTCTTTTCTTTGCTCAATGTAAGTGAAGCTCTCAATAAGGAACAATAACCCAGGAGTGATTAAATGCTATCTTTGGGTTCAATATACAAGGTAACTTATTTTAAAATAAAAAATACATCATCCACCCTTAAAGTTTCCCAAAATTGCAGGGGCAATCTACCTATCACAAGCTATAGCAACCTCTATGAGAAAAATCTTATCTAGGTATGACAGTCTTTGGCTCTTGGCTACAGTTAAGCCTTTCCTGCTCAGTGGAGCTTCCCAGAGAAGTCTGTCCATTTTCCCACTTCGCTCTCATCTACTCTGCTAGAGAAGAGTGCTAAAGCCAAACACCCTACAGTGCTAATCTGATGAGCTCCAAGACACATGCCCTCTCTTCCCGGCCCCTCCCCTAGCAGTTACTATGACCCAATTTCCCAAGCTGGTGCATACCTTTCCATGCATAAGTAGCCGGATGGTAAGAGTGACGTTTAATCCACCTTCAATCACACCGGTGTCCATGTCGAGCAGTATTCTGGGGAGCTGGACTTTGAGTGGTAAAGTCTTTGGTCACTGGTGGGGGGGAGGGAAGGTGAAAGCCAATAACTGAAATACAAACATGACCAAATGAGAAGAGGAAAACAATAGAATATTTCCCTGGTATTTTAGCAAATATCAATGTTTTCAAATCGACTCTTCTTTAAATGACAACTTTTCATTTGTCAGACTTGTATACATCCAGCAAAACTGCAGTAACGACCCCCATTAACAGCTCAGGTTCTATTAAATATGGAAAGCGACTCTGTCTTCTCTCATAAATGGCCTGGTTTCTGCTGACTCTCAGAATGAGGAAGATTCCTTCAATTGGCAATGGTTCTAAGGGGAGCTCCTGAACGTGCACCCGTCATCCTTCACCAGAATTAAACTTCAATAGTATACAAAAACACCTGGAAATTATGAGGGCAAACCTCAAACTAACCAACAGAGAGGGCAAGTGACCTCCTGCTTCCCTGTTAGGGAACAGCTCAGGCTGAAGGCTAAAGAGGACACATGTAAATTTTCTTATTAGTAGCAATTTCTAGGTAAAGAAATTGAAATGAAGTATCATTAAAAGTTAAGTGTTGATAAATGACATAAAATAATTTTTCAAAGATTAGGCATCATCTGAAATGCCCTCCATGTAGGCTGATGTTCCATATTCCCCCCTTTAGAAAATGACTCAATACATTCACTAAGTATATATAGCCTTCTCCCAAACCAAGTTTTAATAGTCACTCAGATCTGAAAATTTCTTTGCTTCTGTGTATTAATCTTTGTTACCACTCAGTCTTTATCAAGTCTCTTAAATTTTCTTGCAATCAATCAAAATAAAACTGGTACTGCTAAAAATTTATTGTGTAGTTGTTTTGAACAATAATGAGCCTTTCCTACCGAGGAAGCCCTTACCCCATCTATCCTCTATTTCTTAACATTTCTGTTGTAGAACATTGATTATGTGAAGAGAATTTGTTTTGGATATACCTTTGCCTAAAATACGCCTTAGGACAAAAATAAAAGTGGCAGCTTTAAAAAGGCTCTCTCCAAAGTTGTTACATTTCTCCAGTGACATTTCTAGTATTCCTCCCTTCAAAACTGAACAACGATCTCTTACAACTAGTCACCGTTTTAACTTTGCTCTAACAAAGCCCTTACCCTAAGTACTTAAGTGGCTGCCAGATCATTCTGTATATGGCAAGCTGCCCCAGCATGTGATTATTTAAAAGATGGGCTTTGCATCCCCAAAGCACCCTTCACCCATTTTCAGAATAATTAATTGCTGGCAAAATCCCAGAATTAAACAATTTTAATCATGGAAAAACAAAAGTGTTGAGGGGTTGGGGGGACGGGCCAAATGAGTTCGGTCTACAAGAATGACTTTCTTTTTTAAAATAAGGCATTTTAACAAACTGACAATTTAATTCCTTAACCCCACTCATAGGAAGCACTTTACAAATACAATAAAACAAGTTTGAAAAGGCAAGAAAACTGAAAACCTATTTGAAGCCATTTCTTGAGTAAGGCACAAAGGTGCATTTCTAACTCCAAATCATCCCCAAAAAAATCTCTTGACTAGGTCAATGTAAGCACACAATCCCAGCAATCCAGCTGTTAATCCGGCAGTCCATTACCCCTTCTATAAATAGCTCGGTCTGGGTCTATATCGACAAGCATTTTGTAATTTCAAAATTCGTTACCCCGAGAGAACGTCCTGAATAACTCGGTAACTGGGAGGGCCCGTCTACCCTTTCTTTAACTCCGCAGCCCCCCTCCCCTGGGCCATCCTAGCATTTTCCACTTAAAAAATACCCCCCCTCCCATCCCTCAACTAGACTGAGGAAAAAATAAACGGTTCGGTCGGGGGGGGGCGCTGCGATCCAGGGGGAGGGGCCGGACTAGCAGCGCGTCTTCGCGTGGCTGCGCCAGCGCCTGACCCCCGCGGGGAGCCGCGCTCACCCGCCCGGCCTGCAAGCCGGCCATCGCCTCCCCTCACCCCCCCTCAACCAACAAATCCACCGCTGCCCCCCCCCCAAAACCGCGCGCGCGCCCTCCTTAACTCCTGCGCAGCCGTCACCGGGAAAGGCGGGGGGAGGGGGGGCAGGCCTTCACGAGGCCTACTAGGCCGCGCAGGAGCCAGGACCTCGCGTGAATGGCCGACCTGGCTGAGTGAGGGAGTAGGCGCTCACGCGAGACTACGCGAGGCCGGGGCTCGTGACGAGGACTGGAGCCCGCTAAGAAAGATGGCAAGAAGTGAAATAGTGCTATAGCCGGGGGCGGAGGGAGAATTTTGAAGCTTACCTGCAGGCGCGAGGCGACTGAGGGGAAAAGGGGAGCGGGCGGGAAGGGGAAGGGCGGGAGGCCGGGGGCGGAACAATAGGGGCGGGCGGGAAGGCGAGGGGGGCCCCGCGGGCGGGCGGAGGAGGAAGGGGGGGGTGGAGGAGGAAGGGGGAAAGAGACCCCGGGGCGGGTGGAGGGCGGCGGAGGGCGGGCGGGCGGGCGGAGGGCGGGCGGGCGGGAGAGGGCGCAGGCTGCGGCTGCTCCGGCTGCTGCCTCTGCTGGTCTGGGAGGGGGACGGGGCGGAGCGGCCCGCTTTCAACCCCGCGCACCCTCCGACCCCGGAAGCGCTAACCGCCCGGGGGCCGGCGAGGCGACTGCGTCGTCCAAACCTTCCCCACGCAATATGGGAAGGCCTCCCAATATCCTAGAGCGGCTCCGTTTACAGCGTCAGCACCACAGAGACAACAGCTGATAGTCCATGGCAAAGTCTATGATAGAGCGGCAGCATAGGGGCAAGGGGGATACTAGTGGCCTCTAGTGGCCTAACAGGAAAGCTCAGGCGTAAATGGGGAGAGTTGACAAGTGGACTTGGATAAAGCAAAGAGATGGCTGAGGACATCCATCTGAGATGAGAATTGGGAAAATCTTGGTCATCTATAACACTCAAAAACAGAATGAGAAAAAAATGAATTTGCCACATTGGAGGTAACTTTTACACCATCTCTTTATTCTGAAAGTTACTAACTGAAAGGAAAGATTTAAGCATTCAACCTCTCTCTTTAGGGGGAACTGCAATCCTAGCTGGTTTGGCTCAGTGGGGAAAGAGTTGGCCTGTGGACTGAAGGGTCCCAGGTTTGATCCCAGTCAAGGGCACATGCCCAATTTGCCGGCTCATTCCCCAGCAGGGGTTGTGCAGGAAGCAGCCAATCCATGATTCTCTCTCATCATTGATGTTTGTTTCTATTGCTCTCTCCCTCCATTTCTGAAATCAATAACAATAATTATTTTTAAAAACTGCAATTCATTCTTAGTCAATGAGGGAAAACTTTTTAAAAAGACATCTATCTAATAAATATAGAAGACATAAAAAGGTTAGAAAATCACCATTCATTCTGCAATCCTAAATGAAATAATTGATTCAGGCAAGTGTCATAAATCACCAAAACTTTAAGCAAAAAGTTGTTAGGGTAACAGGATATTATCATGGTGCCAAATATCACCACACAGATTATTTACAAAATGTACAGAAAAAAAAAAAGATAACTTAAAATGAAGTGACCTACCTGGCCAGTGTGGCTCAGTGGTGAGCACTGACCCATGAACCAGGTCACAGGGGTCCATTCCCAGTCAGGGGTGTATGAGGAGGCAGCCAATCAATGATTCTCATCATTGATGTTTTTATCCTCTCTCTCCTCTCTCCCTCTCTCTGAAATCAATTTAAAAAAAAAAAACATTTTTAAAAAAAGGAATGAACTGATAGTCAACATCTTACCCAAGTGATCAAACATTGCATCATTAATAATAGGACAATTTTGACATTATTTGGTCTATTAAGGATTTTTCTCAGAATTTAATCTGAATCTCATCAAGCCTTTAAACCTAATTCCCAATTTATAGGATATTTACATGGGCTAAAGAAACAGGTTAAACATATCACACTACAAAGAGGCAACCAGCCAATCCAGAATGTGGGACATTCTATAAGACAACTAGCCTGGTCTCTTTAAAAAGGCAATGCAGCCGAGACCGGTTTGGCTCAGTGGATAGAGCGTCGGACTGCGGACTGAAAGGTCCCGGGTTCGATTCCGGTCAAGGGCATGTACGTTGGCTGCGGGCACATCCCCAGTAGGGGGCGTGCAAGAGGCAGCTGATCGATGTTTCTCTCTCATCGATGTTTCTGACTCTCTATCCCTCTCCCTTCTGCTCTGTAAAAAATCAATAAAATATATTAAAAAAATAAAAAATAAAAAAATAAAATAAAAAGGCAATGCAATAGCACAAAGGAGGAGGGAAGAATGAAAAACTTTAAAGGCAATAATAGTCTAATGTAATGTGTAGTCTTGTTTGGATACTGGTTTTTAAAAAATTCCTATCTAGGATATTTTGGAGGCAATTGAGAAAATTCAAACATGAACTGAATATTTGTTAATATAAGGAAGTATTGTTAACTTTCTTAAGTGCCATAATGGAACTGTGCCTATGCAGGAGAAATACTATTTAAGAGGTGCATGGTGAAATATTAAAGGGTGAAGTCATGATGGATGCAACAGATTTTCAAGTGCTTCACATAGTATATCAATAAAACAAATATAGTAAAATGTTAGCAATTGTTGAGTATAGGTGGTAGGTTTATTGGTGATCATTGTACTGTTTAAACTTTTTTACATTTTTTGTTGTTGTTGATTTCAGAGAAGAAAGGAGAGGGAGAGAGAGCTAGAAACATCAAATCATGAGAGAGAATCATTGATCAGCTGCCTCCTGCATGCCCCAACTGAGAATTGGGGCCACAACCTGGGCATTTACCCTGACCAGGAATCAAACTGTGACCTCTTGATTCATATGTTGATACTCAACCATTGAGCTATGCTGGCCAAGCTGTTTAAACTTTTTTTAAAAATATGTTTTATTGATTTTTTTTTACAGAGAGGAAGGGAGAGGAATAGAGAATTAGAAACATCAATGAGAGAGAAACATCGATTAGCTGCCTCCTGCACACCCGCTACTGGGGATGTGCCAGCAACCAAGGTACATGCCCTTGACCGGAATCAAACCTGGGACCCTTCAGTCCGCAATCCGACACTCTATCCACTGAGCCAAGCTGGTTAGGGCAAGCTGTTTAAGCTTTTAAAAAATAATTTTCATTAATAAAAATTGGGAAAAATATGATGTGGAATAGAACAAGATTGGCTAAACATTGATAATTACTGAAGAGAAATTATATATAGGAGTCCATTAAACTGCTTTCTCTACTCTTATAAATTTCCACATTAAAACTTTTTTTTAGCCCTAGCTGGTTTGGCTCAGTCGGCTGTGGACGCCGGGGCTCCAGGTTCAGTTTTGGTCAAGGGCACGTGCCCAGGTTGCAGGCTCAGTCCCCAGTGGGGCAGGGGGTAGGGAGGAGGCAGCCGATCAATGATTCTCTCTCAGCATTGACGTTTCTCTCTCTCTCTCCCTCTACCTTCTTCTCTGACATTAATAACAATATATTTTTTTAAAAAACTTCAAAAAGAAGCCCTGAAAGGGAATAAGACAAAATAAGGAGAAATGAAAGAGATATCACATACAAGGGTTATTATTGAACCTTGTTCACTTCCTTTGGGTGTTGGTTCTGGCCTTAATATTAGTCAAGTCTTATTGGGCAACCCCAATGCAGTAGTCATCTGAAAATGGATAGTTTCTGGAAATGGAAATAAGGCTTGGGGATTCCAGTGTCTTTCCTCCCACCCACTCCACTATCACAACTTCCAAACGAGGGAGTGGACATTAGGATCAAAGTGAAATAGAATTAAAGAAATGTAAAAGAAAAACGGAAATAAAAGAAGTTTTTTTGGCAAAGGTGCTGGAGCTGGCCAGCAGACCCTGAATGATGGATGAATGATTACTCTGACACAACAGTTGCTGTAAAAAAGAGGGCTAAGGGACAACCTGGCTAAAGAAACCAGGCAGCCTTGATTACCTGCCTTGTTAGGCTTTTATTGCAGTTTGATATAAAGTTCATCTTTTAGATACAATCAGTAGGGTAAGTAATCTTGGGAAGACACATGTGTTTGCATTGTCCTCTAGACAAGGGCACCCAAAGATTAGGCAGAAGGATTCCAGCAAACACCTGGAGATTTGCATGTGCACAGACTTGTTTGAAAAGATCAAGAAATAATTAGGGGCACTGCTTTTGACGCTCTCCTAAGTCAGAATTCTGATAAACAGAGCAGGTGGCTTTCCACACACTTCCCTTTTCTCAGAATGTCCTCCTTATAAACTTTCCAACCAAGTCTCATGCGTCTCCACATCTCCCCCTTTTTTGTTTTGCCAGGTATCGAAGACAGGGCTGTGGTGAACTTGTCGCCTGGGAATGTGGGGTTCTACGAGGGTTGTTCACTGTTGAGTTGTGCTTCTATAGACTAAGAAAAACAAAAAGAATTACAATGATGGCAATAGTTATTCCGATCAGGTGCCAATTGATTCCAGGAAACCAGGTGGTAGGGTCTATCCAGTTTAAATGCTCTTTGACTGCATTCCAAGCAGTAGTTTGCTGTTTGTGCTCATTAATAGCAAGTAAGGAGTCTTTAATTTGTTTTTGTAAAGCATTCACTTCGGTAAGATTGTCATGAAATACTCCCCACAAATGCTCTTAACGTCAACCCACTGATGGTGACTGCTGTTCCATTTTAAGGGGGAGACACATATATGCTTATGACCCCAATTGCAATGAAGTGTCCTGTCTTTCCCCCAAATATTCAATGGCTCCTTCTACAGCATGTAACCTAGCCAAAATTTTTTTTATTTATGTGCTGCTGCATAGTAAATTCCTTAGTTACATTCTTGGCCATGCTTTCTACAAACATAGCAGTATTCACAGACTCAGCAAGGGCCACCATGGCTATGCTAGCAGTAAGAAGAACAACAGTAGCCAAGATGATGGCTGTAATGAGCATCCCCAAAAATCTTTTAGGCCTCAAATGACTTACTGCTTTCTAAAATGTCAATGGATAATGATCCTTGCCACTCCCTAGTGAGTTTAATGGGTATTAAGACCTCAGCCTGTCTCCTCAACATTATAATGGTGTTTATATTCAATGAGGTGGCATTTTGATTGGTAATATGGGATGTATAGTAGGCCCCTTCTCCTACCTGTATTAGAAAATAATTATTGTAAGTAATTTGTAAGCTGGGATCCATGAGAAATACATAAGGATGTGTGGGACACACCAAACTACTATCTGAATAATATTTTGAAAAGATTGTAATATAATTATCGAACTTCTGTTGATAATCCCCAACCCATAAATTCAGTGGATGGAGAATATGGTCTAATCTCCATAAGGTTTCCTGAACCGGAAAATCTTGTCGTTGAGGGCAAGGGAAATCAAACCTCCTCCTGTTCATGCAAGGGGGAGGGGGTCCTAGCTGACCCCACAAAAGTGCCATTGGAGGTACGGTAGACTAAAATATTAGTATTATTAGCCTGCAAGTGGCCATGTGGGTCCCAGTCTACAATACAATGGTCTCCCAGCTGATAATGAGCCCGTTCCCCTTGGCAGACTTCCCAGTGAAAGGCCTCCAGGGGGTGATCCCACTTATTTCGCTTATATGGAGGCAGGGTTGGAGCTGTAGCACAGGTATACTTGCCCTTGGCTAGACTGAGAGAAAGATAAACTGGGCCCTTGCTTGTCCCTCCTTGGGGATAGTATGTAACCAGATCTGAATATGAGCCTTTAAACAATATTGGGGTATAGAAGAAGTAGTAACATAAAGGGGTAACAGGTTAGAGTGGAAGGTAGTATTAGGGGGCACTGGGGTCCAATGTGTCCCATTTTCAAGACTGCCTATAGGTGGCAAATCCACGCCTCTGAGGAAGGAGGTCAAATTGTTAGAGACAGGGAAACGGGTGTCTCCCCAGTGAGGGATCTAAAGAAAGGTGGGTCTATAACCTGGGCCCAATACATGGTGGCTAATGCTGGTGTCCAAAGCCAAATAAGAATACTAAACCATACCGCACAAGAGTTGAGATAGCAAGAAAGCAGTCATAGCAAGAAAGAGGTTATCTGGCGTGCGTGGAAAGCCAGTACGCTCCAATAGTTGCTCAGCTTCTGTCATCAGCTTCTTAATCATTCCCCAAGATATTTCCGTGGCTGTGTGGGTCCAGCGACGGAAGGACATTAGGTTCTGCAGAGTCCCCAAGACAGAATTCTTAGTTTCTGGAAGAGTATTCGTCCCATGCAATGCTATGGCAGGGTTTAATCCAGCATGCTAGCATCCACAGCAGCTCTGTGGGGGTAGAAATACACGCATATCCCTCCTCCATGTTAATAATTCATTGGGTCCCATCCAGTTTTAGTGTCCACATCTTGCCACAAGATGTGGTTTCTAAGGTAGGGTTATTGAGGGTTGAAATGATCATTCAGACTCAAAAAAAATTAAGGATAAAGAATCCTTTAGATAGTAGCATAGCAGGATCCTTGAGTCCCATAGCCCCCCTTTTTTGTTTTACTAGCATACCCTTCAGGGTAGCATGGGCACGTTCAATGATGGCCTGTCCTTGTGGATTGTAAGGAATTCCTGTAGAATGCAGGATGACCAAGTTCTGCAAAAAGTGATGAAGCCCTGGCTGCTATAAGCAGACCCATTATCAGTTTATCTTGGTTAATGTAGCTACAATTGGAAATAGGTCTTATTGAATTCATGCAAAGAAATGTATTGCCACTTATTAAGAATTGCCAAATACTGGAGGGACTGGTAGGGCTTAAAATTCAAACCCTGGAAGGATTGTCAAATTTATTTTGCCAAAATATCATATTTCAAAGTATATTAGACACAAACATAAGCTAGCAAACTTCAATTCCCATGGTTAAAGGATGGCCTTTAATATATATATATATATATATGTGTGTGTGTATATCCGATTAATATAGCATATAACCATTTCAATAATTTATAGAACTTTTGCTTCCTGGTTAAAAAAGAAAACAAAAAACAGGATAGATCTTTTCCCTTTAACAGACTAAAAAAGGACTGACCAAAATAAGGTTTATTTTCTAATTTCATTTATACTTGGGTGAGGTCAGCAAATGACACCAATTGGATTTCTGCTATCTGTCTCCCTGAGTACATTGATATAAGCTATTTACCCTCTGGTTAGGGAGGCCAAATGCAAATAATTTATTCTTATATCCTTGTTTTAGGGAAGGTAGGATTTACTAGATGGCTCCAAATTGCTGTTTAAACCATCTCAATTTCTCTATTCTACTTGTCCTGGCTGTCAGGTCTGTATCATTTATACAATTACACTTTCACAAACATTTCTTCAGAAACCTTACAACTTTCAGAAATAACTAGCTCTAGAAACCACTTTCTTTCTCCTTCGAAATCCATCTCCATGCCTCATCCTTCTATTACATCAAAAACATACTTTCTTTCCTGAAACCCATATGAATTCATAAACCTGAAAAAACTTTATTTTTAGGTGACATATAAGTAATTAACATTCCTCAAATTAGCAATAGATTCACATTTTAATAGATATTTCAAATAAAAAACAACTTATTAACAGATTCAAATTCATCCGCTAGACTCTCCATATGAGGCAAATTAAGATTAATATTTCAAAATACTTTGATATTTAATAATTTTTACTATTTAATCCAGCAAACTCCAAAGTTTTAACTTACCAAAGACTTTGGAAAACTATGTTTAGGCATATATAATTACCACTCAAAAAACTTTATCATATACCTTTCATTTTAGTTATATTTATTTTGCCTTAACAACTTTGATATTTTAAAGCCAATTATTATTACCCAGGGCATTTTCTTGGCAAACTTGGTAACAGAAATAACTCAGTGGCTTTAATGTTAATAATTTTACTTTATTTTTTACAAAAAAGTGAGTGGCCCCCACACTGCTATTTCTGCAGCCTGCTGGAGGACACTTCTACAGGTCTGATCGTCTTAGGAAAAAGACTTGGGAGGTTTAAATAATTATTTCCCATATTTTTTTCTTTCTGAGTAGACTAACAACATGAAACCTTACATATAAGAAGAGATCTTAAAAACAGAAACAGAAAAAAACCCTATAGTAAATAGATGAGTACTCATAAAAGGGTAGACTGGGACATTAGCCTTACAATCTTCAAACTAAGTCCCTCAAAGAAAGAACATCAATCAGTAACCAAATTACATTACAGACAGACAAGAACTTCTACTAAGAGTTTCTAGTGGCTGATGCCTTGAGAGGGAGAGCAAGAAGGATCTCCAAGATTAAGAATTCTTGGCAGCTGCTGGGAAGTACCTGCAATCCCTGCCATGTGTTCAGCCACCAGTAGCTGGAGCCCCTAGCAAAGTGAAATATGCCCCATCTTTAAACAAATTAAACCAAACAACAAAGACACATAAAACAACAATCAACAGACACTCACATATGATATTTACAGGCGTGCATAACATACAAACAGACTTAATAAATCAGAGTTCTTTTCAAGGATCTTTCAGAAGATTTTTTAAAGTGCCTGGGACTCACAGCCCGAATGGGGCCCAGTGGGCCCCCAGGGGAGGTATCCAGAGGACACTCACACAGTCTGTTGTTCACAGATCTCATCATAGTCTGCTCTCCATAGTAAATATTGGCTGGTGTCCAGAGTTGTTTTGGCCAAATCTGCCAGTCCCAAGTCGTCATATGGTAATTTTCGGACAAGGCATTAAGGAGTCCTTTTGTAAATGGACTGTTAGCCCCATTTTCTCTAATAGCTTTTCCTTATTTTTTTAAAGGTATTAAAGGAGAGTGGTTCATGTATCGATTGCCTTGCTGATCTTACATAACCGGGAAGGCCAAAGCTCTCCTTCTAACATAGGTTACCTGACACATGATCCCATAACTGAGGATCTAGTTGATGAGGCTTTCCACACCAGAGGTGGAGGATCGGGAAAGGTTCCTCTGACGGTGGGGTCTTAGCTATTGCAAGCTTGACAGGCTCTACTTCAGGAGGAGGGGGCAGATAAATCCTCGTGGTATTCTGTAGGCTTTTGATCCTCAATACGAAGTAGGCATAGTGCAGCTCAAACAAGAGCCCACATAGTGAAAGATGACAAGGGCACTCATTTTCCCTAGGCCTGATTTCTCTTTAAATTCCTACCTACTTGTTCCCAGAGATCCTGGTAATGTTCCAGCATGAGGGAAACAAGGACTATAAATTATAACAATTTGCAACAGGCTCTTTAATTGTTCTTCTATAAATGAGGCACCATTTGCTTTTAATAACTTTTTAAATTTCTTGTATGTGATGAAAAACCTCACTTCTACTTTTAATAATTTTTTAAGTAACAAAGAGACGTGTTACTTGGTGGAGAGTTGCTGTCCTATTGTGAAAACTTAGCTGAAAAACATTTCCCTCGAACTTAAACATCCCAACCGGGATCCAGTGACTTACTGCGCAGCTACTTTTGTTTCGTTCCTCTTGGTTTTCAGGGGTTCCTCACGTCTCATTGCATTCCTTGCTCTTCACGTCGGGCACCTCCTCGCCAGGGTTGGCCGTCAGGCCCTGAATGACGAATGATTACTCCGACACAACAGTTGCTGTGAAAGACAGGGCTAAGGGACGTCTTGGCTAAAGGAACCAGGAAGCCTCGATTGCCTGCCTGTTTGGATTTTATTGCAGTTTGAGATATCAGTAGGGTGAGTAATCTTGGGAGGACACACATGATGGCAGTGTCCTCTAAGAAAAGGCACCCAAAGATTAAGCATATGGATTCCAGTAAACACCTAGGGGTCTGAACCTGTACAGACTTGTTTGGAAAGGTCAAGGAATAATTAGGGGCGCTGCCTTCGATACTCCCCCAAATCTCCCATAAGTCGGAGTTCCTATAAACAGGGTAGGTGGCCTTCTGCATACTTCCATTTTCTCAGAATGTCCTCCTTACAAACTTTCCCCACACAAAGGCAAGAGGCAGACCAAACATTGAAAGAGAGAAAACAAAGGACAATGTTAAGACACCCAGAAAAAAAAGGCAAAAAAAGGAGCAGGCTTACTGTGAGGCCTGGGCTAAAGGTCAAATTAATATCAAGAGTTTATAATTGGATCATTTATAACCCAGGGGTTCTAAGAGCCAGAGTGACATTGAGTGGCTACCCATCAAATTCTAAGGTATGGGACAAAACAGATAAAATTAAAAATTGATAAAATGGCCCTGACTGGTTTGGCTCAGTGGATAGAGAATCAGCCTGCAGACCAAAGGGTCCCAGGTTCGATTCCAGTTAAGGACATGTACCTTGGTTGCATCCCCAGTAGAGGGTGTGCAGGAGGCAGCTGATTGATGTTTCTCTCTCATTGATGTTTCTAACTCTCTATTCCTCTCCCTTCCTCTCTGTAAAAAAAAATCAATAAAATATATATTTTAAAAAATTGATAAAATGATATCATCTTCTGCCGAGACCGGTTTGGCTCGGTGGATAGAGCGTCGGACTGCGGACTGAAGGGTCCCGGGTTCGATTCTGGCAAGGGCATGTACCTTGGCTGCGGGCACATCCCCAGTAGGGGGCGTGCAAGAGGCAGCTGATCGATGTCTCTCTCTCATCGATGTTTCTGACTTTCTATCCCTCTCCCTTCCACTCTGTAAAAAATCAATAAAATATATTTTTTAAAAAAAATGATATCATCTTCTACTAACAGTAACATGGCTATTTTTGGAACTGGCCTACAATCGTATCCAGCTTTGAAAGAGAAAGATGGGATGCACCTAATTGTAATAGCAAATAATTTCATGAATCACCAAATTCTTCTCAGAAGGGGAACCATGTTAGTCAAGGATATGAACCTGCCTTAGGGCCACAAAACAGCCTGATTTAGGGAGAGGATTCCAAAGGCAGCAAACTAAAGATTCATCCCAAAGCTGAAGTGTAAATTTGTATTTTAGATCTCAAGGATTTCCTATCCTTTCCCATTCTCAAATGTGTGGAAATCTTGCTATAGTTTCTAGTAAGAGAAGAATGGCATGGACACAGGGTGGTAAGGGCATATGATAAAAACATTTGAGAACCATCATCTTGAGAGTCTTAAACTGATGTACAAAACAGAGGGCACAAACCAAATGCTTTCAGGAGCCAGCTAAGTGATGTAATTGGGAGAAGCTGGCCTAAAAAAAAAAAAAAAAAAGGTCACAAGAAGTTGAAAAGGCAATGAGAAGACTGGAAAGTACAGGACCCATCTATAAGGAATGACCACTACTCAGGGCCATATTTCTGTCTTTAGAAATGTGGACTCACAAGCTAGTTTGCAGCTTGAAATCTGAGCCTTTGTTGAAAATATCTGATATTTAACACAGAGTGGTCCCTCAAAAAAAAAAAAAAAAAGAGTATCATAGTCAGATATAGCATGGGCATTCAATTTTGAATCTCTGGCAAAGATATATGGACCAAAATGTTCACTGCAGCAGTTAAGTATATAGTAAGACTAGAAACAATAAAAAAAATCCAGCAATAAAAAAGTGGTTGAATAAATTGAATGCTGTTAAAACAAAAAATATATACACATATACATAGACACAGAAATGGAATCAACTCCAAGATAGATAATTAAATGAGCAAATGTTAGGTTCAAAAAGGGCTAGTACTATGCTCCCATTTAGCTATACTAATAAAAGGGTAATATGCTGATTAGACCAGGTAGACTGGACATCTTCCAGATGTCTGAATTCCTTCCAGACAAAGCCACAGTGGCAGAGGCAGAAGCAGAGGCGGTTAGGGGCATCAGGCCAGCAGGGGAGCAAGAAGTTAGGGGCGATCAGGCCATTGTGGGGAAACAAGCAGTTGGGGGCAATCAGGCTGGCATGGGAGCAGTTAGGCAAAGATCAGGCCAGCAGGGGAGCGATTAGGGGACGATCCGGTCAGCAAGCAGAGGTGGTTAGGAACGATCAGACAGGCAGGCTGGCAGGTGAATGATTAGGAGCCAGCGGTCCCAGGTTGTGAAAGGGATGTCCAACTGAGGGGCCCCTGATTGCAGAGGATGCAAGCCGGGCTGAGGGACAACCCCCCCCCCCCATGCACAAATTTTGTGCACCAGGCCTCTAGCATACTATCTAATAAAAGAGTAATATGCAAATTTGACCATACCTTCACCCACCACAAGCCACACCCATAGCCACACCCACCAGCCAACAAGATTATGCAAATAAACCCCAACCAAGATGGCTGCCACTACTGAGAGCAGGAGGAAGGCTTGGGTTTCCCCGGCAACAGATGAAGCCAAGCTTTCCACCTGCTGTTGCCTGCCTAGGCCTCCCTCAATGTTACAAAGTTTCAATTATAAAAGATACAGAAATGGTGGCAGCCACTGAGCTGGAGAGAACAGAGGCTTGGGTTTCCCTGGCAACAGAGGAAGCCAAGCTTTCAGCCTGCCATTGCTGGCCTAGGCCTCCACTCTAGGCTACAAAGTTTCAAACAGAATGGCTGCCGCCACGGAGCAAGCAGAAGGCTTGGCTCCACTCCAGGCTACAAAGTTTTAATTGCAGACATAGATTAATCTCAGATACCAGGGCCTCCGCTTGGGTCGCTGGGGGGCATAGCCAGCCTGCAAACCTCCACAAGCCCCTCACCCAGGTCGCCCCTCACCCCAAGGGAACCCCCACCCTGACCTGGGACACTCTTCAGGGCAAACCAGCTGCCCTGCACCCATGCACCAGGCCTCTATCCTATCTAATAAAAGAGTAATTTGCAGATTGACCATCACTCCAACACACAAGAGGGCTGCCCCCATGTGGACACAAGATGGCCACCACAAGATGGGCAGCAGGGGAGGGCCGTTGGGAGGTTCCAGGCCTGCAGGGGAAGACAGTTGTGGGCAATCAGGCCAGCAGGGGAGGACAGTTGGGAGACACCATGCCTGCAAGGGAGGGCAGTTGGGGGTGATCAAGCCTGTAGAGGAGGACAGTTAGGGGTGACCAGGCTGGCAGAGGAGGGAAGTTGGGGACAAACAGGCTGGCAGGGGAGCAGTTAGACATGAATTGGGCTGGTAGGGTAGTGGTTAGCGGGTGATCAGGCTGGCAGGCAGAAGCGGTTAGGGGCAATCAGGGAGGCAGGCAGGTGAGCAGTTTGGAGCCAGCAGTCCTGGATTGTGAGAAGAATGTCCGACTGCCCGTTTAGGATCAGGCCTAAACGGGCAGTCGGACATCCCTCGAAAGGTTCCAGAATGGAGAGGGTGCAGGCTGGGCTAAGGGACATCCCCCCACCCCCTGTGCACGAATTTCATGCACCGGGCCTCTAGTATATATATAAAGCCCAAGTGACCAAATGACAACTGGTTGCTATGATGCACAGTCCACCAGAAGGCAGATGCTCAATGCAAGAGCTGCCCCCTGGTGGTCAGTTGTGCTCCCACAGCCAATCTCCCATGGTCCCTCCCCCCAGCTGGCCGACCCCAATCTGGGCTAGAAGGCCCCTATGGCCCGATCACCAGCCTGGGCTGGGGAATCCCACCCATGAACGAATTCATGCACTGGGCCTTAAGTGTGATATAAACTGGGAGAGGGGCAACAGGAATAATATGAAGTGGAGATAAAAACGGTGGAGTTGGGGCGGGGACTTAACTAATCAGAATAGCTCTGGAAGTTTACAAAAGAATCTGGTAATGAGAAAGCTGAGAATCTGAGAGGAGAGGAGAACTTTACTTTTTATTAAACATACTATTAAAAAGGTTACAATATTCTCCCAAGTATATGTATTATTTCAGCTCTTAAGAAGTTATTAAATTTTTGAGAAACAATAGTAACAAAACAACAACAGCAAGGTGCTCTGTATATGGCCTAGAAGGGCCAGGAAGAGGAGATGTGTTCTCCACAATTAAAAGAAAATCAGCCCTGGCTGGGTGGCTCAGTTGGTTTTAGCATTGTTTTATACACCAAAAGGTTATAGATTCAATGCCCAAAGTGCATATCTAGGTTGCAGGTTCAATCCCTGGTCAGGGTACATATAGGAGATACAATATTTCTCTCTCTCTGAAATCAATAAAAATACATCATCAAGTGAGGATTAAAAGGAAAGGAAGTAGAGAAAATCAGCAGATTTTTCTCACTCATTTCTTTGTATTTCCCCTTCTAGCCCTTCTCATTGTCTGTCCTTATTTCTGATTTTTGTTTGTCAACATATTTCTCTTCACCTCACAATCCTCCTATGACCACATCTCCCTTCTCCTCAAAAAAGAACTGATGACTAAATGAAAATAGAGAGTGAATGTAAAGAAATATTTGAATGGTCCCCAAATCCAAGACACTTGAAAAGCAGGTCTTGGCCTAGGGTTTCCTAATAAAATTAGAAGCTAGCTCTAAAATATAGGAAGACCTCAGACATTTATTTCAGACTAGATGCCCGATTCACAAAATTCCCTAGGCCTGGCTGATGATCAAGGCCGATCTGTGGGATGACTGGGGGCAGGGGGGATCGGGAGGTCTCCCTACTGGCACCTGCCTTGGCTGGCCTGGGGCCTGCAGGCTGGGGGCAGCTCCTGCATTGAGCGTCTGCCACCTGGTGGTCCGTGCACATCATAGCAACGGGTCGTCCCACTGGCCATTCCGCCATTCAGTCCATTTGCATATTAGGCTTATTATATAGGACAACCTGTCCCAGGGACAACTCATAGATGTAATACAGCCAACTAAAAACCTTCCTTCCCTGTTCTTCAAACCCCTCACTCAATCCTCAAGCCCTGTGTACCATACCTCAGAAACATGTCTCAAGTCCACTCCCTTTTCTAGCTCTACCTCCCCCATTTCAGGCTCTTGAATGGGAACTCAGGCTCAGGAACTCCTAAACTTTCATCCTATACCTTTTTAAAACTCTGTGCCTCTGTAAAGCTATTTCTTCTGCCATTAGATTAAGAGCACAGACTTGAGCCATTCTGCCTGATTTTGAATCCTAACAAATTTTCTTCACCTACAAAATGGGAATACTGGAGGAACCAAGATGGCGGTATAGGTAAACACCTATACTGCTACCTCACACAACAATTTAAAAAATACAACTAAAAGACATCCAGAACCACCAGGAAGTTGGCTTTGTGGAAATCCTACAACTAGAAGGAAAGATAAAAGGATACTGAGACTCAGAGGAGGTGCAGAAGCCAGAGGTGCTGAAAAGCTGAGACGCGCACGAGCAGAAAGGGCGGGCGGCTGAATACCCGGCTGGTTTTCTCAAACAGGGAAGGAGACAAAGGCTCCCCACTGCACCGAGCCCCAGTTCTGGGCAAGTCTCGGGAACCTAGACTCATACGGGGTAAAGCTGGACTGTCAGGAAGGGACACCCTGAGACTCGGGAGTTGCAGAGGCACAGAGAGGACACGTGGCTGGCTCTCTCATTCGGGAGAACAAAACCTCCGCACTGCACTGTGCCCCAGTTCCGGGTGAGACTTTGGCCATTCAGACTCAGTTGGGGAGAGACTGGACTGTCTGGTGGTGGGCAAAACTTGAGGGCAGCTTTCTCTCAGAGGTGCGTGCAGCCATTGCCGTGGGACACGGAGACCAGACAGCACTTAGGGCAGGGCTGATGGGAAAGCAAAGCTGACTGCTCAGCTCTGAGACTCTGCCCCATCCAAGCTGAGCACAGAGGTTCTTCCTGTGTAGACACAGCTGATCCTCACAGCCAACTGGCCTGGAGGTCAACCTCTCCCAGTGATACCAACAATAATTAAGACTTAACTACAACAAGGCTGAGCACACAGCCCATAAAGGGGTGCACCAAGAGTCTCCACCTCAGGTAACTGGGGAGGCTGAGCCACTGTCCCCTAGAGGACACCTACCACACAAAGCTACTCGACCAACTCAGGGAAGCAGTGAAAATGCGGAGACAAGGAAACAGATCACAATTGAGAGAAATGGAGGAAAAGAAACAACTGGACATAGAGTTCAAAACCACGGTTATAAGGTTTTTCAAGAATTTCCTAGAAAAGGCTGATAAATTTAACGAGACCCTCAAGGATATGAAAAAGGACCAACTAGGAATTAAACATACACTGACTGAAATAAAAAACATTATACAGAGACTTACCCTGTTTTCCCAAAAATAAGTGTCTTGTATTAATTTTTGCTCCCAAAGATGCGCTAGGTCTTATTTTCAGGGGATGTCTTATTTTTCCATGAAGAAGAATACAGTACACATTTATTGTTGAACAAAAGAAAAGGAAATTTATTACCTGTATACAGACCGGCAGTAGTTGTCATCACAAACCAGCATAACCAGACAAACTGTGAATCCTACAGTATCAAGAATTTCTTGTTACTACCATTATTTCCATGTACAAAAATCTATGGTACATTTACTGATACTGATATTTACTGGTATGAACACAAAGTAAGATTTATTCAATGATACTCATGTCATCATCTTCTGGAACATCATCATAACAATCCAAACCCTGAATTTCCTGGTGAATTTCTTGTGACTCCATTTCTTTCAGCATCAGTGGACCAAATCTCTCATGTTTAGCAATAGCACTGTCCTTAAATAAGTACTTCTTGTCAAGGTAGCCTGCTCGTAGTACATTTGCAATGCAACTGTCAGTGATTTTCTCCCATGAATTCTTTACCCAAGTCACAACCTCTTGCAGTTTAGGTTTCCATGCTGATTTCTCTCCATTCTATTTTCAGTGTAGTCATTAATTTCCATGAGCAAATTGTCCTTGAATCGCTTGTTTACTGCAATATCAAGAGTCTAGAGATAGGCCATCATTCCTGCGGGAATCATTATTTGATCTATTTTTCTTTCGTGAAGAAATTTCTTCATGTCTTTAGCATGGTGAGTGCTGGCTGCATCTCAGACTAGCCGACCTCTTTGGCTCCCTCACATAACAAGCGGCAGCATTAAACCGACCCACTTCCTTATAACTGCTTTCGTGGCCCAGGTTTTTTCAGTTTCAAGAATAAAAATATTACTGGGGAGGTCTTATTTTTGGGGGGATGCCTTACATTACAGCGAGAGGCAAATCTGGAAGTAGGTCTTATTTTTGGAGGATGTCTTAATTTCGGGAAAACAGGGTAACAGCAGACTAGAAGACTGCAAAAATCAAGTCAAACATTTGAAATACAAAGAAGCAAAAACCACTCAGCCAAGAAAAGCAAAAAGAATCCAAAAAAATGAAGATAGTGTAAGGAGCCCCTGGGACAACCCCAGCATACCAACATCCGAATTATGAGGGTGCCAAAAAAAGACAGCAAGATACAGAAAACCTATTTAAGAAATATTGACCGAAAACTTCCTCCACCTGGTGAAAGAAATATACTTAAAAGTCTAGGAAGTGCACAGAACCCCAAACAAAAGGAATCCAAAGAGAACCACACCAAGACACATCATATTTAAAATGCCAAGAGCAAAAGACAAAGAGAATATTAAAAGCAGCAAGAGTAAAACAGTTACCTACAAGGGAACATCCATATGATTGTCAGCCAATTTCTCAACAGAAACTATGCAGGCCAGACGGAATGGCAAGAAATATTCAAAGTGATGAATAACAAGAACCTACAACCAAGATTACTCTACCCAGCAAAGCTATCATTCAGAATTGAAGGTCAGATAAATAACTTCACAGATAAGAAAAAGCTAAAGGAGTTCATTACTGCCAAACCAGCATTACATGAAATACTGAAAGGTATTCTATAAGAAGAGGAAGAAGAAAAAGATAAAGATAAAAATTATGAACAACAAATACATGTCTATCAACAAGTGAATCTAAAAATCAAGTGAATTAAAAATCTGATGAACAGAATAAACTGGTGAATATAATAGAATCAGGGGCATAGAAAGGGAGTGGACTGACAATTCTTGGGGGAAAAGGGGTGTGGGAGGTGCAGGAAGAGACTGGACAAAAATCGTACACCTATGGATGAGGACAGTGGGGAAAGGTAAGGGCAGAGGGTGGGGTGGGTACTCGGTAGAGGGGAGCTATGGGGGGGGGGGGAAGGAGAATTGTAATAATCTTAACAATAAAGATTTATTACATTTAAAAAATATTACTTAGAGTCAATGTGAAAATCGCACATTGTAAAAGCACTTAGTGCGTGGCATATACTAGAAATAAGTACTGTGTTAGTTGATATTACTTACCAACTCCTATCATCCTGAGGCCCAGCCCAGAGCTAGATCATTTTCCCAATGGCCCTGTTACTCCCTCCTTTGCTCCCCCACTGTTTGATCCGTCTCTCTATTGTGGTCATTTTTACTGTACTATAACCTATTCACATACTCACATGTCTGTCTGTTCCATTAGATCTTGCAGGTTATAAAGGGCAGGGACTCTTGTCCACCTTTGTAGCTTCAGCACCCAGAATATAATATTTTCTCAATAAACAATTTTCCAGAAAATAATTCTCAGATATCTGATTCCCAAATATACTATGGATATATACCTAAGCACATTCCCTTTCCAGCTCCTCTCTGCCATCCATCTGGTAAATCTTTTTTTCCACTTATATTTTTCATCCTCAAGGTGCAAGAGGTATTTGAAAAGTTGAAATGTCACTTTTCCTGTGAAGTCATCTTTTTAAAAAAAATTTTATGATTTTTTTACAGAGAGGAAGGGAGAGGGATAGAGAGTTAGAAACATCGATGAGAAACATCAATTAGCTACTTCCTGCACATCTCCTTTTGGAGATGTGCCTGCAACCAAGGTACATGCCCTTGACTGGAATTGAACCTGGGACCTTTCAGTCTACAGGCCGATGCTCTATCCACTGAGTCAAACCGGTTAGAGCAAGTCATCTTTTTTTAATCACAATCACTTTTTATTTTACAGCAAGTATATTGGTTTCCTATTGCTACTGTATACATATTACCACACATTTTGTGGCTTACACCATCACATTTATTTACTTACAATTCTGGAAGTTAGAAGTCTGAAATGAGTGTTACGGGAATAAAATCGAAGTGTTAGAAGGGTTCGTTCTTTCTGGAACTAGAATAGAATCTGTTTCCCTGTCTTTTCCAGCTTTGTATTTCTTTGCTGCCAGCATTCCTTTGCTGTTGGCCTCATTCCATCTTCAAAGCCAGCAATGGCCTATCTAGTCTCTCTCACATCATATCCTTCTGATCTGTGAAGTCATCTTTGATTCCTCCTTTCCTTCCCAATTATTTCTAGGTTTATTTCCGTCTGGCATTTTGTAACATCTTTATTAATCAACTAGAGGCCTGGTGAACAAATTCGTGCATGGTTGGTGTCCAGCCAACCTAGCCAGTGGGTGGCGGATCAGGGGTCAGGTATGGGCCACAGGTGGTTGGCTGGCTGCCCCCAGATGGGGTGAGGGGGTGGGTGGCTGGGCTGGCTGGAGGAGAGGCCGAGGGCAGTTGGCTGGCCAGCCCCGCCATTGGGGTGTTAGTTGCCCAATAGAGGCCTGGATCAGGCTGACTGGCTGCTGCAGTGCACGTCATAGCCACCCCTCATTCCACTATTCTGATCGCTGGGATTTTATATATATACTAGAGGCCCAGTGCACGAAATTCATGCATGGGGGGTGGGGGATGTCCCTTAGCCCAGCCTGTACCCTCTCCATACTGGGACCCCTTGAGGGATGTCCTACTGCCCCTTTAGGCCCGATCATACAAATGGGCAATCAGACTTCCTTCTCACAATCCAGGACTGCTGGCTCCAAACTGCTCACCTGCCTGCCTCCCTGATTGCCCCTAACCACTTCTGCTTGCCAGCCTGCTCACCCCCTAACCACTACCCTGCCAGCCTAATTGACTGCTCCCCTGTCAGCCTGTTTGCCCCCAACTTCCCTCCTCTGCTGGCCTGGTTACCCCTAACTGCCCTCCCCTGCAGGCCTGATTGCCCCCAACTGCCCTCCCTTGCAGGCCTGGTCCCTCCCAACTGCCCTCCTCTGCTGGCCTGATCGTCCACAACTGCCCTCCCTTGCAGGGCCTGGAACCTCCCAATGGCCCTCCCCTGCTGGCCATCTTGTGTCCACATGGGGGCAGCCCTCTTGTGTGTTGGAGTGATGGTCAATCTGCAAATTACTCTTTTATTAGATAGGATAGAGGCCTGGTGCATGGGTGCAGGGCAGCTGGTTTGCCCTGAAGAGTGTCCCAGGTCAGGGTGGGGGTTCCCTTGGGGTGAGGGGCGACCTGGGTGAGGGGCCTGTGGAGGTTTTCAGGCCAGCCACGCCCCCCAGCAACCCAAGCGGAGGCCCTGGTATCTGGGATTAATCTATGTCTGCAAGTGAAACTTTGTAGCCTGGAGTGGAGCCAAGCCTTCTGCTGGCTCCTGGTGACAGCCATTCTGTTTGAAACTTTGTAGCCTAGAGTGGAGGCCTAGGCCAGCAATGGCAGGCTGAAAGCTTGGCTTCCTCTGTTGCCAGGGAAACCCAAGCCTCTGTTCTCTCCAGCTCAGTGGCTGCCACCATTTCTGTATCTTTTATAATTGAAACTTTGTAACATTGAGTGGAGGCCTAGGCAGGCAACAGCAGGTGGAAAGCTTGGCTTCATCTGTTGCCGGGGAAACCCAAGCCTTCCTCCTGCTCTCAGTAGTGGCAGCCATTTTGGTTGGGGTTTATTTGCATAATATGCTCCTGATTGGCTTGTGGGTATGGGTGGTGGGTGTGGTGAAGATATGGTCAAATTTGCATATTACTCTTTTATTAGATAGATTATTTTAGATGTCTTTTTCCTCTACTCAACAGATCTTTGAGAACCTGATGTGTAGTACTATGCATGGCACAGAGTGAACCAGTGGCCCTCAATTCTGTTTATCATAATCAGTTTCTTTAAATACTGATTTATAGAATCCCATCCTTAAAGAGCCGTATTCAATAGATTTGGGGCAAAGTCCTAAATTACTCTCTGATAGGTAATGGACACCCAGGGCTGAGAACCTCTATAGCAGATATGAAAACATGCCAAAGACCTATACCCATTCATTAAAAAGAAGACATACTATTCATTCCACTAAATCTGAACCAATTTTGAAGGTTTTTCCCACTTAAGAAACATAGAGATAGTATAGTCTCTTGCTCACTAATGCTCTGGTTCCTTACTATAAAACTGATACACTTTTTAAAACTTTTTTTTAAAATATATTTTATTGATTTCAGAGAAGGGAGGAGAGATAGAAACATCAATGATGACAATCATTGATCGGCTGTCTCCTGCACATCCCCCATCGGGGATCAAGCCCACAACCCAGGCATGTGCCCCCGACCGGAATTGAACCTGGGACCCTTCAGTCCGCAGGCCAGTGCTCTATCCACTAAGCCAAACCAGCCAGGAATCACTTTATATTTTTAAATATATTTTTATTGATTTCAGAAAGGAAGGTAGAGGGAGAGATAGCAACATCAATGAGAGAGAATCACTGATTGGAAGTTTCCTGCACACCCCCAGCCAACTGGGGATCGAGCCCACAACCTGGCATGTGCCCTTAGCAGGAACTGAACCAAGGACCCTTCAGTCCACAGGTCAGCATTCTATCCACTGAGCCAAACCAGCCGGGGCAAACTGATACACTTTAAAGAGTCTGTGGAGCCCTAGCTGGTTTAACTCAACTGATAGAGTGGCGGCCTGCAGACTGAAGGGTCTCAGGTTCGATTCAAGGGCATCTACCTTGGTTGCGGGCACATCCCCAGTAGGGGGTGTGCAGGAGGCAGCTGATGGATGTTTCTTTCATGGATGTTTCTAACTTTCCATCCCTCTCCCTTCCTCTCTGTAAAAAAAATATATAAAAAATAAAACATTAAAAAAAATTTTTTTAATAAATAAAAATAAAGAGTCTGTGGAAGGGCACCAAAAGTGGTAGAATGTAATAGGCCCAACCAAGGTAATGGCACAAGTGTACAGAGACCAGGACAAACAGCTTTATTTGGACTGAGAGTTGGAGAATGTAGGGAGGACGTGAAAAAGCATACTGAACTAAAGAATAGAGATTAGATTCCAAAATGGCCGTCAGTACTCATCAACAAATGCACTCCACTTCCCAGCAGTCTTGTAGTTAGTGCAATCAATTAAAGGTCTGTGTGGAAATGGATTTGCCATTAAATTGGCCAAGCATGCCACAATTAAAAAATAGTAGTTTTTCTCCCACAATTTAAGTTTCCACAACACCTTCCCAACTACAAATATTACAAAAGAAAGTTAAAAACCACATTTTCTAGATCTTAGACTTATCTTCAGCATTTAGCTCAAAGGTTTCACCGACTTCAAAAAATATTTCTCCTTAAAACTCATTGACTAAAAGCTCTATCCAAGCACTGTGAAGACGGCCTTTGCTAGCCCATGGCAATTCTTTTCCCATTTCCCCTAAGCAGTTAGGGCTGAACAGCAAGGATGAGGCTCAAATTGGGTACAGGGGTTGGGGGACACAATGGCTAATTTTCTCCAGTACAAGATGGCATTGAAGCTTGATGGGAGAGCAGAACTGGAGAGACTTGACGGTAGGGTCCAGACCCTGTATTCAGTCAGAGTCACTGCTGGAAGAGGAGGAGGAGGAGTGCTGCAAGGGGAAAGGGGAAAGGAAATAGCATCCAATTCAAATGACATTTGATCACTCCATGGGACATTCATTGATTCTCTACCTTTCCACTCAGGTATATAAGAAGGTCAGGAGTTTTAAACCAGATTGGCCCTTAAGTCACAAAAGCAAGGATTTCCTTGGGCAGTGAGGATTAAACCATCCTAATTCATTGTACAGAATTTAACATACTTCATACAGAGCAAGTTTTCCAACCTTCTTTACCAAAGCCAATGCAAGGAATAAATTATAGGCATAAGCTAGGGAATAGCTGCTTCCTTATAAATGATCATTGATTAGCTGCATGGAAAGTTCCTCGAGGCTATGAATATAGCCTAAGAAAAGTGAATATAAATAACAGCTATGTGTATATTTATATCTCTACTTTTTCCTAATTGGGAGGAAGTGAAGAAGGTGGGATAGAAAGTTGGGAGACTCTTAGTCAAGGTATTTTACATACATACTCCCATCAACAACTGTCACTGAAAACATTTTTGAACCCTGGCCAGGTAACTTATTTGGTTAGAGCATCATCCCAATATGCCCTGGTCAGGACATGTGTGGGAGGCAACCAATCAATCTCTCTCTCTTACATCCATGTTTCTCTCTGTTTCCAATTGTGTGTGTCTTTCACATCAATGTTTCTCCTTCTCCCCCTCCCACTCTAAAAATCAGTGGAAAAATATCCTCAGTTGAGAATAAACAAAAAAGTATACACACACACTCACACACATATTGATTTCAGAGAGAGAAGAGATAGAAGCATCAATAATAAGAGAAGCACTTATTGCACGGGGAATCAAACCATGACCTCCTGGTTTATAGATCGATGCCCAACCACTAAGTAATTCTGACCAGGCTTAAGGATTTATTTTTATTTTTTGTTAGTCCTCACCCAAGGATATTTTTCCATTGAGTTTTAGAGAAAGTGGAAGGGAGCAGGAGAAACAAAGAGAGAGAAACATCTATGTGAGAGGGACACATCAATTGGCTGCCCTAACCAGGGTTGGCATTCAAGCCCGCCTCTGAGATGTGCTCTAGACTGGAATCAAACCCATGATCCTTCAGTCCAAGGGCAGACACTCAATCCACTGAGCCGAACTGGCTGGGGCTAAAAGATTATTTAAAAAAAAAAAATTTTGAAGTCGCTCCAGGGTAATTTATCCCCCATTAAACCTCACCTTTCCTTCTCCTCAAACTTTTACAAAAGATCCAGAACCAGGAATTAGTGCCCAAAGCCATAAGGAAATAAACTCTAAGCAGTAAAATGTTCATTAAGGCCTCCTCAGGGTCCAGGTTGATTCAATCCTTACAAAGTTGTCCAGAGAACTACTTTCACCCTTGCTAATTAACCCTCCTCTAGAGTCTAGAATGAGGATACTTACTTAGCCTTGGGGCTGAGCATGAAAATTAGGTTTTGAGGCTGAGAATCACTAGTCCTCAATTTCCTCACTGTGTGAGCAGGGCAAAAAGGCCTATATAATTAACACAACACCCTGAAGGAGAGAAAGGAACTTCAGGAACTAGGGCCAGATTATTATTTATTAAATATATTATAAGACTGTTTTGTCAAAAGACTGACCCTACTGTCCTGGCGGGTGTCCTCAATTGGTTGGAGTGTTGTCCCATATATGGAAAAGGTTGTGGGTCTGATTACCCAGTGGGGGCGCATATGGAAGGCAATACTCTTTCTCACCAACACCCCTCTCAAATCAATAAGCATATCCTAGTGTGAGGATTTAAAAAAAAAAAAGAAAAAGCTGACCCTATTAACGGACATTTGACAACCTCAGTGGATAAGTACAATTAAAACTTGCATCTGGGAATGAGGGAGGGGTTCAAAAAAATTCTGGGAGAAAAGCAGACAAGAAAGGCTTTTGATTCTGAGATCCATTGTAAGGCTCAGCCTAGCCCCTCACCTGTAGAAAGCCCAATTAGCTTAATCTTTCTTTTCAAGATTATCAGATTCTTCCCAGTGGGAATTCTTTATAAAAAAGAAGAACCATCACCAGAGCAACATAATCACTGCCCCATGTCCTCAGACTGTGAATCCTCCTGGGTTACCCCCTGCTTGCCTAGTCTGAGGGGCACCCCTGCCTAGCCAAGCTCCAGAGGGCACTGACCTTGCCATGCTTATGTTTCGCCTTTGACTTTTTTTGAGCTTTCTTCATTTTCTTCATCTTCTTATCCGTCACCATTCCTGGTGCTACCATGCCAGGAGCCAAGGGATTAAAAGGAGGCATGCCAGGGGCAGGTGGTGGATATGGAGGGGGATAGGGGCCTGCTGGTTGGTATCCTGGATATGCTGGTGGTGGCACAGGATAAGGGGGCCCAACTGGGGGATAAACTGGATTCCCCTGGGGAGCTCCTGGGGGAGTGGGAAAGGGGCCGAGGGGCGGAGGAAAGGGGCCTGGAGGAAAGGCAGGATTGACAGGCGGTGGTTGGGCAGGATTGGAACCTCCAGGGTACCCAACATTAGGGGGATATGGATTTGGCCCTGGCTGCCCTGAAAGGAAGAAGCAAAAAAGAAATTAAGATTAGGATTACCAGGGCCTCTGACAACAAACAACAAAAAGGCAGGGATTCAGTTTCTCACTGAATACTTAACGGGAAATATCACATGATCTCACTTATTTTGGAATATAATGAATAATATAAACTGATGAACAAAAACAGATCCAGAGACAGAGAAGCATCGACCAGACCGTCAAACCTCAGAGGGAAGGTAGGGGAGGGTGGGGGTAGTGGGGAGAGATCAACCAAAGGACTTGTATGCATGCGTATAAGCATAACCGGTGAACAGACATCAGGGGGGTGAGGGCATGAGTGGGGAGGATGGGGGGGGTGATGGGGGGGTAATGGGGGTATAAAGACACATATGTAATACCTTAAAGAAGTTAAAAATAAAAATACTTGGAGAGAAATGGAAAAGTGAAGAAGGAGAATGGAAAGTAAGGGAAACAAATCCACGTAGAAGAGATAAAAGGTAATGTCCCTCTCCCGCTGGGAAGAGAGGGAGACGGTGAACTCGAAGGAAAGACAAGGGCATGGATCAGCCATAGTTTAGGGACTTGGCCTTTGCAGATGAGGGGAGAGGTGGAAGAAAAACACAGAAACTTCCTGTTGTGGGGCCCACTGGAAAAGGGGTTGGGATGGAGAGGAGAGCACCCCCAAACACCTACCGGCACTGGGATTCCACATGATCAGGTGTTTCCTCCAGCCTGAGGAGAAAGAAGGCAAAAAGCTGACTCTCCCCCGCCCCCACCCGCCCGTAGGTGCGGAGGGGATGTAGGGACTGCACCCCACCCCAAAGCCTCCAGCTCTCAGTGGTCTCCCACAACTACCGTGACCTCCACCTAACAAGTGTTTCTCCCACCGTTCCTTCGCCCTCAGTACCTATTTTATTCCTAGTTTCCTAATCATAGGCGCCTGGCTCTCAGGGCAGCTCCGCCGACCGTACCCCAGTCCGCAAGGACAGGTCTCCAACTCCGCCAGAGGGGCGGGGCCCGCGAACTTCGCAATCCCCGTGCCTCACCTCCCTTTCCGCGTCCGTTTCCGCGTCCGTGACTTGAACCACGCACAGATTCGAGAAGGATGTTAAGCAACGTCACTACCCTCCCCGGGGGCGGGAGACAGCACCCCCACCCCAGGCTAAGAGAAGGACCCTCCCCCAGGCCAAACCTGGAAGGTGTAAGCGAAACTACGTAGGCGGCTCCTAAAAGATCCTCAAATGCTTACATATGTAGACTTGCCCATCAAAGAGAGCAAATGGACACCCTGGCTCCCAGCTGCGAAGGGGCCCCTGACTCAGGAACGGGAAAGGGAGAAAACTGGGGAAACAAGATGCCCCATCACCTTCACACCACCTGGGTTCGGCGGGTCCTTCTCAAGATCTGCTCTCACTTCCTCTCTCATTCCCTGGTCACGTCCCCCACCGTTTCCGCTTCGGCACCCGCCTCTGCTACCACCTAATTGGTAGTTATGTGGTCGTTCGGGGTTGTGATTGGAAAATGTGCTTGTCAATTACTCTAGTCCCTGCTAGGCTGGGAGGCTGCGGTTGTAATAGGGGCGGAGCCGGGCGCTCTTAGGGCGAGGCCGGTTCAGAGGGGTGGGCGGGTTCAGAGGGGTGGGCGGGCCGGAAATTCCGAAGTGTGTGGCGGGGAGAGACTGGTCCGGAGAGGGAAAAGCTACTTTCTGGGCAAAGCCCCTAAGATATAAAGAAGAAATTCACCACCTACGCCCTGAGTTTCTCCTCCAGGTGGTGCAACACCTTCTAGTGTGAATGCAGTACGCTGTGGAACATGCAGAGCGCTTAGGGACGTGGGGGAAGAGCTGAGTCTCAGCGCAAGCCTCAATATTGCACTTCCCTCTTAGTTTCCGTGGGAAGTAAAGAGACGTTATTACCGGAAATATTGAGATTTCCTAATCTCTCCGAGGATGCCCCATCTCAATTGCATAGCTCCGCAATCTGTCAAATTGCAGAAACTAGAAGCCACCCAGGTAGGCTAAGTGAAGGGCCCTCTTCCAGGCGAAATCAGGAAGGTGGCTCAGGAAAGATCCTCAAATACTTATGTGGGCACACCCACTCCCAGCTTTCGAACTGCATAAACTAGAGACCCAAGGAGGTCACCCTTGATAGCTCTGCTCTCTCCGTCGCTTCTTCCCAACACTTTTGCAACACCACTGCACGGTGGAATCCCTGCACTTCTCTTCATCTTCCTTGCTCCAAGCTACCGTCATCTCTTGATTGGATTGCTACAATGGCTTTTGTTTTGTTTTGTTTTTGTAATTAACGCAATTATCAAGCGTGATTTAATTAATATGTATACAACCATACACCCAAAAGTTTTAAAATATTCATTCCTCTTAAGCAGACTTAAGAACATTTTATAAAAATTTGTTCCATCTGAGTTTGCCATTTTGAACTAAAAATTTTAATAGATTTATTAAATACTCTTTATTTTGAAATATTTTTAAACTCACAAGAAGTTGTAAAAAGAGTAGAATTCCCATATATCCTTAATCTAACCTCCCCCAATCATAGTATTTTACATAACCACAGTACATTTTTATATATTTTAAGTGAACATACTAAGATTTTATCCTATATAATAAAAGCCTAATATGCTGTGTCCAACTTGATCTCTGTGATGCGCACTGACCACCAGGGGGCAGATGCTCCCACCGGTAGGTTAGCTTGCTGCTAGGATCCAACCCAATCAGGTGAAAGAGGCTGGACAAGCCTTGGCGCCCTCGTAGGGTCCCTACCCAGCTCCAGCCCTGCAGCCAGGCCGAGGGACCTCACCAGTGCACAAATCCATGTACTGGGCCTCTAATTGTCATATAATAAAACAAAATATGAAGCTTGGAACTATAACCTTGACCCTTCTTTTTCCTATCTCTTCCCAGTTCAAAATGCTTGCATCTTTTTTAAAAATATATTTTTTAATTGACTTGAGAGAGAGATAGGAACATCAATGGTGAGAGAATCACTGACTGGCTGCCTCCTGCATGCTCCCTACTGGGGATCAAGCCCGTGACCTGGGCATGTGCCCTTGACCAGAATTGAACCTGGGACTTTTCAGTTCGCAGGCCGATGCTCTATCCACTGAGCCAAACTGGCCGTGGCTATGTTTGCATCGCTTAACACGTTAGGTACCATGTCAGTCACTGACACCATAGTTTCTTTTTTCTTTTCTTTTTATATATTTTATTGATTTTTTACAGAGAGGAAGGGAGAAGAATAGAAAGTCAGAAACATCGATGAGAGAGAAACATCTATCAGCTGCCTCTTGCACGCCCCCCACCGGGGATGCGCCCGCAGCCAAGGTACATGCCCTTGCCGGAATCGAACCCGGGACCCTTCAGTCCGCAGTCTAACGCTCTATCCACTGAGCCAAACCGGTCTCGGCCTGACACCATAGTTTCTGTCCAGACCGGTCAGTCAATGGTGCAGCCAGCATAGCGGTAAAATCAGACGTTGTGGCTAAATGGAAAGGAAGACAAAATAGGCTTAACATGTTAATAGCCAGCATTCTCTTAGATCTGCAGTTGGGCTGAATGCATTCAAGCCGCAGCACAATCTTCTTTGTAGTTTTAGCCTTTTCTCAGAAAATCAGCTTAGTCTGCCCACCACAGCCACTTTCCTTCCTGTCATAATGCCGCTTTCCCAATCCACAGAGAATCCTTGCCCGTCTTGTACTGTTACTTTGTGGGGTTAATGCTTGCCATACTTCTTACAGAAAGTTCGGTAGGTTTTGGGAATGTTCACCATGTTTGCGAGAGAGCTATCTGTAGAGAAAGCTATTTTGATATATTTTTACCAGGTTTGTGCTACATATTTGAGATGAATTAGAGCACTTTCTTTTTTTTTTTTTAAGCTCTAGGGAAATTTATATCTGCATTATTTCTTTCTTGGAAGATTATCAAGTTTGAAAAAATTACTGATGATGGGCATGATGCTGTTAAAAAATTTTTTTTAGCTCTAATTAGTTTGGCTCAGTGGATAGAGCATCAGCCTATAGACTGAAGGGTCCCAGGTTTGATTCTGGTCAAGGGCACATGCCTGGGTTGTGAGCTCAATCCCCAGTAGGGGGTGTGGAGGAGGCAGCCAATCAACGATTCTCTCTCATCATTGATTTTCCTATCTCTCCCTCTCCCTTCCTCTCTGAAATATATATATATATTTTAAGTAGAATGATGCTGAGAGGTAGGGGAGGCTGGGGGAAGGTCAATGGGGAAAAAAGGAGACCTATGTGTTACTATTTATAATACTTTAAACAATAAAATAAAATATTTAAAAAGGTAGAATGATCAGAATAGATAAGAGACCCAACTAGCCCTGGCTGGGTTGCTCAGTGGATTGTAGCGTTGTTCTGCACACCTGAAGATTTCAGGCTTGACTCCTGGTCGGAGTATGTACACCTGGGTTGCTGGTTTGATCTCTGGTCAGGACATATGCAGGAGTCAACCGATTATAGTTTCTCTCTCACATCGATGTTTCTCCCCCATCCTCTCTCTCCATTCCTCTTCTCTCTGAAAATTCATAAATATAAAAAATTTGCATTTCACCCTAGGCGATTTGGCTTAGTGGATAACGCATCAGCCTATGGACTGAAGGGTCCCAGGTTTGATTTCGGTCAAGGGCACTTGCCCATGTTGTGGGCTCGATCCCCAGTAGGGGGCGTGCAGGAGGCAGCGGATCAATTATTCTCATCATTGATGTTTCTCTTCCTCTCTGAAATCAATAAAAATATTTTAAAAGTGTACTTAATTTTAATAGACAAAACATGCAAATAACTCAAAATTCAAGAGATAAAAATAAAGGTATATAGCAAAAAAAAAAAAAAATCAGTCTTCTTTCACGATCATCACCTGTCTTCAGCCATACAATTTTTCCCCCATGAAACCACTCTATTCAGATATTTATGTTTTCAAGCTTTTAAAGAGCTTATTTACAGGCACACTATCTCTCTATGAGCATGAACTTGCCAATCATGGTAATACCAACTAGGTAAACACTGGATTTGGTGAAGTAATTCCATTTTATCACAGAATCATAGAATTATAAGGTTGAAAATGACAGAGAATCATTCTTTCAACTTTTTGAGAATATTAAATAAATAAACTTTTTGACGAACTCACAGTTAGGAGAGCCAAGATAATAATCTCGGGAGTGGGGGTTGGTTTTTTTTTTTTTTTTTTTTGCTTCTATGTTAGTGATGCCTTCAATGCAACACATTACAATACACCCACTCAAAATTACTGCAAATGAACATTGTAATGCTTACCACAGCCCACCCCTTGTTCCTTGTATATATGGCCTCTCTGACGTTTTGGAGATGGTCATAGCTATTGTTTTTAATAAGCTTTATTTTTTAGGACAGTTTTATGTTTACAGAAAAACTGATACAGAGTTTTTATATTCCCTACACCCAGTTCCCTTATGATTAACATCTTACATTAGTATGTTATGTTTGTTACCGGAATGAATCAACATTGACGTATGATTGTTAACTTTATTTCGATTTCTTAAGTTTTTACCCAATGTCCTTTCCTGTTCCAGGACATCACATTCCATTTAGTCACCATGCCTCTGTAGGCTCCTCATCATTGTGATAGTTTCTCAGATTTTCTTTATTTATGATGATCTTGATACTCTCCAGGAATGCTGAATGGGTGTTTTATTAAATGCCTCTCTGTTGGGGTTTGCTTATTTTTCTTGTGATTATAGGTTTATTTTTATTTAACATAACCCTATGCTTGCCAGCATAGGTCTATATATCCTTTTTGTATGACATTACCATTTCTAATAATTCATGGCATTTTTATAAACATTGTTTTTAATAATGAAAATTCATGCTCTGTTACTTAAGGTCTGTGTGAACTTAGACATATTCCTAAACTTCCCTGAATCCTTGTTTTCCTCCTTTGTCAATGGTGCTCACAGGATTGCCACGAAACAGGCAAGTAGACTGTTGTGCAGAGGCAAAATACAATGCAGTTATGTTTAAAGATTATTTAGAGTGGTGTTTAACCTAGATTTGGGGGAAAAAGAGGCGGCCAGGCGCTCATTTCAGTAGTTGGGGCTGCCAGACCTGGAAGGGAGGAAAGGGGGATGGTATCCAGCAGCTGGCCCTGGCCATACAACCTCAATGGAGCCTGACAACTAACCACATATGGGTAAGATGAGCCAGGGCCTCAGGAAGGGACAAGAACACCTTTCTTACTGGGATCTTCCAGGAACAAGAGAAACTTGGTGTCCTTGAAAGTCAAGGAAGAAGGAAAGGCAGCCCTATTGGTGAGGGAGCTGGATTTTGATGTGTTTTGTTTCATGTGGTGGCTGCCTATCCAAGTGATGATGTCTTGTGGAGATTTAGAGACATGGGTCTGAAGGAAGGTGAAATCTCAGGGCCTGGAGGTAGATGGGATCTCCAGGGGCTAATCCTGGAACTCCAGACCAACCAAGCTAGAAAGGAGCTAGAATAATCTCAATGCTCAATCACAACTGCTACCATTTACAAAGTGTTTACTAAGGCCAGGTGCTGTGTAAGACCTGTCACCTTTTTCTCACGCTGAATTAACCCTGCCAGCAGGGTGTTTTTCTCCATACTTCACACAAGATAAAACTGAGATTCCAAGGGTGAAGAAACTTGCCCCAGGACAGAGAGTTAGTTGGTCACTGAGCAGAAAGCAAGCCTGTGGTAATGCAATCAGGACTTCCCCATTGTTCTTCTGGGATAGGACAAAAGGACTTCCAACTCCTTATATAGCAAATAAGGGACTTGAGCCCTAGAAAGAGGAAGTAAGTTGCCCAAGGGCAATTAGAGAGTTAGAAACCTAGCCAGGGCTATACACCAGGCAGGCACTTGTAACTGGACTGACCTTGAGGGGTACCCAGTATTAAAGATGCCCGGCTTGGGAAAGAAAAGCCAGTTAAGAAAACTTAAAAAAAAGAAATGAAGGAAGAAATTCTCAGCATGGCTTGCAAAGCCTTGCCTGCAGTTCTCCATGTCACATTTTTTCCCCCAACACACAGACACACTTTTGCTACTCAGGTTACCTGCAGTTTCTTGCTGCCCCTCATGATACACCTCACTGGGCAGGAATGTCCTACTGCCCCCAACAGTCCTGGAAAATTTCTGCTCATTTAAGACCCAGCTCAAGCATCCTATGCTGTGAGGCCTTCCTACTCAAGCCTCAGCAGATAACACCCCTCCCAGGACACTGTACAGGACCCCAACGAAGTGAGTTGTGGATCTCTGAGCACCTTCAGAGCAGCAATTTCATGGTATTCATCCCTCTTTCCCCAGTGCCCTTCATGGTATCCCACCAAATAAAGGCTTGTTGAGGAGAAGGAAAAGAAGAGCCAGGAAGAGCCCAGGATCACAAGGGAGGATGCTCTAAGGGTGTGGAATCAGGAAAGCTGACTTTATCTCTTTCCTGTGCACACCTACTCTCCGTCACTGGTCAGAATTATAGTGGACTGGATGCCCACGCAAGGGTCCAAGCATTTGGCAAGCGGGAAAGGCAGTAGTGAGGCAGAGCAAACAGGCATATGATCATCATGTCTAGTTTGCACAGACATAGATTACACATAAACTGCATATTTACACATGAGAAATGGTACCAGTAGAATCTTAAAACAAGGGCCTTGCTGAATGCTGAAGTGACGGATTCTCAGCCGAGGCCTACAAGGGAGAATGGTGGTGGGGAGGAGTGGACAGACAGTCTTCTGCTCAGAGAGGTGGGCAGCGATGTGAACAGCCCTCTGGAAAGAAGTGGGCCTCCTGAGGATGGGCCAGGGCAGCCAGGCGCTGCTGTACACACTCAGCTGTCAGCCGTGCTTCCGGATCTGCATCCCAACAGTCCTCTAGGAGCTCTCTAAGAACACCAGGGTCCTGGGAATAATGACCAAGAGACAGGCTTGACCCCAGGACCCTGAGTAGGTCATTAAAAGATGTCCACCACTCCTCTGTTGTCAACACTCTTCTTCTGACCCTCCCTGGAGCAACCCTCTCCTGCCCCTCCCTGAATTCAGCCCTCTGCATCTTGTTGCCTAAGACAGGTTCTCTGGGCGCCTTCCAAAGGGCCCACTTTTCCCTCAGAGGAGCTAATTCTGATTATGGCTTAACATGTTGATGAGAAACTGCTCTCCTTCCTTTTGGGCAAACAGGGTCTTCTGCAAAAAGTCTCGGGGCCTCTGTTATCTAACACGGCGAATACTTGTGCAGTGGAAATTTCAAGCCCGGCATTTCAGACCAGGTAGCAGGGAAGGGGTTTCCTGTTATAACTACTTGAGCAGACCACTAACATTTCATTTTTAGACTACTGCTTTAACCTTTTATACCTAGAACTGGCTTTATTGGGTCATGTTAGAAACACAGATGTGTAGGACAGAATGAGAGATGATTGGATTGAAGGTTGGATGCCAGTGTAACGGGAGAGAAGCCATCGCGGGGACAGTGCTCAAGGTAGGAGCAAAGGAGGAATTCCTGAAGCAGGGGACTGAAGAACAGGGCCAACAGGTGAGGAGAAGAAAGACAGACTGGGCAAGACTGAGCAAGGGGAAGGTGTGAGCCTCAGGAATGGGCTGTGTGAGACTTATATGGTGGAAGAAGATGAACTGAGATACAGAGAGTTTGCCCAGCTTCAGCTGAACATGATTCAGGAATGTGGGAGAAGAAGGAATAGAAGGAGTAGAGGGACTGGTCCTGGCAGAACGTCCTTGAAGCCTGTGCCCAGACACTCCAGGTCCCCAGCCCACCAGCCAGTGGCTTCTTACTGTGGCAAAGCAACACCAAGTGGATGGGATGTAAGGGCGCCTTCTCTCCGCCACCGCCAAGGTCCATAGCTCACAGGTGGTGGGGGTGCTGCCCAGTTCTGCCTCATAGGCCAGTTGGAAGGGTGGTGGTCTCCTTTCTGGGGGAAAAGCACATAGGATTACATGTCAACTAGTGCTAGGGGTGCCTTCCTGGTGGAAAGGCCGAGGGGGAGAAGGGCAGAGCTTCCTGGGTCAGGAGGTAGATGGATCTGGAATGGATAGGTGAGCCATTGGAGAAGAGAGGGGACTGTTGCAGCCATCCTTACCAGGCCACAGATCCAGGCAGCGGCTCAGGATCTCCCATAGGAGCAGAGCCAGAGAATAAACATCGGCTCGACGGAGGGCCATGCCCCAGTCCTGTAGGTCCAGAGTCTTGTCCAGGAGCTCCGGAGCCATGTACCTCTGGGTACCAGCCTAAAGAGAAAGGTGTGGAGGACCAAGAATCATCTCCTTGAAAGCCTTCACCACAACACTGGTCCATGCAACATCCTCCAACTATAGACTCAGCAATGTCTCAAACGCTGCAGGCACTGCTGCACTATTGCTAGAGCAATGGGCACATCTTCAGCACCAGCAGCAGCACCATTATCCTAGGCCTCATCCTTATCCAGAGTACTTACCTCCATGATGGCAGCTGGGCCTTGGGGTCGAGTAGGGGCCCAAGTTGGGGGTTGGGTGAGGCCAGGAAGCACCAAGGCAAGGCCCAGGTCTCCAATGGCACATGACCCATCCTCCCTAATGAGCACATTCTGGCTGCTCAGATCTCGGTGGGCAATACCTGGTTTATATTGGCCTGTGGGAGAAGCCAAGGTTGAAGGGGCATAGAACTTCTTCCTTTCTCTTTTGACCCAATCCTTCCCCTCCAAGCTAAGGGAGAATCTGAAACACAGTAGTGTGGCTCCTGATTCCCATGGCTTCTTGCTCTCAGCTCACCCACCATCCTGCCAGCGCTCCTCATGGAGAAATGCCAAGCCCTGTGCCAGGGACAGTGCCATCTGCAGGGAACGTCCCCAGTCACTTGTGTGCTGGGTCAAGTAGTGGCACAGGGAACCCTGGGGAGAAGTACAGAGAAGAGGGGGACACACAAAGCTGAAGGTGGCTGATCCACCTCAGAAGAGAGGTCAGTTGCTAAACATCCCCTTGCATCCCTCAGCAGACCAACACACTGACACATCTAGGGCAAGATAACAGGCAATAGAGGAGTGAGAATGCACACAATCAGACTGACAGGAAAAATAGTAACTCCAGTTCAACGGTCCTGAGCACTAACTGTGGGCCAGGCCTCTTGCAATCCTCACAACTCTAGGAGGAAGATACTCCTGTCACTCATGTTTTACAGATGAGGAGGTTGACAGAGTGCTAACTAAGCTTGATGAAAGAGAAGTGGAGCTTGAACCAAAGCAGTCTTTCTTTTTATTTTATTGATTTTTTTTTTACAGAGAGGAAGAGAGAGGGATAGAGAGTTAGAAATATCGATGAGAGAGAAACATCGACCAGCTGCCTCCTGCACACTCCCCACTGGGTATGTGCCCAGAACCAAGGTACATGCCCTTGACCAGAATAAAACCTGGGACCCTTGAGTCCACAGGCCAATGCTCTATCCACTGAGCCAAACCAGTTAGGGCCCAAGCAGTCTGTCTTTAGTGTCACTCACAATTAACCACCTTAGACTGTCTCAGAGGATTTTGGACAAAGGCAGAAAAAGGAGAGCAGGAGGAGCTAGGTAGCCACTCCTTATGAACCACCTGGCTTGAGGTGTCAAGCCTGCTTGGTAGAACTGGCCAATGAATAGATCTGTTGGGTAGGAGAGTGGCAGTTGAGAAACAAGTGGAAATTATTGGGAAAGGAGCAAGAGTCCTGCATTTGAGCCCGGCCAGTGTAGCGCAGTGGTTGAGCATCTACCCGTGCTCTAAGAGGTCACACCGATTTGATCCCTGGTGGGTGGCAGGCAGGAGGCAGCTGATTGATGCTTCTCTCTCATCAATGTTTCTATCTCTCTTTCTAAAATCAATAAAAACTTATTTTTTAAAAAAAGAGTTCTGCATTCGACAAACATTGAGCACTTTCAGTGTGCCAGGAAAGTTAAACAAATAAACAAAACCAGAAAGGCAGTAATTTTTGAGCTGAGCAGTGAGGCACATGGTCAAAAAGGAGACTTCCCAGAATTCAAGATTTCAGAGGTAAAGGAACTATGGGTGCTGATAAACTCCCAAGACCTTAGTTAGGCCCACAAGGCCAACTATGGTCTGGTCCTTGCTTGCTTCTTCCTCTTCATCCTTATTGCTCATGGTCCACCCCTTGAGTCATGTCTCCTTATTCTTCTTCTGTAGTAGCATGGCCCTATCTTTCAACACTTAATACACATGACATTTTAAACTTATTTTTGTGTTTACTCGACCCACTTCTCTCTCCCCTACTACTCCATAAAATATGTAAAAGCAGACAGGGACTGAGAGTGTTTGTCCTAGCACTCAAAACAGTGCCTGACATACAATTCATAAATATTTGTTGAATGAATATATGAATAAATTAGAAGGGCTATGCCTGAAGGTAGTTCTTTTAAAAAAATATGGTTTTCCAATTGATTTCAGAGAGAAGAAGGGAGAGGGAGAGAGGGATCGAAACATCAATGATGAGAGAGAATCATTGATCAGCTGCCTCCTGCACTACCCCTATTGGGGATTGAGCCCGCAACCTGTACATGTGCCCTGACCAGGAAACCCCCTGGTTCATGGGTTGATGTTCAACCACAGAGCAAAAAGGCCAGACTTGTGTTTATGTGTGTCTTTTGTTTATTTATTTATTTATTTATTTATAATATATTTTATTGATTTTTTACAGAGAGGGAGAAGGATAGAGAGAAACATTGATGAGAGAGAAACATCAATCAGCTGCCTCCTGCACACCCCCTACTGGGGATGTGACGGCAACAAAGGTACATGCCCTCGACCAGAATCAAACCTGGGACCTTTCAGTCCACAAGCCAATGCTCTATCCACTGAGATGAACAGGTTTTGGCTTTTGTTTTCTTTTTTAATTGATTTCAGAGAGGAAGGGTGAGGGAAAGATAGAAACATCAGTGATGAGAGAGAATCGTTGATCTGCTGCCTCCTGCACACTCCCTACTGGGGATCAAGCCTGCCCTTATTGCACCCTTCAGTTTGCAGGGCAACACTTTATTCACTGAGCCAAACCAGCTAGGGCATGTGTGTGTGTGTGTGTGTGTGTGTGTGTGTGTGTGTGTGTGTGTGTGTTTAAATATATTTTATTGATTTTTTACAGAGAAGAAGAGAGAGGGATAGAGAGTTAGACACATCAACGAGAGGGAAAGATCCTTCAGCTGCCTATTGCACACCCTCTACTAGGGATGTGCCTGCAACCAAAGTACATGTCCTTGACTGGAATGGAACCTGGGACCCTTCAGTCCGCAGGCCGACGTTCAGTCCACTGAGTCAAACCGGTTAGGGCTTAGGTGATTTTTTTAATTCCTCACCCAAGGATATTCCTTCCAGTGATATTCAGAGAGAGTGGAATGGAGGGAAGGCGAGGGAGGAGGTAGAGAGAAAAACATTGATGTGAAAGAGGCACATTGTTTGCTTTCCACATGTGCCCCGATGGGGCAGGAATCCAACGGACAAGCCAAATATGTGACCTTGACTGGGAATCAAACCTGAGACCTTTCAGTTTGTGCGTTGATGTTCTAACCACTAAGAAACACTGGCCAGGGCTCAAGGTATTTTTAAAATATGTATTTTTTTATTGATTTCAGAGAGAAAGGAAGAGGGAAAGAGATATAGAAAAATAAATGATGAGAGAGAATCACTGATTGGCTGCCTTCTGCACACCCCATACTGGGGATTGAGACCACAACCTGGGCATATGCTCTTGACTGGAATTGAACCTGGGACCCTTCAGTCTACAGGCTGACACTCTATCCACTGCACTGAGCCAAACCAGTAGGGATCAAGGTATTTATTTGTTTGTTTATTTTTTCGTTAATCCTTACCCCAAGTTATTTTCCAATAATTTTTTTTAGAGAGTGAAAGGGAGAGGGAGACACACACACACAGAAACACTGATGTGAGAGATACACATTGATTAGTTGCTTCCTAGAAGTGCCCCAATTCTGGGTCAGGATTCAGCCTACAACCAAAGTACATGCCCTTGACCAGAACTGAACTTGAGACCCTTTGGTCCATGAGCCGATGCTCTAAATATGGAGTCAAACCAGCTAGGTAGGGCTCAAGATGTTTCTTTAACAATGATTTTCTTTAAGGTACAAAATATAAATTGCTTTGATTTTTCCCTTTATTTTATGGGTTAAAAGTATTCGCAGGCATTTCATATGTAAAAAGAAAAAATATGAAAAATAAATTGTAATGTTTTAGAGAACAGAACATCTAAAGCAGAAGAATAAGTATGGACAGGGCCCAGCTGACATCCAGCTCCCCCCAAACCCATCTCCATCCCCATTCACACACAGGCAAACACACACATGTACATTTCTTGGTCCTCACCTTGGGGTGCAGTTCCAATACCAGCAGGGGCCCAGAGTGCAGGGGCCCAGGGGCCCCCCTGCTGGCAGTGATAAAGCGGACAATGTGGTCGTGCTGTAAGCCTGGCAGCTCATATAATGCTCTCTCAGCTCGGAACTGGGCCACAGCCCTCAGGGGGAAGGCCTTGATGGCTACCAGCTCGCCTTGCAGCTGCCCAGCCCACACCACTGCATGACCTCCTTCCCGGATTACCTGGTGGGATACGGTGTTGGGTGTGGGCCTTGGCTAGTACCAGGACTAGGCTTCCTCCCCAGCACACCCTCTGGGAGTACTCAGAGGAGCCTTTCCTCCCGCCCTGGGCACCTGGGAGAAGCACAGCTCAGGCAGCTCAGGCAGCTCCGCACTCCAGTCCCTGTCTGTGTCTGGCTCTGGCTGTGGCGCCGGCCCGCCTCTCACTCTGCAGGCCTTTCTCTGTCGCAGGGCTGGGATAGAGCCGTCGAGTCTGAGCGCAGGGGAATGGAGACTGGGGAGGGGGCTTGTGGGAGGTAATGGGGGTCAGGTTGTAGAGATCTCAGAACCAGAGGGTCAAGGAAGCCTGAAGAGGGATCAGAGCTTTTGGGGCAGTGTCTTGGGGTCACCAGTGAGGGATGGGGCAGATTAATACCCAAGATGATGCTGCCCAGCAGCAGCAGGAGGAGAAACAGCCCCAGCAGCACCAGCGCCATCCCGATGGACTCGCCTGGGCATTAAGGCAAGAATGCAGGCTGGATGAACCCTGCCCCAAATCTACTCTCTGCTCCTCTCCCCCTCCTCAGAAGTCTTGCTTCTCCACCCACCCCCTCCCTGGTCACAAGCCCTGTTATCTCAGTCACCAGGGCAACCAACTTTTCAAGGCCAGAAGGAGTGAAGCTTGGGACGGGGGTAGGGTGAGAACTGGCCCTGGTTCTACCTCTCCTAACCTGGGCCCCAGCCTCCACCCAGGTTCAGCACACCAGGGGTTACCTGAGATGGCCTGGGGATCCTGGGAACCAGGAGTCCCAGGGCTCCCAAGAGGAGGCAGGTGGCTGTAATTGGCATTGCAGAAGTCAGTGCCACAGGAGCAGGTGAAGAGAGTGGAGCTGGGACTGGGCTGAGCTCGGGGGCTTGGGTCACATCGGGGGGACTCACAGCCTGGCTCATCACTGTCCCGGCATCCTGATAGGGTAGGATTAGAAAAAGAGGAGAGAAAGGGATTAATAAAGAGAAGAAGAAAAAGAGAGATGGAGAGCGAGAAAAAGAGCATAGTGAAGTGTGGGAGAGAGAGGATAAATCTCTTCTCAGAGGCATCCCTTCCATCTGATACGGGCTTTTCTTTTCCCTCCACACAGTCCATTTTCCCTCCTCTCCTTCAGTTGCCACCCCCGCCCAGGATGTGCCTGTCTCCCACCCTAGCTATCAGCTGCCGCGTCCTTTGCCGTTCACCTTGCATCTCCACCTGTGCTCGGTCTTGGGTTAGGTTCCAGATCCCAAAGCAGCAGTGACTGTAGAGGCAGCGGATGGCCCTGAGGGGCCCTGGTCCTGCATCTAGCAGCTTCCCCAGTGTCTTTGTGCTTCCCCGCACTCCAGGGGCCTCAAAGAACACACAGGTCCGCTTGCTTGGGGGTGCTGTGGCCCAGGATGGGGAGGGGAGGTTCAAGAGAGTGAATGCAGAAGCAAAAACAGCAGCCAAAAGGAGAGACAAAACATGTTTCATATCCCAGGGCCAGCATGGTAAAGCCATAGGAGGAAACAGTGTCAGCAGAGGCCTGGAACCTGACCCCCACCATGGGGACACATGGCTCTACCCTCTACCCGTCACCCTCACTCACTCACCCCACTTACCACTCTTCCAAAGGGGTGGCTGCTGCTTCACATGCTCCTTTCCTCAATGGGTGTATGGAAAGACCCTGCCCCTCCCCATACACACTTACCTTGTACAGCTTCGGGAAGCAGTGCCCAAAGCCCCAGAGTACCCAGCATCATTTTGAAGGAGGCAGCAGACCTGCTCCTGGCCAGCACTTCCTTCGGATACAGGGCACTGGGGCTTCTGATCCCCCATCCCCTAATCCGCCCTCCTCCCTCTTTCCAGTCTCTGTGGGGGAGATGGCTGCTGTGGGGGAGAGGATGGGTGTGGGGGAAAGCAAAGGGAGGGAGGAGCAGAGAACCAATCTCCTATCCTCCTCTCTTCAGCCACCTCCTCTTTTCTCTGCAAGTGGGAGGAGGGGGTCTTGGAGGCCAGGCTGAGAACCCAGTGATGCTTAACTTCAAACCTCTGCCCTTTGCTGACCCAGGGAAGAAATTACTGGATCCTGTTAGCTAGGAAACCAAACTGAGGTCAAGTGCACAAAGCCATTCAGCTGTGCCCAAGATCCCTTCTCACCCTCTCTAACCCAGATCCATAGCTCCCTGGGCAGAGAGAGACTTCATAGTTCATACTAGAGTTACCTCATTTTCCAAATTCAAGAACCAGAAATCTATTATATAAAATTTCTCAGATTAAAAAAAAAATCACATGGAAAATGATATCATGGTAAACTTTACATTGCCAGAATTCTAAAAATCACTTTGAGTCACATACTGAACAAATCACTATTAATAAGAATGAGACAAACTTCTATTGAGCACCTATGTGCTAGGGCACAGGTAGGGTTATGCATTTATAATCGCCTCATCTAATTCTCCCATTAAACTATTTGTTATTATTTTTAAAAATTATTATTCTCTTCACTTTGTAGGTAAGAATGCTGAATTCAGCTAACTTGCCCAAGATAATTGGAACTTGGGTAAGTCTGACTCCAAAGCCCAGGCCCAAAAGAAGTAAAATTTTAAAAAGCCCAGGTCCTATTCTTTGCATTATGCCATAATGCCTGAAAACAAATACAAAACACAGCAATAAAAATATTTCCATTTGGCACAGCACTTGAATATTTAAATTTTGGATTGTTGAGAAAAAAATATACCATTACTTGCCAGCAGACCACTAACTAGAAAGGGAAGGTACAACTTCAAATTATAACCACCAGAGGTCAGCAGATATAGGAGAAACGGGTGCAGGGAGGGGACAGCAAGAGGCTTTCTGATGATTAATGCCATGGTACACTTCTATATTAATTTTTTAAAAGTATTTATTGATTTGAGAGAGAGAGATAAGTGGTGTCCCACTTATTTATGTATTTATTGGTTCATATTTTTAAAATGTCTTTATTGATTTTTTAGTATATATACATGTCTTTAAATGGTATATTTATACATACATACATACATAGGGTTATTACACAAATACAAATATATATATATACATATGTGTGTGTGTGTATATATATATATATATATGAATGATATATATACACATACAAAATGTCTTTCTTTTTTTGGAATTGTCCTTTTATTTGATGGCATCTAGAAACATCCTTATTGTGCATAAACATAGACTGCTAAAATTTTGTTTTTTTGTAAATTATGTTTGCAATTTATATTTTTTGTGCTTATGTTCATGTGTTAAGTAGGCAATTTTTCTACTCTTTATTGATTAAAGTATTACATATGTCTCCTTTTCCCCTCATTGACCTCTCCCCAGCCACTCCTAAACCCAGCATATGCCCTCACATGCCCCCCCTCCCCCGCATTGTCTGTATCCATTGGTTATGTTTATATGCATGTGTACAAGTCCTTTGGTTGATCTCTTACCACCTGCTCCCCTGCCACTCCTGCCTTCCCTTTGAGGTATAATGGTATGTTGGAAGTTTTTCTGTCTCTGGATCTATTTTTGTTCATCAGTTTATGTTGTTCATTATATTCCACAAATGAGTGAGATCATGTGATAAAATTTATCTTTCTCTGACTGGCTTATTTCACTTAGCATAATGTTCTCCGTGTCCATCCATGCTATTACGAATGGTAAGAGTTCTTTTTAATACAACAGCTTAGTATTCCATTGTGTAGATGTACCACAGTTTTTTAATCCACTCATCTGCTGATGGGCACTTAGGCTGTTTCCAAATCTTAGCTATTGTAAGTTGTGTTGCTATGAACATAGGAGTACACATATCCTTTCTGATTGGTGTTTTTAAGTTCTTGAGATATATTCCTAGAAGTGGGATCACTGGGTCAAATGGGAGTTCCATTTTTAATTTTTTGAGGAAACTCCATACTGTTCTCCACAGTGACTGCACCAGCCTGCATTCCCACCAGTAGTGCACAAGGGTTCCTTTTTCTCCACATCTTTGCTTTATTGATTTTTAGAGAGAAAAGAAAGGAGGATAGAGAGATAGAAACTTTAATGAGAGAGAAATACAATCAATGGGGTTGCCTCTTGCATGCCCCCTACAGGGGATCGAGCCCACAACCTGGGCATGTGCCCTGACCAGGAATTAAATCGGTGGCCTCTGGGTTTCTGGGTTGATGCTCAACCACTGAGTTACACCATCTGGGCATAATGGGCTGATTCTTTGTGCCCTGACATTGGTGTGTCAGAACTGAACTACCCATCCAGGGCCACCTCCTATATTTATTAGTATTAAGCTGCAGTGACTGTAAAAATATGAAGGGAGAACACAGGGTGTGTAGTGGGAATGTCAGCAAGAATGGAAATGGAAGGAGAAAACTATAGCTTGTGCTGCAACAGCAAGATAAGAGTCCAACTCCACAGGCTCAGAAATTGCAGTAATCATTTCCACAGGTGTGAGCAGCTGGCTCCCACAGGAATTATAGTGAGAGGGGATCATTTCCCTTTTTCGCTAGCTAGCCTTCTGTCCTCCTGGTGGCTGTCTGGAAACACTTTCTGGCTTAGACAAGAGATGAAGGTCTGAGATGATTCTTTGATTCTGGGGCCTTTCCTTGGGAACTTGAATGAAAGGAGAGTAAAAGCTCCAGTAGTTGTGAAGCCAAAGCTAGCGTATGATGAGGGCTGGAGGTGGATGGACAGCTGCCCATCCCTTTTTGGGAGTCTGCAGGACCCTGTCTGTGAGATGACTGAACTGTACTTAGTTATAGCTATCTTTCTTCACCAGCTTCCAGATCAGATAAGTCCCTTGGTAAGAGGAATGGCGGGGAGGAATTGAAGGTCAAATAACTTCTTGTTTCTGGAGTGTCTCATGAGACTGTCTCCGCCAGAGGGGAGTGAGGTAAGGATCAGGCAGGAAGATGGAGTCTCCTCACCCAAAGCCTTGGATAACTACTTGTCTCAAACATTCCAGTGGGGTTTATGGGAAATTTACCTGCTCTGGGCAGAGTTTAGAGTTGAGATGGTGATAGAAAGAGTAAAAATCTGAGTGCTAGGGATTAGGAAAGTCCTGAGAAAGGATCTCAGAATAGGAATAAAGTCTTTCTGGATAAACTTGGACAGAGATCTCTATCAGAATCTCCTGATTAAAGTCCGCAGAAGCCCAGTAATTGACCTTTGACCCTACTAACTACAAGGCTACAGCGAGTTGTTTATTCATTCAATTCAGAAAATATGTATTAGGTCCCAGTCTTAAGGTATTTCATTAGGTGCTGGGTCTGCAATAATATTCCTTTCAAGCCAGACTTGGCGCAGCTCAGTCATTGAGCTTGGACCCATGAACCAAGAAATCACTGGTTTGATTCCTGGCCAGGGTCAGATGATAGATGTTTCTCTCTTAAAAGATGTTTCTATCTCTGTCTCCCTTCCTCTCTCTCTAAAATAAATAAATAAATATTTAAGAAATCTTAAACGAAGAAAAAAATTAAATAAGCTTCTAAATAAATAGAAAGATCAAATAAGCTAATTTTGTCTAGGGCATAAAAGACAGGGGAAGAGCCGAGACCGGTTTGGCTCAGTGGATAGAGCGTCGGACTGCGGACTGAAGGGTCCCGGATTCGATTCCGGTCGGGGGCATGTGCCTTGGCTGCAGGCACATCCCCAGTAGGGGGCGTGTAGGAGGCGGCTGATCGATGTTTCTCTCACATCGACGTTTCTGACTTTCTATCCCTCTCCCTTCCGCTCTGTAAAAAGTCAATAAAATATATTTAAAAAAAAAAAAAAAAAAAAAGACAGGGGAAGAAAGGTGCCCAGAGGGTTTCACAGAAAAATTGTCTCAAAAGTAAATACACTGAAAATAAGTAAAAGGAAGGTGATTGTTGTAGGCAAAGGAATAGCAAGAATACACACAAAGAAAGAAAAAAACACAGAAGAAAAAAGAATACACACAAAGAGGTATGAACACAAAGTGAATGCATTGGGGGAAGAGGTTGTGAGCAGGAGAAAGGTATGAGATATAAAGCAGAAAATCACCCTAGAGATAGACTGAGATCAGATTGGAAAGGTTTTCTATTCTGTATCAAGGAGCTTAGACTTTTCCTGAGAGCAAAGGATTTAGGCAAGGGTCTGGTAGCAATGAGGAAGATGGATGATTGGGGCTCAGGGAGACTAAAAACAAGGTCAGCTACAATACCTAAGAGTAGCCAAGGTGAGTACCAGGACTGTGGAAATTAAAAAAAATAATAAAAAGGGGGAGAAAATGAGATGCACTGTATTGGATGGGATTGGTAATGAAATGAATGTTGGGATATAAGATGATCCTCAGAGCTCAAGTATAAAGGCTCAAGGGGTAGTAATACTATTAAGTGAGATGGGGAAACACAGGGGTATTTTCCCTTCTTACATGTTGAATTTGAGTCATCTCAGAAATCTAGAAGAAGATGTTCAGTAAGCAGGCTGCCAGGTTGGGAGAAAATTTAGTGCTTGATTTGGGAGTCACCAATCTGGATTTAATAACTAAAGGGTAGCCCTGGCCTGTTTGGCTCAGTGAATAGAGTGTCAGCCTGCAGGTCCCGGTTTGATTCTGGTCAAGGACACAGGCCCAGGTTGTAGGCTCAATCCCCAGTAGGGCGTGTGCAGGAGGCAGCTGATCAGCTAGTCTCTCTCATCATTGATGTTCCTATCTCTCTCTCCCTCTCCCTTCCTCTCTGAAATTAAAAAAAAAAAACAAAAACAAAGAGTGGATGTAACTTGCTTATGGGGGTGAAAGGTGGAGTACAAAAAGGACACATTAAGGGAAACACCAACATTCAAGGAACAGGAAAAATGCCTATGAAGGAGACTAAAAATAGTCAAAAAGGCTAATGGAGAACCAGGAGTATCAGTTTCACATTCCATGGGAAGAAAGCTCTAAGATGCATGCATATAGCTGCAGCAAGGTCTGAGGCCAATGAATGAAAGACCACTGGAGCTGCAACCAGGTAGAGGTGTTTGAAAGAAACAATTTGGTAAATGATGGGTACTGAACTAAGTGCCCTGAGAGGTGAATAAAAGAAGAGGAAATTAGAGTATATAGTATTTTCAATAACTTTGAAAATGAAAAGAACTAGATCAGTAGCTTGAAGAGGAAGTAGAGGTTTACAAAATGGAGGAAGAGAAAGGATTTTAACATGCTGATAGGCTGACAAAAGAGAACCCAGATAAGACTGAAAACAAAGAAAAAGAAATCTAACAAAATGAGCACAGGTGACAGGATTGAACTTGCAAAGGAAAAATATTTTCTCCTAAGAAATTGGTGAATACATCAATGTTTATAGGGAGGGATAGGAGAGAGGTTTGAGGAAATTCATGCTTCCGTTTTCTCCATGAAAGGAAGCAAATCATCTGCAGAAAAATGTCAGACTTGGGAAACTTGCAATCAATAGCATGTCTCACTCACCAAACTACGAAGTACTTGGTGGCCTGTCTTATTTAGTTTTTTATAATCAGCCTAACTTAATGTAAAGCACATAGTAAGGGCTCAATGTTTATTGAATGAATAGATGGCACCACTATTATAGTCCCATTTAAGGCTGCAAAACCAAAACCAACACAAACAACAACAAAAAAACCTTCCCTCATGCCCCCCTCCCTCAGAAATAAAGTCAAATGTTAAAATGATGTATTGCTGTTTACTTCTATAATAAAATCATATGGCGAGTTTACCCACGGCTAAGTGATTGACAAAGCAGATAGTGTCAAATGCACAATTGAGACTGTTGGTAGTCACAGTATAAACAATTGATCAAGGATTCTTACATAGGAAGGAAAGTGAAGCTGTAGGCTGAGGGAAAATTGGAAAGACTGTCAAAATAATGTCAATTTCGATTTCAGATGGGTTCACAATCCAGATTTAATCATGTTGGAAACAGTCAGGTTTAACTGAATGTAAAACATGTTCAGGCTAGACCTCGGTTCCTAAACACGGTTCTATGATAAAAGAACAAAGGCTCTGGCTGGTGTGGCTCAGGCGATTGAGTGACGCCCCATACAGCAACTAAAGGCTGCTGGTTAGGGCACATACCCATGTTGTGGGTTTGATTCCTGGTCAGAGTGCCTATGCAAGGCAACTGATTTCACATTGATGTGTTTGTTTTTCCTCTCTCCCTCTTCCTTCCTCTCTAAAATCAATAAAAACATTTTTTTTTTAAAGAAACAAGGCTCCTTGGATAAGTGGCTGATTCTAGGGCTAGGACAGGGGGAAAAAAACAAGATGAGCATGAAGCATTTTATCAGAAAGCAAGAAAGGGCTCAAAAAAATAAAAGGATGTACACATATCCAAGGGACACATGAGCCAACCTGAAAGAGCTGGCAATGGCCAAAGCTGGGACGATTTTAGCAATAAAATAATGTAGTGTCTATACTAATAAAAGGGTAATATGCTAATTAGACTGGGTTGACTGGACATCTTCTGGTTGTTGGGTCCTCCTTCCAGACAAAGCCAGTGGTTGGGGCCAAGGTAGAGGCGGTTAGGGGCAATCAGGCCAGCAGGGGAGGGCTGTTAGGAGCAATTAGGCTGGCAGGTAGAGTGGTTAGGAGCGATTAGGCAGGCAGGCAGGTGAGCAGTCCTGGATTGCAAGAGGGATGTCCAACTGCCGGTTTAGGCCCGATCCGATCCCTATCAGGCTAAACCAGCAGACATCCTTTTAGGGGTCCCAGATTGGAGGTGCAGGTTGGGCTAAAGGACCCCCCTCCCCCACACATGAATTTCGTGCACTGGGCCTCTAGTTGGATTATAACAAACAATAAACTTACCCAATATTTCATTAAACCTATGTATAAAAAAACAAGTGCATATAATAGGGGAGACAGTTTCCTCACAGAATCCCAAAAACTCTATGTAGATAGTACATACGTAGAGGAAGCTTAATTCCCATTAAAGGTGGGATAGACTTATTGATTTGCTTACAAATAGGGAAACTAGATAAATCTTGTCAAACACTACCTTAACCAAGTGATGACGGTTAGCATTAGTAATGTCATGTGGTCAAGATGTGATAAGGGAATTTCACCTGGATGGTATTTTTTCCAAAAACCCCTAATCTCAGTCAAATAATGAGAAAAACATCAAATTCAGATTTGGGAATGTTCTATAGGGCACCTGGGCAATAATCCCAAAGACTGTCCTGGTTGTGAAAAACAAGAACTGTGACAGACTAGAGACTAGGGGAACATATCAACTAAATCCAGTGTGGTATCCTGGAATGGGTCCAGAAACAGAAAGAGGACACCAATGGAAAAACTAGTGAAATCTAGAGGTTTAGTCAATGTAATGTATCAATGAGTTTCTCAATTTTGACAATGTTCCATGATAATGTTAACAATGGGAACTCTGTATATCTCTGCTACCTTCTTTTAAATTTGAAAGTATTCCAAAATAAAAAGCTAATTAAACAAGAGTTGGTGCTGCCTGTTCCTCTTGGACCTCCACATTTCTATGAAGTCAAGCCATAGTAATCTGCTCTTGACACCATTTACCTGGGAGTTAAGTGTAGGGCAACTGTGCATGTATGGGAACACAAAGATGTAGCTGGAAACCTTTGTTGGGTTCAGTATATGAAGTTATGGCCATATACTCCCCATTCCCAACCCTCTCAACACACCAGAGACATGCCTTTTTATTAAAAAAAAAACAAAACTTTTAATGGGTTTACAAAGTAGCTACAGACTACATTGAATCTAATCTTTGTACAAAAAGGCAAAAAAAAAAAAAAAAAAAAAAAAAAAAAAGCCCCCAAAACACCCAGAGACAAAAGGTAGGAGGAAACACAGGAAAGATAGATACAAAAGAGCAGGAAGAAACTGAAAGACAAGAGTTTAGCATCATACATACAGAATGGGGGCGGGGGGGGGGGGGGAGGGGAGAGAACAAGATGAAAGAGCATTTAAAAGTATTTCCCCACACAGCTCTGGTGATAATCTAATTAGAACCAACCACCAGCACAGCATGAAATCATTAGGTTTAAAAAGGCAACAGTGGTAGGAAGATTGGTTGTCACCAGTGTTGAAACTTGTTTTAGGCACCAGAGACTAGAGCAACCCCCACCCCATGGCAGATTCAGGAAGAGGAAGCAGGCTCTCAGGCAGCTGCCATTGGTTTGTATAGAAGGGGATTCCTCAGGTCAATCTCAGCATATTTCCCCCATCTTTTCCCCAAGTCTTTGAGCCCTGGATTTCAGATGAGAGCTATGGGATGCCATTGGGAGAAAGGGGTGATCAGAAATATGAGGACCTGTCCTTGTCCCCACTGTTCAAGAGCAATTGCTGGGAAAGTGGACTGAGCAAAACCCATTCCCGTGGAGAAGGCACAGTGTCATTCCTGAAGGTGAGGCAAAGCAAAACACGCCAGGAGAAACAGTCCCAGCTTAATCCCACTCATGCATTTTTCCCCTAATACTGAAGGAGTTGAGGGACAATCACACCTCTTCTCCCTTCACAGACACAAGGAAAGGCTGGAATTGATGAGCAAAGGGGAAGATGGGACAAAATACTTATTTCTCTCAAAAGAACTTTGTGGAGGAAACCTTTTTGAGTTTGGGAAGTCGAAGTGGAGAACACCTCGGGGAGGAACGAATCCAGGGACGGCCCTTTTTTCCCTTTCCCAGCCTTCACATCTAGGCAAGCGAGCCAAATCTAAGAGAGGGAGTAGGAATGTAAGCTTAAGACTGCTTTATGTCCCCCTGGGGGCTGGTGTTTAGGGAAGGCAGACAAAGAAAAGAAACAGGTCAACCTCAAAGCTGATCTGCTCATCCTCCTAGAAGAGGTCTGTACCCCAGGAGGAGAGCCAAGAGAGGCACCAGAGAGCTCAGGCTCCCAAACAAAAGTAAAGCAACCTGCCCATATTTTATCAGCAGTTTTCAAAAGCAGTTTTCCAGGGTTGGAGAAGTGCCATGTCCTCCTCCCTTTCCCCAAAGCTACTGCTACTACCTTTCATCCTTGCACATAAGTTACAGGCTCTCTTCTAAGGGAGATGAAACTCTGAGATTTCACATTTCTTCCTCCCAACTCCAAGGACCTACGCAGCTTTGAATAGGGGTAAGGAGAGCTATGCAAAGGGCACCCCATTTAAGGCAGCTAGACTATCCTCATTTCCTTGGTACCTAGATCTCCAAAACTCGTTTGATCTGATCCCAGGGTCCAAAAGGCATCAGGGTACTTACAAATGAATAAAAACTTTAAGCAAGTAGCACCAGGGCTCCCCTAAAGCGTAACAGGGGCTTGATTAATACTCTCAGAAGAACCCCCCAAAAAGTATATAAATTTATTGCGTCCTAGCAAAGATCTGCAGCTTCCAGTATTCACACAATGTGAAGATACTAATACAAAATATATTCTGAAAGTCAAACATCTGTAGTTATAGTGCTTTCTCAGATCTGTTAAAAAAAAATACAATGCTGTTTCCTATATAGGATATACAAAAGCAAAAAATATATATATAGTAGAAATAAATCAATCAGCCATAGTAATTTACAGCTGTTGTCTCTAACCCTCCCCCAATCATAATCTTTACCCCACACTGCAGTCTATACTTTCTGGGATAAAAGGTTCTATTTATTCTGAACCAGGCTTAGAAATATCCATTTAATTTTATTCTGTACAGCACCTACAAACATGGTGCCTGCTGGGAGGTCCCTGAAGGAAGACGGGTTGTCACTGCTCTGGGTAAAAAGTGAGACAGTCAAATGATAAGCAGATCAAAGTGAATGAGCAACCTGAAAGGACAAGGGAATGAGTGCTACCATGTTACCACTTGGGCATGCCCTGCCCTGCACAGTTTGGTCATTTAAAAAAGGAACTCATGTAAAATTTTTAGAATCAATATGCCTGTCAGTCACATTTATTTCTGCTGGTCAGAAGTTCAGGGAAAGGGATTTTCAGCAATAAGCTCCTGACATAGGAATGTAGGCTCCTAATTTCCTGTGGAAAAGACTGAGTGGCTCACTGCTGCTGGAAGACAAAAGCAGAAGCTGCTTCAATTGTGGGGCCAAACAAGATGCTGGATCTGGAGCTTCCTTGGTGAGAACAGGGCAAGTGGAAAGAACTGGATGTAAATTCACTCAGTAATGCTACCGAAAGGGGGAAGGGTAAACCAACATTCTATCCCAGAGAGAAACTTCATCAAAATAATGTTCTAAAAGCTTGTACTTCTCAGCTTCATTAAGCTAGTTTGTCTTTAGTAACTTCTTACTGGGGAAGATTCAAAGACATCAAATAACAGATTCTGAGTTCTACCTTTCAAGAAATAAAGGGTAAGACATGTGGTTGGTCATGGATAACTTTTACTTTAGTATTAACAAAATCTGATCTGGGAAAAGTTCCTTGTAATGGTTCCTGAGTGTTAAAAACAGTATTAAGTCTCCAGAGAAAGAACCAAATGGAGTGAACTATTGTTTAGAATATTAACAGTTATTGTATTTCTGATTAAACAATAACACAAACTTACCCAAACCCTAATTCAGATAGATTTTATAAAAATATATAGTGGAATCATAGCATCATCTATTCGTAGTCAAGGTAAAAATATTTATGAAAGGAACAAAGATTCTGCTATAGATGGTTTCTCTTTCAAACACAAAAAATAGTTTCTTTTTAAAAAAGTGCAGTAGAATATCCCCCATTCATAATTGTAACTAATTTATTAGCATAAGCAAAGAAATGACCTCAGGAACATACCCAGGTTTTAAAATAGATTTCTAGGTAATGGGCCTGAGAGGCATTTTGATCTGAATTTGATTTATTTTCCAACAATTTTAAATATAATTTCTCATCTGTGTGTAGATATATACAGGCACAAACACACATTCACACATGGTCATACACAAACATTTCACTATCAGATCAGGGTAATTTTTATTGCAGGTTTCTTAGTAATGGCTAACAGAAAACCTATCCCCAACCTAACAGATTACACACATACACACAGCCATTTCCACACTTCCTCACAGTGAAAAGCCCTCTGACAAGATACCAGAAGGTTAAAGAGAGACGATGTTTTAATGGCTGGGCCTTGAGGACAACTCTGGTTGCATTTAAATCTCAGTACCAAATGCACTGAGTTCCCTGCCGCTAAATTTTTGGATCAGTCTCTTTAGGAATCAGGCCATGAAGAAAGCAGGATAATTTCTCCCAATCTCTCCTATAAACCACAGTGGTAAGACAAGATTTATTTTTGTTCTGGGCTATCATTCCCATGATCATGTGCTTCCTTTTCCCTTAGGAACCACCCAAGGAAGAGTTAAGGGAAAAGATCAAAGGACCACTGCCTTGCCACTAGTACATGCTCTGGAGTTCTGCAGAATGGAAACCTGGAACAGATTCATTGCCTGATGCTCCTTAATAACATGATGAAAAAGAATCTACTAGGGATGTTCAAAAGAGCGAGTGTACTTCCTTTCAGAATGTGAACTCAGAAGTTTATGTGAATAAAAGCTTAGAGCCACCTTGGAAGACAGCTGTACAAAGTCCAAATACTCCCTTAACTTCTGAACTGGACTATTATGAGTCACTTCCACTTCTGAGCACATCATTTTCCTATTAAAAGCCCCCACCTATTATCTGACCATCTTTTGAGAGTTTATACAAAGTAATCCCAAATTATAACCCTCAAAGGGTCTCTTATACATAGAAATACTTTTGTTTCTTGATGCTTAGAGCAGCTGAGAGGTGCCTTTGACTCTTCAGCACCAAGAGGGTACCTGCGTCAGTAGTATTTTGAACACTCTCTCCAGTTACTTCAAGCATCATCCTGCTTCAAGGTTTCTCTATTCTGCTGCTGGGAATAATGACTTTAAAAGATTCACAGAAGTGCCTCATCCAGGGATCACTACCAAAAACATGAAATGACCAGGTGAGAGAAAGGGAGACAGAAAGGATTGAGCCTAGAAAGGAGTGCAAGAAGCTGATCCCAAATAAAAAGACAAAATTAAGAAAAAAACATTATGTATGTATATATAAACTAAAAGCGAGCATATGGATGCTTAATCACGTGGAAAGCCAAGACAACATCTATAAAAGCTTAATGTGTCACAAGGCTTAGCCATAAGGAAGTAAGGCAATATAAAAAAAAAACTGACCAAGGTATTTTGGTCACAGAATGGTCTCTTTGCTCCTCCCAGCCAACCCCTGCAAATGCATCTCTATATATCTTTTATATATATATATATATAATATAGAATCTGTTTTTTTTTTTTTGTTAAAAGTATTTCAATGATCATATATATTTATCAAGGCATGATGGCTTTAGGAAAGGGGGAAATCCATCATGAGGGAGTTGAGGAGGGAAACACAGGACAGGGAGGTTGGGGTAAGAAATGTAAGAAACTGGGGTCAAACAAATGCTTATCCAAAGGTGGCTCCCACAGAATTTTCACTGTTTCCCACTTCAAGGAGGTACTGATGATATAGGTGAGTGCCAGGACCCCATCTCTTCTCTTGTATCCCCTCCCCCAATTCTTCCCACCACCATGCATTTTAATGTCTCATGGCTCTCTCTCCCACATGTCTCTTGGACCCATGCTACCTTGCATCCCAGGGTTAATGGGTATAGCCCATATGTCTCTGACCCTGGGTGCCTGATCTCAGAAGCCATTGCCACTGATATTAATGGACTGAAGATCTGCCACCTGCATGACATTGATGCCACTGTTGGCAAGACGGGCAATACCCTCTGGACAGATGGCCTCCATAGCTACCATATTGGTGGTAATAAGGGCCGAAGAAGTGGCAGCACCACTGCCTTCTGAACCAGCCCCACTGTCCAGGGGCAAAGTGCCCACACTCAGGGCTACGCCTGTGCCTCCTTTCTTATTTTGATGGGTCTTGATATGCTTTGACAGGTGGTCACTCCTCATGAAGCGCTTGGGACACTCAGGGCAGGCAAATTTCTTCTCACCTAAATAAAAAAAAAGACAGAGAGAAAGAATATAAGAAATGGACATCTCGGGATGTAGGAGGTACCTTGTCCAATTACTGCTTTCAAACTTTATTAGCCAGACTATCAGGCCAATTTTAGAAGGTGAAAAAAGAAAGAAAAAACTGATGAGTATCTTTTGCTTTTTGGAAGAAGGAAAATAGGTAAGGGTTGGGGGAGTAGCAGTTCCTGGCCATACATCTTCACACCACAAACACAAGAAAGTGTCTGTGGCCCTGAATGCCCAGGTAAGTCCCAAGTTTCATTTTTCCTGGACAAGCTTAATTGCCCACCCCCTGAGCCAAACATCCTGTGGGGAAGGGATACAATGTCTGGTTTAAGCCAATCATGACTCATTCCTGGAGGTGGGAGTAGAATCAATCCTGCCCAAACCAGGTAACTAGGAATAGAGACAGAGGGATTGTTTTCAAAGGAAATTTGGCTTTCTGGTATCAAGAAGAGGAATAAATGAAAAGCAAAAAAAGAAGGAAGGGATGGAGAGAGGGAAGGTTGGTACTCAGAGAGGAAGGACTAGAGCAAAAATGACTGGCAGGACTAAGACTAAAAAGAGTAATGGGATCCTCCAAAATTCCACTCAATTAACTCCGTTCTTTTAAAGAAATTTTTATTTTATTTATTTTATCTATCTATCTATTTATTTTTAAATATATTTTATTGATTTTTCACAGAGAGGGAAAAGGACAGAAAGCCAGAAACATCGATCAGCTGCCTCTTGCACACCCCCTGCTGGGGATATGCCCGCAGCCACGGCACATGCCCTTGACCGGAACCGAAACTGGGACCCTCCAGTCTGCAGGCAGACGCTCTATCCACTGAGCCAAACCGGTTTCGGCTATTTTATTATTTTTAAAATGTGTGGGTTTTTTTTAAATTGATTTCAGAGAGAGGAAAATAGAAACATCAATGAAAGAAACAGAGATTGACTACAAGCCCCCCACCAGGGATTCAAGAATGCAACTTAGCCCTGGCCAGTGTTTCTCGGTGGTTAGAGCATCAGCCCCTGTACTGAGAGGCACAGGTTTGATTCCTGGTCAAGGGCATGTATGTACCTGCAGGGGTTTCGGATTCCTCCCGCCCCCACTCAGGGCGAGTGCCAGAGGCAATCAGTCAATGTCTCTCTCTCAACATGGGTGGTTTTCTTCCTCTCTCCCCTCCCACTCTCTCTGAAAGCAATGGGGAAAAAAATATCCTTGGGTGAGAATTTAAAAAAAAAAAAAAAGAGGAAGGAAAAAGACTGCAATCCAGGCATGTATTCTAGGTTGTTCTGGGCTATCATTCCCATGTATTCATAATGTCATTTCATTATGTTACTAAGGAGCATCAGGCATGTATTCTGAGCCACACCAAATGGCAGCTCCTTCCCTTTTTAAAAATATTTTTTTATCGACTTTAGTGAAGAAAGGAGAGAGAAATATCAATGATGAGAAATAATCATCGATCAGCTGCCCTCCTGCATGCCCCCCAGTGGGGACTGAGCCTACAACACAGGCATGTGCCCTTACCAGAATCAAACCTGGGACCTTTCAGTCCACAGGCCAATGCTCCATCCACCGAGCCCAACTGGCCAAGACTCTTTCCTTCCTTCTTAAAGGTTTTCAAGATTAACTCCAATTCCATTTGTGATCCACACATTTAGTTTCAATTGTAAGTTGCTCAGTATTTTTAGTTATTTCTTAGGTATATTTTATGCCTCTCCATTCTGGTCTACTATTTCTTTCTTCTCCAGGCTCCTACTCACCTGTGTGTGTGCGTTTGTGCCTCTGCAGTTCATCCGAACGAGTGAAGCGTTTCCCACAGTATGACCAGGTACACATGAATGGTCTCTCGCCAGTGTGCCAGCGCAAGTGTGCCCGTAGGTGTGAGGTCTTGCCATATACTTTGCCACAGCCTTGAATGTGGCAAATGTGCTGTTTCTTTTTGCCAGGATCCCCAGAGCCCCTGTAAGTGAGAATACTAAATATTCATCATTCATTCTAAAGATAAAAATGCAAGTACCACAAAGTGTCAACAGCAATTACCCAACCCATTCAAAACAAACTAGAACTTTTTTTTAAATCTTTAGTATCAAAATATAAATCTTTAGTTGATTCTGGTTCTTAATACCCGAAATTCAAACTGTAGGTTTCCTCTCTACCAGACATTTGCTCTTTTCTGCTTTCCTGCTACTTAATTCAATTTTGATGTTTGAATAATCATTCTCACAGTGATTTGTGAAGTCTGTTGGGGCTTTTTTTTTTTTGTATTTTGCAAGAAGTTAAACCTCAATACAAACATTTTCCACAGGAACTACTGTGAATGTGGTGGTATTTATTTATTTATTTATTTTTTTTGCTAGGAATGTATTTATAAGCAAAGGGTTTCTCCATTTAAGCACCTGGTTAGGTTAAGGAACATATTTTACACCCATAGAGCTTTTCCCTAAAATAAAGTCAAGAGCCAAATGGTGAAGATTAACAGCGGAAAAGCTAAAGCAATATCAGGGAGCTCAGTGGAAGAGGAAGATGGACTGATTAGAAGTTAAAGAGGGGAATAAGAATCCTAACTAATTCAATGCTTGTAAAAAAATTATTTTCTGTATAAAGCAGATCCTAAGCTTCTCTCAGGAATCAGCTCTGAAATGTTTTTTCAAACCAATTTGTTCCATGTGTGATCCATTAGTGGGCATTGGGGAGATTTCCAAGAGGGACTTTTCTTTGGTTTTAGCAGCACATATTAGCCAAAGGAAGGAAACATAATAAAAACTAGAGGCCCAGTGCATGAAATTTGTGAATGGGTAGGGTTTCTAGGCCTGGCCAGCAATCAGGGTCTTCTGGATGCTGGCCAGGGCCTCCCTTTGTTTCTCACCACCCCCTGGTGGTCGCACAATTCATAGCGAATAATCAAATTCCCAAGGGGACAATTGGCATATTAAGCCTTTATTTATATATATATATGTATATGTGTATATGTATGTGTGTGTGTGTGTGTGTGTGTGTGTGTGTGTATATATATATATATATATATATATATATCTAGAGGCCTGGTTCACGAAATTGATGCATTGGAGGGGAGAAGGGGAGTCTCCCTCAGCCCACCTGCACCCTCTCCAATCCAGGATCCCTCAGGGGATATCCTACTGCTTCTCACAATCTGGGATCACTGGCTCCTAACTGCTCACCTACCTGCCTGCCTGCCTGATCGCCCCTAACCACTTTTGCCTGCCTGCCTGCCTGATCGCTCCTAAATGCTCCCCTCCTGGTCTGATGGCCTCTGCCTTGCCCCATACCCGGGACCTGGGCTTCCCTCCCTATGGCCAGCCGCAGGCACCCGGACCCGAGCCGGCCACTGCCACAGGGGACTGCAGGGCATGCAGCTTGTCCCTCTCCCAGGCAGCAGGCACAGCCACTGGCACCTGGGACTGCAGGGCAGGCTTGTCCCTCTTCTGGGCTGCAGTGAGGCTGGTCCCCATTCAGCTCTCGAGAGCTCATTTGTGCCTGGTTGGTCCCCATTCCTCTCTCCCCAGTGTGGAGTGTCTGAGCAGTTAAGGCATGAGGGTGTGATGACCATTTGTATATTAGCTCTTTATTATACAGGATTATTATATGGATATATAAGAGAAGATAAAGTCACTCTTAGGTAGAACTCTGAGAAGTTCCTTCAAAACTTTAATCTACTTTAAGCTTTGTTAAAGAACACTTTGTACTCAGCGTCTTTGTTTTTGTTTTTAAAGTAATCCTCACCAGAGGATTTTTTCCCATTGTTTCTAAAGGGGGAGGAAGGGGAGACAAGCATCAATGTGAGAGAGACACATCAATTAGTTGCCTCTCAAACTGGGACCCAGGTACATGCCCTTGACTGGGAATTGAACCCACAACCTTCCAGTGTGCAGGCCAACATTCTAGCCACTGAGAAACACTAGTGTGGGCATACTCAGTGATTTAATTCAGGTTTTTTCCTGTAATGTAGTGTTAACCTACAAATAATTCAAATTATTTTTGTTTTCATACTTTTTTTACTTTTGTGCTTATTTTTATTAGGATAAAACTGTTGTTTTTTTTATTATTGATCCTCTCCCAAGGATTTTTTTTCATCAATGATTTTTTAGAGACGGTGGAAGGGAGGGGGAGAGAAACAGAGAGAGAAAGAAACACTGATTAGTTGCCTCCTGCACACATACCAACCAAGGTTGGGGATTGAGAGCCTGCAACTGAGGTACATGCCCTTGACTGGAATTGAACCCACGACCCTTCAGTCCACAGGCTGACACTCTAACCACTGAGCAACTAGCTAGGATGGGACAAAACTTTTAACAGATTTTCTTTTTCAAAGGCATTTAATCAACTATGTAACTTTCTATTCTCTCAAAAGCAGTGACTTTCCGAGCTGGAGGGGCTCAGTTGGTTGAGTGTCATCTCACAAACTAAAAGGTCACTAGTTCGATTCCTGGTCAGAGCCCACACCCAGGCTGGGAATGAAGCCTGCAGCCTGGGCGTGTGCAAGAGGCAGCAGAACCATGTTTCTCTTACGGATGTTTCTCTCATGGATGTTTCTCTCTCTCCCTCTCCCCTTCCTCTCTCTCTAAAATCAATAAAACATATTTATTTTTTAAATGTATTTTATTGGTTGTTTACAGAGAGGAGGGGAGGAAGGATAGAAAGTTAGAAACATAGATGAGAGAGAAACATCAATCAGCTGCCTCTTGCACACCCCCCACGGGGAATGTGCCCACAGCCAAGGTACATGCCCTTGACCGGAATTGAACCCGAGACCCTTTAGTCCACAGGCCGACGCTCTACCCACTGAGTCAAACCGGTTTCAGCAAAACATTTTTTTTAAAAGTGATTTGAAAGAAAAAAATAGAACTTGAAACTCTCTAGAGATAATACTAAATCTTAGGTATTACTAATAAGAACTTTGTTCTGCAGGCCATGTTAGGGTCCCTTATGGAAGATTTTATCTGAACTGAGCATTTTTATTTATTTTGAAGGAAAATAAGATGCTGGAAAACTCTTATTCTCACAAGCCATTGTAAAAACACATTAGTGTAGTTTTTTCATTTCTTTGCAAGGCTGTTCTACAAAGCAACCTTGTTAAAACCATCTTAATATAGACATATGGTAACAATCATTAGACCAGCTGGCTCCATCTGATTTCCTTATCTCTTAAGAGAAAGCAGGCACCTATTAAGGCCCAAGGTCTTAGAGTCAATAAAAGGATCGGAGCTGGAACCAAGATCCTATAATATGACCAATGAAATATATTTTGTTATCTCTCATCCCTCTGCAACTTGGCCAAGTCTTAAATGTTAAAAAAAAAAATCAAAAATAAATCAACCTTCTCTTACCTCCAAGTCCTTTAAATACTCTTAAGATACTGGCTTAGTCAGCTTACCTTCCTTCACTGTCTTTACAGTAGGGGCAGGTGCATGCTTCCCGCCGGGTCCTCCGACCAGCTTGTGGTTGGGGATCTGGGCTATTCTCTCCTTCCTCTCCTCCTGCTGTGTCATCATGTATTCCATCACCACCAGCCCCATGGAGGCCAAGCTGAGCTCCATGATCACCTGAAAGTAAGAGTAAAGAAAAAGTCAAAGTGGGAAATAGGAGAGGTCATCACAGCTGCAAGCATCTCAGTGACTATATTTTTTTATAGCACCATTTCTTCAAAGCTTTGCAGTCACATTCACTGATAGCACCCATACTTGAAATCTCAAGAACTGTCACTGAAAATACAAAAAGCCACCGTGGCCGGCATTGTTAAGTGGTTAGAGCATTGGCCCTCATACCAGAGGGTCTCAAGTTCGATTCCTGGCCCTGGTCTGGACATGTGTGGGAGGCAACCAATCAACATTTCTCTCTTCCTACCATTCTCCCTTCCTCCTTCCACTCGCTCTAAAAATCAATGGAAAAAATATCCTTGGGTAAGCATTAACAAAAAAAAAAAAAAGAAAAAAAAAAAAAAAGAAAAAAAAAAAAGAAAGAAAGAAAATACAAAGAGCCTATTAAATTTATGAAAGCATAGTCAATCTCACGCAATTTTTAAAATGCAACTCTATACTGGACTTCGGTAAATTTTCACCAATCAGATTACAAAAAGTTAAAACTCTAATAATGCACAGGGATCAGCAAAGGTATGAGGAAACAGGCATTTTTATATATAGGTAGTGACATATAGAACAACCTTTTTGAAGGCAAACTCGGCAATATTAAATTTTTAAATGCACACCATCCAAGTAATTCCACTTTGAACCAGCAATGTCCTATGGTATACAAATATATGACGATAGTGTTTTGTGTAACAGGAAAAAACTGGAAACAATAAAAATGTACACCATTGAGGCACTAAATAAATGATAACCTTATGCAATGGACTACTATACATTCATTAAAAGAATGAGATAAAGGTATATACTGTTACAGAAATATGTCCAACAAATCTCTCATTCCCTGAGTTAAACTACTATGGAAGCAACCAAATAGAAATGATTAAAAATAAGATTTTAAGGTATTCCAAACTAGAAATCATACAAAACCTAAGAGGGAAAACTTCCTCAAATGAGCAGAAAATTGTGCAAAATATTCAGCAGGGAACAGTACCTACCTAGTGTACATTACAAGTTTTGACACAATGAGGAGAGGGAAGAGCTAGCTATACCCTCAGGAAAGTTTTGATTTGGAATTAGATCCTTTTCAGAATGGTACAAAAAGGAAGAAAATATAAAATACACATGCATTCTATTATGTCTTTTGATGTTATTTGCTTTTAAAGATAAAAAGTGAATGAAAGCACTTATTTTTGTCCTCAATAAATTAAAATAGGTAATTACAAAGCTCTAGGCCAGTGTTTTTCAAACTTGTAAAATATGAAACCCAGCCCGACCGTTATGATTGAGCATCAAACCTATGAAACAGGAGGCTACCATTCGATTCCCAGTCAGGGCAAATGCCCACATTGCAGGCTCAATCCCCAATGTGGGGCATGCAGGAGGCAGTTGATCAATTATTCTCTCTCATCATTGATGTTTCTATCTCTTTCTCCCTCTCCCTTCCCTTTAAAATCAATAAAAATATATCTAACCCCCCCACACACAAAACTGCAACCCAAAGTAAAAAATACATTTTACACTGTGACCCAGTGCATATAACCGAAACAAGTTTCATAAATAATGCTTACCTTTATGATAAACAATGTATTCTTAAATTTTCTACACTCTGCTTCATTTTCCCTTAGCACTGCTGATTTTATGGGTTGATTACATCTGACATTTTCAAAAACTTCTCTAGGCCAGTGGATAAACATGAGGTTTTAAAGGAGCAGATAGCATTCTTCTCAGGTTTTCAAAACATCTACTATGAGTAAGTATTCACCTACAAAAGCACCTTGTAAATAAGTTAATGACTCTATCTATACTTAAGATTTCTATAAATGGAGTGTTGAATTGGCCTGCTTTGTTTTACCTATTCTATAAAGAAGGGAAATAAATAATAATAAGTGCAGTAGATCAAACTCACTATCTAAAATCTAAGCTCTTGATTATACTTTGGTACCTAATCTCTACTTCTTTCAATTCATAAACAGACTTTTGAGTTACTATGCCTAATAATAAGCTGTTCTTGTGCCTTCCCGCTCACTCTACCACTTCTAAGTACGAGCTTATGTCATTAAAATAAACTTAACTAAAATGTTTTGAGACTTTCATGATATTGGCAGAGCTAAAACTGGATATTACTGGAGTACAGGGTTAAGAACAGGTTCTGAAGTAAAAACAGACCTAAATATGAGTTCCTGGACCACCATTTGAGTAACTTTTCACAGTGAGCAAGTAACTTCTCATATTATTAATCTCATAAAGTTATCATGAAAAACAAATGAAATAAATGTAAGGTGCTTGGTGTAATATCTGTCACGTAACAAATATTCAACACATTGTCGTTAATGTTGGCAAAATGTCTTGTGGGAAAATCACACCCACAAGAGAATATTAAGATATACAAGAGCCCTCTGAGACAACATGGATGGACCCAGAGATTATTATGCTAAGTGAAATAAGCTAGTCAAAGAAAGACAAATATTACATGTCACTTATTTGTGGAACCTAATGAACAAAATAAATTTTGACCAACAGTATTTTGTTTGATCAACCTGCTTTAAAAACTGTTACTGATGCCGAAACCGGTTTGGCTCAGTGGATAGAGCGTCGGCCTGCGGACTGAAAGGTCCTAGGTTCGATTCTGGTCAAGGGCATGTACCTTGGCTGCAGGCACATTCCCAGTAGGGAGTGTGCAAGAGGCAGCTGATCGATGTTTCTGACTTTCTATCCTTCTCCCTTCCTCTCTGTAAAAAATCAATAAAACATATTAAAAAAAAAAAAACTGTTACTGATAAGAAACTGCCCCTAGTGGGGATGGAGAATTTATCTTTTGAAATTAGCTTAAATAGTTCAGTAGATAAATTAGTTAGGATGCAAGTTAGTATTACCAAAAATTATTTACCAAAAATTACCTTCAGAAGAGAAATTTATGGAACTGTAGATCCAGCTATCTACAACAGGTTTATAGAATTAAGATAAGACAAAACTGTGGTTATACCTGAAACTAACATAAAATAATACTGAATGTAAACTATAATTTAAAACAAACAGCCGAGCCGAAACCTGTTTGGCTCAGCGGATAGAGCATCGGACTGTGGACTGAAAGGTCCCAGTAAATAAAAAGTCAAACAAACAGCCGAATCCGGTGTGGCTCAGTGGATAGAGCGTCGGCATGCAGACTGAAGGGCCTCAGGTTCGATTCCGGTCAAGGGCATGTACCTTGGTTGCAGGCACATCCCCGGGGGGGGGAGGGGGGGGAGGGGGGGGAGGGGGGTGCAGCAGGCAGCTGATCAATGTTTCTCTCTCATCGATGTTCTAACTCTCTATCCCTCTCCCTTCCTCTCTGTAAAAAATCAATAATATATATATTTAAAAAAATAAATAAAACAAGAAAAACCATGGTGCAGATAAATCATTTTCTTGATCTATTTTCCAAGCTAACCTAAGTCCATTAAATTTAGATACAATTCATTAACCCCCAAAGTTTTTCCCTGTCCAAATCAACTGGGAAGAGGCAAACATTTTTCTATTTTATTGAAACATAAGAATGTTAACTCAGGACAGGGCATAATTAAGAAAGAGAGAAACAAAGAAATACTTAAGAGATATTAGGATTCCTTAGAAGTGTTGGGTTTAGCAGTAGCTGGTTTGGCTCAGTGGATAGAGCGTCAGGCTGAAGACTGAAGGGTCCCGGGTCTGATTCCAGTCAAGGGCACATGCCTCAGTTGTGGGCTCAACTCTCTCCCCCTCTCCCTTCCTCTCTGAAATCAATAAAAATATATTTAAAAAGAAAAAAAAAAGTGTTTAACCTTCTTTTCAAGAAAACAGTCAAAACGAATACTCTCCTATCAGCTGGTGTAGCTCAGTGGTTGAGTATTGACCCATGAACCAAGAGGTCACAGGTTCAATTCCTGGTCAGGACACAGGCCTGTTGCGGGTTCAATCCCCAGTAGGGGGCGTTCAGGAGGCAGCTGATCAATGATCTTATCATTGATGTTTCCATCTCCCTCTCCCTCTCTCTCTGAAATCAATAAAACATATATATATATATATATATATTTATTTATTTTAAAATATATTTTATTGATTTTTTTTACAGAGCAGAAGGGAGAGGGATAGAAAGTCAGAAACATTGCTGAGAGAGAGACATCGATCAGCTGCCTCCTGCACGGCCCCCCACTGGGGATGTGCCCGCAGCCAAGGTACATGCCCTTGCCGGAAATGAACCTGGGACCCTTCAGTCCGCAGTCCGACGCTCTATCCGCTGAGCCAAGCCGGTCTCGGCAAAACATATTTTTTTTAAATAAAGAAAAAAAATTTTGTAACTTATTTTTTACAATATCCTGTTATACATAATCATTAATAATGAACTACAACATTTGCTAATGACTGATTACTATAATTGTATTGCATTCATTTCCCTTACATAACTTATGTGCAGGCGCACCATTTCTCTGCACTAACACTAGCAGTGAATATTTTAGCAGCCAATTGCCATGTTGTTAGTCTTGTACTGACTTGTTTGGCGTGCATCACAGGAAATATTTTGCTTTCAAATAACAAGAAAAATAGGTTTATTTGCGTTACACTTATCAATCTGTGCGGTTATTCAGTGTCTGGTAAATTCATGTTCAAGAAAAAACATTAATTTTTATTAAAATGCTCTATTATTTTATGTTAATGATTACTCATTTATTTCAGCCCTTTGTATTCAGCATGTTTCTACTGAAATAAACCTACATTTCTATGAAAATTGAAGCTTTTTTTTTGTGGCCCACAGAAACTTAAACCTTATTTGGCTCCTGTCAGCCTTTGAGTTTTACATACTTGTTCCAGTGGTGGCAAACTCATTAGTCAACAGAGCCAAATATCAACAGTACAATTGAAATTTCTTTTGAGAGCCAAATTTTTTAAACTTAAACTTCTTCTAACGCCACTTCTTCAAAACAGACTCGCCCAGGCCGTGGTATTTTGTGGAAGAGCCACACTCAAGGGGCCAAAGAGCCTCATAAGACTTTAAGGGAACTAAATAAAATGAAAAGTTTGCTAAAAGTCTAACACTTCACATTTTGATACTTGGGACAAATTTCTTGACTGTTAACACAAACAGCATCAAATTCCTTTGCAAGCAAACCAATGATTAAAACCAAAATAGTCCATGGAGTAAACATTTTCAATACCAAAAAAGTGTGGGAAGTGAAGATTTCTATTTCATGTAACCCCTATTACATGTGCCTATTTCTTAAGTTGAAATGCCTACTTCTTAAATTTTTATGGTAAGGCACAAGTAGATTGTGTGATACTAGAGGCCCAGTGCATGCATTTCGTGCACTGGAGTGGGAGGGTGTCCCTCAGCCCAGCCTGGACCCTCTCCAATCTGGGATCCCTCTCACAATCCAGGACTGCTGGCTCCCAACTGCTTGCCTATCAGTGTGATCACCCCCTAACCACTCCCCTGCTAGCTTGATCAACATCTAACTGCTCCCCTGCCAGCCCAATTGCCCCAACTGCCTTCCCCTGCTGGCCTGGGAGCTCCATACTGCCCTCCCCTGCCAGCCACCTTGTGATGGCCATCTTTGACCACATGGGGGCAGCCATCTTGTGCAAGGGCGGGAAGATCATATTACCTCTTTATTATACAGGACTAGAGGCCCGTTGTATGAAGATTCATGCAATAGGCCTTCCTTCCCCTGGCTGCCAGGACCATTTTTCCGCTGGAACCTAGGACCCAGGCCTTCCCTCTGGCTCTTGCCTTCTGTTTTTGCTTTGGCCGGCTGGAGGCTTCACTCCAGCCGGAGCCTTCAGTCTTCTCTGCTCTGGCTGGAGTGACACTGAGACCGCCGCCTTGTCTCCACCCCCAGGGCCAAACACGCCGCTTTGCCCTGCCCCCCCACTCCTGATTGGCTGGTAGCATAGCCAGTCAGGAGCCAAGGTACGGTCACATTTGCATGTTACTCTTTTTATTATAAAGGATAATAATTTGTAATGTCTCCATTTTGGTTATTGCAATAAAAAAATTTTAAACTTAAACCCAAGCTAGTGTGGCACAGTTGGTTGAACATTGTCCCTTTGACCAAGAAGTCACTGGTTCGCTTCCCAGTCAGGGCACATGCGCTGATTATGGGCACAATCCCCAGTAGGGGCGTAAAGGAGACAGCTGATCAATATTTCTCTCTCTCTCCCTCTCCCTTCCTCCCTCTATAATTAATAAAAAATTTTTTTCAATTTAAGACTTAAGTCAATTAGTTATCAGAATGTTTTCAGGAATAAGTCAAAGAACCATCAGTAATTACGTCTAGACATGATGCTATGTTAGTACTTTTATTAAGACAGCTCTGGGGGAAGAAAAAAAAAGATAGCTCTGACCGGGCATTTGACTAAAAGTTTAATTACCACTACACCAAGATGCTCTGAATAAGCTAGAGATAATATCCATTGTCTGGGATGACAGAACAATTGCCATTTCTAGGGCTCAAGGGTGTCATTTAATTAATTTCAAAATGGGAAATGCTGGCCAGCAACAAGCCATCTTTGCTTTCTGTGGTCTTTAATGTATGAGTAATTAAAACAAGGAGGTAAGCAATTACCAGTCACTAAGAATGATTTACCTTTAAAAAGCATGTTCAAACACACTGTAAATTTCAACAATTTTCCTTGTGCAATCCTAAGCAGCAATAATTCCTGTTTCAAGTCTCAACCCTTGAGATCTATTTTAAGCATCTTACTTTACAAATATTCAAGATTTAAATAATATAAAAGCAGCTGGATCAGCTACTACAGTATTAATGATCTTGCTCCACTACATTCAGAAATTTGGAAATAATATTGCACAAAAACTAATCAGACAGAAATGTAATTCTGACTAAAACATAGTATGAAAATATGACTTTTAAAAATATAAGTATTTTTTTATTGATTTCAGAGGAAAGGTGAAGGAGAGACAGAAACATCAGTGATGAGAATCACTGATCCGCTGCCTCCTGTACTCCTCACACTGGGAATCAAGCCCACAACCAGGGCATATGCACTGACTGGAAATGGAACATGACCGCCTAGTTCATTGGCTGGGGCTCAAACCATTGAGCCACACCGGCTAGACTAAAAATGTGAATTTAAAAAAATTAAAACTGGCTGAAACCAGTTTGGCTCAGTGGATAGAGCATCGGACTGCGGACTGAAGGGTCCCAGGTTTGATACTAGTCAAGGGCATGTACCTTGGCTGCGGGCACATCCCCAGTGGGGGGTGTGCAGGAGGCAGGCAGCTGATTGATGTTTCTATCTCATCGATGTTTCTAACTTTCTATCCTTCTCCCTTTTTTGCTGTAAAAAATCAACTAAAAATATATATTTTAAATATATATATATATATATATATAGAGAGAGAGAGAGGGAGAGAGAGAGAGAGATAGATATATATTTTTTATGGAAGCTAAAAGCAAAGTTTCAAAAAATTACTGTATTTCCTCAAAAAATTAAAAACAGCCCTAGCCAGTTTGGCTCAGTGGATAGAGCATTTGGGCTGGGGACAAAGAAGCCTGGGTTCAATTCTGGTCAAGGGCACATGCCTGGGTTGTGGGCTCAATCCCCACCAGGGTGTTGCAGGATGCAGCTGATCAATGATTCTCTCTTATCATTGATGTTTCTCTCTCTCTCTCCCTCTCACAATCAATAAAAGTATATAAAAATTTTTAAATTAAAAGCAATTGGCATAAGATCCAGCAATCCTATTTCTGATTATACTAGTACTAGAGGCCAGGTGCACGAAATTCATGCATGGGATGAGGGTAGGGGTATGTCCCAGCCTGCACCCTCTTCAATCTGGGACATCCCTCTCACAACCTAGGACTGGTGGCTCCCAATAGCTCACCTGCCTGCCAGCCTGATCACCTCCTAACCACTTCCTGCCAGCCTGATCAACACCTAACTGCCCTCCCCTGCAGGCCTGGTTGCCCACAACTGCCTTCCCCTGCCGACCATCTTGTGGTGGCCATCTTGTGTCCACATGGGGGTGGCCATCTTAGACCATATAGGGTCAGCCATCTTGTGTGTTGGAGTATTGGTCAATTTGCATATTATCTCTTTATTATATAGGATATCCAAAATAAGTGAAAGCGGTTATCTCAAAGAGATATATTTACACCTAGGTTCACAGCAGCATTATATCCATAATAAACAAGAGGTTCTAGAAACAGGCCAAATGCAGACAGATGGATAAGGAAAATATTGTAAACGCATACAATGGAATAGTATTCAGCCTTGAAAGGAAGAAAATCCTGTTGCATACTTTAATATATGTATGAACTTTTAGGACATTATGCTCAGTTGAATAAACCAGTCACAATATTCAATGACTCTACTTATATGACATATCTAAAGTAGTCAAATCCATAGAAACAGAAAGCAGAGTAAAAGTAGAACAAAAGCTGAGGAGAGGAAAAGGAGGACTTTAACGAGTACAACATTTCCTTTTTTGTCTTGTAACTCCTTACTTGAAAATATTTTTTCCACTGATTTTTAAAGACAGAGGAAGGAAGGGATAGAGACAGAAACACTGATGTGAGAGAGAGACATTGACTGGCTCCTTCCACATGTGTCCTGACGAGGGCCAGGAATCGAGCCTTCAACAGAGGTACATGCCCTTGACTGGAATCAAACCTGAGACCCTTCAGGTGGCAGGCTGATGCTCTAACCACTGAATAAAACTGGTCAGGGAGCATTTCAGTTTTGTTAAGACGAAAAAGTTCTGGAAATCTACTGCATAACAATGTGAATGTACACTATTTACCATGAAACTGTACACTTGAAATGGTCACAAAGTTAAATTTAATGTTATGTGTTTTTCAGCACAATTAAAAATAATTATTTAGCCCAGCTGGTATGGCTGTGATTGAGCGTCGACCTATAAACCAGGTTCAATTCTGGTCAGGGCACATAACTAGGTTGCAGACTTGATCCCCAGTGCAGGGTGTGCAGAAGACAGCCAATCAATGATTCTCTCTCGTCATTAATGTTTCTATCTCTTTCTCCCTCTCCTTTCCTCTCTGAAATCAATAAAAATATTATTTACACCCTAGCTGGTTTGACTCATCAGCCTGCAGACTGAAGGATCCCAGGTTCAATTCTGGTCAAAGGCACATACCTAGGTTGCAGGCATGATCCCTAGTAAGGGGATGTGCTGGAGGCAGCCAATCAATGATTCTCTCTCACCATTGATGTTTCTCTCTTTCCCTCTCCCTTCCTTTCTGAAATCAATAAAGATATATTTAAATATATATATATTTTAAATCCTATATAATAGAACCCTAATACGCAAATCGACCAAATGGTAGAAGGACCCGTGGAACAACCAGTCATTATGACATGCACTGACCACTGTGGGGAGATGCTCAATGCAGGCGCTGTCCCCAGCCCACAGGCCCCAACCAGCAGCAGCGGGGCTGGCAAGGGGGCGGCGTAAGGCTGCCAGCCAAGGCAGATGCCAGCAGGGGCCCCTGATTGCCTGGCGAGGAGGGTGACCAGTGGCAGCAGGGAGTGGGGCCAGTGAGTGGGCAGCACCAGCCAAGGTAGGTGCCAGCGGGTGCCCACCAAATTGCCCCACCAAAAGAGGCAACCAGTGGCAGCAGGGGGCAGGGCTGATGAGGAGGCAGCGCTAGGGCACCAGTCAAGGGGGGTGTCAGTAGGTGCCCCCCAATCACCCTACTGGTAGCCCCAGAGGCCCCACAGAGGGAGGTGACCGGTAGCAGCGGCGAGAGGTGGGGCCAGAACCAGGCCAGCCAAAATAGGTGTGAGTTGGGGGTCTAGATCACCCCACCAGTCGCCCCACAGATCAGCCCTGATCGTCTACCAGGCCTAGGGACCCTACCCGTGCACAAATTTTGTGCACCAGGCCTCTAGTCTCTCTCTCTATATATATATTTAAATATATTTTATTGATTTTTTTTTTACAGAGCTGAAGGGAGAGGGATAGAAAGTCAGAAACATCGATGAGAGAGAAACATCGATCAGCTGCCTCTTGCACGCCCCCTACTGGGGATGTGCCCGCAGCCACGGTACATGCCCTTGACCGGAATCGAACCCGGGACCCTTCAGTCCGCAGTCTGATGCTCTATCCACTGAGCCAAACCGGTTTCGGCTCTAGTCTATATATATAAAAGCCTAAGCAACCGAACAACTGGAAGCTATGACACACACTGACCACCAGGGGACAGACACTCGATGCAGAAGCTGCCCCCTGGTGGTCAGTGTGCTCCCAAAGTGGAAGCACCGCTCAGCTGACAGACCCCCCCTGACAGTCTACCAGCCTAGCGGCAGCCACTCCCTCAGTAGTCCTGCAGGTCCAATCTCCAGAGAACCAGCCAGGCGCTGATAGCCAAGTGCTCCTGGCATGATCCCGACAGTGCCCCTGGCCTCCTGGAGGTTGGCCTGCGGCAGGCTTCCCTCCCTAGACACTCTGCAAGGAAGAAAAATATAAAAGCGGCCACCAGGTGGCTCTCGACAACCTGCGTGAATGTCACCAAGACCAATCTGGATTCCAGGCCAGCAAGGGTGTCCCACTACTTGCCTGGATGGCAGGTTGCATCCTGCCCTCCCTTCTCCCCCCGAATTCTTGCACCAGGCCTCCAGTAATATAATAACTAAATTTTTTCATTTTAAACAACCCCCCATATGTAAATGCTAGGAATTTAACAGAACAAATATACCATTAAAATCGCAATATTTATGTAATTTTCTTCCTTCCTTCCCATGCACTTGCTTTTACAATCATGAGCCAAAATTTTAAGTAAAAGGATAAGGTTAAAAAAGAAAATTAAAGACCCTGGCCAGTTTGGCTTAGTGGATAGAGAGCATAGGCCTACAGACTAGAGGGTCCCGATTCTAATCGAGGGCACATTGCTCCGGTTGCGGCCCAATCCCCAGTAGGGAGCATGCAGTCGGCAGCTGATCAATGATTCTCTCATCACTGATGTTTCTATTTATCTCCCTTTCTCTCTGAAGTCAATAAATACATATTTAAATATGTGTGTATACATATTTTTTAAAAATATATTTTATATATATATATAAAATATATTTTTTTAAAGAACATCAAACCAAAGAAAATTCTTCATCATATGGAAAATTTCCAAATAGGTTTCAGGGTTATGAGCTTTTTCCTTTTTCCCCCACATATTTTTATTTATGCCCCATACTGGGGATTGAGCTTGCAATCCAGGCATGTGGCCCTGACAAGAATCGAATCTGGGACCCTTCACTTCGGCCAGTGCTCTATCCAATAAGCCTAACCAGCTAGGGCACGGACCTTTACTTTTACCTTCTTTAAGACAAATGGTCTGTATAAAAATACGCTTTCTCTCATGAATGCAAGGAACTACCAAAGAATTCTAAGCAGAGTACTTTCAAATACATCACTGGTAAGTAACTATATAGAAACCTGGACAAAACTGGGCCCTACATAGTCACACACACACACACACACACATACACACACACAACACACACACACACACACACACACACACACACACACACACACACACACACACACTAGATTTCAGAGAGAAAAGGGAGGGAGAGAAACATCAATGTGAGAGTCATTGATTGGCTGCTGCCTGTACAGTCCCTACCAGGGATCAAGCCTGCAACCAGGGCATGTACCCTGACCAAGAATCAAAAGGTGGTGACCTGCTGGTTCTTAGGTCAACACTCAACCACTGAGCAGAGCCCTACAAAGAAGACTTTAAACGGGCTGTTAAACCATATCCAAAACAGAAATGAAGGGGGTAAGGAAAGGAAGATCCTGAGAGGGAAGTTACAGAATAACATGAAAAAACAATAAATGGAGAGTAATAAGGAGATCAGATTTGCTATAAAAATATTTCAAGCATATAAAGGGAAAAGATAAGAACTGTCAAAAAGCCTTCCTAATTGTCAAAAGGGGGGAGGGGTTCATACCCACACTCCCAATATGACTGGCTGATCCTCATGTGTTCAAAGACTGATTAATTATGTCTTTAACTTCTCTTTTGCTATTTTGTTCCTCCCTTCATTATCACTGATTATTTATACTTTACTTCAAGATTAAGTAAATTCAGATGAATTCATTTGATTAAAACAAATTCTGATTCATAACAAAAGTTTACAAAGAAGTTGTTAATTAACCATGCCTTTTTCACCACCCCCACCCCCAATTAGCTGTCTTAGGCTACAAATGTCAGTAACACCTCAAAACTGATTAGGAGGGGGGAGGGAGGAGAGTGTCAAGTCCATTCTTCTACTTGATAGAAGTGGATTGGAGTAGAAAGGATCTTGATTTGAAGTTAAAAAAAAAAAAAGTGTCACTAAATTTTGTCAGTGGCCTTTGGCAAGTCATTGAATCTTTCTACATCTGAAGTCTGAATAAGGGTACTAGAAGGGATGAAGGTTTCCAGATCTAGCAACTATCAGTTTAACTGCTATTACCATGGCTAGTCTGGTTTAATTTTATTAGGTTTGCAAAGAGCTGTAACTTTTAAGCAATCAAAACAGGGTCAATTCAATGAAGAACTTACCGAATAATTTTAAAAGATCCATCTCAATAGCATTTAACTTTAGTTAGCAACATTTGTCTGCCTATGAAAACCATTTAAAATAATTTTCCAGAGATGTATACACTGCTAACTTAATTCTCTCATCTCTTAAAGGGCAAGTCTTTGTCGTGACCTAGTTATATTTTAACTTCTACCTTGAAATTGATAATTTTTTTTTTATTTTGCACATAGATACAGCACAAGAAGGATTCCGTGTAAATTAGATAGGCACATCCAAACTTGCTAAACAAGTAATACTGCCTAGTTTCATAAACCATTCAGAGTTTTAAAAACATTAGAGTAAAGGTGCAAATTCAAATTATAGCTCAAATTTGCAATCAACTCTGAAAAATACTCTTTCTACAGAAATTTCTTAAGGTCTTTTAAGGAGAACAATTCTAAAAAAGCTAGGGTAGTATTTACAATATAGTCATAGTTGAGCAAATAAGTTTTAAAATAATCCTTCTACACAACAGGACCTGTATGTTAAGTGCTGAAGAAAGGAACAGTATTATTGTGACACACCTTCTGCAAGAAATATGAAAAATATGCTTGTTTAATTAAATAGCAAAGTGAAATTTTTCAACTATTATGTAGTTAACAGACACACAATACAAAGCATTACTTACAAAAAGCATTACTTATATAAAACATTTTCAAAGCCAACAAAAGGACGAAATGACAAGAGCTAAATTATTAGTGATAACATTTACATACTACTTTACAAAGTGGAACAACTAAAAGAAAAGGGAGCTATGAGAACTGAACAGATACTAAAGTTTTCTCAAACACTAGAAACTCTTGTGCTCTTGTTATTTAATAACTAAAATGGCCACATTACACAATGCAATATGATTTAACAATGACGTCATTTACCGAAAGCCACTGGAATGAATAAATAGGAGCAACGGAAAAGGTCTGAAGACACTCTTCTCAGTCTTTTCAGATCAATCAAAACACCTAAGTTTTAGAGGAGACCTTTTCTACTTAAAATCATTTAAAAAGCACTAACATCACCATAAGAAATAAATATAATATTTGATAAAGAAAGCAAATGATGCAGAAACATTTGACATATTTGATAGTGTATTATTTTAAAACAGGAAATTCTCTTGTATGTCCTTTTGCACTAGAAGAATTGTCAACACATTTAAATCATCCAAATCTACTTATCACTAATGTTCAAATGCACTAGGCAAAATACAAGTTTTTAACAAATTAGGTCTCTAGCAATCTGACCCCAAGTTTAGTGACACTGTTGGCAAACCAACTCTAGTATCACGTTCAACTTAACTTCTAAGAGAAGGCATTTTCCTGACCCTGATAAAACCGAACAGATGTGAATTTTTTATTTAGTTCTTGAAATTTGCTCCTTGAGTGAATTATAGACATCAAGGAAGTATGTTCTATTCTCCTGCCAAAGCCCTGCCCTCTTTATTAGGCAGAACACCCACAAAGTCACCCAAACTCAGTCTTTGAAAGCCAGTCCCCACTCAACCTGGGGTAAGAGTTTTCAGGTCCCAGCGGTTGTTGGGGAAAAAAAACCTTTAAGTTTTAAACTGAAAAAAACAAAAATAAGACCTATGAGTGTGACTACAAAATGAGAGGAAAGGATGTTGGGGAAAAAAAGAAAAAGCTGCTAACTTTAAAAATAAAACAAAAACTAAGCCCATCAATCATTTCACTGTCTGGAAACTAAACTTAGTTTACTGGGTGGTCCCCTCCCCAGTACCACTCACCAGGGGCAGGGCCAGGAAAAACACAGGAATACAAAGGTGGCTAGTTTTTTTCTAAGTTTGTGCCTTTGCCTGTGTGATGATTTAATAACAAAAGTAAACAAGAGAAGAAGTCAACAGAGAAGCTTAGAAATTTTTAAAGATTCTTTTACTTTTTAATTAATAAATGTAAACAAACCGAATGAACACCATGGAAGCTTCAGTCTTTTGCAACCATGCTATCTATCTACCTATTCATCGTGCTGCCAACAGGCTGAGTGTTTCTAGTAAAATAATTATACACCAGAAAAGGTAAAATGAGACACTGCAGCTTCTAGGCAACAGCTGAACAGCACTAAGCTTCAAGGAAATAATTTTATTATCTTTCATTAAGAATGAAGTCAGATCAACTGAAGAGAAAAAAATGTTGCACAAGTATGACTAGCCAGAAAGGAGGAAACTGTATCTTCAGAAACCACTATTAATGAAGCAAAGAACTTCAATTCTCACAAAATGGCTTTTCAGTGCCTCATCTAATTAGTGAATGTCAAGCTGCTGCTACCTTACAGAAAGGCATGAATTTTTTTGAGCTCAAAGACCATCATAACAGCTAGGTAGATAGCCCTATCCTATGACATATGAAATGGCAGACTTCCCTAGAGCATGATTTAGCAATGAGTGCCTCATAACTACTGCTTAGAGCTTAAGTTATAAACCTTTTAGAAATTGCAGGGATCCAAATTATTATTAATGGAAACAATCCCACAGCTTTGCTTTCCTTTGAAGAGCAAACTACTGGATACAACCTCAAAGCAAAGAGAAAGCAAACATGCTAATATAGATTAACCAGAAAGTATCTAATTTTCCAGGCTGTTGGTTTCCGTTTTTTATTAAACTTTCCTCATAATTTTTAGTCTATAAAACACTTGCCAGCTCTAGAGCATTAAACTTCAAAGAAGCAAAGCTACACATTTTTAACAAACTAAAAGATTTTTCTCAAGTCCAGACTTAAAACTAACAGGTAATGAAATGCCCTAGAATTAACCACAAGCTCAAACTCTGGCTGTAGTCTCATCACTTAAAAGTGCTTTTTAGTGTCTCAATGTCCTTATCGAGAAAATAAAGCAATTTACCGATGATGTCTTAGGTCCCTTCCAACTGTAACTTTCTAGTCTAAGATCACTAAGAAAATACAGTCATTGTAAATACATCATAAGAATGTAAAAAAGTTAGGGAACTTGACCCTCCAACCAGATTTTCCAAACCTCCAGAAGGCAGGAAACGGCTGGCTGCCTATTTGTTACTCTCACTTCCGTAAGAACCAATTTAAATGGAATGACATGCTATAATAAAAGCAAGCATCTCATACATCTACATATATTCCAATAGAACTAGGAGTTCAATGGCATTAAACAATTCCCCAGAATTTTTATATATCATGCCAGAATATAAAAAAGTGTGTGTGTACATATATATATATATATGTCCTTTTATCATGCTTTAGTAAAGATTAACGACCTTGTGATGGGATTTAAATGATACATTCTAAATAGACTGTCAACTTTTTAAACAGATATGATTTAAATTTTAAATTAACCAATTTGAAATTCACTTATTTCAAAGTGAATGACTGAATACTGCAGTCAACTGATTCAATACACACACACACACACACACACACCTCTTTCCTAAAGTCTATTTTTACCTTCAATATTCTCCTTATTCCTAATTCCTCTCAACTCCACCTCCCCACTCCGTTCCAGGCCTCACTCCCCTTCTCTCCCCTCCTTCCTCAACTATACACTACTTTCATAGCAGTCTAAGAAGTGTTTCTCTTATCTAGGAAATATCAGAATCACCTAGGAAGCTTATTAAAAATATACATTATTGCAAGGGGAGGTGGATGGACTCTACTTTTAAGGTAACTAGGAGTTAAAAAAAAATTAAACCTTGAGTAACCAGCTTGCTCAGGGTACACCATCCTGATTAACTAAAGATTAACCAGAGAATTTATTTTGTTGAAAAAAATCCTTCTGGAATCCATTATGTCACTATCCCCCTCTTAGAAGTTACAGTTCATGAGAAATATCTGATGATTTAATAACTGTCCTATAAATAAGTCAAGCTTATAATCAATTCTTATCCTACACAAGAGTGGACCCCAAAGGCTAAATACAGCCCTCAAGTTAAGAATGATTTCACTTTTACAGGGTTGTAAAAAGCAAACCCCCCAAAATGTGATTAAGACCAAATAAGGTCCTTGTCCTAGCTGGTTTGCTCAGTGGATAGAGCACCGGCCTATGGACTGAAGGGCCTTGGGTTCGATTCCAGTCAAGGGCATATGCCCAGGTTTCAGGCTCGATCCCAGTAGGGGGCGTGCAGGAGGCAGCCAATCAATGTTTCTCATAATTGATGTTTCTCTCTCTCCCTCTCCCTTCCTCTGTGAAATCAATAAAAACATTTTAAAAAAAGACCATATATAGTCCTAAAATAAATGCTATTACTAGGCCTAAAAATAAGTACTATCAAGCACTTTACAGAAAATGTTTACAGATCCTTGTTCTGTAGTACTAAAGGCACTGGAGATACAGATTCCAGGGACACTGCCCAGAAGTGCCCCGTTCTCATCAGATTAACTGGGGGGAAAATTTTCTGTTAAATCAGTTCCAAATAGAATTATTGGTATTTCTCTAACTGACTTGCCTAAATGATTAGCCCTTAAGGAAGTTACTCCCTTCTTTGGATCAACAGTTTCAGCTGAGGTGCTAGTTAGCTGTGAAACGAAATACAAAAAATTAGAAGTCTTACCTGGGGCATTTGCTATAGTCAAGGGCAGGCTTGGAAGCTGGTGCACCTGGATTCCTGAAGCACCCAAAGCACTGAGGTTAATAGTCTGGAGACCAGGCATGGAGGATAGTTGAGCAGCATTCACAGTGACTGTGCCCGCAGGGATAGAGGCAGCTGAGGCTATGGGTGTAAGGGTGGTATTGCTGCTGCTGGTCTGCCCCAGGGAAACACCCTGCATTGGGGCCAAGGTGATTGTCTGGGCCTGTGGGTTTTGAACTTGGAGGTTCTGCAGCTGAAGAGTCTGCCAACTGACCTGTCCATTGGGTCCCACTGTTGGTGTCCGGATGATGATGGGGCCAGAGTTTGGAACAGCCTGAAGCTGGAGATTCTGGAGGGTTTCCTGGGAGATAGCTTGAGTTGTAAAGGTCTGCCCTGACAATGGTGCTGCTTGAAGAGCCTGGAGGGTCTGTCCCCCTTGAACTAACTGAGGCTGGATAAGAATTTGTTGTTGCTGTGACTGTTGGTTTTGTTCTCCCTCTTTTTGCTGACTTGTTTGCAGTGAACCTCCAGATGTCTGGTTCTGCTGGATATTCAGAGTATCAGATCCCTGTAGCCCACTAACCCTCTGGGATGTCTGTCCTTGAGAGTTGGTCCCTGTTGATCCGCTGGTGGTAAAGTTCATAATTCCCATGTTGCTGGTGGTAGTCGTTGTTGAATAGCTATTGGCATTGGTGAAAAAGGAGCTGGAACTGGCTTGTGATGATACCAAACTGGCAGAACTAATGGCAGTCCCTGAGGTGACAGGCTGTGAGCCACTCTCCTGGGACCCAGAGCTGCTGATCGTGACTGCCTGAGAGCTAGGAGTCAAAGTAGCTGCAGAAACGCTGTTAACAGGTAGCAAGGTGATATTCCCATTCAGGGCCACGGGCACATTGGTCACATACTGAGTCTGTCCGGAGAGGACATTATTAGCCAGGCCTTGGAGGGGGACAGCCTGCTGGAGTAGGTTTGGCATAGCAGCAATGATGTTGCCTCCACTTCCTCGATTTGTAATGATCTGTTGGTTTGCACCTGGTATAATCTGTATTTGACCAGAACCGTCCTGCTGCACTTGGGCCCCAGTGGCAGCAAATTGTAGCTGTTGCCCATCAACGGTCTGGAACTGTGGGATTACTTGATACTGAATATTAGGCATCACACCAGGTAATCCTGTCAGGACTTGCTGGTTCGGTAAGTTGGAGGTGGCAGCCACAACATACTGCCCACCAGAGACGGTACGATTCTTGGAAGACTCACTGCCATTGCTGCCATTGGTACTGCTCCCACTCTGTTCCTTTGAGGTAGGAGTAGCCCCAGAGGAGGAAGAGATGATCTGCCAGCCATTGGCACCCTGTGAGAGTTGTGTGGCTGTGAGGTCAAGCTCACTGGTGCCCCCTGACTGGCTTGGGCCCTGGGAGTTGTTGCTGTTTTCATTGGGTGATTCAATTCTGCTGCAAGTTGCTGCCAACAGAGCCAAAGGGGATGGCTGGGATTCCTAGCCAAAAAAATGAGAGGGAAAGAATAAATTTAATGACATCCAGTTGCCAGTCTAGGGGGCAGTATACAACAAATAAACAGCAAACAATGCAGAAAAACCAAGAGGAGGCAAAAACAAAACAAAAAACAGCCTTTGACTAAAGGGTCCCAGGTTCAATTCCGGTCAAGGGCACATGCCGGGGTTGCCAGTTCAATCCCCAACGAGGTGAGCGCAGGAGACAGAGACCAATGGAAAAATATATATACATTTCCCTTCCTCTCTGAAGTCAGCTTAAATATACGTATTTAGCCCTAGCTGGTTTGGCTCAGTGGATGAGTGTCATGTCAGCCTGTGGACTGAAAGGTCCCTGCTTTGATTCCAGTCAAGGGCACATGCCCAGATTGTGGGCTCCATTCCCAAAAGGGGAGATGTAAGAGGCAGCCAATCAATGATTCTCTCTCTCATCATTAATGTTTCTGTCTCTCCCTCTTCCTTACTCTCTGGAATCAATAAAAAAATATATTTAAAAAGTATGTACATATATTTAAAAAAACAAACATATAAAAAAAATCTGTTGCTTAAATTCTCATCTTTGGGGAATCATCTCCAAGTCACCTGTCTCTCTGTACATACTTCCCTATCTATACAGTAAAGTGGTTAGCCCCTTCCTAAAACTTGTTCTGTGAAGAAAAAAAAAAAAATCTACAACTATACATCCTCTCAACACTTTCCCCACTCTGTCCTGACTGTTCCTTACCTGTCCTCCTCCTCCTCCTCCTCCTCCACTGCTGCTGGTACTGCCTGTGCTGCTGCTTCGAGCCTGAGAAAAGGCACCACCACCATTACCATTGCCCCCGTTATTGCCACCAACTCCTTTCTCAATCTTCACCACGGCTGTCATTTCATCCATGGAGTGATCTTGGTCTAAAAAGAATTAAAAGATAACTTAAAGTTGGGGGAAGGAAAAGGGTAAGGTGAGGAAGGGTAGAGGAGGTTATGAGGAAACAGACATAACTAAAAGGTGAAAGGTGCCAGTGTGGGGGCGGGAGGGGGGTTGGAAGAGAAGGGACAGTTGTAGGACACATGTAGGCTCACTGATGCCAAACTGGGCCTCAACTCTCTTTTTCACAAACTTAAACTCAGAAAATATTGAAAAGATGCTTTTGGTACAGGAAATGTGCAAGGCAGTGAGCATGCTGAAAGAGTTCCAAAATAAAAAGTATGGGGCGGGGAAGGATAGGTTAAGGCAAAAAACAACATGTGGATGTACAGAAAGCTTGCTAAAATTAGGATCAGTGGAGATGAAGAATGAGAAAAATTCAAATATAAAAAATAACAAAAGGGAAGAAAGGGGGAAAAGAAAAGAAGAGAGAAAAAGTGTGAGTGGGGAAACATTTGTGAATTCCGGTTAAGGGACTAAAGGGGTCCAGGGATTAGAAATCTGGAGGTTTCCGGGCGAACTGAGGGCGGACCCTAGAGGGAAAGGGCGGTTTCGGGGTGAGGGGCGTGGAAAGGGCGGGACGGTAGGGGGGGAGGGGAAACCTACGGGGGGGGGGAGGGCCCTGGGGCAGGCGGTGACCAGAAGGCGGACCAGGGAGGCGGTTGGCCCGGGCGGGGCCTGCACTGCTCGGGCCACCCCCGCAGCTCCAGCCCCCGACGGGAGGAGCCTCAGGCAGGCGGCCGAATTGTGGGGGGTAAGGCCCGTCCCCCCGCGGCCGGGGCGGGCAGGGGGCGGGAGAGGCCACTCTGCCCCCTCCCCCGGGGCGGGTGGCCCATCCCCCTCCTCCTCGGAGGCCCCGCCACTGCCCCTTCTCCCTCCCTTCCCTCCGCCCCGGGCGGGACCAAGGCCGCCGCCGCCGCCTCCCGCCCGCCCCCCCTCACGGCGGGGACCGCCCGGTCGGCCCTCGCGCGCGCCCCCTCATTCCCTTACCACCCCTAAGCTTTGAGTGGACTCATCCTTACCGCTCATGGTGGCAGCTGAGGGACGAGCTCAAGGGGGTCCTGTCCGGGGGGGTTGGGGGGGGCCGGGAAAAACGCGGACGCTGACGAGGCAAGCGAACCCGGACCGGACAGGGAGGGGGGGGTAAGGAGGAGGGAGCAGCGCGCCACAAGCCCAGCCTAGGCTCCACCTCTTCGCTACTGCCCCGCCCAATGAGGGAGGGAGAAAGGGGGGACTTGCAGAAGAAAGGCGGTCAGGTAATCCAATGGAAAGACTCGCTTGCTCGCTAAGGCGTGTAAGACAAAGTTGCGTGCCCGGTGTGCACCCTAAAAGGCCGCCTCCTCAGTTTCAAAACCCAATGAAAGACGCAGGAAGTGAAAGTGGGCGGGAACTATAAATGATAGGCTTAGAAAGAAACCAGTCAACTGCCAGGCGGGCTCCCTGAGAGTTAGGGATAGGAAGAGCTTTGATCGGAATGACAAGACAACGACCAACTAAAACCCTGGACGTGCCTGAGCAAAGTCCTGGTGGGAGGAGGATAAAAAGTAGGCAGGAATGGGATAGGATGAAGCCGATCGAAACCAATTAAGAATCAGGCGGGCATCCAGGAAAGTTATGATTGGATTAACGCTGAAAAAAGGAAAGATAAGACGCAAATTGACGGAACTAAAAGCCAATTAAATGCCGAATGAACTCTGAGGGCGGCAACTTAGAGTAAGCAGAGGAGAATTAGCGTCTCCGTCAGTCACTCAGTCCAATGAGGAAGCGAGGAAAGCTAGGGCACCTCCTCCATCTTGGCCAATGGGCGTTACTAAACCTGTCTGTTGCGGGGGTGGGAACAGGGCTGTGCCAGGAGGAGTCCGTCGCCATATTGGCCCTTTTCGGGGGACGTCTTTACAGTCACTAGGTAGTATCTTCAACGGCTTAGTAAGTTTCAGGGCCAAGAAACTCGAGGCGCGGTTGTCACTCGCCACAGGGCTCGTTTGAGTCTCCCTTTTCGGGCCCTTAAAAGTACTTCTCGCGTCTCGCCGCTCCCCGGCGGGCGGATGCCTCTGACCGTGGGTGTAAACCCTGACGGTGCGGGCGCCCACGCCATCATCCAATCCTGAAGCTGACCAATTTGCAAGGTCTTTATGAGACTCTAGCAAAAGCCTTTTTTTTTTTTAAAGTTTCCCTAAAGGTGTAGACCATGTATAGCGGGTTAACTTTTCAAGAGCTTGTCTTAAAGCAGGGGTGGGGAATCTTTTCGGCCAAGGGCCATTTGGATATTTATAACATCTTTCAAGGACCATACAAGATTATCAACTTAAAAATTAGCCTCCTATATTTTGGTCAAGCATTCCATTAACTCACCCTTGGCAGAACCAAACCAAATGATTTGGGGGCCTTATATGAGCTACTTAAACTCCCCACCACCACCACCACACACAATTTTAAATAACTTTTGTGCATGAAATAAAATAAGAGTTCCTACTTTTTAAAATAAATTTCATTTTATTTTTTTAAATATATTTTATTGATTTTTTACAGAGAGGAAGGGAGAGGGATAGAAAGTCAGAAACATCAATGAGAGAGACATTGACCAGCTGCCTCTTGCATGCCCCCTACTGGGGATGTGCCCACAGCCAAGGTACATGCCCTTGACAGGAATGGAACCCGGGACCCTTCAGTCCGCAGTCCTACGCTATCCACTGAGCCAAACCGGTCTCGTGAGTTTCTACTTTTTGTAACTACAAAGATTAAAGATTTTTCCCCAGACACAGTACATTTCTGTCTTCCCATTCTGCCTCTCCTTTATCCTAGTTTTGGTGGAGGCGGCCTGGGTGGTTTGTCAATGATATGCTGAGGTCATTTTCTTTAGCACTTGTATATTATGTGTTGTCACTTTATTATCTACAATTTCAAGACTTTATGATAGATTGCCATGTTTTAAAGTATGGATTCCCCTAAAACAGACCTTTGCTGCTTTGGGCAGAGGCTGAAGAAGGTGAAGTGATTGTGGAATGTTAGGTGCCTAGGTCATGTAGGTGTTTTTTAATTCCTTATGTCATCTTCATAAGGAAGATGTTAGTATTAGAGATATTACGTATTTTATAAGTGAAGGAATTAAGGCTGGGAAGTAACTTGACCAAGGTTACAAAGCTAATGAGTTGTTGTTCTAGATTCCAACCCAGAATAGTCCCATAAAAACTCTTCCATTAATTCTTCAGTGAATAAAGCAATGACTTGTATAACCATTTATAAAAATGGGCTTAATTGGGGGTGAGAGCAGGGTAGTTGGGGGGAAGGGAAATCAGTACTTTCAACATATATAAAGATAAATATAAAAAATAAAAGCTACATGAATTATGAGAAAAATAGGTGTAAATTAAAAACAAAAAAACTTTTTTTTTTTTTTTTTTGCCGTGCCTCCTTACCTCCACCTTTCCCTCCTCTGGCTTTTTCCTCCCAACTCAGGAAAGTCCCAGAAGAGGACTGAGCCTTTCATTATTTTTGTTTTTAATTAGGCTTTTTGTTTTGTTTTATTTTTGCTATTGCCTTCTAACTACTGGGGGAAAAAACCTGCCAATACTTCCAGCACAGTTCAAATGGTATCATCCTCTTATATAGCTTTATTATAAAACATCACATTACCTTCTCAAAATATAGTGTCAGGCAGTATCAGAATCCTGTGGACTGCTATCTAGATTCCTAGATCCCATCTCAAACCTAATAAATCTAATTATCTGTGGTGGGGTTTGAAAGTATGCATTTTTAAGTAGCTCTTTTCAGTGATTAGTCCTGAGACAGTTTTAAGAAACACTAAGGTTGGGGGGAAGGGAAATCAGTGCTTTCAACATATATAAAGATAAATATAAAAAATAAAAGCTACATGAATTATGAGAAAAATAGGTGTAAGTTAAAAAAACAAAAAAACAACCACTTATATGAGCTACTTAAACTCCCCACCCCCTTACCACACACAATTTTAAATAACTGGAGAGAAGAAAGTTCCAGAAGGGAAGAAACTTTCCAGAGGGAAGAAATGGCATTACTCATCTTTGTAAACCAAGCTCTGGGGATTCTAACAGCTGTTTAATTCGTTCAGCAAAAGACCACACCTAAACTTGGGGGCAGGGTGGGGGTGGAGGGTGGGAGGGTGTGTGCTGTCTAACCTTGTGGAGCAGTCCTGTGAACATTTCACATATCTTGTCTGACTTAATCCTTTCAACCAATTTAAGAAACTGTCATCCCTTTCACAGATGAGAAAACTAAGGCTCAAATTCTTCAATTAAATTATAACAGTTCTGCTTCCTTCCAAAGCATGTGTTTTTTTTCCATCCTTTTAAGCTATACTATGCTGAAATGGGAACTCAGGTTTTATTTTATTTCAGATATTGAGGAAAAGGCTTAGATTTGGACTCAGGAATTCAAAAGCCATCATCCTTTTCACAATACTCTCTCTTTGCTTCTCCAGGACAAGACAGAATTCAGAGCCTGGCCAGTGAAGGATGTCCTCAACATATGCTTACTGATGGTCCCCAAAAGCAAGTGGGCATGATCCATCTTGACTATTTTACCTGTGAAAACCTGAACAAATTTTCTTTGGACTAAACACAAAATACAAAATCAAAAATGAATAAACTTCTTTCTTTCTTTCTTTCTTTTTTTTTTTTGAAGCTCTAGATCAAATTTTTCCCATTTTAAAATACTTTAGTGCTTTGTCAAAGGTTCAAGGTTTTTAAAAATATATATTTTATTGATTTTCTACAGAGGAAGGGAGAGGGATAGAAAGTCAGAAACATCGATGAGGATCAGCTGCCTCTTGCACACCCCCCACTAGGGATGTGCCCACAACCAAGGTACATGCCCTTGACGGGAATTGAACTTGGGACATTTCAGTCCGCAGGCTGACGCTCTATCCACTGAGCCAAACCGGTTTCGGCATATACTTATTTCAAGACCTCTCAAATTACTTAAATAATTTCTACAGACTGTGTTTAAAAGCAATGTGAGAAAAACAAAGTTGGAGGAATCACAATACCAGATTTCAAGTTATACCACAAAGCCACCATAATCAAAACAGCCTGGTACTGGCATAAGAACAGTCATATAGATAAATGGAATGGAACAGAAAACCCAGAAATTGACCCAAGCCTAATATTATGCTCAATTAATATTTGACAGAAGAGGTAAGAACGTACAATGGAGTCAGGACAGTCTCTTCAATACATGGTGCTGGGGAAATTGGACAAATACATGTAAAAAAATGAAACTAGGCCACCAACTTACACATATACAAAATGGACAAAGGACTTAAATGTAAGTCATGAAACCATAAAAATCCTAGAAGAAACCATAGGCAGCAAAATCTCAGACATTTCTCATAACAATGTTTATAGATACATCTAAGAGAAAGGAAACTAGGAAAAAAATAAACAAATGGGACTACATCAAAAAAAGCTGCTTCTGCACAGCAAAATAAACCACTAACAAAATGAAAAGAGAGCCCACTGTATGGAAGGACATATTTGGCAATGATATATCTCATAAAGAGTTAATATCCAAGTGCTCACTTTGGTAGCACATATACTAAAATGAGAGAAGATTAGCATGGCCCCTGTGCAAAGATGACACGCAAATTCATGAAGCTTTACATATTTTTTTTAAAAAGTTAATATCCAAAATATGTAAGGAACTCATACGATTTAACAAAAGGAAGATAATCCAATTAAAAAATGGGCAAGTAATCCAAATAGACACTTCTCCAAAGAGGACAGACAGATGATCAAGAGACATGAAAAAATGCTCAAAGTCACTAATCATCTGAGAGATACAAATCAAAATGACAATGAGGTACCATCTCACCCATCAGAATGGCTACCATCAACAAATCAACAAATGGCAAGTGCTGGTGAGGATGTGGAGAGAAGGAAACCCTAGTGCACTGCTGGTGGGAATGCAGATTGGTGCAGTCATTATGGAAAACAGTATGGCCTTTCTTTAAGAAATTGAATATGGAACTGTCATTTGACACAGTGATCCCACTTCTAGGAATATAGCCTAAGAAACCCAAAGCACCAATCAGAAAGAATGTATGCACCCCTATTTTTATAGCAGCACAATTTATAATAGCTAAGATCTGTAAACAGCCCAAGTACCCATCAGTAGATAAATGGATAAAAAGCTGAGGTACACTTATAACATGGAATACTATGCAACAGTAAAAAAGAAGCCCTAGCCAATTTTGCTCAGTGGATAGAGCGTCGGCCCGTGTACTGAAGGGTCCCAGGTTCAATTCCTGTCAAAGGCTCAGGTTGCAGACTTAATTCCCAGTAAGGAGCATGCAGGAGGCAGCCAATCAATGATTCTAATCATTGATGTTTCTCTCCCTTCCTCTCTGAAATCAATAAAAATATTTAATAAATCTTTATTTTCAGATTATTACAATTGTGCCTCTGTTTTCCCCCAATAGCTCCCCTCTACCTGGTTCCCACCCCACCCTCTACTTTTACCCCCCCACTGTCCTCATCCATAGGTGTACAATTTTTGTCCAGTCTCTTCCCACACCCCTGAGAATTGTCGGTCCACTCCCTTTTTATGCCCCTGATTCTATTATATTCATCAGTTTATTCTGTTCATCAGATTTTTAATTCACTTGATTTTGCTTTATTTTTTAAAATATATTTTATTGATTTTTTTTTTTTTTTCAGAGAAGAAGGGAGAGGGATAGAAAGTCAGAAACATTGATGAGAGAGGAACATTGATCAGCTGCCTCCTGCACTGGGGATGTGCCTGCAGCCAAGGTACATGCCCTTGACCAGAATCGAACCTGGGACCCCTCAGTCTGCAGGCCAAAGCTCTATCCACTGAGCAAAACAGGCTTCAGCCACTTGATTTTTAGATACACTCCTTGATAGACATGTATTTGTTGTTCGTAATTTTTATCTCTACCTTTTTCTTCTTCTTCCTCTTAAAGAATACCTTTCAGCATTTCATATAATACTGGTTTGGTGGTGATGAACTCCTTTAGCTTTTTCTTATCTGTGAAGCTCTTTATCTGCCCTTCAATTCTGAATAATAGCTTTGCTGGGTAGAGTAATCTTGGTTGTAGTTCTTGCTATTCATCACTTTGAATATTTCTTGCCACTTCCTTCTGGCCTGCAAAATTTCTGTTGAGAAATCAGCTGACAGTTGTATGGATGCTCCCTTGTAGATAATTAACTTTTTCTTAAAAAAAAAATTATATATATATATATATATATATATATATAATTTATTTTTTACAAAGAGGAAGGGAGAGGGATAGAAAGTCAGAAACATCGATCAGCTGCCTCCTGCACACCCCCTACTGGGAATGTGCCTACAACCAAGGTACATGCCCTTGACTGGAATCAAACTTGGGACCCTTCAGTCCGAAGACCGACACTCTATCCCCTGAGCCAAACGGGTTTTGGCATGTAATTAACTGTTTTTCCCTTGCTGCTTTTAATATTCTCTAGAAGAAGAATCTCTTACCCTCTGAGATAGCATTGAGGGACTTGGTGAGTATTATCCTAAGTGAAATAAGTATCACATGACCACACTCATATGTGAAATCTAAGTAGCAAACAGATGAACAGAGAGGATCCAGAGACATGGAAACATGGAGCAGAGTGCAGAATCTCAGAGGAGAGGCGGGGGAGGGGGAGTGGGTGGAAGGTAATTAACCAAAGACCTTGTGTGCATATATGCATAACCCATGGACACAGACAATAGGCTGCTGAAGGCCTGAGGTGGAGTGGGATAAGGTCAATGGGGGGGGGGGGGGATAGGTGACATATCTAATACTTTCAACAATAATTATTTTTAAAAAAGCAATGTGGCCTGGCCAGTGTGGTTTAGTGGTTAGGCATCACTCCATGAACCAAGAGGTCACCAGTTGATTCCAGGTCAGGGCACATGCCTAGCCTGAAGGCGTGAGCCCCGGTGAGGGGTGTGCAGGAGGCAGCCAATCTATGTTTCTCTCTCATTGATGTTTCCCTATCTTCTTCCCTCTCTCTCTAAAAATGAAACGTTTTTTAAAAATCAGTGTGGATTATTTGTTTCACAATAAAACCATTCAGAAAAACGAATTATGCCTGGCTGTTATAATATGTAAGCTTCACATGTAGTAAGTGGTAATATTCCAGCGTGGCAGGCAAGGCTCTTAGTGGTCTGACCTTTTATTCAGGCTCACCTTTCATTTCTGCCCACTGCATTCTCTTACCCTTCACTTTGTTGAAGTTTTCTCCAAACACATGCTTTCTTGGGTCTCCAAAGACCAGAATCATAGTTCACTCAGCTTGTCCTTCTGGGCTTCTAAAATTTTACTCTTATTTCCTATAAGAACAATTTCTGTGAAGTCTTTCTGACCTCCCTCAGGAATTAAATACTCTGTCCACTGTTTTCTTTGTGTATACCTCCTTCAGAAGTATATAAGTATCTTCATGTAGACAAAACAATCTGAAGATCCAGACGATGCCTTTTCACTTTGTATCCTCAGGACCTGGCATACAGTTGACACTCAGTAATGAGGGGGAAGATATAGTTCCTGAACATCCTATACAGGTCTCCAGGTATTGCGATGCTAAGGATTGATTGTCAGCCTTCAGTTTGTTGCCTTTTGCAAGTTAAATCATGGGGATGTTCATGGTGAACACCAAGGTGCCTCCACCTAGAGGCCTGACAGGCTCCTCTCTCAGCTCACCCAGTAGTGAGTGGCACAGGCCACTGCCAAGCCCACCAAGTACATCATGATGCATGTGATTCCAGACCAGTACTTTCCCTGTACAAGTGAGCCATGTGTACCTGCAGCCTGCACAGCATGGGCAAGATTGGTGGCGTGCAGAACAGAACCGTTCCAACAGCCAGCTGCAGTGCGACCTGCTGGCCTAGAGCCCAGATATGAACTACTGAGACAAGAACAGCTCCGCCTTTCCCTGAGAGCCACACAACCCAACCCTCCCGCAGCAGGCCCTGCAGCCCTCCACATTTCCCTACCCAGCTCCCAGGGACCCCAGCTCCTGCTCCAGAGAAATAAATGGTTTAGAGATTAATAATAATAATAACAACAACAACAAATCATTCTTCCTGATTTTGAAACCACTCTAGCTTTCATCAACTTCCCACAATTTACGATACCGATTACAATACAGATGATTCAAAAATAAAATACAAATTATTCAAAACTTTCTTTTTATACCATCTTTGTAACATTCCCTCTCAATAAACTGTCAACTATAGCTAAGTGCAAAATTGACTAACATTTCTTTTACTTGTTCTGCCTACTCTAGAATAAAGGAGCTTAGGGGGAAAAAGCAAGAGCCCCTGACCAGTTAAGTCCTAACAGCCTCAACAGATAACGTTCTAAACCTTTATTCTAGCTCTCCAAACAAGAAATAAAGTGTTTGTTTTTATTGATTTTATTTTTTAATATATGTTTATTGCTTTCACTTTTTAAAAATATACTTTTATTGACTTCAGAGAGAAAGAGAGAGATAGAAACATCAATGATCAGAGAGAATTATTGATCAGCTGCCTTATGCACACACCCCACTGGGGATCAAGCCCTTAACTTGGGCATGTGCCCTGGACTGGGAATTGAACCTTGACCCCTGGTTCATGCCGTCTAAAGTAATTCCCCCGTGCTATGGCGTCTAGAAGCTGGATGGACCATCATATACATCCCTGTCTTTTTCGGGCCCTGGGAAGACAAGAAACAAGACTGTAACAAATCAGTTTTCTTCTGTTGGGAAGCTCGGAACATGTTGATGAGAAGTCTGGGACTGGCTGCGGCTATTCTTATTCTTCTTATTTTTATTTTCATTATTTTAAAGACTCATTCTGTATCTTTGCTATGTCTTTGTTTCCTTATCTGAGAAGCACTGTGGCGCATCCCCGCCTTGACCGACCTTATACTAGGAAGGCCTTGGTTCCGTGTGGCAACCAGCCTGTGGCCCTGGAGGTTTTCTGGAGGAGGTGGAGAGCCGGAGGGGGATGATGAGTTTTTATCTTAAGAGTCGGGAGGCAGGGTCAAGAATGCATTTTAGTGATTGTTGGAACTGAACTCTGGCCCAACCTTCTAGAATATTTTATTTTTCGAAGAGGGCTGTAAAAAGACAGGCCTGACTGTGCACTTTGCTGATGGTCTCTGGAGCTTGAAGATCCTTTGGCGAATAAAAGCAGAGGTGATTTGAGACATGGTGAGGAAGAGAAAGAGAAATTGCTGAATGACTCGAAATTCCACAATCCATCTGCATGTGGACAGCTAAAGAAGCAGGCTCAACCCCACCCAGCAGAGGAACTCGGTCCCCAAACTGAGCAACTAGAGAGCTTTTCTGAACATTTAAATCTGACCTCTAGGGACTCCAGTTTGAAACAAAGACATAATCAAAACACTTCCCTTACCCCAAATATCCAAACCACTCAGGCTCCTGGGGATCCAAAGCTCAGCAGACCTGGCAGAAAGCTTGTGCCTAATGCCAATTTACTATTTTTACCAATTACCCCACCCCAACCAGACCTCGGCATCCCAAAGAGACTGGGGTGCAGTAGAGAATTTTATCGTCCTTTAACCAAACATGAAGCAGTTTCCCTTTCTCTTTCCTCTCTGTGAGACAATTAGCCCGAGTCCCCTCTCGAGGAGAGCGAGAGCGTTACACTATTCATGGCTTCCTCTGTCCGAGAAGAGAATGACCCCCAACAGGCCCAACAGGTCTGGAGAAAGAGCCTGCCCTTAGCCGACCTCTACAGTAGAAGTTGGAGGAAGAGGGAGGGCAGGTTTCCCCCTCCCACGAAACTGGAACCTGGGCTGCCCTGGAGGCAGTCTGAGGGCGGTCCGGGGGAGGAGAAAGGTGGATTCCTAAACAACCCGCCTGGGCCACGAGGTGCCCAGAAGGGAATGGGGTGGGGTTTGCTGGCCTCTTGGACCCAGCTAGATCTGGAAAAATGCTGTGGGCTGGGCTGGGCCTCTTATTTCCGGGGCTAGGGGGGACCATCTGGCTCTCCTCAACCACAAACCCCTCCTTCCTGCTTTGCTGAGGTTCGCTGAGGCCTGACACCTGACTTTCCTTCGGGTAGTCGTTGTCCCCAGGGTGAGGGGGAAAGGCCCTGGAACACCGTGTTAGCTCCTCCTTGGGGTGACTAGGGAAAGGCGGGCAAGGACAGGCGCTTCACAGACTTCTGCCTCCAGGAGGGGTTTTCCCTCCGCTTCCCTGACTCTGTTGCCTACCTTGCGGGTAACTGTTACCCAGGCCTCCTTCTTTCTGCTCTCCCCTCCCCCCGCGCTTCAGGGGATCAGAGGCGCCTGCACAAAGGTCCCTGGAAGTCTTCCAGGAAGAGCTTAGTCACTCACTAGACTAGTAACTAACCTCTGTAGATATTACAGTATATCTTTCTCTTTTTCTTTTTAAAATATATTTTATTGATTTTTCACAGAGAGGAAGGAGGAGGGATAGAAAGTCAGAAACATCGATGAGAGAGAGACATTGATCAGCTGCCTCCCGCACACCCCCTGCTGGGGATGTGCCCACAACCAAGGTACATGCCCTTGACCGGAATCGAACCCGGGACCTTTCAGTCCTCAGGCAGATGCTCTCTATCCACTGAGCCAAACCGGTTTTGGCTATAGTATATCTTTCTGATTTAGGAAATACATTAAGCACTTGAGAAGTGTGCCCAATCAAGGTCTCAAGGCAGAGTTGGTGGGACTCCCCAACATCAGTTCTACTCCAGCATTTCCCAAAGTGTGAGGCACTTACCACACGTGGAATCTGAACGTGTTTTGTATGTTCTCGTTAATCCTCACCCGAGGATATTTTCCCATTGATTTTTAAGGAGAGTGGAAGAGAGAGGGAAAGACAGAGAGACACAATGAAGTGAGAGAAATATCAATGGCCTCCTGGACGAGCCCCGATCAGGGCCCAGCTGGGGAGGACCCTGCACCAAGGTACCTGCCCTTGATCAGAATCGAACCCAGGACCTTTGGCACGCAGGCCAACGCTCTTTCACTGAGTCAACTGGCTAGGGTTGTGTGTGTTCTTTTAATGAGTTTTAGAAGGAGTTTGAACTATATATGAAACCTATCATTTCACAGATGTTATTGTTAGGATAAAAAAAATAATACTATGGAACAAGGGAAACCTGATAACAGTAAAAATTATGAAGATGGAGCCCTGGTCTGTGTGGCTCAGTTGGTTAGGTGCTATCCCATGCATTGAAAGTGTACTGGTTAATGCCGAAACCGGTTTGGCTCAGTGGATAGAGTGTCAGCCTGTGGACTGAAAGGTCCCAGGTTCGATTCGGTCAAGGTCATGTACCTTGGTTGTGGGCACATCCCCAGCAGGGGTGTGCAGGAGGCAGCTGATGGATGTTTCTCTCTCATCAATGTTTCTGACTCTCTATTCCTCTGTGGAAAATCAATAAAAAATATATTTTTAAAAAAAGTTTGCTGGTTCAATTCCCAGGTTTATAGCTGGATCCTGGGCGGGGGCTTGCAGGTGGTAGCCAATCAATGATTCTCAACATTGATGTTTCTATCTCTCTCTTCTTCTCTGAAATCAATAAAAATGTATTTTAAAAAATAAAACAGAAGAGGCAAAAGAGCATGAAGAGTCATATGTAATGTGATCTTATTTTGAACCAACCAACTGTAAAAAGATATTTTGGGGACAGATGGGAAAATTTGCATATAGACTGGGTATTAGATGATATTAAGGAATGATTATTAATTTGGAGGGGATGAAAATACTAGGGGATTATATAAGAACTTTAAAAAAAATCCTCACCTAAGGTTGCTTTTATTGATTCAAGAGAGAGAGAGGATTGAACTCAAAAGCTAGGTATGTGTCCTGACTGGGAATCCAACCAGCAACCTTTTGATGTTTGGGAAGACGGTCCTACCAAGTGAACCACTTGGCCAGAGCAGAACTTTTAAAAAAATTTCAGTGGCTCAGTGGTTGAGCATCAACCTATGAACTAGGAAGTCACAGTTCAATTCCTAGTCAGGGCACATGCCTGGGTTATGGGCTGGACCCCCAATGGGGGTGTGTAGGAGGCAGCTGATTGATGATTGATGATTGTCTCTCATCATTGGTGTTTCTATCTCTCTCTCCCTCTCCTTTCCTTTCTAAAATCAATAAAAATAAACTTATTGTTCATTTCAGGTGTACAGCATAGTGATTAGATATTTACATATTTTATGGAATGGTTATCCAGGTAAGTGTAGTACTCATCTGACACCATACATAGTAAGCATGAAAAAGGAATTCTACCAAAAGTAATCTCACAGGATGATCTGATCATAAATTCCTAACTAAACAAGTCATGATGGATAGCCATGCCCCAAGCATATAACTTTTTTAGTAAAAGGCTTATCTTTGCCTTAAGCAAGCCCTGTTCATTGTTTTTGTGCATCTAGATTAACATGTTTTTGAACAAGCAAACCACCCTCAAGATAGCAATAAAGGGGCACTCTCCCTCCCAGGAGCACTTCAGTGTATTGTGCTTCCCATTCTCCTTCCCTTCCCCTTTTCCTCCCCTCCTCTCTCCTCACTACTCCCCCGCCCCTCAGGGCCCCAGGCTCATTCCCATTAGCTTCCTCATTCTCAAGTTCCAAGGGCCCTTCCTTTACCTCTAGAACTTGTTTACTAAATCCATTTCTAGTAGGAATTACTTTTTTTTTAAAAATATATTTTATTGATTTTTTACAGAGAGGAAGGGAGAGGGATAGAAAGTCAGAAACATCGATGAGAGAGAAACATCGATCAGCCACCTCTTGCCCACCCCCTACTGGGGATGTGCCCGCAGCCAAGGTACATGCCCCTGACCGGAATCGAACCCGGGACCCTTCAGTCCGCAGTCCGACGCTCTATCCACTGAGCCAAACCGGTCTCGGCAGGAATTACTTTTTCTCCTTCTGTAATTTACCCAATATTCTCTTAACAACAACCACAAAAAAAGATAGCAATAATGGTACATTTACACAATGGAATACTACTCAGCCACAAAAAAAAGAAGGAAATCTTATCTTTTGTGTAAACATGGATGGACCTAGAGAGTATTATAAGTGAAATAAGCCAGAGAAAGACAAGTACCATATGATTTAACTTATATATGGAATCTAATAAACAAAATAAGCTAACAAATAAAAGAGAAAAACTCAGAGATACAGAGAGCAGACTGACAGCTGACACAGGAGAGGGAGGTTGGGAGGCTGGGTGAAAAAGGTGAAGGGATTAAGTAAAGGAAAAAAAAGATCAGAGACAGACAATAGTATGGTGATTATCAGAGAGAAGGGGGTAGGACTTGGTAGAAGAAGGTAAAGGGGAGATAGATGGTGATGTAAAGACACTTGACTTGGGGTGGTGAACACACAATACAATATACAAATGATATATTGCAGAATTGTATACCTGAGACCTATATAATTTTATTAACCAACTAGATAGAGGCCCAGGGCATGAATTCGTGCATAGGTTGGGGCCTGGCAGGCCCGCCCCATGAAGGCTGATCAGGGCTGGGTGGGCAGGAGGGAGGAGACATGGGTGGTGGGCCAGCCCTGCCCCTAATCAGGGTTGGGAAGCCAATCAAGGATGGGGTCGGCCAGAGGGAGGGGTCTATTGGGGCCCCCATTGGGCCGGTTGGCCACTGCAATGCTTGCCATAAGAGACTGGTCATTCCAGTTCTGCCATTCGGGTCACTTGGCTTTTATATATATATATAAAAAACTTTTATATATATATATGTTTTAAAAATAATAAAAAATTTAATAAAATTAAAAATTAAAAATTAAATAAAAATTAATAAAATTTAATAATAAAAATAATAAAAATTATAGATAGATAGATAGATAGATGCCACCCCAATAAAGTCAATAAAAAACTTTAAATTTCTCTATAAATCTGGATGTTTCTTATATTGTCAAAAGTTATTATAATATTAGTTTTTAAATTTTCATTTGTTGATTTTTAGAAAAAGAGAGAGAGAGCCCAGCCGAACATGGTTGAGTGGTTGAGCATCAACCTATGAACCAGGAGGTCATGGTTCGATTCCCAGTAGGTGTACTCCCCAGGCTCCAGGCACCCAATAGTGATTATGCAGGAGGCAGCCAATCAATGATTCTCTCTCATCATTGATGTTCCTATCTCTCTTCCTCTCCCTTCCTCTTTGAAATCCATAAAAATATATAAAAAAAGAAAGAGAAATATTGATTTGTTGTTCTCTTTATTTATACTTTCATTAGTTGATTCTTGTGTGCCCTGACTGGGGATTGAACCCACAACTGTGGCATATTGGGACAACACTCTAACCAACTGGGCTACTTAGTCAGGACAGTTATTACAATATTATTAACTTTATTTCCTATGTATGAATGTTTTTTATTAGCAATGCATATTGAAATATTTAAGAGTTTAATGCCAGTATGTCTGTAAATTATCTTAAATACTTTCCAAAACACTGACTTAAATATGGTAAACATTAATAATTGTTAATGCCGCCCTGACTGGTTTGGCTCAGCGGATAGAGCATCAGCCTGTGGACTGGGGGGTCCTGGGTTCAATTCTGGTCAAGGGCATGTACCTTGGTTGCAGACACATCCTCATTGGGGGGTGTGCAGGAGACAGCTAATTGATGTTTCTCTCTCATCCATGTTTCTAACTCTTTATCTCTCTCCCTTCCTCTCTGTAAAACATCAATAAAATACATTTTAAAAAATAATTGTTAATGCCAAATGATAGTTATATTAAATGATTTCTAATAAAATGTTTAAAATATTTTAATTAATAATAATGATGATGAAGCCGAAACCGGTTTGGCTCAGTGGATAGAGCATTGGCCTGCGGACTGAAAGGTCCCAGGTTCGATTCCGGTCAAGGGCATGTACCTTGGTTGCGGGCACATCCCCAGTGGGGGGGGGTGCAGGAGGCAGCTGATCGATGTTTCTCTCTCATCGATGTTTCTGACTTTCTATCCCTCTCCCATCCTCTCTGTGAAAAATCAATATTTAAAAAAAAATAATAATAATGATGATGATGAAAAGGTCCACTAGCTCCTTTCTCCTTTCACATCCCCAGTCTCAGGCCCCTTTCCTTCCTGTCTGCCGAAGTTCACACCTTCTTGGCTGTTCTCCCTGTTTTCCCCTTGCCACATCAGCCTGTGACATCCTGCCAAAGACATGCCACCTCTTGCCATACATCTCAAGGTTTGGTAGTTTAGAGAAAGGAAGTAGAAATCTGAGGCTTCTTCTACAGTGCCTTTGTAGAATCAGATTCTGGGCGGTGGTAGCAGAATTTGGAGGAGACACTCTGCCCCCTGCTGAAGCCATCCATGTCACAGCCAGTCAATACTATCACACTGTATGGCTAACTCAGAGAAGGAAAGGACTGAGGAAAAACTGAGCAGTCTCCCCTGGGACAGGCTTCTGGACTTTTTTATGCTAAGAGGGAGGCGGGAGGCTGAAGAACTTCCTGTCTCCCAGTCTGTGATTATAATAAACAGATGATATATTGCAGAATTGTATACCTGAGACATATAAGCCTGTAAATTATCTTAAATACTTTTGATGAGAGAGATAAATATCAATCAGTTGCCTCTCATATACCCCTGGGGGAGCCATTCCCTGCTCCCCTAACCCATCCTACTAGTAAACCAAAGCCATTCTCTCTTTCATTCAGTAGTAGCTGATCTGTGCTAGACAGGGCACTAGACACTGGAGGAGATGAAGGAGTCATGGCTTAGTAAAGGAGACAGACTCATATACAGCTAATTTTATAAATTACAATATCCTGCCGAGACCGGTTTGGCTCAGTGGATAGAGCGTCGGACTGCGAACTGAAGGGTCCCGGGTTCGATTCCGGTCAAGGGCATGTACCTTGGCTGTGGGCACATCCCCAGTAGGGGGCGTGCAAAAGGCAGCTGATCGATGTTTCTCTCTCATTGATGTTTCTGACTTTCTATCCCTTTCCCTTCTGCCCTGTGAAAAATCAATAAAATATTTTTTTAAATTACAATATCCTAAAAGAAAAGAAAAAAAACAAATAAATTACAATATCCTGTCTTACAAGCAGTGAAGGAGATACATCTATAAATGATGCCTTTTGAAGGAACTTTGTCCCCAGTTTTCTCCCCAAATCTTCTCCCTCTTTAAGCTCTTACCATCCCCCTTCACAGTAGTAATCAGTCATCAAGCCCCATCAATCTTATTCCACAAATGTCTTCCAGATTCATCCCCTCCTCTCACTATCTCTCTGAATTAGGCATAGTCATCATTGCTTGCTTGGTAATGTTCATGTTACTGTATAGAATGTATTCCTTGTCTCCAGCTTGATCCTCTTCAAAAGAGGCTGCACACTTCGGCCTCAGGGAGTATTGAATACAGATCTCAATATCTGGTACAAATCAAATCAAATCTTCGCAGGCCCTACCTTTCACTTAGAAATGTAACTAAAGTTTCAGGCATACTCACTCAACTACTTATTGCTCACTATTTAGGCCAAGTGGTTTCCTCTGTGACATCCATTGATACACACATAGGTATGTGCCTGGAGTGCCCTTCCCCCATAGTAGTTCAACAACTCACTTTTCAGAGCCTTTGTGCACTGTTGGTGGGAATGTAAATTGGTGCAGCCACCATGGAAAACAGTATGGAGGTTCCTCAAAAAGTAAATTACCATATGATGTAGTAATTACACTTCTGGATATTTATCTGAAAACAAAAACACTAACTCAAAAAGATATATGCACTCCCATGTTCATTGCAGCATGGGAGTGCATATATTTACAATTTAAGATATGGAAACAATTTAAGTATTCATTGCTTGATGAATGAATTAAAAAAAATATAAATGGATAAAGTACATATACAAAACAGGATATTATTCAGTCATAAGACAATGAAATCTTGCCATTTGCAACTACATAGATGGACCTTGAGGGTATTATGCTAAATGAAAAAAGGCAGAGAAAGACAAATACATATGATCTCACTTATATGTGGAACCGAAAAACAGACAAAAGCCTCCAGTTGGGACTCGGTTGGTTCCACACACCAAAAGGGCTGGAGGTCAGACCCCTGATCCGGGGGTGTGTGAGAGGCAACTGGTTGATACTTAATTCTCACATCTATGTTTCTCTCTCTCTCTCAAATCAATCAATAAGTTAAAAATATTTTGAAATCAGTAACTATGTATGATGATGGGCATTAACTAGACCTAAATATTAAATTATTATGTTGTGCACCTGAAACTAATGTAATGTATGACAATTATACCTCAATTTAAATTTTTTAAAATAATAATAAAGGTACCAAAAGGAGAAAAGAAAACTCATCTTTTATGTCTTAGACTGTCGTAGGCAGTTTGACAGACATGAGCAGAGCAAGGACCATGGCCCAGGTACAGAAGGTCACCAGGATGAAAAAAGCTCCTGGTGCCTAGCAAGGCACAGTCAGTTGTAGAGTGGGACCTCTCCCCAGGATGACTTTTCCTCCCCTAGCATACAGCTTGTCATCGGTTTGGACCCCCTGATCTTCCCTCCCTAGAGATAACATCTAGGCCTCAGTTGTATTTTAGCTCCAGGCCCACATAAGCAACAAAGCCAGCCATGGCTAATGTCAGGACCAGTTGCATTAAATAATGACCCCATGCCCTGCCATCCAATCAATCAGTGGAGACCACAACCCTGAATGGACACACCTGAAAGCTACTGAATATGTACTGAGATCTTCCCCTGGGACCTCCTCTAAAGTCTCCACCCTTAAAATTTTAAGGATGAGAACTGGTCACCTGCCTGCCTGTTTGCCCCCAACTTCCCTCCTCTGCTGGCCAGTGCACTCTCCCTCCCAGGAGCACATCCAAGCCTTTCCCTTTCCCTACCTTTTCCCCTTCATTCTTTCCTCTCCCCCGCTTCTCCTTCCTGCTTCAGGCCCCTTACCATTAGCTTCCTCACTCCCAAGCTCCAAGGGCCCTTCCTTTATCTCCATAACTTGTTTCCTAAGCCCATTTCTTATAGAAATTACTTATATAATTTACCAAATAAATGTTCTCTTATAGTTTGGGTCTTGGACCTGAATTCTTTCCAGAACCCCAGTACCAAGGTTGCTGAATCCAGGTTTGGTCTGACCCCATTGGTTAGAAACATGCCTTTCCACAGCCTACAACAAGACCAAGCTTCATCTCTGCTCTTCTTTGCATATTTGCTATGTTGGTATTTTTTTATGTAGGTGTGGGGGGTCCCATTCAGAGTATGCTGAATCCTCAAGGCCATTCTGAGTGTGGGAATCTTAATCAAAATGTTCAAGATTACTTTGCTATATGCAAGTGCAAGGATGTAGCAATGTATGCACTGCGTAAGCATGTCCTTCTCTAACCCAAGTGATTGATGTCACTGTTTGGAAAGAAACCTCTTTTGTCTAAGTAGTATAAAGCTGTTACTGACCAGCCAGAACGGCTGCTTGGAGGAGACTGCTCCTAAATACTTAGTGTGGGACTATATTATGGGGAAGATATGTCACTGACCAGGGGCTACTCAGATAATGGCTGTGGGTACAGAAGCTACTGCTATTATGTAGGAAAGATGTATTGTTACCTAACCGTGTGCACCTACTTTGCTTTGAAGAACTGTTTTATCCAGGGGCTCCCTGTTAGCAATGGCTACATGGCCTCTGGCTTCCACAATAAAGACTCTCTTATATACCTACAACTTCTTTTGGCTTCTTTGTCAAATACCTGCGGTCCCAGGAGGTCCAGCCCCTGGCAGTTGGTTTAGTACAGCAAGATCAAGAACTGAGTTTCAACAATAGGTATTATAAGCATTATTCTATAGCTTGCTATTTTTTTTAACTTAACAAACTATATTAAAGATCTTTTAATATTAGCTTTATTCTTTCTGAATATTTTGAACTCAACTGCAGCAAACATCTTTATATATATATATACAGTATATATATATACACACACTAGAGGTCCAGTGCATGAAATTCATGCACAGGAGGCAGGGGATGTCCCTCAGCCCAGCCTGCACCCTCTCCAATTTGGGACCCCTCAAGGAATGTCATGAGGATCAGGCCTAAATGGACAGTCGGACAAACTGGTCACCTGCCTGCCTGTTTGCCCCCAACTTCCCTCCTCTGCTGGCCTGGTCACCCCTAACTGCCTTCCCCTGCAGGCCATCTTATGATGGCCATCTTGTGTCCACATGGGGGCAGGATCTTTGACCACATGGGGACAGCCCTCTTGTGTGTTGGAGTGATGGTCAATCTGACATTTATCTTCAATAATTAAAACTTTGTAGACTAGCCGAAGCCGGTTTGGCTCAGTGAATAGAGTGTCGGCCTGCGGACTGAAAGGTCCCAGGTTCGATTCTGGTTAAGGGCATGTACTGTGGCTGTGGGCACATCCCCAGCAGGGGGTGTGCAAGAGGCAGCTGACCGATGTTTCTCTCTCGTCAATGTTTCTGACTTTATATCCCTCTCTCTTCCTCTCTGTGAAAAATCAATAAAATATATTTTTTAAAAAACACAAAAAACTTTGTAGCCTAGAGTGGAGGCCTAGGCGCTAGAGCTGCAGAAGCTTGGCTTCCTCCATTGCCCAGGCAACCCTAGCCTCTGCTCTCTCTAGCTCTGTGGCTGCTGCCATTTCTGTTGGGATTATGAATCTTTTATAATTGAAACTTTGTAGCATTGAGTGGAGGCCTAGACCGGCAATAGCAGGTGGAAAGCTTGGCTTCCTCAGTTGCTGGGGAAACCTAAGCCTCCCTCCTGCTCTCAGTGGCTGCAGCCATCTTGGTTGGGGTTTATTTGCATAATTTGCTCCTAATTGGATGGTGGACGTGGCTATGGGCGTGGCTTTATCAGAGGTACAGTCAATTTGCATGTTACTCTTTTATTAGATTAGATTAGTGCCCATGTATGGCATTAAGGAGAGAATGGAGAGCTATATAGCAGATGGTTAAGAGCACAAGTTCTGGAGACAAATTATAGATGTGAATCTTGGATATATTACTTACTAGCAGTATGACGTTAGGCAACTCAACCTCCATGTCTCACTCATCTCATTTGTAAAGTTAGGAAGAAAAATATTTACTCCATAGAATCCCCGCATATATATCAGTGCTGTCAGTACAGATTCCTGGAAGTAGAATTGCTGAGTCAAGATTGTGCACATTTGAAATTTTTATACACTGACAAATGATCTTCTAAAAATATTCCCAGTTACACATACCCACACTGTGAAAGTTCCCTTGAATTCTCACTAATTTTAAAAATTGTCAATCTGACAATTCCATTATTAAAGTTTGTTTTTCTTCATTTATTGAGATTTATAAGGACAAGTGTCTTTTCTTTGTTATTGCCCACTGCATTTTGTCCTTTGTAAATTGTTCTTTCATGTCCTATGTCGATTTTTCTATTGAATTGTTTGACTTAAAGAACTCTTTATGTGTCTTAGACATTAATTCTTTGTTAAAACATGTCAAATATTTTATATGTCAATTGTCTTTCCTTGTGTCTTTTTTAATTTTTCCTCGTGTTTTTTTGAAATGTAAAGGAAAACAACTTTAAAAAATCTACTTTCATGAAATATAATTTTAAAACAATAAAGTGCACCCATTTTAAATATAAATTTTTATGAGTTTAGATAAATGTATACAACTGTGTAACTATCACAACAATCAAGATATGGAATGTTATGCTTAAAAAAAAGTTCCTGTGCTTCATTTTCCTAGATAATCCTTGCCAACCCTTCCCCCACCTCAACACCCACACAGCCACTGATCCACTTTCTGATTAGATGTTATTCTAGATTCAGTTATAGAAAACAATTAGACTTGTCTTTTGTAAACTTTTGTAGAAATGGAATCAGACGGTATGTACTTTTAAAAAACTGGGTTGGGGTGCAGTTGGTCAGAGCACCGTCCCGATAGGCCAAGGCTGCACATTGCCTTCCCAGCCAGGTTACGCACAAGAATCAACCAGTGAATGCATAAATCAGTGGAAAAAAACAAATGGATTTTTCTCTCTCTCTCTTCCTTCCTCTCTCTCTAAACTCAATAAAGAAAATAAAAAAATTTTTGTTCTAGACTTTTTCTCTCATAATGGTTTCAAAATTCTTCCATATTGTTGATTATATTGGTAGCTTGTTCTCTATTATTACTTAGTAGTATTCCATTGTGTAAATATACCACAATTTGTTTATCCATTTGCCTTTTGAGGGACATTTGGATGTTTCCAATATGTTGACTATTATAAAAAAGCTGCTGTGAATTCTATATGTCTTTGTATGGATATGTTTTTATTTCTCTTGAATAAATACCTAGGAGTGGATTGGCTGGGTCTTGTGTAAATGTATGTTTAAATTTATAAGAAATTGCCAAACTTTTCTCTTTTTAAAAAAAATATATTTTATTGATTTTTTACAGATAGGAAGAGAGAGGGATAGAAAGTCAGAAACATCGATGAGAGACAAACATCGATCAGCTGCCTCTTGCACACTCCCTTCTGGGGATGTGCCCGCAGCCAAGGAACATGCCCTTGACAGGAATCTAACCTGCGACCTTTCAGTCCGCAGGCCGACGCTCTAGCCACTGAGCCAAACTGGTTAGGGTAAACTGCCAAACTTTTCCAAAATTGCTGTACTATTTTACATTTTTAAATATACATAAATACTAGATACTAATCCTTTAAAATTTTTAATTGAAAAGATTTTCTGTCAGTTGCCTTTTAACTTTTTTTTTTTTTTGCCTTTTAACTTTGTTATTATATATGCAATAGAACTTATTTTTTTAAAGTTCAAATGTATTTTTTTTTTTGTATCCCCAGCATCTGGACCTGTGCCCTGCACAAAATAGCCCCCAATGAGTGTTTACTGAATGACCCAACAACAGTGAGGAATTCCACTGCTATTCCCAGGACTTTGTAAGAAGGGTCACATTCTGATCATTTAGCTAACACAACAAGTCACAGGAGATGAATTTAACCATTAGTAAGACTCCAAAATATTATCTGCAAAGGAAAGGCAGATGATTGGGAACACCCAAATCCAATTGAAGTTCCACACAACATGCAGATCTTAAAAACCTCATCCAATTATATTACACTCCCCTACTTAAATATTTTCAAAACTTTCCGACACTCTTGGGATCAAGTGCTCAACCTTAACTTGGCCTAGAAAGCTCTGAGTCATCCTGTCTTCAAGTTTGGCCACAGTTCCTCCTTCCTGTCCTTACATGTTTTCAGTTCTTTGAATGTGCCATGATCTTCCACCAGCCAGGGTCCTTGCTCATGCTGTTCCTTCTGCCTGCCTTTCTTTCTTTTCTTTCTTTCTTTCTCTCTCTCTTTCTTTCTTTCTTTCTTTCTTTCTTTCTTTCTTTCTTCCTTCCTTCCTTCCTTCCTTTCTTTCTTTCTTTCTTTCTTTCTTTCTTTCTTTCTTTCTTTCTTTCTTTCTTTCTTCTTTCCTTCCTTCCTTCCTTTATTCTTTCTTTCTTTCTTTCTTTCTTTCTTTCTTTCTTTCTTTCTTTCTTTCTCTCTTTCTTTCCTTATGTATTTTTATTTAATCCTCACCTAAGGATATTTTTCCATTGATTTTTGAGAGAGTGAGAGAGAGGGAGAGACAGAGACATGTTGATGTGAGAGAAACACACGGATTGGTTGCCTCCTGCATGGGCCCCAACCAGGGATGAGGCCAGAGAAGAGCCTGCAACCCAGGTGCACGCCCTTGAACAGAATCGAGCCTAGGTCCACAAGCCAGCGCTCTATCCACTGAGCCAAACTGCTAGGGCTCTTTCTTTCTTGTTTAAATTTTATTTATTTATTTATTTACCTATTTATTTATAAATATATTTTATTGATTTTTTACAGAAAGGAAGGGAGAAAGATAGAGTTAGAAACATCCATAAGAGAGAAACATCGATCAGCTGCCTCCTGCACACACCCCACTGGAGATGTGCCTCCTATCAAGGTACATGCTCTTGACTGGAATCGAACCCGGGACTCCTTACTCTGCAGGCTGACACTCTATCCACTGAGCCAAATTGGCCAGGGCTGTATTTATTGATTTGAGAGAGAGAGAGAGACATCGCTTTGGTGTTCCATTTATTTATGCATCCATTAATGTATTCATTAGTTGTAGCTGCTATTTAAATCCTCACCTGAGGATATGTTGGGGTTTTTTTGGTTTGTTTTTTTTAAATGTATTTTTACTAGAGGCCTGATGCATAAAATTTGTGCATGGGTAGAGTCCATAGGCCTGGCCGGCGATCAGGGCCAATCAGGGCCTTCTAGTTGCTGGCTGGGGCCTTCATTCGTTTTGCGCTGCCCCCCTGGTAGTCAGCACATGTCATAGTGAATAATCAAACTCCTGGTCTCCCAGTCGAACTCCCAAGGAGACACATTGCATATTAGCCTTTTATATATTTATTCACACACATACACTAGTGGGCCAGTGCATGAAATTCGTGCATGAAGGTGGGGGGTTTTCCTCAGCCCAGCTGCACCCTCTCCAACTGGGGATCCCTCTGGCAATCTGAGACTACTGTCTCCTAACCACTCACCTGCCTGCCTGATCGTCCCTAACTGTCCTCCCTTGCTGGCCTGATCTCACCCCTAACTGCCTTTGCCTCAGCCCCCACCACCATGGCTTTGTCTGGAAGGAAATCGGATGTCCAGAAGATGGCCAGTTGACCCAGTCTAATTAGCATATGACCCTTTTATTAGTATGAATAGATTATATAGGATAGGATTGTTAAAATGGGGTGGGGAGAGCCTTTTTCAGCAGGAGGAGATGCTCTTGGCAAACAAAAATGCATAAACGCTATATCTAGACTGATAGCCAGCCATGCACTATACTACCAAACTGGTCATTAAAAAATTGAACTGCTTTCTTACACCTTATACCAAACAGCTGTTGCTCTTAAAACTCCTCCTCAGCCCCCACCTTAGGTTCTGCCTTCGCAGTTCACCCAAATTAGGTTCTGATTGGTCAGTTTCTATGCCAGTCAGCATCAGAAGCTCTGCCTCCTAAGCAGCCATTTGCTCCTCACAGTTCACCCAGATTTGGTTCTGATTGATCAGTTTCTATGCCAGTCAGTGTCAAAAGTTCTGCCTCCTAGGGAGCCATTGGCTCATCGCAGTTCACCCAGATTTTGTTCTGATTGGTCAGTTTCTTTGCCAGTCAGTATTTCCAGGCCTATCCCTTGGCCTGATCAGAGAGGAGAGGCTGATCAACAGCCACCCCAGGCTGCTAGCAAGCTGGCTGAACTGCTGAACTCTTGGAGAGAAAGAACTCCTAAGAGGTCAGCAGTTCAGCCCGCTTGCCAGGCTCCGCCCACCGGAGCCTGCTGTGCTCACAGCCTGGCATTCGGTCTTGTCTTTGGCCATTACAGACCCTGGTTTTTTATATATCAAGACTAGTAGCCTGGTGCACAAAATCCATACACATTAAAAGAGAATTGATTAAAGGAAATGTTTTAATATTGCTATTTGCCCTTTCTCTATAATAGAAGTGTTAGAGATGAAAGAAAATTAGTAAAATGTATATGAAAATCTTCTTCCTGTCAGAGTCTGGGGCACACTGCGGGACCCAGACTCTAGTCCCCTCCCACCCGCATGCATCTTGAAATCGTGCGTCACCCAAACCTGGCCAGCTCCACCCCCATTGGGCAAGATCCAGACCCGCCTGGCCCCACCCCTGTCAAGCCCCGCTGGGCAGGGAACGTAGCCTCAGGTCCCCCAGCATGGTGCCGGATGGGGGTACAGCCTCAGGTCCCCTGGTGCACCCTCAGGTCCCCTGGCCCAGCATTGGGGGTGGGGTGTCCTGAGGTCCTCTATCAAGCCTTGTGGGTGATGAGTATAGCCTCAGGTCCCTGCTGATCCCTCGTTACAGTTCATTATGGGAACCCTGCCTCCACTGTGGGCACAGCCATCTTGTGATGGTGTGATAGAGTGAGTTAATTTGCATATTACTCTTTATTATATAAGGTAGATGGATTTCAGAGAGGAAGAGAGAGAGAAATAGAAACATCAATGAGAGAATCTAATTAGCATATGACCTCCTACACTACCTCCTGCACACCTCTTACTGGGGATGGAGCCCACAACCTGGGCGGTGCCCTTGACCAGAATTGAACCCAGAACCCTTCAGTTCGCAGGCCGATGCTCTATCCACTGAGCCAACCAGCTAGGATAGGATACATTTTTTTGATGAGAGAGATCAACCTGCTGTCCCACCCACCCATGCCTTCCCTGGTTGATTGTTGCAACCCTGTCGAAGATCTAACCAACTGAGCTAACCAGCCAGGGCCCCACTTAACTTCTAAGTCACCTTTTGGGACTCAGTTTAACTCTCATCAACTCAGGGAAGCCTTCCTTCCCCAATTCCTGAAATAGCCTTAGGTTCCATATAACCCTGTAATTACTCATTCATCCCTTAACTTCCCTCAAAGATTGTAAACTCAACAAAAGAGAACACTGTGCTGTTCATATTTGCCTTTTTGGCCCCAGTGTTTACTAGACTGTCTGGTTCATAACAGAAACTTGATAAAGGTTCAATGGATGAATGAATGAAAGCTAAGGCAGAACCAACCAGCATGGCTCAGTGGTTACTGACCTATGACACGGAAGGAGAAAGTTCCATTCCCAATCAGGGTCCATGCCCGGGTTGCAGGCTGAATCCCCTGAGTGGGGCATGCATGAGGCGACCAATCAATGATTCTCTCTCATCATTGATATTTCTATCTCTTTCTCCCTCTCCCTTCCTCTCTGAAATCAATATATATGTTTTGTTTTGTTTTGTTTTTTAAAAAAGGAAAGTCAGGACCAGAAAGAATTATAGGATTCATTGAGAAGTAAAAAAGAAGTCTAAACTTGATCTTAGGGGTAAGGAAAACCACCAAAATATTTTCATATTTTTTTTTTACAATGAGTTATATAGAAAAAGACAAACTTTGAAGAAAATAATTATGTTTTTATTGATTTCAGAGAGAAGGGAGAGGAAGAAAGGGATAGAAACATCAGTGATGAGAGAGAATAATTGATTGGCTTCCTCTTGCATGTTCCCCACTGGGGATCAAGCCTGAAACTAGGCATGTGCCTTAACAGGGTCCCAACCATGATCGCCAGGTTCAGGGGTTGATGTTCAACCCCAGAAACACAGGCTGGGCAGCCACTGGGAGATCTGAAGCAGGAGAGTCAGATACAAAAGGCTCAATCAATCTCACTAGACTGAGATGAACTGTGGATAAACTGACAGTCGATAGCATGAACACATAAAGGGACCATAATCCATCCTGTAAAAACCTGAATTGAGCGGGAAATAAATCATGATTCTTAACCTATTTGAAAATATTTTTAAAAATACTCATATATGGCTCCAGTCCAGTCCAATTAAATCAGTACCTCTGGGGTTGAAGCTCCGACATCTATATATTTTGAAAGCTCATAAAGTCATTCCAGACAGAGAGCAAAGGCAGAACAACTAAATATTGCTGGGCATAAAGTTCTAGACAGAGAGAGACTTGAACTTACTCTTCTAAATTATGAAGAAACTTTGAAGGGTTTCTCCCTCCCAGTTTTATTGAGAAATAATTTATATATATCACTCTATAAGGCATACAGCAAGCTTGAATTATATATATTGTGAAATGATTGCCACAATAGGTTTAGCTAACATCCATCTTCTCACAAACATACAATAAAAAGAAAACAAAGAAAAAGTTTTCCTTGTGATGAAAACTATTAGTATTTACTCTCTAAACAACTTTCCTATATATCATACAGCAGTGTAAGCAATAGCCATCATGCTGTATATTATATCCTTTGCACTTATCTTAAAATTGGAAGCTCGGCCCTATCCAGTTTGCCTCAGTGAATAGTGTGTTGGCCCATGGATTGCAGGATCCTGGGTTCAATTCCAGTCAAGGGCAAATACCTCTGTTGCAGTTTCAATCCTAGACCCTGTTTAGGGTGCATGCAGGAGCCATCTAATTGATATGTCTCTCTCATATGCATTTTTCTCTCCCTCTGTCTCTCCCCCTCCTTCCCACTTTCTAAGAGTCAATGGAAAAATATCCTCAGTGAGGATTAACAAAAAAAATAATAAAGATTAAAATTGGAAGCTTGTAACTTTTGACCATCTTCCTCCGAGTTTCAATAAGTTTTGTTTTTAGATTCCACATGCAATGAGATCATACAGTATGTGTCATTCTCTGACTTATCTCACTTAGCATAATGCCCTCAAGATCCATCCATGTTGTCACAAATGGCAGTATTTCCTCATTTTTTATGACTGAATAATATTTCGCGATATATCTATTCATCCGTTGAAGGACACTTTAGGTTGTTTCCATGTCTTTGTTATTGTAAATAGTGCTGTTATAAATATGGGGGGTGCAGATATCTTTGCAAGTTAGCGTCTTTGTTTCCTTTGGATATATTCCCAGAAGTGAAATTGATGGATCATATGATGGTTCTATTTTTAATTTTTTGAGGATCCTCCATACTGCTTGCCATAGTGGCAGCACCAATTTACATTCCCACCAACAGTGAAGGAGGGTGCCCTTTCTTCACATCCTCTCCAGCATTTTTCTCTCATCTGTTTTATGATGTCAGAAGGAGTTTTTAAAAATATGTTTTTATTGGATTTTAGAAAGAGAGGAATGGAGCGAGATAGATAGAAACATTGATGAGAGAGGAAAGTCACAGATGGACTGTGACCTGCATGCACTCGGGTTGGGGATTGAGCCCACAACCAGGGATGTGCCCTGACCGGGAATCGAACTGGCATCCACTTGGTTCATGGGTTGATGCTCAACTGTTAAGCCACACCAGCTGGGCCTTTTTCTTTCTTAAAGTTATTTTTGAAAAATATGTTATTAATGGTTTCAGAGAGGAAGAGAAAGATAGAAACATCAATGATGGGCCCTAGCTGGTTTGGTTTAGTGGATCACGTGTCAGACCCCAGACTGGAAGGTCCCAGGTTCGATTCTGATCAAGGCCAGATACCTTGGTTGCAGGCTCAATGCATGCTGGAGACAACCAATTGTATGTCTCTTTCACATCCATGTTTCTCTGTTTCTCCCTCTCCCACTCTCTCTAAAAATCAATGAAAATATCCTCAGGTGAGGATTCACAAAAAGGGGGGAAAAGGAAACATCAATGATGAGAGTCATTGATTGGCTGCCTCCGGATCAAGTCCGGAACCCAGGCATATGCCCCGACTGGGAATCGAACCATGATTTCCTGGTTCATAGGTCAATGTTCAACCACTGAGCCATGCTGACCAGGTGGAAGGATGTTTTACAAGGGAAAATGAGTGTGTGTGGTACATAGAATTTTTCCCCCATCTAGGTACAAAAGGTCAATAAGTTAATCATATTCTTTGGTTCAAAGGTTAACGTAAAAACATTCAAACCTGTAAAGAATTTTTGTGTGTTTATTTGAGCCAACTGTTAACAATTGCCAGGAAGCAGAATCTCAACAGACTGGGATAATGCTCCAGAGATGATGGTTTTTCACCTTATTTTATACATTATATTCAAAGGAGGAAACATAAGTGGATTACATAAAATCTATTGATGATAGCTTAGGGAGGTGGGAGAAAGAAAAAGTAGTGGGGACCTCTGGGATTGGATAAAAAGTAAAATGATAGACACATACTTCCTTTACTTAGGTGGGTACAGGATAGTTAACAGTCAACAATGAACAGGGTAACAGTAACTATTAAGGAATTTGTCATATCTGTTCTGGTGCCCAGGGTATTTGGTTGTAGCCTGAGGGATCTTGAAAAAAGGGGAAGTTACAAGTTACCCTGGCATTTCAATGATTTGTTATCATAGATGCAAAAAGACAATAGGCTCAGTTAAGGTAAAGATTGACCTTTTCAGGGAAGATGCCAGCCTTGGAGGTGACACACCATAACTGCTTTCAGTTAAAATTCAATTTCAGACCATCCTTTGTGGTTACGTTAGGCCTTTGAGTTTGCAAAACTGTCATGCAGGCCTTCCCTGAGCTTGTCAGGTTAGCACATGGCCTCTTTCTTCCTCAAAAGTATTCATTATCATTATTTGAGATCACACAAGGCTCCTCTCTATTTTATTTTTCCCTTCTTTATTCCTAAGCCCTTCCCCTCCTCTCTCTAAGTGCCATGTAATGTGTTTGCTTGTCCCTGTGAAATCGGATAATCAGAGGGTCTGGGCTGCCTGCCACTACTTGAGCCAATTAAGCAGAGACAGGGTTGAATCATATATAAGCATTTATTCCAAAACTGCCGGCAGTATGGGAGAGCAGCAGGACATCCATAAACCAGATGCTTACCGAATATTGGGTAGAAGGACAGATTACATGGGGAAATAGGTAAAAGGGATAAGAATGGATATGCAAGCCCTAGCCGTTTTGGCTCAGTTGATCAAAGGGTTTGATTCCAGTCAAGGGCATATACCTTGGTTACAGGATCCTCCCGGGCCTGGGCCCTGGTCAGGGCTCCTGCAGGAAGCAACCAATTGATGTGCTTCTCCCACATCGATGTTTCTCTCTGTCTTTCCCTCTCATCCATTCTCTAAAAATCAATGGGAAAATATCCTCGTGTGAGGACTAACAAAAACAAACAAATAAAAATAAATAAATAAAGGTGATTAAATGTGTGTGTGTGTGTTTTTTTAAAGAATGGACATGGGAAAGGAATAAAAATGAGCTCAATGGTTACAGATTATAGGCAATGTGGGCTGCTCTGGGACTCCACTGTTTTGGCAACGAGGTTGTCAATCTTTCCTTCACTATGGGCAGTTCTCAGATAAGGAAAATGGACTCCATTCCATGGTTAACTCCCAGGCCCAGGGGCATACAACTCCCAGCCAGTTCAGAATAGGCTTTCTTTCTTTCTTTCTTTCTTTCTTTTTTATTTATTTATTTTTTTAAATATCTATTTTTATTGACTTCAGAGAAAAAAGGAGCGGGAGAGAGAAACATTAATGATGGAGAATCATTGATTGGCTGCCTCCTGAGAAATGCTTTCTTTGAACAAAACAATCACGGTTAACAGAGCATGATTAATATTTCTTATAACTACACTTATTCTCTATTATTCTACTTCTGCCCAACCTGAATATATATGTATATATATTTAAGATTTTAATTGTGCTATAGGTCTAATTGTTCTACTTTTCCACACAATACTCTTTTTAAGATTTATTCATGTTGCTACAGCTATATCTAGTTCATCACTTACGTTGCACAGTATTCCCTTAGAGATGGAGAGTGAGCTTCCTGATATCACAAAACTGTCATAAATATCTTCATACACGTTCTCCTATAGTTCTGTGCAATATTTTCTTGTAGTGATGATTCTAAAATAAGGATTTGGCATTTCACCTTCCTGCTCCACATTCTTTAATACTCCCATTTCCTTAGAGTAAAACACAACCTTCTTAGGATGACAAAAGAGTCAAGTCATTTTAAGTCTCTAAACTTCTCCTTCCTTCCTGACAAGATCTAACAATACTTACCTACTTGATAAGGTTCTTGTAAAGATCAAATGAATTGCTGCAGGGGAAGTGCCTCTGTAGCCAGTAAAGAACTATAAAAATGTTGATTTCATTAACAGATTCCTTTGAATATATTTCCCTCCTTCAAGATAGGCCTCATGTTTACTTTAGCCAGACTTGTGATGTAAAAATGTGGATGGCAGGGAGTGGGCAGCCCCCTCACTGGCCTTTCCTCTCAGTATCCAGACTCAGTGTTGGCTGAGTATTATGAGTGAAGGGTGAGGGTGAGAAAGCTGGAGGTGAGGTCAGGCCAGCTAGCAAGGCTTAGAGCAGACAGTTTGAGCCCCTGCCCTTTCTTCTTCTCAACTTATTTTTTAACTTATTTTTTGTTGTTAATCCCCCATGCCATCCCCCAGGAGATAGAGATATATATGTTTAGAGAGAGTGGAAGGGAGAAAAGGGAGGAAAATGGGAGGGAAGAAAGGAGTAAGGGAGAGAGGGAGAGAGAGAGAGAGAGAGAGAGAGAGAGAGAGAGAGAGAGAGAGAGAGAAATGTGAGAGAGACACACATTGCACACATTGATTGGTTGCCTCCTGCATGTGTCCTGACTGGGGCTGGGAACTGAATCCCCGTGAGCCCCTTCAGTGCTCAGGTCAATGCTCTAACCACTTAGAAACACTGGCCAGGGCTCTTCCTAATTTCTACAGGCTTCCTAAGAACAAAGATCAGACCTTTACCTTTTTTCATTTATCTCTTGCAACCTTTGAGAGGAGGCTCAAAGTAGGTGCTTACTAAATGCTTTCATAGAGAGAATCCAGACTGTGCCAGCCTAGATCTGAGAAGCTAGCCTTGTCCTCGTCCCCATTGCTAGTGAATCAGGGGGTGTGCGTCCATGCTCCCCAGAGTTCATCTGTCTATTCCTTCCTTGCCCACTTCCCTCTACTCTCCCACCACTTCTCCCTTTCCCCATATAGCTTCTATTCATCCTTCCAATTTCTACAATAGTGGTCACCTCTGATAAGTATCGAATTTGAACTGGGTGCTGCTCCTAGCACTCAGCACTTAAAATAAGAGCTATATGGCAAGCAGTGATAATTCTGTTGGTCTTCCATGGGGGTCATTTGCCTCCATTTTACAGAGACAGACTCACACAGAGTTTGTACAACTAGTAATTGGTAGAGCTTGGGTTCACACCCTAATCTGACTTTCACTACTCAAACCGCCTCCCAGCATCACAGCATTGTAGTTGTTTACCAGGTTCTCTTCCACTAGATTGTACACTTCATTAAAAAAAAAAAAAAGTTTTATTGCCGAAACTGGTTTGGCTCAGTGGATAGAGCATTTGCCTGTGGACTGAAGGGTCCCGGGTTTGGTTCCCATCAAGGGCATGTACCTTGGTTGTGAGCACATCTCCAGTGGGGGGGTGTGCAGAAGGCAGCTGATCAATGTTTCTAACTTTCTATCCCTCTCCCTTCCTCTTTGTAAAAAATCAATAAAATATATTTAAATATATATTTACAATATATATTTTATTGATTTTAGAGAGGAAGGGGGAGGGAGAGAGAGATAGAAACAACAATGATGAGAGAGAATCACCCGATAGGCTGCCTCTTGCACGCCCCCCACTGGGGGAATCAAGCCCGAAATCCAGGCATGTGCCCTAGGCCGGAATCTAACCTGGGACCTTTCAGTTCGCAGACCGATGCTCTATCCATTGAGCCAAACCAGCTAGGGTGCACACTTCTTGTTAAATGCTATATTGCACACTCCCAGCACATACCTGACACACAGTAGATGTCAGGAAATGTCTGTGAAAGAAAGGCAGGCAGGTGGGGCAGGAAATAGACCCTTGCTTGCTAACTTCCAGCCTGGGAGTCAGGACGGCTTCTGGAGCTTTGACAAATGCCTTTTCCTTTGTGAGCCAAGGCTGGGGGAAGGGTTAGGATCTGAGACTTCTTCCCACCCTCCTCCTTGCCTCAGTGCTGACAACTTTGCCATTGTCCCCTGCAAATAAACGTGCCAACGCTCGGCTCCAAGACCAAGCCCGGAGTGTTGCTAGGTGGAGTCGCTGAGCAGCTCACTCCTGCCACCTGGTGGTGCCTTACTCAATCTTCTTTCTCCAGAGCCGCACATCTACCGGGTCTTATCTGAGAGTCTAACAGCAATGTGCATACTGCCCCTTCCTCCAAGGGTTTGTCTTTCTCTGGAATCCTTCCCCATTCGCAGCACACAGCGACGCTCCTGCTGTTCCCACAAACCCAGCTGAGCTGGCTGGAGTTTAGGTCCTTACAGATTCTAAGCTCTGAAAACATTATGTTGCACACCTCCACCATAAGGACTTTCAGACAAAATACTAAAAGACAATAAGTTACAGATAAGAATGTGCTACAAAAGTCTGATTTCTCTTACAGTGATTACTGTAGTTGTTTTATTTTTTGAAATATGAAATAGATTATTTATCTCAAACTTTCCGTTGGTTTTAGTGCCCTTGCTTTGCAGCCTGTGCACTAGCACTACTGGGTACTTCCAGGTACCGCTGGCAACACACCACGGACCCCACTTTGGAAAGGAGAACTTAAGCCTATGGGCTCCTTGAGGACCAAGGTTGTATTTATAAGTTTCTGTCTTTCCTGGGACGCCACGGTGTCTGGGAGACGATAGGAGCTAGTAATCAATGTTTATTGGTCTTTACCTGAAAAGAACTCCTAGCTCGCCTTCCATCAGGATCTTTGGGAGCCTATCTCTACCTACCTGTCTTTCTACAGCTTTAGTTTTTCTCTTTGCAAGTCAGAACCCTTCTCCCTTTTTAAGAAACCTGATTTCGCCAAAACCGGTTTGGCTCAGTGGGTGGAGTGTGACTTTCGGACTGAAGGGTCCTGGGTTTGATTCTGGTCAAGGGCATGTACCTTGGTTGCAGGCACATCCCCAGTGTGTGTGTGGGGGTGTGTGTGCAGCAGACAGCTGATTGATGTTTCTCTCTTATCGATGTTTCCAACTCTCTATCCCTCTCCGTAAAAAAATCAGTAAAATATATTAAAAAAAAAAAAAAGAAATCTGATTTCAGTTCCAATAAAGGATAGCAAAACCCTAGGACTTTGGAGCTGGAAGGAACCAAATACTAAGAACAACCTCTATCATTGGTTGAATTCTGTTTGTTATTTTTTTCAAATAGGTTTTGTTAAGAATAACCATTTGGCCCGGCTGGTGTAGCTCAGTGATTGAGTGTCAACCTATAAACCAGTAGATCATCAATTTGATTCCAGGTCAGGTCATATGCCTGGGTTACAGGCTCCATCCCCAGTAGAGGGATGTAAGAAGCAGCCAATCAGTGATTCTCTTTTCATCATTGATGTCTCTATCTCTCTCCCTTCCTCTCTGAAAACAATAAAAATATATTAAAAAATGAAAGTAACCATTTTGAGTATTGTCAAGTGTCTTCTTTGCATGTATTTCATTGAACATATTAACATGTTACTAATGAACTAGAGGCCTGATGCACAAATTCGTGCATGGGTGGGATCTGCCAGGCCAATCTTAATGGGGGCCAATGAGGCCTGCAGGAGGAAAGGGCCACTGATCAGGGTGGAGGGGGCCATGGGAGGTTGGGGGGCCAACTGGGGCCCCGATAGGGCCAGTTGGCCATCACAGTGCGGGTCATAGCGACTGGTCATTTTCAGTTGCTTGGATTTTATATATATAGACACCATTATTTTTTAAAAAACCTATTCTAGCATTCCTGAGATAGATAAAAAAGGGACCTTAGACCTCATGGAGGTCAGTGGTTCTCAGTTAATTGCAGCCAAATTAATTTATTTTCAGGTGAGAAAAACAGAGAGGTAAAATGGGGTTATCTATCCTTTCAAATATGGTTCCTAGCTTTTTTCATGTACATATTTTCCCTAACCAGGCTGTTAAGATCCCAAAGAGCAAGCACTGAGGATTCAATAGTATTTTCTCTATAATATTTCACCCAGGGGGACACTCAATAAATGTTATTGATGACTAGATTGATTAATAGACTTTTTTTCTTAAAATATTTTTATTAATTTCAGAGAGGAAGAGAGAGGGAGAGAGAGATAGAAACATCAATAATAAGAGAGAACCATTGATTGGCTGCCTCCTGCACACTCCCTACTGGAGATGGAGTCAGCAACCCAGGGATATGCCCTTGACCGGAATCAAATCTGTGAACCTTCAGCTTCAGCCTGCAGGCCCATGCTCTATCCACTGAACCAAGCCAGCTAGGGCAATTAATAGACTTTTATACTGGAGCTAGAGCAAGAAGACGTAGACTAAATAGGAAGATGGCCCTGGCGGGTGTAGCTCAATGGTTGAGCGTTGTCCCATGGTCCGAGAGTGGCCACCCAATTCCAAGTCAGGGCACATGCCCAGGTTGCCAGTAGGGAGTGTAAGTGGGCAGCCAATTGATGTTTGTTTCTCTATGTCTCTCTCCCTTCCTCTCTCTCTGAAATCAATAAAAACATATTAAAAGGGGGGTGGGAACGGCTGGGGAGAGGTCAATGGAGGAAAAAGGAGACATATGTAGTACTTTAAACAATACATGATTTTTAAAAAGCCTTAAAATATATTTAAAAATATATAGCCAACATGACTCAGTGGTTGAACATTGACCTATGGACCAGGATGTCATGGTTCCATTCCCAATTAGGCCATACGCATAGTGGGGGGAGGGCATGCAGGAGGCAGCCAATCAATGATTCTCTCTCATCATTGATGTTTCTGTCTCTCTCTCCTTCTCCTTTTTCACTCTGAAATACATAAAAATATATTTAAAAGTAAATAAATAGGAACATGAAAGACTATGGTTATACCAAATGAAGAACTTCTACATAGCTAGACAGATAAACCAATAAACAAATGAGAAAAAGTGACTTGAGGCAACCCCTCCCCAGATTAGTTTAAGGAAGAGGAGAATATATCTTCTAAGTAGGCCACAAGGTCCAGGAAAGAACACAATGACTTTTGGCCAGACAGATTAGCTTTGGTTCTTACCATTGATTATCATATTCCCTCTTCCCTCTATTCCTTCTAGAACCTGACAATTCCAAACATTCCCCATAAGCTGGTGAGATGTTCCAGAAAAGAGCAGACTCTGTATTTCCGTCCTCGGCTTTTCCAAAGCTCTGCCCATATGCATATTGTACCCATGCCCAGATCTGCACCCTTCTCAGCCAAGGACTAACACGTGGGATGTAAGAAGTAGGCCTCTGTACCGGAAAGCAGGTGGACAGAGAGGCTAAGGCTCAGGAACGGACTGAGTTGGGGACACAATCCCCAGGCTCTTTTTTTCAATGACTCTGGCTGAGATGGAAGGGATCAGGGGGAGCAGTGGTGACGGGTGGAGGGCGAGCTGTCACCAATCAGGCAATAGGTGCCCAGGTTCCCAGGCTCCTGGATCTCTGTGAAGCTGAATGTTCTTACCTGGTCTTTGTCCCAGTGCTGCCGTAAGTGAGCCCACTGGACATCATATGCTTCTTCTCTAGACATTTGGAAGCAGAAAGTCCTCTGAGGGGGCCCCTACGACAGGAAGCATCCTGGACTTCCGCTAGCCTGGTTGGTTTCCAGGATTTTGAAGAGGGGTCAGGCCTGAGAGCCATTCAGAAGTGGAATGGGGCGGTGGGTGTTGTCTGGCACGACACAGGCAGCCTTAGATGTCCCTGTCTTCTCACCCTCTGCTGACTAAGGTCTCCTTGCTGTCCTACTCCCGTTTTCTTGGATTTCGAAGATATTTGTAGCTGGCAAGGAAGGCTCAGGGACCAAGGAGACTTCAGAGGGGAAGGGACTGGGGGAAGAGAGAGAGAGAGGGAGAGTGTGTATGTGTGTGTGTGTGTGTGTGTGTGTGTGTGTGTGACCATCCACGTGTTTGTTGAATGTATTTATGTGACTTTGTATGTCTTCTTCTAAGACCTGGCTTCTGTGGTTCATGAGAGCCTCTATGAATGCCCATGGGTTTGTGACTGTGGCATGTGGTGTGTGCCTTTGTGTATCAGGGTAGGGGCTCCCTGTGGAGGGCATGTGTTGAGAGGGGGGTGATTGTAAGAGCCTGGCTCCCTCTCTTCCTTCCCCATCCCTGCTCCCATCTGGCCTTGATCAGCCGGTCCCCGGGGAGGGAGCCGCGGTTTCGGATATAGGAAAATGTTCCAGGAAGCGGCCACTGTGCTGGGCCGGGCTCCTGCTCTCCCGGCGGAAATTGTTCCAGGCGGGAGGAGGGCATTAGGATTGAGGGAGGAGGGCAGGGAGTGTTGAGATAGGATTCAGGGAGGAGGGGGTAGCCCTTGGCTCTTCTCTCCACCGGATAAAGCAGGATAAGTTGATAGGCAGCTCAGGTCAGCCAGTAACCTGGATGTTGCTGCCTAAATCACGTAATGTAGGAAAACTAAGAGCCAGCAAGTGGTTTCGTTTCCTTAATCGGGTTCACTCTTGATTGAAGTTTACGGATTGGGATCTGGGTGGCCCATAGGGGTCCCTTTTCTGGCCCTGCTAGCCGGTACCCAAGAGGAGGAGCTGGCCACTTGGGTCTTGTCTGCAAGTAGCTGGCTTGGTGGTGGGGGGTGGCCATAGGATTCAACCTCCTCTTCTCCCCACTGAGGGGGCTTTGAAGCTTGGATCCAGGACTGGGAGGGCTGCCTAATTGAGATAATGGAGGTTAATGGGGCGCCTGGAGGGGGTGGCCACGCTCCTAGATCAAAGAAGCCGGCTCTTCCCAACCACCACAGCTGGAGGTCACAGCTGGAGGGGGAGGGGCAGGGGCTTCGGGCCAGCCAGCAGGGGGTGCTCTGGCCCCTGAATACCTGTCTGCCCGCGTCTCCGACCCCTTCTTTGCCTGGAACTACTTTTGCCTAGAGAGAGCCGGTGGGGAGTCGGGCGGGCATGCATATGGGGGAGACAGCGGAATGGGGGAGCCTTGACATTCAAAAGAACAGAAAGGGCGCGAGAGGTTGGCGGCCTGGGGTCCGAGGATACTGGCGCCTCTGGAACTGCAGGGTCCTGAAGGAGGATGCTGGCATCGGGGCGGGAGAAAATCAGGGCTGGAGGGGAAGGACTCCGGCCGTAGGTTCGGGCTGTCGGGAGGGGACTGGGCGGGGCGGCTGGGGCGGCAGGCTGGGCGGAGGGGAAGGGGGCACACGGACTCCCCCGCCGCCGCCGCCTCCCCACTTCCCCCGGTTGGCGCTCCCTCTCGGGCTCTAATCGGCGTGGCGGCCGCAGCGGGCAGAGTCAGCGCCGCCAGTCTCCGGGACGCGACTCCCAGCAATTGTGGTCGGGACCGCAGATATGCAGCTGCCTCCTGCCCGGGCGCCCGGCCCGGCCCGCCCCGCCCGCGCCCCGCCCCTCCGCCTCCCGGCCGCGCGGGGACACTGAGGCACGGAGGGGAGGCGACGGCCCCGGCCACCCTGGGCCCAGCCTGGGCGGCCAGAGACGGCCGGGGAGGCCCTCGGCCTCTCCCCACCTCCCGAGACCTCACGATCTGTGGATCTGGGGGCAACTCTCTCCGCCACAGCTGGAGCTGAGGCTGAGACCCGCGTCCAGTCCCCCCAATGCTGGGGTCTTAACCGCTCGCCTGGTCTACACCTCCACGCTGAAAAAGCCAAGCACCGCTTTGAGATCCAAGTGTCCGCTGGAGCGAGGGTGTGGGAGGTCGTAATGGTGGTGGCTGAGGCCAGAAGACTCGATAACCTGGACAGTGGGAAAAGGGGAGACGGAGAAGGGTGGCCTAGGCAGATTCTGGACTTAGGAGAAGAGAAGAGGAGGAGGAAGGGGGTGGAGAGAGGCAGGGGTGGGGGAAAGGAAACGGTTAAGGAGGGATTAGAGCGTGTGTGTGTGTGTGTGTGTGTGTGTGTGTGTGTGTGTGTATTGGGGGGCAGGGATCCTCCTGGGAGGTTGGACCAGGCCCTCGGATACAGCATGGCACCTTCCTTCTGTTGGCCAGACCCAGTGTCAAGGGCCATTCTCAGAACTCTCAGATGCCAGCATGTCCTGTGTGCATTTGCACACACAAACACACATGTCCAGGGAAGTCATTCTTGACTGCTCTCTCTCCCTCGTGTCTCACATCCAGTCAGGACCCAAGTCCTCTGTGCTCCACTTGTAACTGCCACCCTGCCATGGACTCCTCGTGCCCTCTGCTGCTGCAGGCCAATCTTCTAACCTCCTGCCTAGACCGCTGCAACCAACTGGTCTCCTTGCCTCCAATTTTGCCTTCCTCCAAAACTTGACAATACTAATAGGCTCCACTGATGGAATAACTGCTAAGTGCCAGGCACTGTGGTAAGAGTTCCACATGTATTATTCCTAATCCTTGTAACAACCCTGGGAGGTTGCTGTATTATGTTTCCCCATTCTAAAAAAGAAGAATCCAAAGCATCAAAGGTTAAATAACCCGAGCTTGCACCATAGTACTAGTAAATGGCTGATTTACCCAGAACTGCTGGCTCCCAGCCCCAGTTCCAGTCTCCTCTCTGCAGCCGGGGTCATCTTTCTACAATACAAATATTCCCATATGTTGCCTTGGAATCAAGTGGAGATCTCTTGCACAGCTGATTAGACCTTCCCATTAACCTCCACTCTCTGTGCTCCAGTCACACTCAACTTTCAGCACCTCAAAAGAGCCCGTACCTCTGGGCCTGGGCATATAGGGGGAGGCAGGACTTAATAACACTTCTCTCTTCACCTGGCTAACTCCTATTTATCCTTCCGTTTCTTTACTTAGTCATCTCTTCTTTCAGGAAGCCTTCCTTGGTTCTCCCAACACTGGTTTAGACACACACACACACACACACACACACACACACATATTACTGATTTCAGAGAGGAAGGGTGAGGGAGAGACAGAAACATCAATGATGAAAGAGAATCATCAATTGGCTGCCTCTTGCATGCACCACACCTGGGATCAAGCCTGAAACCCAGTCATATGCCTCAACTGGGAATTGAACCATGACCTCCTGGTTCATAGGTTGATGCTTATCACTGAGCTGTGCTGGCCTGGCTTAGATTCACTCTTTTGTCTCCAATAACATCCAGTACTGACTCTCTTAAGATACTTTCTACTCTTTATGTTAGTGGCTGGTTTGTGAGGCAAAGGACTGGGTCTGTCTTGTTTATGGGTGCAAGCTGAGTGCTTGTTGAATGAAAGAATGTCCCTCAGATCCAGCCCCAAGAAGAATCTGAGTAGGTCAGAGGGAATGGGTGTGGTGGCTAAGATTCTGAAGGACCATTGCCTTCGGTTATTCAGCTAATTGCTAAGGAAGGAAGATGTGATCAGGATCCCATAACCCCAAGTTCTCATTTTTAAAAGACATTAATATATTTCATGTTTCAGATTTCATGGTATCTTTTTTACAAAGAGACACTTCCTTGAGATGAACAGAGTCATATATATATATATATATATATACACACATATATATATATTCCTCACGTGAGGCTAATTTTTCCATTGATTTTTAGAGAGAGTGGAAGAGAGAGGGAAAAACAGAGAGAAATATTGATGGATGAGAGGAACACATCAATTGTTTGCCCACTGCGCATGCCTCAGGGCCCAGGCTGGGGAGGAGCCTGCAACCAAATGCAGGTACCTCCCTTTGACCAGAATGGAACACAGGACCCTTCGGTCCGCAGGCGGGTGCTCTATCCACTGAGCCAAACCGGCTAGGGCTAAAGAAATATTTTTTATTACTTTGAAAAACCTTTGTTTATTTTAATTCTCACCTGAGGATATGGTTTTTTTGTTTTCTTTATTTCTTCCTGATAGGGTATGTTTTCACTGATGCAGAGAGAGAAGGGAGAGGGAGAAAGAGAGAAACATCTTTGTGAGCTCCCATACATGCCCAACCTGGGTATGTGTCTTGCCAGGGAATTGAACCCACAACCCGTTAGTTCATGGGACAATGCTCCAACCAACTGAGTTGCACTGGCCAGGGCCAGCTGACCAGAGTCTCAATTCAATGCTGACCCTTGTGAAATACACACCCAGGGCAGGTTCCCTCCTTCCAGGTCAGGCCTCAGTCTTTCTCTTCCTTCCATTTTTCTGTTTGTCCTGCTCTCCTTGTTTCTCCTTTTCTTCCCATGGCACTTCTCTTTCTAATTCTCATCTGCCTCCTCAGGGATCTCTATATTGTCTCAGGGCTTAAATGTCAACTATGGAGACTGAGGTTCAGAGCAAAGGGAACTGGGGCTAGCACCAAGATGCCTGCCCTGTAGCCCTGGTCCCTGACAGGGGGAACAGGGAGACCTAGCAGAGGGAGAGACTGCAAATGTGCAAATGTGTACAGTATGTGGTAAGGTGGGGAGCACCTTTCCAAGCTATCCTAGACAGAGGCTGCAGGTTTCTCAAGAGCTTCCCTTGCTTCCTGTGGAGAAGAAAATTGGACCTGCTTCCGCAAGGAGCCAAGGCTCAGAATGCTAGACCAAGGCACGGGGTAGTGTCCGTATCTCAAAGCTATGAGTGGACCTTCTGCCCCCTGAGGAGTAAGTGTCCCTGGTCCCCAACCGCATGGCTTTTGGAGGACCCTACCATATGAGCAGTTGTCCCTCAGCGTTTCTTATCTGTATTTCTGCCATCTCTGTTTCCCTCTAGCTCTCTCTCTTCCTTTGTCTTTCTCTTTTCCTGTCTCTGGGTGCCTGTGTTCCTGTCCTCTCTGTGTTCTCTGTCACCAGTGTCTCTACTAGAGACAAGGACAGGCCTGGGTGCATGGCAGGGCGGGGGAGGGGGGTTAGTGGCCAGACCAGGGGCCCGGGACATGAGCGCAACTTTCCAAGCTTCTCTTCCAGGCCCCTGTGGTTGGGGAGCTCCACAGAGGGAGAGATGAGTCAGCGGGGCCGCAGAATAGGGTGGGGGGGTCTAGGTGGGGATGGGAATGCCGGGGTTCCCCAGGGCCAGGGAGTGTGCTGGGGTCATCTGGGTCTTGGAACTCTGGTGGACATGGGGTGGGGGTAAAAGATCAGTGAGTCCCCTGAGGGTACACTGGAGGTTCCCACACTAGGAAGAGTTGTAGGATGCAGTTGTAGGATTGGCAGTGCCCTCCATACCACCCTTATCTACAGATTCTTATAGGAAAACGGGGTTCCTAAATCCCCTCTAGGAGAGTACAGAGATCTCTAGAGCTGTAAGATTGTGATTATAGAGCCACGTGTACATGTATATGTATGGGACATTTTCCATATTGTAACTGTTGTGTGATGTGAGTGTGTGTGTGTGTATTCTAGATGTCTGTGAGTCTCTCTGCATGCATGTACACTGGTGTATGCATTTTTGTGATTGGGGGTTAAGGCACACACATATATACACACACAACCATATATACACACACATATACATACATATGTGTGTGTGTCAATTTGGGCGTCTGCAGAGCATATATATTTTCATCATTCAGCGTGTGTGCAAGTGTATATCTGGGTATATCCCTCATTAGATCTACATTAGAGTATGTGTCAATCTTATTTCAGGGGCTCTGTTCCCTGTTCACTGGGGATTTGATCTGGGGAAGCCAAACCTATAATAAGCACAAAGGGAGAGCTAGGAGTCCCTTTGGATTACGGTTCTCAGGAGCCCAGCCTAGGAGGTGGGCAGAGGGCAGTGGTGTGGAAGGGGGCAGCTTCCTTGAGAAGTCAGGGGCTAGCAGCCTCCCACTCTCACCAGTTTAAACTCTCTCCAGCCCCACTGACCATTCCAAAAAGGGCTAAAGGGGCATGAGGCAGGTTCCAGATTCAACCTCCTCTAACCTAGAAATCCCACCCTGATTCTCCTGGGAGGGTGGGAGGGGAGGGAGTGGTCCCTGTGGTTCAGCCCAGTCCTGGGGTTGAAAGATCAGAAAGACACCGTCCCACCCCTTCCTTCAGGGGCGTCCATCTCTGGGAGCTCAGTGTCTGGGTGGCCATGGGCGGAGGCTGAGGGGCCCCCAGGGTAGTGGTGGGGGGTGGTGGATAGAAACCAGATGCCTAGGGGGTTTATACTGGAAGGACCAGAGCCGCAGCCTCTACCCGCCCCTGCCACATGGCGCCTCTGCCTAGGCTGCCCCACCCCCTGGGAGGCTGGGCTGAGGGAGGCTTGGGAGGGTGGAGGCAGGTCCTTGGTCAGGGCTCCCAGTTGCTGCCCCCCCTGCCCTTGGGGGCACTAACAGGGAGTTGGGAATCTGGCCCCAGGAATATCTTCTGGACCTAGGAATATCCGGGCCTCAGTTGGACTGCAGAACTATCTTTTTTTTTAAATTATTTTTTAAAATATATTTTATTGATTTTTTTTTTATAGAGTGGAAGGGAGAGGGATAGAAAGTCAGAAACATCGATGAGAGAGAGACATCGATCAGCTGCCTCCTGCATGCCCCCCACCAGGGATGCGCCCGCAGCCAAGGTACATGCCCTTGCCGGAATCGAACCTGGGACCCTTCAGTCCGCAGTCCGACGCTCTATCCACTGAGCCAAGCCGGTCTCGGCCAGAACTATCTTTTAAAAGGGTGTGGAAATTGGAGCCCAGGGTCCTGAGGGAGACAGCTGGGGGCTTCAGGAGCTCCTTTGCCTGGCTTTGGGACAAATCTTGGGAGGGGACTCTGTGTCCGGGACTGGCCCCTGATATGGGCCCTGGCTCATATCTTCCTGGAGACACTGCTCCTTCCTTCCTCTTTCTTCCCTGGCACTACTGCTCCTTCCCAGATAGGATTAGGGCTTAAGGTCCCCAAAAAGGAAGTAGAGAAGGTTCACCCTCCTTGTCCCCCAAATAGTCCCCCAACCCTGCACCTTTTTCCATCCTTTCCTCTTTCCTCTTTTTGCACTTCACTCTCTTCCTTTTCTCCCCAATTTAGTTTGAGCCTAATGCCTCTCCCACCTGCCATTTCTTCTCCGGAGTCTAGACTTTTCTCCTCTGCCTCAGTTGCCTGCCTCACCAACTGACTTGATCTTTTTTGCTACTGGTGCAGTAATTTCTCCAAAGCTTCCCCATCTTCTTACCAACTTCTGAGGGGTGTGTGTGTGTGTGTGTGCGCGCGCGTGCGCGTGCAGGGGGAGCAGAACGCCATCTGGCACATCAGGCTCAGATGCCCCCCCACCAGGGGGAGACTGCGAGGTCACGGGACACCCCACCACGGACACTTCCTCTTGGGCAGACTGGGTGGAGTGGCCGTGTAATCATGGAACACAATTATGCGCTATTTATACTCCATCCCCGCCCCCCCACCTGCCCCTCTGCGTTAACCCTCTTGCCTCCTGGGTGCCTGACCAGGCCTCTGGCTATTTTCCTTGTCCTGCCCTTTCTTGAAGCCATTGTCTCCTCATCTTTGTTCCTCTGGGACAGTTTCTTTTCCTTATTAATTTTTTTTTTCTGCTCTCTGTGTTTTGAATCCAGGTACCTGCTCCTCTGTTTTCTTTCTTTCCCTCTGCTCTAGCGCAAAGTATCTCTTTTGATTCTCTCGGATTGTTTCATTTGCTCTGTGTGTCTCTCGGTCTTTCTGTGTTTCTTCTTTTGCTTCTTTTCCTTTGTCTGGCAGCCACCCTGGTTTCCTAAACCTCTCCCCAAAAGTTGGGCCCACAGTGTTCCTTGGGGAAATCAAGTCATTGGGCTGGAATCTAGAACTCCTGGGTCCCTACCCTGAACTGTGATCCTGCCTGCTGGTCAAGCTCCCTGGACTTCCTTCCGCCAGCTCTGTCTCCCTCCCGACCTTTTGCTCGGAGAGCTTGGAGAGGAAAAGGGGCAAGGAAGTGAGCAACCAGAAAGAGAAAGTGAGGGAAGTGTGTTGGGGATTGGGGGAGTGGAGAGGGAAGGATGAGGCTCCATTCCTCTGATGGGCAGGGCTGGGATGGGGGAGAGGGGTGTGTTGGAGAATAACTTGTAAAACAACCCCAGCTGGCTGGGCCCCCATATGGGAGAGATGCTGGTTCTACTACTTGACTGCCTAGAACTCTCTCTCCCACAAACTTACCTCCGGATCCAGGTTTCAGTCAACAGGCTTTTTGGTTTCGCTCTCCCAACCTTCCTTTTCTTCTTCCCCATTTTGGTAAGAAGTCCTGCCTAAACTCTAACTTCAGTTCTTGCTGCTGCAGAGGGAACTGGTGCATGGCAGTGGAAAAGGGAGCCAGGAGCTCCCTCCCAGGAAAGCGTGATCACTCGTGAGAACTACGCACCAAAGGGTGGTTTGATGTGAGGCCAGGAGAGACCTGGGGAGGGTGATTGGCAGGTAATAATGGAGGCTAGGAAGGACATACCTTTTTGGGGCTTAATCCAAAGGGGCTAGGCTTGAGCATGGATGAGTTGACCCAATGGCCTTCTACTCCCAGTCTCATTCCTGCCTGCCTTAATTTCCCCAGAATCAGAAGATCCGGGTTCTGCTCCATTGAGTGAGGTAGGCCTAGGTGCCACTTCCTAGGAGGCATTGGGAAAAAGACTGGGGGATCCCCAAGCCTGTGCCAAGCCCTCCCCCACTCCCTGTCCCTTCTGCTCCAGGCCGTGCTCTGGAACCTACCTCAGTGATCCTAAAAGCCTGGGCAGCAGAGGCCTTCACCCCTCAGTTCTCCCTCCTGACTTTCATAACACACATGCACACGCACACACATGCATGTACACACACCACACACACACACACACACACACACACACACACACATACACACAGACACACTGCTCTCCTGATCTAGAGGTGGGTGACTGGGGAAACAAGCATCTCTGTGGTCAATCGGGTGTGTATGTGGTGTGTGTGCCTCCAGCCATGTCACTGAGCTCATTTGTGTGTGAGTTTGTCTGTGTTCCTTCATGACAGTGGCTATGTCCCTGTGGGGAACACTCTGTGTACGTGTGCATGTATCATCCTATGTTTGCCCATGAGTGTGTATACTGTGTGTTCCAGTCTCTCTGTGTGAGTGTCGTCCCCAATCCCCCATCCCCCCCCTGGATCTCTAATTAGTGGTTTGGGGTTTGTTCCTTTTCCCTCCTGTTCCTTCCCTCAGCGGCAGCAGCAGCAGCAGCAGCCTCAGCAGCAGGAGTAGCAGCCTAGCAGCAGCCGAGCAGCAGACAGGACGCTGGAGTCAGTAGGATTGTAGGATTGGAGCCCAAGTGGGAGCAGGAGTGGAGCTGGGCTGGGAGAGGAGCCGAGCCCTCCCAGGACCCTCAGGCCACCTACTGCCTTCACTCCCACTGCCAGACTTCCAGAGAGGAGAGACCCAGGACACCCAGCCCCAGATCCCCAAGGTATCTGACACTGGGGAGTGCTGGGAGGGGTTCCCATAGATGCCCATGGGATTGCTGGGGGCAGGGGTGTGGGACACCTGGGCCCACCAACCTTTCAACCCTTCTCCTCAGCAGCCCCCAGGACGCCCTGACTACTTGCCCATGTCCTTATCCCCCTCTGGCTTCCACCCCTTCTCTGGGAGCCCTTTCTCCTCTCCCGCCCAGATCCCTTCTTTGGGGAGCTCAGCAAATGGAGCAGGAAATTTGGACCCTCTGCCTCCCTCTCTCGCCCTGCTCATTGGATCCGGAGCCTTCTCCTCTGGGAAAGCTGTAATTAGAGGGTGGATCCCTACAGACAGAGAGCAGCCCCCCCACTCCCACCGCCCCAGTCCCTTCTAACTTTAGATCTCTTCTCTCCCATTCTCCCATTCTCCCTCCCTCTCTCTCTCCTTCTTTCTCCGGCTCGGCTCTCTCCATCTGCCTGGCTCACTGGGACCCGTTCCCCAGCCTCAGGATGGCGTCCTCCCTGCTTGAGGTAACTGCCCCCTCTCCCTCCCAGGACACCAGCCACAATCTCAATGGTCCTCCTCCCTCCCCGCCCGGTCCCCCACCTCACAACTCACTCAGACAGTTGCTGTGGTGCTTGTCACTTTCAAGGGTCCCTCTGATGAGGAGGGGGGGAGGGGACAGGAGAAAGGAGAGGGGGAGAGCAGGACCAGAGGTCAGAGAGCAATCTAAGGAAGAGGAGAGGAGATTAGGCAAAAGAAGGCAGGACCCCTATGGTCAACCAAGCACACCAACTCTGAGGAATGCAAAGGGGATGGAGAAAGGAGCTAGTGGAGGGGACAGGTGGGGAAAGAAGGGTGGGAGATAGGTAAGCTGGTATCACACGGGGAGAAAGAGAAGGGGATAGGACTGGTTGAGCGGGCACAGAATGGCAGTTTGGTATAGTTCCTTGGGGGTCCTGTCTCCTAGAACTCAGCCTGAGCAGTGTCTTGTCTGGTTTGTAGGTGGGAAGGGGCTGGGCCTCTGGGCTGGTGTGTACAGGAGAGGAGGTGGGCTAGGAGAGAAGGGAGAAGGGCAGTCCTGTGCCTGAGTGCCTGAGTGGGGGCTGACCAGAGGAGCTGGGCCCAGGCCTGAGAGGAACCAAGGAGGAGGGCCAGGGTCTGAGGCCGCCTGCCCAGCTCACAAATATTTAGCTTTCAGCCAAAGACAAACTCAGCTCTATTTTGGGAGTGGGAGGCTCCAGGGCGGACTGGGCCACTTCCCCTCCAGGCTGGGACCCCAGCATCTCTTTCCTCTGGCACTGGGAATGGAGGGAACGAGGGTACCATGGGGGTCAGGATTTGGGGGTCTTGAGAAATCACTGATTCTACCTGCGCTCCTGAGGGAGTCATGGCACGTAGTTGGAAAGGGGGACTCAGCAATTCAGAGCCTGTTTTATAACATCCTGAGTTTTCTCGGCTTCTGGGTCTCTGACTCTGTTTCTCTGTCACCATCTCTGACCTGCCGTCTGGGTCCCTCCACGGGAATCTGTAGCCGGAGAGCCCTCTCTTAAAGTCGACCTCCTTACATGGCCTCGAGTCCTCCATATTCTTGGGCACCTCAGGAGCCCCCTTCACTGTTTCCTGTGCCCTAGCTCACGTCCCAGGGGTGATGGGCCAAACAGGAAGCCAACTCATTCAGGCTGCAGGAACGGTGTGTGTGAGATGGCACCGGGTCTTAATGCCTGTGTTTATTGGCCTGAGTGTCAGTGTTAGAATGTAAAGCAGGACTGTATGCGTGGCTGGCTTTTTGAGAGCACAGGTGTGTGTGTGTGTGTGTGTGTGTGTGTGTGTAAGCTGGGAAATACTTGTTAGTCCAGGTGGGGAATGGTGTATGTGTAAGGCTGAAAGACAGTTTGTGACTGAATTTGAGAGAATGACATACAAGCCAATGGGGTGGACACCATGTCCCTTGACAGTACTCTGACCCAGTCGGGGGAGTCCCAAGTGTTGCAATGGGGGCAGACTGCTCTCCCTGTCATCTCTCAATAGACTCTATATTGAGCCATCATTGAAACACTGGTTGGTCTTGAGGAAGCAGGAGGACTAAGGTGCATGGAAATCCTGGGTCCACCCAAGGCAGGGGCAGTGTCAGTGGGTGTGGGCGTCACACCAGAGTTGCCAGCGTGGCACTGGGGCCTGGGGAAAGGGACCCAAAGGCCTGCTGGAAAGACACCAGCCTGGGCTAGCACTTGGCGGGAGGAATGTGCCATGAAAACTGGCTTTCCATGTCCCTCACTCCCTGTGAGCTGGAGATGTTCCAACGTAAAGGCATTCCAGTCCCTCTTTGTCTTTTACCGATTTGGGGGCACCTGGGTCCTCGACTTTCCTTCCTCTTCTCCACAGCCACCGCCACCACCAGGAAGCCCTCGGCCTGACTGGGAAGAACTTGGGGTTCAGACAGGGTCGCAGTTGCTGCTTGATGGGAAGCTCACCTGGGCTGAGTGAGAAGCAGGAGAACAGGCAGGAGGGGTGCATGCGGTCAGGGCCAGGTGGAGATGGAGAATGGGAAGTTGGGAGATCCAAACAACTTGGGAGGAGGTTGAAAAGGTGGACAACTGGAAACTGGGACCTTGGGTGCTCAGAACTGACGGGCAGTCAGTCCTCAGATACACGGTGATTGAATATTCCAGTGGCAGGTCCGCCTGGCGCTGGGACAGCTCCCCTTGTTCCTCCTTCAGGGCGCCCCCCCCCCCCCTTTCCACACTTGCAGTCTGCTTTGTGTTATTGTTGTCTTAGAAATAGTGGGTGGGAGACGGTGGGCGTAAAAACAATCAGAAGGTAAGACTCCTCAGTGCATTTGACTAGGTATGAGGACTCATATTTAGAACCCCTCACCAGGACCCTCTCCCCAGTTCTCAGGAGAGCGCCAGTAGCCAGAAAAGGAAACTGAGTCTGTGGTTAAACTTAGCCAGGGGCCCAGCTCTTGGCTTCTAGAACAGTCTGAGTGGGCCTGATGTCTCACTCCCTTTTCCTTGCCTCCAGGGCCCCTGAAGGCCTCCGCTCCCCAGGGCTGGGGTCTCCTGTTGGCCTGGGGCTGCTTGCCTTCTTTCACCCCTCCTTCCCTCCCCACAGCTGGGTGGGGTCCCTGGGCTTGGCTGAGGCCCCTGTGGCCACAGTGTGAGGGCCGGGCGGGGGACGGCGTCGGCGTTTTTAAAAATAAACCGACCGCAGGGAAACCAACGGAGCCGGCCCGGGCTGGGCAGAGGGGGAGGGGGCAGTCAGGGGGAGAAGGCGGGAGAAGCGGCCTGGTCTGGGGGTGTTTTGGGGCCCAGCACCGTGGTGGTTTTCTTAGGTAGGAAATCTGCTTTCTTCCTTCCCCTCCTGCTCCCCCTTTCTCTTCCTCCTTTTCCCTTCTGTTTTCCTTTGCCTTCCTAGCCCAGTCTCTTTCCACCAACTCTTTTGTTTATACTGGTTTCCTCTAGCTCCCTCCCTTTTGTCTTTCCACCTTTCTGCTCTGTTGGGTCCCTGCCATTTCTGTCCCCAATGCCAGTTTCCCCCTCTGTCTCCCTTCCCCCACCTCTGGGGGCTTTTATGTAATTTCCTCACCCTGTGCTGGGGACTTGGCTCCTGAGTCTCTGGGTCTCAGCCTTTCTTTCCCCTTCCTACTCCGTGGTTCCCTCTCCCTTTCTTCTGGGACCCTGCTCCTGCCCCAGTTGCTACCCGCCTCAGCCCACCCTCTGCTTGGGGCATCAGAGGCTCCAGGGGAACCCTGGCTGCGAAGCACCAGGGCTTTCGCTATGGCCAGATTTGAGGGAGGTTTTGGTGCCTCAGATTTGGGAATCCACGTCCCTGTCCCTGGGGGAATTGGGCAGGAGCATCAGGTTTGCACTTGGGGAGCAGTGCAGGCGTGTTGACTGCACACGCTCTTCACTGCTCCTCAAAGACCCTAGGCCTGCCTTGAGGATTGGTGTCACTCACACACACGCCGGCAGGCAGGTCTGGGGACCCTGGGCTCCTGGGTCTTTTTCAGTTTTACTGAAGGCACCACCAAGTGCATTGGCTTTTGAGGATCCCAGTCGGGGAACTGTCCAGGGTCAGCTTTTGAGGACTTTTTTTTTTTTTGGTGGGATTCTCAGTAATGGATGCTATCTATGCCAGTCAGGAATTCTGGAGGGCACCTCCTAGCAGGCAGTCCCAGGGAGGAGTACCAGGCTCCAGAGGGAGGACTAATCTGGTAGCAACAGCAGGCGGGGCATTAGGGCATTCTCAAAAACCCTCATGTCCCACATCTGTATAGCTGTCCTCACTCACCGTGCTGGAAGAGTGAGGAGAGATCAGCTACTTGGGCTACGTGTCAGGGGACACTGAGGCATGGAGGGGTGTGGCTTCGAACTAGTATCATAGCCACCCCAATTTCTTACCCCGGGGGGGCATGAGGACTTCAAGCTCTTCCGCCCCACAAAAGGGGTACCAGCTGGCTCCATGAAGCAGGAAGTGCCCACTGCCCGCTTGAAAGACATTCTTGCCTCAGCCACAGTCTTGGCTTGGCGGCAGCCCTGTTCCCTCTCAATGTCTCAGTGTCTCAGCCATCGCTTCCTCTTGCTCCCAAGGCCCAGAGTCCCTGCCAAGAGATTCCTTACCAGGGACATGAGGACAAGGCCTTGGGGAGACCGGCCTGGCCACTGCCTTAGTCAGGAGCTGAAGTGGAGACAGGAAGTGAAATATGGGGTAATGGTGGGAAATCTGGAATGGGGGTAACTACAGTCCCCTAATATTTTTCCTCCTTCCCAGGCCGCTCTTTGAGCCTCATCGTTCCTCTCCAGGCCCCAGACTATGGCGTCTGCTCCAGACCACTCCCAGGGATCAGGATCCCTAACTCTTACCTCATGCAGGTGTGGCAGCTCTTCTGTTTCTCTGAGGCCTTTGCCTACCCCCAGCGACATCACAGTGAACCCTGCTTCTTGCCTCCTTAATTGGGTGTTAAGCTGCGGTCCTGGCCTCTGCTTTCCTTCCACAATGCCACCTGAGATCTGTCCTGGGACCCAGTCCCCACTGCCCCTCCTCTTGCCTCTGCTTCCCCATTCTCTCCCATTCACCCCTCTGTTCTCTTCTCCATGTGTCGAGGTTGAACTCCTAGTTTACCACCTCTCTGCATTCTCCTCTCCCCTAAGTAGTGCTTCCATGTCTCCCCAGGAGGAAGCTCACTATGGCTCCAGTCCCCTGGCCATGCTGACGGCGGCGTGCAGCAAATTTGGCGGCTCCAGCCCTCTGCGGGACTCAACAACACTGGGCAAAGCAGGCGCCAAGAAACCGTACTCTGTGGGCAGTGACCTCTCAGCTCCAAAAACCATGGGGGATGCCTACCCAGCCCCCTTTTCAAGCACCAATGGGCTCCTCTCGCCTGCAGGCAGTCCTCCAGCACCCACCTCGGGCTATGCCAATGACTACCCTCCCTTTTCTCACTCTTTCCCTGGGCCCACAGGCACCCAGGATCCTGGCCTTCTAGTGCCCAAGGGACATACTTCTTCTGACTGCCTGCCTAGTGTCTACACCTCTCTGGACATGGCACACCCGTATGGCTCCTGGTACAAGGCAGGCATCCACGCAGGCATCTCTCCAGGCCCGGGCAATGCTCCTACACCTTGGTGGGACATGCACCCTGGGGGCAACTGGCTAGGAGGCGGGCAAGGCCAGGGTGATGGGCTGCAAGGGACATTACCCACAGGCCCTGCTCAGCCTCCATTGAACCCCCAGCTGCCCACCTACTCAGCCGACTTTGCCCCCCTTAATCCAGCCCCTTACCCAGCTCCTCACCTTCTGCAACCAGGGCCTCAACACGTCTTACCCCAAGATGTCTATAAATCCAAGGCAGTGGGCAATAGCGGGCAGCTGGAGGGGAGCGGTGGGGCCAAAACCCCTCGTGGCACAGGCACAGGGGGCAGTGGCGGGTATGGGGGCAGCGGAGCAGGGCGCTCCTCCTGTGACTGCCCTAACTGCCAGGAGATAGAGCGCCTGGGGGCGGCGGCAGCGGGGCTGCGGAAGAAGCCCATCCACAGCTGCCACATCCCGGGCTGTGGCAAGGTGTACGGCAAGGCCTCACACCTGAAGGCGCACTTACGCTGGCACACGGGCGAGAGGCCCTTCGTCTGCAACTGGCTCTTCTGTGGCAAGAGGTTCACCCGTTCGGACGAGCTGGAGCGCCACGTGCGCACTCACACCCGGGAGAAAAAGTTCACCTGCCTGCTCTGCTCCAAGCGCTTCACCCGGAGCGACCACCTGAGCAAACACCAGCGCACCCACGGCGAGCCAGGCCCAGGGCCCCCGCCCAGTGGCGCCAAGGAGCTGGGGGAGGGCCGCAGCGTGGGAGAAGAGGAGGCCAATCAGACACCCCGACCTTCAGCCTCTCCGGCACCCCCAGAAAAAGCCCCCGAAGGCAGCCCGGAGCAGAGCAATCTGCTGGAGATCTGAGCTGGGTGGAGGGTCTCCAGCCCCAGGGCTGCTTGCCAGCCTCTCCTGGCTCCGTGGACCACTGCTTCCCTCTTGCTCCTTTGCCCCTTGCATGCTGCCCTTTGGGGTGCTCTCCATCTCTCCCAGGCTATTCTGAGCCTGGGTATCTCCCTGCATGCCTTCTCCGCTCCCTTCTTCCTCTTGCCATAAGCCCATCCCATAAACCCTCATTTTAGGCCCTCGCCTTGTGCCCGATTTCGTACTCTGGCTTCTCTCACCTTTGCTTACAGCCTCTCTCTCTCCTGCTCTTATCACACCAACTCACTCTCCTTCCATGTGGACTCCCAACACTTTATTTCTCTCTTATCAACTCCTTGACACCCATCCTTCTGCTTCCCCAGCTTATTTGCCACTATCCCTTTGCTTCCAGGCTCCAGTCTCCCCGAGTTCTTATTTCACTGCTGTCCCTGCTCCAGAGCATTCTTCCTTTTTACAAACACAGTGATGATAACGATGATGATGATGATGATGATAATTTATTGCCCCCTGGTGGCCTCTTCATTAGGGACCAGAGTTAGGGGGATTGGGGTTAGTGACCTGGCAGGGAGCAGGGTACCAAAAGGGGGGCAGACCAGTGGGGATCTGATCCCAAAGATGGGTTGACCCCAGGGTCAGGGAGGCTGCCCCAGGCCTGTATATTTAACCCCTATGTTCCAAGAGAAATGAATAATAATAATAATAATATTTATCTAAGTTATGATGACAGGTCAGGTAGAGTGAGCTGGGGGAGGGGGGGAGGTCCATTTCTGCTACGGAAATTTTAGCCAAATGCATCTCTGTATAGAAGAAGTGTTAGTAGAGATCTTGTTAATAGAATTTCTATCATCAGGGTCTCAGTTAAAGGGGTTCCTCTTTTAATGAAATCTGCTAATAGGATTGGTTAGTTTGATCTGTTAAAAAGTGATGGGGAATCTCTCAATGAGGGGATCCCTAATATTCCCACCCCCAGCCAGAAGCTGTGAAACTTCAAGTCCTATGGAGGGGGGAGGGGGACTGGAATCACCCCAGCTTCCTCAAACCCAGAATCAGTTCTTCCACTTCTCCTCCCCTGACACCGTGACCCCACCAGGCTAATCCCTTGTTGCCATGGTTATGGAGAATTTACAGCTGCCATTTCAGACAGGCTTCTTGGAGAAGCCCACCTACCAGGAGGAGGACATTGGTTTGGAGGTGCCTCTCCTGAAGAATAGGTGGGGAAGGTTTTCTCTGGGGTCAGATTAAAATAAATCAAGTATTTATGGAATGCCTACTCTGTGAACAAGGCTGGTGCCTAGAAGCCATGCAAAAGAAGTTGTAGAGCTAGGAGGACATAGGTCCCTAGGCTGATTTGGGTGGTACATAGGCCCCCACCTTGGGACTTTCGAAGCTCCCGCCTCCACCTCCAGTGACTTTAAAGCCGCTTCGTGCCTTTGAATACCTTTCCTGTGACTTTGGATCCTCCTTTTCTATCTCCTGCTCCCTCAAGGCCCCCGGTTAAAGGGTTGAAGCCGCTGGAGCTTGGGGAGAGGGCAACAAAAGGGAGAGGGAAGGGGTCATGCCCTCATGGAGTCTTTTCTCTCTTTTTTTTTTTAATTTAATAAATAAAAGTTCGATTTTAAACTTTGTCCTGGTGAGAAAAGGGGAACTGGAAGGGAACAGGGTGAGCCACAGGATTTTTCTTTGGCAAACTGGGGCCTGCGTTCCCCGGGGCCGGTTTGCGCATTATGCCCGCGGGAGAAGCTCGGTCCGCCAGCTCTGCAGGGAGTCCGGTGTGGCCTCGGCGGAGAGGTTTCCTCCCCGCTCCTTCTCGGACTCTGCAGCCATGAGCCCTGCAGGCCCGGGGAGGGGCCCGGACCCACACCGGCCTCACGCGCGGCCCCAGACCCACCAGGGGGCGGCTCCGCGGGCGCCCCGGCCTGGCACGTACCCCGCCCCTGTCCCGGCCGCAATCAGTTGTGCCCGCCGCGGAACGAGCGGAGGAACAAAAGCCAGTCTGTGGCGGCCATCCCCCGGCCACAATAGGGCTTTGTGCGGCCCTCACCCCCTGGGGCTCCCCTGCTGGACCAAGGGGGCTCTCGGGCCGCGCCCCCGGACCCGACTGCGAGGGCGCCCCAGCCCACGGCCCCTCTCGCGGGCTCGGGAGCCGCGTGGAGGCGCCAGAGGTGGCGGGAGGAGGTGGTGGGGGCGGGCGCGGTCCGAGGCGGCGAGCCGGGCGGTCTCGGGGTGCCAGCGCCCTCCCCACTCGGCCGCCCTCCGCCAGGTGCGAAATCTCCTGCCCTCCGGCGCCGCTTCAAAGACGCTTTGAACACATCCGCGTTCCGAGGATGTCTCGGGGGGGGGGGGGGGGGGGCCGGGGCCGGGGCCCGGGCCGGGGGGCGGCCACAGGCGGGGGACGCTGGAAGCCGGCCCGCGAGAGGAGCCCTGGAGTGGACCCCGGGCCCCGGCCCCGCCCGCTCGGGACCCCCCAGGGCCTGGCCCGCTCGCCTCCCGGCCTCCGCCCGTCCGGTGCCAGCTCCCGCCCGCCGCAGCCCCGCGGTCCTCCCCTCCCCAGCCCCTCGGCCCCTTTCATCTTCCCTAGACTCCGCTTGGGGTTTTGCTGGTTTCTGGGAGATAAAAACCGCCTCAAACAGCGGCGGCGCGCCGCCAGGACAAACAGGGCTGGGCGGGCCATGTGCGCCTGGTTACCGGGCCGGCCGGGTCGCCGGGAAGGGGCGCCGGGCCGAGCTCCAAGCACCCGGGCTCCCGTGATGCCGCCCGAAGTGGGGGGCCCGTGTCAGAAGTCTCTGCCTCGGTTTCCCGCCCAGGTCGCAGGGGGTTGGTGGAGACCTCCCGCTAAGCTCTCCTGCCCCCGGGGCTGTGGGTCACCGTCGCCGTGTCGCCGGGGCGGGCGCGCCCCCTGGTGAAGTCAGTGGGGAGTGCGCTAGGCCTGCGCTCCAGTCTCCCTAGATCAGTGATGGGCAACCTTTTGAGCTCCGTGTGTCAAAATTCCCCAAAAAACCAAGCATAACTCGGGTGGTGTGTCACTTCGAGAAAAAACAAAAAAACAAAAAACAACCCATAAATTCGCGTTTATTTAAATAACCAAAAATGTATAATTGTAATATATAACTATTTAATAAACCAAAATCTAATTATTTAACTTACCTGCAATGTTTCATCCTTGGCTACTGCAGCTGGCCGTGCAGTAGCCAAGGATGAAACGTCCTTCTCCGCATGCGGCCCCCTACTTCTCTGTATGCGACCGCATGCGACCGCGTGTCATCGAAAATGGCTACGCGGGTCAGAGCTGACACTTGTGTCATAGGTTCGCCATCACGGGCCTAGAATCTGCAAGTTGTGAGAACCATTCTAGGAACATTAAATAAGGAGTATATGGAAGGCGGTGTCGGAAAGTGAATACACAAACCACAGTTCCCCCTTCCAGGTCCCATCACAGGCTAGGAGGCAAGCACCCACCCAGTAATTATAACTCAGCCTCTTGGTGAAAGTCAGGCTTCATCCAAGGGAGGTGGAAGTTGCAGGCCGAGGCCATGTAACGTCTTGGGGGTATCTTTGGGTTGGATGGTGTCACGCCTGAGGCTAAACAAAATCTTTGTGGTGGGTTCTCAGCGCTTTCCACTAATCTGTCAGAGTCACAGACTCCCTCTACCTCCAAACCCATCCTGTTTCCCCTTCCCAAGGAGAACTTCCCGCACTAGTTCCCCAGAGGGTTTTTACATCATGTTCTTTAAGCCTTCTGGGACTTCCTAGGCTACTGTGAACGTGAACGGATCTAGCAAAAATTGTTCTGTGCGGTATCACCTGGGAGCTTTGGGGAAATTTAGCTTTACAGGTCCACTCAGAATCTGCATTTTAGCAAGATCCTCAGATGAGTCCTATGGCCATTAACATTCTAGAGTCCTTGTTTTCTGACCTGGGAATTACTCTTGGTAGAAAGGAGCAGCAGATACTGAATCTAAGAATGCTAAACTATAATGCACCCTAGAACCTACCATGATACGAGCAGTTCTTGGGAGCGAGGACTGTGCCTCAAAAATTTCTCTGTCGCGCCCCAGCCGGTTTGGCTCAGTGGATAGAGCATCAACCTGAGGACAGAAAGGTCCTGGGTTCCATTCTGGTCAAGGCCGCATGCCCAGGTTGCAGGCTCAATCCCCAGTAGGAGTCATGAAGGAGGCAGCCAATCAATGATTCTCTCTCATCGATGTTTCTATGTCTCTCTCCCTCTCCCTTCCTTTATATCAATAAAAACATATTTAAAAAATTTCTCTGTTCCCAGAGCATGGTCCTTGGAATTTGCTCATTAACATTTTTTAAATGAATGAACCAAATGCCTTAAGTTGTTTAGTCCATGACAGTTATGGCTAATGATCTCTCATATCTGTTTAGCAGTTTATAATTTATTAAATGGCTTCATTTTCATTTTGAATGGGAAACAACCTCATGAAATAATTAGGACACTGCAAGTGAGGAAGCTGAGGCTTAAAGAATTCAATGATTTTTCCCCAAGGTCATGTAGCTGTAAGCCGAGGAGCCCCCATTCTGCATTAGACTCCTTGGAGTTAGATTGAATAAGATCAATTTCACTTTTTATTCTGAAGTTAGAATGCCTGGTTTTGATATTTTTAGGTCAGATTTCTCAGTGTCTTGTTCTCCTCATGGGGTTGTTGTAAAGATTATACAAGCGCTTATAATAAATGCTCAGGAAACTTTACTGTTTTTCAGCTGTTTCCCCCTTTCCTTCCACGACGTCTCCCCCGTGGGCCCTAGGTTCTGGCAGCCGCAACACTCTCCGCTCTCAATGACTTTTCTTCTCCTGGAGGCTTTCCAGCCCCTGTGGCCGTCTGTGTCTTCCTCGGTGCGTTCAGTCCTGGGAGGGTTAAAATGAGGTACTTCCCTGAACGTGGCTTATTTGGGGCTTTCCAAGCGCCGAGAGAGTGGGAGGACTGTATTTGGGGATTCGGAACTGGGAAAAACAGCAGCCCCACAGGAAAAAAAACAAAAACCTCCCAACTAGGAGTTGGCCATGCGGACGTGTCGACGCCGTTTTCCCTCCAGCCGACAGGGGGCGCGCGAGGACGCTCTAGAAGTCTATCCCCCGCCCCCACTCCCGACTGCGCAAGCGTCCTTCTTCTTCGTTATTCTCTTCACTTCCGTTGAGCTTTACTTCGCTGTTTGTCCCAGGCGGCTTCCCGTACGCGTCCGAATCTAGCCCGGGAACTAAGAGAGGCGCTGCATTCGCGAGTTTGCCGATTCCGGACGTCTTCGGGACCGGCCTGATGTGCTCCCTAGGGTTGTTCCCTCCGCCTCCGCCGAGGGGCCAAGTCACCCTATACGAGCACAATAACGAGCTGGTGACAGGCAATAGCTATGAGAATCCTCCTCCTGACTTCCGGGGCCAGGTGGCCGGGGCGAGGAGGGCGGGGACCCACAGGCAGGCTTGGGGCGGAGTCAGGGAGAACCGGGGACCCGAGGCTGGGGCGGGGTTGGGGTTGCAAATCCCCACATTGGCGGCCGGGAAACTGGCTGGAGAAGAATAGAAGAGCAGGATGTATTTTAGGGCTGGGATTGGAGGATGAGGGGTGCTGAGAAGCTTGTGGGGCAGGCCTAGAGAGAGTGGAGAGAATGTGAGGGAGAAGTACTGAAAAGTTGGGGATCAGTATCTGGGAAAGCACAACTTGGAGAGTTTTGTGTGTGTGCGTGTTTTAAATTTTTTAAAAATGTTTTATTGATTTTTTGCAGAGAGGAAGGGAGAGGGAATAGAGAGTTAGAAACAGCGATCAGCTGCCTCCTGCACAGCCCCTACTGGGTATATGTGGGGAACCGAGGTACATGCTCTTGACCGGAATCGAACCCTGGACATTTCAGTCTGCAGGCCGATGCTCTATCCGCTGAGCCAAACTGGTTAGGGCGAGAGTTTTGTTTTTTCCCGTGGTGTTCCTGGGAAGGAAATGGAAGGAAAAAAAGGACATTTATTGAGCGTTTAGTCTGTAAGAAAGAGGCTCTGAGTTAGGTGTTCACAAATATAAGATTTAATAATCACAACAACCCTATGAATTTTTGTTGTAGTTCTACAGATAAGGGAGCTAAGAACTGTTTTTCGGGTTTTCAAGTGTTGTATTTGTGGAAATGGGAAATGGGTCTCTGGAGCCTCTTACCCTTATTCCAGCCATGGGCCAGAGATGCCAGGGAGTTCAGCCGAGTTCTGGGAAAGAGACTGACTCATTCATTGTCAACCTCTCATTTCTGGCCTATAGTGGATCAATTTTCCAGTCCTAAACCTGTCCAAGGACCCCCTGAAGAACCCTGGGAGGCTGGACCATGGCACAAGAACTGCTTTCATTCATCATCGGGAGCAAGTGTGGAAGAGATGCATCAATATTTGGTGAGACATGGCAGAGGAGCTCCTGGAGATGATGAGGTCACCCCTCCTCTGCCTCCGCCGCTAGGCTCTCAGTCTGTTGTAGAACTCAAGGCTGTGCAACAGTTTTCCCGTCTCAGCTCTAATGACTTGCCTTGCTTTCTGGTTTGATTATGTGAACCTCTATATATGCAGCAAGGTTGGCTATAAGGTTGCAGTGAATAATCTTGTGCCTGGGTCATTCATTTTGCACTTGTAGGAGTGGAGCCATACTGTCTGGATTAATTTCCTGGCAGTGCCACTTCTAGCTGTGTGACTTTGGGCACATTACTTATTCACTCTGTCCCGCAGTTTCTTCTTCTGTAAAATGGCACCTGTCTCATAAGGTTGTAGTGATGATTAAATGAGGTAGTAGATGTAAAAACACGGAACAATGCCTGGCCCATGTGAATCCCCTCAAGAGTTAGCTATTATCACTATTATCATTGTCATTTGTAGAGTGAAGTCCTACAAATGAAGTAGCTGGTTTCAAAGGGTATGTTCATTTGTAATTTCATGTGCTGTTGTCATATAGTTCTCCTTTGAAATTGTGCATATGTAGCCCTAGCCGGGTTGGCTCAGTGGTTAGAAGGTCATCCTGGGGCGAGGTTTGATTCTGGTCCAGGGCATATACCTCCGTTGCAGGTTGCAGGCTTGAGCCCCAGCCCTAATCTGGGCCCTGGGGCTCAAGTGTGGGAGACAACCAGTCGGTGTGACTCTTGCATCGATGTTTCTTTTCTTTCTCTCCCTTCCATTCTTTCTAAACAAACAAAAGGAAAAAGAAAAAAGAAAAAGACACCAAAAAACAATGAAAAAGTATCCTGTGGCCCTAGCCTGTTTGGCTCAGTGGATAGAGTGTCAGCCTGTTTGTTGAAGTGTCCTGGGTTCACTTCCTGGTCAGGGCACAAGCCAGGGCTGCGGGCTTGATCCCCAGTGTGGCGCGTGCAGGAGGCGGCTGCTCCATGACCTCTGTCATCATTGATGTTTCTGTCTCTCCTCACTTCCTCTCTGAAATTAATAAAAACATATTTTAAAAAAGAAAAGAAAAAATATCAAAGAAAATAAATTGTCCAGCAGGGCACCTGGTGCCTGGAGGCAAGGGAGGGGTGAGGAAACCGACTTCTTGTTCACATGGTTTGCATGGGACCCACATCCTACGTGGCAGATAACAGGTGTCTTTGGCCTTCGAAACTGAAGGGTCCTGGGTTTGATTCTGGTCAAGGGCACATGCCCGGTTGTGGGCTCAATCCCCACAAGGAGGCGCGCAGGAGGCAGCCGGTCAGTGATTCTCTCTCATCATTGATGTTTCTCTCCCTCTTTGAAATCAATAAAAATATATTAAAAAAAAAAACCAACTTCAATATTTGGTATTACAGTATGGTTTAATTTGCATGTCTCTTTGTATGTTAGTGAAGTTAAATATTAATTCATTGTCTGAAAGTTATTCAGTCCTGGGCCCTTTCTCACTTTCTGCCTCTCCCGCTGCTGCTTCTCTTTCTGATGTCCCTTAGATATTGGTGTCCTGGGCTGGACTTGCAATTGATGCTCCACAGCTGGGTGTTCACTTGTCTGCCAAACACCCCCCTAATCTGCAGCCAGACTGATCTTTGTAAAATGCCTCTGCTGAGTAACCCTCCATGGCTTTTCATTCACTGGCGTGGGTTGGTCTTTATTCCTTGACTGGCTCACAGGCCCTGAAAGACGTCTGAGCCTTCGCTGCCTAATCGGTAAAACGTGCAGAGTGTTCATTTCAGTGTGACAAGATAGAAAGTGCGTGGTACACAGTTGCCACTCAAATGCGAATTCTCTTATTTGTAATACATGTTTATTGAGTGAATGAATGACATTTGTAGAAGGTAGGCTGAAGAGATCACAGTATTCTGACGCACAGCTTCCTCTTCTCATCAGGCGTGATATGGGCCTATTTGGGGTGCTGAATGAAATTGCTAACTCGGAGGAGGAGGGTAAGTATTTCTCCCTTCAGCCCTCTAGTTTTGCTATTGGCATCCCCCCTTCATAGTCTCCCTAACTCATCCTGGTACCTGTTGGCCCAGCCCCTTTCCCTTTAGCCCCGTTTTCCCTGGCCAGTTGTCTACACTGCTGCCCTCTTTGTCTCTCCCCTTTGCCTACCCCACATATCACAGAGTGGGTGTCTAGAAACACTTATTCGATGGAAGGACCTGGGGAGTGCTCATTCCTCACCTGAGAGGGCGCCCAGTTAGAGCCCTGTGAATGGTTTGATCAGAGATGTTTTCTCAACCCACAGTGTTTGAATGGGTGAAGACTGCGTCCGGTTGGGCCCTGGCACTCTGTCGATGGGCCTCCTCCCTCCATGGGTCCCTGTTCCCACACCTGTCTGTAAGTTTAGCTTTCTCCCCACTCCCACCCCACTCTCCATTTCCTTAAGGGTCGGGTGGGAACCCTCCAGAAGGTGGTGTGGTCCAGTGGGAACATTATGGGGATAAGCTCCTTTTGTCCCAGTGCATCCTTGATCCGATTTGATCTTACAGCTCCGGAGTGAAGATCTGATCGCTGAATTTGCCCAAGTCACAAATTGGTGAGTGTACAAGCTCTGAGGCTTTGGTAGGAAGGAAGTCCTGAAACTTGCAGCTTCTTTTGGGGAGAGAGAAGTCTATGCACAGATTCCTCCCACCCCTTTCCTGAGTGCCTCCCACATTGACTCCTTCTACCTCCCCCACAAAATAAAAGAAAAAGCAAAAAAAATAATGTCTTATATGAAAAGGAACCTGAACTTCTGGGTTGGGGTAAGGATAGGTATAGATTTGGACTCTTCATGCTCATTCCTGCCCCAGGTCCAGCTGCTGCTTGCGGGTCTTTGCATGGCACCCCCACACCAACAAGTTTGCGGTGGCCCTACTAGATGATTCCATCCGGGTGTATAATGTGAACAGGTATGTGGGGGCCTTCTAGGCAAGCTCTGACTCTTCAGTCTCCACTTCCCGCTCCTGCCTTGGTCCGGGAGAGTCCTGCAGTTCCTGGGCCTCTATCCAGATATAACCTTTATCTCACCCTGTCCCACAGTGTCCCAGCCCTGGGTAACGAGCTTTCTTCTCTGTAGATTTGCCTCTCAACTGTTCTCAGTTCCTCTGAGCCTTAGTGTTCCTGTTTTGACTCAGTCTCCAACCCTTTCATCGCAGCACTATAGTCCCCTCTCTGAAGCACCGGCTGCAGCGAAATGTGGCAGCTCTGGCCTGGAAGCCCCTTAGTGCCTCTGTCTTGGCGGTGGCCTGCCAGAGCTGCATTCTCATCTGGACCCTGGACCCCACCTCCTTGTCTACCAGGTGAGTCCCACTCTCTCTTGCATGGCCTAAAGGTTGTGGCCCTGCTAGGTGTAGTGAGAGAAGTTCTCAGTGGAGAAGTTCTTTGTCCTCACAGCAGTTCCCACGGGAGAAGTAGACCTCAGGTCAAGGTGGAGGTGTCCCTTTAGAGAAAGGGACAGAAGTAGGGGCTTCTGGGATTCTGGGAAGTGTGTATCTATGAATTAAGGAGTAGAAAAACTGTCTTTTAGAAGACTGTTGGATACAGGTTTAAAGGAAGGTGGGAAGGGAGTTAATATGGATATAAATTGAAACCAATGAAAAATAATCCCCAGGAGAATTATCTAATATAAAACCAGAAACTGATTCTTTAAATTATGAATAAAGAAAAAAACCTTTTCATCAGCCTTGTTGAGATCAAAGTACATATGCTATTTTCAGAATGGGAATAGAGAGATAACCACAATATGGAAGAAAGTGGAGTTATTAAAGAATATTATATATATGTTTAGACCAAGAGATTTGAAAGTCTAAAGGAAATGTTCGCTTTTCTAGCAAAATATAAATTACTGAAGTAGGTTGTTGAAGAAATTTAAAGGGATGGTCTCTGCCACCAAAAAGATGCCCGGCTGCCACGGTTTTGTGAGTTTTACCTAATTGTCAAAGAAAAGATAATCCTCACGCTATTTAATTCACACCATAGAAAAAGTAGGAAATAATTCTGATTAATTTTTTACTTTTTAAAAAAATATATTTTATTAATTTTTTTTACAGAGCAGAAAGGAGAGGGATAGAGAGTCAGAAACATCAATGAGAGAGAGACATCGATCAGCTGCCTCTTGCACGCCCCCTACTGGGGATGTGCCCGCAGCCAAGGTACATGCCCTTGACCGGAATCGAACCTGGGACCCTTCAGTCCGCAGTCCGACGCTCTATCCACTGAGCCAAACCGGTCTCGGCTCATTTTTTACTTTTAATAAACTTTATTTTGGCATAATTTTATTTTATTTTATTTTTTAAAAATTTATTTCAGAGAGGAAGGGAGAGGGAGAGAGAGAAACAGAAACATCAGTGATGAGAGGTAATCATTGATCCCTTCGGTCCGCCGGCTGATGATGCTCTATTCATTGAGGGCGAGGATTAGATTTTTTGCAAAGATAGTGGAGAGTTTTGATATATTCATCATGCGGTTTCCCCATTTTAAATATTTTAAATATTTTTCCATGTTACATTTGTCAAAACTAAGGAACTGCCCAGCCAGCCTAGCTCAGTGGTTGAGCGTTGACCTATGAACCAGGAGGCCACAGTTCGATTCCTGGTCAGGGCACATGGCTGGGTGGAGGGCTCAGTCCCCAGTGTGGGGCATGCAGGAGGCAGCCCATCAATGATTCTCTCTCATTATTTATTTTATTAATCCTTACCTGAGGATATTTCTTCCATTGATTTTTTTTTCTTAGCGACAGTAGAAAGGAGAGGGAGACACAGAAACACCACTGTGAGAGATGCATCAATTGGTTGCCTCCCACACATGCACTCAACCAGGGCTGGGGAGCCTACAACCGAGGTATGTGCTCTTGCCTGGAAACAAACCCTGGACCCTTCAGTACACAAGCCGATGTTTATTCACTTAGCCAAAGCAGCTGGGACTCACTATGTTCCTGTCTCTCTCTCCCTCTCCTCTTCTCTCTGTCTAAAAATCAGTAAAAAACATTAAAAAAGAAAAAGCTGATGCAAAACTGAAATGCCCATGCCTAAATAAATTATGGTTATCTGTTCAGTAGAATACAGGGGAACTACTGAAAAGAATAAAATAGGTCTCTATGAACTGGAAATGTAACTATGGTTTACTGCAATGTTAAAGCACAGGTTGTCGATCAGTGGCCTGAGAAGACCTCATTGGAGCCAAAAGTGGTTATAGTTAAGTGGGAAAGTGAGGGTGGCACTAACCCAGGCAGTGGCCTGTACCTGTCAGGCTCTGGAGATGCAAAGCTAAGATACAGTGGTGCCCTCAAGTAGTTCCCAGCCTAGTGTTGGAGGCCAACCCCTAGGCAGCATCTTTATGGCAAGCAGAAAACAATGCAGGAGCAGAGGAGAGAGGCTGATTTATTTATTTTTAATTTAATAAATCTGTATTATTCAGATTATTACAATTGTTCCTCTCCCCCCCCCCCATAGTTCTCCACCCAGTTCCCACCCCACTCTCTGCCCTTACCTCCCCCCACTGTCCTCATCCATAGGTGTACGATTTTTGTCCAGTCTCTTCCTGTACCCCCATAGCCTTTTTCCCCTTATCAGTCCACTCCCTTTTTATGCCCTTGATTCTGTTATATTCACCAGTTTATTCTGTTCATCAGATTTTTTTATTCAGTTGAATTTTAGATTCACTTATTGATAGATATGTATTTGTTGCTCATAGTTTTTATCTTTACCTTTTTCTTCTTTTTCCTCTTCTTAAAGAATACCTTTCAGCATTTCATATAAAACTGGTTGGGCAGTGATGAACTCCTTTAGCTTTTTCTTATCTGTGAAGCTCTTTATCTGCCCTTCAATTCTGAATTATAGCTTTGCTGATAATCTTGGTTGCAGGTTCTTGCTATTCATTGCTTTGAATATTTCTTGCCACTCCCATCTGGCTTGAGAAATCAGTTGACAATCATATGGGTGCTCCCTTGTAGGTAACTAACTGTTTTTCTCTTGCTGCTTTTAATATTTTCTTTGTCTTTTGCTCTTGGCATTTTAATTATGATGTGTCTTGGTGTGGTCCTCTTTGGATTCCTTTTGTTTGGGGTTCTGTGCACTTCCTGGACTTGTAAGTCTATTTCTTTCACCAGGTGGGGAAGTTTTCAGTCATTATTTCTTCAAATAGGTTTTCAGCATTTTGCTCTTGCTCTTCTTCTGGCACCCCCGTAATTCTGATGTTGGTACACTTGAAGTTGTCTCGGAGGCTTCTTACATTATCTTTAAATTTTTGGATTCTTTTTTCTTTTCCAGTTGAGTGTTTTTTGCTTCTTTGTATTTCAAATCTTTGACTAGATTCTTACAGTCCTCTAGCCTGCTGTTAGGTCTCTGTATAATATTTTTTATTTCAGTAGATGTATTTTTAATTTCTTCTTTTAAAAATATTTTTATTGATTTTTTTACAGAGAGGAAAGGTGAAGGATAGAGAGTTAGAAAAACCGATGAGAGAGAAACATTGATCAGCTGCCTCCTTCACACCTCCCACTGGGGATGTGCCTGCAACCAAGGTACATGCCCTTGACCAGAATCGAACCCGGGCCCCTTCAGTCCGCAGGCCGATGCTCTATCCATTGAGCCAAATCAGTTTTGGCGTATTTTTAATTTCTGGTTGGTCCTTTTTCATATCCTTGAGGGTCTCGCTAAATTTATCAGTCTTTTCTAGGAAATTCTTGAAAAACCTTACAACTGGTCTTGAACTCTATATCCAGTTGTTTGTTTTCCTCCATTTCTTTTGTTTGTGATCTGTTTCTTTGTCTTTACATTTTTGCTGCTTCCCTGAGTTGGTAGGGTAGGTTTGTGTGTTGGGCGTCCTATATATCCCAGTGGGTTGGCCTCCCCAGTTACCTGAGGTGAACACTCTTGCTGCACCCCTTTGTGGACTGTGTTTACAGCCTTGTTATAATTAAGTCTTGATTGTTGGTGTCCCTGGGAGGAATTGACTTCCAGGCCAGTTGGCTTGAGGATCAGCTGTGTCTATACTGGCAGAACTTCTGTGCTGGAAACAGCCTTATGAGACAAGACTTGCAAAATTTGCAAAAGCCTCTGTGCTCAGCTTGGATGGCAGAATCTCAGGGCTGAGCAGTCTTGGCTTCCCATCAGCCCTGCCCTATGAGCCCCCTGGGTCTCTGTGTCCCTCAATAATTGCTGCAAGCACCTCTGAGAGAAAGCCGCCCAAGTTTCGCCCGCTGCCAGACAGTCCAGTTTCTCCCCCAATGAATCTGGATCTCCAGATTCTCGCCCAGAACTGAAGTTCAGCACAGTCGGGAGTTTACGTTTCCCTCGCGCTAGAGAAAGCCAGCGGCACACTCAGCAGTCCTCTCTGCACACACATGTGCTCACGCACATGGCTCCAGACCCCTGCCTCTGCAGCTACCCTGAGTTTCCTTGTGCCTTTCTCTCTACCTGACAATGCAGACTCCCCTCGAATGAGCCTGGGTCCCCGGGTCTCGCCTGGAACGGGTTCAGTGCAGTCAGAACTGGGGTTCCGCTTCCTTCTCCCTCCTGCCAGAGGAAGCTAGCCGGGCACTCAGCCACCCGTCCTCTCCGTGCTTATCTCCGTACCTCAGCCTTTTGCAGCTCCTCTGATTTCCTGTGAGCTTTCATCTTTCCTTCTAGTTGTAGAATTTCCACTCAGCCAGCTTTCCTGTGATTCTGGATGATGTCTGTTTTGTCTTTTAGTTTTAGTTTTGAAATTGTTGTGTTTACCTATGCCGCCATGTTAGTTTCTCCATTAGAGGCTGATTTTTTTTTTTTTAATGTTTTTATTGATTTCAGAAAGGGAGGAAGAAGGAGAGAGAAACATCAATGATGAGGAGAATCATTGATTGGCTGCTTCCTGCACGCTCTCTACTAGGGATCGAGCCTGCAACCTTGAGCTTATGCCTTCCACCAGAACTGAACCTGGGACCCTTCAGTCCGCCACTATCCACAGAGCCAAACCAGTTAGGGCAGGAGACTGATTTTTATAAGGAAAGGCAAAAACACAGGTTTTGCAGCACAGGATGAGTTCTGGGGAGTGGGCAGATGATTCTAGCGAGAAGAATTAAAATATATATTTTTTTAAATGTATTTTATTGATTTTTTACAGAGCGGAAGAGAGAGGGATAGAGAGTTAGGAACATCGATAAGCTGCCTCTTGTACACCCTCTACTGGGGATGTGCCTGCAACCACGGTACATGACCTTGACTGGAATCGAACCCGGGACCCTTCGGTCCGCAGGCCGACGCTCTATCCACTGAGCCACACCAGTCAGGGCTGGTGAGAGAAGAATTTATACCAGGCCCCTGGCAAGATGGTCCTTTGGGAAGAGGGCGGTCTTCTCTGAGGGAGCATGACATCTCCCCAGCTGACCAATTCTAGCTTTACCGGTCAGAATGTTTTATTTCTCCTTGAGGACTACAGTGAAAGCTTCCTCCTTTTTACCCATTTTCCGCTATGGACCTACTGGGGGTGACATTGCCTTCCCTTCCTTGTTTTTTTCCTGAACTTGCACAATCCTTATTCATTTCTCCAACTTGGATTTGAGCTCCGAGGGGCCATTGGGATTTGGAAATTTTATGAGGAGGAGGCAAGGAAATAAAATCAGGGGCTTTCTTCATGTCTTCCGACTTCATACCCGGTTTTCTCTTGGCAGACCCTCTTCTGGCTGTGCCCAAGTGCTCTCTCACCCTGGGCACACGCCTGTCACCAGCTTGGCCTGGGCCCCCAGTGGGGGGCGGCTCCTCTCAGCTTCACCTGTGGATGCTGCTATCTTGGTAGGTTGGTCCCCACCCTTTGGGGCATGGCAGCCACTGCTCAGGTTGAGGAAAGAGCTTTCTTTGCCGAGTGGTGGGAAATGTCCTTTAGGAAGGAGAGCGATAATTGTCCATCCAGTCTTAAACTTACCTAGAGGAGGAGCTGCATCATCCAGACTCAGGTTGTAAACATAAGACTTATTTTCCTCCTATTTTTTTGGTTAATCCTCACCCGAGGGTGTTTTCTCTGTTAGAGGGGAAGGGGGTGTGTATGTATGTGGGGAAGACAGAGAGACATCGATGCGAGACACATCGATTGGTTGCCTCCTGCACTTGCCCCGATCCGGGCTGGGGATCCAGCTGCAGCTGCAGTATGTGTCCTTGTGCCCTTGACCAGAATCGACCTGTGACTCTTCAGCTCTAACCACTGAGCAACTGGCTAGGGCATCTTTCCTCCTAACAGCCCCTTTCCTGCTCCCTCCCTTTCTGGTTCGTTGTACCTTAAAGAGGGGAGCCCTCGTGGGATGATAGGGGTGCTTGAGTTTCCTGTCTTACTCTCTTGACCCCCTCTCCTAGGTATGGGATGTCTCAACAGAGACCTGTGTTCCCCTTCCCTGGTTTCGGGGAGGTGGCGTTACCAACCTGCTCTGGTCCCCAGATGGCAGCAAAGTCCTGGCTTCCACTCCTTCAGCTGTCTTTCGGTGAGTGGGAGGCGGACAGAGGGAGGGCAAGAACGACCTGGAGAAAGGCACTTGGCTCCTGGAACTTGAAGCAGGAAGGACCTTCTGTCCTCATTCCTCTTCTTTGATCTGCCCCCGGGACGGACGGAGGGAGGGAAGTTTAAATTTTGGAACCCAGAGGTCCTGAGCTGTGACTTGCTTCTCTTTGGTGCAGAGTCTGGGGGGCCCAGATGTGGACTTGTGAGAGGTGGCCCGCTCTGTCAGGGCGATGCCAAGTGAGTTTCAGAGAAGCCGGGGGGAGTTGGGCCCCTGGTTCCGCAAGCTTGTCTCCGCACCCCCCCTACTTCTTTTCCTCTTACATTCCCCTATAGACCACCCTTCCTTGCCTTTTGCTTCCTGATCCCAGACAGGCTGCTGGAGCCCAAATGGAAATCGGCTGTTGTTCACTGTATTGGGGGAACCACTGATTTACTCGTTATCATTCCCAGAACGTGGTGGTGAGTCAGGGGAAACACTTCTGGGTGCAGGCCATCTCTGGGGTACTCAGAGGGAGGCAAGAACCCTCTGGAATATGCTACTCTGAAGGATAAAGGAAAATAAAGCAGCTGGGGAGATGAGAGGTGTTGATGCCTGTGATGGAGAGGCAGGGGACAAGTCAGATGCCCGTTTCCTGTACTTAAGAGTCTCTGCCCTTATCTACAGGTGAGGGAAAGGGGCATGTTGGAGGTGCAAAATCAGCAACGATTGTGGCAGATCTGTCTGAGACAACAGTACAGACACCACATGGAGAGGAAAGGTGAGCCGAGCTGGGAGGGAGAGGCAGTGGAATGTGAGACCGTGCAGAGCCCTCCCAACCTACTGTTCTGACCTATAGACTTGGGGGAGAGGCTCACTCCATGGTCTGGGACCCCAGTGGGGAACGCCTGGCTGTGCTCATGAAAGGTAAGAGGTGGGGAGGAGGGGCTGTGCTCAGGCCCGACCCACCTTACCAGTGTCCATGCCCTGGCTGCAGTTCTCTGCCCCTGCCCTGGGATTCGGCCTCTAGATCCCTTCCTGCATCCATTTCTTACAGGAAATCCCCGGGTCCAGGATGGTAGGCCAGTCATCCTCCTTTTTCGCACTCGCAACAGCCCTGTATTTGAGCTACTCCCTTGGTAAGTGCTGGGCAGGCCATTAAATCTGGGCTCCTCACCAGCCTTCCCTCACTAAACCCACATCCCGCCTCTGCCTCTAGTTGCCTGCTTATTGTTTCTTCTCCCCCTAGTGGCATTATCCAGGGAGAGCCAGGAGCCCAGGCCCAGAGCATCACTTTCCATCCTTCCTTCAACAAAGGGGCTCTGCTCAGCGTGGTGAGTAGGCGGCTGCGGGGTTTCAGGAGTGAGGTGGAGGAGCTGAGGGCCTTGGCTGCTGTGTGGCTCTGCCACTGGCCTTTGAGCCCAGCCCGATGAGACTTCTTTCTCCTTTCTGCAGTGCTGGTCCACAGGCCGAATTGCCCACATCCCTATGTTCTTTGTCAATGCCCAGTTTCCACATTTTAGCCCAGTGCTTGGCCGAACCCAAGAGCCCCCAGCTGCGGGGGGAGCTTCTGTTCATGATCTGCCCCTCTTCACGGACACATCCCCAATCTCTGCTCCTTGGGACCCTCTCCCAGGGCCACCACCTGCTCACTCTCCTCACTCCCACTTCTAATAATAAAAAACTCTGTTTCCCATTCAGTCATGAGGCTCTTCTTAAGGGAATTGCATTAGGGAATAGTGAAGAAAAAGCCTGGACTTTGGGTTAAGATTTTGGTTCTGTCACCTTTTAGACACTTCTCATGTGTTTGTCAAGTTATTTAGCCTTAGGAACTAAATGGTTTTCAAATGAAAGAAAAGCTGAGAAAATAACAAAAGTCCTGAAGGTCTAGCATAGGCTCTGGCACATAATAGATGTTTCACTTCTCCCAAGTTCCAGCAAGTTCCCGGGACGGTGCAGGTTAGTAACGTGGCGAAGACTTGGTCAGTAAGAGATAGAAGAAACTTTATTGGATGAGGGGATGGAAGGAGATATAAGTGCTGGGCGCTGGGCCAAGGTGGCACGGGCCATGCTCAAGGCACCCTCTCGGGTGCGGTGCCCACCAATGAAGCCGGTGGCATGGACAAAAGTGCAGCCAGGAATTCCAGTGACCCGGTCCAGGGCCTCACCCCGAAGGCCCCGCCATGACTCTGGCAGGGGCAGCCTGTAAGTGAGCAGGAAGAGCAGGTTGGTGAGAACAAATGGAGGCCTTGAACTGAGAGGGGGAACAGAATAGAGGCCAAGACTAGCGGCCTCCTCTACAGGGCTGCAACAGGGCCTCACCTGCTCTGGAATGAATGGAGCTCCTTGGGCACACACTGTACCCGCCACTGTCCAGCCTGGTCAGTGTAGATGACAAAGGCAATGGTGACTGGGGGCGAAAGCCCAGATTCCAAGTGATAAAGGTGTTCTTTCCAGGGGCATCCACCTTTTGACAGTTCTATTATCTCTCCGCTTGGGTCCACCTGAAAGGGAAGTGGGGTGTGGCTGGAAGGTTCAGGGTAGGAGGAGCCTCTGCTGACCAGCAGCCCACCAGTAGTCACGCCTCCTCCCGTGCCTGCACCTGTAATCGCTGGGTCACGGCCTCTTCCACCAGGACCCGGGCCGGCATCCAGCTGTGCTGGTAGAAGTCCAGTCTCTGCAGAAACTCCTCCCGAACCAGATCCATTGCGCGCTTAAACCCTGCCTGGGAATCACGTCCACTCTCATTTCCTCCCGAGGCCGCACCGCCTCACTTCCTGCCCCTGGGCCGCCTTACCTCGGTGTCTTGGTCGGGCTGGTTCCAGGTGGGATTAAGCCGGGCAACCCGGGCGCTCAGTGTAGTGGTCAGCGCATATCGAGGCTCTCCCTCCCACTGGGAGATCCCATTGTCCACTGCATCCACCTCCTCCACGAAGTTCTCATACATCTAAGCAGCAGCAGAAATGCTTTTAGGATACCTACCACTTGCCTGGTTCAAAGTTATGTGCATACACCCTCTTTTATTTAATCTCAGTGCAACGAGCCAACAACTGGGTGAGGAAAGGGGAACTGGAGTGTCCGGTAGCTGGCTGATGGTCAGAGCTAACAGTGCTGGAATTTGGATCGTCTGATCTCTGATCCAGGGCTCACTCTATCACACAGGCCCTAGCTGAGGCAGCATGTGTGGGGAGGAGGCTGCTGCCTTCTAAGCAGAGACCTGGAGTTCCAGGAGGGGCTCTGTGGGATGGACCCTGCGGTTGAAGGAGGGTAAATCTCTGGAGGGGCTGATAGGCTGCTCAGTGACCTGTTTCATGAGGCCCAGGAGGGGTGGCCAAGCACACAAGTCAGCTGGGAGAACAGGTGCTGGACTGGACATCAAGCGCTGGGGTGTGGTCCCAGAGAAATCCACGGTGGGACACGTGGCATCTGCAATTGCTGCATCTCCTAAGCCTTAAGGAGGACAATGCCTCAAGAATTTGGGGGCAGAAACGATACGGGATATCAATGTTCCAGGCAAAATTGCCCTACAAAATAGGCTTACATATAAACACGTGTGGTATGTAAAAAAAAGCATTCTCAGGGAAAACTAAAGAAAAAACCCCCTATGCCCAGCCCCTTAGTCTGGACCCCGACCTGATAATCAGTTAAAACTTGGGTATAATTTATGCCGAAACCGGTCTGGCTCAGTGGGTAGAGCGTCGGCCTGTGGACTGAAGAGTCCCAAGTTCGATTCGGTCAAGGGCATGTACCTTGGCTGCGAGTACATCCCCAGTAGAGGTTGTGCAGGAGGCAGCTGATCGATGTTTCTCATTAATGTTTCTGACTTTCTATCCCTCTCCCTTCCTCTCTGTAAAAAATCAATAAAATATATTAAAAACACACACACACACAACTTGGGTATAATTTAGTTCAATTGCTTAGAAACCCCTCAGCAGAAGGAAAAACCAACCCAGGCAGTTTGTAACTAGCATTCCAGTCTCCAATGTAACCATACATATTTTTTACTTTTTTAGCGCATATTAACGCTGACCCACAGGGGCAGGTAAGCCGAGTCAGAGAAGTGAACAGCCTGTCTGCAAAAAACAGCGCTGGCTGAATCTGAAGTTTGACTTGTGAACTTCACAGGAGTGGGTCTAAGTAGGTGTCCTCGGAATCACTGGTCCGACATGCACACCTGGGCCTCTAGCCGTTTCTTCCCCAACAGAGGAATCTGCCGAACCACTTTCAGGAGACGCTGGTGGAGCCCAAAGGTGTGTTCATCATCAGAGCCCTCCCAACTCGTGTGCCTCTGGTGAGTCACTGTGGTGCCGACATGCTCCTCCCCCTTTCAGGGCAGCCAGAACCTGAGCCATATGCTTGCACACATCGGCAGCCTCCTCTATTGCCAAGTTGTTGAACAGTCATTTTTTACGTATGTTAGGTCAAGAAAAAGACTGGAAACACTGCTTTATGCTTTTCAAAGCTCCTCCACACGTCACTTCTCACCGCCACTGCATGCCCTTGTGAGATGAGCCTGACTGAGGGAGACAGCAATGGGCTGGCTCTGGGCTGGAACTCCCATGTGCCTGCCACTCACAACTGGCCTGGTGGAGATGCATGTGTGGGGCATCTGTCAGGTCCCCACCTTGTCATAGAGGGTGCCCACCATGCTGTCCTCTTCGCTAGTGCCCAGCAACTGGGCCAGCAGCTTGTGCCCGAAGTGCAGATAGATGAGTCCCGCACTGCTCAGCTTGGTCTGCCATGGCTTCCCAGGGGACAGGGAGCTCATGGTCTCTGCGAAAGACCTGAGGAGCACAGGGAGGTGCGCTGAGGCAGGGTTGCCCCTGTGTATGTGCATGTGCGTGTGCAGGCACAACGTGGGGTAGGCAGGCTGCGGAATACTGCAGGAGCTGGAAGAGAGAGCCCAGCTGGAGGGGAGTCACATAGACCGCAGTTTAAAGTCTCTACGCATGCATTCGACAATGGTAAGCTCAATGCTTACAACATGCCAGGCTTTGTGTTTAGACATTGGGGATAAAAAAACAGACCATGTCCCTGTCTTCAAGTTTACCTGCTAAAGGGAGACAAGACAGACACAAATAACCAAGCAAATGCTGTAGCTATGTTACAAGTAAGGAAGAGTGTGTGTGTGTGGGGGGGGGGGGGGGGGGGAGGGCGAGATTTAGAGAGCTTTCAGGTCATACCTGAGCAATGAATTTATGGGGTGTTCACCAGATAAAGGGTGAGGAAAAACATGTACACGGCCAAGAGGTCTCTTCATGGAATTGCAAGAAAGGAGCGTGGGTGTGAGAGGTAAGTAGTAAAAAAAGGTGGTAGAGCAAGCAGGAGGCCAGATCAAGGTAGGCCTTGCATGCCATTCCTTGGAGTTCGGACTTCTGTTTGTATGTAAAGGGAGCCACTGAGAGACTTTAAGTAGTCAAGTGCATGCTGGAGCACTGCCAGCCAGCATGGAGAACAGATGCAAGATTACCTGCAGTGGTCCGGTAAGTGAAGAAAGCAGGAATTTGAGTAGCAGTGGAACAGAGAATAAAGAAAAGTTATTAGGAAAGTAGAAACTATAGCTATAACTTATAAATACTAATTAGAACCACTTAGGGAGCTCATAAATGCTGTGTAAATACAAAACATTTTTAAAAAATATATTTTATTGACTTTTTTACAGAGAGGAAGGGAGAGGGATAGAGAGTTAGAAACATCGATGAGCTGCCTCCTGCACACTCCCTCCTGGGGATGTGCCCATAACCAAAAGCAATGTACGTGCCCTTGATCAGAATTGAACCTGGGACCCTTTAGTCCATGGGCTGACGCTCCATCCACTGAGCCAAATCAGTTAGGGCAAATACAAAATATTTTAAGAAAATACATGTAAGGTACAGCCATGGCCAGCGTGCTCAGTGGTTACAGCCCGGCCCATACACTGAGGGGCCGCAGCTGTGATTCCGGTTATGGGCACGCACTGGGTTGCAGGTTTGTTTCCTGCCCTGAGTTGGAACACATGTGGGAGGCGACCAGTCAGTGTCTCTCTCACACAAATGTTCCTTTCTTCCCCTCCCTTCCACTCTCTGAAAAGAAATGGAAAAAGTGTCCTCGTGAGAATTAACAACATGTATATGGTATAGACTACTAACAGTCCTAACCGGTTTGGCTCAGTGGACAGAGCTCAACCTGCGGACTGAGGGTCTCAGGTTCGATTCCGGTCAGGGGGCACGTACCTTTGTTGCAGGCACATCGCCAGTAGAGGGTGTGCAGGAGGCAGCTGATCGATGTTTCTCTCTCATGGATGTTTCTAACTCTTGTCCCTCTACCTTCCTCTCCGTAAAAAATCAATGAAATATATAAAAAAAAACAAACAAAAAAAAGACTAGTAACAGTCCAGCCAGTGGGGCCCATTGGTTGAGCATCGACACATGACCCAAAAGGTCTCTGGTTAGATTCCTGGTCGGCACATGCCCAGGTTGGGGGCTTGACCCCCACCCAGTAGAAAATAGCTAATTGATGTTTCACGCATCGATGTTTCTATCCATCTTCCTTGCTCTCTAAAAATGAATGAAAAAACCCCACACACATTAAAAATTTTTAAAAAGACTAATAACAATAACCTCCCTACCCCCCCGCCCAGGTGAAGTTCAAAAAGAAGGAAAACCGTCCTGGCTGATGTGTTAAAAGTGATTTGAACGTCGGCCTATGCACCAAAGGGTCACAGGTTCTATTTCTGGTCAAGGGAATCAAAGGCAAATAAATGCCTTGGTTGTAGGTTCAATCCCTAGTGCCCTGAGGCAACCAATCAATGTCTCTCTCTCTCTCTCTCTCCCCACCCCTCCCTTCCACTCTGAAGATCAATGGAAAAAATTTCCTTGGGTGACAACAAAAACAAACAAAATAAGCAAAACTAAATAAATCAATGATGGAAACAGACATATGTGCTAAACTACACATAAGGGTACGATGAACACAAAATTTGGTATATTGTTTACTTTTGAAGGAGTGGGGGGATGGGATAGGGAAGAAGCACACAGGTACAGATTCAAAAGTAATGTTCAAATTCTCGGGTTGGGAGATTAGTTCATGGGTGTTCACTGTATGTTTTATATTCCAGAAATGTTTTTTTAAGTATCTTTTAATTGATTTCAGAGGGGAAGGAGAGGGAGACAGAGACATTAAGAGAATCCTGATTGGCCGCCTCCTGCACACCCTCCACTGGGGATGGAGCCCACAACCTGGGCATGTGCCCTGACTGGGATCGAACTGTGACCTCCTGGTCAACACTCAACAACTCAACCATGCTGGCCGGGCTATTTTTTTATTTTATTTATTTTTAATATTTTTGTTGATTTCAGAGAGGAACTGGGCGGGAGAAGGGGGAGAGAGAGAAATATCAATTATGAGAGTTGCCGAGACAGGTTTGGCTCAGTGGATAGAGCGTTGGACTGTGGACTGAAGGGTTCGATTCCGGCAAGGGCGTGTACCTTGGCTGCGGGCACATCCCCAGTAGGGGGCGTGCAAGAGGCAGCTGATCGATGTCTCTCATCGATGTTTCTGACTTTCTATCCCTCCCTTCCGCTCTGTAAAAAATCAATAAAATATATTTTTAAAAAAATTATGAGAGAGTTACTGATCGGCTGCTTCCTGCACGCCCCCCTACTAAGGATTGAGCCTGCAACCCCCCTTGCCAGGAATCAAACTGAGGACTTTTAGTTCTCAGGCTGACACTCAATTCACCGAGCCACACCGGTTAGTCTTTCCATTGATTTTTAGAGAGGGTGGAAGACAGAGGGAAAGACAGAGAGAAATATCGATGGGAGAGAAGCACATTAAGTACCAGTATGTCAAATCATCAGAAAAAAGGAAGTAAGGGTCGACAATGTCAAGTCCCACCAAGAGGTGCGTTAGAGTGCGATTCTCAGCCAGTCACTTCAGCTGGTGCTGAAGTCGTCGTTGGCCTTTTCCTGAGCATTTCTAGTGGGAGAGACTGAGAGAGAACCAGCTGGATGAGTGACATGAACTGGAAGGGATGTGGAGGCAGGGTCGGCTCTTCTTTTGAAGAGTGACAGTGAGAAATTAGGCTGTAAATAGTGGAGGGTTCCCTGCTAACATCATTTATGAGTATGTACACTTAATCACTCACAGATAATCACACTGAACAGTGTGGTGTACAAGAGAGGATTTTGTATCTATTTCTATTTTCAAGATGAGAGATGCCTAACTAGAGTTGTAAGTGATTGGCAAAAAAGCAGAAACTGGTGGGAAGTCCAAGAGAAGAAAGTAATAGATTAGGAAGGGGAAAACAGAAGGGAGCAGTGTGTGGCTGCACTAGAAGGAGGGAGCTGAGGATGTTTAAGAGTGGGAAACAGGGGTTTGATGAGACAGAGGCTTGAGGAGAGGAGAAAAGGACTGGAATGAGGTAAAAGACCACACATATGTGAACTGTCACCAACCCCACAATCATGTGGGCCCAACAGTATGTAGTGGGGCAGCAAGGGCACATGACTGGGTTAATCCCAGCTGGGGTATTAATTGGGGAGAAAGCAGTGCTGGTGGGAAAAAGGCTGACAGCCAGAGGAGGGGGTGAGCTGGGAGGAGCCTGAGGACTGACTAGGAGCCAAGGGAGGCCCGGGCAGGTTAGACTCAGGGAGGTCCAGGGCCAGGTAGCCAGGCGGCGAGCCAGAAGGCTGGAGGCCGTAGTGGCACAGGACTAGAGTGCTTTCACGGAGGAAGCCATCCCTTTGCTGACACAGACCCCTGCAGCGGATGGCTGAACTGGAGCCTGAATCAAGCTGAAGAGAAGAAAAGGCATCTGGGAACCCACCTCTGGTGATGGTCATACCGGTGTCTCTGAGGGTCGTACTCGCCACCCACATCTACCACGACGTCGCAAGAAGCCAGTTTTTCGGGGTCCCGGGTCCGCACAATCTCTGCATCCTGTAGGGGGCACCAGGGGCGAGGAGCTGCCAGGAGTCGCGCGGGTAGGGGGTTAATGCTAGGTTTCTAGGGGAGTCGGGAAAGGAAGGAGGGGGGCTCGGGCCGCCCCGGGTACCACAGAGACCCAGTGAAGGCTCGCGGGCGGCCCCAGGCGCACCGTACCTGGTACTCCGGTAGGAGGCGCAGCAACGCGCACGCCAGGGCTTCATCGCAGTGGAAGGTGCCGCTGTGCGTTCCTATTCGGGGCGGTGCCATGAGGCTGCAGCGGGGTCGTTTGGAGGGCTGGACGCACTCCAGGCTGTGCATGCGGTGCCGGACACGGAGGGGTGGCGGCGGCAACAAGGGCAGGAGTCCCCGCAGGAAGCGGCAACCCATACAGCGTCTCCGGTGCGAAGGCGGGAGCACCGAACCGGAAAAGGACGTTCGCGCGCAACCCCACTTCCGCCTGCCAGCCTTTCCCACGGCCCCAGGCCCCGCCCAGCGCAAAGGCCTTCCCGCTCCTCCAGGGTTCGGAGGGGGACCCGAGATGAGCCCTGCATCAGGCTCTGGGCAGGGGCACACCCTCGACCCCTGCCCTCCCATCTCTTCACCAGTCCCTCACCGATGCAAGAACAGACCGACATTCAGCTCGGCTGGAACATTTATTGGCCTCAAACACAAAACCTTCCCCCCCACAAAGTCCCGGGCCCTTGAAGGAGGGTCCCTCTCCCTGGTTTCTGAAACAGAATCTCAGGCCTTGGCAGCCTGAGTTGCCCCCAGGGCTGTGAGCTGCTGAATCTTCTGGCTCATCATCTCCATGACAGCTGTGGGGGGAAAAAAGTTAGACTCTGGTCAGGAGCCGAAGGGAAGCACCGGAGTTAAGGAAAAGTGACAGGGAATTTTAAGGAATGGTAGACACCAACTATAGTTAAAACTTTTTAACACAATGATTCACTACCGCAAAATTTGGAATCTACAATGTATCAGTAAATATGACAACCACTGGGATATAAAAATGAACAAAATACAGTCTTCAGTGAGTCAGAAATAACCAAAAATTATAACGTGAAAATATTTTTGCCTTTATTTTTTAATGTATAGTTTTTATTTTTTAAATAGGTTTTTATTGATTTCAGAGAGAGGGAGGGAAGGAGAGAAACATCCATGATGAGAATCATCTATCGGCTGCCTCCAGCACACCCCCTACCAGGGATCGAGACCATGCGGTTCATAGGTCGATGCTCAACCACTGAGCTACAGTGGTCGTGCTGTTTTTGCCTCTGGAATAGTGGTTCTCAATCCTGACTGTGTTACATAATCACCTGAGGCATTTTACAAGACCCATGCCTTATGATTTGACTACCATCATCTGGAGCATTAAAAAAGAAAAAAAATACTGAACCTGGAATCCTTGCCCACCCCTAGCCCTCACCACTACCCAGTTTGATTTAGTTTGTTTGGAGGGGGGCCCAGGCTTTCTTTCTTTTTTTAAACATATTTTTATTGATTTCAAAGAGGAAGGGAGAGGTGGTGAAGAGAGAGAGAGAGAGAGAGAGAGAGAGAGAGAGAGAGAGAAACATCAATGAGAATCACTGATTGGCTGCCTCCTGCATGCCCCACACTGGGGATAAGTCTACAACCTGGGCATGTGCCCTCACCTCCTGGTTATCATAGGTTGATGCTCAACCACTGAGCTGGCTGGTATAGCTCAGTGGTTAAGCATTGACCCAGGCTTTCTTTGCAAACTCCCTTGGTGATTCCAATGGATAGCCAGGGCTGTAACTGCTAGTATTTTAGGGCTATTTCTTTCTTGTGTGTTCATCTTTTTCCCCATTCAATCCCCATTAAGAACACAGACATGATTTCTTCCTTTAAATTTCTCAAACACCTAACCCAGGAATCTACAAATAGTGGGTAACACATTGAATCTAGAGAATAACACAAGACACAAAAGAGAAAGATATGGTTTTACTCCAGCAAAGGGGACATCCCCATGGTTCACACTGCAATCCATGTTCTTTATCATGGAGGTACAAAGGATGAAGGGGTGCCTCAGGCCAAGCTTACCCTGTTTCATGACATGTTTCTCTTGAAGGGCTGGCTGGATTTTCTCCATTTGCTTGGTGAGAAAGTCTATTTTCCTCTTGAAGAAGTCCTTGGCATCTTCAGCTGTCTAAAAGGTCAGAGGTGAATGAGGGGCTAAGAGGATTGGCCAGTGTTTCAGTGGTTAGAGATGGGCCTGCACAATGAAGGGTCACAGGTTCAATTCCAGCCAAGGGCATGTACCTGTGTTGCAGGTTTGATCCCCTGCCCCAGTTTGGGTGTGTGTGGGAGGTACCCAATCCATGTGTCTCTCTCACATCAATGCTCCTCTCTCTTACTCCTCCCCCACCTGCCCCCCACCATCCTACTCTCTAAAAAAAAAAAAAAAAGACACCCCATGCTCTCTCTAAATCTTCCCCTAAACTTTCTTTCCTTGCTCAGAGGGCCATGTACCTGGTTCTTTCCACTCACCTTCTCTACATAGTAGCCAGTTCCCACATCGATGAGCACGTGTTCTACGTCATGTAGTTTCCCAGGGACATACATCTGAGAAGCAACAATTAAGGGAAAACTAGCCCAGCATGAAGCCATGATTCCTTGTCAGCCTAAGACCCTCTTTTCCAAAAAGCTACAAGGGGGTGCAGGGACTGGATAATCTGGAGGCTTTAGAATTATACGTGTACACTCCAAATGTGGAGACAGAGAAGTTGGTTCCTTCTGGAGAAAATGACAGACACACACAGAGACACTCTCTTGCCCTGATGCCATCTCCCACCCTTTAAACAGTTAGCCCCTCCAGAAAGACTAGACACAGCATTTTCTTACTGCTATGGAGTATCGAAAGTGAGAAGCCAGTCCCTCTTCCCCTTAACACCCCCAACCATGAACTAGCTAATTCCTGATGGATTTAATGTTCATTATTTAGGTAATCTCTAGTACACTATTATTTTGGAGTTCCTCTCTCAGCCTGTCAGTTCTCAGACTACAGTTTTCAGGTGTCCTGTTATTATAACTTGATCATTCAAGTAAAACACTCAACAGGTAGACACAATTCAGGTTTTGTAGTAACCACAGTTTAGGAATAAGAGCCACAATTAAACTGAAATTAAGAACTAAAAAACGGAGTCAACCCCCTTGTTTCTATATCCTATTCTTCTATTTCTTGTCTGTTCTAAATTACTAGTAAAAGTGTAAACCACGTTTTATCTTTATATTAGAGCCTATCTTCAAACGAAAAAGAGAAATAGTCACATATCAATTACATATACTCTTCGGTGCTTACACGGCAATAGCTAGACGTTGGCCCCAGGATATAGTCAAGAGAGCTAGGCAGTGTGTAGGGCAAGAGCTCTCAGAACCATGGGGCACTTTGGAGGGGGACGGGAGAGAAGAAGAGGGCTGGATGGTTCCTCTGGAAAGGATACAGAACTCGTCAGTGGGACAAGTAATTCTTTCCCTGTGAAAGCAATTAAGACAAACATCTGGGGAAGGTTGTCAGCTCCAACGTTAAGACATTAAAGGGCACAGCGCAGATCGCATGAAAAGAACGGCAACGGGCCAACAGGAGCAATGCCCTGTACATTTTCAGTTCTAGGTGGACAACATGCAAAAGGCTCACAAGAGGTACAGAGTAAGTAAGGGGTCGTTTTCTGGTCTCAGGTGAGGAAGACTGGTTCGGGCGGCGGGACCAGAAGCCGCTCACCACACCCCCCTGGCTGGCTTCGCGCGCTCACCCCTACCCTCATTGCTCTTGTTCAGCACGTTCAGACAGTCCTTGGCTTCCACGTACTTGGTCTGCACCACCTTGAGCTGGGCGATGGACGTGGACAGGAACTCCACTTCCTGCGGAGTGCAAGAAAGAGAGTCAGTGTGGCTGGAGGGAGAGGGAGCGCCGCCGGAGAAGGGGCGAGGGTTTGGCAGGGGAAGGGAAGCCTCCCAAACAGGGGAGGCGTGGGGAGGGGGCGAGGGCGTTGGCGGGGGCAGGGGGATGTGAGGCGGGAAGGAGAGTCTCTGGGGCCAGTCCCACCTGGTCTAGCTGGTTCTTGAGCATTTCCAGCTGCGGAAGATTCAGCTCGGTGATGTTAACCGACTGCGCCATGTTGGGAAGGAGGACTGAAAAAAGCTGAAACCGGCTCCTCCAGCGACGCTCTAGCCGTCCTCCGCGCATCTCGATGGCTGCGCCAGGAGGCCTCGCCGCACCCGACGTCTCTATGGTCCGTCTGGGAAGGAAGCCACTGAGCCACGCCTTCCGTTAAAGGTAGCGGCGCGTGATTTTCGTAAAACATACCGCGTCTAGCGTAGTGAAGGTGTAGCAGACACGACCGCTGCTTCAAGGAACTTCAAAATCTTTAAAATAGTGAGGCCATAACTATAACATTACAAAGCAATGTATGCTACTCCACGTGTAGCCAGGAAGCCGGAGTCCTCTGGTCCGGGGGATAGCACTGGGCAAGTGGTGCTTTGGGAAAATTAAGTAGAAGAGAGTCTGGTGGTAGAGGGGACAGTGAGGAGGCACGTTGTCAACCAACTACAGCACCCGTTTATTTATTATTTTAATGTGTTTTTATCTATTTCAGAAAGGCAGAGGGAGAGACAGAAACATCCATGATGAGAGAGATCATCCATCTCCCACACATGGGAATGAGCCCGCAACCTGGGCATGTGCCCTGACTGGAAATCCAGCATAACTGTTCAATCACTGAGCTATGATGGCCGGGCCAGCACAAGTTTATTAATCAACTCGTAAGTTATACCATGTGTTAGATACATGAACGTGTAAGATACGTGTTTCCGAGGAAATTAACAATCTAATTGGGGAGAGAAAAATATATATTTGCAGCAGAACCCTGCAGAATCTGCTACCAAAGTACACTGACAAGTGTAACAGCTATATGTGGGGAGAAAACATCAGCCTTTAACATTCACTTAGGGGGGGCAGGGGAAGTTGAGGCATTAAAGCTGGTGTCACTCCCAGGATACCAGAGGCAAAGACAGGACAGATGTGATGGTATCTGGTCAAACTCTCAATGGGTCTATCTCTACCCTTTTTGACAACCCTGTCCCCACTGAGAACATCTTGATGCCCCTCTCTTTTGGCCTTTTCTGCTGAGGCCAAGCCAGGCCCAGTTTTGTCCTGAGGTCTTGCCCTTCTTCCCAATGCTCTCAGAGGAACTGCTTCAACCTGTTCTATTTATAGTCTTACCACATAGTGGGAGGGGGCAATAATGTTGTCCTCAAATGTTTTCAAACGAACTATACAAACTGGGTTTAAGTCATAAGTCTTTATTATATTAAGGTTAAGTTAAAAGGAAATATTCATATAAAATATTGGAGAAATCACTTAAAAATATTTATCCTGAGGGTTAAGTCTAAGTATGGGAGGTAGAACAGTCACATGGCTTCTATCAGCAATAAGACAGCTTCAAGGGATCACCGCAGGGAGACAGGCAAGCCATAGGCTACAGGGGCAGCCCCAATAAGATACTTGAGTCGGGGAGCCTGGCGGGCCTGGTTGACATAGTAGAGCAGAGGGGCCCCTGAGCCTCCTCCAAGCCAGCTCTGCAGCAGCGCCTCCGTGTAGCGGTCAATGTCACGGTCAGTCACGTCCCAGAGGTTACCCAGAAACAGGGGACTGGAAAAAAAAAAGAAGAAAAACAAAGGACTCTAAAACAGAATACATTGGAAAATACAATTAATGGTGGTGGTGGGTGAGTAGAGAAGATTGAGCTAATGAGGAAGTCCCTTGGAACTAGCATGGGAGGAAGGTGGGGCACAAAGGAGAAAGGATTTAAACTTCAGACCTAGGAAAAAACCTGGGGTTGGGACCTAGGATGGGTCTTGCCCCTCAAGACTCACCAACCAGCCATGATATACTTGAGCACGATGCCAGCCCCCTCCAGGTTTCCATGCACAGCCAGGGCTGCACTGCTGCAGCCAAACAGCAGTGCCACTGCCCGGCAGTTCAGCCTCAGGACAGCCTGCCCATCCAGGAAGCGGGCACCAGCCCCATGCCCTGCATAGCTAAAGCAGAAGGTGAGATGAGTTTGACCTAGCTATACTAGGCCTCTGCTATGTCTCCAGAGGTGCCTGAGTCAGCCAGGGGCTTTAAGACACCAAAGCAATACCCTTCTCTGCAACTGCTTCCCCACCTCCCCACTATAGCACTTACATATATAAGTCACGCTCCATCAGGGCCTCTTGCACCTGTAACGGACTCGGCACCTCCCCAACCACTCCTTTCCAGCCAGATTCACTGCAGGGAAAAGGTAGAAGGAAGAATAAGGGCCATCCCCTAGCCAGTTTGGCTCAGTAGATAGAACATCGGCCTGTGGACTGAAGGGTCCCGGGTTCGATTCCAGTTAAGAGCACGTGCCCAGGTTGTGAGCTCAATCTCCATGTGGGGTGTACAGGAGGCAGTTGATCAATGATACTCTCTCATTATTGATGTTTCTATCGCTCCACCTCTCTCTTCCTCTCTTAAATCAGTAAAAATATATTAAAATAATAATAAAAAAGAGTAAGGGTCATGTGCCAAATTGGCAGAGGGAATACTAATGAGCAGGTTGGCCCTAACCAGTTTGGCTCAGTGGACTCAAGGGTCCCAGGTTTGATTTCAGTCAAGAGCATGTACCTTGGTTGCGGGCACATCCCCAGTAAGGGGTGTGCAGGAGGCAGCTGATCAATGTTTCTCTCTCATTGATGTTTCTAACTCTCTATCCCTCTCCCTTCCTCTCTGTAAAAAAAAATCAATAAAATATATTAAAAAAAAAAAAAAGATAGAGAGAGAGGGGTTGGCTGCACTCCAGGCTTCTTTAGAAAAGGACATGTTGTCCCTATACGTTGTTGCTACCCTTCCTCACTGTTTCTTGCTCTTATCCTCCTGACCTGCTAAAAGTGGCTCGAAATTGCTCCTCTGTGCTTGACAGGTTGTTGTGAGGGTTCAGAACGTAGAAGGCGCTGCGAGGATCCACCCCTTGGCTCAGCACTGGCGAGGCCCCGGACTGAGGAGCAGACACTGGTGATCAGGATCCCGGTCTGGCCCCAACAAACTCCAAGCCCCATTCCATGACCGATCCATTCCTAGACCCTCTCCTATCTTCCCAATAACCACCAATCGCTCCCCGAATCCTACCTCTTTGATGATGGCGTAGCTGAGTAGGAAACGGAAGGAGGGCAGCCGTGTGACAGGCAGTGCCCGGAGGCTGGGCATGCTCTCCCATGGCAGCTTCTGCAGGTCCTGGGCAAAAAGCGCTCAGAGGTTACCGTCCCTAGCCGGGTGTACGCAGGAGCCCGAAGAGGATGAGCTGGTGCCCACTGCCCACCAGGCACTGCCTCTCTGGCCCTCAGCTCCTTACCTTGTCCAGCACTAAGACAAGGTGCCTGCTGCTTGGTGTTATCTGCCCCTGAAGACGTCCTATTGCCTCACTCAGGAGTTCCTGGGCTCGCTCTGGCTGGGTGGGGCACAGCCCATAGGCCAAGGCCTGAATGTCTTGAGGGGTGAGGGTATTGGCACCACTGAGCATGATCTGTAGGGGAACAGTGGTGAGTGCCATAGCTTCCATTTCTACTTACAGTGGCAGGTGGGAAGGAATTAAGTCTAGCTTCTTTCCCTTCCCTGGTTTCTCCACTCACTTTCAGCAGAGTGGGATCGGGGTCTCTCCAGCCACATTCCTGCAGCAATTCTTGTAGGCGGGAGGCCTCGTGGGCGGGGCCCGGGTCCTCTCTGAGTGGCAGCAGCAGCCCCCTCCAGCAGCCCAGCACATCCTTTTCTAGGGAAGCGATGAGAACCTGAGTGCAGAAGAGCAGACCCTTCAGTCAGAGAGGAAGCGAAGTTTCTTTCTCCACAGGCACCTCATCTGGAGATGAGGAAACGGGTTTTCCAATGTGTGCGTTTGTCTTACATATCTGCTCATAAAAAGGCAAGAAACTAGAAACAGTCTTCCTTCGGTGAGACTCTGGGGGAGTATCAATAGGAATCTGTTACGTATCACTATAAACAGGTAGGCAATGAAAGCTAAAGCTGGGAAGCTGATACATGGACTTAAGTCCTTTCTCCTGTGTATGCCTTTAAACCCCTTCAGGTTTTGGGCTCTTGTTTAAAGTCCTTCCCATGTAACATAATTTTTTATTTAGGCCTATAATTCCAGACAGGATTGGAGGTACCTTAGCACTAACAGGGTATCCCTGAGAAAGAAGACACTGGCACCCCCAGGTCATTCATAGGACAGACCCGATCCCATCCCACCTTGGGGGCACACACCTCCATCCTATGGTCCAGTTCAAGCCGCCCTGTCCACCATTCTCGCTTGTCAGTACAGCTGCTATTCTCTTTCTGTTCCTTCTGGATGGCCTCAAATTCTTTCAGGACCGAGCTCAGAGGAAGCTTTGGGAGACAGGGTTGTGAGATTTCTGCTTGTCCACGTGATCACCATTTCTCTATCTCCCAGCCACAGCATGTGAGCAGTCTGAGCAGAAGCCTACCCCAGCCCAGCTTTGCTCCTTGATCCAGGAAACATACCTTGTTCTGGGCAGTTGGGATCTGCACAGTGACTGGGGGATTGTCTTTTTCCAGCCGAGTCAGCAGGAGGGTGTTGCCCACCGTTCCGGGCTGGAGGGAGGCCAGGGCCAACACGCACACAGTCACCTCTGACACAGAATATACCCAGAATCATTTCAGCTGTCACAAGGAATTCCTTCAATGTCTTCTGCACTCAAACCCTATCTAGCACTCAAGACAACTCTAAGAAGTCTCTCCTGGTCACTGGAGTTCAAGGTGCTCTCACTTGCCCTGAGAGCTCCCTGGGAACACAGACCATGTCTTATACTTCCTTGGGTCCCTTACAGAAATGAACAAAGGGCCCTGCACAGCAGGAGGCCCTCAGATAACCTGTTAACGTGTTTCATGCTGGCGTAGGGAGCCCGTGGACATCTGGACTTACCCCTGAATAGACATTGAATTTGTCGGTAAGTCAAAGCTGAGGTTTAAAAAAAAAGAAAGATTTCCGGCCCAGACAGTGTTGCTCAGTGGTTGAGTGTGAATCTATGAATCAAGAGGTCAGGGTTCGATTCCCAGTCAGGGCACATGCCCAAGATGCAGGCTCAGTGCCCAGTGCGGGGCGTGCAAGAGGCAACCGGTCAATGAATCTCATCACTGATGTTTCCTCCTTCCCCTCCCTGCTCTCCGAAGTCAATAAAATAAAAGGGCATGTCTGTTTGGTGAGAATAACAAAATGACTGATCAGTGAAAAGATAGGACATGACCTTCTGTAAGGACCGTAAATCTATATAAGCTAACTAATGCCTTAGACACCTTCACCCCACCTTTCAGTAATAAGATAAAAGGACAGAAGAGCTACCATACCACTGGGGATCAGAGACAGGCACTCCTGGAAACTCTCCTTCTCAGCCTGGGGGAAATGGCCAGATCTTGATGTTCTGAAGGAAAAGAGGTGCCGGAGGCGGGCCAGAGGGATACCTCCAGGCCTCTCCTGGAGGCTCAGTCCCTGCAGGTGGTCTGCTATTCCCAGCGAATGGTGCTTCTGGGCTTTGCTGCAAGCAACACAAGTAGGGGTGAGTTCTCCCTCCTTCAAAGTCTGCTCCTCCATCAGCCCCAGCACAAGTCTTCGGGATAGTGGACACTCACTTGAGCTGCCTGTGGAGGTGGGTGAGCAGCTGGTGGCGACAGGTGATAGAGACCGACTCGGTGACAAGGTAGGCAGTGGCATAGGGATCCTGGTGGCCCAGGCACAAGGCCAGGAAGCGGCAGAGGTGAGCGTAGAGTCCACTAGGAGGGCAGTGGCTGACCCCGCGGAAAGCAACGCTCAGTGAGTCACAGATGGAATCCATGGTAGAGACACCTAGACGAAGGTCGACACTTGGCTGTAGATGAGTCCCCTGCTTCTAGCTGACAGGGACTTGCTAAGGTCCCGATGTCGTCTCCCACTTGGAAAGTAGCAGCTACCATTTACAAAGGGCAATGTGCCAAGTAGGGTCCTATGTAACTTACACGCATGAACTTGCCCCATCCTCCCCAAACCCACTTGGCAGTTAAGTCAAAAGCTCAGAGAGGATGAGTGACTTGCACACAGGTAGCAGAGAGTGCTGGAATTCAAACCCAGGTTCAAAGGCTCTCAGATCCAGGTGGGGATCCAAAGCCAGAACCAAGGGCAGATTAGAAAAGCACTGGGATCAAGGGACCTAAAGGCTCAGCCCTCTACAAGTGACCAGACCTCACCAATGGCTACAGGGGCTGTGGGACGTCGGCGCCGAGAACCAAGATCCTTGTCTGTCTTCTTGCTTGGGCATAGGATGGGCAGCTCCTCTTTGCTGGAATCCCGTCTCAACAGTTCACACTCCCCTATGGCTGCATAAGGCCCTGGAGCTGGTGTCTTTCCGTCTGGGGAGAACATGACTTTTCTACAGGGCTCCCTGCTCTTGCCATCCCTTGTTTTCCCCTCTAGGATCCAGTCCAGAGCCAACAAAAGACTGTCCTTTGGCACTAGTTATTGTGCCAAATTAGTTTCTTGTGCTTTGGTCCCAGGGCAGCCTCCCCAAAACATATGCATCTCTACCTCCCACCGCTGTCATCATACCTGAGGCTGAGTCTTCCCCATCAGAGCCCCTGAGGATCTCAAAGCTCACTTCCATCTGGCCGTCAGTCAGTTCCTCCTCAGGGATGGTCCGCATAATCTCAGGGCCCAGTTCCTCACCATATCCTGACGCCACCTTCTTGGCCCTCCGGGTCCTGCCACTGTGGCCAGAGTGCCCAAGGGCACTACCTGGGTCAGCCACCACATTAGTCTTCACACTTGGGCCCCTCCGAGCCTGGCCCCAGCCTCGCCCCCGAGAAGCAGTGCTCCGTTTCTTGGGCTCCTCTGCAAGCCGAGCCTCAACTGGGTCTTCCAAGTCACTGTCATCACTGAAGTTCACCTGGGAGGGGAGGGAAAGAGAGAAGGGCCAAGGGGCCTTCAGTGACAAGACTTCATCTGACAGCAGATGGCGCTGTGGCGGCACCAACGCCAGAGGCCATTGGGGAAGATTTAAGAATTAATCTCCCACAAACCCTGCCACATTCAATCATGGGCAGTAAGTCCTGGGTGTGGAAACTGGGAAGAGGAGGGGGCACTAGAAGATGAGGAAGGGTGAAAGGGGAAAGGAATGCTCAAGTTAAGGAAAGTGACTTCTGTTCAAAGCAAAGGTAGACTTGGAACTAGTTCTTCCTGTGGAAGATGTAGGGATCCTGCAGATAACAGGAGAGCCACCAGGCCCTGGGAAGCTACTCCATAAGGGCCCCTGCTCTATAGAACTCTCCTCTAGGACCATCCCCACCCAACACCAACATTGCCTGGCCACGATTCCACCTCACCTTCAGGCGCGTCTGGACTCTCTGTTGTACCTTGGGCGCCTTGGGAACCTCAGGTTTGTTCTTTGTAGGACACACTTCCTCAAACACGGTGAAAGGGACTCGAGGGCCAGCCTGCCTAAGCCGGCCAGGGGGCTTAGGTGTGCATGGTGTTGCTCCACCTTCCCGACCTTTCCGAGAGGTATTTTGGAGGGGCAGGGCAGCAGAGACTGCCTGTTGGCGCCCCCGTCTAGAATGTGTTTGCTTCCGAAGCTTAGTGGGCTCTGAGCCTGAGGGAGTCTTTATTGATGGTGGTTGCCAGCCCCAGGAGCTTGCAAAAAGTTGGGTAGTGCAGCAGCTAAGGCCAGCCAACTTTGTAAGGGCCTGCATCCAGAGCAGGCTGGCTCGCCAGGGCTCCAGGTGGGGTATCCGTGCTGCCACAAACTTCAGCCCTGACTCTAGGACCTTCCCGAGGCTGTTGGATGGCTGGCTCAGCCCCTCCTGTGCCAGCTGTGTATATGCCTGAGCCAAGATCTCATCAAAGAGGCGAGAGTCGGGGTAGGGAGGTACTTTCTGATTCAGGGAAGCTTGCAGGGCTTGGCCGAGGCGCTCAGTGGCTGCAGGGCAACCCTTCAGAACAACCTGCAGGAGATTCAGACCCTGGGCCTGATGGCCCATGGCCAGTCTCACCCCGGCTGTGACCAACACCCAGCGTAAACAGACTGCCGAGAGGACAGGGCTGGCACAGAGTGAGCAGTCACAGGTGGGCAAATGGGTCAGGAAGCCAGGGCTGGGTTGGGGCTTCGTTTTCAGGACTGGGGAGGAGTTAGCAGAAGGCGCCGTGGGGCCAGGCTCCTTGGCCACAGTGGCCACCAGCTCCAGAACAGGGCCTCTGAGGAAGGGCTCCTCCTCTGGGAGCTCTAGAGGACAGGGGACCGGGGCCTGCTGCTTCCCCTTCTGCAAGTGGACTTTCTTCACAGAGCCTGGGCGCGGGGCTGGTCCGCAGAACTCTGAGGAGAGAGCAGAAGAACGAGAAAACTAGGAGACATGATGCCAAGTGCTTCTCGAGCTACCCCAGGGCCCAACTCCCCGACATGTGTGTTAATTACTTACTAATTACTCATATATTACTGTACTAACATACTAAATATTAGTATGGTTTATTTTTTTGTTTTAATAAATCCCTAATGTTTTCTTTCCTTCCAACAATGGACCAACACAGCCGACAAAGCCCCCATCATTTGCAGCTCAGAAGACTGTGAATCAGGAAAGCAGGCCAGCACCAGGAGGCCCAGCTCTTCATCCTGGCTTCTGCCCCTGACTAGCCCTGTGATTCTGGCCTAAAACATTGAATTTCTCAACTTTCTCTTTTACAAATGAAAAAAAACAATCTATGTTCCCAACTGACTTTTCAGGGTATTGTGTGGGTCAAATGAGTTACTAGAGATAAAAGTGGTTGATAAGGAAAAAACCCACCATAAATACAATATTTTATTATTAGCTAAAGCCTCCTATTGTATTGTCTAATACAACAGTCACTAGACACAGGTGCTACTGAACTTGTGAAATGTGGTAAGTGACTGAGGAACCGAATTTTAAATTTTATTTAAATTCCATTTAACTATAAATAGCCCAAATGTATTAGATGATACTGAAAACTAGAACCAAAGAGGGTTAGTCCTGGACAGGTTATCCGAAGGAGGGGCACCGATGATCTGATTGAAAGTAAAGGGAGTTTTGCCCTGAAACCAGAAGTCTCCGATTTAGAAGGAAACCAAACCCTGACATATAAAGATTTGTTAAATAGTGTATGTGTCCCTCTTACCATAGCCCATGGGCATGGGCATGGCTGCTCACCTGTGCAAGACTCAAGCAAGAACAGAACCTGCTGCAGATCCGACTGACAGAGGTCAATGTCATTGCGTGCCAGCTCCAGTTCTCCCTTCAGCACCAGGAACAGGGCACACCTTGTGGGGAGAGGAGACAATAACCAATTCGTGGAATCCTTTGCCTTCCTGGAGTCTTTTTGCTCCTTTCCTGGCAGAGCCATCACAGTCTTTTCCAGCCTCTGGCTCCCTGGGGAACGCCTTCTAGGCTGCCCTCAAACCAACAACTCCTTGTGTGTGAGGACAGGCTTTCCCAAGCTGCATTATTTAAAAAAAAAAGGATCCTGTGGGCAAAGAGATTTAGGGAAAGACTGTACACTAGATCTCCCATTTGGAGATCTATAATTGTGTATTAGCATATTGGAGGACATGAGAAGTCCTACAGGAAATAAAAAAAGTCAAACCTTGATTATTCCAGCATTTTCCACTTATTTAGCCACAGGAGGGTTCCACCAACCCCTCCACACATAACATGGTATTAATCTGTGGACCAGTTTGGGAACCCACAGTCAAGGGCATAGGCACTCCAGTTCCAGAACCGGCATCCTCTTGGTCCCTGTACTCACTGGCCCGGTAACTGTAACTTCGTTGTAAGTTTCAGGGCCTCCAAACAAAAGGCCTTGGCTTCGCTCACACTGCCCAGGCGGCCCAGGTGGGAAACCAGCTTCTCGGAGCAGCTCAGCACCTCTGTGAGAACCTGCCATTTTTGTACCAGATTTTCACCTATAGTAAAGGAGAGCGACAAGACCATGATTACTCAGTCATAGCCTGGATCCTCTGGAGACAAAACTACCAACCCCACCATCTCGCCTGTTTATTCCTATAGGACCTTGCTCTCCTCCTCGGACTCACCATAGTCCAGAAAAGATGTCTCCACGGCTGCTTTTTGAGTTGAGAGTACATCACTGCCCATAAGCAAGAGGACGATGCTTCGGAGAAGCTTGTGGGAGTCGATGAGTGCTGTCTCAGGTGTCTGCCAACCTGTGAAATGAGGGAAGAGGGGACAAGAAGGGAGATGATGTGGCCTGAACTTCACCACCTTCAACTACTAAGATAGCAAATGCAAAGCATGCTGCTACTCTTTTCCATATGCACCTACGGCAGGAAGAGCTAATCAATCACAGAACTCCCTGAGACTACATGGGGTCTCAGAAACATTGTTGGTATAGCATTCCAGGCAGTCGCTAGGCAATCGATTAGAGTCAGTAGGAGAACTGAAACTCATTTGCTCTTCCAGGCCTATTCTGTGCAGCTTCTGGTTGGGCTCATCTGCATAGCTGGACAGCAGAGGGGACAAGGGCTGAGAAGAGATGACGGTGCACAAACCACACACATCATCCAAGGAGGGCCATTCACCCTATTATTTCACCTTGGGCACATAGTTGCTTCCACAGGGAGGCTGAGAGGCTGTCTGATGAGAGGCTGAGGTAGACTGCCACCAGCTGCAGGGCCTGGACACGCAGCAAGTACCAGGCCTTGGATGACTTTTGGAGGGCGGGATCCTGAAGCACAGTCAGCAACAGAGAGGCGCCCTCTGTCACCTGAAGGAGGAGGCGGGCCAGAGAGGAGCAATGAGGTCAGATTGGCAACTCAGAGCTTGAGATGCCCTAGACCATCCGGCCCAGTCCCCTGCTGTGAAGAATGATAAAAGCTGTAAAAAACAACAAACTATAACATGAGTGGGCATAAGACTGGGAAAAGTCACGCAGCTAGTTTATGAGAAACTGCCGGTGTTTTGGATCCCACTGGACTTCAGGCTAGGGCTTCAGTGTCACCCCAGGGAGGCTTTCCTCCTTGCCCTGAGGAAGCTGGAGAAAAAGGAAAAGGAAAATATCTCTATTGGAGGAACACTGGTGAACAATTCTTTGGAAGGCAAATCTAGGAAAACAGCATTGCTTCTCAGGGTCAGGAATATTCTTAGCTCCAAGGAATTCTCAGAAGCCAGACAAAGCTCTAGAAAACCCTAAAATCCTTCTAATACCCAGGACCTTTGGGTATACGAAAGTGAGGAATACCTTGTGGTAAGCATAGAAAAGTTGACTTCTCAGCAGGTGACAGGTCAGGGAAAGGAGCAGGTACGTGTCAGTGGTATGATCCAGAAGCTTCAGACTTGATTCCGCCTCTTCCAGGTGTAACTAAGGGAACAATCAGGGGGTTTGCAAGCATACTGGTGAGGAGAGGCAGCCTGAGCCTTCAAATTAAAGTGGATTAAAGCATCTGCAAGCAAATGTCAAACATGTCCAATTAAATATCATTTCAAATACTATAATCTACATAGGAGTTATTCACTCACTAAATGTTCACTGAATACCTTTCGGTTAACCACTATGTCAGAGAGACAAATGAGTAAGGAGTAAGCGGGGCCTTCCAACCAACAGCTTACAATGCAGCAGGCTCACAGGCATTCCAATACAATCCTGACATAACGCCACTAGTGCTATGGGGACTCAGGGGACGGGGTTGGTTCTGCCCTAGAACATGTGAAATGCTTTACGAAGAAGTGAAGAATTGAGCTAGGCCTTGAAAGTACAGGTTTACTGAATGAAAATAAGCGAGTTGGGCGAGAAGGTGCATTCAGGGCGAGAAACTAATACAACCAAAGACAGAGAGGCACATGCAAGGAATATAAAGTAACTGGGATAGACAAGCATAAGATTCATGGTAGGAAGTGGCAAGAAAAAATTGAATCAAAATACAGAAGGTGTCAATACAAAGTGAAGGGTCTGGGGGGTATCCATTAGGTAATGGAGAAGCCAAATTAAAATCCTTTAAGCAGGAAAGAGATTAAGATCAGATCTGTTCCTAAAAAGACCATGAGAGTAGCAAGCATGGAAAAGGGAGAAACGGGGGGCAAGGAGACCAGCTAGGGGACGTGGTAACATTCCTAAGTGAAGGAGGATCAACCAGGGCAACAGAAATTAATGACAAATATAGGACTGGCATCATATTCCTGATGCAGATTCTATGAGACTCAATGAACAATTGGTTTTGCAGTGAGAAGGAGCTAGATGCCTGCCTCCCAACCATTCCACACTTTAGGAGCCTCCAGCTGAAAGTGGTGGTAGAAGGCAGCGAAGCGGCCCCCTTAGTATCCTGTCTTCTAAAAGAAAAGATGGGTTACTACAGCCATGTCTCCCCTGCAACCCCCAGGGTGGATAGGCTGGGCACTCACCTGGGCATAGCTGGGACAACTGAGTGTCAGCAAAAGTTGGGTGACCTGGCAGGAGGAGCCAGCTGCCTTCGCGTGGTCCTCCAGTCTCTGGGAGACGATCCGTATAAGCTGGAGGACCTCCAGAGCCTGTAGGGGCTGGGTGGCCAACAGCAGCAAGTTTACCCAGTTCCTGCTCAAGCCTCTCTTTCTACCCTCTGCTCCCGAGCCCTTTGGAACCTTGGTCTGACCTGTGGCTGGCATGTGGCTACCCAGACAGAGCAATCATCAGCCCTTCTCAGGGAGCCTGAGATGAGAGCAGGGAGGGAGCCTGCAAACCATCCTACCCGCTTCTGTTTCAAAGCCTAGGCGCCAGTCATCAATAGCCAGGATTTACTGAGTACTTACTATGTGTCAAGCACTGTGCCAAGAGGTCTACATGGATCAACTCATTTAATCTTCATGGCAATTCTAATCCCAATTTAACAGATGAGGAAATTAAGAATCACATAGGTTATCCACATTCACTTAATAGGTACGTGGCAGAGCCAAGACTCAAATCTAGGGCTGAGGAAGATTCCCATGTTCCTCGTTCTAGAAATAGAGCCAAAGACCCACAATAACGAAGATCCTTTAAGGGTCATGTTCTTTTTCAGGGGTTCCTAATGTGGGGCCCACACTTCTAATGTGGGATCCAAGGAAGAGCTTCAGGGAGTCTGTAAAACCTTCTGCCAATGCATATAAATATGTAGAACTGTGTCTACAGACATGTATGTATTTCTTCAGGCATTTATAGTCTCTAATTATCTAATAATTAATATAATAATTATGGTTTACATTTGAGTATTCTGTTTATGTGCAACATCTCCCATGCATTATCTCATCAAATGCTAACAATGTTATGAGGTAGTTATTATTATTACCTTCATTTTAGAAATAACAAAACTTGGCCTTAGAAGGTTAAGTAATTTGCCTAAGGCCATGCACTAATAAATGACAGAGTTTGGATTTAAACTCAGAGAGGCCTGTGATAGAGTCCACATCGGGTCCCTTGGCTTCTCAGCAGATACACAGGCCAAAGAAAGTGAAGACACTGGGTTTCTGCTCTGGGTCAATGCCCTGTCCCATTACCTTTGCCACCAGCTGATAGAGGGCCGCTAGGATCTGCAGCGAGGCTGCTGTCTGCTGGAGACTCCGCACAGTGGGGGCCTGCCCCTTTGTAAGCACCTCCTTCCACAGGGCCAGGGCTTGGTCCAGGCATTTGGACTGAGCTATAAGTCAGAAGAAAGGACCAGCCACTCTCTCAGCATGAGCCATCTGGGGAGAATGCCCCCTTCTCCATAACACCCTCTGCTCTTTTTGCCCACTCCTCTCCCAGCCTACAGGGCCAGCCTCCCCCACACCTGGAGTACCCAGCTGGCTCTTAGGAAGCCACCGAGACTGTCCCAGCACACTATGGCCATGGTCCTTACCAGCGTCTGCAGCCAGGTTGAAGGCAATGTTACTGTACAGGAAACGATCTTCCTGGAGTTTATCTTCATAGTTCAGGTCATTGACTTCAAATTCCTCCAGGTTACTAGGAGCCTGGGCTCTCCGATCTCGCTCAATACCCTGGATGAGAGATCAGGGTAAGAAAAAACAGGGCCAGTGCTAGCTTATGGGGACCCAGGGAGCACAATTCCCGAACCCAGTGCTGCTCAGCCCCACATACTTCCTGCATTTTGGCCTCCAGGGTACAGATGTAGAGCCACAGGAGGGCCTGTGCTTTATCATCCAGGAGCTGGTCCTTGGCCTGAGCTTCAGGCCTCACCGATTCCAAAAGCTGTAGGGCTTCCCGGATTGCATCCAAGGCAGAGCTGGAAGGAGAGGGTGTACCTAATTGGAGCCATCTGCAGGACCACTGGCCTCACCCTCCAAATGAGCTCCCATGGCCACAAACAGAAGGGGGTGCTCAGGGGCACAGTGAGGGAAACAGGCTCCACAGAGTCGGAAGACCCAGGGCAAGAAATAAGAGTGGACTCCCCACCTTTCCCCCTTACCAGTCAGTCTGCTGGGCAAAGTCATGGTAGCAGAGCACCTGAGCTAATTCCACCAGATGGGTGGCTCGAGCCCAGGCCCCAGCGGGTGTCTCCTCGGGGCTCAGCTCCAGCAGGTCACAGATGACATTGAACCGTTCCTGCCCTGTGTCAGCCCGAACCGCCTTGTAGGCCTGCAGCTCCTCCCTGAGCAGGAAGGACAGGGTCTCCGGGTCCCAGCCGCTCAGGCTATCTCGCAGAGTTCTGAAAGAGGGGGGGCTCAGCACCTGGGGGACCCGTGAAGCCAGGAGCCTCTACCCCAAGCCAAGGAGCCCCAGCTTTGGTCTGCTGAGAGCTCAGGAGGCTTCCAGTCGTGAGCGCGAGAACACTGCCCGTCACCACCGTTTCCCCAGCTGAGCACAGTGCCCGACACACAGGAGACACTCAGCAAACAATAATGGAGGAATCGTGCCTTTTTCAGACATAAAGATGAACATAACTATGAATACAAAAAGCCAGCCCTAGCCATGGGGCAAACGTGGTTGTCTACCTCCCCGCAACTCACCTCAGCTGTAGCTCCTTGTCTCCAGCTCTGGCTGCATCCATCTTAACCCGGACCCAGAAGGTGACCGGCTCAGCCATGTGTTTAGGGCCAGAGGGCCGTAAGGCTGCCAGCCACAAAGTCACCATCTTGCATCCATGGGCCTGTTTACCCAGTTTCTTCAAACTCTCTACATGGAGCCGGAAGCACCTGTGCAACTGACCAGAGAAAGAGAACAGACCAAATTGGATAGGGGACCCGGTGAATACATAGTGGGAGAGGAACATGCAGCTACAGGTGCATATATCACCTGGTGGGGGTGGGTGGGGTCCTCTGACCAACACCCCTGCCCTAAAGCAGGAGACACCTAAGAACTAAATACTCTGGGTGCTCTCAACTTGAGGCTTCAAACCAACCCACCCACATATTCAGTCTTCACCCTGAAAACCTTCTCTTCCTCCTATAGATCAGCTGACTCTTCCTTCTCCCTTTCCCACCACCAATCATTTACCAGGTTAAGCCCTGACTTCTTTCACCCATCAGTTCTACCTATCCCTTGGGAAGCTACTTCAGTTCAGACACCCACTCTCTCCGGCCTAGGCTGCTAGGGCAACCTGAGTGTCCGGTATTGTCGTTGCACTTCGTTTATTCACCACAGTGACACCAAAGAAATCTGAGACGCCAATCTGCTATCCTGCCTCCACAAAATCCATGTACCTCATGATGAAACCTAAGGCCCTCTACGATTCACCTTGCCTGCCAATCCAGCCAACCCCTCATTTCATGGGCATTCTTGCTTTAAGACAGTGGGACTCCCGCTGGTTGTACAAAGGACCACTTAGGAGAACACTTTAAATATGCAGATGCCTGAGCCCCAGCACCACAGACTCTGATGCAATCGGATGTCATCAGCTTAGGGCAGGCATTAGAATTTTGTTCTTAAGTTCACTCCGGTGATTCTAATGTGCAGCGAGGCTGGGAACCACTGGCTTGGGACAAAACTAAGTTTAAAAAGTGAGCAAAAAAAAAAAATTTTTTGCCCTGGCTGGTGTGGCTAGTTCGAGCATTGTACCGTGCACCAGAAGACCTCGGGTTCAATTTCCACTTAGGGCACATCCCTAGGTTACAAGCTTAATCCTTGGTGTACGGGAGGCAACCAATCTATGTATCTTTGTCACATCAATGACTCTCTCCTCTCTCCCTTCATCCTCTCTTTTACAAATAAATACATAAATAAAAACATTAAGTAAATGACGGTACAGGTGAGGTCTGAGAAGTAATGGTGCCAATATGTAGCTCCTAACCACGTACTCTAAAGCAGGGTCTTAGCCAGGTCCTTTCATACTACTCAAGCCCCTTCCTTCTCCCAACATAACCTCCCTCCCCACCCTCATACCTTCTCAGGAGGCATTTCAGGATAGGTGTTTGGCTTCGCCAAGCCCAGGTACTGACAGAAGGGCTCGGAGATGGCACAGGCCTCGGCATAGAGCTTGTGACTATAGAAACCGTAGGCCAAGTTACTAGTGTAAGAGGCTGCAAGAGAGAAAGAACAGTTGGCCACAGGAATGGTTCCCACTGCCCTCTCCGGTTGCTAGGGAATGAGAAAGGAGCAGCACCCCTTCTGCTCCAAGTTAGCCCATGCCCTCCATCCGAGCCAGGCCTCCTGCACTCGTTTTACAAAAGCAGAGTCCTCATTCCCAAACAGGAGTCATCTCTCCTCACATTCCAATCTGTCTTCATCTCATTTCAAAGGTCAGCATTTTAGGAAAGTACTCTGGCCTGTCCCTTTCCTCTCTCTTCTTCCCTCATTCTACTGAAGCCACACTAAACCCTCTCCTAGTTGAAGGCCTTGGCACTATTTCCTCGGACAGGGATGTCCTTCCCCAGGTGTCTACATGGCCGACTCCAACACATGCTCTGTTTTGCTCAGGCATCCTCTCAACGAGGCTTACCCTGACCATCCTGTTTTAAATGGCAACTTGCCTTCCCATACTTCGAAATCTTAATTCCCTTAACCTGCTCTCCCTTTCCTTTCCTCCATTCTTCTGAGCACTTTCTAATATGTTGACAATGCAATTACTGTACTGTTTCTCTCCCAACCATTATGTGGCTCCATGAGGGCAGGAATCTTTTGTTTACTGACAATATTCAAAACTGTGCTTAGCACATAGTAGATACAGATGGCTGGAAGAAAAAGTCGGTCTTCAATACTCTGTGGGAAGAGTTTTCATACTAATAATTTTTGACTCCTGCTGATATTTTCACCACTGGAAACATGAATATAACAAGCTCTCCAAAACCTTCCAATGACTGAACCCAACAGGAGTGTGTGCTTTAAACTAAAGGGTCATGCCTTGTAAACCGAGGGGGAAATTTATTATAAAATACAAAAATAGGCAAAACTAATCTATGCTGGTTGGACAGTGGTTGCCATTGGGGATTAGTGAATAGAAGGGGGCCCCCGGAGTCTAAAAGATGCTATTGCTTGAACTAGATGTTGGTTACAAAGTATGTTGACTTTGTAAAAAAAAAAAATCCATCAAGCTGTACATTTATGATTTTAGTACTTTTCTGTAAGTGTATTTTAATTAAAAGGGGGAGCGAAGTATATATATGTATGTTAGTTAATAAACAAATAATATAGCTCCAGAAGGATGTATAAGAAACTGATCATATTACTGCCTCTGCAGAGGCAGACTTGGGTAACTAGAATTAGGAGTGAGAGAGATTTTCACTGTATGCCCTTTTGTGCACATTGAATTTTAAACCAGGTGAATATTTCATCTGTTTTTTTTTTTTTAATATATTTTATTGATTTTTTACAGAGCAGAAGGGAGAGGGATAGAAAGTCAGAAACATCGATGAGAGAGACATCGATCAGCTGCCTCTTGCGCACCCCCCACTGGGGATGTGCCCGCAGCCAAGGCACATGCCCTTGCCGGAATCGAACCTGGGACCCTTCAGTCCGAAGTCCAACGCTCTATCCACTGAGCCAAACCAGTCTCGGCTGGTTTTAAAAAAATTAAATTGTAAATGTTCTTTAAAATTTAAATATATAGAAAGGTCACAAAGTTGCACATCAAGTACAAACGTTTTCATGAAAAAAATACCAAACCAGATTTCAAAATCAATGAGAAAAAATTAGTATGAGTTATTACAAGTTAGTTTCATCACTTTTTCTGCGGTTAAATATAGAGTGATACTTATACACATATTTTCCACGCCCTCCTGGAACCATAAGGACCCCCACAGTAGTCAGAACCATCCAGCAAGTGCTATATGCCGCCTAATGAGTGATGACCCTCCCAAGAACCTTGTAGCGGGCCCCAGGGCACTCACCAGTCATCCCCAGGTAGTCAGTCAGCTCTTGGCCTGACAGGCCCTCTAAGGCCTCCAGCATCCAGCAAACAGTAGATTTACAACTTTCCACTAGCTGAGCAAGGTCAGCCAAGTCAGCTACCTGAAGGGACAAGAAGGGCTGAGGGTGAGAGGAGACATAATAGTAGATATGTGACACCCACCCACCCCATACCTAAAGCCACAGCCACCCCAAAGCTCTACTGAGGGCACTCGAACAACCCCAGATCCTAGGACATGTCCAGGCTTTTTGACTCCCAAACAGTACCTGGCAGCCTTGGGCAAAGTCATAAACCATTGCAATATAGAGGTGAAGTCCCTGAAATTGCATCTGAACCAAAGACTGCTGCTGCTTGGAGGAGTCCCCACAGACCTGAGGAAGGAAGGGGAAGGTTAGTTTGAGGAACAGAGATAAAGTGTGACCTCCAAGGTAAAGACTGACCCGGAGCCCTAGAGAATTGACACAACCTAGAGGGCAGGAAGGACATCAGGAGGGACCATTGCCCTTGAGGGACAGACTAAGCTGCATAGTCCAAGGAGGGAGCCAGGGCTTAGAACCATATTCCCACCCTATCTCCAGGGCCATATAACTCACACCATCCTGAAGCTGTCGAATGAGGGAGCAGTACCCGCCAAGAAGAGCAAAGAGGCTCAGAATAGCATCAGATCCGTAGCGCCTCTTGCTGCCCCGCTCCAGGCCCGAGAGGAAGAACTGGCAGCTGTCATACAATGCCCGCAGTGGGGGTGATGGTGCCTCCATACTGCTGTTCAGGATAGCTGATGCTTTGTTCAGAAGCTTGGCCACTGCCTGGGGTCCTCCCTCCTGGACCTGCAGCATTTTTACCCCCAGCAGGCATATTTGGAGGCTAGGAGCCAGGCTGGTGTTCCTTAGGTAATCTTGGGCCTTCTCCACAGCCCTAGTGGCCTTGGCATGGAGGTGGCTCCAACAGAGGCGACGGCAGTGTTCCAGGGTGAGCTCCAAGAGACAGAGGGCCCTCTGGGGAGAAAGAGGACCAGGTGAGTCCCCTTCCTCACCCACCAGGAGTCTAATCACATGCCTAGAGAGCAGGTCATCTAGCAAGTCAGCATCTGCTTCACTCAAGCCATGCCCACTGGCATCAAATAGCTGATGGGCAGCTACAACTCGACAGGCTGTTGGAGAAGCAAAGTGGGGGACCTCACAAGGGATACTTTCATCCTCTAACAATACTAGAAAGCTCAAGGCCTTCAGTCGAGCTGAGTATGCAGCTCGTGACTCCACCAGGGCTTCTGCCCCTTTCCAAAGCAGAGAAAAGCTGCCCCGAACCACAGCCTCATAGTCTTGGGGAGCAGCTTGTCGAGAACACTGCAGCAAACAGGCATGGAGGGTTTGAGCTATTCGGAGTGTGGCCTCTGGGATTCCCTGTGCAGCAACATTCCGCAGAAAGATGAAGAGAATTCGTTCCAGGTAGAGGGGTGGGCACTGGGGGTTAGACACCAAGTAGCCATTGCAAGCCAGCTCTGCCAGCTCCAGCAGGCTCTCCAGGTGCCTGCGGCAAGCCAGCTTGGCAGTCAGTTGCTGGTTGCAAGCCCTCAGGATGGCATCACAAGTATGTCTTCTCTCCGCATCAAATTTACAGCTGGGAGAACTGGCTGGAAGTTCGGACAGGAACTCCTAGGAGGAGAAGAAGATGTGAAAGGGACAAAGGGAAAGAGATAAGGAAAGGAACTACAAATGGAATTGCTACTAATCTGCCTCTTCCAATAAGGCAGAAACAAAACAGCTCAGCTTGGAAAGCCAGGAGTATGTAGAGCCAGACAGCACCCACACCTTCAAGTCAGGCAGCAACTCTTCAGCTTCCTTCGGGCTGCTTAGCAGAGTTCCAAAGTTGACTCCTTTAAAGCTCCTCATGGCGCTGGAGGGCTAGGGGAAAGGAGACTGATTAGAGAGGGCGGAGAAGATTCGTAATGGAGTTAAATGAAGGGCAGGAGCAAAGAATCTTACTAGAAATCTTAAAGGAAGAAAGCCGAGGTCAGGATCCTGGGCACCCGTTATAAACCGAAAGTTGCGCTTTTCCTTCTAGGCGGCCGATCTCTGGACTCACTCCACCCGTCCCACCACCCCAATGCCCCACAGAGCCCTTCCACACCTACAAGGGCGTCCCGAGATCTCCGACCCTCCCTGACAGAGCCGCCACCGCCTCTCCCTCAAGCCAGTGTTGGGAACCCCATTCACCTTGGTGCGTACACAAGTTCACGAGTTCGTCCTTGCTGCCCGAGAGGTGCCCACCTTTCCAGGTCTAAGACTTCCCCGCCAGGCTGAGTACTCCGCCAAGGACCCAAAATGTAACCTTCGTTCCCGCGCCAGCCCCTCCTTTCAAATATCCCCGGCGACCAATCAACGAAAGCTGCGTAACGCCGGCGGGCCGCGCGGACCATTGGGAGTTGTAGTTTATCCGCTGCGCTGCATCGTCACGTGATGCCAGCCTCCTGGGTCTTGCTGATCTGGCGTTAAGACCTCTTGGGGGCGCGAGTTTCTCCACATTTTCCTCGGCTAACGGTGGGTTAGTCGCTATGAGGAAGGCCAGCCTTCTGCCTCTTTCTTACCTTTATTTTACGAGGTTAAATTTCAAGAGAAGAGAAATAGGATAAACAACAAAAATAACTTAGAAACTCATGTGGCTTGGGTTATTAGAAAAAAGGGCATAGTTTTTCATGGAATTATTTTTTCTTTTTAAAATCAGCCATATATATATCTCCCCCCCCCCCCCCCCCCCCCAGGAAGAGGGATAGAAACATCAAGGATAAGATGGATGCCTCTGCACGCCCCCTGTTGGGGATTGATCCCACAACCAGAACATGTGCCCTTGACCAGAATTGAACCCAGGACTCTTCACTCAGTAGGCAGACACTCTTATTCACTGAACCAAATCGGCTAGGGCTGGAATTCTCTATTTATTTCAGAGAGGAAAGGAGTAAGAGAGAGAAACATCAATGATGAGAGTAAGTCATTGATTGGCTGCCTCCTGCACGCCCGGAACTGGGGATCAAGCCCACAACCCAGCACAATCCACAATCCAAGCATGAGCCCTTGATCTGAACTGAACCCGGGACCCTTCAGTCTGCAGGCTGACACTGTATCCACCAAGCCAAACTGGGCTGGAAATCTTTAAAAATATAGTTTGTGGGGACACTAACATGAGTACCATGGCGACTTTCAGCACTCTCTCTGCCTACCAGGCTTGCTCCTTCCATCAGTTGGGTTGTATGTGGAAGACAGAGGATCTAGCTCTCCTTGAGTATAGGTTGTTGTGAGTGTCGGGAAGAACTAGGAAAACTCATTTACCAGGATATTTCTTAGTTTTTAATGACATGTTTGGTAAATACTAACTACTTCTCTAAACATACAGATTCAATTGGCTCTGCTTTTCTTTCCTTCCTCCACAAAAGAATTCAATTCAAAACTCTAGTCTTTGGTAGTTAGATTTTTCCTGATGAATTCTATCTTATTCATCATCTTCATCACCATCAACTTCTTTTAGGAGCTGAGAATCTAGTAGGGAAGACTATTTAAACAAACAAAGAAGAACTACAACTTCTGCAAAGATTCTCAACATTGGGATGGTAAAATTAATGCATGTGTTATGTGTCATAGACCTTACACACATATCTCTTTTATGACCCAGCAGAATTCATAAATGATCAATGAAATATCAATTCTCTCAGTACTCAGTTCCTCTTGCCTATACCTTAGCAATCAATGTTTATTTACATGTTGTATAGCAAGTGTTCTGGAACTTTTTAAAATTATTATATTCATTCTAAATGCCTCAAGGGCAGAGAACTTACCCTTTTTTATTTCTCTTTTCTACTTACAAGAAGTAGGAAATTCTGTAAGTATCAAGAGATCAATAAATGCTGACCAATTTGAACTTGAATCACATAATTCAATTCTTCACTTGAATCACAAGTTTATAAAGAGAGAGCACAGATTGTGGAAAGAGCTTTGAACTTGAGCCTAGACAGAGGAGCTGGGTTTTAGTCCCAGCTCAATTTATTACTAATCTGTGACATGGGGATAGTAACATCAAGCCTTATTACCTCCCAAGGGTTTTGCTGCTAGTCTGAAGTAGAATAGCCTTGAAATGCTTTTCAAAAGCCCTAGCAATGCTTTGCAGCTGTTAAAAAAAAGTCTTATATGTACTGACATATAAAAATACCAGAGATATATGAATGATTGTTATAGTCTTCCTGTGGATTCTGTTTTAAAAAGAAAAATAAGATGTACTTTATGTAAAAAACAAACAAAAAAACAAGTTATGGAATAGCATGAATGATATAATTCCATTTTTATTAAAAAAAAAAAAAAACACACACACAACCCTAACCTAACTGGTTTGGCTCAGTGGATAGAGCGTCCGTCTCCCTGTGGACTGAAGGGTCCTGGGTTCAGTTCTGGTTAAGGGCATGTACCTTGGTTGCAGGCACATCCCCAGGGGGAGGTGTGCAGGAGGCAGTTGATGTTTCTCTCTCATCCATGTTTCTAACTCTGTATCCCTCTCCCTGCCTCTCTGTAAAAAAATCAATAAAATATATTTAAAAAACAAACAAAAAACAAAAAACAAAACAAAACAAAAAAACCCTAACATTAAACCAGAGCATTTAACAATGGTATGAATAGAGAGATTAATGGAGCAGAGACTGTCATTTTTATTTTATTTTTTATTTTATTGATTTTTTACAGAGAGGAAGAGAGAGAAATAGTCAGAAACATCGATGAGGAAGAAACATTGATCAGCCACCTCCTGCACACTTCCCACTGGGGATGTGCCCACAACCAAGGTACATGCCCTTGGCCGGAACCGAACCAGGGACCCTTGAGTCTGCAGGCCGACGCTCTAACCACTGAGCCAGACCAGTTGGGGCAGCCTGTCATTTTTAATATTTTACATTTATGTATGTATTTATATTGTAATATATTTATGTCAGTATACTAGTATACATTTTAATATACCATTATATAAACAGATTTACATTCACATATTCATATTGTTTTCTTCTGTATTTGCATTATTTTACAATGAGCCCATATAAATGTACTGCAAAAAAAAAAATCACACCTTAAAGTAGATGTAAAATAATTTTTCTAACATTAGATCTGATCCCAAGCATGACAAATTTGTTTTATAATTCTGTTCTGTGGTTCTGTGAGGAAGTAGTAGCAAAAAATAATAAAGGGGATAGGGAGAACCACAGGATTGGAGTTAAGGAGAAGAGATATGGGGAATGGAACCTGGACCTAGGCTAAGGGCCATGGCCATTAGCTGGGAAACCCCCTCCCCTCCCTGAGCCAGGACTGAATTTCCAGGAAGAGGTCATCCTCCAAGCTTCAGAACCCAGTACGGTTGGTCCTCATGCCCCATCCTCCTGTCTCTCATCCATTGGCTCCTGGTTCCCTGTGATGTTTTTGCTCTCCTCAGAAGAGCTCCAAATCAAATAATCACGTGTCCAGCTGAATGGAAATACAGAAAATCAGGAGCCTCTTAGTGAAAGATGGTGGTGTGTATCAAATCTGACACTAAAATGACCTTCCCACTTGAAGAGGGAAATGAGTTCAAGTGGAACATACTAACATTCTACTCAGCTGTTCACATGCCCCAAATAGAAGGCCTTTCAGATAGCTGGATACTTCTGTCTGGACCAGGATCAAGGATAAACACTGCTAGGAATCACCCAACCACTGGGATGACTTGGAAAGTTCTACACCCAGTTTTATAGTCTCATCCACTCATTCTCACACCCAAATCCAGATGGGCTTAGCTGGGTTGAAAAAGTTAAAAAATAGCCCTGACCGGTTTGGCTCAGTGGATAGAGTGTCAGCCTGCCAACTGAAGGGTACTGGGTTCAATTCCAGTCAGGGGCATGTACCTTGATTGCAGGCACATCCCCAGTAGGGGGCGTGCAGGAGGCAGCTGATTGATGTTTCCCTCTCATCGTTGTTTCTAGCTCTCTATCCCTCTCCCTTCCTATCTGTAAAAAAATCAATAAAAATATTTTTAAAAAAGGTTAAAACAAACATGTAGTGCTTACATTGTAGACTAAGTACTATTCTAAGCACTTAAATATAGTAATGCATGTTATGTCATAAGAGCATTTGTTATGGGGTGGAAATGATACTATCATCGCCATCTTACAGATGGGGCAAACAGGCTCAAATTTGAACCCAGGTAGTTGAGCTCTGTCTCCATGCTATTAACTAGTTCCCTATGCTGCCTCTTAGCAGAGTATTAGGAGCAGCATTTTTCAGACAGTGTGCACTTGCTAAACCAATCCTTCATTTGACCCAAAAGTGGACCAAATAGCCAAGGCTGAGTGCCCCCATTCTCTTGCCCTTCTCCAGAGACAGGGTTTGGGATGAGGGAGCAAGACTAGAGGGTGAAAGGCAAATAGGTAAAGGCCCAGGGAACACAGGCAGTACATATCATAGAAAGGGGACTGGGGGTGAACAAAAGGCAAGGTTTAGCTCTAGCTGGTTTGGCTCAGTGGATAGAGCGTCAGCCTGGGAACTGAAAGGTTCTTGGTTCGATTCCGGTCAAGGGCACGTGTATGGGTGTGGGCTTGATCCCCAGTAGGGGGTGAGCAAGAGACAGCCAATCAATGATTCTCTCTCCTCATTACTGTTTCTATCTCTCTCTCCCTCTCCCTCTCTAAAATCAATAAAAATTGATTTAAAAAAACAACAACACACACACAAGGCAAGGTTTAGCTTTAGCTTTGTCATTCACTTGCTACAGATCCTTTCGTTTTTTATTTATTTTCCCCATTACCATTTATCCCCCCTACTATATATCCTTTCTTTTTTAAAATAAAGTTATTGATTTTAAAGAGAGAGGAAGAAGAGATGTGAGAAACATCGATCTGTTGCCTCCAGCATGTGCCCTAACCATGGACCGAACCCATAATTCTGGCATGTGTCCTGACCAGGAATTGAACCGATGACCCTTGGGTGGATAGGACAATGCTCAACCAATTGAGCCACATCAGCCAAGCCCATATCCTTTCTTTAGGGGGATTTTCCTCTTCGGGGGGGTGTGGGGGGGAGTCTACTACTTAGTAATACCATGCATGGCATATAAATATAAAAAATATAAAAAATATATTTGTGGCCCAGCTGGCGTGACTGGTTGAGCATTGACCTATAAACCAGGAGGTCACGGTTCGATTCCAGGTCAGGGCACATGTCCAGGTTGCAGGCTCCAGTCCCCAACGGGGGGCATGCAGGAGGCAGCTGATCAATGACGGTTCTTTCTCATGGATGTTTCTATCTCTCTATCCCTCTCTCTTTCTCCTCTCTAAAATCAATAAAAACATATTAAAAAAAAAAAAGATGCCTCTGAGGTTTTTTTTTTTTTTTTTTTTAATATATTTTATTGATTTTTTACAGAGCGGAAGGGAGAGGGATAGAAAGTCAGAAACATCCATGACAAAGAGACATCGATCAGCCGCCTCCTGCACGCCCCCTACCGGGGATGTGCCCGCAGCCAAGGTACATGCCCCTGCCGGAATCGAACCCGGGACCCTTCAGTCCGCAGTCCAACGCTCTATCCACTGAGCCAAACCGGTCTCGGCGCCTCTGAGTTTTTAATACCCTGTTGAATCTCACAGAAAACCTCCCAACTCCATGTCACCAGCCCCTTTAAAGAAAGCTCTGCAGAGACGAAAGTAAAGAAACATTAGTCTGTCTACCCTCCAATTTCCTTACAACTTAGCAACTGGGCCCCCTCATACCTACATCAGTAAATAACTACTGTTACCCAAACATCAAAACATTAACTAGGCTCTAAATTCTAGTCTAATAGCTGCTAAAAGGGCAGCTCTTGAAAAGCCAGGTGTGAGCTAGCCATCTCCTTTCCAGACATTTACTATGGGCAAAGCACGCACTCGTGTACATATACAAGCAGACAAAGGCAAATAACATATAATTACTTCTTATCCTTGAGGAGATCATGGTATGGTAGAGAGACAGAAAGTCTACAAATAACTATAAAATATATCTAGGTCCAGCTCAGGGCTAGAAAGAGGATGTAGAGTTATTGCAACAGACTCCATCTTAGCTTCAAGGTGGGGGAAAGCAAAGGTATGTTTTTCTGTACTTAACCTCAACTTGTATTCCCTGCAGCCTGGGTGGGGGAACATGTATTGTTTTTTTCTGCTCTGAGTAGGGACCTGAGACCACCAGCCATTGCTCCCCCTCAGCCTTACCCTGCGGAAGACCATCCACTCTGCATTCTTCTAGCACCAGCTGACGTTATCTTTCCGCGCAGGTTAGAACTTGCAGGTCTTGGCACATCTTGCATCTTCCTGTCTGGGAAGTAGTCTGGGACCCAGGGAAAGGTTGTCAATTCCTTTCCAAACCAGGTGGGTCCCCCATGCCCATCTCAAGCACATTCCAGGACACACCCTTAAGCCTGCCCTCCCTCCATCCCCACCCTTCTTAAAGTTGGCTCTGCTTCCCCTGAGAAGCCCAGGTGTTGGTGGGAGGAGTAAAGGCAGATACCATCTGAGGTGAGGCAGGGAGGGGCCCACAAAACTGGTGTTCCCACTGGTACTGTTTCCTGCCCTGATGGCTCCCTCACCCTCACTCAGTCTGGGTGGGGAACAGTCAGGTACAGACAAGATGTCCCAGTCCCTCAGCCATTCACTGCTCTCTCCCCTTGGCAGCCCTTCACTTAGATTTCATGCAAAGATACAGGACCTAGTGGGCCCAGGTGATGCTGCACAAATAGCACCTTCACAGCCCCAGAGGCAGGAGACAGGTAGCATGTATGTGGGGAGCTGCAAGCGTCTCCCTGTAGGAAGTCCCTGATTTTGCCCCAAGAGGTGGATATAAAAGCAGCCCAAGCCCCTGAAATCTTTGCTCAGTGGCTTAGGCATCCACTCCACATGCTCCAGAGATTGTCTCACCCTAGCTGTGGAGCAAGGGTTTTGCTTGGCAACTGGAGAGGATGCCTCTCCCCAGGGTAACAAGATATGGAGGACTTAGTAGCTTCAGGCATTTCTCACCCAGTTCTGCTTTAGAAAATTCCAAAACTCTCAGGTTAAGCTGGATACAGTCTTAGGCTACAAACACAGACATTCTGTTGATAACTCCACCTCTATCTTCCCCAACTGCCCACCCACCAGAAACTACTAAGGTGGGTACAGGCCAGGATGAGTAAATCAAATCAAGGATCAGTGAAAAGTGTTTATTTTTAAATTGAAAGGGGAAAGGGAGTAACACAGAGGCAACTTTTGGCATCTTCTTTCCAGGCTATTATCCCCATGTACTCCCCAACCCAAAGCACTGGCAGGAGGGGCCCCAAGAACAGGCTGAGGGGCCAGATAGTCCCAAAGTCAGTCAAAGAGAGATCTGTACAACCCTGGAGAGGTGGAAGTCAAGAGTCTGTCCCAGCCCCCCTGTCTTGAACCCAAGTTATAGCTCAGGGGCATAGGGCTCCCCATTGGGTGAGGACACCCGCAATTCAGCATCGTGCCTTACCACGGTGAAGAGCCCCACCACCGCCAGCAGAGCCATCACCATGACAGCGGAGCAGATGCTGAACATGTTCCGAGTGCCTGTTTTGCGATCACTATCATGAAGGACTAGGAGCCCCAGGCAGGCCAGTAAGTGCAGGGGCACCCGGAACCAGTTGAGTACACCAGCTTGCTCTGTTTCAGGGATCACTTTTCTCCGCAGGAAGCTCATGCTGGGAAAGTATAGCCCACAGGCCAATTCGATGAGTAGGAAGGCTATGAAGGACTCCACTGGACTCTCCTGGCCCGGACTGGTGGAGAAGGTCAGCATGAAGAGGGAGAAGACAACGATGAGGACAGCCAGGGAGAGCAGGTGCATAGGCTGAAGGTGGTACCTCTTCGAGGTAGCGATGCGATACAAGGAAGAGCCGAGCAGGCTGGCTGCCATGAAGCTGGAGAAGATGATGCCCAGTGGGGCTCCATGTGGGTCCAGCACAGGTGTCCAGAGGAAGACAAAGATGAAGATGACACTCTCAAACAGCGCTTGTATGGTACCTAGCAGCAGCACACGGCGGTCCGACAGGAGGCAGCGCAGGCCCCCAGCACAGGTCCTTGAGAAGGCACGCTGCCGATCATAGTTCTCTCCCCAATTGTGAAGGGCCAAGGCCCCAGCCAGAGCCAAGAGAGGAATGGCAGCCACAAAGGGCGCTACAGGCCCTAGTCCCATCCAGCAGGCCACAGCTTCCGCTGCCACACCTGCCACTATAGCCAGGACATGGTTCCAGAAGGCAGCTCGGGCAAAGGTAGCTGGGATCCACTCCGCAGGGAAGTCATGCCGCTCCAAGTGCTCATGGATGTACCAGGCCTCGAAGGCAGAGAAGAGCAGGGCAGTGGACAGCCCACCAAGTGCTCGGCCTACCAGCAACACAAAGTAGTCCCGAGAGAGTTTGGTTAAGCAGCACAGGGAGTAAGTGAGGGAGAAGAGGACACAAGACTTCTTTCGACCCAGCCAATCCACAAGGGAGGATGCCACCAGTCCAAAGAGGACTGTGGAGGCAAGGCCACAGACATAGAGGATGGCAATTTGACCTTCCAGGAAGTGGTAATGCTGATAGAGTTTATAGAGGTAGGGGGCCTGGAGCCAGTCGGCTGCCAGGGCCAGGAAGTAGACCTGATAAAAGTCCAGTTGAAACCGAACGAAGGAGGGATTGCTGCAAGCCCTTCCCGGGGGCTTAGCCCGGCATCTTGACAGCTCCAACCCCAGGCAGGAGGTCAGGAGGACCACAAAGACAAGGTAGGCAGTCACCAGCATGGCGGGCCCCCGGACGACCTGGGGGGAAAAGGGGGTTTCAGAGTCACATCCATTGCCCAGGCTGCATGGTCAAGGGGCTGGGTGTCTAAGCAGAAGGCAGCTCCACCCTACCCCCTGCCAAGTGCACTTCCCCACCCCTCAACTCCACTCCCCCAGAGCTCAGACCGGAGGGACCAGTTGGGTGGGTGGGAGGAGTGGCCCGCCAGAGCGGTCTCCTAGGATACTGTGGGGCAGGGAGGGACAAGAGAGGGGAAAAGACTGAATACTCGCCCCACCCTGGCCTGCCATAGCAAATAAGTCCCTTCAATAATCCTAGCCCCTTCAGTTAAGGAGCTCCTGGCCTCTTCCACAACAACTTCTGTATACTTCCTTCTATTGCCTCCCATCCTCTCTGGGGAGCCCGTTTTTGCCCTCAATGCCTCGTCTCCGATCCCGGGCATCCCTCCCGCGGGCGCGGGCCTCTAGAGTCGCTTCAGGGTCAGGAGCGTGCGTCTCAGATTCCCACTCCTCGAGGTCACGGGAATTCCCCTGGCGCCCCCTAGCCCCCGCCCAACGCCCCAGCGCCGCCACACACGCTCACGCCTCGCCCGGACCCCGCCTCACCTGCTGCCCCGGTCTGCGGGGACGCTCCGGACACGTCCGGCTCCAGGCCGCCCGGCCGCCCGGCCCGCTCCACCTCCGGCTCCGGCTCCGGCTCGGGTTCCAGGGGCGCGCCCGCCCCGCACAGCCTGCTTCCGGGAGCCTGGCAGGCCTCCGGTCGCCGCCATGATGGTCCCGTCACGTGACGGGGACGTAGCGCGCGAGCCCCGCCCCCTCGCCCCGCCCCGCGCGCCGCAGAGCTTCAGACCTCTGCTGGGGGCACGACTGGAGGCAGGAAAAGCCGCTGTTTTCGTCCCGCCTTGTCCACTGCCTCCTCCCCGAACCCGCTTCCTAAACTCCCGGATACCTGCGAGCCACCCCGAAATAAAGGCCTTTTTAATCTCTCTTTGCGTCGTAGGTCTGAGAGCACGGCTGTGCCCGGGAAAATGCCCGCAAACCCGAAGCTGGAGGTTCCCCCAAAGAACACCGCTACCCTAAGCCGAGATGGGTCTTCTCTTTTCTCTCGTGGCCGTCACGTCCAGGCCAGAAGTCAGCTGTAGTGACCTGTAGGCCAGAAGTCGGAGTGGCCCAGGCACCTGAGGGAGGCAGTGTGGTGTAAAGGACCCGGACTCCCGGCCGCGGGCAGACGAAGGCTCACATCCCACAGCTGTCCCTTGCCAGCTGTCCGGCCTCGGGCAAGCCACAGATCTCAGTGACCCAGTTTCTTCACCTGGGGTCAGAAGGGAGCAGTGCCCAAGTGAAAAGGCTAAAGTTCAGCAGCAGCACAGAGTTAAGAAGTTGAGCCCTGGAGCGCGCTAACCTGTCACTTACAAACTGTTATCTTGCTCATGTCTATTTGGCTCAGTGGATCAGAATAGTCCACTGAAGCGTCCCGGTTCGATTCTGGTCTAGGGCACATGCCCAGTTGCGGGATTGATCAGCGGTAGGGGCCATGCAGGAGGCAGCCGGTCAATGATTTCTCTCTCATAATTGAGGTTTCTATCTCCCTCTCCCTTCCTCTCTGAATGATTCTCTCTCATCCTTGAGGTTTTTCTCTCTCCCTTTCCCTTCTTCTCTGAAATCAATTAAAATATATACATATTTTTTAAAAAAAACACACATCCTAACCGGTTTGGCTCAGTGGATAGAGCATCAGCCTGTGGACTGAAGGGTCCCAGGTTCGATTCTAGTCAAGGGGATGTACCTTGGTTTTGGGCATATCCCCAGTAGGGGGTGTGCAGGAGGCAGCTGATCTACGTTTCTCTCCCATTGATGTTTCTAACTCTATCCCTCTCCCTTCCTCTCTGTAAAAAAAAATTAATAAAATATATTTTAAAACAAAAACAAACAAACTATGCTACCTTGAAAAAGTTAGTTAACACCTCTTTGACTTTAATTTGATCTCGAGACCCTCCACTAGTTTCCCATTTCACTAAGCACAAAAGCCAAAATCTTTATAATGGCCTACAAACCCCTCTCTCCCTTTGGCTGCTGCTTCTCTGACCTCATCTCCTACCATTCTCCGTTCTACTCCTACTCTGTCTATACTGGCTGTCACCAGGCCCTTTGCACATTGTGCCCTGTAAGGTTCTGGTTCTCCCAGATATCCACATGGTTCCCTCCCTCAGTGCTCCAGTTCTCTGTTCAAATGTTACTTTAGCCGAAACCGGTTTGGCTCAGTGGATAGAGCGTCAGCCTGCGGACTGGAAGGTCCCAGGTTCGATTCTGGTCAAGGGCATGTACTTGGCTGCGGGCACAATCCCAGTAGGGAGTGTGCAAGAGGCAGCTGATAGATGTTTCTCTCTCATCGATGTTTCTGATTTTCTATCCCTTTCCCTTCCTCCCTGTAAAAAATCAATAAAATATATTAAAAAAACAAACAAAAAAACAAATGTCACTTTATCAGAGGGGCCTTTCTTGGCCATCCTGTGTTTAAAATAGCAACAACAACACATCCACCTGCTTTCCTTCTAACACTCTATTCTCCTTTGCTGCATTTTCTCCATTGCACTTACCATCTGGCATACCATATATTTTTACTTGTTTATTTATTTACTATCTCTGCCCTGCAGATTTGTATCTGCTTTGTTCACTTGTATTTCCAGTACTTAAAACAGTTATTGGTACATTAAAAAAATTCAATAAATATTTGATGAATAAATGAATAACTTAATCCATGTAATTACCCTAAAAAGTGCTGGCCTATCCTAGCTGGTGTGGCTAGGTTGGTTGGAGTACCGTCCCATGTACCAAAAGGTGGCCAGTTTAATTCCCAGTCAAGGCACATACAAGAATCAACCAATGGTCCTAGCCAGTTTTGCTCAGTGGATAGAGCATTGGTCTGCGGACTGGGGTCCAAGTAAAGGGCATATGCCTTGGTTGTGAGCTCGATCCCCAGTGGGGGGTATAGAAGGCAGCTGATCAATGATTCCCTCTCATCATTGATGTTTCTATTTCTCTTTCCCTTTCCCTTCCTCTCTGAAATCAATAAAAAAAATTTTTTTTTTTAAATCAACCAATGGCCGAGACCGGTTTGGCTCAGTGGATAGAGCATTGGACTGCGGACTGAAGGGTCCTGGGTTCGATTCTGGCAAGGGCATGTACCTTGGCTGCAGGCACATCCCCAGTAGGGGGCTTGCAGGAGGCGGCTGATTGATCTCTCTCTCTCATCGATGTTTCTGACTTTCTATCCCTCTCCCTTCCGCTCTGTAAAAAATCAATAAAATACATTTTAAAAATCAACCAATGAATGCATTAAAAAGTGAAACAACAAATTGATCTCAATTTCTCTGAAAAAAAAAAAAGTTTGGAGCATAAGCAGATAGGAGGGTCTGCGATTACATCTCAGCAATTCTTATGATAAAGGAAATAGTTGAGACTTGTATCCAAGCTCCAAAGTTCCTTTAACCCTAACTGGCAAATTTCTAAAGAGTAGGAAGGGGTAGTGGTTCCCATGCATTCATCTAGAAACACTAAGATGAAAATAATTTTTCTCACAGAGCAGGCAAAGTGCTGAGAGAAGAGGCCTGTTATAAAGGTTCTTACATGACCCAAAGCCCTTACGAAGTCCTTCATGAGGTGTCCCAATTCCCTTATTATACTACAATATTATCGCATTGGGTATAACCAACATCACTGCTGAGTGTTCAGAATCTTATTGTTCAATAGCACAAAATTTTCCATTTCAGTAAGATTTAATAGGTCAATTTTTATGTCGTTTGGAATAACAGATGTGAGACTGCTAAAAATTTATGTATAGGAAAAACAGCTTCATGAAGCTCAGAACCAAAAACTAAGAGGTGGGGGAAACTCCCTCTTTCATGGGAATTTTTAATATGATACTGGTGATAGTGTGAGAAAATTTGATTTTTTATAGGGATAGAAATTAGACTAAAATTGTTATTACTGAAAGCCAATGTCACTATCTAATATATACTGTATATTTATTTAAGAGAAGAAAAGTATTACTTTTGTGTAAATTTCTAATCTGTAGTACGAAACAAGTTGTATAAATGAAAAAAAAATCATGATTTCTTTAAGGTCATTCAGTGAGTGAGGGCATGACTGACCCAAATGCCCTCAATCCCAGTCCTAGACGGAAGCCCCTTGAACTCATGATACCCCGTCTCCCAGTTCTTGGTAGTCTTTTCTTTGAGGGTGGAGGTCATGGGATGAAGGCAGGGAATGGGACAGGATGGTCTTACATTTCTTGCCTTCTGTTTTCCAAGACTGAGGCCATTTTGTTCAGAGCACGTGACAGAGGGTGGCTTAGAGCAAGATTACGTTATTTTGGATTATTTTTGTTTATATTAAGAACTATTCAAGGTATGTTTGTTCTTTAAGGTTCTCCTTGCCCTGCAGAGCTGTGAAGCACAGCTGGAACAGTCCTAAACATGAAGAATGTGCCAGCAGAGCACGGGAGGGGATACAGGGCTGCCTGTGAGCACAATCCATCTCTAGTACCGGCTTCCAGGAGAGGACAGCGAGGGCCGGGGTCTGTGGGGAGTCACACAGGGGAAGCCTTTCAGGGCAGGTGGGGAGAATGCTCTGAAAGTTACTAGGAACCATGCTGACCAGAGGAGCATCATTTAAAACTTTTATTACAAAAATGCTCAAACATACACAAAGGTAGAGAGCGCAGTTCTGTGAGCCTTATATACTTAATTCAACAATATTGATTTGTCACTTTGTTCCTTCTATTCCTTTCTTTCTGTCATTTTTTATTTGCCAAAACATTTAAAATTAAATGCCACTTCACTCCATACTTCCATATGCATCTCTAGAAAATAAGAACTAAGAACCTTTTTTTTTTTTTACATGACCCCAAAGCCATTTTTACATCTAACAAAATCAGCACTGATTCCTTGGCATCATAAATACTGGTCCATAATTAACTGTCCTTAACTGCCTGAAAATGTCTTTTACAGGAACCAAAAAAGATCCTCATGTTCCATGTGGTAATTGTCTGGTAATGTCACCTCTCCCCTTCTTCCCTCAGGCATTGACAAGTTGAAGAAATTGGGTCAGATATCCTTTAGAATGTTCTCCATTCTGAATGTGTCTTCTTACTTCCTCATTGTGTCATTTAATTTGTTCTTCTATGCCTAGTATTTCCTGTCAAATGGAGTTTTGATTAAAATCATGTTCAGTGTTTTGTTTGGCAAGAATCCTTCATACAGAGAGCTGAGTACTTCAGACTGCATTACATCAGGGGTGTACAGTGTGTGGTTGTGCCCCTTTTAGTAATGCTAAGGTTCATCAGGCACTCAGGTGGTGACAGCTTGAATTCTGCATTGTAACTTTTTCCATCAACCATCATACTTGGTTTTATCCATTGAAGATTCTTGCTTTAATCAATTATTTCATAAGGGTTACAAATGCTGATTTTTCTGATTCCATATTCCTTCCATATTAGCTGAAATTCTTCCGTAAATAAGAAGTTTTCTCCACCACTTAGTTATTTGGCTACCCTGAAATACAGTTTATATAGCACAGGCAGCATAAATGCTTAATTCTTTTTCTTTTTAATTGCCAATTTTCAGAAAAAGAAGTTGGGAGAATCATCATTTTAAAAAAAAATTCAGCTTAGAGCTGAATAGGGATAGATGGCCTAGATAGTGGATGGAGCACCTGTGTCTATTCCTCACTCACTTCAGGGCATGGAGTGTGTGGGGGACAGACAGATATTCGAGGGCTTGGTTTCCTGCCCCTTGGACAGCAATAGAGGTGGGCATGTGACTGACTTGACAGCTGCAGGATAGACAGAGAGAAAAAGAGACAGAAAGAGAGGTAAGAAGTGAAGAAACAGCTAGACACAGAATGCAGGAAGAGAGATAAAGACAGAAAGGGAAACAGAAATGAGAGGTCACAAGTGAAATGCACCCAGAAGCAGTATAGGACAGAAAATCTGAGCAATGTGAGGTGGATTGAAAGACCAAGGAAGAAAATAGACATGAAGACAAAGATTGAGACAGGAAGAGGGGAAAGAAAAAAGACATATATGTTAAGTAGATTTAAAATTAAAAGGGTAAATAGAGAGAGGGAGAATTAGAGCACTAGAGAGTAGGGAAAACACATATCAAGACACAAGTTAGGTGAAGGCAGATTGACCCAGTGATAAAGAGAAAGAAGGAAGCAGAAATGGAGAGAATGATATGAAAAGATAGAAGGAAAAATAAATGGACGATAAAGAGAGATGTAAAAGAAAGAAACAAAGGGTTCCAAAGAAAGAGGCTGAGAAAGAGAAGACTAAAATGTGGAGGTTCAGGGACTCTCGGCTTAAGGTCCATCCTGGGCAGATACCCAGACTGTCACTTTCAGCTTCCTCATGGTGGTTTCTTCAACCTCCCAGTTGGACTCTCCAGGGACAGAGGACTCATGACTGGCCATGTGTGGATGGGATTGTTGGGACCCTGAGTCAAGAATTCCCAGCTTCCTTCACCCCATGCCAGATGAGTAGAGATGTTGCAGATGGGGTTAATCCTGGAAGATTGAGGTCATGAGGCTGGACTAGCACTCAGAGATTTGCAAGACAAGAGAGCACCAGATTCTTAAAAGCAAAGGACCGTGTATGATGTCATGATACCCAAGGGGAGGAAGGAGCCAAAACCCCTCTGTTCAGCCTCATCTTCTGGTCCAAGAGCCACTGATCTATCATCTTTGCCTGATCAAGATGACAGGTAAGGGGTCCAGAGACTCTTGGATATGGGTGGAGGTTGAAGGGGCAAAAAATGGGCCCTAGGTAGAGGGTCCCCTGCCACCTCTAGGAGAAGAATCTATCTTATCTATCTGAACTCAGAGGAGCCAAGAAGGGTCCCCAGGGGAGGCTGACAAGTGGGGGGAAATGACCAATTTGCTTACCTTCAGAGGCCTTGGAGGAGGCTCTGAGAACAGTTTCCATTCCAAACGCTGCAGAAGAGTTTCTGGAACCAGCAGGAACATGCCCAGAAACTAACTTCAAAGCGGATGCCTGTTCTCACCCCCAGGACTGAAGGGGAGGCCAGGGACTCTGAGCAGTGTGCTGCCTTTACCTTCTGGGTGAGGGGTCCAGGTGACTCCTCTTACTCCACCCAGAGCTTCTGCCTCCTACCTGAGGAAGCAGCTACAGAAGGGCTCTGGAAGACTGACAGTCTCTTTAGGGGGCAATAGCCCCGCCTAGACTATCAGACAATGCCATGGAGAGGTGTGAGAGGCGCGTTGTCCCCTGAAGCAGCAGCTGCAGTGGCCAATGGAGCCTGGAGGCCCCCAGGCAGGTACTCTGCCACAACCACAGTTGTTACTATAGGCCAAACAGGAGCTGGGACAGGCAGATCGGCCCCTGGCACTAGGGTAAATGGGGCAAGGTGAAGGATGGCAGTAGGTCAAGTGAGGATCAGAGCATGGGACACAAGAGCTATGGTGACAAGTTGAGGGAGAACAGGCAGGGCAGGAGCAGGTGCAGGGTGGACCAGGGAGGCTGGGACAGGAGGGGCAAGTAGCTGCGTAAGAGGGACAGGCAGTGCAGTTGCAGGTGGGAGGAGGACAGGCAGGGCAGGGGCAGACATAGGCAGAGGGAGGACAGGATAGACAAGGAGAGGCAGCTGGTGGGACATGCCCAGAGGGTGCAGGAGGCTGCTGGTGGATGGCCTTCTTGTTTCGTGGCCCCAAATGTAGGCCCAGAGAGAAGTCCATTCAGATGCAGGATCTGCCAGGCTGGGGGGTTGGATGAAGCGGGGGTGGGGGGTGGGCAGGGTAGAATAGGAGGGGCAGACTGAGGTGGGGATTGGTGGTGGTAAGGGGGAGGGGTACAGGATTAAACCTAAGACACTGCTGATCCTTGTTGATCCTTCAGGGAGCTCAGACCTCTCCAATCAGCCCTCTTCTTCCAAGCCTGCCCAGTAATGCTCCCTGCGGTGCTCCTGTCCACTGGAAACCTTTCTGCACCAGACCAGAGCACACCCTTCAAGGTGAACGTGCAATTGCATGCCTTCAGTCCTTGCTCACACTGTTCCTTCAGCTCCGAGTGCCTTTTCTCTTTTCTCCACTTGGCAAGGTCCTATTGTCTCTGAACTCTTCCCTTTCATTTAATGAAAAAGTATTTCTTGAGCTCCAGGCACCTGACACCTGCTAGAGTAAGGACCCCAGCCCATTACTCTCCAGCCTGGACAGATGCTTCAGGGCCCCACACTGTCCCCAGAAGGGAAGCAGCAGCAGCAGCAGCAGCAGCGCTCTGAGACTGAGCCAGGGATACTAGCTGGGGCTGGCAGCAGAGGGGGGATGCTGGGTTCTGGGTGTTTCCAGAAGGGGCAAATCCCAGTTGTAGGTGTGGGGAGGCCTGGCTGCTTCTGGGAGACTGACAACCAGCCTGGAAAGACAGCTGAGTTTCCTCTTTTATTGAGCTCCCATAAAAGTGAGGGGTGGCGCTGGATGAATATTAAAACAAAACAGGTAGTGCTGCCTGGTGTGGCTCACTTGGCTGGCGTGTCCTCCAGGACACCAGAAGGTGGTGGTTCCATTCCTGGTCAGAGCACATGCCCAGGTTGTGGGCTGGATCCCCAGGAGGGAGCGTACAGGAGGCAGCCAATCAGTGATTCTCTTATCATTGAGGTTTCTATCTCTCTCCCCCTCTCCCTTCCTCTCTGAAATCAATAAAAACATATTTAAAATAAATTCACAAATAAATGGCTATTTAGAAAAAAACCAAGTAGGTAAACAAACAAATACCTTATTTCAGAGCATGCAAATGGTGATGAAAAAAAGCAGGGTGATGTGATAAAAAGTGACTCAGAGAGGTGGATTCATCAGAAGGGGCAGCTAGACAGCTCCCAAATAGTCAGCTATGACAGCCCTTAAGGGTTTGGAGGAGATAAAATCTGTCAAGCTTTGGTCGACCATGGGAGAGCTGCCTGAGGCTGAATGGAACCCAGGAGAAACACAACGCTGAGAAGGGGATAAGGGTTACTAGAGATTGCAATCTGAAAAAAACCGATGGTCAGGGAAAGTGCTATTGAGAAATGACATTTTAGCAAAGACCTAAATAAAGTGAGGGAGCAAGTGATGGAGAGCTCTGATGCAAGAAAACCCCAGAGAGGCGGGACAGCAAGTGCAAAGAACTAAGAGGAGTCAAAATGGCAGAGGTAGAGAGCAAGGCAGAGGCCGTGGGAGTCATGGTAGGGACTTGGGTCTTATTCCAAGAAGAAGGGAAAACCACTGAGAGTTTTCGGCAAGAAAGTATATGGGTTTTCTTGACTCGATGCCTGCCCCTGGTTAGAATGTTCTGCTTTCTGAGAAACTGGTACAATCATTTTTGGGGAAAGTTTGGCTTTATCTGATAAAGCTAAGATTGTCTCTACATACACTTTGACTCTTAGATTTGTAGCATCAAAAATCCTTTATTTAAGTTTTTATTGATTTCTTAGGGAGGAAGGGAGAGGAAGAGAGAGAAACAGTGATGTGAGGGAGAAATATATTTTTATTGATTTCAGAGAGGAAAGAAGATGGAGAGAGAGATAGAAACATCCACGATGAGAGAGAATCATGGATCTCCTGTCTCCTGTGTATGATGCCCACAACCCAGGCATGTGCCCTTGATCGGAATCAAACCTGGGACCCTTCAGTTCTCAGGCCAATGCTCTATCCACTGAGCCAAACTGGCTAGGACAAGGGAGAAATATTAATTGGTTGCCTCTTGTATGCACCCCATGTTGCCATGACCAGAAATTGAACAGATGACCTCTTGCATGTATTTACTGGAAAACATATACAAAAATATTTTTAGCAGTATTATAATAGCCCAAATGGAAAACAATTCAAAAATCCACTAACAATTCAGTAAAAAAAATAAATTGTGCTACTATGGAAAACAGTATGGAGGTTCCTCTAAAAATTAAAAATAGAATCACCATATGACCCAAGCCATCCCACTTCTAGGTATTTATCCAAAGAAATCAAAAACATTAATTTGGAAAGATATATTGGCTATTTTCATAACTATAGCCAAGATATGAAAGAAACCTATGTGTCCATTGATAAATGTTTGGATTTATAAATTTGGTACATATATACAATGGAATATTACTCAGTCATAAAAAGAATGAAAATCTACCATTTATGACAACATGGATGGACTCAGAGGGTATTATGCTAAGTGAAATAATCAGACAGAGAAAGATAAATACCATATTATTTTATTTATATATGGAATGTAAAAAACAAAATAAACAAACAAAATAGAAACAAACTCATAGATACAGAGAACAAATTGAGGGTTGCCAGGTGGGAGCAGGGTTGGGAGACTGGATGAAATGAAGGGATTAAGAAGTACAATTTGGTAGCTACAAAATAGTCATGGGATGTAAAGTACAGCATAAGAAATATAGTCAATACTATTGTGATAACTATGTATGGGGCTAGGTGGTACTAGACTTACCAGGAGGATAGCTTCCTAAGTTATATAAATGCCTAATCACTGTGTAGTGTACCTGAGATTAATATATTAAATATCAATTATAATAAAAAATTTAAAAATAATAAGTAGATTGTGATATTCACACAACTGAATATTACCACTTGGGTAATATCTCACAAATAAAATAAAGACAAAAAAGTAATATAATATCATTCCATTTATATAAACCACAAAAATAGGAGCTATGTTGTTTACAGATGCACACATAGGTGCTAAAACTATAAAGAAAAACAAGGAAATAATGATTTCAAAAGTCAAGATGGTGGCTACTTCTTAGGGTACGGAAGGAATTATGGAAGGGACACCTGAGATGTAGGAAATACTCTTTCTTGGGTAGCAGTTGAATAGGTATTTATTTTATTCCAATTTATTTTGTACACTGTTCATAATATATTTATATACTCTTCAGAAAGAGAAAATAAAAGTACCTCTCCTTTTTCTGCTGCACGTCATCTCATTCAAATCATTATGTTGAAGTTAGATATTCCTAGTCCATACACCTATCTTTCCCACCCAACCTTAAGGACAGCAACCTTTCCAATATTTCCTTTTAAAAATAGATTTTTATTGATTTCAGACAGGAAGAGATAGAAACATCAATGATGAGGGAGAACCAACTGCTTCATGTACAGCCCACACCGAAGATCGAGCCTGCTACCTGGGCATATGCTCTGCCTGAGAATCAAACCATCACCTCCTGGTTCATGGGTGAACACTCAACCACCTCGCCACACCACTCAGACACCTTTCCCCTATTTCTGGCACCTCTCATTGCCTGGTATGCAACAAATGCTCCGTAACTATTTGCTGAATGGGATTGAATTTAATTTCCCCAAGTCTCTCATCCCACGTAGAGGTGAGCAGTTGCAGAAGAGGAGGAAGACTTCCCGCCCTGGTGTGGCTCAGTAGTTGAGCACCAACCTATGAACCAGGAAGTCACGGTTTGATTCCCAGTCAGGGCACATGCGGTGGGCTTGATCCCCAGTAGGAGGCGTGCAGGAGGCAGCTGATCAATGATTCTTATCATTGATGTTTCCATTTCTTCTCTCTCTGAAATAAAGAAAAACATATTTAAAAAAAAGAAAGAAAGAAAAAGAGGAGGAAGCCTGCTGTGGTTGAAGAGGATTTCTAAGACCTGGGTTCTCATCATAGCTCTGCCACTTCCTAGTTGTGTTATGATATTGAGTAAGTTATTTATTTATTTTTAAAGTATTTTTTATTGATTTTTTACAGAGAGGAAGAGAGAGATAGAGAGTTAGAAACATCGATGAGAAAGAAACATCGATCAGCTGCCTCCTGCACACCTCCTACTGGGGATGTGCTCGCAACCAAGGTACATGCCCTTGGCTGGAACCAAACCTGGGACCTTTCAGTCCGCAGGCCGATGCTCTATCCACTGAGCCATACCAGTTAGGGTTGGGTAAATTATTTAATCTCTCTGGTTCTCAGCTCCCTCTTCTTTGAAATGAATATGATGTGAAATTGGTTTGATAACTGCTAACTCTCTGGACTTCGGCATGGATTAAGTGAGCAATGTATGTGCCTAACACAATGTCTGGAACATTTAGGTGCTCAGCAAAGGATAGCTTCCCAACGCCCTCTCCCCAGCATCTTTTCTTCAAGGAGTCCACGAGAAAGGGGCAGCCAAATGTCAAAGATGGTACCAGAGTGTGGCCCACATCCTTGGGCCCCTGGAGGTTAAAGTGGAGATGTAGTCTGGTCAGGAGCTAGCAGATAGAGAAAGCTGATTGAAGCTGAACAGATCCCAGGCCGTTGGCGGGAGCTGGCAAGGTTAGTGAGACAGGGTCTGGGAATTTCCATCTAGGGGAAGTCCCAGGTATGGGTGAAGGGGTGCCAAATTGGCCTCACCCAACACATTGGCCCCAGGGGATGTGGGCACAAGGAGGAAAGTGGGTCAGAGCAAGGTTGGAACTTAACCCCATTGGTCCCATGACCTCTTTACCAGTTATGGAGGAGGCACAGCCACAGAGAAGCCTGCTCCCTCCTCCTTTTCTTCAGAAAGGAAGTACATTGGAACCTTGGGGTCTGAGCATGAGGAACTGGAAGCCCCCCAGTGGAGAGAGGAGAGGTAACCCTCTAACCTCCAGATGGAGGTTCTGTACAAAACAGACTCTTCAACCCACCCACATGGTGACTGGCAGACACCTGGAGCACTCACCTCACATGCACTCCAGGCAACTGTGGAGGCAGACATGCTCCTCCTTCCAGGGGTAAGACAGGTCAGGGCTGGATGGAGAGGTGGGAGGGTGCATGGGAGGGAGAACAGCTCAAAGGAGCTTCGGTGAGACTCCAACTGCGCAAACACAGGCATTCTCACCCCGAGAACTTTGCCAACAACTCTGGTCTTGTTTTCTGTGTATAATCTTAGATTTGAGCCTATGGATTCCTCTTCCCTCTCTGAGCCTCTGTTTCCCTTTCTGGAGAAGGAGATGAAAGAATGGGTGGACTCATTCCAGGACATGGTGTTCCAGGGTCCTGCTTTGGCCATTAAGAGGTGCTTTGGCCACCCTCATTTGTAGCTTATTGAAAGCCAGGTGGGCAGCAGGAATGGAGGGTCCCTCTTCTTTCTGGGGGAGTAGGATGGCTGGGAGCCAGGATTCCAATTCCAAGGCCTTTGCACATACTCTTCTGCTGTCCTTCCTTCTCTTCACTCTACTCCTCACTCTTTTCTAGAAACCGTTCCTGATTTCCTTGGCTGGGGGAAAACCCTGCTCCTATCCGTTCTCATGTACCTTATGCCTCTCCACACTGGTTATCACTTGCAATTTTGCAAATTGTTTGGTTAATGTCTGACTTCTCCGCAAGTCTAGGAGTTTACAAGGGCCTGGTACAGTGCTTGGCATACACTGGATGCTTAATAAAGATTTGCTGAATTCATAAAAAAAGTGCAAGTTTAGGGAAGACATTTCTAGAATTGTTTAGGCTAGTTTTAAAATTTTGTGTTTAAAAAATCAAGGCCTTTTTCTATGTGGGATCTGGGCAGCACTGAGGCTGGTAAGGGCCATCCACACACAAACTCATTCACCAGGAGAGCCAAGAACCTGGCAAGCAGAATAGGCCTGGTATAAGGGGTGGAACTGAGCAAGTGCAGGGGTAACATCACAAATATAGACATATCAATGATGAGAGAGGATCAACTGCCTCCTGCACAGCGCACACCCAGGATCAAACCTGCAACCCAGGCATGTGCCCTGACCTGTAATCGAACCGTGACCTCCTGGTTCATATGTCAACACTCAGCCACCTAGCCACACTGGCCAGACAGTGGCACACAGCAGGCCGAAGGGAGGAGGGAAGAGAGGAGGGAAGGAAGGGAAAGTAGAAGACGTGTTGTACAAAACATGTTTGCAACACACTCTCCCCAAGTGCCCTGGTCTCCAAGCCCCAGTGGCACTTCCATGCCTTAATGATGTCCTTGGGGGTTGTAACAGAGCTCCCCCAATCTCCCTCAGACATCTACTAGCCACCTTCTGAGTATGGCATAGGACATCCTCCCAGCACCATACTGGGCATGGGAAAATTACCTGTCCAGTGTCCTGATGCTGCTGAGGAGGGGGTGAGGGTGAAAATTTGGGGTGGGGCAATAGTAGCAAAGGCAGGACAGGTGGGACAGATGTCTGGATCCTTTCCTTCTTACCATCTCTCCTTCTGGTTTTTGGGATGAGGCGCAAAGGAAACCTGGTTCTAGGGCCCTCAAGATACCATTTCTATAAATTGCCATGGTGACCAAGTAGAGCCACCACAAACAGAACAGAGCCTAGAAAAAGGGCTGATCCAAGAGAAAGAGAAATAAGGGGAGCTCTCTCCCCCACTTTCCAGAGTGGGCTGCCCTCTTCCCACTCCTCCTCCTGGAATCCCTGGATAGAAGATTGGTTCCATTGCAAGACAGAAGAATCTGAACCCATCACAATGCCCTTCTTCCTGGTTCCCTAATCCTGTTTAGAGTTTTTGGTTTGACTTCCAAACCCTTGCAGCCACCAAACAGATCACAGTCTCTGGGTCCTGGAGAGGAACAGGGTGGAGCTGTGGCAATCCCAAGGGGCGGGGTCATCACAGGGCGGGTCTTCTTGGGCATCGCCCCCTGGCTGTGGTCCTTGGCTGGGGATCCACGAGGCTGTCAGAAGGGTGGAGTCACAGTTACCAAGATGGACAAACACTCACCAGAGACCAGGACGGGCAGACTGACAAACCAGGACAAAGAGGAGAGTAAAGACATGGAATTCCAGACCTACTCTCTCTGCCCAGGCTACTCCAAGCATTCAGTGTCCGGTTCTAGCTTCCCTGTCCCCATCTGCCACCCCCACTGCACAGCCTCAGAGCTGTTGGCCCTCTAAGAAGCAGAAGTGGAGGAGCTGAGAGAGGGGAGACCCAGCAGGGAGAGCTTCACGGGGTGGCGCCTGGTTGCCAGGATGCCAAGCCAGGGGCCCAGGAGGGAGTGGTGCCCTTGCCCAGTTCATGAGGACAGGAGACTCATTCACTGTAAACCAAGTACAGATGTGCCAGGAGGGGGCGGGGAATCAGGGCCACATTCACAAACCACAGCTGGGACTGCCCTCTGTCCCCCAGCCGCCACCCCCTGGGCCGGAGGGGTTAACTCTGCAGCCTCCTGGCAAGATCCCAGCGGGCCAGGGCTGCACTGCTGGGGCACCATCCCACCCCAGCCAGGATGCCTAGGTCCCTGACACCCCCTCCCATACTGCTAGGAGCTTCTCCCAGGGTAACCAAGCACAGTCAACAGCAGCCAGGCCACCCGGGGACAGGACCCTGGAGTACCTATTCCCAGCCCTTTCCACCTCTGGAGTGAAAGGGAGGGCCTTGTCTGCACCCCCGTCGACGCATCCCGTTCTCCAGAGATAACCACAGTATGCCCCTTCTTGTCCTCTCTTTTTCATCTGCTCCGGGCTACCAAAGTAGCCTCTGGGGGCGGGGGGGGGGGGGGAGCTGGCCCCTAGGGTGGCAGCGAGGACAGAGCAGAGTAATTCTGGGACGGAAAGTGTGACGTGACCAAGAGCCCATGTCCCCAGCGGTGGCCACTCCGGGGTTGTTGTTGGAAAGGTCCTTTGGGTGCATCTGCTGACTTCTCCTTCTACACTTTCTCACTCTCACCCTTAATCCTTGTGGGAGTGCTTGGGGTCCACACACAGAGACTGGACTTCAGGTCCCTTCTTTTCTCTTGCTGTCTGTCCTCAGTAGAATGGACACGGATCCTCCGAGCTCCCTGTCACTCTAGAGTCTGTGGTGGTCACGATGAAGTCAGAGAAAGTCTCCATCAGACACACCGACACTGACACTGACACTGGGTGAGCATACACACACACACACACACACACACACACACACACAGAATCAACCACATTCGTGGATCTACCAGGCAGGCGCTGGTTAAGGCAGACACACACACACACACACACACACACACACCCTCTGCCTTGGCTTTCTCCCTCACACCCAGCCCCAGGCTCCTCCCACTCCCAGCACAGTTCCTCCTGCCTTCCTCCCCAGCCTCTCCCACTCCAGATCCAAGCCTAAAGGTGGGGATTGGCAGCCCCAACTCCCCTTGCTAACTGAAAGCAGGACGAGAGGAAGGTCTTTGAGTCCAGGACTCACCACTGTCCCCCTTCCAACTAATTAAATCTGTTTGCTCCTGGATCCATAGGACCACTGGGGTAGGAGAGGGTCCTTTGGCTTGCAGGAGGAGGCTAAGCAAAGGGCAGAGCCTGGCATCTGCTCTGGCATACTCCTGCCCCGTCACTCCACCCCTGGGCGCGCGGGGATACAGCGCCCATTGCCTACCCTGGGGAAGCACCAGAGACTGAATCACAGCCCGGCCAGAAAACTCAACCAGTCCCCCCAGAAGGCAGGCAGGGGGAAAGTGCCAGAGAGAAAGGGTGGCATCATGGGCCCGGGACACTGATCTCTTCTGCCAGCCTTGCCCGGCCTCCTGGGGATGGCCCTGGAAGTTCAGCAAATGGGAGGGGCAGAGACCCAGGCGACCGGGCCGCCTCGCCCAGCCCCCCTCCCACCCCCCTCCGCCCCCCAGCCCCAGGGCACCGAGGAGGGAGTTGGGCAGGGGCAGGCGGCAGGGGAGGGAGGAGCGAGGGCGGGAGGGGGAGGAGGGAGCCAGGCTGGGAGGGAGGTGGGGGGGTGGGGAGGGAGAAAAAGAAAGAAAATATTTTCCGTGTCCCCGCCTGCAGAGTCAGTGTGCGGTTTGGGAGAAAATGTGTCGGATATTTTGGGGCGGTCACGTGGGCGGGCGGGCTCCGAGAGGCCCCGGGACAGTCCCAGCCTAGAGCCGGTGCCCCCCCCACCCCAAATGCCCCCCGTTACTGTGAGCCTCTGACGCTGCGACGCTCCAAACCCGCGACCGCCCGACGCCCGGACCTCGGGGCTCCGCGGCCTCCCTTCCTCCTCCCTTCCCTTCCAGGTGAGTCAGTCGGGGGAACGGGCTCGCCCGCCCCGGACGCCCGGCTCCTCCAGTGAGGTGGGCTGGGGGCGGGGGCGCCGAGAAGCGCTGCGGGCTCCGTCCCTTCCAGGGCTGGTCAGGCTGTCAGAAGGGCTTGAGGGGGGCGACCTGCCCCGACCTGGGGTCAGCGCTGATGTGGGAAGGCAATGGGTAAGGTCTGAGACAAGCTGGGGCTGGGCTGGGCTTTATCGCCCCTTCACCTCGGTGAGTAGCTGGGGAGCCTTTGGGGAAGTCTTCAGCCGGGGCTTCCTGCCTATTTTGTGCTTGGGGTGGGAGGGAAGTCAGAGTTCAAGACCACAGCCTGCCCTTCCTCAGGCTCCCCTAGGGAGTCCGAGGGGTGGATTTGGGGTCCAAGCTGATCCAAGCTGCTCTTTCCCCAGTGGAATGGCCCAGCTTGGACATCAGCAGGGCAAGGGAAGGGTGGGTCCCCAGCAGAATGGTCCTGGCACTTGGGCCCAGGAGTCTGGAGACTACAAGTGGATGGGGTCTGTGAAGCTCCCCCGAATCAAAACTCAGGATTCCCTTTCTCATATCCCCAGCCAGAGGCGTGTGTCTTGGTTCCCTCCAGCTAAGGTGAGGGGCTTCTTGGGTATCTTCCTGAGGGGCGCCCAAAGGGAACAAAGGAAGCACAGGAAGGCTGGGACAGGACGGGAGTCCTAGTGGGAGCCGCACTGACGCTGCCTCTCTGTCTTCAGCAGTTACAGCCCAGTCCCCTCCACCTGACCCAGTATGTAAGAGGGAATTTCTGCAGGTGGCCAGAGGGTAAGAATGTGCATGGCTGTCTGTGTGTGGAGAAACGGGAACAGGGCAGCCTGGAGAGAGATCTATAGGACAAGAAGCTGAGATGACCGTGTCCCTTCGGGGCCCATGACCAGGCAGTTGCAACCCCAGTCCTCAAGTCTGGGGCTCCAGCCTTCACTGTCACTGCTCAGATGCTGAGTTGAGGTTGAGGACCACAGTCAGTGCCCCAATCTTTAAGGCAAGAAGAGGAAGGACAGGGGAGGGGGCAGAGGGTGGTGTGCTTGGAGCTTGGGTACCCCAATTAGGCGTGCACGCACACACACAGACACACCACACACACACACACACACACACACACACACACACACACGCAGAGTAGCTTACAGCTTGGTAGGCAGCACAGAGCACACACCCCCACCCGGCACACCCCCACCCCTGGCTCAGAAAGCCACCTAACTGGCACCTCCAGTTCCCCCCTCTGCCCCACCCTGTCCATGCCCTCTGTGCCCACACACATTCCACTGGCATTGCCTGCCTGCCTCCTGGGCACTGCCCCTCCCTCGGGCCAGTGGGGTGGAGGGAGGGCACCTGGGGATGAGAGGTGGAGACTCAAGGGTCTGAACTCCCCCAAGGGTGGCACAAAGCCAGGGAAACCCGGCCCACTGCTGCCTCCCGGGGAGCAGGCTGGGGGCCCAGGCTAGAGCAGAGGATGCCTGGGTTCTCCGCCCAGGCTGGGGATGGGGTCATGGAAAAAGGTGGTCGTGTTTATACAGAGGGGAGGGGGGCAGCGGGTGGAGAGCAGCCGACAAGAGCAGCTTTGTTCCAGGCTCTGGAGCCGGTAGGGCAGCAGGGAGACGCTCCCCCACTCCATCCGGCAGCCCCCTTCATCCATGCCCTCCCCTCAACTCCACCTCAGCTCTAAGAGAAGCAGCTTTGTATAGGCCCCTTTCCCCTAGTCAGCCCCACCTCTGTCTGAGGTGGCACTTGGGGAGGAGAGAAGCGTTCTCCCCCTTCCACAGGTCCCCCAAAGAACCAAGCATCTGGGTGCCTAGTTTAGGATTTCCTTTTACTCATTGTACCACCTTCTTCCATTCCTTGGTCCCTTACTCCACCCCGGACTTAATTAAGACCCTCCCCTGCCCGTCCCAGCCATGGCAGATAATCCAAGACTCAGAAATGGGATGAATCACTGTCCCCTTCTTGTCTTCACTCAACCCTCACATCCCTGCTATGAGGTAAAATGGAGGGAAGGTCAGGTAGAGCCGGGCTGGGCTGTTCTTCACTCCTCATAGCTTCATTCCTCAGTAAGGACCAGGAGTCAGAGGCATCTCTGGATGCCCCGCCCCTTCACACACACACACACACACACACACACAGTGCTCCAGCCCCACCCTCAGGTCTCTGTTTACCATCTAATCTATAGGGAGAAGCAAACCGGGAGGCCTGCAGCACGGCGCATGTCCATATCCCCAAAGTCAGTCTGAGTGAAGAAGATGGGGGGTGTGGAGGGGGGACTCTAGTAGCTTCTCACCCTTGGCATTAGAGAGGTTAATCCACCTGGAATGTGGCCCAGCCTGTTGAGCTATGGCCCAGGGGCCTCAGGGGCCCCCGGACTCCTGGTTCTACCTGGGCTTAACCAGGGATGAGGATTTCTGGGAATAGGGGAAGGAAGAAGAGAGGGGCCCTGGGGGCTCAGAGCTCAGCCTAGTAGAGCCTGGGAAGGTCCTGGGCTGAAGAGACTGAAATTGCTGGCGATATGGGCGGTGCCCAGTGAGGGCCGGAGCTGCTCCATGCTTTGGGACTGAGTGAAGGATAGTGGTGTTGGGGTCTGAGTTCCTGTAACCTTCATGACAATTTACCCACAGGAGTTTGAAGGCTAAGGGAGATGAGAGATAGGAAACAAAGAAGGAAAGAAAGAATGTAAGAAAGAAAAGAGAGATACTGACCTTAGAAGAAAAGAGATGCAGAAATATGCATCACCTGCCTCTGGGCCTGCCTGCCCTGTGGTTTCCACGCGTTTCACTTTCTCTTGGTCCTTCTCCACTGTCCCCACCTCAGTCCATTATGGTTCTGGCTGGGAGAGGAGGTACCCAGGCTAGGAAGGCTTTCCTTCCTCAGCACCTAACTCCCTAGAGAGGCAGGTAGTTTGGTTGCTCCTGGGAAAGCCAATCTTCCTGTTGTCAGAGCATCAGGAAAGGAACTACCTGCCTGGCCTTAGGATTCCCATTTCCCTTCTCCCTCTCCTGTGGTCTCAGGTTTAAAATCTCAGGGAAGGGGGCAGGCTACATTTGAGGAGGAGAGGATGCAGGGAGGGCTTTCTTGATGCAGAGGGCTCAGAGAAGAGAGAGAAAAGGAGATGGAGAAGCAAAGTAAGCTGAGAACAAGGAAAGGAGCTCTCTGGCATCATACCTGGTCCACAGTGGGGCTTCTATCAACATCTGTGGATTTGAAGGAGAAGGTGCAAGAACAGTTAGGGAGTGAAGGATAATTGGAGACATAGAAAGAACTGGGTGGGGAAACTGGAAGAGGGAATATTGAGGAAGACAGAGAAGGAAATGCTGATTAAAAGAGAGGTATGAAGGAAAAGAAGTTGCAAAGAGAAATAACAGGAGACACATATACCATTTAGTATATGCCCTATGTTATGCTAAACACTTTACATATGTTACATTGTTTAATCCTCACAACCTTATGAAATGGGCCCTATTTAAAAAAAATATATATATATATATATATATAAAATTGATTTTTTAGAGAGGAAGGGAGAGGGATAGAGATTTAGAAACATTGATCAGCTGCCTACTGCACACCTCCCACTGGGGATGTGCCTGCAACATGCCCTTGACCGGAATCGAACCTGGGACCTTTCAGTCCACAGGCCAACACTCTATCCACTGAGCCAAACCAGCCAGGGCAATGGCCCCTATTTTTATTCCAAATCAACAAACGAGGAAACTGAGGTATAGAGAGAGTAAAGTAATGCATCCAAGGCCCTGCAGCTCAAGCTAGCAAGCCGTGGGGGTCAATGCCAGGTTGTCTGGCTCCAGAGAGGCACAGGGCCCCAAAGTCACAATAGAGCTGTTTTCTTTCTCCAGAATGGTGGAGAGTGAGTCTTGGCTGTACCACTTATAGCCATGTGAACTTACGCCAGTCACTTCACCTCAGTTTTCTCATCTGTGAAATGGGAACTATAATTCCTACTTCACAGGGTTGATGTGAGGGTTCAATTAAGTGTCTAGCCCAATTGTGGTGCTTAATGCTCACTTCTCAGCCTAGGAGTCTTCTCTGCCAGGAGTCCTAAGACTCTCTCATTCACCTTGGAAACTCAGTTTACCCTTCCCTGCAGAGTTTCTCTGAGCCTGCCTAAGCATCTGCCCTGACTCCTCCGTGGGTGGTGTGCAGGTGAATAAGAGAGCACAAAGCTCTCCTTTTTGAAAACCTCAGCTGGGCTTCCTCCGTGGGACCCAACCAGGACAGTACAAAACCTAGCAGAACAGAGGGAAGAGACTTCAACGGAGAGGGATATGGGCTTGGAACATCAGAGTGATCATTCCCTCATCCCTCCTTTTCTTCTCTTTCTCCCCAGGACTCTTGGAGACCCAGTGGGCAGGCCAGGAAGGGCGGCACGGAGCCTCCCAGGCCTTTCAGGCAGTGGGCATGGGCGGGGGCTGCGGCTGAAGACCTCCCCCGCCCATTGCAGACCCCGGGGGATTCAGCCTCCCACACTGCAGCTGCCATGGCCACCAATAAGGAACGACTCTTTGCCGCTGGTGCCCTGGGGCCTGGATCTGGCTACCCTGGGGCTGGTTTCCCCTTTGCCTTCCCAGGAGCACTCAGGGGGTCTCCACCTTTTGAGATGCTGAGCCCTAGCTTCCGGGGCCTGGGCCAGCCTGACCTCCCCAAGGAGATGGCCTCTCTGTGTGAGTCTCATGGATACTGGGGATGAGGGAAAGTGGAAACAGAAGGACATTTGGAGGGTGGGTGATGCAGGAAATTGGCACCCTAATTAGGAAGGCAGGCAGGGACAGGGGTTTGATCTAATGCAATAGCTGACAGGGGTGGCTCTGAGGGGTTTGGATATGGAACAAACGGAAGTGTTTGCAAATGAGAGTCCTTCTGCCCAAACAGTATGGGAAAGTAGCATGCCTAAATTTTGGAGGGGGTCTAACATTACCTCCTGAGAGAATCAACTAGCAGGGGAGAACAACAGCCAAGGGGGTTTCTGCTGAATTTTGAAGCTACTACCAGCATGTAATGGGGGGTGTGGGGAGCCAGGCTGAAGCAGAGGAGTCTGGGAGGCTAGTCAGCTGACCCTGTGATCAAGAGATGAAATTGTTCTGAATTAGGGAAGCTGCAGAAAGAGGAATGGACTCTGGTGCCAAATGCCCGAAGACGTGTGGGGTCAGGGAACCCTCCTGTTGGTTCTGGAAAAGGTGTAAATAGTTATGAACCAGGTGCTTCTTCCCCAGAGTGATCCAGGGTGGTGAGGGGTGCTCCAGAAGCACGTGGGTTCTGGACTCCTCCCCCCTCTAGGTCTGGCTTAGTGCCCACAGGCTGTGCAGATCCCTACTTGTCCCTCAGGCTTGCCCTCTTCTTAAGCCTTTGAGTGCTGACAGCTGGAAAGCCTTAGGCCTCTCCTTTTTCCTCTGGGTCCCCCCTCCTCCCATTTGATAGCTGTTCTTCCTGACCAGGCCATTATAGGAGTGGGTGCCCATGAGCTGCACAGGTGGGAAGCTGGCCTTGGTGGGTGAAAGGGTCAGCGTGTGTGTTGCTGCAGAAAAGGCCTCACCTGGAAAGAAGGGGAGGTGATGGAAGGAGAGACAGAGAGAGGAGCAGTTGCAGAGAGACAGAAATAGAGACAAGAGGAAAAGACAAAAAGATAAAGACATCCTTTATAGCTCTGCAAGCTTGGGAAGAGACAGAGAGAGAGACAGAGAGAGGTGGGAGAGAAGGGGCTGTGTCTTCAGGAGGGGCAATTGGAGGGTTGTGTGCATGTGTAAAGGGGTGACTAGACAGGGCTGGCAGCTCTACTGGAAAGAGTGTGCTCATCTGGAGAAGGTGTGTGTGTGTGTGTGTGTGTATGTGTGTGTGTGTAGACCATATGTAGTTGTGTGTGCACAGCATGTCCCTCAGAGTCTGCTTAGATACAGAATTCCAATGTGTGCAACAAAGAGTCAGTGTGAGGAGTGAGGCGGGATTTAATAGGGCTGCTGACGGTGTGTCTGGTGTTTGGTGAGGCCTGCTGGTGGTAAGTCTGCAGTCCAACAGGGGTTATTTGGGTGGTGTGCAGGTGAATAAGAGAGCACAAAGCTCCCCTTTTTGAAAAACCTCAGCTGGGCTTCCTCTACCTCATTTACAGCCCATGAATCTGTCCCAGGGCCTGGGGAGGTGGGAAGGAACCACCCTTCCCACATGAATGCACTTCTTATAGAGAACCATATAGTCAATCCCTTGGGATGTGATTTTCCCAGGTTCTGGGAGAGGCAGCTAAAGGAGCAGGAAGAAGGAGGGAGAGGAGAAATAGGTTGGTAGTGGGGAGAGTGCTGGGAGTCATAGCCAGTCACCAGTGAAGTTCTCCTCGTGCCCCTGTGACCTGGATACATTGATATCAAGGTCAAGGTTCAAAGTGAGGTCAAGGTAGGGAAAAGAGTCACACTGGCCTCTATCCCCAAAGGCTGCCCTAAGGAGGGGGACTGAAAGGAGAAATCCAAGGGAGGAGCCAGAACCAGGGCAGGTAGCTGGGGAGGGTGTGGCTGGCAGCAAGGGACAGGCCTGGGCAGAGAGACAGTGGTGGGGTGGGGAGGAGGTGAAAGTTTGGGTTCAGACAACTTGCATGGGAGTGGAGCAGGCATCACCGAGAGTAAATGAGAGGGTGGCAGAAGGGAGGGGATTCTGGAATCTGGGAGATCTCCTACAGTGGGAAATCAGCCAAAGTGGGAAAGAGTGCGGTCTGTCATTTCTCTGACCCTTTGCGTCCGGCCATCTAATGGAGAGGGATTAGAGGCCAAGGTCTGATGCCAAAGTTACACTCACTTGAGTTTGTGTCTTTCTCCTCACTCTCTGCCTGTCAGTCTATGGGAGGAAGGTCGTCCTATGCTGAGTCCCTAACACCTTACAGGCATCTTGCTGAAAGGGGAAGTCTGTTCCACCTCTTGGGGTTCTGCAGAGGCCTGAGTGGGTGAGGCAGCACCTTAGAAGCCTGTAGTGCAGGAGGAGAGAGGGAAGGGGAGCACGTGCGGCCGAGGCAAGCACAGGCCTGTGTGCACGGGAAAGCAGAGATGGGTGTGCTTGCTCACGAATGTGCATGAAACCCTGGTGTCTATGTCCCCACTGGTGTGTTGTATGTTTGCTTTATCGAGACTGCAGGGAACAGAGCGATAGGAGGGAAGGGAAGCCGTGCCTTCTTCCTCCTCTTGCGGTGATACCTGTGGTTCTGAAGCCCTAGCCCTGTTTGTCCTTTTGAGTTTGGTGACAGTGTCCTTGGGGCAAGGAGCTTACTGTACCACAGTAAGTTACATGGAGAAACTGAGGGCAACTTGGCACAGGAAGTAATAGAGTTCTACTTAAAATAAACCGAAAAAGAGACTCACAGACCTAAGCAAGAGGAGAGAGAACTGCACAGGCCAGAAGGCACAGGCAGAGAGAGAACCCAGACACTGGGAGTGGCAAGGAGAATAAGCAGGCGGGTAAGGGTGGCAAGCAGGAGGCAGGGAGACCTCCTCCAGGGAAAAAAAAAAAAAAAAACCAGCCGACTGCCTCCTTCCCCTCCCCTCCCAGTCTCTCCTGCTCAGGCTCGGGCTCCAGCTCCAGCTCCAGGCCGACACAAACGGGGCTTTGATTGCAACAGGAAACCTCTCTGGCGGGGGGAGCTGGGCAAGCCGCTGCTGGGGCCTAGGCTGCACCCCCCTCTCCTGGCCCCCTACCCAGTCCCAGCCCCCATCCTGCCAGCACTCCTCACTCACATCCCTGCTCTGGGCTGCGTCCCTCATTCAAACCTCCATTGCCTTTTCTTTGGGACTCCTAAATTAGGACTTAACCCTTGGGGCTGGGACTTCTTTGCTTTGAGATGCCACCTCTTCAGTTCTTTTTGAGGAAAGTTTTTGGAAGAAAAGGCGAATTTAGCATGAGGAGTTTAGAACCAGTTATGGTCAAGCTCCATCCAGAGGTGCGGCAGGAGGGGGGGAAAGGAAGGGTGCATAAGGAATTAGCTGTCCCTCCCTCCACAGTGCCTCCATTGGCTAAACTGGTAGAGGCTCTGAGGGGTGACCATGCAAGACTCTGAGGGCTAATTGCCTGGTTAGTGGGGGAGGGGTGCCCTTCTCTTTGCCTCTGGGGCCTTGCCTTTGTGGGGCTCTAGCTGGGAGGAGTGCACCACTGTGGTGGTGGGGATCATAGGGGAGGGGGTGAGTCAGGCAGCAGCCCCCCTTATACTCCCACCAGGCTGGTGGAGAACATCTGTTTTCCATGAAATGCTAGAAGGCTAATGGGCCTAATTGCTGCAATAAGGGCTGGGGAGACTTTGGGGAAAAGAGGGGGCACTAGATTCCCCCATGCTCTTACCTTCTCTTCAAGGCCATACTAAGACTATCTAGAATGGGGGGTTGGGGTTGATGGAAAGGGTGGGTCTGACACCCTAATGCCTGGTCCCTTAAAAGACCCCCTCTGCCTGCAATGCCTAGGAAGCACACACGGATGGGGTGTTGAGGAGTGGGGTGCATCTGGTGAAGAGCAAAAGGGGCTTTTCACGACTCATGACTTCCTGGAGCCCTCCCCCCTCTCCTCCTGTGCCCCACTCTCACCCTCCTCCCTGTGGCCTGGCCACTTCTGGTTCTAATTACCAACCAGGCAGGCCTGACTTAATTGGGACCTTTCAGATTTTGGAGGGGGAAGGGTGGGTGGGTGGTTGGGTGGGGACTGACAGCCTGGAGTGGGACTAATCAGGGCTCTTTTCCCTTGTTTTGGGGTTATTCTTCATTTTGCACTTAATTGTTTTTGCCACTGGACAGATTCTGGTTCAGAAATCGATCACTCCCTTTTTCAGTGCGGGAATGGCTGGATTAGAAACGGGGTATTTGGGGTTGGGAGCTCACGTTGGGTTGGAAAGAGCCCTGCAAGCCTCTTCATCCCGGCTTCAAGCCCCCAGTCAGCCCTGCCACCTAGCGCCCCCCACCCGCAAGCCAGGCCCTCCTTCCCGGCCCTGCCCCCTACCCCTTCAGTCCCGCAGCCACACGGCCCCTCCTCCGCGCCGGGCTTCCCTCGCCTCTCTGGTACCCCTTCTTGCTCTTTATTCTCACAACCTGGCGCCCCACTCCTGCGGCACCCCAGTGCGCCCCCCACCCGGGACAACAGATTCTTAGAAGAGCGCGCCCCGCCCTGGCCCAACCACAGCCGCCAGGCGGGGAAGGGGTCGGCTCAGGCGCCGCTCCCGCTTCCCCGGCGCTCCCCGTGTGAGCCGCGCTGACAGAGCCGGCTGGCCGGGCGGGCGGCGGGCGGGGCGCGAGGGAGGGGGCGGTTTCCGGGAGTCGCCGCGGCTGGCGCTGTCCCGGGGCCAGGGTTCCCATTCGGCCTGTCCGGGAGAGGGCAACTCTTGACGTGGCCAAGTCCCCGCCTCCTCACCCTCTGCTCTGCCGGGCGAGGGCGCTCAGCGCCCGGCAGGGGCAACCGAGGGAACGGGGAGGCGGCCCTTGGAGAGCCCAAGAGCATCAAGTGTGGCACGGAGGGGAGAGGGGGCGGTTGTTGCCAATGGCGGGGATATCGAGTGGCTGTGAGAACAGTTAACGACCAGACTCGTAGTTATTGCCAAGAGTGGCCCTTGGCATTTTGGGGCGGCTGGCACACGAGAAACTCTGAGGGGGAGAGGGGGTGATACTCAGGAGGGCGCTTTCGCCTGAGGCGCAGCTGGCGCTGTAGGAACAGTTTGGGGGCGGCTTTGTGCTCAACAAGTGAAGTGAGGGTCGAGGACGAGGCTTTGAGAGAGGCAGCGGAGGCGCTTAAGGAGTGTCCGTCGCGGGATGGGGTTTCGGGGACTTGGAGGAAGGACAGCCTAGGCTAGGAGGGGTAGACTCCAGGCTGCGATGGAGGGGGCGGGGGATTCCGCCGAAGCGCAGGCGACTGCCTGGGCGGGGTGGGGTGGGGCGGGGCCGGGTCAGGAGGAGGTGAGCGCGCCCGGCCACCCGCCCCGAGGGGGGTTCCCGGAGAGTTCACGGCGGGAGCGCGCTCCGGCCCGTCGACCGGGGGCGGGGAGGATGGGAAGGAAGGAGGCGGCGGCGCAAGCTGAGCCGCAGGAATGCGCTGTTGGGCCCGGCGACGTGCGCGCGCGCGCAGGAGAGGGAGGAGCCAGGCCTGGGAACCAGGGGGTGGAGGTAGTGCGGGTCCCCGGGCTCCGAGAATTGCCGGGCGCCGGGAACCTCCACGTTCCCCATTTCCCAGTCATTCTTGAGACTTCTGCCTGTATTGACTTGTGTGAAAAAAGGAGTGTTGGGGGAGGGGGGAAGCTCGAAAGGAACTGCGTACGCTTGGTTCCTCCACTCCTCCCCCCACCCACAACCGGGGCACGCGCCGAAAAGCAAAGGCGTGCAAAGCCTCCGTGTGGAGAAAGCTCGCAAGCCAGGTGTGCTTGCACAGACGTGTGTGCAGCTATGATTTTTATGTGCCGGCAGATAGGAATATGCACTATTGCATATTTGCAATTCGTGGTGCCTGCCAAGATAAATGCACGGACGGCTGTATGTCTAAGCAAGCTAGGGCGCCGCGGTGCGAGTGTGTTTGTTATATGTGCGTGCGCTCCACTCTCAGTTCTGCTCATCTTAGTGCCCGGCCCCCTTCGCTCTCCAAGCCCCACCTCCCACCCCTCCAGGCTTCGCTTTTACAAAAGGTCTCCCCAGTGCTAGCCGCCCGGACGCTCAGAGCGAGCCGGACCGCTGCTCTAGCGGCAGCCTCGGCTTTGCGCCCCGCCCAGTCCCTTTCCCCAGCTGGGGATCCCCCTCCTCCCCGCCCACCCCCATACCCCCCATGCAGCCCGGCGCCCTATGCTAGCCCTCCCCCTCCCCCCCTCCAGGAGCTGGGCGCCGCTGGGGGAGGAGGGGGAATCGGTTGCGAGTCCTTGGTGTTTCTATCACCCAGCTTCCCTCCAAGCCGGGTCGCGATGTACGACTGCCTGGAAACATTTGCCCCGGGTCCGCGACGGCTGTACGGGGCTGTCGGGCCCGGGGCCGGCTTGCTGCGCAGAGCCACGGGCAGCTCCTGCTTCGCCGGACTCGAGTCCTTTGCCTGGCCGCAACCCGCCAGTCTGCAATGTAGGTACCCGAGCCCGGGGGTTGGGGGTGGGGTGCAGAAGAGGGAGCGGCTTACTCTTTCCATGGGTGAAAAGGTGGAACTGGGGTGCAAGCGGAGGACTCAGAGACGGGTGGGTGTGCAGGAAAGAGAGGCACTGGCCCTTTAAACGTGGGGGCCTCAGCGACTCCTTTGGGTGTGTGCTGTAGTATTTGAATGTGCGTGGTTTTTACGGTGGGTGTTTAGCTAGGACCTGTGGTTGATGTCACTCCAGAGTTCCTGGGGATAGGGAGAGACCGAGGTGTGTTGGTAGTTTGTGCACGCAGGTCCGTGGCTCTGGAGGGATATGGCACTCAAGACCGTGGGTAGCGTTTGTCAAGTCCATGTGGGACGTTGGGAGTGTAAAAAAAAAAATTATTTGCAGAGCATGTGAATCTCCAAAGCGTGCAGCTCCTTGCCTAGGGGGTGTGGGTGAGAGAGTCTCCACGCAGCGTCGCCCTCCGACAGCGCTGGCAGGTCCGCATGGCCCTGTCTGGGGATGTTTGTGGCGTGAGACCGGGAGGGCGTGTGCCATGGCGCGGCTGCGAGGGCGGCTTTGGAAAGTGCTGCGTTCGAGGGCGCATCCTGTGTTCTCGGTGCAGGGTGGAAGGGTGGTGCACACAGCCAGGCGAAGGCAGGCTGGCTCTGGCGCCCCCTTCGCCATGTGAAAAAGACGCGTTTGGAAATGTGTATAGGGTTGTATGCAGAGAGATTATCCCCCCCCCCCCCCCTTTGGCTCCAACACACACAACTTCAGTAGGAAGCAAAAAGTTTAAAGCAAAGTCTGTGTATGGGGGTGGGGGCTGGACTGGAGGTGGCAAAGGCCGAGGCGGTTGGAGTGGGGGTGGAGTACGACTATTGGGTCCCCAAATACCCGTTTTCCTTTTCTGTGAAATGGGAGATGCCAGGCCTGGGGCCCTGGAACCCCCTTCCAGAGCGGTAATAAAAAGCTGGGGACTGAGAGGCAGTAAAAATGAAGTCCAGATGAGAGGCGGCTTTGAAGCCTGGGCCCAAGTGCCTGGCGGGGGTGGGGTGTGGGGAGGAGCCGGGAGGGGAGCCTGGAACCCCCTCCCCCCAAATTTACCAGGGGCTGGGAGTGCGCTTGAGGCCGGTGCGGACGCTGGGGGACGAGGCTTTGGGGCACGCTGGGGAGGGGCGGTCGGCGGGCGCTGGGGGAGTGCGCCTGCGGGGTCACCGAGCCCCGCCAACACGCCTCTCTCCTTGGCACTCCGCAGCGCTGTTTACGAGTTCGGCTTTTTTTTTTTTTTTTTTTTTTTTTTTGTCTTTTGGTTTCAGGGCAGAGCTGCTCAGATTTAACAACCAGGAGACTGGAAGAGGGAGGTGGCAAACAGGAGACTGTACTTTGGGGTGGGGAGGGGTAAGAATTAAAAGTGTGGCATTTAAAGGGCGCGGAGAAAGCATGAAAGGATTGCTTTGTACCAAATCCTTGTGAATTCTTACCTTCCTCTTGTTGCCCTATAGGATGCAGATTTGGGATATGTTGGGAGGGGTGCTGAGGGTGAGAAAATCTAGGAAGGGTTTTTTGTGGAGGTTGGGCAGGAACCCCGGTGTTTTTCAGGCCCACGGAGGCCCCTTACATTTGGCTGGCAGAATGGACCAATAATTTTGGCCTCTAGGATCTTGGTGGGCGTCCTGCCTGTTCCATACCCTTCCAGAGAGAAAGTCCTTTAGACCTGGGTGTCTAAACCAGGGAAGGAAAGAGGTCCTTTGAGGGGAGGGCCCTGCGGTCTGTGCATGTTTGGCAGCTTCCACGTCCTGGTGCTGCGTTGGCAGGCCCGGGTGTCTGTCTGGTAGCAGGGCTTCTCCCTTGCAGATGTGAAGTGGGGCACTGGGAGCTGTGTCCGCTCCATGACTTGTGCGTCCACCTCCACAGGGTAGCTGGATGCAGGGTGCCCCAGTGCCGCCTGTGTCCTGTGCCAGGGTCCAGCTGTGGTGCAGGAGCCCATTAGTGACAGGCCTGCTTCAGTGCCCCGTGTGTTGTTGACGTGTGAGTGTGTGTGTGTCTCCAAAGAGGTATGTGGCAGATTGTGAGTTCGGGCTTCTCAGCCCTGGGCCTCGCAGCTGGGAGCGTTTACAGCCGGCTATAAAGAGTTTGTTTGAAGCTCCGCTCAGCCTGGCCAGGAATTTCCTCAATTTCAGCAATTTGGGCTTTAAAAGGAGAAAAACCCAGAGCCCACTGCCCTCCTCCCCAGCAGGGGCCCCAGCCTAGCCCAGGAGCTGCATCCCTATGGTGGGGGCTCAGCCCGGCTGGGTAGGGGATTCGAGCAGAGTTGACCCAATTCACTTTCCTGTGCTCTTCACCCACGTTAGGTTTTAGGGGGTGTTCTGTGCCAGAGGGGTGCCGAAAAGGGTTGACAGTGCCACATAGACAGGAAAAGCGGCCCCTGGGTGTCTCCCTGGAGCCCCCGGTCTCATAATTGGCTGGCACTGCCCTGTGCCAGTCTGACCACACCCAGGCCCTTTCACAAGAGAGGAAATGAGGCAGCGCTCTGTGGGCTGGGAGGGTGTCAGCAGTCAGCACTACTCCACACAGTGGCCTGTGGCAGCACCGGTACCCACAGAGGACAACAGGAGGGGTCCTGACCGGCATTCCAGCCCATCCCACATCTCTCAGCCCAACCTCTCCTGGAGTCTCCCGCCCCCCAATCTGAATAGCCTCCAATCACCCTTTTTTCCTCCCCTTCTCTCTCTCCTTTTTCTTTGGGGACTCTCCCTCCAGCAGGATTCTTATGTTAATTGAGTGTCTGTGTGTTGGGGGGCGGAAGGGCTTCCCTCCTGTGGGGTGGGTGGAGCTACCCAGACCAGCATCCTGGGCATTCCTTTTGCCCTTCTGGGGCATGGGGTGGACATCTGACCAGGTGGGCTGCATCGAGTTAGAAGAAGGAAGATATTCATGAGGTGGGTGCATGGGATACTCCTTAGGGAGGGTCTTAGGATTTTCTTGCATCGCTTGAGCCCTCCTCCAGCTTTGGGCAACTAGTCCTACAGGTTGAATAACTTACAGATCTTTCCAGTCTCTGAACATCAACCACACACCCAAAAACAGGGTTTACTTTAGCAGCCTGCTGAGCAGAGGGTGTTCTGCCCACACACTCTGTGTGGTGTGGGCTGAGACCCCCTTTGCACTGCGATTGGGCATTTGTGGAGAAGTCTAGGAGTGAAAACATAGGCTCAGAGAGGAGCCAGATATAGCTCCCCTCCCCCATCAGCCCTGTTTACCCAGTGTCACCTGACTTCTCTAGTTTGCTACATCCCCAGCAGCCTCTAGACCTGAGGATCTAAGCAAACACCTCAGTCTCTCCTTCCAGCCTCTGACTCTCAGCCAGGCCGCTCAGAGCTTGTCAGAGGGCCCGAGGGCTGGTCAGTTCCCTCTGCTGGCCCCAGTTCCTTCAGGTGTAAACTGAGGCGACCGCATGGCCTCTCACCGACTTCCCTGAAACCCGTGTCCCGTTTGCTCCACTGTCTCGGTGGTTTCTGGTGGAAAAGACACTGGCAATTATTTGGTGGGCAGTATGAGAGGGAAAAGCTTGAGGATTATCTACCTTGTACTACATGAAAGGAAGTTAAGTCCTATTCTACCTACTGAGTATCCTAACAGGTCATTTAGCCAGGTGCTGCTGTAGGTGACTTGTAATTGCCTAATACCCCCCACCCCCCATCTATTCCCTCGTGAGGAGGAGGAGGATGGTGAGAGTCAGGCTACCTGAGAAGCATCAATTGATGGGACAGGGCGTGACTGAAGAGTTCAGAGCCATGGGCCATAACCCCTCCACCTACCCACTTTATAGCGAGGGGAACAGAGGCCCTAACTTCCAGAACGGCCTTGGCCTGGAATTTAGGGAACTGAACAGTGTTGTGTAAGTCTCATCTCCCCCCTGTTTTTGTGGGGGGAGATGGCCAGATTGAGAGAGGGGCAGTAATAGTGGTTATTTGGGGTTTCTGGCAGTGTTTACTGTGGGGCTGTACACAGTTGTTGAGATTTCAAATCACTGTGGTGGTGATGGTGTTGTCTCTGCTGGGCAGGGGAAGTGGGAATGGGTGTGTGTGCATGAGGAGGATAACTGGAGGTCTGAGGGGTTCTCTCCTAATCCTCACATACTACTTCCCCCCTAGCGGTGGAGACGCAGAGCACTAGCTCCGAGGAGATGGTGCCCAGCTCACCCTCGCCCCCTCCGCCTCCCCGGGTCTACAAGCCATGCTTCGTGTGCAATGACAAGTCCTCTGGCTACCACTATGGGGTCAGCTCTTGTGAAGGCTGCAAGGTGTGTACGTGGTGGGGGCGTTGCGGGTGGACTCATTGGGCAGACACATTACCTGGTGAGATGGGGGACCAGGGACCAGAGCAGAGGGCTGGCACACTGTGTGAGCTGGGCATCCCTCGGGTGCGAGGGCGCTGCTTTGCACCGAGGTGGTAAGTAGATTGGGTCGGGCCTGGGGTAACCTGCATGGCCTGTGAGAGGCTGGTGCTCCCAGCATCCTGCTTCACGTTCCCCACCCCCAACTCCAGGGCTTCTTCCGACGCAGCATCCAGAAGAACATGGTGTACACATGTCACCGAGACAAAAACTGTATCATCAACAAGGTGACCCGGAATCGCTGCCAGTACTGTCGGCTACAGAAGTGCTTTGAAGTGGGCATGTCCAAGGAAGGTAGGCCGCTAGCCCTGGCCGGGGCAGCAGCACTCCTAGCCTAGCCTGTGTTTGCTGCGCTCTTTCTCCTTCCCTGACATCTGAGATCCAGCTTGCCCTGGGGTGTTGCCTCCTTCCTAGCCAGTTCTATTTGATTAGCAGCATTCACCCAGGAAGCCCTGCCCATCCTCCCCTCTCAGAGCTTAATTAACCCTTGAGTAAATGGGGGCTATCATCTCACATTCTCCTGTTACATGGAGGGGTGAGGGGGGTTTGCCAGTCCCCTTCCCTGCTCCTAGGACTGAGCCTGAGGTGGATCTGGGGTGCCCCCCCCCCTGCGCCATTGTGCTGCCAAGGCTATAAGTGGATATCCTGCCGCCTGCATATCCTGCCCCCCACCTCAGCTCCAGCAGGGTGACAGGAAGGGCAGGATGGAGCTGAATGGCCTGGGGAGGGAGCAAGGGCTGTAGGCCCTGGGTGGGGCTGGGGAGAGCCAGCCTGGAAATGGGAGCCAATGTAGGAGCCGGGGTACCTGAGGCACTGACTGGGGTTCCAGGGGGAATAGATGTTCACGATAAGGATGGAGCACATTAAATTAGGGTGTAGGGGGATATCCAGAGGGAGGTTCTGAGGGTCCTGACCCTCTCTTTGCACCTCTACCCCCAAGCTGTGCGGAATGACCGGAACAAGAAAAAGAAAGAGGTGAAGGAAGAAGGCTCGCTTGACAGCTATGAGCTGAGCCCCCAATTAGAAGAGCTCATCACCAAGGTCAGCAAAGCCCATCAGGAGACCTTCCCTTCACTCTGCCAGCTGGGAAAATACACCACGGTGAGAAGTGGGCAGGGGACTGTTCGCTTTGGGGCGTGGGTAGGGTGTGTCGGAGGATGGTCTTGTGCTGAGGACAAGGAAGGCATCAGAATGCAGAGGGGAGCCTTGAGGTGTTGGCAGGAAGAAAGTAGCTTGCAGGGCGGGTCTTAGCTTGCATTTTCACCTGCCGTCCCTGTAGAACTCCAGCGCAGACCACCGGGTGCAGCTGGATCTGGGACTGTGGGACAAGTTCAGTGAGCTGGCCACCAAGTGCATCATCAAGATTGTGGAGTTTGCCAAGCGGCTGCCCGGCTTTACAGGGCTCAGCATTGCTGACCAGATTACTCTGCTCAAGGCTGCCTGCCTGGACATCCTAGTAAGTTATAACCCTATGGCCTGTCTGCCACAGCCTGACCCTCACATGAGACCGAGGAGTTGGTCCACACAGAGATTTTTATTATTTCTCCTTCCTGCATCCAATCTGAGATCCCCAAATCTCCCTCCCTCCCTCCCTCCCTCCCTCCCCCCCTCTCTCAATCCTCATGCGAGGATATATTTTTCATTGATTTTTAGAGAGAGTGGGAAAGAGGGAGAGAGAACGAACATGGAGGTGTGAGAGACATCGATTGGGTTGCCTCCCTCACACGCCCTGACTGGGACGGGATCAAACCTGCAATTCAGGTACACGTCGAGGGACTGGGAATGGAACCATTAACCCTTTGGTTTGTGGGCTCTGACTCTGCTGAGATCCCGGGGTCCCCAGATCTCCTCTCAATACCACCCTTTCTATCTTAACTCCTGTCCCTAAGACTGATTCCTAGACTTCTGGATGCTCTCCCTCCTTTTGACTTCTCCCCGCTCCCCAAGCTTCAGATCCTATACACCTCTCTGCCTTCCCCCACAGGCTTGCTTCAGAGTGCCCTCATTTTGGACCTAACCACCTCACTTTCCATGTGCACCTCATTCCCTCTTTGCCCTACGTCCACATGTGCCCCTCTCCAGAGAGAGTATTAACCTTCTCCTCGCTCACCTCTAGATGCTTCGGATCTGCACAAGGTACACCCCAGAGCAGGACACCATGACCTTCTCTGACGGGCTGACCCTGAACCGGACTCAGATGCACAACGCTGGCTTTGGACCCCTCACTGACCTCGTCTTTGCCTTTGCTGGGCAGCTCCTGCCACTGGAGATGGATGACACAGAGACCGGGCTGCTCAGTGCCATCTGCCTCATCTGTGGAGGTGTGGGGGCGCCCCCTGGTGTTTTTTTTTTTTTTTGGTTCCTTTCCCGCCACACATCACACCTGATCTCACCAGGCTGGAGACCTTGGTGTGTGCCCTGGGGATTGTTGTATTTGGCCTCATCCACAGACTTGTTAGATCCAGTGCCAGCTTCCTGCGCCTGGACATAGGACAAAAGGGGCAGAGCTAGGGGGAGCTGGAGAGACCCCAGAGACTGGTGCTGAGAGAGGGGTCTGGGCAGGAGTGATGTATCAGAGCAAGCCTCTTACTAAAGGAAAGAAGGTACAGAGCCTGGCCCAGGGATAATAGGCAAAGGGCTGATGGGACAAAATTTGAGGCCTGGAGGCCCGTAAGGCAGGCCAGTTGAGGACCAGCCACGTGTTGCTATCCTCCCCACCTCTTCCGTTCTACACTGTGCTTGTCCTCATAGACCGCATGGACCTGGAGGAGCCTGAGAAAGTGGACAAGCTACAGGAGCCGCTGCTGGAAGCCCTGAGGCTCTATGCCCGGCGGCGGCGGCCCAGCCAGCCCTACATGTTCCCAAGGATGCTCATGAAAATCACTGACCTCCGGGGCATCAGCACCAAGGGTTAGTCATAAGGGAGCCTCCCCTCTCTTCCCACACGTGCTGGTCTTCCGGGTCAGTCAGGTGGACAAATAGAGATAAGCACTGAGTAGGTGAGAACCAGGGCCTGCAGCGGAATCTAGGTCGGCCACGTGCTGGCGGGGGGGACTTTGGGCAAATTCCTGGCCTTTGTGTGCCTTGCTGTCCTGTTTGTAAACTGGACCGTTCTTATGCCTACCTCCTAAGTCATCGTGAGGTCTGAATGAGCTAACTCACAACTCACAGGCTTCGAACTCGTGCTGAATGAGAACGTCCGTTTCTCAGTGGCAGTGGCCACATGAGTACGTTTGCTATACTGGATGGAGCAGATGTTCCATCAACGCTGTAACTTCTGTGGGACAGTGCTGGTTTAGAAGGATGCCTGGCTGATAGTAAGCATTTGCTAAATAATAAGCATTATTATATGTTATTAAAAACGGGTGTAGGAATAACTGGTTGGGGGGGGTTCCTGGGGATTAGGGCTGGCTAGAAGTTGGGCACGGGTGATCTTTGAGAAGACAGCCGAAAAGAATAGGATGAATGGGCAAAAGCTTGGCAGAGAAAACAGGTAGAGACTCCAGGCAGAGGAGTGGCCCCCAGAGCCCTAAATTAGGGAGAGGGCAGGCCTGTGCTGGGTGCCCCCAGAGGGGAGTCATGGGATAGTTAAGAAAGGTGGCCTCAAGGGGCATGTGCCATTGTGCCCTGAAACTCTTTGCCCCTCTATTGCAGGAGCAGAAAGGGCCATTACCCTGAAGATGGAGATTCCAGGCCCGATGCCTCCCCTGATTCGAGAGATGCTGGAGAACCCTGAAATGTTTGAGGACGACTCCTCGCAGACCGGTCCCCACCCCAAGGCCTCTAGCAAGGATGAGGTTCCAGGGGGCCAGGGCAAAGGGGGCCATAGCCCTCAGCCTGACCAGGGCCCCTGACTTCCCCTGCCATGGGGGTTAGGGGTCCAGGCAGCAGACTGACCATCTCCCAGACACCACCAGTGACTGGGGGAGGACCTGCTCTGCCCTCTCCCCACCCCTTCCAATGAGCTCCTTGTTTTTGCCAAAGTTTCCAGGGGGGGACCTTTGTGTTCATTCCCTTCCTGCTCTAACGGGCTCCCTTTCCAGTCTTGGGAGCCTGCCCTGCTCCCTCCAGGAGAGAGAACAAAGGGGTGAGCCTGGGTTTGGACTCTAAAATCTCAACACTGCCCTAGGACACCAGGGTCCCAATCTCCACAGGGCAGGAGGAAGACCCTGCCATTCCACAGTCCCTTCCTCTGCCCGGTGCTTAGGCCTCTGGGAGCAAACAGGAACACTAGAGACCAAAAGAGGGGTGTAGGGGGAGGGCTGAGCCCACCCTCTTGCCCTTACCCTTGCCCTTGGTGCCTAATGCTGCGTAAATGCACCCACTGGGTGCATGCTACCCTCTATGCCCCATCCTCGTGCCAGGCCCTGCATTTCTGTGGGGGTCCAGAGAGTGAAAGCTACAGATGCAGGCCCATTCTGCACCTCTTTGCTTGGGCCCACAGTTTACCTTTGTTATAAGCCCCTCTCCAGTCTTGTCATGTGCCTTGGGCTCTCCCTGCCCCCCATCTCAGCCATGGGGCAGGGACCCTCCTACACTACAGAGGGGCCAGGGGACCCCTCTGCCCCTAGTGCCTTCCTCCCTGACCCCCAGAGCAGCTTGGCCCAGGGAGAGGGGGGTGGGTGCTGCTTAGCTGATCCTGCCCTGACCCAGAGGAAGCCTCTATTTATTTATTAGCTTTTGTTTACACCCTGGAATTGACCCCTTCCTCTAGGGGTCTTGGGAGGGGGAGCCCAGGGCCCCTGTGACTCTTCCCTTCTTCCTCCAATCCCCAGTTTGTATTTAGCTGCCAAATAAGATTTCCACTGGCTCCCCTTTTTCCTGGGGGGTCAGGGTGCTGTCCCTTCCCCTCTGTTTACATCTCCCCTCCACCCCGCTGTATCGCATATTGCTGAGTTTTCTATTTTTGCAAAATAAAGTGATAGAAACTCATGAGATGTGGCTCCCTTGAAGAGGGGTTGGTGGGAGAAAGGACCAGCTGACCTGAAGGGGGATTGGGTGAAGAGGGAGAGCTCCCAATCTACTGGATTTTGCAGCTTTCTCAGGGGAAGCAGGGAAATAGAATGCAATGTGCCTGGAAGGGCGGGGAGGGGAAGAAAGGCAGCCTTCAGGGCCCACCCGGAGTTTCTGGGCCTCCCACTACCACCCAGGTGGATTCTTAGGTCAGACCACGTGGACCTCTGGGAAGGCAGGAATGTGCCTCAAAGGTCTTTAAGTGTCCCCACCGATGGTTACATACACTGAGTGGTCAGATTATTATGATCTCTGAACGCATAATAATCTGGCCACTCAGTGTATATCGTATATAATAAAAGGCTAATATGCAAATTGTCCCCTCGACCAGGAGTTCAACCAGCAGGCAGGCCGGCCAACCGCCCATGTCTCCTGCCCCTGGCCAGGCTGGCCGGACTCCACCCATGCATGAATTCATGCACCATACACACACACACACACACACACACACACACACACACACTCACACACACACACACACACTGATTGGCCAGATTATTACGGGTTCAGAGATCATAATAATCTGGACACTCAGTATATATGTATATCTCTGCTCTTCTCTGGGGAGAGGGTTCATTGACATTTCATTAGGTTCTCATGAAGGTCTCTGGCCCCAGAAGAAAAGACTCACAGCCTATATCTAAGTTAAGTGTTTGTTTATACCAACCCCTCACTCCATGAGCTCTCCTATCCTTTACGAGCACTCAAGAGTCACTCTCTGTCCCTCCTGACCCCATGGCCCCCGCTCAGCTTCCATGACCCCACTGCTATCTTCTCTCCTAATCTCTCTCCTTGCCCCAATCTGCCCCACTGCCTTTGGCCTCTACCACTGCACCTTTGTGCTCCCTTGGCATCACTTCTCTGCTCCCCATGGTCCACCTGTGAGTCTTTTCTTCTGGGTCCACCCTGGGGCAGTAGTGCCTTGCCTACCTTGTTTCTGGCTTTCTTCACCAGTGACCTGTGCATTTGGAGAGAGGTTGAGGATATGGGAACAGGGGAAGAGAGAATGCTGGGGAAAAGCAGAAGAGGAAAGTGAAAGAAGCTCTAGAGGAAACCACAGGGCCTTATGGGGTAGGAGAGGTTGTTGCCATGGTAACCTCTGGTTGTGGGGGAAGGGTAAAAGGTCCCATAGCCTGAGGCCTGTGGAAACCCACCCAAAGGAGGAGCCTCTTCTCCCCAGTTGCTTCTCCCGGCAGCTACACTCCTACAATCCATCTGCCGTTTACTGAGCACCTGCTATGAGATGGGCACTTTGCTAGGTGCTGTGGCTTCAGTTAGTCTTGTCCCAAAGGAGTGCTCCTGATACAAGAGACAGATCAGAACACAGACCTCGCATCTGTTTCTTCTCAAAGCTCCCTCTGGTCAAGTGTGGGCCGGGGCAAGTATTTCCACAACGCTGTCTTTCTATAGGCTTCATTTTTAAAAACAATTTTTAAAAATATATATTTTATTGATTTTTTACAGAGAGGAAGGGAGAGTGATAGAAAGTCAGAAACATCGATGAGAGAGAAACATCGATCAGCTGCCTCTTGCACTTCTCCTACTGGGGATGTGCCCGCAGCCACGGTACATGCCCTTGACCGGAATCGAACCCGGGACCTTTCAGTCCAAAGGCCGACGCTCTATCCACTGAGCCAAACCGGTTTCGGCTTAAAAACAATTTTTTAAAAGTTGATTTCAGAGAGGAAGGGAGAGGAAAAGAGAAACGTCAATAATGACAATCACTGACTGGCTGCCTTCTACATGCCCCCCACAAGGGTTCGAGCCAGCAACCCTCAATCAACCAGGAACTGAACCTGGTCCATAGGCTGATGCTCAACCAGAGGCCCACGCTGGCCAGACTACAGGCTTCGTTCTGCTCTTGGTCCAGCTGCGATTCCTCTCAGTAGGCTGCTCCTGGGGGGCCCTTTCACCCCTGGCCAGGCCCCACTACTGTCTGGGCTGCTGGGCCCAGTCTCATTTTTTGAGCCTGGCCCTGTGCCTCTCTCTCAGCTTCCCAGCTGTCTAGACCTTGAATTTCTCAAAGCATCTCTACTTTTCGCCTCATTACTTCTCATTCACTGATGCTCTCATCAAGCCCTGAGTATGTGCCAGGTTCTATTCTAAACAATTGATATGAATTAATCTCATTTCATTATCAACAACCAGCCCTATGAGTTCCACTTGACAAGTGAGAAAATAGCTACAGAAAGAGTCAATAACTTACCTGAGGCCCCAAGACTAGCGAGGGAAGCAGACCCAGGATTTGAAGTTGGGCAGTTCGGCTCCAGAGCTGGTATAGTCAAGCACCCACGAGGATACAGTGGGCACGGGGTTTTCAAAATAAACCACAGCCACCAATTTCCCCCTCTCTGCAGTACTTACTGCCTCCATATTCCTTCCTATCATGTTCCTGTATGCACAAGGGAATGAAGAGATCAACTCTGGAGGCAATCCCAGATCAGCCAGTTACTAGCAACATGACCTTGGGCAGTTTTCACTTTTTACCTCTAAGCCTCTACATCTGTAAAACTAGCGGGGGCTGGGGAGATAGTAACACCTATGTCATGAGGTTCCCGTGAGATTAGTTACAACATCAGAATACACCCAGCACCTATTAGGTGATCTTCCAGATCCCTATAGCATCACCTCTCTTGACCCGGTTCCACCCCATCTGCTCCACTTTCTAGATCAGTCACCCCCACCAACCCCAAGTCTTCCCCCACCCGGGGCGTGTCACTTCCTCCTCGGCAGCCGGCAGCCTCCCAGATCAGTACACAAAGGCTGCCGCTGCCGCCGGAGGAAAGGCTGCCCTGCTCCCACCTGTGAGTACCAGGGCACCAGCCCTGCCTCTACTGGTCCAGGCCCCACCTGGTGCCAACCTCCCTGGAAGGGGTTCTGACCTGAAGGCTCCCAGGATTCACTGAGACCTGAGCAAGGCTCTGAACTCCTTTCTGCATTCCTAAGATCCCCTGTCTTGTTCCTTCCTCCCTTTCCCAAGCTCTCCTTCTCCCCACCTCTCTTGCATCAGTTTCCCAATACTGGGGCTGGAGGGAGGAGAAGGAGGTGAGGGAATGTGTGAGTGCTATCATTTGAGTGCCTGCCATGTGCCAAGGATTATGTCAAGTAGGTTCTCCCAATATTACTCCCCAGCTGCCATCCCTGCTGCTTAATAAGCTCTCAGTGGGGGGTGGGAGGGTGTAGAGGGGTGCTCAGCTCAGGCCCCCTCTGTGGCACCTTGGCCACAGATCCCACACCCCTGGGCAACGATAGCCCAGTGGCTCGGCTCTCTTTCCTCCTGATGACTCCGAGGGGACAACACAGAGTTCCGCCGGACTTGGGAAGATCAGGCTGGATTGGGACGCTGCTATTTCTCAGCTGCTCAGGGAACAGTAGGGTGTGTACTGGAGTCAGAATGGAGTCCAGGAAAATGAGGCAACCATGGAGGGAGACTAAAGAAGACCCTCGCCCCCATGGAAAGAGAAAGGGGATTAGGTAGAATCCATTGGGACTACTTGGGGGGAGGGCACTCATCTCCACACTGGTGGTGCCCGGGTTGGAGGGGAGGAAAGCACCTCCGTCCCTGTTCTGCCTCTAGTGCGCCGTGTGGCCTTGGGTAAGTCATCCACCACTCTGTGATTCAGGTTTCCATTTGTACAAAGAGCGGGGCTGAAGTAGAAGCTTCTGCCATTCTATGGTTAGGATCAGAGAGAAAAAGAAGCAAAAACAAAGAACTATGAAGAAGTGGAGAAGAGAAAAGCGGCAGAAATGGAATAAAATGTTGGAATAGGAACAGGAGAGTGAGGCAGATCAAGAGAAGTGGCAGATCACGTTTCCACAAGGAGGGGAGAACAAGGAGGAGGGGGAATTAGGAGAAGGGGATTAGAGTGGGCTGTCCAGGGAGTCTTTGGGCCCCCTTTAGGGGAGATGAGTTGGGCCTGAGGTTTCTGGGGTTGTCCTATTCGGGGAACCAGTGTACCAAGGGGGCCCCACCTATGAGAGATGAGTCAAAAGTGGGCTTTGTACTGCAGCATCACCAGTCTACCTGACCACAGGCGTGCAGAGCAAGCAAGGCTGAGGTTACACTGGGCTGGCCTCGCCTCTGTTACACATACATTCTCCGTCTGAGGTCACAGGTGGAGGGGAGCAGGCCAGGGTGTCAATAACTCGGCACCTCACCCTTCCCCACACTCTGCAGAGCATCAGAATTTGAGTCTAGGTCCAGGCTGCGGAGGCAGAAGCTTCATGACAAAGAGTTAGCTGGCCTTCCTCATAGACCATGGATGGGGATGTAAACTGGCGCATTCTTTAAGGCAGTTATATTGGTGGTACTCAGCAATATTACAAATGATACCTATTTATTGACCTTAGAATTTCTCTTCCAGGGATTTATCCTACAGATTCCCTTGCACACATGTGAAATGAACATATATGAATTTTCACTGTAGTACTACTTGCAATAGTGAACAATTAGAAGCAATTCAAAAACCCATCATAGGGGACTAACTACAATGTTATATCTATGCAATAAAAAAGTATAGGCCTATAAAAATAAACAAGGAAGTTCTTTATTTTCTTGGGTAGCAAGATCTCTAAGAAAACTAGTTAAAGGAGAAAAAAAAAAGTAAGATGCAAAACTGTGTATTCTATCATTTGTAGAATTCTATCCTTTGATTCTACCATTTGAAGAGTATATATACACAAAATGTACCCAAAGAATGTATACATACTTTAACAGCTGATAGCTGAATTATGAAAATGAAATGTATTTTTTAAATAAACATTGCCTTTATAATTAGTCAATGTGTATACATTTTGGAGGACATCCTACATAGGTTTACATTAGTTTGTATATGCATAAAACAATCTCTAGAAAGACTATAAGCAACAAATGATAATAATAAATGATGGTTATTTATTTAAAGTGGGTGTGGAAGCAGGTGGATGGGGGATAAGACTGGGAGATTTCCCAGTATCTTATTTAACTTTGATCTTTTTTATGGTGGTAAAATACAGATAAAATTTATCATTTTAACCATTTTTAAGTGTATGATTCAGTGACATTAAGTATATTCACAATGATGTGCAACCATGAACACTATTTACTTCCAGAACTTTTTCTTCACCTCAAAAGGAATCTGTCTATTGAGCAGTCACTCCCCATCATTCCCTCCTCCCCAACAGCTGGGAACTACTAATCTACTTTTTCTTTTTAAATATTTGTATTGATTTCAGAGAGGAAGGGAGAGTGAGAGAGAGCTAGAAACATCAATGATGAGAGGGAACTATCGATCAGCTGCCTCCTGCACACACCACACGGGGGATCGAGCCCACAGCCTGGCGTGTGCCCTGACTGGGAATAGCACCGTGAGCTCCTGGTTCATAGGTCGATGCTCAGTCACCGAGTATGCTGGCCGGCATACTCAGGCTATTTCACATAAGTGGAATTATACATTATGTGGTCTTTTGTGACTGGTTTTGTTCACTTAGCATAATGTTTTCTAGGTTCATTTGGTGCTGCAGCATGGTCAGTACTTCATTTCTTTTTATGGCCAAATAATATTTCATTGCATGGGTATACCTATTTTGTTTACCTGTTCATCAGTTGATAGACATTGGCTTGTTTCTACCTTTTGGCTATTGCTGAGTACTGCTATAAATATTAGTGTGTAAACCCCCCCCCATCTTTTTTTTTGAGTGTGTACTAGTAAAAGTTTTTGTTTGAACACCTGTTTTCAATTCTTTAGGAATACACCAAGAGTGAAATTGTCAGGTCATAGAGTAATTCTGTTTTAACTTATGAAGAATAACCAAACTATTTTCCACAGTGTTCTCACCAGTTAAAAGGAAAGTCCTATTTTCTCTACATCCTCATCAACACTTATTTTTCCTTTTTTTTATTTTTATTTTTATCATAGACATCCTAGAGAGTATGAAGCAATGCCTCATTGTGGTTTTGGTTTTCATTTCCCGGACAACTGGTATTGAGCATCTTGTTACATGCTGTTGGTCATTTGTCTATCTTCTTTATAGAAATATCTATTAAATCCTTTGCCTATTTTTTTTCTTTCAAAGTAATCAGGATACTCTCTTCCATGGTCCTGCTTACTATTTTTTTTTAATTATTATTATTTTTTTAAATATATTTTATTGATTTTTTTACAGAGCAGAAGGGAGAGGGATAGAAAGTCAGAAACTTCAATGAGAGACATCGATCAGCTGCCTCTTGCACACCTCCTAACTGGGGATGTGCCTGCAGCCAAGGTACATGCCCTTGCCAGAATCGAACCCGGGACCCTTCAGTCCGCAGTCTGAGGCTCTATCCATTGAGCCAAACTGGTCTCAGCCCTGCTTACTATTTTTAAAATTTATCTTTATTGTTTAAAGTATTACAGATTATCTGCCCATTTTAAAATAGAGTTGTCTTTTTGTTGTTGAGCTGTAGGAGTTCTTCATATATTCTGGATATTAATCAGATATATGGTTTGCAAATATTTTCTCCCATTCTGTGACCCATCATTTCACTCTTTTTAAAAAATATAAATCTTTATTATTCAGATTACAATTGTTCCTCTTCCCCCCTGCCCCGTAGCTCCCTTCCACCCGGTTACTACCCCACCCTCAGCCCTTACCCCCCCCCCCCACACACACACACTGTCCTCATCCATAGATGATTTTTGTCCAGTCTCTTCCCACACCACCCATAACCCTTTCCCCCCGAGAATCATCAGTCCACTTCCTGTCTATGCCCCTGATTCTATTATATTCACCAGTTTATTCTGTTCATCAGATTTCTTATTAACTTGATTTTTAGATTCACTTGTTGCTAGATATGTATTTGTTATTCTTAATTTTTATCTTTACCTTTTTCTTCTTCTTCCTCTTCTTAAAGAATACCTTTCAGCATTTCAGATAACACTGGTTTGGCAGTGATGAACTTCTTTAGCTTTTTCTTATCTGTGAAGCTTTTTATCTGACCTTCAATTCTGAATGATAGCTTTGCTGGGTAGAGTAATCTTGGTTATAGGTTCTTGTTTTACATCACTTTGAATATTTCTTGCCACTCCCGTCTGGCCTGCAGTTTCTGTTGAAAAATCAGCTGACAATCGTATGGGTACTCCTTGTAGGTAACTAACTGTTTTTCTCTTGCTGCTTTTAATATTCTCTTTGTCTTTTGCTCTTGGCATTTTAATTATGATGTGTCTTGGCATAGTCCTCTTTGGATTCCTTTTGTTAGGGGTTCTCTGTGCTTCCTGAACTTGTCAGTCTATTTCTTTCACCAGGTGGGAAAGTTTTCTGTCATTGTTTCTTCAAATAGGCCATCAGTATCTTGCTCTCTCTCTTCTTCTGGCACCCCCATAATTCTGATGTTGGTACGCTTGAAGTTGTCCCAGAGGCTCCTTACATTATCTTCAAATTTTTGGATTATTTTTTTCTTTTTTGGTTGGGTGTTTTTTGCTTCTTTGTATTTCAAAACTTTGACCTTATTCTTGCAGTCCTCTAGTCTGCTATTGGATCTCTGTATATTATTTTTTTTTATTTTAGTCAGTGTATGCTTAATTTGTAGTTGGTACTTTTTCATATCCTCGAGGGACTCACTAAATTTATCAGCCTTTTCTAGAAAATTCTTGAAAAACCTTATAACCATGGTTTTGAACTCTATATCCAGTCATTTGCTTTCCTCCATTTCTCTCATTTGTGACTTCTTTGTCTCCGCATTTTGGCTGCTTCCCTGAGTTGATAGAGTGGCTTTGTGTGCTAGGTTTCTTATAGGGCCCAGTGGCTCAGCTTCCCCAGTTACCTGAGGTGGACACTCTTGGTGCATCTCTTTGTGGGCTGTGTGCACAGTCTTGTAGTTAAGCATTGATTGTTGTTGGCATCACTGGGAGGAATTAACCTCCAGGCCAATTGGCTGTGAGGATCAGCTGTGTCTATGCTGGGAGAACTTCTGTGCTGGAGACACCCTTATGAGGCAAGACTTGCTTCAGTGGGGCTTTGGTGCTCACTGAGTCTGCCCCCTGAGTGTGTCCCTTATGGATCTGAGGAGTTGTAATCTGGATGGTCCCATTCTGACCCCTGAGTACACTGGCTCTCCAAGGAGGTGCTAATTTAGTCTCTGCCTGAGGCCACCCAGGAGGAGCTAAGGAGAGATCTGTAGATTCCTCTTCTTTGTTGAGGTTTTGGAGGTGCCCAGATGAGGCCCAGCTGTGAAGCAATGCAAGCTGCTGTGGGGCCTTGGACCTTCTTTTGTATATTCTGGGTCTCACTGACTCAGCTGTAGTTTTTTAGGTAAGTTTAGAAATCAAAGGAACAGGCCATTCATATGCAAAAGCCTTTGCACTCAGCTTGGATGGGGCGGAGGCTCAGGGCAGAGCAAACAGCAATGGCTTCCCATCAGCCCTGCCCTAATAGGCCCCTGGGTCTCAATGACCTGCGGTAACTGCTGTAAGCACCTCTGAGAGAAAGCCACCCTTGAGTTTTGCCTGCAGCCAGACAGTCCAGTTTCTCACCAAATGAGTTAGGGTCTCCAGAGTCTCGCCTGGAACTGGAGTTCAGAGCAGTCCGGAGCTTTTGTCTCCTTCCTGATTGAGAAAGCCAGCCATGTACTCAGTTGCCCGCCCTCCCCGCATGTGCCTCCTTACCTCTGCCTTCTGCAGCTCGTCTCAATGTGCTTGTCTCTTTCCTTCTAGTTGTAGAATTTCCACTCAGCCAGCCTTCCTGGATTCTGGATGATGTTTGTTTTGTCTTTTAGTTTTGAGATTGTTGTGCGAGGCAGCAATTTAGCTGTTTACCTATGCCCCCATCTTGGTCTCTCCATTTCACTCTCTTGAATATGTCCTTTGATGCACAAAAAGTTTAAAATTTTTGATGAAGCACAATTAATCTATTTTTTCTTTTGTTGCTTGTACTTTTTAAAAAAATTATAGTTTGTGTTTTTGATGTTATAGCTAAGAATCTATTGTCAAGTTCAAAACCCCTATGTTTTCTCCTAAGGATTTATAGTCTAAGCACTTTTTTAAGGCCTTTGATTCATTTTCAGTTAATTTTTGTATATGTTTTGAGGTAGGAGCCCAACTTCATTATTTTACATGTGGATATCCAGTTATCCAGCCCCATTTGTTGAATACTATTTTCTTGTTGAATGGTTTGACACATTTATTGAAAATCAATTGGCCAGAAATGGATGGATTTACTTCTGGACTCTCAAGTCTACTCCACAAATCTATATGCCTGTCTTTTTTTAAATATATTTTATTGATTTTTTACCGCGAGGAAGGGAGAGGGATAGAAAGTCAGAAACATCGATGAGAGAGAGACATCGATCAGCTGCCTCTTGCACGCCCCCTACTGGGGATGTGCCCGCAGCCAAGGTACATGCCCTTGCCGGAATCGAACCCGGGACCCCGCAGTCCGCAGTCCGACGCTCTATCCACTGAGCCAAACCGGTCTCGGCTATATGCCTGTCTTTATGTCAGTACCACACTGACATAAGGGAAGTGTGAGTCCTCCTACTTTGTTCTTTTTCAAGATTGTTTTGGCTATTCATGCAATTCTATATGAATTTTAGAATCAGCTTTTCTGTTTATGTTAAAAAAAAAAAGGAGGCCAATGGAATTTTTTTATTTTAAAATATATTTTTATTGATTTCAGAGAGGAAGGGAGAGGGAGAGATAGAAATATCAATGATGAGAGAGAATCACTGATTGGCTGCCTCCTGCATATCCCCTACTGGGGATTGAGCAACTGGGCATTTGCCATTGCCAGAATCAAACCCAGGACCCTTCAGTCCGCAGGCTGACACTCAATCCATGAGCCAAACTGGCTAGGGCTTTTTATTTTTTATTTTTGAAGCATGGTAATGGGTTGCCCAGTCAAAATTTTCATTAATGTTTTTTAAAATCAGAAATTTACCTGGTATTCCTAGAGGTCATTCCAGAAATTACCCTGCCGTCAGGCGCGCTCTCTCTCTCTCTTAAATATCTTTATTGAATTGGAGAAGGGAGATGGAATCATCAATGATGAGAGAGAATCACTGATTGATCAGCTGCCTTCTGCATACCCCCTCTTGGGGATTGAGCTCGCAACCGGGGCATGTGCCCTGACCTCCTGGTTCACAGGTCAACGTGCAACCACTGAGCCATGCTGGCCGGGCCTTCAGGCTCTTTCTCCACGCTAGATTTCCTTTGTGCAAAGCACAGAAAATTTTTATCACCCCTTGCCCTTCCTTCCTGTGCTATCCCAGACCTCCAGAAAGTCCTTATGATCTAATCTTTATTCCTCTTGCTACCATGTTAAATACAGCTAACCTTTGTGCCTTTCACATATTCCCTCATCTGCTCCAGCTTTAGTTATTACATTCCACTCACCGACTCCCCACCCGCCCCCTTACCTACAGCCTCTAGCATTCTTCCCTTTATATAGAATTCCAGATTATAAAAGCTGTAAGAGCTGCCAGATTATCCAACACCCTCACTTTGCAGATGTGGAATGCAGCCCAGAGAGCAAGTCTGACCTGCCACACAACCAATGAGTGACTGAGGCAGGACCGGAATCTGATCTGTTTTCCTTTTGGTTCTGTTTCCACTATGACTTGGAATCTTGGTGAACAGACCTGAATGTAGACCCTAGTGCCTCCAGGCCCAGTCCTCTGACTCTTGGCTAGGCCATTTTGCTCACCCTTGCCTCTTTATTTAAAAAAAAATGTATTTTATTGATATTTTACAAAGAGGAAGGGAGAGGGACAGAGAGTTAGAAACATTGATGAGAGAGAAACATCGATCAGCTGCCGCATGCACACTTACTACTGGGGATGTGCCCACAACCAAGGTACATGCCCTTGACTGGAATCGAACCTGTGACCCTACAGTTTGCAGGCCGATGCTCTATCCACTGAGCCAAACCTGTTAGGGCTGGCCTTTTTTTTTTCTTTCTTTTAATAAATATATTTTTTATTAATTTCAGAGAGGAAAGGAGAGAAAGAGAAACATCAGTGATGAGAATCATTGATTGGCTGCCTCCTGCATGGCCCCCCTACTGGGTATTGAGTCCAAAACCCGGACATACGCCTTTGACCAGAATCAACCCCGGGATCCTTCAGTCTGCAGGCTGACATTCTATCCACTGAGCCAAACTGGCTAGGGCCCACCTTGGCCTCTTGAAGTCTGCACACAGGAGGGATGGGTCATGACCTAGTACTTGCTTCTTCTTGCCATTTTGAAGAAACTGCTGAATCCACACAGGGAAGTGAAACTCTGAGGGGAGATAAAGAGTTGGGGTAGAGCTTTGAGAGTGATAACCACATGCTAAGTTTAGAGGACTGAGAACTTAGAGTGGTCCTCCCTAATGATTGACACATCTCCCTTTATATCTAATTTCAGACCATGGTGGCTTTGTCAATGGTTGTTTTCCTGTTGATTCTGAGCAGAAGTAAGAGTGAATTGGACACCAAGATCTCATCCCCAGGGGAGGCCACAGAATGGGGTGATTCTGATCTGTCCCTGGTGGGATCCTGTCAGCCAGCCCCATCCTGCAAGAAGTGCATCCTCTCACATCCAAGCTGTGCATGGTGCAAGCAACTGGTAAAAATGGGCCTGTGACCTTTGAGCCATGTATAGGTGTATGTGCAGCCTGGATATGTGTGGGCACGTGTGACTTTTCTGGGTGCACTCTGCAGTCCTGTATGTGACTGAGTCTGTGCACACAGGACTTTTGTGTGTGGTTGCATGTGTGTGCATAAACACACATGCAAGATTCCTGTGCATGCACGTTTATATCTATGTTGTGTGTGTATATATATATACATTGAGTGGCGAGATTATTATGATCTCTGAAAGCATAATAATCTGGCACTCAGTGTATACCCTATATAATAAAAGGCTAATATGCAAATTCTCTCCTCAACCAGGCGTTTGACCAGCAGGCAGGCCGGCCAACTGCCCATGTCCCCTCCCCATGGCCAGGCTGGCTGGACCCCATCCATGCATGAATTCATGCACCAGGCCTCTAATACACACACACCCCCCCCGAATGGCCAGATTATTATGCATTCAGAGATCATACACACACACACACACACACACACACACACACACACGGACAAGACTTGTGACTATGAATTTGGAGGAAGTCTATTCATTGGGACTAATGCTTGTGTCTAAATAGAGGGACTTACTGTGCATGTACACATGTGAGAAAGTGTCAGCTCAGGCTGCCATAACAAAATATCACTGACTGGCTGGCTTAAACAACAGGAATTTATTTCTCACAGTTCTGGAGGCTGTAAAGTCCAAGGCTTAGGTGCCAGCAGATTTGGTTCCTGGTGAGAGCTCTCTTCCTGGCTTTCAGATGGGCTGCAGATCAAGCTCTTAGGATTCTTCTTATAAGGGCACTAATCCCATCATGAGTGTTCTACTATCATAACCTTATCTAACCCTAATTTCTTCCCAGAGGCCCTATCTCAAATACTATCACAATGGGGGGTAATCAATGGCATAAAGTGTATGATTGGGTCTCTTGAGTTGGTGGGGGGGGGGCCAGGAATGTGTTCCTAGGTATGTATTAGCCTGTGATTGGGGAAGTAGAAGGGAAGGAGTTGGAAACCTGTGGGTTTGGGTGAAAGATGTGAGTGAATTACCTCAGTGGCCAAAAAGGATGTTGGGGCGTGGGTGTCTCTCTGGCTGGTCAAACAAGGCTGTTCTTTGTGTGTTTAAAAAAAAATTAAAAAATATATATATATATATTTTTGGTGGATGGGAGGCGGATGCGAGGGGAGATCAATTGAAGGACTTGTATGCATGCATATGAGCATAACCAATGAATGAAAGACACTGGGGCGGGGAGGGTGGAGGGTGGGGATATGTGCTGGGGGGTAGGGGAGGCTGGGGGAAGGATAAGGGGGAGGGGGAAAGGAAAACATGTACTATTAATTATAAGTTATACTGCAAAAAATCAATAAAATATATTTAAAAATATATATATATTTTATTAAAAAAATATATATCTCAGAGAGGAAAGGAGAGGGGGAGATAGATAGAAATGTCAATAATGAGAGAGAATCACTGATTGGCTGCTCCTGCAGGCCCCACACACTGGGGATCGAGCCCATAACCCAGGCGTGTGCCCTGACTGAGAACTGAGCTGTGACCTCCTGGTTCATAGGTCTATGCTTCACCCCTGAGCCGCACCTGGGCTAGGCTGGTCTTTGTTTATGCCTTAAAGAGGCAGGGCTCATGGAGTAGCAGAGCATGAGGGGTGGCTGAGACAGGGGGAGGCAGAACACTCACAGAGAAATGGAGAGCTAGATGAGATGAAAATTGAAGGCAAACTCACTAGGAGACACAGCTACAGAGGTTGAGCAGGCCCAGGAGAAAGGTGCACAATGAATCTGAGATGACCGGAAGACTCAGTCTGCAGGTGGCAGAGAGCAGAGGTACCAGGTGGCGGCTCTTGAGACAGTTGGGTATGCCTGCCACCTCCAATCCCCAGACCAGAGACTGCCACCCGGGCCAGCTGAGAAGCCACTTTAACCATTTCCTTCCTCTGTGGCTTCCCAGTCAGTCCCAGGGGTACCAGACATATGGGGGCAATGGGGTCTCCTCTTCTGCTCCTATCCTTTCCCCTTCCTAGGAACAGTGAGTCTTAGCCTGATCCCCTTCCCATTTCCGCCTGAGCAAGCAGGGCAGGCCGGATTAGCAGGCAGGGCTCCTCCTTTTCTTGTGGAAGTGAGGCCCCAGAGATTCTCAACAGGAAGTCTGCGGCCCTAGCGGGAGGGGAAGGGTAGGTGGCTGGGGAAGGGGGGAGTCGAGATAAGGGAGGAAGTGGGCTCTGACAAGGAAGAAAGGCCCAGGGTTCAAGGACAGCTGTGGAAGGAAGGGGAGGGGAGGGAATCAGAGGGGCTCAAGGAGTTGACTGAGGAGGGGTTGGAAGTGGCTGTATTTCAGGCTGGGAGCAGGCCTAGGGACGACGGGTGTGTGTGGGGGGTGCTGATTAGGGTCCTGACCCATCTGTCCTTGCGGTACAGAACTTCACAGCTTCAGGGGAGGCGGAGGAGCGGCGCTGCGCCTCGCGTGAGGAGCTGCTGGCTCGAGGTTGCCCCCCAGGGGAGCTGGAAGAGCCCCGCGGCCAGCTTGAGGTGCTACAGGACCAGCCGCTCAGCCAGGGCTCCCGGGGCGGTGAGGGGGCCACTCAGCTGGCACCGCAGCGGGTGCGGGTCACGCTGCGTCCGGGTGAGTGAGCTGGGGCAGGGCAGGGCACAAGTTTGGGTGTGGATCTGAACGGGCCCCGCTGACCCCCACTGCCCTGTCCCCAGGGGAGCCCCAGCAGCTGCAGGTCCGCTTCCTCCGTGCCGAGGGGTACCCTGTGGACCTGTACTACCTTATGGACCTGAGCTACTCCATGAAGGACGACCTGGAGTTCGTGCGCCAGCTCGGGCACGACCTGCTTATGCGACTGCAGGAGGTCACCCAGTCTGTGCGCATCGGTGAGCGCTTGGCAGCCCCACCACCTGCCAGCCTCTGCCTCTAACTTCAACCGCGGCCTTAGCCTCTGCCAATGTCCTGGACCCACCAGGGCCCCTCCTGCCCTCTTCCCGTTTTCACAGGCCATAGGTTGCCGACATCTTCCCCCAAAGACACCCATCTTCTAGGTCGGGGCTGGTGGGGATTCAAGAGACTGTCCAGCAGCACCATTCATTTTACAGGAAGTGTAACTGAGGCCGAGTCTGGAGGGAGGTCTGCAGGCAGCTCCCTGGGCTCAGGCAGTGCCCCGGACCTAACTCAGCCCGGATGCCTCTGTCTCAGCCCTGGGTCTCCAAATGCCACTGTCCCTGGTTGCACATCTGTGCTCTCCTATCTCCGTTCTCCACCTCCTCTTTCGCCTCAGGCTGCTGTTACACCTCACACCCTGCCTTCTCCTCAGCTTTCAGGAAACCCTTGCCTGATCCCCCATTGCATCCTCTTCACCTCCTTCCTTTCCCCACTTCCCAGAGCTGTTGGATTCAGCCTTTTGCCCTGCCAGGTACAGGGTCCCTGCCCTTTAGGATCCCCCCACCCTCTCAGACTCCCCCCTTCCTATAGTCCTCCTATCCTGCTGCTGCTGTCCAGAGACTTCTGGCACAACTTTCATCCCTCCTCCCTTCCCCTAGGCTTTGGCTCCTTTGTGGACAAAACGGTACTGCCCTTCGTGAGCACAGTGCCCTCCAAGCTTCGCCATCCCTGCCCCACCCGACTGGAGCGCTGCCAGCCCCCCTTCAGCTTTCATCACGTGCTATCCCTGACAGGGGATGCTAAGGCCTTCGAGCGGGAGGTGGGGCGCCAGAGTGTGTCTGGCAACCTGGACTCACCTGAAGGTGGCTTTGATGCCATTCTACAGGCTGCACTCTGCCAGGTGAGCAGGTGGGGCAGGGGTCTGAAACAGAAGGACTGTTTGGGGCCAAGACTGCCACCTAGATTTGTGCAGTACACAGTTCCACAGGGTAGCACTTGTATCATTATTACTGTAGTTTGCATATTTACTTTGACAACTTCCTAGTAAACGGAAGTAAAATAACTTGAGGAAGAGGCATGTTTTCTAACTCACAAGAATGTTTCCACTACCAGCAACCCTGCCTTAGGGTCTAGGGAAAAGAAGCAGGGAGCTGGGTGGGGGCAGGGGTATGGACAAACTGACTCAGAATGAGGCTGGCCAAATCCTTGGCTCACATTGCTGGCTCGGGTGGCTCCAGGGCCATGCCAGGTGCACAGCCTACCCCTTGCCCCACCCTAGGAGCAGATTGGCTGGAGAAATGTGTCTCGGCTGCTGGTGTTCACTTCAGATGACACTTTCCACACAGCTGGGGATGGAAAGTTGGGTGGCATTTTCATGCCCAGTGATGGGCACTGCCACTTGGACAGCAATGGCCTCTACAGTCGAAGCCCAGAGTTTGTGAGTCCATCTTAGTCCCATGTCCCTCCCCATCTGAGCCCCACCCCCTCTCTTCCCAGGACCCCACCCCAACCCCAGCCTCATTCTCCTTGCCTTTAACCACCCAGCTGTTTTTCCCAGCAGCTCCACCAGCCCTGCTCAGACTCCCTAGCCCCTCCCTCCCTTGCCAAGCCCCCAGGGCTCCTTTAGCTGGTACAACCCCAATTCCTGGATTTCCTGGGCTGAGGGTACCTGGAGTGTTTGGAGGCCCTGCGGTGCTCACCTTGTCACCATTCCCTACCTCAGGACTACCCCTCTGTGGGTCAGGTAGCCCAGGCTCTCTCTGCAGCAAACATCCAGCCCATTTTTGCTGTCACCAGTACCACCCTGCCCGTCTACCAGGTGAGAGCTGTCCCAATGGCAGGCCCTCCCAGCCTGGACCTTCCTCGAGTCTCTCCAAGACTCATTCTTCTCTCCCCCACATACCCTCCTTCCAGACCCCCAGAGGCCTAGTTCTCTGGAGTTGTGACCCACCATTTCCCTCAACTCATAATTTAGGAGCTGAGTAAGCTGATCCCTAAGTCCGCAGTGGGGGAGCTGAGTGAGAACTCCAGCAATGTGGTACAGCTCATCATGAACGCTTATAATGTGAGGAGCCGAGGGGGAGGGGGAATGGCAGACATTGAGGCAAGGTGGGAAAGGGCCCTCAAGAGGGGTGGCAGAACCAAGAGGAAATAATTGCTTTTTGGGTAACCCACCAGAGCTCCTATCTGCTGCTTGCATAGGGTTGTCTTACTAGTTCATTCACTCACTTAGTCTTACATTCATAAATCTTAAGTAGTGTCTGATTTGTGTAGAGAATGGAGCCCAGCTCTGAGCAAGGAAGGAAAGTAATATTCGTTGAGCTTTTATTACATGCCAAGCACTCTCCTAAATGCACATACTTAGATTGCTATCCCATTTAACCTCACAAAACCTGCTGCTTGGGAACTATTACCATCCCTATTTTATAGAGGGGGATACCGACACAAGGAGGCCAAGTAACTTACCCAGTCACTCAGATAAAAGAAGGACTGGGATCTGTCCTCTAGTCAGTCTGTACATAATGTCATATCCAGAACCTGCTTTCATTAAGCTTATAAACAATTCAGATATTCTTCACAGGAGATAGAGTTTTACAGGTAGAAGGAACCATAAAAATTCTTATTTCTTGGTTTAGGCCTTATCTTTGTAACTAGACTGTAGGCTTCTTGATGACAGGAACCATTTCCTAAAACCACAGTGAGGAAACCTGAGCCAGTATCACATTTTCCAAGACAAAGTCTGGGAGAATTGCCCTTTAGACTTTGTATGTACACAGGTTATATGTCCTGATTTGGGATTTGAAAACACAGCTGCTGCATGTTTACGGTGCCCGGTCAGCGAGCCCTGAAATGGTATTAGAGGCCCCAGATCCCCCTGTACTCCCCTCCAGGTTCTCACAGGTTCCTCCTCCAGAAACGCCTCAAGTAGGCAGAAGGGAAGGAGCCTTACGGTGGGCTGAAGGCAGGTTCTGGCAGAATTTGGAATGGTTGGAGAGGGCACGAGGTGGGGTCAGCGTCCACCTTCATGTGTTACTCATTCTCTTCCCACAGAGTCTGTCATCCACTGTGACCCTCGAACACTCTCCACTCCCTCCGGGGGTCCACATCTCTTACGAATCTCAGTGTGGGGGTCATGAGAAGAGGGCTGGTGAGCCTGGGGACCGGGGCCAGTGCAACCATGTCCGAATCAACCAGACGGTGAGAGCCATTTAGAATTGGTATTAGGGGCCCTGGCCAGGGAGCTCCATTGGTTAGAGCACTGACCTCCATATGCCAAGGTTGCAGGTTTGACCCCTGGTCAGGGCACATACAAGAAATCAACCAGTGAAGGCATGAATAAGTGGAACAACAAACCAATGTTTCTCTCTCTCCCTTCTAAAATCAATTAAAAAAAATAGGCAGGATGAAAGAAGTGGGGATGGGAAGTTGAAGCAGGCAGGAAAAGATGGGGGCAAGCACAGAGAACAATGCAAGAACTTGAGGTAGTTCTCCATCCACCCTTTCTGAAGGGGTTTCATGATTAGCTTCAAGCATGTTGCTAGGAGATGGGTGTTAGCATTGACTCTGTCCCTAAATTTACTAAGGAGTAAGGTCTGGATGATCAATAGGTTTGGGATGTGTGCCTGTATACACAGGGGTGCATGTATGAGTTTAGTCTGATTTCAGCCCATTCTGCCCACAGGTGAATTTTTTGGTTACTTTCCAAGCTACCCGCTGTCTCCCAGAGCCCCATTTTCTAAGGTTCCGAGCTCTTGGCTTCTCCGAGGAGCTGACTGTGGAGTTGCACACACTGTGTGATTGCAACTGCAATGACACCCAGCTCCGAGCGCCCCACTGCAGTGACGGCCATGGGCACCTTCAATGTGGGGTGTGCAGGTGAGGGCTCTAGCTTCCCTCCACTTATGTAGCTCCCCACAAATGCAGCCCTTGTATTCCTCCTCCTTTGCCTTCCATCCTTCCTCTGGCGTCTCTAGACAAGTTTTTCCTAGACATCCCTAGACTGCGCCCTGATTTTTATCTCCTGAGCTTCCCAGGCAGGCTGAGACCTCCCTCCCACCGGGACTCACTCTGCTCCTCCACTCCTTGGTACTTTACTATATTCCACATCCCTTCAGCCACCATCTATCTCAACTCTTGTGAGACCTTGGGTTTAGAGTACCCTGGGAAAGACAGGCAAAGGAATGACCGAGCTTCCGGACCCTTCTTTCTCTCCCTTTCTTTCACCTCCCAGCTGTAACCCAGGCCGCCTGGGTCGACTCTGTGAGTGCTCTGAGGCTGAGCTGTCCTCCCCAGACCTGGAATCTGGGTGCCGGGGCCCCAATGGGACAGGGCCCCTGTGCAGCGGGAAAGGACGATGCCAGTGTGGACGCTGCAGCTGCAGTGGACAGAGCTCTGGGCGCCTGTGCGAGTGTGATGATGCGAGCTGTGAGCGACATGAGGGCATCCTCTGTGGAGGTACCTGGGGACCTTTGGGAGAAGGGAGGGTTCAGAGTGGCTCTCCCAAAGGTATTTAGGCTCTGGGACCTTCAAGGGATTCTGGTATAGTTGGGACACACATCTGGCATACGAAGAGGGGACTGGATGCACAGGAACAGGTCAGCTCTAGGCTGATGTCCATTGAGTGTATGGAGTATGTTTTTTACCTGCGCGTGACTCTGCCGCAGGCTTTGGCCGCTGCCAATGTGGTGTGTGTCACTGTCATGCCAACCACACGGGCAGAGCGTGCGAGTGCAGTGGGGACACGGATGGCTGTGTCAGTCCTGAGGGAAGCTTCTGCAGTGGGCACGGACATTGCAAATGCAACCGCTGCCAGTGCTTGGACGGCTACTACGGTGCCCTATGTGATCAGTGCCCAGGCTGCAAGACACCATGCGAGAGACACAGGTGAGGCCTCCCGCCCTGCATTTGGGGCCCCTGCCTGCTTTCCTCCATGTGGTGTGACAACTGCCCCGTCAGTAACTTATTGGTGTCCGCTGGACAGGGACTGTGCAGAGTGTGGGGCCTTTGGGACCGGTCTCCTGGCCGCCAACTGCAGCCTGGCCTGTGTCCACACCAACGTGACTCTGGCTCTGGCCCCTATGCTGGATGATGGCTGGTGCAAAGAGAGGACCCTGGACAACCAGCTGTTCTTCTTCTGGGTGGAAGAGGAAGCCGGAGGCAGGGTCATGCTGAGAGTGAGACCCCAAGAGAGTAAGTGGACAGGATGCTTTGAACATACCGAATGAAGCCGTGAAGCCTGATGGGTAGGGCCTCAGAAATCAGGCTGGGAGGTAAAGACAGAGGAACCAGACTAGGGATTGAAGCAGAGCTGAGAATCCAGGCAAAAGTAAACATAACGGATCAAGTGGAGAACGTTAAAAAACTGGGCACTGAACATAAACCTGCTGGGTTCCCTGTTTTCAATGGCAGGGAAGGCTGGGGAGGTTGGATGGGGCTGCACACACACTGGGCAACTGTTGCTCAATCTGTGTCCCACCCGCTCAAGTCTTTCTGTTTCACCCCCATAGAGGGAGCAGACCACACCCAGGCCATTGTGCTAGGCTGTGTGGGGGGCATTGTGGCAGTAGGATTGGGTCTGGTCCTGGCTTACCGGCTCTCGGTGGAAATCTATGACCGGCGAGAATACAACCGCTTTGAGAAGGAGCGGCAGCAGCCCAACTGGAAGCAGGTGAGCCTGCCTCCCAGTCCACTGGGCTGGTGTTCACTCGCTTTCCTGGGTCAGGTCCTCTGCCCCAGCTTTCTCATTCCACCCTCAGCCCTGACCACCCTCCCACCCCCAGGCCCACCCCCTTCACCTAGGTGTATGCCCTGTCCGCAGGCTTTTAGAGACCGGTTAAGTTCTAGGTTGGCGCTTAGGATTAGCTAAAGAAAACTGGGACTTTTCCTCACCATTTCCAACTTCTTCCTCCAGGACAGAAATCCTCTCTACAAAAGCGCCATCACGACCACAATTAACCCCCGCTTCCAAGCTCCAGAAAGTCACATTCTCTGAAGAGGGTAGGGCTACTCATTCCAGGGTTCCTCTTGCTGGGAGCATGGTGGGATTTGGGGCTACTGGCCTATCAGACAGCAGCCTGCTGGGGGACTAATTGCCACTTACTTCAACACCCAAGAGGGCCGGCCTCCTGCTGCAACCTTGCTTCCCTACCCCTCAAGAAGTGGGGGTCACCCCATCCCCAAATACAATAAAGAATCTTCAGATTACAGATCACTTTAACAAACACTGTGTATACTGGTATCTAACCTCATTCTGTCTTGTTCTACAAGGTTTTTTTCTCTTAATCAGAATGGATTCCATATATATGTATTTTTAGATACCTTGGTTTCAATTCTACTTGGTGCTTGCCTGTGGAGGAGCTTTAAAGCAGTGGTTTATGGGGTACTGAAATTGTAGGATGGTAATATTGGGGGTGGGGGGAAGGACGATCACATTGGCCTCAGGGAAAAAAATTCCCCACAGGATATTCTTTTCAAAGATGAGATAGTATGTAAAAAAGCCCCATTTTCTTTTTATTTAAATATCCTAAATATATCACGAAGGAACATACACTGCACTTTAATGGTAAAAAGATACAAGTTTATAACATCTTATAAAAACTACCATTTAAAAGTGATCTTGTTCATTTTTTAACCCCCCCAATAGCAAAATAAGTATATTAAAAAAAAAAGAGAGAGAAAGAGGGTGGGTGGTGAGGAAGGGTAGGAGGGGTTAAGATAAAAGCCCCAGAGCTACAGCAGAGGCAGAGTCTGAGGAGAGGGTTAAAAGTCATGGAGGGACTCTGCGTCTCTTAACCCTCCACCCTCCAATGTCAAGCCATGGGGCACAATCAGTAGCTAAGTGATGACAAAAGGCTGTTGGGGGTAGATGGAAAAGACTTGAGGTGCTGGGAAGAGCAGGGCTGGTAGGGCCTGGTATGGCAGGTCACCCAGGAACTGGGCCTACTCTTTCCCGGGTCCACTTCCATATCCTGGTCTCTGAGAGCCTGCCCTATCTCCCTTTCCCTTCATTCCAAACACACCTGAGGCATCTTTCCAGTGCTAGACCCCATCCCAGCAAATGAAGGGTGGGGCGTTGGGCCCAGGAGCCTTTGCGGCGGTCTTAGTCTATGGTTTCCCTGGGGTATAAGTGGGCTCCCTGGGCACTAAATCACTCCTTTCATCTCTTTGCTTCCCTCTCCTTATACATCCACGGCCCCAGAGTATCAGCACCTGGACAACCAAACTAACCACTTGCTCCTGGGTCTCCCCGTGGTGTTGCCAGGCGTGGTTCCGGTATGGCTCTACATATCCACTTAGTTTCCCCTCTCCCGCCTCCTCAGGCAGGAAGCTGAGGCCTGTTGGGGGTCAGGGCATATCCTGACCTAAACACACATTCACACACATAGGGGCACTGACCATTCACGTGCTTCTCTCCACATCCACCCAACCCCACCCACAACCTAGTGAGTGGCAGGGAGCGAGGCCACCCCTTTCCAAACGCACTCTTGGGAAGCTAGTTTTCTAAATGTATCCTCCTTCCTAGAGCATATTCCCAGAGGCGAGCAATAGACAAATTCCAGCCTGAGCAGAGCATTCTCCCAGAAGGGGCTGGCTCACATGCAGAAAAATTCCCTAACAGGGACCACAGGGCGGGTTCTGACACCCCTGCGAGTGCCAGTCTAAACCAAAGGGACGCAAGCACATTCCCCAAAGTCTCCCCAAAGGATATCAGACGCTCTCAGGAAAAACCTAAAAGGTGTCACGCTCCTTTCCTCTTTCCCTGAAATCCTCATACCTAGAGGACTGCCCCACTCCTCTCGGCTCTCTCCAGGACAGGTAACAGCCAGGAGCATGATGCTGCTGTTCCCTACACTTTCTGGGAAAGAAATCACATTTCCTAGAGGCCACGTGATCTCCACTGACAGCCTGGTCAGGTTCATCAAGTCTCCGTGATTACTCCTCATTCCGCAGGTCAGGGCAGGCCACAGAGCGCAGGCCACAAACCCCGGACCTTCCATAAGGATCCTTTCCTTAGCAGGGAAGAGGGTTTTTTATTTCACTTTAGAAAATTCACGTTCACAAGCCCCGGGCATAAGTTAGAAACATCTAACCCCCATTCTGTTCAATCAATCTAAAAATAAAAACAAAACAAAACCGCCTCCAAAACAAAGCCCTCCCATTCCCTAAGACGAGTTCCTCAGGTCCTGCTGGAACCTTACACTCCCTCAGGTTTGGGGCGGAGAGGCTGTCTCACGCTCACTCTCCCCCACTCTCCCCTGCGAAGAGGCCAGAGAAGGGTTTGGCTCAATAATATGCCATCTTCAAGCGCGCGCGCGCGCACACACACACACACACACACACACCCCACATCATTTTTTTGAGGGTGGTTAGGATGATGGTGTTGGGAAAAGAGAGAAGCAAAGAATATGGTTAAGAACAAAACCTACATTAGGTTTCATCCTCAGTCCTTTCTCTGCAGCTCTTCCACTCCCCCCAATTCTTTGTTGGGTAGGGATGGCCATCAAGAAGGAAGCCAAAATCCTGTTCTTTGGGACCAAAGGCCAGATCCCTATCTCCTCTACCTGAATACAGTGATAGGACTTGGGCAGAGAGCAGCTCACACTGCTCAACAGTCATGTCAGGGGACACCAAATTCCTGTTTCCAGAACAGCCGTTACTCAACGTAGGACTAGTCTTGGGTGGTTCCAAAGGGGGCACAAGCAGGAAGAACTACTCTGACATCCATGACTCCCCGCTCAACACCCGTTTGGCTTAGGAATCAATGGCAGCGAGGTAGCCACAAACTATTTCCAAGGTCAACTGCCCAAAGAGAGAAGGAAAGGGCTTCATGAGCCACTGACACCCAAGTTTCCTCCAAAAGGCACTTAGGCTGACCCCAGTAGGTACCAGTGTGGCATGGTTCATCACAACACCCATGGGCACAACGCTGACTTCCCCAGAGGAATCAACAGGTACCTGTCCACTCTTCTTGGATCCAGCCCTCGTCTGCTCCTCCTACTGTTCTTCCTTTTGTGCCTACAGTGTATAAGGAAGCCAAAGTAAGCTCAGCTGCCATCCTCGATCCCATTCTCCTTCAAAAGGAGGTGAGGTACAGGGCGGTGGAACACCGAGGATCACTTGCAACTAAAAACTCAATTCATGAGGGCTGGACCACCCATCGTCCCTGTGGCCATGGTTCTATACCTCCAGATTATCTGTATCCACAGTGTACCTGCTGAAATCGCTTTTGGATAAACAAAAATAAGTACAAGACAAACAAATAAACAAATCCCTCTCCCAATCTTTTTCATTTCAGCTGCCAGTTGGAGTCCAAGGTTGTGGGAGCCACATTTCAGTCTTGGTCCTGTACCTGGAGTCCCCCCACTTATGACGTCAGCCAAGGGTCCAGGGTCTAGCTTTCCTGCCCAGGAATGCTGTAGGAACTTCCCCGAGGTACTCATAGTCTCAGATTATTTACAGAGCTGAGGCTCTGGGGCTGCTGTCCCCTGATGCACTCTTCCGGTCTCCTAGGTCCACTCCTCCAGGAAGGGACAGGTACACACGGGGTGGTGGTGGGACCGTCAGACCAGAGGAGGGTGTGTTCTTCGGTAGATTCTTCTCATCACTCCCACCACCCAGGGCCCCTTGCGCCTATAGAGAAAACTGCCCGTCGGAAGTCTTGGACTGGCACCCTTGGCACATCCGTTTGTGTCTGAGTAATCGATCTGTCCGAGAAAAACACTGAGAAGAAAGGAAGGGTTAAGTGCCTGAGAGGAGAAACTCAGATACCTGTTGGTTAGAGCTGTCTTCCCCACACAGGAGGCACAAAAACAATTCTATACTACCCCAGAACGTACACAGATGGCATAAATGCATAGTGGTTAAGAACAAATAAGCTTAGAAGTGTGAATCTTGGCTCTGCCACTAAGTAGCTGTGTGACTCTGGGCAAGTTACCTAACAGTTTTCAACTGTACATCTATCTGAAAAATGGGGCTAAAAGTACCTACTCAGACTGTGGCTCCTTCATTCATCAAATTTTTACTGAGTCTCTATCTCAAGGCAGGTACAGTTCTTGGGGCTGCAGATATAGAGTGGAGAACCAGAGGGACAAGAATCTCTGCCTCATGGAGCTTCCATTCTAGTGTTCTGAAGATTCAATGTAAGAGCACGGAGCAAAGCTTGAGACACAGTAAAGCATCCAGGAGGTGTTATCATTTCTCATCTCTTGTTCTTTGTTTTGATCCTGGCTCTTAACATTCTCATCAAATCAGATACTGACTCTCAGCCCAGAGATTACATTTCTTCCTCCAGTTCTGAAGTTCTGACTGAATTCAGACTCTGCCCTGGATCTGCTGTGTCCTTGGGAAGCTTAACCTCTTTCAATCTCAGTTTTCCCACATGTGAAATGAGGACAACACATCATGGAATGAATGTAAGAATAATCTGTGTCAAGGACGCTCTCATAGTGCCTGGCATAGATTAAGACCTTAAGAAATGCTATTATTATTATAATTTTTATTACAACTATTCTAATGGCCTCTCCCCCTGATCAGCTGCATAAGGCCAGAGAAATACACCTCACCCTGAGGTACTGACTGAGGTGACGGCCCTCTGTTGGGCTGGGAGTGGGGGCTGGTCCCTGTTGTTTGGGAAGGAGACGTTTCTGTGGAGGTGGACGGATGAACGTGAGCTTACCTGATGACACCGTTCGCACTGGTAGGGCTTTTCACCGCTGTGCACACGCTTGTGACGCTCCAAGTGGTACTTCTGAATGAAGCGCATATCACACACGTCACACTCAAACGGCTTCTCGCCTGGCCCAGGTGGAGACAGAAGTTAATATCAGGAGGTATACATGGCAGGGACCCTGTTCTAGGTATTTTCCCAGAAATTTTAACTTTTAGCAATGTACAGACACCTAACAGGGAAAGGCCCACAAAGCTGTTGGTCTCAGTGATACTAAATACAGAGCCATGCAATCTCTATCGCATTCATTTACCTTTTTCCTTTGCTTCTAATACCCTTTAAAGTAAACTCAACAACAAAAAAACCCATAAAATAAACTTAATAACACACACACATGTACACCAAACTATCGATTATTCTCTCCTCCTTGAATATGAGCTAAAGACTCACCCGTATGAATAAGGATGTGCCTCTTGAGATGGTAACTGCTCCGAAAGGCTCCAAAACAGTGTTCACAAACAAAATTTTTTGGAATCTTTACTTGAAAAGAACCATTTTGTTCCACTACTACAACCTGTGGGCAACAATCAGGCATTCATGAGGCTCTCTCTCTGTCCCCTTCTTGCTCACATTCTACTCAGGGTCTATTTCCAGCTGCTGGACAAAGTGACCCCTCTGATGCTGTCACCTCCCATATCCCTGAGAGTTCAGAGATCCTCCAAGCAAGGATGGGGGGTGGCTAAGCTGCCTGCCTTGTCAAACTCAATATATATGTATTTTTAACTCCTCACCTGAGGATATTTTTCCGTTGATTTTTAGAGAGGGAGGAAGAGAGAGGTCAAGACAGAGAGAAATATAATGTGAAAGAAGCACATCGATTGGTTGCCTCCTGCATGAGCCCTGACCAAGGCCCAGGCTGAGGAGGAGCGGTTGAGCCATAGAAGAAAGATTACCCCATTACCAAACTACCAGTTTGTGGATAACCCCATTACCTGCCTTTTTAACAGTTTTTTTTGAATGAGAGGCCTCAGCCAAGCTGTCTTCATCTTTGCGGCTCCGGGACTTATCGCTGTCTTTTCGGTGGCCCTTCAAATATAAATCAAATATAAACTAACAGTCCATCTCAGAACCCAAGACAGGAGACTAAATGCTACTTTTAGGCAACTTATAAATGAGCGTAAACCACCTGCCCAAAGGTTAAGAGAAAGTACTCATTCATTTCGTCCCCAAGTACTCTGGTCTGAAGGGTATGTAAATATAGAAAAGACCCTCCTTTGTTCTCTAAAATACCCATATTCATTCATTCCCCAATGGGATCCCCTTACTCCACTTCCCTAAACAGAAGCACGGAGGAATCAAAGCTTAGCATCTCCTGGCAGAGAGCTCGGGCCACCCGACCCCCAGGTGCCACAATGGATTCCAGCTCCGTACCTGACTGGAGCACCTCAGCACATCAGAGCTACCTGTCCGCTCTCCGTTCTCGGCCTGCTTGCTGGCCATCTGGCTCAGCATCATCTTCTTGCTGGCTGGAGTGGGAACCAAACTCACACCTGCTAGGCCTTCACAAGCCAGGAGACTTGCCTAAGTTGAAAGGAGATGAGGTGTCAGGTCACCTGGCAGGGCAAAAACAGGCTGCCATTCTCTACAGGACCACCTTTTACTCCTACCTATGAACAAATGCTTCTCTGAGGAATGTCCCTCCTCACTGTGAAATGCTGCTTCCTTCAAGAGTCCTCCCTAGCTCATCTCACCAGGAATTACTTATTTTGTCATCCATCATTTAGATATAATAATCAAGTGTTACTGACACTTTTATCATTAGCACCGTGCTAAGTACAGTGTGGGTCTACATATTACTTTGAAGTGTTTTTAGGCCTTGGGAGTGGGCATGAGAGTCTGTCTTGCTGAACCACTTGAAATGGGAGATTTCTAGAGGAATTTCCTCCTCTCAATAGCACTCAGCCCCACAGACCCCACTGGCGCCAAATATGTGTTCTATCAGGTTCCACAAATGTTTATCAGTAAAATTAGGTTATTTCTCTCTTAAATTTTAAATCCCCTAAGTGTATCAATTATAACAGACAGAAAAATTAAACCACCTGGAAGGATTTGGGAGTTGAATATACACTTTCTGTTCACACACTACCAGGCCATTTATATATTTGTATACCCGTATTTTTTCACATTCCTTGCTCGACATATAGTTTAAAATTACATAAGCAAGGAATGTTTAAGAAAATGTCCTCTTTCCACTGTTACATTCTTTAAATTGACTGTTTAGCCAGCACTAGAGACTATACTTTTCTTACTGAAGAAACTTTTAAGTAGTAGTTGGTCAGCAAACTTCCACAAGTGATTTATAAAGAAATTCCTTTTAGATGATCAGTATATCCTGGAACCCCTTCTTTCACCTTCAAAGAGTTTGGACTAAAGGATCTGGAGGTAAAAAACAAACAAACACGCAACAACTTAGCCTTGCTGTTTGCATTACATAATCTTGGGCAAATTACTTAAGCCTAAGTTTCCTTAAATGCAAAATATTTATCATAGTATCTACCTTCACAGGGTTAAGAATTAACCTAGGATGTAAAATGCTCAGCCGTGCCCCGTATAAAGTTAGTGAAAGGCAGTTTTCTCAGAACAAGAGTGAACATGATGCTGTGAAGGGGTTGCAGACAGACAAAGGGAGAAACTGAAGGGCTCCTACTCTGTATGGAAAGGAGGAAGCTACGCATGCAGCTGGAAGAAAGCCAATTATACTGCAATCAGGCTGTCATCCTGGTGAGACTGGCAGGGGAGGGTCCCTGGAAGAAAGCTGAGAGAGGCTCCAGAGATCCCTGCACATAGCTTTCCTACCTAGACGATGAAAACATACCAACAATAGACATCAGGTCATCCTCTCTCTCCAATCCAGCCTGTATCCCCACAATGATAATTACCTTCTAAATACACTGATGTCACTCTGCTATTTAACATTCTTCAGAGCTCCCACCCTTTATAGAATAAAGTCTAATTCCTTAGCAAGGCATAAAAGACCCTTGGGTTACACTCTGCTTAATTCTCTAGGAAACAACTCCCTCATCCCAATTTTTCCATCCATTACTCTCTATCCTACACCCCAACCACCCCCCCCCCATTTAAAACCCTTTCCTTAACTAGCAAACTATCTGTAGTACCCCCAACCTCATCACATCACCCCATACCTCTAAGTTCTCTGCCCATGAAGTTCTCCTTGTCTGATTGCCCTGTTCTGATTATTTAGCAAAATCCTATGCATCCTTCAAGATTCATCTTCTTTTTCCATCCAGGCAGAGGTATCATTCTCTCTTCTGCAGTACACATATCTCAATTATTGCACATTCTTTCAAGCAACAGATTCACTGAATCTCTACTATTAGCCACTATGCAAGGTAGTGTGAACATAAAGATAAATAACAGACTGTCTCTCAGTCTCCCCTCCCCTCCGCCCCAACACACCTAGCCTAGAAGCCTGCTGGGGACCGGGGCATCTTATTCATTTTTGTATCCCCAGCACAATGCCTTGCATCTAACAAGAGCTCAATAAATTCCGGTTGAAAACAAAACAAAGGCAGCATTCAAAAGACTGTTGACTCGCTCATGCCCCTCAGCACTTAATGTATCAAGTGTAAACTGAGTACCTGTTGCTTTGCAAAGGTGCCATCAGTGCCTGTGATGCAGTATAGCCTACCTCCTTCATCTGACTGGAAACTCCCTGAAGGCAGGGGCTGTGGCCAGTCTCCTTTCCTTCCTCTAGATCTCCCCCTGGTGCTTAACACAGAGCTTGGCTCACTGGGTTGGTCAGTGTGTTGACTAAGGCAGCATTTAAGAGTGAAACTGCGCACTCGCTTCCCAGTTATCTTGAAGGTGGAGGACTCTAGAGCTTTTTACCTGAGCCATGCCGATTTCACAATGCCACCCCAAAGTTCTGGGTTTTCTTGATCCACCTTTCCTCAAGACACTGTTTGAAGAACTGTCACCAAATCACTGTAACAACTCCTTCACGTCCCTTCAGTCCTGCTGCCATATTGAACTGCCTTTGTCGTCAAAGAAAACTTAGTGTCCTCCAAATGGAAGATAGATGTTTCAAGGATTCCTGGGTTCTGCCTGGCTCCTGCCTATTGCCTGAGGAAAAAAAAGGTGTGCCAGTCTCGATTTTCCAACTGAATTTCCTCGATGAAGTTCGCGATCTGTTTCAGAAACCTGGAACTAGAAAGGGAGACGGGGTTGTTAGGTGCATCATCCTCCTCAGGCTATACCACCTGTGGTGACCTGACCTTTGTGTGCGCGCGCCAGAGTTGTCTTTCTAGGTCTCGAAGAAACTGGTCTCTTGGCGAAGGGGGAGGGGACAGTCAAGAAGAGCCGAAGTAACTGGGGTCTCTTGTGGAGGAACCAACACTGGCCAAATGCTTGCATTTGCGATCTTAGTAATGGAAGAAGGGAGCTGAGGCCCTTAAGGGGCTTTTGTGCAGAGTGGGCCGCCCGCGAAGCTCTAGTGAGGTGGCCAGAACTGCGGTGGAGAGAAACTCAGGGGCCATCCCTGCGCACTTGGATGGGAGGCAGAAACCAGGCTGGCAGTGTGCACCCCGGCCGGGCCACCAGCGCGCCTTCTCCGAACCCGCCCGAAGGTGCAGAAACTCATTGCGGAGGTGGAAGGCAGGCAGGCGAAGCCTCGCGCCGCGCTTCCCTCCCTCCCAGCGGCCGGCCAGCCGGGGAGCCTAGAGACGCAGAGCGCCGAGGAGCGTGCAAGGTGCGTGCTCGCGCCCGCGTTCCCTCCAAGCAAGCCCCCCTTTCTTGGGTCGGTCACGCTGCGGGCAGGCGGGCGGGCGCGCGCGGGCGTGGGCGGGGGGGCGGTACGCGCGCGCGGCCTCTTCCACTCCCCGGGGGGCCCCCTCCCTTCTCCACGCGCCCCTCCTCTCTTCCCCTCCCCCTTCCCGCGCAGCGCCCCACGGCCTGCGAGCTGCTGAGGCGCTGCCGTTTGCTCGGGCGACGCTACGCTCCCCGGGGCGTGCTCCTACCTGCCAGGCGCGGCCTGCAGCCGTCTCTCCCCCTGCGCGACGCCGCCTCCAGGCCCAGTGCACTGTGCCAACCCCGTGGCCGCCGCTGCCCCCGCCGGGACCGAGGCAAGTTTACAAACACCAACCCCGGGCCTGCTTCCCCGGAAGCACTTTCCCCTCCCCCTCGTCCTCTCCGCTGCCCAGCTATTCCACTTCCGGGCTCGGGAGCCTGGAAGGGCGGGGACAGCTAGAAAAGGGGTGGGGCCGAGGATGCGAGGAGTGGGGTGCCGCTAGTGAGCGAGTAGGCGGGGCCTTTGCACAGAAAGGAGGCCGGCGGAACGGCGCATGCGCCGTGGCGCGGGCGAGCCCCACGCGGCCATCTTGACTGAGGGCAGGCCCAGAGGCCCAGAAATGACTTTTCGCTAGGTGCCCTTTGTGTTCTTTTTGTGTGTTTTATTTTATTTTTTTCGGTAGGTGCTTTTTCAAAGGTTTTGCTAAAGACTCCTCAAAAAAGCGCCATCGCTCTACCTACGTTCTTCGTGGTTCTCTCAGTCGCTTTTGAACCTGGTGCCCCAAATAGAGTCAGAATAGTTTGTTCCCCTTCCTTTTCACCTAACGGCCGAGGTTGTCATTACTTGAGTTAGTTGGGAGAGGAATTAAGTTTTATAAATTTATATATTTTAGAGAAAGTAAGGGAGAGAGAGAAATACCGGTGGGCTGCCTTCTCGCACACACGGCTCCACCGGAATCCAGCCACAACCCAAGTATGTGCCCAAATCGGGAGTCGAACGCGCCACCTTTTGGTGTGCGGGATGACGCTCCAACCATGGGGCCACCCCGGCCAGGGCGAGCTAGCTTTCTCTGCACACGCCTGATGTGTACACTCAACTCCTATCTGAAAATGGGTGCCCCGGCGGTGCGTCCCCGGGCCAGGCTGGTCACCCTGTACCGCTTCCCCTTTATTCCAGACCCTCCGGCGCCTGACATTGGGGCTCACTTGGCAAAAACTTCAGGACTTCCCTCAGTAGGAAACTCCCTTCACTGGAGATGGCGATGCAGAATGGCGCTTGGGCCTGGCTGCATTAGGAAAAAGGAAACAACGACCCTTTGTTCAGATTCTCCCCATTTTCGCTATTAAGGAAGCGGTCTTGCTTAAGATGGACTATGCAAGGTGCATAGTGATGGAAGGCAATATCCCTTCCATTTAGGCACTAACTTCTGTGGTAGGGACTTCAGGTTGTGAGTTTAGGAAAATCAGTAGAGATAGTAAAAGAAAAAAAAAACCCTTGACTTATGAAAGAAGATAATTCCCAGCTACTTTTTGCGCACAGGTTTCATTTCCTTGAGCAGTCCATTAGTTGAGCCGCTAACAGCAAGTTTTTTCGCTCTTAGGATCATCATAAAATTGAGATAAAATGGAGAGAGAAACTGTCAGCAATAAGTTTTTACAAGTCAGCTCATTTATTTTAACAATTTATGCAACAAAAGGGTAGAAGGCAAAAAAATGTTGAGTTTTCCTCTCTTACTATCCCATGCTCCTGGAGGTAGTCATTTTTGTTAATTTGGTATGTGTACTTCCAGGCTTTTTCTGTTCATACAAAAAAATAATTTTTATTTAGAACATTTTTTTGAGCATCTACAGTGTGCCATTCAGTGTATTTTAGACATCTAAGTGAGTTCACATTTTTATTTGTTGATTTCAGAGAGGGAGAGAGAGAGAGCAAGAGAGAAATATCAGTGATGAGAGAGAACCATCAATTGGCTGCCTCCTGCATACCCCGTTGGGAATTGAGCCCCAAACCCAACTGGGAATGAGCTGTGACCTTGGGTTCATAGTCAGTGCTCCAACTACTGCACCACACCAGCCAGGCTCAGTTTAGAATTGTTGCATAATATTCCAATTTATGTTTGTACTTTAGTTGCATTAGGTAGATTTGTAGAAAGGATATGTGCATTTTAAATTTTAACAAATTCTGTGAAATTGCATTTCAAAAGTTTGTAAGAATTTGTGCATCCACTCAGAAATATCTCCATTTCCTACAACCTTGGAAATACTGGATGTTAAGAATTTTTTATACAGTTGCTAATTCGATAGGTGAAAAATAGTAATTTCATTGTTTTAATTTATCATTAATAGTGAAATTGAGCATCTTTTTAAAAAATACATATATTTTATTGATTTTTTTACAGAGAGGAAGGGAGAGGGATAGAAAGTCAGAAACATCGATGAGAGAGAAACATTGATCAGCTGCCTCTTGCACACCCCCTACTGGGAATGTGCCCGAAGCTAAGGTACATGCCCTTGACTGGAATCGAACCTGGGACCCTTCAGTCCGAAGGCCGACACTCTGTCCACTGAGCCAAACCGGTTTCAGCATCTGTGTGTTTTTTTTTAATATATATTTTTACTGATTTCAGAGAGGAAGGGAAAAGAGAGAGAGGCAGAAATATCAGTGATAAGAGAGAGTCATCTATCAGCTGCCTTCTGCATGACCCCACTGGGGATTGAGCCCACAACCTGACATGTGCCCTGACCTGGAATTGAACTGTGACCTGGTTCATAGATGGATGTTCAACCACTGAGCCACATCGGCCACCTATTTTTTCCTCATTTTATTTTATTTTTAATTTAAATTCTTTATTGTTTAAAGTATTACATGAGTCTCCCTCTCCCCCCATTGACTTCTCCCTGGCCGCTCCCACCCCCCAGCACATACCCTCACCCCCCTACTATCTATGCCCATTGGTTATGCTCATATGCGTGCATACATGTCCTTTTGTTGATCTCTTAACCTTTACCACTGCCTTCCTTCATAGGTTGGACCTTCTGTTTGATGCTTCAATGTTTCTTGTTCTATTTTTGTTCATCAGTTTATTTGTTCATTATATTCCATAAATGAGTGAGATCATATGATATTTATCTTTCTCTGACTGGCTTATTTTGCTTAGCATAAGAGCATCTCTTGTTTGTTTTTACCATTTTCATTGTTTCACTGCCTGTTCATCTTTTACCCCTTAAGTAGATCGTTTCTCTATTTCCTATTGATTGATAGAAATCTTCTTTATATTATATTAATTTTTTATTTATCAGATGCATTTAAAATATTTTCTCTTGGATTTTCATTTATCTTTCAACTTTTTTTTCAGAGCAAAAGTTATGCTTTATGGAAAATACTTGAAACATTCCTGTATAGGCACAAAACAAGAATGTTTACTAGCAAAACGATTATATTACTAGAGCTCTTGGCCACTCAAAATCTCATTATTTTCATATATTCATCTATAAAGAGACTTAATTGACAAAATAGTAAAATCAGTGAGTTTAGTAGCATGGCCAGATGTAAGATTAACAAATTATATAATATAACAACAATAACCAAAAATCTCATTCACAATAAAAGTTTTGACATTTCTAGAAGTAAATTTAATAGGAAACCTCAAGTCATATAGTATTTTAAAAAATCATACTATTTTAGAAAAAGACAAAAAGGGCTAAGGGCTTGATTATATGGAGAGTTTTACCATGTCCATTAGTAGGAAGACTTAATATCATAGATACCTAGGTTTTTGTTATATGTTAAGTTAAATTCTAATTAAAACAGGACTTTTCATGGAACTTAAACTTATTTTGTTTTGTGTTTTTCTTAATCCTCATCTGAGGACATTTTTTTCCATTGATCTTTAAAGAGAGAGGAAAGGAGGAAGGGAGGGAGGAGGGGGCTGAGAGAGAGTCATCAACTGGTTGCCTCCCAAACTGGGGATCAAACCTGCAACCAAAGTACCTGCTCTTGACTGGGAATTGAACCCCAAACCCTTTGGTCCGCAGGCCAACGCTCTAGCCACCGAGAAACTGGACAGGGCTCAACTCATTTTAAAATTTACATGAAAAGCCATTATTGCAAGGAGAGGAAAAACCATTTTGGAATACACTGAGTGGGGGAAAATAAAACCATCAGTGATATGTAACCAATTTAATGGTGTCTTTCTTTAAACAGACTTAAAAAAATTTTTTTTACCTAGTCAAATCTGCCTGCGGACCGAAGGGTCTTGGGTTCAATTCCTAGTCAAGAGCACTGTACCTTGGTTTCAGGTTTGATCCCCAGTTTGGGAGGCAACCAGGTGATATCTCTCTCTCTCTCACACCCCTCCTCCCTCCCTTCTTCCCTTCCTCCCTTCCTCTCTCTCTCTGTAAAGATCAATGGCTTTGGGTTTTTATGACTTGCTACCTCAAGATTATAAAAATATTTCCTTCTGGTATTCTTATACTTGTATATTTTTAGTTTATATCTTTGTGTCAGCTGCAGTTTATTTTTGTGTATGGTGAGATGTAGTTAGAAATGCCATACTTAAAAGGGACTAATAATGTAGTGGCATAGGTACTAGTCTAGAAGTCAGAAATCAGCAATATAGGCTTGCTTTCATATTACCTTTGTAATCTTAGACAAGTTAATTCTATCTGGCCAAGAGACCTCATCTTGAAAATGAGGATAGATAAATTCCTTTCCAAACTAATTTCTAGCACTACTGTGAGGAAATAATGAGATTATAGGTGAGAAGGCTTTGAGAAGAAAAGAAATATTTTGCAAGTCTAAGTTTTCATTAATATAGATTTTTTGATTTATGCAAATCAAATGTTAGTGCAATGCAGTATTTTTCTGTACTTGAAAATTATTGATTCACCAAATGTTTATTGAGTGCCTTTGTGCAAGACCTTGGGGGAAGGGAGGGGAGAGTGGGGAAGATGAAAACTAACTTTTTTTATTTTGAGTGCCTATTTTGTATTTGGTGCTTTTTAAATTTATTTCAGAGAGGAAGGGAGAAGGAGAGAGAGAGAGAGAGAAACATCAATGATGAGAGAGAATCATTAATTGGTTGCCTCCTGCATGTCCTCCACTGGGGAGCTAGTCTGTAACCTGGACAGGTGCCCTGACTGGGTATTGAACTAGTGAACTCTGGCCTGGCTGTATTTGGTGCTTTTCTTTAAAAAATTTTTTTTTAAAATTAATTTCAGAGAGGAAGGAAGAGGGAGAGATAGAAACATCAATGCTGAGAGAAAATCATTGATCAGCTGCCTCTTGCATGCCCCACGCTGGGGAGCAAGCCCACAAACCCATGCATGTGCCCTTGCCCGGAATTGAATCCGAAACCCTTCAGTCCGCAGGCTGACACTGTATCCATTGAGCCAAACCATCTAGGGCTCTGGTGCTTTCTTAAAGAAGGATACGAATTAGTCCTCTCCCTCACAATGAATACTTAAAGAAAATAGACGCCTCTCTATGAATGTGGGTGTTGAGTCACTAGATACCACAGAATCAGTGTTTTCATTTTCTAACAGGCCTGGCTGGAAGTGCTTTAAGAGGCTCTTTCCCTAATCCATTTGCCCACAGGCAGGTCCCCTCCTGTGTGGCCTTCCCAGACTTCCTTGGTACAGACTTCTCCATTATTTATTCAAACGGTATTGTAATGAATACCAGTTAGTGTTTTCCTGCACCAGTTCTCTATAGCTTTAAGGAGAACCTAAGTGTTTTTTTCCTTTTTGAAGACTACTCTGGGCCAGTTGAGCAGAGTTTATTAGCCCTGCCTATCCTTCATAAGCTTAGAATCTGTTGTGGTGAGCATGTCTTTATTTTAGCTGCCAGCCTCCCTTCAGGCCTTTTAGCTGACAACCAGTAAATACTCGGCCATGTTTGCTGAACTTGCTAAACTCAGTCCTCTCTCTAAGAGCCAGCTGGGCTCTGTGATAGAAATGAGCAGTATATGGCTACCTTTGTCACTCAGATCTTTTGGATGATAGTAGGTTGAGGAATTGGGAAATCACATGACGTACTAGGTCAGTGGTCGGCAAACTGCGGCTCGCGAGCCACATGCGGATCTTTGGCCCCTTGAGTGTGGCTCTTCTACAAAATACCACGGCCTGGGCGAGTCTATTTTGAAGAAGTGGCGTTAGAAGAAGTTTAAGTTTAAAAAATTGGGCTCTCAGCCAGGCTCTCATCTCTGCTCCCTGCTCGCACCCTGAACCAGACGGGTGGGGCGTGGTCGTGATGGACAAAAGCTAAAGCGGTGGAGAGAGCTGCAGGCTGAGATGCTGAGCCCCTCGGTCGTGTCTAAGCTTAGCTGGGTCCTTTCGAGTTTGTTTTACAGCTTCCTAGGTTAAGTAGTTTGCACTATTTTTGCAATAAATTCATGGAAACCCTAACAGTTATTTGTTTTGTTTCTTACTGTGTGTATATAAACTAATACTAAAAATTTGGCATAGTGTTTTTTCACCTCTTTACATAACTTCTAACATGCACAGAATGCTGTAAATCCGATAAAATATGTGAATGATATTTTATAAAGTTATTTTGTATGGTGTCCATTTTGTTTTGCCTCATAGTATGTCAGCAAAGAAAAGAAATAAATTCCTTGTATTTACAGTTGGCTCCCCCCCCCCAAAAAAAAATAAAATAAAATAAAAATTGGGCTCTCAAAAGAAATTTCAGTAGTTGTACTGTTGATATTTGGCTCTGTTGACTAATGAGTTTGCCAACCACTGTACTAGGTCATTTCTTGAGCCTGGAATGTATTTTGGAATTCTTGTCGCCCCTTAATTCCTTCTTAATCTTTTTGTTGTTGTTTAAAAATAACCTTTAGTCCTAACTGGTTTGGCTCAATGGATAGAGTATCGGCCTGCAGACTCAAGGGTCCCAGGTTCGATTCCAGTCAAGGGCATGTACCTTGCTTGTGGCCACAGTGAGGGCTGTGCAGGATGCAGCTGGATTGATGTTTCTCTCTCATCTATGTTTTTAACTCTCTCTCCCCTTTCCCTTCCTCTCTGTAAAAAAAATCAATAAAATATATTTTAAAAATAACCTTTATTTTAATTATATAATTGAAATTATTTTAAATTATAAAAATATAGAAGTATTTAAGTAAGAAAATAAAAATTATAATTTCAGTACCCAAAAATAACCACAGTTAATATTCTGAAGACTTTATCTTTTTCAGTCTTTTTGTATAGAGAGTGACTGCTAGTAGATATGGGGTTTCTTTGGGGGATGATGAAAATGGTCTGGAATTAAGTAATGTAATCAGTGCACAACTTTGTGAATAAATTTTTCAAAGCTACTGATTTGTACTCTTTAAAAGGGTGAACTTTATGAGCTTTTATTTTTCTAAAAATGTTTGTAGATGTATGCACATAATAATATTGTCTTTTTCTGAACTGAAAAAAAATTACAGTATTTTTGCTCCTTTATTACTATGTGTTTCAGCATATGTTTTCTAAGAATAAGAATGTTCTTTTAGCCCTAGCTGGTTTGGCTCAGTGGATAGAGCATTGGCCCACAGACGAAGGGTCTCAGGTCCGATTTCTGTCTGGGGCGTGCGCCTCAGATGAAGGCTCCGTCCTGACCCTGGCCAGGGTGTGTGTGGGAGGCAGCCAGTCCACGTGTCTCTCTCCCCTCCTTTCTACTCTTTCTAAAAAATCCATGGGAAAAATCTTTGGGCGAGGATGAACAAACTAACAAACAAAGGAATGTTCTCTGAGCCCTGGCCTGTGTGGCTCGTTGGTTGGGTGTTGTCCTGTGCACCAAAAGGTTGCTGGTTTGATTCCAGGTCAGGGCACACGCCTGGGTTGTGAGCTGGATACCTCCTGGGCATCGAGCTTCCAGTAGGGAGCATGCAGGGGGCAGCTGATCTTCTGCTCTCACGTCGATGTTCCTCTCCCCACCTCTCTCTCTTCCTCTCCCTCTCTCTAAAAATTACTAAAAAATATATTTAAAAAGGATATTTTCTTATATAACCACAATGCAATGATCACACTCAGGAAATTAGCACTGATAGATGCCATTCACGGTCAGATTCGGCCAATGTTCACAGCAGGTTTGTTCTTCCTGCTGAAACATCAATCAGCTGCATCCTGCACAGCCCTCACTGGGAATCTGGCCACAAGAGCTGATCTAAAACGACACTTTCCCTTTGGCTATCGTGTCTCTAGTTTCCTTCAGTCTAGAAAAGTCTCTCAGTCTTTCTTTGATTTTCATGAAATTGGCATTTTTGAAGAATACAGGCTAGTTATTTTGTAGAATGACCATCCATATTGCGTAAGGGATGTTGGGTGTTTCTCTGTGCCTTACATCAGAAGGCCCATCATGTCATTCTGCCCCATTATTTGTGATGTTAGCATTGATCACTTGTGTAAGGTGGTGTCCACCAGGTTTCTCTCTGTAAAGTTACCATTTTCCTTCTAAAATGTTTTTAAGAAAAAAATAGTACAAAACAGCTAAGAGAGGGGGGAAAATGAAGTTTTATTCATGTTTTAGTGTTATTCTGATGTTTTTAAATAAGAGAGAAAGATGTAAATTTGAAGATTAAACAAATAAAAAGATCATTCAAGGAAGACAAGACAGGAGATCCATTAGAATAAGCATGCCAGCCGAAACCCGTTTGGCTCAGTGGGTGGAGCATCGGCCTGCTGACTGAAAGGTCCCAGGTTCGATTCCGGTCAAGGGGCATGTACCTCCGTTGCGGGCACATTCCCAGTGAGGGTTGTGTAAGAGGCAGCTGATCAATGTTTCTGACTGTCTATCTCTCCCCCTTCCTCTCTGTAAAAAAATCAATAAAATATATTAAAAAAAAAAAAAAGAACAAGCATGCCAACTCAAAGGCTAACATGGGCCAAATAAACAAGGTTTAAGTTTCTGTGGGCCAAAAACAACAACAAAGGCTTCAACTTTCATAGAAACATAGGTTTATTTTGATAGAGACATCCTGAATACAAAGGGCTGAAATAAATGACCAATTGTTAACATAAAATAATAGAACATTTTAATAAAAATTAATATTTTTTCTTGAACATTAACTTACCAGATACTGAATAACTATACAAATCAATAAGCGTAACGGAAATAAACACATTTTTCTTGTTCTCCAAAAACGAAATATTTCCTCTTGCCCACACCAAATAAGTCAGTACAAGATTAATGACGTGGCAATCGGCTGTTAAAATATTTGTTGCTAGTGTTAGTGGAGAGAAATGGTGTGCCTGAGCATAGGTGCGTAAGGGAAATGAATGCAACACGATTATAATAATCATCCATTCGTGAACGTTGTAGTTCGTTATTCACAATTATGTACAACGGATGTTGTAAACATTAAGTTATAAAATTTTTATTAAAGCATTTCTTACATACCGTCATATTGGCTGGGCCACGGGCCGTGAGTTTGACATGCTTGTGTTGGGATCTAGTTTTGAGCAACCAGTAGAAGATGGTGCCATTCACTGAACCAGGGAACCCAAGAAGAGCATATTTGAGAGGGCCGACAGTGAGTCCGGTCTGTGGACACTGTTGCGTGTGCAGTGCCTGTGAGACTTCCAAGTTAGGCAGATGGTTTCATGTTTCTGATCTTCGGAAAGAGGCCTGGGATGGAGGAGTCACCAGCATGCATCCCTGAGGAAAGATGCGATGGTCTACGGACAAGTGCAGAAAATTGATGATAGAGGCTCCAGGATAGACTAGACCATAGACCCTGAGGGGCTCTAGCGTTTAAGGGAGGGCCTGAGGACGGTGAAAATGCACAGGAAACGAAGAACTGGGTAGGGATAGTCATATGGAAGCCAGTGGGGGTGATATTTCAAGATGGGATAGCAAAATATATCAGTGGCTCCAGAGAAGTCAAGTAGGGTAAAGATGAGATGTGTCCATTGGACTTAAAGGCAGGGAAGTTCTTGATGACTTTGAAGGTGGAAGCTACATGGTGGTGGGCTGAGGAAAGTGTGAGAGGAGAGGAAGGAAAGACAGGGATTGGAGACAACTTTTTTTTTTTTAATTATTTTTTTATTGATTTTTTGCAGTATAATAGTAGTACATGTTTTCCTTTCCCCCTCCCCCTTATAGATGGGGGACACTGGAGACAACTTTTTAAGGAAGGTTGGTTGTGAAGAGGAGGTGGCTGGAGTGGGAACGTGTTGTGAGAGGTTTAAACAATTTAAAATGCTGTGAGAGGTAGTAGAAAGGAGACTTGAAGAAATGAGTGGTTAATCAAGAGGCTGTCCTAGAAGGAAAAAGAGAGAAGCCTTTAGGCCAGCGGTTCCAACTTAGATATTTACAGGGCCAGGCAGGTAATGCAAATGAGGGAGGTGAGCTAGTGTAGACGGAGGTGAAACTGCACAATTCTAGGGGCCTGTACCAGGTGACCTTATGATGGGATTTTATATCCTCTCCCGTTTCGATGCCTTTGCAGTGCATCTTCATCCCACTGTCCTAGGGCGTGCTTTGATCAATAGGATATGGACAGGTGTGGCCTATGGCATGTCTGAGCGGAAGTTTTGAGAGTCAGCGCATGTTTTTCTCTTTTCCCTCTGCCATGAGAATATTGTGTCCCAGATAAGGGCTGTTCCCTCAGCCTAGGTCTTAGAATAAAGTCACAAAATCAGAGCTATAGTCAACCACCAGTGTAAACCATGAAGGAGAAATACTAGGTGTACTGGTTAATAATGTGGATTAATTTCAATAGATGGAGTTACACATATGTTGGTATATATGCGATTTGATATGTATGCTATTTTGTTGTATTGATAACAAGCTTCAAAACTTCATATGTCAAATTTGCTGAAGGTTTTTTTGCATAGAAATAATCACTTTTGAAGCGTTTAAACCAGCATTCACAAATATCTTGAGATGGAGCATGTTTACCATAAGCTTCCCGAAGTATATGATAACTTTCAGCAGCACTTTTCCTCAAAATAAAAGTAAGGAATTAAAACTTCCCACAAATGCTCTTTTTTTTGGCATGAAATTTGACATTTTTAAGTGTAAAAATATCTATGATATTAACACCTTCAGCAAATTTGATATATGAAGTTTTGAAGCTTGTTGACAATACAACAAAATAACATACATATCAAATCGCATATATATCAACATAGGTGTAACTTCAGCTATTGAAAAAAATCTGCATTATTAACCGGTACACCTAGTAAACCTCTTGTTGTAAGCCGTGAATTTATAGCGATAACAATTTGAGTGGTTGGGTGGTTTTCACTAGCAGAATCCAGCAGTCCTGTGCATTTGGTAAGAGAAGGACTGGCCAAGTCAGAGAAAGAAACTGTAAATATCACATGATATCACTCATGTGGGATATAATGATCTACATAATTTGATGAATAAGAATAGGTCCAGAGACAAATGCAGGGCAGGGGTTTGGAGAGCGATCAAAGGACTTGTGTACATGCATGGTAGCATAACCAATGGACACAGACACTGGGACGGTGAATGGCTGGGGGGGAGTCAAGCAGGTAAAAAGTAGACATATGTAAAACTTTAGGCAATAAATAAACGAATGACTGGCCAGTTGGATTGGTTTTTTGCCGGGTGGTTTGGTGGAAGGACAGTAGGGCTGGGAGTTAAGGATTTTGGACCAAGAGTGGTTGAAATGATGGACTGTACAATCTAGGTTGTAGAAATGAAGGAAAAAAAGATATGAAGGAGTTGATGGTTACAGGAGTTTATGGACTAGAGATCCCATAAAGTCAGAAAAACACTTGTGACTTGTGAAAAAAATTAACCATCTCAGCCAGGAGCTAAAACACTGTTCCGATTCGTGGTTTTTTTTTTTTTTTTTTTTACCATTCTATATTGTGGGCTAATACCTTCTTGCTTTTAAAGAGAAAAACTCTTGGCAGGTGGGGCTCCTCCCCCTCTCAGGGATCCAGGACAGGATTCTGTGTGGGGGACAAGGGTAGTGATGCCTCTCCTTCCGGTTTACTCCTGGAGGAAATGGGGTGTGTTCAGAGTTTTCACCTCCAGATTTCATTTCTGAGAGGTGACTTGACATGGAATGGGCAAAGAAGGTGCCAGGTGGACGGAGCCGCGGTCTTCTCTGCAGGCCCTCTTTTCAGAGCGTTGGGAAAGGCCTTCTCCAGCCAGGTGTCTCCCTTTCCTCACTAGTCACTTCCTCCTGGCAGACCCCTTGCAACCTGTTCGCCATCCTGGCAGAGAAAGACTTCCCTGGCTGCTTGTCATATCCAAGGACCGAAGCTCCTATGATCACCAGGCAATACCTTGGAGAATCTCTCTTTAAACCCCTTATTTTGTGGAAACTGAGGTCCTGAGGTATCATCAGACCTGGCTGAATGACCTTCACACTGCAGCAAAGTCAGTGCCCAAGCATGATGGTTAGGAGCAGGGGCTTTGAGCCCGAGACACCTGGGTTCAAACCCAGCTGGGCCACATGCTAGCTGCGTGATCTGGACAAGTTAAATACATAGTGTCTCTGAAAACTCAGCTTCCTCCTCTTTGACTGTTGGTGATAAACTTACCCCAAACAGTTGTGAAGATTAGAATAATACATGTTGAGTACAGAGTGTTGTGAGTATTTCCTTCGTTGGTACCTATTTTTGTTGTTGTTGTTAGTCCTTACCCAAGGGTGTTTTTTCCATTGGTCTTTAGAGATAGTGGAAGGGAGGAAAGGAAGGAAGGGGGGAGAGAGAGAGAGAGAGAGAGACAGACATTGATTGGTTGCTTCTTGCACATGCCCAGATTGGGGACCACAGACCAGGGATTGAACCTGCAACCCAGTGATATGCCCTTGTCCAGGAATGGAACCAGCGACCCTTCAGTGCATGAGCCAGCGTTCTAACCAGTGAGCAACACCAGCCAGGGCAATTACCTATTTTTATCATCCTCTCTCCCGTTAGCCTGTCGACCTAATTACCCCATCAAGGGAGCTAGAGTGAGTACTGAGGAAGGGTTGACTCTTTTTCTCAAGGCCTGAGCCAGCTTCTTTATTTGCCCCAAACTTGATCAACTGAGGAAAAGTTTAAGGGCAGGACACTTAGAGTCCCTTGGACCTTTGTTTTCAACTAGTGTGGGCTGTTGACAATGGGATTGCATCAGAGTAGCTCACTTTGAGGAAGGTCCTTCCCTCTCTACATTTTCTTGATCTTCTTGCCCCTTCATTCAGGGGTGTCCCAGGCCTTAGTGTTTGCCCCTCTTTCCCTGGCTATCTCTCTGAACCCTCTCTCCCAGGGGAGGATGGAGCTGGTCACAAGGCTTCAGCTGACTGACGTCCAACGGACTCAAATTTGCTTTCCCCTCTAGCATCTCACCAGAGCTCTGGACCTGACCACCTCCCATATGAGTATCTGTAGCCCCAGGACACACACCTCCAAGTGGATGAGTATTTTCAAGAAATAGGCATTTCACTTTCCATCCAGCTTCCCCTTTCTGCATCCTAGTTTCTTTCAGGGGGATGATTATTTTTCCAGTCACCCAGGCTTGAAACCCAGGATTATCTTTGACTCTTCCTTCTCCTCCAATGTAGATTCTGTGTTGAATTCAGTGTAATCTAGGGAGTGGCCAAGCCTGCAGCTTCCTGTATCTGTCCTTTCCTGTGGACACCATCCTATTTAAGTGTGGACCACCTCTTGTGACCTTCATGTTTATAGCAACAGCCATTGCTTCTGCATCCTGATGCTTAACACGGTCTTTGGAGAGCATCAGCTTCATCCCGTTTTTTTTTGACACGGAATCTTTCAGTGGCTTCCCGTTTTCTGCAGGATAAAATTTAGATTCCCTGGCCTGGCTGGAACTCAAGGCTCCCCGTAATCTTGTGCTGCTGTGCTCCTGTGTCACTCTTGCAGACCCTTCCTCCAGCCAGCTGGACCCTTTCGCCGACCTTAGAACAAGCCATACTCCTTCCTCGTGTGAGCTCACGGCATTCCTCCCCTACCCCCTGCATGCCTCTCTTCCTCCTTTTCGCCAATCTCATTTCTCCTGCCCACTTCCAAGATTCAGCTGCAGTCCCACCCCGATCTTCCCCAATCTTCAGCCTTCTCTTTTCCTGAATAATGCTGGGGGTCGGCACCCAGCCATGCCCTGGGTATAACTGTTGCGTGTTCATCTGTGCCTTCCCCCTGGGACAGGGAGGCTTTCTCAGTCCCCAGCACCCTGTCAGGAACACAGCTGGTGTTCACTTCAAACAGCCGCTCCCTGTTTTCTGAGCACGCTCAGCCCGCATGGCACAGGGTTACCCTTGTTTAACAAAATGCTTCCTCAGTGTAACCTCCTTTCCTTCCTGCTCTGGGAGAGGGCTTTAGAAACCGGGACAGTTGGGCAAAGACTGTGGGGGTTGGGATGCGGAGATTGGCCTCTGAGGCCTGCCTGAACCGTTTCACCACCACTGGTCTCTCTCAGGCTCCCTCCCCCACCTTAGTCTCCCTGCCAGATGTATCCCAGAAACCCTATTCTGGGCCCTTCGGTTCTGTTCAGGTGGCATGTGTTTTTGCCTTTTGTCTCATTTCCCCCTTCTTCGTGTCAGCTAATGATTATTCAGAGGACTTAACCTGGTGCCCCTATCCCAAAACTGTGTCCATTTTCTTTAGAGCAAGGTCACGGGAATGATGTCATGGTCACGTGACTGCTGCCTGTTCTCATTCCCTCTGCTTTCCTGGTACTAACATTCTGAAAAGCAAACTGTGTACCCTGCCTCCAGCTCACCGGAACAGAGACCTGAGCGGAAAAGTAAGCCTCTTGTTAGGTGGGCTGTGGCCACGAGATTCTCACTTCATCTGTGCTACCTGCCTTGTTTTCCTCTCACCTGTTTCTACTGGCTTTCTCCCTGGGAGCTATCATCTGCCCTGGTCTGAACAGTGACGGCCAGGAGCGAGCTGCAGGACTGGGCCTTAGGCTCATTAAGGGGTTGGGGCTGGTGGTGAGGTACGGGAGGCTGAGTAGGGAATAACTCCTGCTCTGCTCGCAGGTCTTACCCTGATGGCTGACTCTGAACCACTCCTCTCTCTTGACTGGGACCCCGTGGCTGCAGAAGCCTTGCTTCGGGACGTGTTTGGGATTGTGGTGGATGAAGTCATTTGGAAAGGGACCAGTGCTTCTGAGAAGGTGGGTCCTTTCTCCCTGTTCTTTCTGCCCATCAACCTGGCTCAGAACTTTGCTCCTCCAACAAGACTTTGCCGCAGACTTCTCCCAGTGTATGCCTCAGGGATTATATACTGGGTCTTACTATGTTTATGTCTTCTTGTTCATGTGCTGCTTTAAAAATATTCCTGACTTGTTGCTTTTAGTGCATGTTGGAGGTGTCTTGTGTGTACTGAGATGTGGTTTGAGCAGCAGTCAATATGAGTGTCTAAGGGCCCCCACTTCTCCCCCTAGGTCTGTGAATGGAAGGAGCCGGAGGAGCTGAAGCAGCTGCTGGATTTGGAGCTGCGGAGCCAGGGGGAGTCAAAGGAGCAAATCCTGGAGCGGTGCCAGGCTGTGATCCGCTACAGCGTGAAGACCTGTGGGTCCTGGGTTCTGGCGGGGAGAGTGTCTGGAGTTTGTACCCAGCTCCACTCTGAGCTCCCTGTCCCCTTCTCCAGGTCACCCTCACTTCTTCAACCAGCTCTTCTCAGGGTTGGATCCCCATGCTCTGGCCGGGCGTATTGTCACCGAGAGCCTCAACACCAGCCAGTGAGACATGCCAGGGGCCCCTTCACCACCCCTCAGAGGATATGGGTTTGCACAAGACATGCCTGGGGGGAGGGGCAGACAGTGATTTCCCCCCATCTCTGTTTTCTGGAAGACTCTGCTGGCAGTCTTCCCCTTTTTGCCCTTCAGGCTCCCTTTCTTTAAGCTTTCTCCTGCCTCCTGACCCTAGTTTGTTTTCATTCTTAAAATAATAATAATAATAATAATTATCGACTGATTGGTTTTTAGAGAAGAAACAAACATTGATTTGTTTCATTTATTCATGTATTCATTGATTGACTTTTTTTGTTGTTATTGTCAGTCCTCACCTGGGAATATTTTTTTCATTTATATTTTAGAGAGTGGAAGGAAGGTAGGGAGAGAGAGATAGGAAGAGAAAAGCATTGATGTGAGAAAGACATTGATTGCCTCCTGTACCCACTCTGACTAGTACGTGCTCTTGACTGGGAATGGAACCCCCCCAACGCTCTAACCACTGAGAAACATTGGCCAGGGCCATTGGCTGATTCTTGTACGTGCCTAACTGGGTATCAAGTTTATAACCTTGGTGTGTTGGATGACGCTGTAATCAGCTGAGCTACCCAACCAGGGCCTGCCCGCATTCTTGCTTCCTTGGTTCTTCGTCACCAACTCCTTCCTGTCTTTGGGCCCTGCCCTCACTCCTTCTCACTCCTTGCTCGCTCTGACTCCTCTGAGAGTCTCACCTGACATCCTTCCCTGTCCCTTCCCCTTTCTCATTGTCCCTTCTCCTGGCAGGTACACTTACGAAATCGCCCCCGTGTTTGTACTCATGGAAGAAGAGGTGCTGAAAAAACTCCGGGCGTTGGTGGGCTGGAGCTCTGGGGATGGGGTCTTCTGCCCTGGTATGTGAGAAGGATGAGGTGTCTTTCTTTGGCCTTTTAAAGGATAATTCCTTCCCCACAAGTCTCTTGCTCTAATCTGGGAGGGCTTAGAGCTCTTTGTTTCCTTTCCAGCTGGGCTCTGGCCAAACCAGAAAGAGGCTGCCTGATACCCTGCCTCCCCCTGTTTGCCAAACAGTCCAGGGGATCAATGCTCCTGTGCCTGCTCTCTCTGGGTGGGGGCTGTCTTGGAGACAGCCTAGGATATGTAGTGGGTAGTTAGGGGATCTAGATCCCTGGGCTGTTCTGGGCTATCATGTCATTTGTAGAGACCTGGGAGCCAATCCTTCAAGTTTTTTTGTTTGTTTGTTTTTATCAGTTCTTCTGGGTAGAGAGGTCAAAAGGGGCAAGCTCCAGTTTTGACCCACTGTTTGTCCCTCTTGCCACCATCCCTTGCCCCTATGACAGGCGGCTCTATCTCCAACATGTATGCCGTGAACCTGGCCCGCTATCAGCGCTATCCCGATTGCAAGCAGAGGGGCCTCCGGGCCCTGCCACCCCTGGCCCTCTTCTCAACGAAGGAGGTGGGAAAGAGGCACAGGCCTACCCTAGGCTCCTGATTCTAGCCTCTAGCCAGTGAGTCCAAGTTCTGTCCGGTTCTCTGCCTGCCCAGACCCATCTCTTCCAAGGTCACCCTGCCCCCAAGTGTATGTGCTTCCTTCGAACCAGGGGGCTCCCATTCACCTTGCCTTCAGTGGTGGGGGAGGGGATGGAAAGGGGCAACTAGTCCACACCCTTTCTACCTAGAGGGTGGCCCCTGGACCAGCAGCATCAGTATCACGGGGGTGTTTGTTAGAAGTGCAGAATCTCAGGCCTCACCCCAAACCTACTATATCTGACTCTGCCTTTAATCAAAGACCCTGGCGATTTGAAGGCTCGTGAATGCTTGAGAAGCCCAGGTCTACCAGATCTCCCCTATTACAACTTACACTTGACTTTTACTAGGCTCTCTCTCCTCTCCATCCTCTCTGCCCTCTCACCCCAGCCTAACATGCTCTCTGTCTGTCTCCACAGTGTCACTACTCCATCAAAAAGGGAGCTGCTTTCCTGGGACTTGGCACTGACAGTGTCCGAGTGGTCAAGGCAGATGAGAGGTGACGGTCCTGTCCTTGTGGCCCTGACCCGGCTTGGGGCAGCATGCCTTCCTGCTCTCAGAAGCTCTGGCCGCAGGCCCACCCCTCTGGTGGACTTCTCTTCACTGTCTGTTTCTACACAACAGTTGCTTCTGTCTCTCAGTGCTCAAGTCTGCCATGTGCCCTGAGATATCTTAGGGGAAATATCAACATTGTGGTCTCTGCATTGCTAACCCTACTCTCAACACTTCCTAACCTAGAGACTCCTTTACCCACTCAGTGTTCTTTTCCAGAGGGAAGATGATCCCTGAGGATCTGGAGAGGCAGATCAGTCTGGCCGAAGCTGAGGTGAGTGAGTGAGGGGTACAGAGGTGGGATATAGGTGGAGCTGGGGTGTGTTTTTTTCTTGGAGGATTCTTTGGGCTCTCCCTAGTCAAGGCATCCCTCATCCCTCTCCTTGATCTCTGTGCCTGCTTCCTCTGTGGGCCGAATCTCTGTGCCTGCCTCCTCTGTGGGCCGAATCTCTGTGCCTGCCTCCTCTGTGGGCCGAATCTCTGTGCCTGCCTCCTCTGTGGGCCGAATCTCTGTGCCTGCCTCCTCTGTGGGCCGAATCTCTGTGCCTGCCTCCTCTGTGGGCCGAATCTCTGTGCCTGCCTCCTCTGTGGGCCGAATCTCTGTGCCTGCCTCCTCTGTGGGCCGAATCTCTGTGCCTGCCTCGTCTGTGGGCCGAATCTCTGTGCCTGCCTCGTCTGTGGGCCGAATCTCTGTGCCTGCCTCGTCTGTGGGCCGAATCTCTGTGCCTGCCTCCTCTGTGGGCCGAATCTCTGTGCCTGCCTCGTCTGTGGGCCGAATCTCTGTGCCTGCCTCGTCTGTGGGCCGAATCTCTGTGCCTGCCTCGTCTGTGGGCCGAATCTCTGTGCCTGCCTCCTCTGTGGGCCGAATCTCTGTGCCTGCCTCGTCTGTGGGCCGAATCTCTGTGCCTGCCTCCTCTGTGGGCCGAATCTCTGTGCCTGCCTCCTCTGTGGGCCGAATCTCTGTGCCTGCCTCCTCTGTGGGCCGAATCTCTGTGCCTGCCTCGTCTGTGGGCCGAATCTCTGGGCCTGCCTCCTCTGTGGGCCGAATCTCTGTGCCTGCCTCCTCTGTGGGCCGAATCTCTGTGCCTGCCTCCTCTGTGGGCCGAATCTCTGTGCCTGCCTCGTCTGTGGGCCGAATCTCTGTGCCTGCCTCCTCTGTGGGCCGAATCTCTGTGCCTGCCTCCTCTGTGGGCCGAATCTCTGTGCCTGCCTCCTCTGTGGGCCGAATCTCTGTGCCTGCCTCGTCTGTGGGCCGAATCTCTGTGCCTGCCTCCTCTGTGGGCCGAATCTCTGTGCCTGCCTCCTCTGTGGGCCGAATCTCTGTGCCTGCCTCGTCTGTGGGCCGAATCTCTGTGCCTGCCTCCTCTGTGGGCTGAATCTCTGTGCCTGCCTCCTCTGTGGGCCGAATCTCTGTGCCTGCCTCCTCTGTGGGCTGACTCTGTGCCTGCCTCCTCTGTGGGCCGAATCTCTGTGCCTGCCTCCTCTGTGGGCCGAATCTCTGTGCCTGCCTCGTCTGTGGGCCGAATCTCTGTGCCTGCCTCCTCTGTGGGCCGAATCTCTGTGCCTGCCTCGTCTGTGGGCCGAATCTCTGTGCCTGCCTCGTCTGTGGGCCGAATCTCTGTGCCTGCCTCCTCTGTGGGCCGAATCTCTGTGCCTGCCTCCTCTGTGGGCCGAATCTCTGTGCCTGCCTCCTCTGTGGGCCGAATCTCTGTGCCTGCCTCCTCTGTGGGCCGAATCTCTGTGCCTGCCTCCTCTGTGGGCTGAATCTCTGTGCCTGCCTCCTCTGTGGGCTGAATCTCTGTGCCTGCCTCCTCTGTGGGCTGACTCTGTGCCTGCCTCCTCTGTGGGCCGAAGTGATCTGAGGGGAGTCTGAGGGCAGACACTCTTTTGTCCTCTCGGGAATCTGCCGAGACCCACAGGCAGGACTGGACTCCAGGAGGCAGGAGCAGGACTGAGTGACTGAGTGGAACTCCAAGGTGGCACCACAGAGTGGGTGTTGGTGGCCTGAAGAGTAGTGTGGAAGGTTTCTGTGAGCTGAGGGTCTGTACAGAGAGACCCTTGGGAGGATGTGTGGGTCAGTGTGAGCTGAGGTCTGTACAGAGAGACCCTTGGGAGGATGTGTGGGTCAGTGTGAGCTGAGGGTCTGTACAGAGAGAACCTTGGGAGGATGTGTGGGTCAGTGTGAGCTGAGGTCTGTACAGAGAGACCCTTGGGAGGATGTGTGGGTCAGTGTGAGCTGAGGGTCTGTACAGAGAGAACCTTGGGAGGATGTGTGGGTCAGTGTGAGCTGAGGGTCTGTACAGAGAGACCCTTGGGAGGATGTGTGGGTCAGTGTGAGGAGTGCAGACTGTGAGCAGTGGGAAATGTGGAGGCCTCCACACGGGGCCGGGGGTGGGGCGGTACGGGGAGAGGGGACTACTGAACGGCTACAGCCATCTTGGAGGGCATTTTGGCACTATACCAGTACGTGTATAAATTTTAAATGTGTCTATCTGCCCACCGATTCAGAGTCCCACTGCTAGGATCTATTCTATAATCATCATCGCAGTATTTAGAATCCTGTGCACTGGAGCTAAGTATAAAATTTTTTAAAGTTTAACGTTCATCAGTAGATAAATTATGATACCATATCTGTGTGTCTTGGTTTCTTCCTTTGTAAACTGAACATAAGGTAGAAGTTATTACATAGGATTATTGTAAGGATTAACTGAATTAATATATGTAAAGTATTTAGAGCCCATGAAGTACTATACATATTGGCTATCATATTGTTGTTGTTATTATTGGAGTACTATGTAGATATTTAAAAGAATAAAGTGGGAGTATATATACTAACATCAAAATACCTCCACCGTATGTTTAAGTGTATATATATAAAGTTTATATAGCAAATTGCAGTAAAGGAAGGACAGTGATCAATGGTTCTTTTCATCATTGATGTTTCTATATCTATAACAACAATGATTCTTTGCCATCATTGATGTTTCTATATCCCTCTCCCTCTCCCTTCCTCTCTGAAATTAATAAAAAAATATTTTTCTAAGCAGCTATTATTAACCAGGCCTGGCCGGCATGGTCCAGTTATTGAGCGTTGGCCTGTGAACCAGGAGGTCATATGAATTCATTGACATATGGATGTTACCCCAATAGCAGTATGAGCAACAATTAGAGCAGTAGAGTAGGCCCTGGCCTGGTAGATCAGTTGGTTGGAGCGCCATCCTGATATACCAAGGTTTTGGGTTCAATTGCTGGTCAAGACACATACAAGAATCAACCATTGAATGTATAAATAAGTGGAACAACAAACTGTTGTTCCCCTGCCCTTCTCTCTCTTCCTCTATCTCTCTAAAATCAATTTAAAGAAATAGAATAGTAGGGTATAATTTTTATTGTGTAAACTTTTTTGGATAATAGCTTTTTATTTTTTATTTACTTATTTATTTTTAAAATATTTTTTTAATATATTTTATTGATTTTTTACAGAGCGGAAGGGAGAGGGATAGAAAGTCAGAAACATCGATGAGAGAGAGACATCGATCAGCCGCCTCTTGCACGCCCCCTACTGGGGATGTGCCCGCAGCCAAGGTACATGCCCTTGCCGGAATCGAACCTGGGACCCTTCAGTCCGCAGTCCGACGCTCTATCCACTGAGCCAAACCGGTCTCGGCTATTTTTAAAATATTTTAATTGATTTCAGAGAGGAAGGGAGAGGGAAAGAGAGATCGAAACATCAATGATGAGAGAGAATCATTGATCAGCTGCTTCCTGCACGGTCCCCTACCAGGGATAGAGCCCAAACCTGAGCACGTGTCCTGACTGGGAATCGAACCATGACCTCCTGGTTCAGAGGCCAACGCTCAACCACTGTGCCATACCAGCCAGGCCTGGTTAATAGCTTTTTTGAAAAATGTTTTTTTTATTAATTTCAGAGAGGAAGGGAGAGGGAGATATAAAAACATCAATGATGGGAGAGAATCATTGATTGGCTGCCTCCGTATGCCTCCCACTACAGATTGAGCTGGCAACCCAGGCATTCCTGACCAGGAATCAAACCGTGACTTCCTGGTTCATAGGTCACTGTTCAGCCACTGAGCCATGCCAGGTGGTAATAGCTTCCTCTATTAAGATAGAATTACATTCGCATACCATACAATTTACCCACGTACAGTTTAAAATTCAATGGTTTTCAACAAATTTACAGAGTTGTGCAACCATCACTACAATAAATATTAGAATATTTTCAACACTCTCAAAAGAAATGCCATATCTTCTAGCCATCAATCTCCAGTATTCCCATACTTCCTTCCCATTAGGAAATCACAGATCTACATGGTGTCTTTATGGATTTACCTATTCTGGATTTTTCATAGAAATAGAATCATCCTATAAAGGGTTTTTGTAATGTACTTCTTTTGCTTAGCATATTTTTAAAGTTCATTCATATTGTAGCATGTACCAGCTCTTCATTCTTTCTTATTGCTAAACTAGAGGCCTGGTGCATGAAAATTTATGCACTGGAGAGGGCGTGTCCCTCAGCCCGGCCTGCCCCCTTTCATAGTCCGGGAGCCCCCTGGGGTGGGAGGCAATCCGATCAGGGGAAGGTGACACCCCCAGCACACTTCTGCTGCTGCCCCTGCCAGCAGTGCAAACCTCAGCCGGCCCTGGTTATCTGAGCCTCGGGTAGCCCCGGGCAGCTGGGGTGCTGAGGGCAGGTCCGCTGCACCAAGTGCCTGCCATTCCCCTATCACAGTGGGGCTGAAAGGACTGGGGGACTCCGGTAGAGGTGAGGGGACTGGGTGCTGCCATCTGTGGCCATAGGTGCCACCACCTTTGTGACAGCGTGGCTGTCAATTTGCATATTCCCTCTTTATTAGATAGGATAAAATCCCATTCTATAGATATACCACACTATACTTATCAATTTCTTAGTTGATGGACATTTGGGTTATTTCAGTTTGGGCTATTATAAGTACTACTGCTCTAAACATTTGCGTACAAGTTTTTATGTGAACATATATATTTTTTATTTCCTCTGGTTATATACCTGGTAGTGGAATGGCTAAGGCATGTGGTAATTCTATATTTAGCCTTTGAGGAACTACCAGACTGTTTTTCAAGGTGACTGCTCCAATGGATGATCCCACCAGCAGTGTGTACAAGGATTCCAATTTCTCCACATTCTCACTGACACCTGTTACTTCTCTTTTTGATTATAGCTGTCTTAGTGAGTGTGAAGTGGTGTCTGGCTGTGGTTTTGATTAGTATTTCCCTTATGACTAATGATGTTGAGCATCCTGTCATGTGCTATTCTTTTCCATTCTAGATAGAAATCTCTTATCAGGTATATGATTTGCAAATATCTTCTTCCAGTCTCTATGTTGTCTTTTCACATTTTTGATGGTATCCTTTGAAGCACAAAAGTTTTATATTTGATGAGGTCCAATTTATTTTTTCTTTGGTTACTTGTTTTTGTTTTGTTTTTTAATTGATTTCAGAGAGGAAGGGTGAGGGTGAGAGAGATAGAAACATCAATGATGAGAGAGAATCACTGACTGGCTGCCTCCTGCACAGTTGGGGATCAAGCCCGCAACCTGGGTATATGCCCTGACTGGGAATCAAACTGTGACCTCCTGGTTCATAGGTGATAGGTCAGCACTCAGCCACTGAGCCATTGCAGCTGGGCTATAATTGACTTTTTAATATTGCTCTTGTACCCTGCAAACTTGCTGGACTCACTTATTAATTCTTTTTTTAAAATATATATATTTTATTGATTTTTCACAGAGAGGAAGGGAGAGGGATAGAAAGTCAGAAACATCGATCAGCTACCTCTTGCACACCTCCAACTGGGGATGTGCCCGCAGCCAAGGTACATGCCCTTGACCGGAATCGAACCCGGGACCCTTCAGTCCGCAGTCTGACGCTCTATCCACTGAGCCAAACCGGTCTCGGCTTGGCTCACTTATTAATTCTAATGTGTTTTGTTGTTGTTAATCCTCACTTGAGGCTATTTTTTCCATTGATTTTTAGAGAGTGGAAAGAGGAAGGGACAGAGGGGAGAGACAGAGAGGCTTGACCGGGAATCAAATAGGCAATCCTTTTCGTGCATGGCCCTGCGTTCTCACCACCAAGCCACACTGGCCAGGGCTAATTCTCATAGTTGTTTTAATGGGTTCCTTAGGATTTTATAGATACAGTATCATGTTATCTGTAAACAGAGATCATTTATTTTTTTCCTGTTCAATCTGGATGCCTCTTATTTTATTTTCTTACCTAAGTGCCCTGCTAGAACCTCAGTATCATGTTGAATAAAAGTGAGGAAAGTGGGTATTCTTGTCTTATTTCTAATCTTAAGGTGAAAACTTTTAGTCTTTCACCATTGAGTATGATGTTAACTGTGGGTTTTTGTTTTGTTGTATTTTTTAATTTTATTTTAGAGACAGAAGAAGGGGAGAGTGAGAGAGACACAGAGAGAGAGAGAGAGACATGGATGTGAGAGAAGCATTGACCAGTTGCCTCCTCTATGCACCCCAACTAGGGATCAAACCCACAACCTAGATATGTGCCTAGTCATTTTGGTATACGGGATAACACTCCAACAACTGAACCACCTGGCCAGGGCTAGCTGTGGATTCTGTAGTTGCCCTGTATCGGATTGAAGAAGTTTCCTTCAATTCTTAGGTTGTTGAGTTTTTTTTTCATGAAGGAGTGTTGGAATTTTCTCAAATGTTTTTCTGTTTCTATTGAGATGATCAGTAGACCACATTGAGATGTGTTTTCCCCTCTTTTCCAATGGATAGGATGTATTACTTTAATGGAGTTTTGGGTATTATCCCAAGCTTGCACTCCTGGAACAAATCCCATTTTGTCATGCTACATAGGTCATAGGTCAACACTCAACCACTGAGCCACTGCAGCTGGGCTATAATTGACTTTTTAATATTGCTCTTGTACCCTGCAAACTTGCTGCACTCATGAATTCTAATGCGTTTTGTTGTTGTTAATGCTCACTTGAGGATATTTTTGCATTGATTTTTAGAGAGTGGAAAGGAGAGAGGGACAGAGACAGAGAGACTTGACCGGGAATGAAACAGGCAACCCTTTCCGTTTATGTTGTTGATTTCAGTTGGCTAGTGTCTTTTAGATTTTATATCTATTCATAAGAGATATTATCTGCAGTTTTCTTCTCGTGATGTTTTGTCTGGTTGAAGTATCAGGTTAATACTAGCCTCATACGATGAATTCAGGAGTGTTTCCTCCTCTCTTTCTTTTTTAGAAGTCAGTGAAGAACTGGTATCACTTCTTTTTCAAACGTTTGATAGAATTGATAAGTGAAGTCATTTGGGCCTGGGCTTTTGTTTTTCTTACTATCAATTCAATTTCTTAAAAAAAATTTTTTTTAATTGATTTCAGAGAGGAAGGGAGAGGAAGAGAGAGAGATAGAAACATCAGTGATGAGAGAGAATCATAGATGGGCAAGCCCTACACTGGGGATTGCCCTACAACTCGGGCATATTACCTGACTGGGAATCGAACCGTGACCTCCTAGGTCAGTGGTCGGCAAACTCATTAGTCAACAGAGCCAAATATCAAAGGTACAACGATTGAAATTTCTTTTGAGAGCCAAATTTTTAAAACTTAAACTTCTTCTAATGGCACTTTTTCAAAATAGACTCGCCCAGGCCTTGGTGTTTGTGGAAAGCCACGCTCAAGAGGCCAAAGAGCCGCATGTGGCTCGAGAGCCTTAGTCGCCGACCGACCACTGTCCTGGTTCATAGGTAGACGCTGAGCCATATCTGCTGGGTTCAATTTCTTTAAAAACTTTTGTTTATAAAGATCATTTGGTCTTCCAGTAAGGCATTAACATTTTTTAATAATATTTTTTATTTTGCAGTATAACTTAGATTTAATAGTAGTACCTATATTTTCCTCCCCCCCCGATTATCCTGCCCCCAGCCTCCCCTACCCCCCAGCACATGTCCCCACCTTCCCCCCCCCCCCGCCCCGCCCCAGTGTCTTGCATCCACTGGCTATGTGGCTATGCTCACATGCATGCAAACAAGTCCTTTGGTTGATCTCCCCCAGCACCCACCCCCACCCTCCCCAGCCTTCCCCTTGTAGCTTGTTCAATGCCTCCCTGCCTCTATATCAATCACTCTCCCCTGTTTCTTTTCTTCAAAAATATCTTGCCTCTGCATACTAGAAATACACGTACAAGAACAGAAAATGTTTGAGTCTTAGTTTCAATGTCCAACTATTCTGAGTCCCAGTTTCAGTGTCAAATAATTCTTTATGTGTACATGTCAGCAATGGTATCCAGCTGGTGGACACATCGTGGCAATGCAAGATCCACCCTCTCTGGTTTAGTCCTGGGCCGCCTGCAGCTACACACAGCTGCTAACTGCTAGCATGGCAAGATGTCGTCAGTGGCATTAACGTTTTTTGAAAGAGGATGATTTTGGAGATAGCCCAACAGGCAGAGCTAGATTTGGGTTCCATCTCTGGAGCTTCAGCTTGGGGGCAGGTCTCTTCACATTTCTGAATCTCAGTGTCCTCACCTGCAAATTAAAGGGGACAGTAGTACTGTGTAAGGTTGAGAGGACCCAGGCCAGGCATGCAGAGAGTTCAGAGCTGGGCTCTAGCAGCCAGGCTCGGGGTTGCTTTTTGGATGCACAGCCTCTTTCTCTCTCTGCATTTTTGCATTAGGGTGCTGTGCCGTTCCTGGTCATTGCCACCTCTGGGACTACTGTTCTGGGGGCCTTTGATCCCCTGGAAGCAATTGCTGACGTGTGCCAGCGTCGTGGATTGTGGCTGCACGTGGACGTGAGTAGAACGTAGGCCTGAGGGTGGGCTGAGCTGAGGCCGAGCCCTTGCTGTTCCTTCTGCTTCACAGGCCGCCTGGGGTGGAAGCGTCCTGTTGTCACAGAAACATAGACATCTTCTGGACGGGATCCAGAGGTGCCGCAGCCCGGTCCCCGAACCCCACTTTTTAAACGCGCGATCCATAGAATAGTCATGGTCAAGAGCGCTTTAAATGGCAGTGGGGAAGGAGGTTGGTGGGTGGGGTTTGGAGAGATGGTCGATTGGAGCTGGAGTTCAGGTGGCAGACATAGCAATTGCCCCTAGCTGCTGGGCGGGCGTGAGACTGAAGCTCCTTTTACTGATGTCTGGGAAGGGAAGGCAGCCTGGCTGGGCAGCTTGAGGAAGAGCCAGCTGACCCACCTTTGCTGTGCCCACCCCAGGGCTGACTCCGTGGCCTGGAATCCCCACAAGCTCCTCATAGCAGGCCTGCAGTGCTCGGCTCTTCTTCTCCGGGACACCACGGTAAGCCTTCCCCCTACCTCTGGCCTGGTCGCTTCTGAGCTTGGTTAGACCTTGACTGCTTTTCTGTCCAGCCTTAGAGGGGGTCCTGGGCTTGCTGCGTTCTACTTACCGTTCCACCTGAAGCTGAGTGTCTGTGACCACCCTGACTCCTTGTAGTAGGTCCTCACTCCCCCATGGCCTGTCTTCAGGCAGAGGAAACGTTTCCAGCTTGAAGTTGTAATTGAAGGGATCCTGGGCTGAGTTTGGGAAGAACTCTGGTGTTAGGAGAAAACCCAGAGCAAGGGTTCTGAGTCAGCTGGCAGCTAGCCCATCAGGATACGTTGGCAGTGCACACAGACCCCTGTGCTGGGAGTTGTGCCGGGAGCTCAGTGCCGCCCGGTCCAGGGAAAGGAACGGGTAGACTGAGCTAAGAAAGCACTAGAGGAAACTTGGGTGGAGAGCGTGGGGTCTGACAGTCTCCAATCCAACCCACAGAATCTGCTCAAGCGCTGCCACGGGTCCCAGGCCAGCTACCTCTTCCAGCAGGACAAGTTCTACGATGTGGCCCTGGACACGGGAGACAAGGTGGTGCAGTGTGGCCGCCGTGTGGACTGTCTGAAGTTGTGGCTCATGTGGAAGGCACAGGGCGGGCAAGGGCTGGAGCGGCGCGTCAACCAGGCCTTTTCCCTTGTCCGGTAGGAGTGGTGGGTGGTTCCAGGTCCCCTCCCCAGGTCTCTCCCCCAAAACCTTTTGCTGCTGTCCGTGCCTCCAGTCATTCTCTGGCTCTCCCCTCCACCCCCCGCCTGTGATTGCTCACTCTCACTTTGAAGATACCTGGTGGAGGAAGTGAAGAAGCGGGAAGGATTTGAGTTGGTCATGGAGGTACGACCTACCCTGTTCTCTTTGTTCCTATGTCCTTGTAGCCTGTCCTACACACAAAGCCCTGCTGGATGCAGAGGAGCAGTGAGAGGGGACACTTTCACGGCTCACACCTTTCCCTTCCTCATTCCTTCCAGCCAGAGTTTGTCAATGTGTGTTTCTGGTTTGTGCCTCCCAGCCTGCGGGGCAAGCAGGAGAGTCTGGATTACAGTGAAAGGCTGGCTAAGGTAGGCTTTCTCCTCCCTGGGGCTCTGGTTAACCTAGTTGAGCAAATGGTTGCACCTGGTGTGTTTCTGCCCCCTGCTGGCTGTGGGTGGCATGGCAGGCCCATTGCTTTCCTGCTCCTAAGCTGAGGACATGAACTGGAAAACACCAACTTGTCCTCAGTTCTCAGGGATGTGGGTGGAGAATCGGGAATGTTTCTGGAAAGTAAGCAGGAGGCAGAGAGGGCATTACAGGATAAGTCGCCAGTGTACATACCCCCCTGTGTTGGGAGTTCTACTGGGAACTCTGGTCCAGGACAGTGAGGCAGAAAGAGTTTTTCTCACTGATACGGGGGGGGGGGGGGGGGGGGGGGGAAACAACCAGTAGTCCAGGCCTGCCTTCTGGAGGTGAGAAGATATGTCGTAGGTCCCTCGGATAGGTTGCTGGTAGGTGCTGCAGATGACCTGAGAGGACAAGATTGTTCTTGCCCTTAAGGAGTAATATTAGGAAAACAAGAGATGCCTATTTGAAACCAGTGTGCCAAGGAAATCTTGTAAATATGCATGTTAGATCACAGAGTACAGAGCAAAAATATTACAGGAATTCCGAGACAGGGAGAAGGGGTTTAGGATGACAGAGGCTTGAAGTGAGATTAAAACCGTGTTGGGAGTCAGGGAAAAGTTAGCATTTGACAGAAAATGTGTCAGCCTGGAGATACATGAGATAAGGAGTAAAGCAGGCGGTAGAGAAGGACAAGCAGGTTGGACCTGGGGGAAAAGGTAAACTGGGGCCATGGTGAGGATCACAGCAATGAGCGCTACCTCAGGAAGGTGGCTGGGGTGGAGGGAAATGCATCTTGGGTAACTGGCCTGGCCCAGCCCTCACCTGACCCCAAGGCTGCAGCTAGACGCTCTCTGTATCCTTCCACAGGTGGCCCCCGTACTCAAGGAGCGCATGGTGAAGGAGGGCTCCATGATGATTAGCTATCAGCCCCATGGGACCCGGGGCAATTTCTTCCGCTTGATCGTGGCCAACCCAGCACTGACCCGGGCAGATATGGACTTCCTCCTCAACGAGCTGGAACGGCTCGGCCAGGACCTCTGAGCCGCCTCCTTTTCACTGCTGGCCTTGGCACCTCCTTCACCCCGCTGGCTCTGTGTAGTCCCTCCCTGTGTTCTCAAGAGCAATCTTTTTACGAAACAGGGTGGCTGTAATAATGTTTATATCCTTTTACCTACTAACTCTCCTATTAAATATTAGACATTAGGAGAATGTTTAATAAACAATAGTATATTCTGATGATGGAATGTTAGGCTGCCTTTAGAATTACGTTTACAAAAAGGGTGTTTATTGATATGAGAAAAGTAATTTTAATATAATGTTGAAAAATCTGGATATAGTGCTTTATATATTATAGTATCTGAACTATATTGAAACATACATAGAAAATATTAATAGTTTTACCTCAAATGGTATTACGTTAATGTCTTACTCTGGCCAGTGTGACTTGGTTGGGCATTGTCCCATGCACCAAAAGGTTGCCGGTTTGATTCCTGGGAGGGGGTGTGCAGGAGGCAGCCAATTGATGTTCTGCTCTCACATGAATGTTCCTCTCTCTCTTTCCCTCCCTAAAAAGTAAAAATAAACTTAACTTTTTATGCTTTTTGTGCTCCCTCCTTTTATCATACAATGAATATGCATAACTTTTACAATAGAAAAATAATAAAGTTAAAATTTCAACGATGGCCAAAACCGGTTTGGCTCAGAGGATAGAGCATCGGCCTGCGGACTGAAAGGTTCTGGGTTCGATACCGGTCAAGGGCATGTGCCTTTGCTGCGGGCACATCCCCAGTAGGGGGTGTGCAAGAGGCAGCTGATTGATATTTCTCTCTCATTGATGTTTCTGACTTTCTATCCCTCTCCCTTCCTCTCTGTAAAAAATCAATAAAATATATTAAAAAAATAAATAAATAAAATTTCAACTATGTTATTTTGGTATGATTAGGAGTTTGTTACCTTTCAAGCAAGTAATGGAGAATGCAAATTAATTTTTTTTAAAGGCAGTGAAAGATTCCAAAAATCTTTAGTGGGAGGGGAAAGACCAAAAGTGGAGTCACTCTAAAATTAGTTGTACTTTAGTGACATTGAAACAGAATGGGCACTGACTGTATCTTGAGACCAGAGCCTTATCCACTTACACTTAAAAATTCTCACCGACTTGGCTACTGTAGCTCAGTAGTTGAGCATCGACCTATGAACCAGCAGATCATGATTAGATTCCAGGTCAGGGCACATGCCCCGGTTATAGGTTTGATCCCCAGGCAGGTAGTCAGTGATTCTATCTCATCATTGATTTTTTTTTAATCTCTGAAATAGATAAAAATATATTTTATCTTGCCAACAAAAAAAGAAAAGAAATTTTTTTCTGTAATTTAAACAGAAACCAAAAAGAAAAACACACCCGCCAAAACCGGTTTGGCTCAGTGGATAGAGGGTCGGCCTGCGGACTATAAGGTCCCTGGTTGATTCCGGTCAAGGGCGTGTACCTTGGTTTTGGGCACATCCCCAGTAGGGGGTGTGCAGGAGGCAGCTGACTGATGTTTCTCTCTCATCGATATTACTGACTTTCTATCCCTCTCCCTTTCTCTCTCTAAAAAAATCAATGAAATATATTTTTTTTAAAAGAAAAAGAAAAACACACCCAATAAACCAAGTTGAAAAACAGCAACCAAACCACTGTTACGTCTCCTGTTATTGCTACCGTCCTACATAAAAATATTCATTTTATACTTACAATTCCGGGCTGGTGTTGCTCAGTCACTTTTTGGGAAAGGCATGCAGTTACACAAGTTACTAAGGACAAGTGGCAAGTCTACCAGAACTTTCTGTTATTTCCAATCCCTAAAAATAACATTTATGAAAACAATAACATGGTCATGTAAAAGTCATCCAAAGTTATTTTCAAAGGCAAGTAGAAACTGTCCAAACCATAGCAAAAGAACATCCAGGCCCAATTCTCTTGATCATTTGAGGGGTTGGTAGGGGAACATTTCTATTAATAAATTAATAATTTCCCTGTGAACTTGTTACAAATGGTATTTTAATATCTTCCAAATAATAAAATCATTTTGAGAGTATTAATAATTTGAACTCCAAGCTCTAATCTTTTTTTTTTTTAATATATTGTATTGATTTTTCACAGAGAGGAAGGGAGAGGGACAGAACGTCAGAAACATCGATGAGAGAGAAACATCCCTGCTGGGGATGTGCCCGCAGCTGTGGTACATGCCCTTGACCAGAATCAAACCTGGGACCTTTCAGTCTGAAGGCCGACGCTCTATCCCCTGAGCCAAACCAGTCTTGGCTCCAAGCTCCAATCTTAAAAAGGTCTATAGCCCTAGCTGGTTTGACTCAGTGGACAGAGCACCGGCCTGTGGACCGAAGGGTTTGATTCTGGTCAAGGACACATACCTCGGTTGCAGGCTCCTCCTGGCCTAGGCTCTGGTCAGTGCAGGAGGCAACCAATCGATGTGTTTCTCTCACATCGATGTTTCTGTCTTTCCAGCTCTCTCTTCCACTCTCTCTAAAATCAATGGAAAATATTTTTGGGTGAGGATTTAAAAAAAAAGTCTATCTACAAAATGTCTTAAATATAGTTTTTTTTTTAAAAAAGCAAACAAAAAAATTCTTATTTTCAATTCAAAGCAAAGCCAGAAAGCAAAATAAAAACAAAATTTTCAAATTCCTTGAATCATCTCCATTTGGTAAATATTTTTAAGAGAAGGAAGGTCGGGAAAGACAGGTCATAAAATCAGCTAATCACCTATTTTTCTCCAAAGAAAAAGAAACTGATGCTTCTTTTTGTTCCCAAAATTCACCCTTGGAATCTGTGAATGTGGCATTACATTCCCTCTTTTGCTCCCTGTCTCCATGGACATTTACTGAGCTCCTGCTCTGTGTAGCTCTTTGCTCTTCCTCCAAAGAGCTTAAGACTTAAACAGTCATCCTCAAGCCAGGCACATCCCTGCTCAGGGGCTTGGGCAGCTGATGTCCATCCCCTTTTACCTCTGTGTTCACTCACCTACATGTTTTGCTCCCTCGTTGCCTTTAGGTTTTTGTTCTGATATCACATCCTGAATGAAACCTTCCTTGAATATTCTGCTTAAAATACGTTTTCTCCCTCTGTTTTTGCACTTATTAATTCCCTCGCCTGTCCTGTTTTCCTCCATGGCATGGATAAGCATCTGGCATATTTACATTTCAGTTATTTTCTTCTCACCCAACTGAAATGTGAGCTCTGGGAGCAGAGATTTTTGTATCACTGCCTCCTAAAACGGAGCCTAGTCCTTCCTGGTGGGTAAAGCTGAGTGAATGTTTAATGAATTCCAGGTACTGTTGACTTGCTCTTAGTCACACAACTTGAAAGTGATGAGGTCAAAGCCAAGCTCAGACTATCTTCCGCTGGCTCATAACCATGGACCTAGCCTGCTCCCGCTGACAGGTGTATGTCATTCATTGGTGTGAGTGTCAGGGTCATTTTATTAATATGCTGTGGATTTACTGCTTATGGGAAGGATGAAGCAGCTTTACCAACCCATCTTGCCTTTGGCCTGGGGAAACTGTATTTCCATCACACAGGAAACAAGGTCATTGGGAACACACGGTTGCAATGTTGGAGTGTTATGTGGGGTTTTTTGTTTGTTTTTAAAGCGGTCAAAGTGTACAAGAGGCTAGCCTCCCGACCTCTCTGACCAGGAAGACGGTGCCTTCACTGGGAAGGAGGCCAGCAGATAGGCAGTGAGAAGCTGGGCGGGCGCCTGTGCTGGGTCAGCTCTCAGAAAGTGGATGAAAGGGAGCAACAGTAAGTCAGAATTTGACTGGATACTTGTTCTTGTGTACCCTCGGTCCTCATTTGGCTATTCCTCTTCTGCTTATGTACCTTTAAAAAAACTTTTTATTTTGAAACTTATAAAAAATTCCAAGAATAGTTGCAGAGAACTTCCATACTCTTTATGTAAATTGATAGATTTTTCAAGTTTTAACAAACTTTATCGTGATATTTGTGCTATAATTTTTTCCTGAACCATGTGAGTCGATTGCATACTTTGTGCCCCTTTATTTCTTAACACTCTAGTGTGTGCTACCTAAGAACGAGAATAGCTACAGGGGAAAGGCTGAGGTGGATGGGAGGCGGATGCTGGGGGAGGTCAACCGATGCATGCATATGACCATAACCAATGAATGAAAGACACTGGGGCAGGGAGGGGGGCAGGTGGGGACATGTGCTGGGGGGTAAGGGAGGTTGGGGGGAGGATATTGGGGAAAAAGGAAAAATATGTACTACTATTAAATATGTTATACTGCAAAAAAAATCAATAAAAATATATTAAAAATAAAAAAATTAAAAAAAATTTTAAAAAAAGAACGAGAATATTATCTTGAATAAAAACAGCTCAAAGGCCAAATTCAGGAACTTTAATATAGACACTACACTTTAAAGTCCAGATCCTAAAATTTGTCAGTTGTCTCAATAATGGCCTTTGTAGCATTTCCCCTTCAGCTCCACATCCCAGATCAGGATCATGTTTGCATTTTGTTGCCATGTTCTGGTGTCTCCTTTAATTAAGATGATTTCTCAGCTATTCTTTGTCATTAGTGGTATTGACACTTAAAAAATACAGATCAGTTATTTCATAGAATGTTCATCAATTTGCTCTTTCCAGATGTTTCCCCATGACTAGATTCAAGGGATGCATTCTGAGCTGTCATCTGACTTGAACCGTGTTTGTCGTTTTCAGAGAAGCACATCAAAGGTCCACAGTGTCCATCTGCTCCTTGTTGGTGATGTAATTTTGATGAAGGTCAACATTGGTCAAGATGTCTGATTTCTCTGCAATATAGTTACTATTTCACCCTTTGCAACTAATAAATAATCTGTGAGGAGACATTTTGAGATTATGCAAATATCCTGCTCCTCTTCACTTTCCCCATCTAGATTTAGCATCCACTCAGGATTCTTGCCCAATCCAACTTTTATCATAATGGTTCCTTAGTGGCAATTGTCTAACTCCACTAATCCCTCCACTTTTATTATTTGGCATTTGGCTATAAAGAAGAGCCCTCCCTTCTTCTTATTCATTCATTTCTCCATTGATTATCGATATGTTTTATTCAAAAAGTTACAATACATTTCTATCTTTACTTATTTTAATGCTCACATTATTCTAGTTTTGACCATAGGAAGTCCCTTTAATCTGGCTTCCATTTGACATGATTTTAAAAATAATTTAAATTTTTTTAATTGATTTCAGAGAAGAAAGGACAGAGAGAGAGAGAAAGAGAGAGGAGGGGAGAGAGAGAGAGAGGAGAGAGAGAGGAGAGAGAGAGAGAGAGAGGAGAGAGAGAGAGAGAGAGAGAGAGAGAGAGAGAGAGAGAAATGTCAATGATGAGAGAGAATCATTGATTGGCTGCCTCATGCATGTCCCCTACAGGGGATCAAGCCTGCAACCCAAGCATGTGCCCTGACCGGGATCAAACTGTGACCTCCTTGTTCATGATGGGTTGACGCTCAATCACTGGGCTAAAAACAATTTTTTTAAGCACTGCCTTTCTTCCTGGCACAACAAAAATGCATCAGGACGCTCAACCACTGAGCCACGCTGGTGGGCTAACCAGAAATCTTTCGATGTAAGGGACAACATCAACTGAGCCATCCGGCCAAGGCAGGACACACATCACTTTCCAGAAGTTTGGCTATGATGGGGAGCTGAGAAGTGGGACAGCTTGATGAAGATGTGGGGTGAAGAGAGGGAAAGTTAAAGGGGGACACACTAGAGAAGCTTACCAAATGCTGAGGGGAACAATTTGGTAGAGGAAATAGTGTGTGGTGGGGTGGCTATTAAAGGGGCTCAACAATTAAGAAGGTGAGAGGACATGCTGAAACCTGTTTGGCTCAGTGGATAGAGCGTCAGCCTGCAGACTGAAAGGTCCTGGGTTCGATTCCGGTCAAGGGCATGTGCCTTGGTTGCAGGCACATTCCCAGTAGGGGGTGTGCTAGAGGCAGCTGATGTTTCTCTCTCATTGATGTTTCTAACTTTCTATCCCTCTCCCTTCCTCTCTGTAAAAATTCAATAAAAATATTTTTTCTTTTAAAAAAGGTGAAAGGACAGAAAGTGGCCTTTGATGTGAAGAGATGTAAGTTCTCCAGTTGACAAGAGGAAAATGCAGTAGAGGAGAAGTGAGGGGTATGTGATAGGGGGTGATTTGTTGACTTGGAGATGGATGATGGGAGGAGAAAGGAGAAATGAAGAAGTTTTTTGGAGAGTAGGAAAGGAGAGTAGCAGGATCATTGGACATGACTGAAAAGCTCATTTGACATCTGTGCTCCAGAACAGGGGTGTGTGTGTCATGTATGGGAGGGGACCTCCAAAGAGTAGAGCAAGGGAGGAGCGATATGGAAGGGCAGAGCTCCAAATAGCGGAGTATGAAATGCTATGGACATCACAGACCAGTGGCTGCGCAGAGTAGAAAGGGTCCCACTGGGAGCATTTTCTCAGTCCATTGTTATGTTGCTTCTCACAGTTGTCGTTAGTTTAGTACGAATTGCCATAAGTACTCAAATAAACTCATAAAAATTAAAATTAACACACACACACACACACACACACATACACACACACACACATGAAAGGGGAGTGGTGTTATATGGGGCAGGAGCGTCTCAGGACAAGAGTTTTGTAGAGAAAACTGGACAAAATCAAAGGGGTGAAAGGAAGGTGTTTGAAGCAGGAGGGTGGGTGCAGAGTTTGGGGACACAGAAGAGACAGTAGTGGAGAAACCTGACAGGAAGACAGAGTGGTTCCTGCCGAGGAGGAGAGCCCAGCTGTGAAGAGGGCAGCCCCAGAGCAGTCCCTGCCTTGCACCCCCACCTCCATTTCAGGCACTTTCCGCCTCACATCCCCATTGATCCCACTGGGTCCTAGGGAGAGGGCTGGGCAGTCCCTCTGCTGCTCTGTGGGTACAAGGGTAAAACAAGGTAAAAGGGGTCTTGAGCATGTGCAAAGGAGTCTAGTCTGACTCATTTCTACTCTAGCTCCACCTAAGAGCATCCTGCTCTGGGCAACTTTGGCTTCTGCCAGCGCCGTGTTCTCAGACCGGGAGTCAGGGGAGCAAAGCGTGAATGAGGGCTTTGGTGAAAGAAGGGGCCTGGATGGAGCCTCGTTCTCTATAAGACTCAGTACAATGAACAAGTTGAAGAATCCGATGTAAAATGAGGAGACGACAGCTTCCTGAACTTGAGAAAGGTATACTTTTGAAGAAGGAAGAGGGCTCGGTTAGGTGTATTCTAACGTCTGGTTCCTAGACCACAGCATCAGCATTCCTTGGGAATTATTAGCTTTGCAAATTCTCAGGCCCCACCCTGGCCCTAATGAATCAGAAACTCCTGGGGTGGGGGTCAATCATCTATAGGCACTAGGCCTGCATGTGATTCTAATGAACACTCAAGTTTGAGAACCACTGTTCTTTTTTATTTCATTTCAAATATATTGTTACTGATTTCAGAGAGGAAGGGAGAGGGAGAGAGATATAAACATCAGGATGGGTGAGAATCATTGATTGGCCATCTCCTGTATGCCCCTTACTGGGGATCAAGCCACAACCTGGGCTGTGCACCGGGAATTGAACTATGACCTCCTGCTTCCTAGGTTGATGCTCAGCCAGTGGGCCATACCAGCAGGGTGAGAACCACTGTTCTAAAGGAATTTCCACTCCACCTTCAAACCTCTGCTGGGTCAGCAGTCAGGGTGTGCAAGTGAAGGCAGGAACGGGGGGTTGGTAGGGGAGGCCTGGTGTGGAGACCTGGTAGGGAGTGTCCTCACTCTCACCGCACAGGAGCTCCTGAGTAGAGGTCAGGACCACGGGGATCCTGGAAGAGCATGACTCAGAGGGCCTTGGCTCTACAGGCATGAAGTCATCACAGAGTTCCCTGCCTACCAGACACCACAGGAACGGAAACCCTGAAGGGGTTTATGGCAACTTAAAAAATATTAGGACACTTAAAGAAATTCGAGTGGTATACCAAAAAAATATTTTCTGGAACTGAATCATTGTTTTTAGCAACAAAAATGCCGGTATATGTATTGAAAGAGAGAAGTCTGGTTACTGCTGAGACTCAAATTAGTGGCTTGGAAGAACACATGGAAAAAAATATTTCAAAGCACAGGGCAAACAGTGAGGAAAATATGAGACTTGGAGAATAGATCCAGTAGTCCTAACAGTCAAATATATTAGTTCCAAAAGAAAGAAAAGGCATCGATGGAAGAGAGGCAGTTATTTAAAAATAGAAGAATATGTTGCTGACCTGAAGAAGGATCTCAGTTTGCAGACTGAAAGGCCAGAGGAGATACAAAAAGAAAAAATTATGTACCTAAGCATGAAACTCCTGAGTTCCAGATTAAAGAAAAAATTTTTTTTTCATTCATAGACAGAAAGAGCAAGTTATCTAAAAGGGAAAAGAATCAGGTTGGCACAGGACTTTTCATCTGCAACGCCGAAAGCTAGAAGTGGGAGCACTGAGAGAAAAGAATGGCTACCCAGCAACCTGACACCCAGCTGAGGCAGCACTTGCCTGCCAGTGCAAAAGAAAGATATTTGAAAACATAAAGGATTCCCATATCTCACCTGATGAAAACACTCAAGAAAAATGTGGCTAGAGAACAGAGAAATCAAGATAGAGGAAGATGAAGAGGAGAAAACAAGCAGTGAGACACAAACTTGGCGAAATATTGTACTGTTGCCCTGGCCAGCATGGTTCAGTGGGTAGAGCATCCGCCTGCACACTGGAGGGTCTTGGGTTTGATTCCGGTCAAGGGCACATACTCCACTCCTGGCCGGGGTGTGTGTGGGAGGCAAACAATTGATGTGTCTTTCTCAAATTGATGGGGTTTTTTTTCTCTCTCTCTCTCTCTCTTTCTCTCGCCCTCCCCTTTTCTTCCACTCTCTCTCAAAATCAATTAAAAAAAATATCTTCACTCTTTGGATAAGGATGTTCATGGAAATGGATAGATGTCTATAGCTAGAACCATAAGTACTTTACTATTTCAGCAAAACCTAGGAATTAGAAGCAGAGTGAAAGGTACAACCTCTCTTATTGGAATGGAAGTGGAAGAAAATCAAACATCTTAATGGAAGAAGTAAATGGTGTATTTTCTGGTCATAGTAAAGAACTATATATTTAATTATTAGTGCTGGGAAGGAAGGTAACATAGAGCAGAGTTTCCAAATGAAAGGGAATAGAGGAAATGGATGAATAATTCCAAGTAATGTTGATGCTGTGATTTAGGAACCACCCATTAGAATACATCAAAACAGCAAAAACATGGAATGATTAAAGAAAAACAATAAAATAGAAGAGATGATCATATCATGCGATAATTAAAAGAAGTCATAGCCCTGGCTGGTTTGGCTCATGGAGAGAGCAACAGCCTGCAGACCAAAGAAAGGGTCCTGGGTTCTATTTTGGTCAAGGGCACGTCCCTCAATTGCAGGCTCCTTCCTGGCCTTGGGCCTCATGCCAGAGGAAACCAATCAATGTGTTTCTCTCACATCGATGTTTCTCTCTGTCTTTCCCGCTCTCTTCCACTCCCTCTAAAAATCAATGGAAAAACATCCTCAGGTTAAAATTTAAAAACAAACAAACAAATAAAAATAAAAGAAGTCATAAAGAGAAGGAACAAAGAACATTATAGAAAACAATGGAAAGACAATAGATGTAATTTATATAAAAAATCATATTAAATGGGGATGGTCAAAACATCCCTCTTAAAAGGCAAGTATTATCACATGGGATAAAAAAGCAAGACCCACTGGCTGGTTAGCTCAGTTGGTTAGAGTGTGGTGCTAATAAAAAAGCAAGACCCAATTATATTCTGCTTATAAAAAACTGATTTTAAATATAAAGACAGCCTGCCCAGTTAGGCTCAATGAATAGAGTGTTAACCTGCAGACTGAAGGGACCTGGGTTCAATTCCGGTCAAGGGCATGTACCATGATTGCAGGCTCAATCCCTGTCCCTGATTGGGGCGCATGCAGGAGGCAACCTATTTATATGTCTCTTTCACATGTTTCTTTCTCTCTGTGTCTCCCTCTCCCTTCCACTCTCTCTGGAAATCAATGGAAAAATATCATTGGGTAAAGAAAAAAAAGTACATATATAAAGGCAGTGACCATGATGACCAAAATGACCATTTGACTAGTCACCATGCAGTGCTAGCATAGATGCATAGACACAAGTAAAGTCTATAAGGGAACTAAGAATGAACAAGAAGAATGCTTGCCTTCAGGGAGCTCACACTGTAAGAAAGTTAGGTCTGGGATGAGAATTCAAAATTGCCACCAGCACAGACCTGAGGTACCGCTTTTCAGAGCAGCCAGGGATACAACCAGTAGCAGACTGGGGGCGTGACTGAAGGGCTGGTGTCAATGTGAAGGTGTGGCCATTCTGGATTTCCCAGAGGAGCCAATGGCTGCCTAGGAGGTGGAGCTTTTGATGCTGACTGGCATAGAAACTGACCAATCAGAATTTAATCTGGGTGAACTGCAAAGGCAAAATCTAAGGTAGGGGCTGGGGAGGAGTTTTAAGGACAACGGCTGTTTGGTGTAAGGTGTAAGAAAGCAGTTCAATTTTTTAATCACCAGTTTGACAGTATAGTGCATATGGCTGGCTATCAGTCCAGATATAGGGGTTATGTATTTTTGTCTGACAAGAGCATCTCCTCCTGCTGAAAGAGGCTTCCCCCTCCCATTTAAGCAATCCTATCCTAAATAATCTATCCATACTAATAAAAGTATAATGTGCTAATTAGACTGGATTGACTGGACATCTTCTGGACATCTGACTTCCTTCCAGACAAAGCCATGGTGGTGGGGGCCAAGACAGAGGCAGTTAGGGGCGGTCAGGCTGGCAGGGGAAGGCAGTTGGAGGCATTAGGCAGGTAGATGAGTGGTTAGGAGTCAATGTTCCTGGATTGCAAGAGGGATGTCTGACTGTGGGATTGGGCCTAAACCAGCAGTCAGACATCCCCTGAGGGGTCCCAGATTGGAGAGGGTGCAGGCTGGGCTGAGAGACACCCTCCTGCCCCTGTGCATGAATTTCAAATGATATAACCACCTCAACAAACAATTTGGCAGTTTCTTCCAAAGTTAAACGTTCATTACCCTGACCGGTGTAGCTCAGTTGGTTGAGCATTGTACCATATATCCAGAGGTCTCTGGTTCCATTTCTGGTAAGGACATGTGCCCAGGTTGTGGGCTTGAACCCCAGTAGGGGGAGTACAGGAGGCAGCCAATCAATGTTTCTAATCGACGTTTCTCTCTCTCCCTTCCTCTCTCTCTCTCTCTAAAAGAGAGAAAAATCAATAAAAACATATATATTTTTTAATTTTTTTATTATCTTTATTGTTCAGTTTATTAATTACATTGTTTCCCCTTTTTTATCCCCCTATATCTCTCCTCCACCCTGTACCTATCCCACCCTCAACCCTCACCTCTCCCTCCCCAGTGTCCTCTTCTATTGTTGGAAGATTTTTGTCCAGTCTCTTGCTGTACTTCCCACAACTCTTTTCTCCCCAAGAATTGTCAGTCTATTCCCTCTCTATGTCTATGTTTCTGTTATATTCACCAGGTTATCCTGTTCATCGGCCGATCAATTCACTTGATTTTTATGTTCATTTGTTGATAGATGTGTATTTGGTGTTCATAATTTATATTTTTACCTTTTTCTTCTTCGTCTTCTTAAAGAATATCTTTCAGCATTTCATGTAATATTGGTTTGGTGGTGATGAACTCCTTTAGCTTTTTCTTATCTGCGAAGCACTTTATCTGATCTTCAATTCTGAATGATAGCTTTGCTGGATAGAGTAATCTTGGTTGTAGATTCTTGCTCTTCATTATTTTGAATATTTCTTGCCACTCGCGTCTGGCCTGCATCGTTTCTGTTGAGAAATCTGCTGACAATCGTATGGGTGCTCCCCTGTAGGTAACCAACTGCTTTTCTCTTGCTGCTTTTAATATTCTCTCTTTATCTTTTGCTCTTGGCATTTTAATTATATGTCTTGGTGTGGTCCTCTTTAGATTCCTATATTTTGGGGTTCTGTGTACTTCTTGGGCTTTTAAGTCAGTTTCTTTCACCAGGTGGGGAAAGTTTTCAGTCACTATTTCTTCAAGTAGGTTTTCATTAACTTGCTCTCTCTCTTTTTCTGGCACCCCAATAATTCGGATGTTGGCTTGCTTGAGGTTGTCCCAGAGACCCCTTACGCTATCTTCAATTATCTGAATTCTTTTTGTTTCTTGCTTTTCCAGCCGAGTGGATTTTGCTTCTTTGTATTTCAAGTCTTTGACTTGGTTCTTGTGGCCCTCTGGACTGCTTTTAGGACTTTGTGTAATATTTTTTATTTCAGTCTGTGTATGCTTGATTTCTAGTTGGTCCTTTTTCATATCCATGAGGGTCTCGTTCATGTCCTCAGAGGTCTTGTTCATTTCCTTGAGGGTCTCATTCATTTCCTTGTAAGTCTCATTCATTTCCTGGTTGGTCTTGTTTATTTCCTCATAGTTCTCATTAATTTCATCGGCCTTTTCTAGGAGCCTCTTGAAAAGCCTTATAACCGTGGTTTTGAACTCTATGTCTAGTTGTCTTTTTTCTTCCATTTCTTTCACATCTGATTTCTTTCCATATCTCTGCATGGTGGCTGCTTTACGTGGTAGATGTCCTCTAAAGGTCAGTGGCACAGCCTCCCCAGTTACTTGAGGTGGGTACTCTTACTGCAATCCTTTATGGGTTGCACAGTATTTTTGAATTTAAACCCAGCTTGTTGTTGTTAGTCCTAGGAGGGTTTGACCTCCAGGCCAATTGGCTGTGAAGAGAGACTGTGTTCAGGTTGGATGGGCGGAGTCTCTGAGCTGCACAGGCAGCCTCAGTGTCAGCTATGTCCTATGCGGCGCTCGTGCGCGCGGGTCTCTGTTGGATGGGGGTGGCTGCAGGCACCTCCAAGAGAAAGCTGCTAGTCTCTTCCCTTTGCCAGACAACTCTGCCTCTCCCCAAATGAGTCTGCACACCCAAAGTCTCGCCCAGGGTTGTAAAACAGGTGGTTTACGGGACCAGGAGACAAGTTTCCAGGGAGCAAGTTGCACGTCTGTGCTGTCGCACACTTTACTTGCAGCAAACTTCTTTTCCCAGCTACCTGGTTTCTTGGCAGACCCGGAGTCCTCCGCCACACCCAGCTTCCAGGATGCGTCCCCCGGACCTCGGACCTCGCCTGGCACTGGGGAATCCGTGTAGTGGAACGTCTCCGCCCTCCCCGTTGGCAAAATCCAGCCGGGGTTGCCGCTCCAGCCCCAGCCCGAGCACGCTCCTAACCTGTTTCCGTCTTCAAGGCTGCGCTCCCGCCGCTCTTCTGAGTCTCGTGTCCCACCTTTACCTTTATTTGTGGAGTTTTCACTCAGCCAGCTTTCTGGTGATTCTGAGCGATGTTTGCCTTGTTGTTATGTTGTAGTCTCTGAATTGTTGCACGGGGCAGAACAATAGGTGTTCACCTATGCCGCCATCTTGGTTCTCTCCCAAAACATATATATATTTTAAAAGATTAACATACACCTACTATATGATCCAGCCATTCCACTCCTATGTATTTATCCCCCAAAAATGAAAACATGCATCCACATGAAGACTTATACATAACTACTTCCAGCAGTTTCATTTATAATGACTTTACTTAAAAACAACACAACAGCTGAGACCGGTTTGGCTCAGTGGATAGAGCGTCGGACTGTGGACTGAAGGGTCCCGGGTTCGATTCCGGTCAAGGGCATGTATCTTGGCTGCAGGCACATCCCCAGTAGGGGGCGTGCAAGAGGCAGCTGATCGATGTCTCTCTCATCGATGTTTCTGACTTTCTATCCCTCTCCCTTCTGCTCTGTAAAAAATCAATAAAATATATTAAAAAAATAAAAATAAAAAATAAAAACAACACAACAGCTAAACAGATAAATTAACTGTGATATAATGGACTACTACTAAGTAATAAAAAGAAATGGAGGTATCATTATGAGTGAATCTAAAAATAATTATGCAGAACAAAAGAAGCCAGGAAAAGTACATACTGAAAAAAAAAAAAAAGAAAAAGTACATACTGTATGATTCTATTTATATAAAATTCTAGAAAATGCAAACTAATCAAATATGACAAAGCAAATCAGTGATTGTCTGGGGGTGGATATGGACAGGAAAGATTGTAAAATGGACAGGAGAAAACTTTTTGGGGTGATTGATTTATTCATTATCTTGATTGCAATGATGTAGAGCTATTTCAAACTTATCAAAATGTATGCTTTAAGTTATTTTGTTTATACATATTAATTATGCCTCAATAAAATTGTTAAAATCCTATCTAATAAAAGAATAACATGCAAATTGACCATACCTCTGCTACGCTACCAGCCAATCAGGAGCAGGGGGCATGGCTAGCAGACAGGAGCGTGGCCAGCAGACAGGGGCATGGCCATGCAGGGGGGCCACAGTGCTGCATAAGCAAGCATGATGCTATAAGCTCTGCCCCCATGGTACTTAAGGGCTGCAAGATCTCTCCTTACAGTTATGGTGACTGAATCACATGCAAATGAGTGCCCGGCACCTTGGGTAATGAGAGCCAGGTGAGAGGCGGGGCTGTGAGCCAAGCGGCACTTTGGGACCACACCCCAGCCCAGAGCCCTGCATATACCCTGTTGGCTGCAGCTGTGTGAGGCCCAGAGGTCCCTGAATGTCTCCTAGCCCAGAGGCCATGATGAGGTCGGCTGCTGGCAGCCGGCGGTTCCGCCGCTGCACAGGGGCCCGCGGAGGGGCGTTCCCTCGCGCACCGGTTCTGGGCATCCCCAGTGACCCTTGGCATCCCCGGCCAGCTATTCTGCTGCTGCACAAGGGCCCATGGAGCAGAGGGGTGGTCCCGGGCAGTCATTCAGCCGCTGCGCAGGGCCGCGGAACAGAGGGGTGGGGACCTGAGGGACCGGCAGGGATGCCCGGGATCGGCGGTCCCTGCGCTGACCCATGGAGTGTAGGGGCAGTCCCGGGCGGGTGTTCCGCCGCTGCGTGGGCCCGCAGAGCAGAGGGGTGGGGACCCGAGGAACCGCTTCTCGTGCTCATCCTGCTGCTCCATGGGCAGCAGAGTGGCGGGGTGGGGACCTGAGGAACTGCCTGTACCGGGCGGCCCTGGCGGTCCCGGGGGGCGTTTTGCCGCGCCCCCATTCCGCTGCTCTGTGGGGCCCAAGAAACTGAGAAGAAGGTGAAGGAAAAGCTGCCCAAAGTGATGAAGGTGCTGAGGAGGAGCAAGCAACCAAGAAGAAAGATTGAGCCTCCCTTTCCTTAATTATTTCAAGAATAATCCTCCCAATAATCAACCCCATCACCAACCAAGCAGTTGAGTCCCTGATAGTATATGAATTAAAGTCACACATTAAATGTTAGGCTATGACTTTTCTCCTTATACAGAGTGTCAGTTTGCTTGCAGAGTGGCTTCCTGGCTTGCTGCCAGCCTGTGCATGGTCCATGCTTATGAGTTCAGGATCTATGACAATGCGAATAATTCAGATGTTTACAATAAAAACACGTGAATACATGAATTCACTAATGTTAATGTTAAAATTCATGGAAAAAATAGTCCTTTGGATCTTTGGTGGTTAGAAATTAAAGACCTCAAATTATGTGCAATAAACAGTAAATAAAGTTACACTGAATGACAAAAAAAAACCAAACATTAGGGGCCAGGAAATGTTCAAAGACCTGGGAACCATTCCCAGATCAGGAAAAAAAGTCACAGGGTGTATATTGCTACAAATACTGTATTTCCTACTACTTACAACATATACAATATAATGTATTAGATGCCTTCCTACCTTATGAAGTACGTATTCTCATAGGTAATACTGGTAGATATGTTATAGTTATGGCAGTATGTCATATCTTATTTATATTAATAAAAGGGTAATATGCTAATTAGACCATGAGACATTCCAGATGTCCTTCTGGACAAAGCCACGGTGGTGGGGCCAAGGCAGAGGCGGTTATGGGCGATCAGGCCAGGAGAGGAGGGCAGTTGGGGGTGATCAGGTTGGCAGGGTGGTGCAGTTGGGGGCAAGCAGGCCAGCAGGCAGAGTGGTTAGGGGAAATCAAGCAGGCAGGCAGGTGAGCAGTTAGGAGCCAGTAGTCCTGGATTGCGAGGGGGTTGTCTGACTGCCAGTTTAGGCCCAATCCCACAGGGGTCCCAGATTAGAGAGGATGCAGGCCAGGCTAAGGGACACACACCTCTCCCCCCACCCCCATGCATGAATTTCATGCACCAGTCCACTACTTTATTACTAAATAACTAGATTATGTATACACATATGTTGTCGAATCTATTTTTTTTAAAGGAACAATCACAATTATTGCTATGATCTTGTAAATACTTCAGCCATTCTACTGGTTGCATGACAAACATCAATCTTAACGTCTAAGTTATCCAAACTCTTTACGCTTGTTATTGATACCGACATCAGGTATCATGTGTTCCTTCATTTCTTCAGGAATTTAAGGAAAAGGCTAACAGTGTTCGGGGGGGGGGGGGGGGAGGATTAAGTGATCTTAAGCTTCATATGAAGAACATGTTCCCAAAAGTATCAAAGGAAAAGGAAAACAAAGGAAAGGGGGATTCAGCATGTCAGGTATCAGAATATTCTCTAAAGCTTCTGATTTTAAACACTATGGAATTAGGCCCTGGCCTAGTAGCTCAGTTGGTTAGAGCATCGTCTCCATGTGCCAAGGTATGGGATTGATCCCTGGTCAGGGCACATACAAGGATCAACCAATTAATGCAAATATAAATAGAACAACAAATTGATGTTTCTCTCTCTCTCAAATAAAAAAGCAATAAATAAAATTAAAAAATTTTTAAAACACTATGGCATTGGATTAAAAATAGATCCATGGATATATCATAGAATTCTTTAGTAGATGTCAATATATGTGAGAACTATTTTTAGGTAAAAAAAAAAGTCTCCAAGTTTACAAATCTTAAAATGCCTAAGCAAGCAATGGACCCGGCTAGCTAACTCCTAAAGTCCTTTATATATATATATTTTAGTAGATAATACTCAAAATGCCATTTTGTATGTTACAAAATACAAAAGGGTGAAAACTTTTCCTGTCAACATTTCCTGTTTCCCAGAAAGCCTGTGTCTCCCTGTGGAGACAAACAATGGAACAAGGCTCTTGTCTGTCCTTCCAAGAATATGCAAATTAGTATATAAATCAAAAGATGCCACTAAGAAAATAACCAACGAAGGAACAAGCTAGGAAAAATATTTATACTACATGTATCTGATAAAGGATTCATAACCTGAATATATAAACATATACTTCCAGAAATCAACAACAGAAAGACAACTCAAATTTTTTAAATAGGCAAAAGGCTTAAATAGATTCTTTGTATAAGATGATACATTAATGGTCAATAAGCACATGAAAGTATTCAATGCCATTAATCATCAGGAAAATGCAAATTAAAATCTCACTCTACTAAAATAAAAACGGACTAGCAAAAGCAAACACTGGTGGAGTCCTGTGGATCCAACTAGAACTCTCATACATTGCTGGTGGGAGTGTAAAGATACAACCACATTGGAAAAAAGTTTTGCATCTTGTTATAAAGTGAAGCATACATCACCTCCACGACTGGCTTCTTGGTATTTTCCCAAAAGAAATGGAAAAATTTACACACAAAATATTTGTGCATGAAACTTCACAACAGCCTTATTAGTAATAACCCCAAACTGGAAGCAATCCAAATTTCTATCACCAGGTAAATAAATAAATGACTTGTGGTTCTTTAATAAGTAGAATAGAAGGTACAAATAATTGATAGGTGCAAAACATAGATTAATCTTAAAAACATATCCAGTGAAACAAGCCATTCATAATGGGGCACATACTGTAAAGTTCTATATATATGAAGTTGTAACTCAAGCAAAACTAATATATGAGAGTAAAAAATCAGAAAGTGGTTGCCTCTTGTTGAGAAGTTGACTATACATGGATGTAAGAGAACCTTCTGGAGGCATGGGAAATTTTTAAAATATTATTTAACCCTCACCCTAAGATATATGTATATATATTTATTTACTATTGATTTTTAAAGGAGAGGGAGAAAGAAACATCAGTCAGTTCCCTCCACCCTGACCAGGGATGGAACCTGTAACCTTATGATGGAACCAACCATCAGAACCACACCGGCCAGGGCAAGTTTGTTTTTAATAAATATTTTTTGGTTGATTTCAGAGAGGAAGGGAGAGGGAGAGAGAGACAGAAACATCAATAATGAGAGAGAATCATTGATCGGCTGTTTCCTGCATGGCCCCCACTGGTGATCGAGCCTATAACCCGGGCATGTGCCCTGATTGGGATCGAACCGTGATCTCCTTGTTCATAAGTTGATGCTCAACCACTGAGCCAAGCCAACTGGGCCAGGGCAAGTTTTGATGATAACATGGGAGCATACAAAATTCATTAAATGAAACAGTTAAGATGTATACATTTTATTGTATAATAAAGGGGGAAATTAAGAGATGGAGAAGGGATCTACAGATTAAAAGAAATTTACTTAATTGCAAGGCATAAATTATAATTCAAACAATCAAACTAAAAAAATATGAGAAAATTGGAAATTTGAACATTTATTACTTATTTGATGAGATAAAGAACTTGCTGCATTTTAAAGACATGATTATATTTAAAAAATAAAACTTGGAAAATGGCAAAATTATAGAAATGGAGAACAGATTAGGGGTTCTCAGGTTCTAAGAAGGAGGATAGGTAGGAGGAATGTGGGCAGGTATGGGTTAAAAAGAGCAACACCAGGGACTCCTTGTGATGAAAATATTCTGTATATTGATTAAATTGTCAATATCCTAGTTGTGATATTGCATACAATTGTGTACAGTTTCGCAATATATTAACATGGAGGAAAGTAAGTAACGGGTCCACCAAATTTCTCTGTATTATTTCTTACAAGTGCATGTGAATTTATATTTCAAAATAAAAAGCTTATCCTATATAATGAAAGGCTAACATGCAAATTTGACTGAACAATGGAATGTCAGGTCACTATAATGCTCACTGACCACCAGGGGGCAGATGCGCAATGCAGGAGCTGCCCCTGGTGGTCAGTGTGCTCCCACAGGGGGAGCGCTGCTCAGCCAGAAGCTGGGCTCAGGGCTGGCAAGCACAGCAACGCTAAGGATGTTCAACTGCCAGCTTAAGCCAGCTCCCCACGGGGAGCGGGCCTGAGCTTGGAAAACCCCTAAGGGCTCCCAGACTGCAAGAGGGTGCAGGCCGGACTGAGGGACCCCCCGAGTGCAAGAATCTCGTGCACCAAGCCTCTAGTTTAAAAAGTAAAATAAAAATGGAAAATTACAAACTTTAGTCAGTCAAAATAAACAAAATAAAAATAATATATTCATCATAGAATGGAGGATTTTTAGAGCTATGGAACTACTCTGTGTATTATAATGGTGGGTACATCAAATTTGTTCAAAGCTTCTTGAGGGCATTATGTTAAGTGAAATAAGCCAGGCACAGAAAGACAAATACTGTATGATCTCACTCAAATTTGGAATCTAAAAAGGCCAAACTCATAGAAATAAAAAGTAGAATGTGGGTGCTGGAGGATGGGGGTGGGGGAAACAAAGAGATGTTGGTCTAAGGGTACAGAGTCCCAGTAGTAAGATAAAAATATTTGGGGGATCTAATGTACTGCATGTTGGCTACAATGAACAACACCATAGTACATACTTCAAACTTGTTAAGAGAGTAGATCTAAATGTTATCATCATAGATGGTAATTATGTGAGATGATGGAGGTGTTAAGAAACTAACCTTGTTGTGGTAATCGTTTCACAATATGTACATGTATCAAATCTTCACATAATATACCTTGAACGTACATGTTATATGTCAACTAGAGGTCCGGTGCATAAAATTCATGCACTCGATGGAGGGGGGTGTTCCTCAGCCTAGCCTGCACCCTCTCACAGTCTGAGAGCGATGTCCGACTGACAGTTTAGGCCCACGGGGAGGGAGCCTAAGCTGGTAGTTGAATATCCTTAGCGCTGCCACAGAGGCAGGAGAGGCTCCCACCATCGCTGCTGTGCTTGCCAGCCACGTATTGACCACCAGGGGGCATCTCCTGCATTGAGTGTCTGCCCCCTGGTGGTCAGTGCATGTCATAGTGACTGGCCGTTCAGTCGATTTGCATATTAGCCTTTTATTATATAGGATAATATCTCAATAAGTCTGGGGGGAAATTAAAAACAGAAATAAATTAATTTGTCCAAATCCATTGAATGTGGAACAAAAAAGAATGAATCCTAATGTCAACCATATACACCAATCATGGTAATGATGTGCCAAGGGAGGTTGACCAGTTGTAACAAATATACCACTCTGGTGGGGAATGGTGAGAATGGGGGAGGCTGTGTATGTATGGGGGCATGGACTACCCGGAAATCTCTATTTTTGCTCAATTTTCCTGAGAATCTAAAACTGCTCTAAAAAATAGAGTATCTACATATATAAAAGGCTAAGTGACTGACCATCCATCTGACTGTCTGACCAATTGACCTGCCAGTACATATGACTCGCACTGGCAATTTAAAAATAAACATTAACTTGCACTTGCGTGATGCATATAAAGCTCTCACTGGCACCAATTGCATGCGTGTATTTCAATCTGTCATTGTTGTTTGTGAATTTGGTTGTTTTTGTTGACATTCAATGTTAACCACGTTGCGATTTATTCATCGACCATCTGACTAACTGACCAGCTGGTACATATGACACACACTGGTAATTTTAAAAATAAATGTTGACTTGTGCATGGCGATACATATAAAGTTCTTGCTGGTGCCAATCGCATGTTTTAATTTTATAATACTATATTGTATATACTATGTTGACATGTAATTTTTTGCAGTAATGTAATTACTTCATGAATTGTTCTTCTAATTAATTCCCTTTCAATGTACACAAATCCATGCACTGGGCCACTAGTATAAAAAATAAAATATAAAATAAAAGTGTTTGGTACACATAGTAAAATATATTCAATTTTTAAAAATAGTAAGCATAGTCCCAGCTGGTGTGGCTCAATGATTAGAGCATTGGCCTATACACAAAAGGGTAGCATGTTTGACTCCTGGTCAAGGACACAGACCTGGATTGCAGGTTCAATCCCCGGCCCAGGTTGGGGCACGTACAGGAGGCAACTAATCATCGTGTCTCTTTCTCATCAATGTTTTTTTCTCTCTCTTTCTCTCCTCCTCCCTCCCTTTCCCTTCCACTCTCTCTATTAAAAAAAAATCAATCAGTGGAAGTATAATGCAAAATAAAAATACTAGACATAATTTTTTGTTAAAAAATATTTTCTGATAAAAAGAAATGAATTGACAAAACCCCATATTGGCAAGGAGATGGGAGATGGGCAGGCAATGTAAGCTTTCTAGAGAACGTTGGGCAATGGGTATAAAATGTGCATAAGAGCACTGACCGGTTTGGCTCAGTGGATAGAGTGTCAGTCTGTGGACTCAAGGGTCCCAGGTTCAATTCTGGTCAATGGCATGTACTTTGGTTGTGGGCATATCCCCAGTAGGGGGTGTGCAGGAGGCAGCTGATCAGTGTTTCTCTCATCAATGTTTCTAACTCTCCCTCTCCCTTCCTCTCTGTAAAAAAAATCAATGAAATATATATTTTTTGAAAAAGTGTATAAAATGTTCCAGTAATTCTGCTTCTAGAACATTCTCCTAGGAAAATGCACAAAGGTGTGTGTGTGTGTGTGTGTGTGTGTGTGTGAAATTTCATCATAGAATTCTTTTAAAGAATATTGCAAACAATTGAAATGTATGCAATTAGTTCAATTATAGTATATACATGCAGTGCAATGCCATGCAGTAATTCAAAATGATAAACTAGATCTGTATTATCGATATGAAAATATATTCTCTAGACACTGTTAAAATATTTTTAAAAGTGCCCCCCTCACCCCACCTCTTAGGGATCCTGGTTTATTTAGTCCTCAATTCCCCTGGAGCAACACTTCCCTTTCCTAATCCAGATATCCCCCACCAATCTGTGTAGGGAAGACTGAAATGACCCTCTTCTTAGGGTGACCACACAGTCTAGTTTCTGGAATGGCTTTGAATTCAAATATTTTGACCTACTGTCCCCATCCAGTCAGGACACTCCTAATTTTTTTTCCCACAGTTTATTCAAAAGTTCAAAAAGTGGACATTCCCCCAAAAAACAAATTATCCCCTGCCACTCCCCAACACAGAAACACCACTCCTTACCCATGCTTACCACATACTCTTGCAAAACACATGGGGGCCAACACCCCAACTATTTGGTAATACAAAGAAACTACAAAGTTACACAAAAGAATCTCATTTACTTCCTTTTCACTAACAGACCAAGAATGAAAGATTAGGGGCAGACACATTACCTTCATCCAGAGTTAATACTTCCTTCAAATTCTTTTTTCTTTCTCCAAAACATGAAAACCCAAAGCGATTTCACTTACTACTGTACTTTGAATTCCATTTTTCTCTTCTGAATGGCTAAGCTAGGACATGCTTTCCTTTCAAAGCTGATCTTAATGACATCAAGACTGGCCGGAAGCGGCCCCCCCCCGCCCCCCCGCCCCCCCCCCCCCCCCCCCCCCCCCCCCCCCCGCTGTAGCTGGGCGAGGATGCTCTGCACAGGTGAAGTTACCACCCAGGTGCAAATGATGCTTTCAGAGTTATAAAAATTTTAAAAAGCAATAATGCATTAATATGGAGCCTCCACAATTTCCTGACACAGCAAACTCCCTCTAAAGGTGGTGGCAGCGCTAAAGGAGAAGGCACTTTGTGCTAAAGTCCCGAGGGTGTCTCATGAGAGAGTGCCACTTCTGAGATAGGAACTTCTGAGAGGGGCCTGCTCAGCCCGAGCTGCGGCCACCCTGTAGGGTGGAGAGGAATATACCCCAGGAAGGCATCTGCAAAGGAAATATCTGTAATCATGATTTCCAAGGCAAAATGGTACTTAAAGATGGGAGAGAAGACAAAACACAGTTGAGTTGCACCAAGGACTGAGGAGTGAACGTGACAAAGATCTGAGGCTGGCTCTGCACTTCCCTCTGGGCAGGCCCCTTCCCATTTCCAAGCAGGTTCTAGAGACCCGTTGGGAGCAGCACCTCAGCCAAGGGGGTTCCAGGCGCCTGCCTGTGCCTGGCTTTCCTTGCTGTGTTCCCAGGAATAAGCCCAGTTCCTGTTGGCAGCACTTGTGGGTGTTGCTGGTCCACAACAACATGCGACTCGGAGATTTTCTGAGCTAGCCGCAAAGAGAAAATGAGGTTTTTCATGTGATCCGGACTCTGTGGCAATGCCCAATGGCTTTGGGGGCCTTCAAAGAGCAACAATGGATCAAGCTGGTATTCCCCCATCAACACTCCAAAAAGCAGCATGAGTATTTCAGATGGTGGGAGGATATACATCACTGGACTGAGTCTGTATCCTAGTACCATAGATAAAGTGCACCACGAATGGAGGCTACAAAAGCCTCTCGTCTGGGGAGAAACTACCATCACCCCATCAGAGGATGGGGGATCATTTTCTTCAGCAGAATGCTGGCTGCTGAGGCTTTCCTTACCGCTTTATTTTTTCAGTACTATGGTGGGCTTGGCAGAAAGCATATCACAAAATCATGGGGATTGGCAGATATCCAGTAAGTATACATTACAGTTTCAATGTTGGATGATGGCTGTTTTTTCCCCTTCGTTCTGATGAACTTAGGAAAACTCGAAGTGTTGTTTGTTTGTTTTTTAAAAACAACAACAACCATCTATCAAATTGGCTTGTGACACTTCTGAAGAAGCTGCTATGGCCGACGTGGTGGAACTGGCTGGCTTTGTTCCGCAGCCTCAGACGCACTATGAGGAGAATCCGCTCGCTGTCACATTTCAGGCAAGTTTCCGGGACGTACGGGTGGGTTCCATAAGCTTCTTGGAAGCTCTTTGGAAAGTGTGAGAGGAACACCGTGACGTACACAGAACTCTGCCCCACGTAGGGTTCCGTCCCAGGGCACTATTTTGCTGCTTTCATGTAGGAAGGTATCGCCCCCCGGGCAGTCAGGCCCTCGAAGCGCTTGTACGTGTAATTGATGAAGACCCAGTCCTTGTTCTTGTAGTCAGTCTCAGGGTGGTTACTAGTTGCCACTGTTGGCTTAAGAATATCAGATTCTGGAAACTCATCGAAGTTTGAGGTATCGTCAATGCTTTTGATTTCAATAGATATTGCAGCAGGTCTCTCTCTGATATGTTCCCAGTCAACACCTTCAAAAAAAGAATTACTTTTGATTTCCTCAACTCCAGGGGCTCCAATCCTATGTTCTCATTCACAGCAGAATCTCAAAATCAGGTCCTTGGCTTTCTCAGAGATAGGAACTTCTGGAGGGAAAGTCAGAGTTTCTTTCCAGTTCACCACCTTCTTATATGTCTCTTGAGGGGTCTCAGAACAGAAAGGTGGGTAGCCAATGAGCATCTCATACATGATCACGCCAAGCGGCCACCAGTCACAGAGCTTGTTGTAGCCGGTCTGCATGAACACCTCGGGAGCAATGTAGTCAGGCGTCCCTACTGTGGAGAAGGCTAGCTGACGTCTATTTCTTTTCCAAGTTTCTGCTTTCCTTTTGGAATTCATGTTCTGGAAAGTGAAATCACTGGGAAGGCTGTGGTTCAAATTCCTATAAAATTCTGTCCTGTGTGCTTTTTTCAGGCCTGTGCAAAGGCCAAAATCAGAAAGTTTCACATGGCCCTTGCTGTCCAGGAGAAGGTTGTCTGGTTTGATGTCTCTGTGGATGAATCCAAGCTGGTGAATGGAGTCTATGGCTAACACTGTCTCTGCTATATAAAACTGAGTCTCCTCCTCTGTCAAAGTGTCTTTCTTCATCAGGAGCGTCATCATGTCCCCTCCAGGCAGGAACTCCATGATTAGGTAGAGGTTTAGCTTATCCTGAAAACTATAGAACATTTTCACAACCCACAAACTGTCTGCCTCTACTAGAATGTCACGCTCCACACGAATGTGGCCAACCTGCTCCTTTTCAAGCATATTTGCTTTACGAAGTATTTTCATTGCATACACATGCCCCGTATCTTTCTTCTGAACAAGTCGAACCTCACCAAATGCTCCTCTGCCTATTACTTTTAAGGACTCAAAATCTTCCAATCCAAGTCTTGTTCTCTTCAAACGAAGAAACTCTGTTTCCTTCCGAGCATGAGCTGATCGCCTGAGTCGTTTCTCTTCATCCTTTAGGCCTTCTTCTTCCATCACTTTTTCTAACTTCTTTTGTCTCATTTCTCGTTCTTCATGTTGAGCAATAAGATTGCTATAAAAATTCTCCAGCGTCACTTTGGTCATCGTCACCCTTTCTTTTGTGTGATTAGTCATGGACGAGTAAGGTGTTGAACCGGTCATTGCCATGGCAGAGCCCCAAGGGAAGCTGGGCTGGCGGCGGACACACAGCCGCAGACGCCGCCCGGCCGAGGTCTGAATGTGCGGACAGGGCTGCAGCCAGCCGGCCCGCGGAGGGGAGGGAACGGTGGAGGTGCTCCGTGGTAGAGAACCAGGGGCCAGGACACTCCTAATTTTAATGTCCATTTTGAGGCTGTGGAAACTGAGACTCATGTTGAATATTTTGCCTAAGGTCTGTATAGGAGGTTCATGCTGAATGAAAGGAGGCCTACTATGTGCCCTCTCAAAATATGATGGACCCCCAGCTGGTTTGGCTCAGTAGATAGAGCATCAGCCTGCGAACTGAAAGGTTCCAGGTTTGATTCTGGTCAAGGGCACATGCCCGGGTTGTGGGCTCGATCCCCAGTGGGGGACATGCAGGAGGCAGCCGATCCATGATTCTCTCTCATCATGGATGTTTCCATCTCTCTCTCCTTCTTTCTTCCTCTCTGAAGTCAATAAAAATATATTTTGAAAAATGTGATAGAGCTTGCCAAGAGCAGAAGGGTTAAAGGGGTGTGGAAATGAGAGCTGAAGGAGTCAAGTTGGAAGAGGCAGAGAGGCCAGGTTTTGGGGAGAGGGGAGTGGCATAGAGAAGGTAAGGTAGGATATCACCTAAGACCCTCAGCCCCTCCTGCCACAAAGTCTTGTCTCTGCAGACACAATTCTTCAATAATGCCTATCAAAAGTGAGCCTTCAGCAAATGATGAATGAATGAATAAACGAACGAATAAAAAGAAACGTAGAGTTTATTATTGTATTGGAAGTACAAAAACAAAATCAAACCCTTCTCAGACCTCAGTGGTCCCAGGTCTCTGTAAGTCACCCCACATTCACCAAATATGTGAGTCTCCTCAGGTCTAGACAGCCATGGGATGGGAGGGGGCCCTGTGCCCAGACTATGGGGATGGGGGCTCAAGAGCTACCACCATCCTGGGTCTATGTTCAGCTGTCTACAGGCCCACAGATCTGAGTCTCTGGAATTCCCAGGTGGGGTCATGCATGCAAGGCCTCCTTGCCTCCGAGCTAGGTCTTGGAGCGTGGAGAGATGAGCCCTGGTCCAAGGCTGTGCAGGCAGAGAAGAACTTGCTGGTGTCATCAGGACAGTGAGGGTGCCCTGCCCTCTAGGTATGGCAGGACCAGGATCGAGGTGTCACCAGCCCCCAGAAAGTTGTCTGTGCCAGAGAAAGGTGAATTGTGAATGAGGTCTATCCTAGTGCACCCAAGACATGGGAGCCCATCACCCCCAGATCAGGCCTTGGCCTATGATCATAGCTGTTGAATTGGGCAAAAACCGGGAGTTAGCTAGTGGGAAGGAGAGACATGTACTCCTGAATGGAGAGTTAGGTGTCATGGTTCCTTACCTGGGCCAGTGGGCAGTGCCGCCGTGCATACCACTCCTGGCAGTACAGGCTGACCTGGATACCCTGGCCCAGAAAGAGCATGGTCCACATTAGCACATTCCACGCCGGGCCCGTGTGCCGGTCATGCATCATGAAGTTCATTGGTCCTAAGGCAGGAGAAAAGATTATTACCTCTGTGCCTTGTGTCCCTGGCTGCTCTCTCATCCCAGGGCACTGGGAAGAGATGGAACAGGAATATCTGATTGGAAAAGATCTAGAACCCAGCTCCAGAAACCTATGGAGATATCAAGTGGCTCATGTAAAACCAGTATTCCTCAGTTTACCCTTCAATATGGATCTCAACAACAACAAAATCCTGGATCTTATACTGAACCTCCTAACCTCCACCAGTTTTCTCCCCTTGTCTCCCTCTCTGTGTGTCCTGCTCAGATGCTCCTCTCCAATCAGAAATCTTCTCCTGCATTCCCCAGGATGCTCCCTTGCTGCCTTCAGATGCTGCCTTCATCCTTGCTCCCAAGTCTCTCCTCACTCTAACTCTCACACACATTTCTCAGGCCTTCTCCCAGAAGGTATGCACATCCCCTTCTGTCTTAGGTGTGTGGCCTTCCCCATCAGTTTGGACACTCCAGGAGCCAGAGCACAAGCCTCTTCCCTCTAATGAATTCCCTCCAGTGGCGCAAAGAAGCAAGCTCACCTCCAATGACAAGGAAGAGTATCATCATGACAGGGTAGAAGAAGCCCAAGACAAAGCAGAAGATATACTCATGGACGATCGAAGAGACCAGGAACACCCCCAGCATAGCTGCCCGTCGGGCCTGGCCGCCAAGGAGCTGGCAGGGACAGGGGGAAGAATGTGGAGTGAGTCTCCTTAGGATCCCTTCACAAAAAGCACGCCCCCCACTCCCCCATTTAAGAAAGCCAGGAGGGTATGTGGTTCAATGGAAAGAATATGGAATTTGGGGTCATAAGGACTGACATGTCTTACTAAGAGCATTTTATTAACCTATTTGGGCCTTAGATGCGATTTAAAAAAGGGGATGATATAATAATACTTCTCAGGGTTATTGTGCAGATTAAATATATGTAACAACTCTTGGTAACTGAAAATTGATATATGCATGTTCCTTAGGCAGGCAGAAAGGCCCTGTGAAGGGGGTGGAATTAAAGAGAAGGAAGGAAGGAAGGAAGAAAGGAAAGAAGGAAGGAAGGAAGGAAGGAAGGAAGGAAGGAAGGAAGGGAAGTTAGATCCCATGATGTAATTTCTGCCCACTGGATTGGGTAGAATGGGGCAGATGGAAGTCAGGGGACCCTTAGGTTGAATGGTGCAGAGGGAGGAAAAGAGAGGATGGTCCAGAGAGGCTCCGGTAAGTTGAGGGCTAAAGGGTTCTGCAGAGCCCATACCCACAGCCCATCCTGATACACATAGCTGTACAGCCAGTCGTGGACCACCACGTTCCAGGTGCGGTAGTAGTTGGAGAAGGATGTGGAGTTCCACCAGTCCTGGGGAAGGGAAGGGGTCAGAGTGGGAAAAGGACGTAAGCATCAGGACCCTGTTTCTTCCCAGGCCCCAGCTTCTCACTCCTCCCGTATCCCCTATCCCAGTGTCCTTCCACAAGAGCTGAACCCAGGCAAAACAGAGACAGCAGCACTCTCCCAGCTCCCTCTTCAGGACCTGGGTCCCTGTCTTCCCTGGTACTCTCCCTGTTTCTGGAACTCCTCTCCATCCACACAAAAGCAGTTAGCCCTGGCTAGTTGGGAGGTGGAAGGTTGGCATTTAGCCACACCCAGAAGGGCATATTTCTCATTGTGGGAGATTGCAGCTGAGGTGACACCCAATATTGCCACCATCCTCTCCAGATCTCTCCCTATCTCTCCCTGCCCTGAGCTCCCAAGCGGTCCAGGTCCAGGCCACACCCGGTAGAACATCCTGTCTCCAAATCGTAGCATCTCCGCGAAGGCGTTGAGCCAGCAGTGGAGGAAGGCAAAGAAGATGAGCAGCAGCATGAAGATGCCTGGGGACAAGGGGCTGCAGGTTAGACTGATCCACCTGAGACCTCCAGGAAGAGCTCACTCAGAAGCCCTTGCACAGCAACTAGGGCCTGAATCCTACCCATCATTTATTAGTCATTTACGAATTCAGGCATTTATGAATTCATCCATTTGCTCATCCATATTAGAGATTGGGGATATGAGATGATTCTGAAAACCCCTGGCCATTGAGAGTGATGGGAGTGGAGGGGAGATGAGAGAGAGAGAAAGAGAGAGGAAGAAGGACGACGAGGAGAAGGAGAAGGAAGGGGAGGAGGAGGAGGGAGACAGAGACATGTTCAATCACACATCAAGGTCAAATGTATCGGGAGTTAAACATGGTGGTCATCGATGTGCTTGGGAGTGCAAAGCACAGGGAAAGTCATGGTAATTGATGGTTAAAAATGGGAAGGCTTCCTAAAGAGGGCCTCTCACATGGGCCCCAAGAAGGAACTGGATTTCACAACTGGAAAGTAGTGAAAGGGATTTCCAAGCTGAGGGACTAGTATAAGCAAAGGCCTGGAGGCATGAAAGCAAATGGCTGGGGTTATGGTGGAATGCCATGCACAGGAAGGGCCTTGAATGCCAGGCCAAGGTGCAACTCTTATCTGGAGATTTTAGCAACGGGGAGTCACTGGAGCTTTTGAAGCAGGATCAGAAATGATTACTCTGTTGGATGGAAGTTCATTTGAGCAGCATGTCCTCAGGGGCAGATGGGGGAGGAAAGGTTCAGGTGGGGGGGACATAAGTTGGGAGGTTGATGTAGAAAGGGAGAGTAGATGGTTATCTGAACTGAGACCCTGACAATGAAGAGTGATAGGAGGGGACAGAAGCGAAGGGAGATTCAGAAGGAGGTGTTGAAACTGACAGAAGGTAAAGAGCAAGGGGAGTGAGAAGTTCCCAGCTAAGCTTGCCCAGGACCCAGCCTTCTCCCATCCTGCCTTAGTGGGCATACCTGGCAATGTGGCGTGCATGACGGAGAGCACCAGGGTGCGGATACTGAAGGGCTCCCGGCTCATGTTGGCAAAGACAGGAACACAGAGGCGGCCCATGATGAAACAGGCATAGAGGAGGCAGCCCAGGGCCTGAAGAGGGAGTGGTGGGCACCTAAATTTGAGGGGGGGGGCACTGGTAGCTGCCCCCTCACTCTAGAATTGGACTCTGGCCCAGCATCTTTCTTCTCATCCCTCTGACCTCCTCCCTAGGCTTTCTTCACCTCACCCCCAGAAATATCCCTTCAGCTACCATGAGTCACAAGTGGTCCACCTTCTACCCCATCTTCTGACCTGGGCAAAGTTCTTGGCCACATAATTCCACCTGATGTTGGGTGTCCTGCAGCAGCAATGAGGATTATATGTTTCTTGTTCTCTGGTCAGAGAAGAACCCAGATTCTGGGACCCTCTCTCCATAGCTTCTCAATTGCTCTGGGAGGTGGGGGACTAGAACAGTTTGCACCTTCCATAGCAGAGATGGCAAATGGATTTTTAGCCTGCGTGTCAACTAAGGTGACCAACCATCTGGGGTTTGCTGTGGATTGAGGTACTTCCTAGGACCTAGGATTTTCAGTGTTAAAACAGGGACAATTCTGGGCAAACTAGGACAGTTGATCACCCTCGTGTCACCATGGGCTGGGCGAGAAGGGGTAGTCTACCTGTGCTTCTTTCTCATCTCTGTGATGGGGCTGCTTCCTGAGGAAGTGTCTGGGGTGAAGCCAGGGACTTAAGGGAGAGGGTAGGAGGGCAGGTCCTTCATGGGCCTAGGCATTTGGGAAAAGGTGCAGAGTCTTACCTGGGGTAAGTCTCCCTGTAGATAAGTGTGGGACAGAAGAGGAAATAGAGGTAGGTGGAGAAACTGGGGGCCCGGACCCCCTCACCTGGGGAAGAGTGAGGAGCTTCCGTCAGTGAAGGGGAAAGGGAGAGAGGGCAGAGGTATGGGAGGGGGGCCTAGGGTATGGAGAACTGGCTAGGACAGAGGTGCAGGGGCTAGGTGAGGGGCTGGATATTGGGTCTAAGGTAGGGTGGGGAGGTGAAACTAGGCAGGAGCTGAACCCCTTCTTTACTTCCATTCCAGGCACCCCATTTTCTGGCACAGGACCTGCTCTGGCTGAAGCTTTATTTGGCACCAAGAAGTTCCACTATCCATTCCCCCTCTCTGGAATGGATAGTGGAACTGTCCACTGGGCCTGGAGATGGGAAGCACCAGAAGCCCTGGGCAACAGAGGCACCGTCTCTCAGTGTGGGACCTGCGAATGCTGAATGGCTAAGGCCCAGGGAGCCCAGCTATGCCCCAGGGCAAGGTGGGCTTAGGAAGTCAGAGCTTTTATGAGGATCCTGCCACTGCAGGCTTTATCCGATCAGCCAAGAGGACAGAGCTCACAGCAGCACCAGCTGAAGGCCTCACCTCCTCTGGCACGAAGGATACCGGGCACAACCTCTCTCAGGAAGGAGTAGCTTTTCATCAGGAGTCTGACCTGAGATGGAGTGGAAGGGAGGTTAAATTGGTGCATGGTTTTAAGCATATCACAATCTCTGTGTCCTCTCCTTTAAGGGAAGGAGAGAGAGAGAGAGAGAGAGAGAGAGAGAGAGAGAGAAGAAGAAGAAGAAGAAGAAGAAGAAGAAGAAGAAGAAGAAGAAGAAGAGAAGGAGAAGAGAAGGAGAAGGAGAAGGAGAGGAGAGGAGAGGAGAGGAGAGGAGAAGAGGGAGAGGGAGAGGGAGAGGGAGAGGGAGAGGGAGAGGGAGAGGGAGAGGGAGAGGGAAGCAGGCACTTCATAAAAGGTGTGTTCAGAGCACATACTTTATCTTTTTGTCAGATTACCTTATTGCTGGGATGACTCAAGGGTAAGGGAGCACGGAAAAGGCAAGGGCAGAGCTTCCATTGGTCAACCCCAGTGACTCTGAGGAGTTAGACTATGTTTGCCTACTTGGGTCCACTCATTTACATTTTTTTGGAGCCTGCTGGTATACTTAAATCCCTTGGGACAAACTCTGCCTCTAGTAACTAGCTCCACCCCATTATTAAGAGTAGTGCCTACCCTCATCAGGCTTCCACCACCTTTTGGGGCTCCCCCGCTCCCCTCCCTCCTCGCCTCATCACCTGCTCAAAGACCAGGACACAGCTGGAAGCTGGCGGGAGCTGATACTTCACAGCCACGTGAACTGGGAGAATGCCAAGCACTGCGGTGTGAGCAGCCAACAGCACGCAGCCCAGGCCTGCCCCCAGCGTCCAGGCCCCGCTAGCCTGGGGCCTCGCCCACAGCCGGAGGGCCTGGTAGGGGGCCAGCAGAGTGGACAGGAACATGGGGGCCCATGTGATCAGAGCCAAGGGCAGCTGTCCGAAGCTGAAGATCAATAGGTCCAACTCCAACATCAGCCTTGGAATGGGGAAGGAGAGACAAAGTAGACAGATGTGCAGTCCATTCTTTCCCTCTCCCTCTGCAGCCAGAGCTCTTGGAAGATAAACTGAGGTATCTTGCAAAGCTTGTGAGCTCCTCACTTCTGAAAGGGTTCAAGATGGCACTCTGTTGCCGAGGACTTCTCGTGCAGGGCGTTGCCTGAGGAGACTGTTGGGAAATGAGTTTGCTTCCAAATTGCTGTTAGAGCTGCTGTGGATATTATGGTGTTGTACTTTGCATGCTAAGTAAGACAGGAGGTATTTAGTGTTTAGCTTTGTTTCGTTCTTTGGAGTACATGTTGTTGAGTGTTTTGTTTGCTTAGACTGAGTATACAGTTTTAATGATAACAAGTTGAAAAAACCTACATGTCCATTAGGAAAGGACTAAATGAACAAAGCCAGGCATCTTCAGACTCTGCAGTCATTAAAAACAATGGATTGACAATGAAATATCTCTAAACCAGGTTGTTAGGGAGTGAAAGCAAAACAATAGATATAGTGTCTTATTTATGTAAACCCCTACGAACTACATCTCTTTGGTTCTTATACACATACTAGAGGCCTGGTGCATGAAATTCATGCACAGGAGGGGGGTTCCCCTCAGCCCAGCTTGCACCCTCTCCAATCTGGGATCCCTCAGGGGGATGTCAGACTGCTCTTGGGGATCAGGCCTAAACTGGCAGTCGGACATTCCTCTCACAATCCTGGACCGCTGGCTCCTCATTGCTCACTGGCCTGCCTGCCTGATTGGCCCTAACTGCCCCCCGCCCCCAACCTGGTCACCCCATGCAACCTGCTTGTTCAGTCATTTGGTTATTCCTCACTAATACCCCTGCTGACCTGGTCGCCCCATGTAACCTTCTGTTCAATTGTTTGGTCATCCCTCACTAACAACCTTGCCAGCCTGGTCATAGGCAGACATCTTGTGAGGGCATGAGAGTTAATTTGCATATTACCTTTTTTGTTATATAGGATAGGTGGAAACCACTCTGGAGGGAAACTCTCAAAACTAGTAACTTGAAAAAGTTACTTCTGAAAAGTGGTCTGGGATTGAAGGGGCACTGTCAAGAAGGACTGTAACTTTACAAGTATTTGAATATTTTACTGAGATTTAATCCTTACAGTATTCGTATTTAGCAACAATTTACCAAAAGAAGTGCTGTTACTGAACTTGCAGACCCTTGGTACTCTTCCTTTTACTGCTTCCTAAGCTCTACTTAGTGGGGAGTGAGAGGGAGCCTACAAATACAGACCCCAAGGGTGTACAGTCTTCTGAAGCTCATCCCCCAAAGTGTGTGTGGGGTTGGTCTCTAGGGGAAACAACCCACCAAGACACCTGTGTGTCTGTCTGTCTTCCCACAAGGTTGGGAGTGCCTCATAGACAGGGATGGGGTCTGCCCCTCATCTTTCTGGTCCCCAGGGATGGTCCTTAGAAGATGCTCACAGGAGGTTACTTGAACTGAACAGCACTGACTTGGAAAGGAGAAGGGAGGAGAAGTGTGTATGTATGCACACACATACATGTACTAGTTTGTCTGCCTCAAGACAAGGCTCCATTGAGAAGTACACGAGTGGCTGTCCCCAGAGTGGCTGATCGTGGGAGGACAGACTAAGGGCCATCCAAGGCTGTGGAAGGAAGAAGCTCAGAGAGCAGGATCAGGCAGAAGGTCAGGAATATTGTTGGAAGCAACACTGATGTGTGTGCAGTATCAAAGGTGAACCTCTGTCCTCTCAGGCCAATAGTTGGTGGAACCCTGGGGACCCAAGAAGCCTGATCTGATCTGTGGGCCTATCCCAGGAGGAGAAGGGCCTACCTGCCCTCGTCAATGAGGTCAATGGCCAGGGTGCTGATAATGAAGATACACAGGCCTGCGATGAACATGTGGTAGATGGTCCGGAAGTGCTGCACCTCCATCAGTTCACTGGAGGGAGAGAACCCTGAATGTCAGTGCGGAAGGGTCCTCAAGGTCATGTGGACTGGCTCAGGCAGTGTGCGCATGTGAGGATGGAGCCTACTGGAAATTCTAAGGGCTGGGATGTGACTGGGACATCTGCCCAAAGCCCTTTCTTGCCCAGTCACCACGTATCCTGGTGGCCTTTCTCCCTCAGCTACACAAAGGGCAAGTGGGGAAACTGAACCTTAAAAACCCCTTCCAGGTCTTCTCCCAAACCATCTAGAGAACTGAGGTATCCTGGACCCCTAACCAAAGCACCCTCACATCCTCTTCCCTTAACTTACTCCAGCAGGGACTTGCGGTTGATAAAAACTTTCCGTTTCTTCAGGGATGGCTCCTGGATACTGAATTGAGAGAGTTGTTCTGGGTCAGGACCCAAAGGAAGAAGGCAGTGGGCAGAGGGCCTTGCAGAGGATCAATACTTGGGAGCCAAGAGCAGTAGCAGCAGAAGGTCAAGGCTAGGGCCAGAGGGCAGGATCAGGCAGAAGGTCAGGGCAAGAGCAGAGCATGGCCAGAGCCAGGAAGGCAGAAGCAATAAAAGGAGAAGGGGGGAGGTAGAAGTGAGGGTCACACCAGCGCTGGCAAAGGGCGCATGAGATGATGTAATCTCACAATGGTGGAGCGTGCTTCCGCCATTCATCAGCCCCTGGCTCCTCAGACTCTTACTTGTTGGAGGAATCTGGAGGGATAGTGGGCAGAGGTCTGCCTCCCGGCGGACAGGATTGTACGGCCTCTGACATGGCACGATCCAGCAGCTCCAGCAGCTGTCTCTGTGCTTGCTCCAGCAGCTGCGCCTTCACAGCCTACGGACAAAGCAGGGCCCAATGCCCCTCCAACCAGTTTGCCATCCTCTCATTCACTCACCATTTACTGAGCTCTCCATGAGCACAAGTGCTAGGGAGAGAAAACGTGGTTCCAGCCCCCTGTCCCCCCCAAATTTCTCTCCCTTGGGCTTCTCAGGGCTGCAGTGATGATCAAGGAGAAACAGCAGTAGTGACATTTCCATTTCCAACCACCTTGTCATCTTGGGCTTGACTCTTCTCCCTGACCCCAGCCTTCCCTCTCCTGACCTCTAGCCCCACTAACAGACTGCCTGGCTGACTTTTGGCTCCTGCCCTGATGACTTGTGTTTCAAACCCCTTCCTCTTAACCCTTGAGGAGTTTGAATCCAAGAACAAATTGTCTTTATCACCAAACTGGTCCTCTCCCCTACCGCCCTCCACTTTAAGACCTGCTTATCTTGACCTGTGACCTCTGAGGTCCCTCACCTCCATATGTTGAGTCCATTGCACCAAGTCAGGGCCTCCAAGCACCTCAGCATTTCCTAAAAGGAGGGGTCAAAGGGCACACCCAAAAGGGAGGAGTTAGGGTTCTGCTGCCTGGTGTGAGCCCAGAGGCATCCTCTGCCAGGAAGTGCTTTCTTTGTGCTCAGCAGCCTCTGGTATCCCAGGTCAGAAGAGGAAGTTATTTTGTCAGAGTGTGAGGAGGCCATTGGTAAGCAGGGAGCCTGATGACAGTTCCCAGGGTCCTCAGGGAACAGGAAGCCTCTCTGTTTATCCTCGGAGGTTAGAGAGTCAGAAAGTCAAGGCAAGGCCACGGCTCTGAAGGTCCTTCTCTATTTCTGACTCCAAGCTGGTGGTTAGGGGCAGAGGCCAGTCTGCCTTCCCAGGACAGCAGGAGGGGTTTTAGGTAGAGAGGAGGAGCCCCCTCTCAACAGGGTAGCCTCACCTCCAACCCCACCTGAGCTTTCTGCACTCCCAGAGGGTGGCTCACCTCCTCCAGAGGGTCGGTCCTCCTGCTCTCTTCTCGACCCTCCTCGCCTCCGGGAGCGGGCTGCCCTTGGTTCCATGATGTCAGTCTTGACTGGGCAGCAGGTGGCCTCTGCCATGTTCCTTCCGTTCACTGCCTGCCAGCCCCTGGAGCTCCCATCTCTCAGCTCAGCAACAGCTCCAACGACTAAAGTCCTCTCAGGAGGAGGGGCCTCCAGGTGTATGACAGGTTATCTGATCTGGAGGGCAGAGCTTCTCAGCTACAGCCTCTGCGGGGCTGTCACAGGGATGGACTGGATACAACCCGGCAACAGCCAACCACCCTCCAGATACCTAGCTCTGAGCAAGTGTGCTGTCTCTCCCACAGGAGTAGTGACTATGCGTGTGGTGGGAAGGGGGACTTTGGCTCACCTTCCAGCAGGCTGAAGGGGGGGCGGAGTCAGAAACCTCTTCAGTTATCAGTACACTCAGCTCCCTTAGACCTTGAGATAAGGTGTGTGAAAGGACCTTGTCAACTTGAAAGCATTGTATGCAGGTGATTAATACGCTGATGGGGGTGGTTGACGCCTGTGACCATTGTGAGCTGTGGCCCTTCTAGGAAGTGCTAGGGGCCAGTGTCCCTGAATGTCAGCTCTCCCCTACACCTGCTTGGGTTAACAGGTAGGCAAAGTAGACACTTATCTGGCATCTAAGGAATGCCAGGCATTGTCATATGCTGAAGAACTAGATTTATTTTTTTAAAAATATATTGTATTGATTTTTTTACAGAGAGGTAGGGAGAGGGATAGAAAGCCAGAAACATTGATGGGAAAAACATCAATCAGCTACCTCTTGCACACCCCACATGTCCTTGACCAGAATCAAACCTGGGACCTTTCTGAAGTCCAGTGCTCCATCCACTGAGCCAAACCAGTTTTGGCTGAAGAACTAGATTTAAACCCTCCCTTTATCATTTCCTGGCTGTGCAATTTCAGGTTAGTGACCCACATATTTTAAGCCACAGTTTCCTCCCCTGGAAAACAGGGGCAAAAGTCCCTTCCTCACAAAATTACTATAAGCACACAAAGAGGTAATCCAGGTAAAAGCACATGGTCCAGGGCCCAGCCCGTGAGGGGAGCACAATAAATAATAATCTTATTTCCTTTTTAGTAGGATGTAACAGAAGGGTAAGTGCTTTGAGAGTTCCTGCTGGGGATTAACTATTAATTCTTCCTCTCCCCTGTGTCCAAAGATCACAACTTCATACCAAGGCCACGGGCTCAGTGTCTCCCCACCTCTGTCTCCACCCTCTGACTCCCTGGTGGGTTGTTGGGTGAGGCTTTGGGGCTTGAAGCCTCTGCCAATGGCTGCCTCCTTCATTCCAAGAGCAGTGGGAAGTACCAAAGGTAGTCCACAAGAAAGGCGAACGGCTATTGGGGGGGTGTAAAGGGGGTGGAGAGAAGGGTCAGGGACTCCAGAAATGTGAGAGGTGGACACAGAGACATAGACCAGAGACCCCCCCAAACAGCTTTATTAACACCCCAAGCCAACACCAACAATTTTTCCATGTGTGATGTCTCAGGATAAGGGGGACAATGGGGCAGGGCCTGATGGAGTGTGGGACTGAGTTACTCCTTATTCAGTGACCCAAGATGACAGCCCCAGGCTCCTGCCAATGGCCCTGCAGGACCCCACTCAGCCTTAGCCACTACTCCCTGTGGAGCAGGGGGAGCTGCCATTGCTGTCCACGGATGCTGGCAGGGGCTGGCCCATCCGGTCCACACACCAGCAGGGCCCCCGACGCTGCCCCTGGGAGGAGCGGCACTGGGGAGAGAGGTATACAGATCAGAGGTGAGGCTGGGGATCCAACAGGAGAGGTGGGAGGGGTCCTGTGGGTTGGGGATGGGCTATGGACTCCTGAGTCTGAGTATGCAGAAACAGCTAGGAGTTCTCAGGACCATGAGTCCTGCTGGGTTCCCTTCCCTTGCTTCTCTTCTTCTCCACCCACAAAATTGTGTCTGTTCTTCTAGGCCAGAACAGTAGTTCTCAAAGTGTGGCTCCCAAATCAACAGCATCAGCATCCTTAGGGATGGAGTTGGAGATGCAAATTCTCAGGCTCTGCTGGTGGGGCTCAGCCACCTGTGTATTCACAGCCCTCCAGGTGACCCTGATGCGCTTCCCATTTGTGTACCTCTGAGTTAGGCACCCCTGGGGCAGCCTAACTCCTCTACTGTAGTGTGTGGTTGGTTATTCTGTTTGCGTGGGCTCTGAAGTTGGGAGATTCTTAAAGGCAGGGGCCGTGTCTTATTTATGCAACTGTATAAGCCCCCCTCCCACCCCTGGTAGGAGCCTTGTACTGATGGACCGAGGGGAAGAGAGGGGTGGCCTCACCTGCCGCTTCCGGTAGAAGCCCCGATGGTCACAATTAGGCACATAGAGAGCGTGAGACCCTCGGAAGATTTCGGTCTGGAGTTGCCGTAGCACCGAGTCCAGATGTTTGCGGCATGGGCCCTGGGAGAAGGGAGAGCAAGCAGTTGAGAGCTCCACGGCACAGACCCTGGGCCCCCACCAGCCAGGCTCTCAGGGCTAACCTGGGAGACTTCTCTGAGCCCCAAGGAGCAGTCTCACATGGACATCCTCAGGGCTCCCCACCCCTCCTGCTCCCTGCCAGCCCACGCACCATCTCAGTGTCTTGGACACCCCCAGCATTGGGCCTGGCCGGAGTGGCAGAGGTCCCCAGGTTCCTTTGTTGGTCTCTACGGTTCATGTCCTGTTGGCGAGTGGTCCCCACTTGGGGTTTATTCTCCTTAGGATTCTCCCCTACAGCCAAAAGAAGATGGGGGAAGAAAAGGCCCGAAATCAGCCAGATGTCAAAGACCGGTGCCACGCAGCAAAGAGCCTTGCTTACCTCTACTCACTGAAGTGGGAGAAAGAGAGGGGCTTTTGGAGCAGGAGAGGTGAAGGGGGTTAGAGTCTGGCTCCACCCTTTCCTTCTCCTGGCCTCAGCTCCTCTCCCTGGCAATAGTTTTATTATACTTCCTGACAAGGCTTTGGAGGGAGGAACACTTTGGAAAGCAAAAATCGTGAACAAATACAATAGTTGTCCCTTATCTGTGGTTCCACTTTCTGTGGTTTTAGTTACCTGCAGCCAACCATCGTCTGAAAATATTAAATAAAAAAGTTCCAGAAATAAACAATTCGTACGTTTTAAATTATGAACAGTGTGATGAAATTTCTTGCCCTCTTGCGCCTTCCTGTCTGGAACGTGACTCAGCCAATTGTCCAGTGTCTCTACGTTGTACATGCTCCCCATTCATTAGTCACTTATTTGTTAGCCATTTCTGTTATCAGATCGACATCATGGTATCTCAGTCCTTGTGTTCAAAACCCTTATTTTACTTATTAATGGCCCCAAAGTGCAACAGAAGTGATGCTGGCAACTCAGATACGCCAAAGGAGCCAAAAAGTGCTGCCTTTAAGTGAAAAGGCGAAAGTTCTCAACTTAATAAGGAAAGAATAAAAGTCGTATGCCGGCCCATCCGGGGCTGCTCAGTGGTTAAGTGTCAACCTATGAACCAGGAGGTCGCGGTTAGAGTCCAGGTCAGGCACGTGCCTGGGTTTCAGCTCAGTCCCCAGCAGGGGGCGTGCAGGAGGCAGCTGATGAATGATTCTTTCTCATTGTTGATGTTTCCGTCTCTTTCTCCCCCTCCCTTCCTCTCTGAAATCAATAAAAAATATTTTTAAAAATCGTATACTGAGGTTGCTAAGATCTATAATAAACCAAATCTTCTTTCCATGAAATTGTGCAGAAGGAATAAGAAGTCCATGCTAGCCTGGCCAGTGTGGGTCAGTTGGTGGAGTACCATCCCACACACCAAGAAGTTAGGGCACATGCCTGACTTGTGTGCTCAGTTCCCACTAGGGGGCGTGCAGGAGGCAGCCAATGGATGTTTCTCTCTTATCAATGTTTCTATCTTTCTCCCTCTCCTTTCCTTTCTCTCAAAACCCCCCACACATTTAAAAAAACACACAGAGAAAGTCATGCTAGTTTTGCTGTCCCACCTCGAACTAGAAAAGTTATGGCCACAGTAAGTGCTTAGTTAAGATGGAGAAGACATTAAATTTGTCAGGAAAAGACAGGAACAGAAAAAGCGTTCCAACTGACGGCAATGTGCTGTGACGGATAACAGTGAGCCTACACAAAGACTTAAGCAAGGGATCCCCTGAAACAAGGGACATCAAGACATTTACTGCAAATAAGAGATGGTTACACAGCTGAAACCAGTTTGGTTCAGTGGATAGAGCATCGGCCTGAGGATTGAAAGGTCCCAGGTTCGATTCTGGTCAAGGGCATTTACTGGGGCTGCGGGCACCTCCCCAGCAGGGGGTGTGCAAGAGGCAGCTGATCGATGTTTCTGACTTTCTATCCCTCTCCCTTCCTCTCTGTGAAAAATCAATAAAAAATATTTTTTTTTAAAAAAAAGAGAGAGAGTAGCTACTTTAAAAAAAAAGAGAGAGATGGTTACACAGATTCAGGAATAGGTTTGGACTGAAAAAATATAGGCATTATTGGAGAGGCTGCATCTGCTGGTGTCGATCTGCTGCCACATTTCTGGCAGAGCCGAAGGTGTTGACTAGGGTTTGGTATTAACCTCAGTTTCAGTCATCCACTGGGGGTCTTGGAACGTTTATGTTGGGGAGGCCTTGGGCTTGGGGTGAAAGATTTGGCTATTCCACCAGAGGCCAGCAGAGGGTGCACTAAACCAGGGAGATGGGGCAGAAAAGCAATGGATGTGGCAGGGCGTCAGCAGCAACCAAGTGGAATGTGTGTCCCTGCTGTGACCCTGCTGTGACTCAGCCCACCTCTTCCAAGCTGTGATGTGGTTAGTTTTGGGACAGTAGGGGCCTCACCCTTCTTGTCCCCTGTGGCTCAGCCCAGCTCAACCCTAGTGGTCCCAGGAACACGTGAGATTCCTCAACCTAGACTGACAGAGGGCAGGTTGCAAAAGTGCGGGGATGAGGGGCTTTCAATGGGCGGTCGCTTCTGGCTCTGGGGAAGTTTCACATATGGTGTCTGGGGGTCTGGGGTGAGCTCAGGATAGAACAAGATGAAGAAATAAGTCAGGGCATCCGGACGAAGGGAAGGCAGGAAGGGGAGAGCATGAATTGCTTGGACTCCACCCAGCTGTAAAATTATTATGACCCCTGAAAAGACTGTCTCTCTGTGCCCAAAGCAAGCTCTGCATACGTGCCCAGCCCTCAAGGATAGATAGAGCCCTCAGCTGCCTACCACTTACAACTGGAGTCACTTCATCTGCAGTCCCGAATCTGATACTCCTTCCTCCACACTCCTCGGCCCTTGCTTCTCATTTCCTCCATTGAACACCCTATCGTGACTTTGCTCCTACTGCCTCCTCCGACCCACCCGTGTTAGGAGGACCTCTAGCAGCCTGCACACATGCATCTGGGATCGAAAACAGCTCCAAGTTAATTCCCCAGCCCTTCCCCTGGAAGAAACCAGGAACTCAGGTGCCCCTGGGGTGTATTTCCTGCCCTCCTGATTTCCCTGCTGCCTCTCCCCCCCCCCCCCCCATCTTTCAGGTTCTGACTCACTTCTGTTCTGCCCACCCACTAAGTCTTCTATTCTCCACTCTGGAGTAGGGTGGGGTGGCAGCTTTAGATCAGAACCCTGATTTGATAGGTTCCTCCCCCCCCCCCCCCCTCTAGTCCCCACCGCCAAGACCCCAGCACCTGCTCTCTGACCCTGTGATGGTCTGAAACAACTCTGGATGGAGGGCATCTTCTGTTCTTAGCCTCATGTTCAGGTGCTTTGGACACCCCCATGTTAAAAGGAGAGGGGGAGATATTTCCCAGGAGGTGCAGGATTTGGGAGCCTGGCCTTCCAGTCCCTCTTTTTCCAGGTGGAAGCTGAGAACATCTGGGTCGCTTCTCCAACTTGGGGGTGGGTCTAGGCCTGAAGGAGCTAGGCTACTATGGCATAGGGCACGGCCCCCAACCCCTCCACCGCTCCATCTCTTTCCCTTCAAGACAGAGTGAAGAAGGGGCAAAAAAAAGTTGAGAGCTCAGACACCTCCCCGGCCCTAGCTGCACCCCCAGCCTTCCAGCTGCCTCTAACGTGCCCCCCAGGGTTGGGGTGGGGGCAGAAGCGTCAGTGGCAGGACCCAGAGGCTTGCAGGGCTGCCTGCGCCCACCTCCCCAGGACCCTGCCTGCGGAGAAGCGGGTCTCAGCGGGCCGGGCGGGCGCTGACTCACCCGTGGGCGCGCGCGGGGGGCGGCAGCGGCCCCGGCCCAGCAGCAGCGCCCGCAAAGGAGCCTGGTCTTCCTCCGGCGGCTGACACTGCAGTCCAGGGGCGCAGTTAGGGGTGTAGACTCCGCACTGCTGCCCCTCCCTCCTGAGGCAGCCCCCAGCCTCCGCACATCTCTCTGCGGGCTGTCCCGCACCCTCCTCTGCAGCGCAGCCCCCTGGACACCCCGCTCGCGCCCCCTGCCCGCAGCCTGGGCACCGGGCCAAGGCGCCTCCCGGGCGGGCAGCGAGCAGCAGAGTTAGCAGCAGTGGCGGCAGCAGTCTGTGCGGGGTCATGGTCAGATTTTTGCCCCGTCCTCTCCTCCCAGAGCAGTCGTAGCGCAGCTGCTGCCTGCGGCCGCCCCTCGGTCTTAAATAGCCGAGGGTCAGGGGCCGGGCCCTTTAAGGAGCAGGTGAAGGGGGGTGAAGGGGAGTAAGGGGGGGAGGAGGCATTCCCTAAACTGGGTGGGACTGGAGAGGCTCCCCGCACCCCACCTGGTCCTCCCCACGCTTCTTCCCGGCTCTCCTCCCAGCTTCTGTTTACTCCCCCAATTACTCTGGTTTTTCTTGCTCTGTTCCCGGGAATCTCGCCCAGAATTTGGAAGAGGGACTGTTGGCTCGAGGGACTGGAGGACTGAAAGGAGGAGAGGCCGGCAGCTGGGAAGAAGGGGGAACCTGAAATCCAGTTAGCGTGTGGGTGCACGGGAAGCAGGGGACCAGAGACTGCGTGGTCTAAAGTGGAGGGAGAAGGGATGGGGCTGGGGATCATCAGAGGGATGGGGTGAATGGAAAGAGAAGGGACAAGCACCGGCTGCTGGTGGGAGAAAGTAGATCAAGGGCAAAGAGGCAGAGCACCCGTGGGAAGGGGCAGGAGAAACTCTCCCTGAAAGGCAACTGCGGGGGAAACGTGTCAGGGGGCCAGCCTGGGCTAAGGCGATAGAGGCAGTCGGGGGCAAAGGGGGAGGTGGGGAGGCACACCTTAAACTGTCGGAAATCCCAATAATGTGGTGGGGCCAAGGGAGTCTGGAACGGTTGCAGAGGGGCAAGTGTGCAGGGTGAGAACTGGCCGAACACCTGGGAGGTGGGGGCAGGACTGGCCATTTGAAATTAGGGGAGGAGGGCCAAAGTTATAGGAATCCATACTCTGGGTGTTCTTGGGAACACTGGCCAGAAAGTTGGACCCCCCTCCCTTCATTCAAGGCAGCGCGTCCTCCATTCCCCTACTTTCCCAGAACCTGTCCCCGACTCCATCTCCACCCAGTGTCAACCAGGGGCTATGTGGACTCTCCCCACCCTTCGCTGCCCTTCCCCAGGCCCCGCCCATGCCCAGCACTCCCAGCCCAGCCTTCCTTCCTAGAGGGAGGAAGAGGGACCGTTTCCTTCAGCAACCCACACCCTCCTAGCTCCGGATTACGAAACAGCCATCTCATTCTTTCCTAAAACAAGGGCTCTGGGCAGTGACTAAATTTACATTCTGGGCCTCCAAGCAAGATTGCCGGGGCTTCCTGAACTTTTAGGAAAATATAAAAGAACCTCACTCTCAGCACTGCCCTCCAGGCCTGCCCTGGGCCCCCAGAGCCCCATTTGGGGAGTAGGGTCTTCCAGCAGCCTGAGACACCATGCAGATTGGACAGGAAGGGAGGTGGGGGGTTGGGGGAGCGGAGGAGGCAGCTCTCCTCCACTCTGCAGAGGCTCTGTGACCTCCTGCCCACGTTCTGACCCCAGGGTGCAGAGCTTTGTCTCATCCCCAAATCTGTATCACTCTATGTGGCCCTGTACATGGTTCTGGCAAGGGCTTTTCTCTTGGGCTCCAGCTCCCTGCTCCTGAATAAGACAGAAAGGCCCGTGGGAAGCTGGGATGGGGACAAGATGGCTGTGCTCCTTGCAGGCTCCCCAGTGGGTTTTTTTTTCATTGTTTGGGCTCTTCCTTTGTGAGTTATATTACAGAAAAGCCCAATACTCTAGCCTCTCACACACCCCACTCTCTTCTCAATACTCCCTTAAACTCCCCCTTACCCCTTGCTACATCTCTGCCATTACCACCACCCATAGAGATCTGCCCTGTTTAATCTCCCACCTGCCCAACTTGGTCCCTCCCTGCAGTCTAAACTGAGTTGCACAATCCAGTATCACCCCCACTACCACCACCACCACCTCAGCATTGCAATTGCCCTCTCCCCTCCCCTCCAGCATGGAAGCCCAGAGCTGTATGCTGTCAGAGCTGGGGTCTAACCAGGCTCTTTCTTGCAGACTGAGACTCAGGAATTTGCTTCTCGTCCCTTTGGGAAGCCATCCACCTCAGCATCCAGCGCAGAAATCTGAAGCACATAGTGGGCACTCAGGAAGGAGTGTGAGCCAAGGTGCAAACCCCTGGGAATCTGCTGGCCTCTGTGAGAGAGGAGTTTGCTAGAAGCTTCTGACAGAGCTGCAAAGAGGCCCAGAGTGTGTTCAGGGTTCAATAGGAAAGGGAAACCAAAGGATAAATCAAAGAGGGCTTCCTGGAGAACAGGTGTTTCCAACAGAGTTTGGGAGGAGAAATAAATATGGTTGAAGAGAGTGGAAGGTGGAGGGTGTCTCAGGTAGGACATCTTTTGTGTAACAGATATGAAGGTGAAGTATAGTTATGTGTGTATACATGGCAAAGCATGCATACTTATTTACCTAACTCTGTTCACTAAGAGGGCCTAGAAGCAATGGCAGCCCAACAGCAGTGAGTGCTCCTAGAATCTAGATCTTGATTTCCAAATACCATTCTCCAATAAAAGGAAACAGAACCCCTTCCAAAAACAGCTGATTCTAGGCTGGAGGTAGGGAAAAACAAGATAAGCTGGAGCATCTTATAGAATCAGAAAGTAAGGAAGCAATCAATCAAAAGGATGGAAGCATATCAAAGAGGTATAAAAACCAATCTGAAAGAGCTCCCAGTGGTCAAAGCTGGAAAAAAAATGTGCAATATAAGAAACAGTATTGGTTTAAGTAAGGTATAAAATAAATATCCATGAATGCACACTGATTGTTTGTGAGGGCTGCTGTAACCAAGTACCATAAATTGTATTGTTTTACAGTTTGGGAGACCAGATGTCCAAAATCAAGGTGCTGCAGGGCCACCTCCTTCTGAGACTCCAGGTGGAAGCCTTCTTGCCTTTCCCTGGCTTCTGGTAGTCACCATCAGTCCTTGGCCACTCCCTGGGCTGAGGATATAGGAATAAGTAAGACTTGGCCCTGCTTCCAACAAGATCACAGGCTAGTAGAGAAGTCATATGAACGACTGATAACAACAATAACTAACATTACCCAATGCTTTCTATATGCAAGAACTGTGCTAAAAATTTATATTTAATCCTCACTATAAATTTATAAGCTGTGTAATTTTATTTTTTCTATTCTTCTTCCCATAGGAGAGCACTGAGGCTTCAAAGAGAGAAATGATGGAGGGGGGTTTGGAACCCAGATTTCATTTGAACCTCTATGACCTGCCTCACTGTCACCATCCCCCTCCTAATAATTCTGAGGGGTATTTTGGAAGTCTTTGCTTAGTACCATTTGCTGGGAAAATCTATTTCCAAAAAGCCTTTTTATGGACTGTTACTTTCAATGGCTTTTATTTTTAATTTTTAAAAAATCTTCACCTGCCAAAACCGGTTTGGCTCAGCGGATAGAGCGTCGGCCTGCAGACCGAAGGGTCCCAGGTTCAATTCCAGTCAAGGGCATGTACCTTGGTTGTGGGCACATCCCCAGTGAGGGGTGTGCAGGAGGCAGCTGATCGATGTTTCTCTCTCATTGATGTTTCTGACTTTCTATCCCTCCCCCTTCCTCTCTGTAAAAAATTAATAAAAATCAATAAATAAAATAAAATGTTTTTTAAAAAATCCTCACCTGAGGATATTCTGTCTATTACTTTTCAGAAAGAGTGGAAGGAAGGGGTGGGGAGAGAGAGAGAGAGAGAGAGAGAGAGAGAGAGAGAGAGAGAATATGAGAGAGACTGGGGATGGGGTGGGGAGTTAACCTAAAACCCAGGTATGTGCCCTTGTTTAGGAATCAAATCCTCAACCCTTCAGTTTTCAGGGCAATGCCTTAACCACTGAGCAACACCATCCAGGGCTCAAGGGCTTTTACATATGTTCAGTTAGACTGGGAAAAGCGCCATTCCATGAAGCATTCTATGGTTACATTCTGAACCTTTAATATGTTGTGATAGCCAACATAGCCACCAGAATATTAGGCATCAGAAGGAAGAATATGGGAAGTAACCAGAAAACATTTCCAAGAGTCCTAATGGAACTTTCCGCTTGCCATTATTTCAAACTCAACACATCTGGAATCATACTTCTCAGATTCCTCCACAAACCATTCCTCGGCTTTCCTACTTTTTAAAAATTGTCTTGTTTTACATGTCTCCTTTTCTCCGAATTGACCCCCCTGCTTTCCTATTTTTGCCACTGATCTTATCACTCTCCCAATTTTCCAGTCATCCTTCACTCTTTTATCTTTCCCCCCGAAATAAGCTATTCCTGATGGTCAGTCCTTCCTAATGTTTCCCTCATCTTCTCTTAAAGTGGTTTCATTTCTATAACTATCTGTCAGTTTGGGTTCTAATTGTCTTCACCTGTACCGTGGTGCTAGTTTCCTATGGGCTGCCAAGTTTTCACACAAGATCTATTCTGTACCTAGACAATTCTTTCTGAAATTAAAGTAGAATATATAATTCATCTGCTCAGAAACTTACAATGACTCCTATTAACTCCAGTATCAAGTCCAAATCCTTGGTTTTAAATCCTCCAGTTCTATAACACCTATTATTACTTGACAAAGAGTTCCCTACCCCTTAACCAAATATGTTCTTTGAATTTAGACATCTGAACTTTTGCTCACAATCACATTCCTAACCTTTCCCTTCTTCTCTAACTGTGGATTCTCTTTTTATTGTCTCTAATTGAATGTTGATTCACCTGATATTAAGGAGCACACAGTCTCTAGAGAAAACAGACAAGCAAATCAATGACACTATCTCTCTATATAAAAACCTAATATGTATTGTCCCCTCAGAAGTTCAACTGGGAGATGGGGAGTTCGCTCGCTATGATGTGTGCTGACCACCAGGGAGCGGCACAGAAAGAAGGAAGGCCCTGGCCTGCAGCTGGAAAGCCCTAATGGGCCTTGATTGCTGGCCTGGCCTAGTGACCCTACCTGTGCATGAATTTCATGCACCAGGGCTCTAGTGTAAGGATAAGAAGGATCAAAAGCCAAGTGAACAGAGAGGTAGAACTTAAATTTGCCTGAAAGAATCAAAGAAGGCTTCACAGAAGAGGTGATGTTTTGGTTGATTGTTAAGAGGAGTCGAAGTTTGTGAGGGAGACTAGGGGAAGGGTCTGAGCAGAGGCAGCAGCACCTGTCTTTAACAAACACATGGCTGATCATCATATGTCTCTTCCTAACACCTCTTCCCCTCTGTAAATGAAGTTGCAATACCTACTTTGCAGAATTGTTATGAATGTTAGAGATAATTCATGTAACATACATGGTAGGCACTCAATTTTATTTTTGGAAATGAATGAATGAAGTGTCTAATTCAGTTCCTGGCACACACATTCAGTATTTGCTGAATGAATGATCCTACCCTGGTTCAAACTTGTTGTGTCCACAGCTGAAGTCTGTGCTTTGGAAGCCTCATTGGACTAGAAAGGATCCAGAGACAGGCTATGTCTCAGCACGGCGGGATACCAGCCTTTGAGAACTACACAAACAGATGAGGGCTCTCCAGTCTGAAGGGGAGGCAGAAATATTCAGCTTCAACTCAAGTTCAATAAATGCTTATTTATTTTTTGCGTAATTCTCACAATGTTTCATTATGACATCCAGATAAGAAGACATATTCAGAGAAGTTAAATACTTTGCCAAAGCCCACACAGCTGGGTGGTGAGATCCACTGAATTCCAAGTTCAATGCTTTATTCACTTTAACACAAAAACTTTCATGATGTAGAAAAACATTAAGAGTTTGGCTAAGTTAAAAAAAAAAAAAAGAGTTTGGCTAAGTTAATTACAGACTCCCCGCCCCCTCCCAAATTCTCTAAATACTCAAGCCACATGTAATTCCTAGAGCAAGAGAGAGGTTGCTTTAAGATAAATAAAAGGAAGGGTTATCTTGTATTGCGAGTGGGATAGCAATAATCACAAGAAGTGTATTATGATAGTCAGCACAGACTGAAAAAAAAAGAAGTTAGAAAATAATAAAATGATAGATAAAAGATCTCTGGCAAGTCACGCAAAGACTAGACCTCTTCTTCAACTTCTTGAGCTGTGAGAATACCACAAGCCTAAGACTGGGCTCTTTCCAAGGCAACCTCGGGCTCTTTGAGGTCTGGGCAGGCCCGCTGTGCCCTCCCATAGCCTGTAATAAAACATTGGTTATAATAAATATTTCTTTTTTCCTCCCTAAAATTTTGTTCTGAGAGTCTAGAATTTAATACTAGACAACCAGAGTAAGTTTAGGTAAATAGCAACTAAATCTCATACATCAAAATCAAATATAGCACTGGCTGGGTGGCTCAGTTGGTTGGAGCATCGTCCCCTAGCATCAAAAGGTTGTGGGTTCGATTCCCAGTCAGGGCAAATACCTAGGTTGCAGGTTCAATCCCTGCTTGGGGCATGTATGGGAGGCAACTGGTCCATGTTTCTCTCTCACATCAACATTTCTCTCCCAACTCGCTAAAATGAATGAAAACATATCCTCAGGTGAGGATTGAAAAAATCAAATATATGCAAAATTAATGTATGCAATAAATTATATTTCTGTATATTAGCAATGAACAATTGGACATTAAAATTAAAAAGAACATTTAAAATTGTATAAAATATGGAATACTTAGGGGATAAATCTGACAAAGGATCTGCACAGTGAAAACTATAGAACATTTCTGAGGTAAATTAAAGAAAACAATTAAATGGAGAGATATATTTGTGGATTCGAAGACTGCATATTGTCAAAATGAAAGTTCTCCCAAAATTGGCCAATTAAAATCCTGAGGCGGGGGGATCCCCGAGAACTTTTTTTTTGGTAGAAATTGGCAAGGTGATTTTTTAAAAAAGTGTTGCCACAAATTCACAGTGAGATACACTGAAAGCTCGTGATGACAAACAAATTTAGTCTTTCTATTTATTTACTTTAAGGATTTTTAAAAACTCATTTTCAGAGACAGAAGGAGAGAGAGAGAAACATTGATGTGACAGTGAAGCATCAATCAGCTGCTTCCAGCGCGACCCCACCAAGGATGGAGCCCACAGTCCCAGCATACGCCCGGGAATCTGGAAGTGAGAGGCCATCTGTCTGTGCACAGATGAGAGCCAGACAACTGAGCCGTTCCTGCCAGGGTGGCAAGCTGACTTTTCACATGGAAACACCAAGGGTCAGATTCAGACCAACTCACGCCAACTTTAAAAAAGAAAAACAAGCCCTGGCGGGTTGTTGACTGGAGCATTGCCCTGTACATTAAAAAAAAAAAATGTTGCCAGTTTGATCCTGATCAGGGCCCAAGCCCAGGTTTCTTTCTTTTTTTCTTTTTTTTTTTGTTGAAGTTAAGCATAACATTTATTTATTTATTTATTTATTTTTAGCATTTTTTTTAGTTATTTTTTTTATTCAGTTTATTAATTACATTGTTTCCCCTTTTTTATCCCCCTATATCTTCCCTCCACCCTGTACCTATCCCACCCTCCGCCCTCACCTTCCCCTCCCCAATGTCCTCTCCCATTGTTGCATGATTCTTGTCCAATCTCTTGCTGTACTTCCAACAACACCCTTCTCCCCAAGAATTGTCAGTCCATTCCCTCTCCATGTCCATGTTTCTGTTATAGTCACCAGTTTATCTTGTTCATCAGCCTATCAGTTCACTTGATTTTTATGTTCATTTGTTGATAGATGTGTATTTGTTGTTCATAATTTATATTTTTACCTTTTTCTTCTTCCTCTTCTTAAAGAATATCTTTCAGCATTTCATATAATACTGGTTTGGTGGTGATGAACTCCTTTAGCTTTTTCTTATCTGCGAAGCACTTTATCTGATCCTCAATTCTGAATGATAGCTTTGCTGGATAGAGTAATCTTGGTTGTAGATTCTTGCTATTCATTATTTTGAATATTTCTTGCCACTCCCGTCTGGCCTGCATTGTTTCTGTTGAGAAATCCGCTGACAATCGTATGGGTGCTCCCCTGTAGGTAACCAACTGCTTTTCTCTTGCTGCTTTTAATATTCTCTCTTTATCTTTTGCTCTTGGCATTTTAATTATGATATGTCTTGGTGTGGTCCTCTTTAGATTCCTATATTTTGGGGTTCTGTGTACTTCTTGGGCTTTTAAGTCAGTTTCTTTCACCAGGTGGGAAAAGTTTTCAGTCACTATTTCTTCAAGTAGGTTTTCATTAACTTGCTCTCTCTCTTTTTCTGGCACCCCAATAATTCGGATGTTGGCTTGCTTGAGGTTGTCCCAGAGGCCCTTTACACTATCTTCAATTATCTGAATTCTTTTTGTTTCTTGCTTTTCCAGCTGAGTGGATTTTGGTTCTTTGTATTTCAAATCTTTGACTTGGTTCTTGTGGTCCTCTGGACTGCTTTTAGGACTTTGTGTAATATTTTTTATTTCAGTCTGTGTATGCTTGATTTCTAGTTGGTCCTTTTTTTTATCTGTGAGGGTCTGGTTCGTATCCTCAGAGGTCTTGTACATTTCCCTGAGGGTCTCATTCATTTCCTTGTAAGTATCATTCATCTCCTTGTAAGTCTCATTCATTTGCTGGTTGGTCTTGTTTATTTCCTGGTAATTCTCATTAAGTTGATCGGCCTTTTGTAGGAGCCTCTTGAAAAGCCTTATAACCGTGGTTTTGAACTCTATGTCTTGTCTTTTCTCCTCCATTTCTTTCACACCTGATTTCTTTCCGTGTCTCTGCATGGTGGCTGCTTTATGTGGTGGATATCCTCAAAGGGACAGTGGCTCCGTCTCCCCAGTTACCTGAGGTGGGTACTCTTACTGCAATCCTTTATGGGTTGTATTCAGTGTTTTTGAATTTAAACCCAGTTTGTTGTTGTTAGCCCTAGGAGGGTTTGACCTCCAGGCCAATTGGCTGTGAAGGGAGACTGTGTTCAGGTTGGATGGGCGGAGTCTCTGGGCTGCGCGGCAGTGGCGGCGGCAGCTGGGTCCTATGCGGCGCTCGCGCACGTGGGTCTGTGTTGGGTGGGGATGGCTGCAGACTCCTCCAAGAGAAAGCCGCTAGTCTCTTCCCCTTGCCAGACAACTCTGCCTTTCCCCAAATGTGCCTGCACACCAAAAGTCCAGCCCAGGGCTGTAAAATAGATGGTTTCCGGAACCAGGAGACAAGTTTCCAGGGGGCAAGTCGCGGGTTTGCGAGACCCTTGGGACTAGGAGCCTCTGCCACGCCCCGCTTCCAGGGTACGTCCCCCGGACCTCGGACCTCGCCCGGTTCCGGCGAATCTGTGCAGGGGGACCTCTTCGCATACCCGGGATCTCGGATCTCGCCCGGCTCGGGAAATCTGGGCAGTGGGACGCCTCCGCCCTTCCTCGTCGGAGAAATCCGGCCGGGGGGTCGCTGCTCCAGCCCCAGCCCGCGCGTGCGACCAGGGCGGCTCCTAACCTGCTTTGTCTGAAAGGCTGTGCTCCCGCCGGCCCCAAGTCTTAGTGTCCCACCTCCGCTCCTATTAGTGGATTTTTCATGCAGCCAGCTTTCTGGCGATTCTGGGTGCTTGTCTGTTCCGCTGTTATATTGTAGCTCCCAAATCGTTGCACGGGGCAGAACAACAGGTGTTTGCTTATGCCGCCATCTTGGTGTCCCAAGCCTAGGTTTCAAGTTTGATCCTTGGAGAAGGGTATGCAGGAAGCAGCTGACCAATGTTTCACTGTCATATTGATGTTTCTCTCTCTCTTTCTCTCTCCCTCTCTCCCCCGCCTCCCTTTTCTCTAAAATCAATAAAAACATATCCTCCAGTGAGAATTTTTTAAAATGTAAAAATAAAGAAAACAATTGGAGGACTTATATTACCTGATTTCAAGACTTATTATAAAGCTCTAGTAATCAAAACTAAAGATAGAACAGTGGAACAGAATAGAGAATCTAGAAATATATTCACATATATACGGTCCATTGACTTTTTATTATTTTCTTAAAAATTTTTTTTACCTACTCAATTGATTTTTTACAAAGGTGTAAAGGCAATTTAGTAGAGAAAGGATAGTCTTTTTAACAAATGCTGCTGGGACAACTGGATATCCATAGGCAAAAAATAAACTTTGATCCATATCTCACACCATATACAAAAAATAATACAAAATGAATCATATATCTCAACAAAGTTGTTAATACATAACCTCAATCTAATAATGAATAATCAGATAAAATGAAACTGAGGGACGTTATACCAGATAATTGTCATATACTCTTCAAGAAATACTGAATCACTGCCTCAGATTAAGAAGACAATGTGGGATCCTGGATTAGATTTGGTGCAAGAAAAAAGATATTAGTGGAATAATTGGTGATGTTTGAATAAGATCTGTAAATTACTTAACAGTGTTGTACCAATGTTAATATCCTGATTTTAATGATTGTACTATGGTTATAGAAGATGTGAACATTAGGAGTAGAAGATGGTGGAGGCAAAAAAAAAAAGTGAACGTTAGAGGAAATTGGGTAAAAGACATATGGAATTCCATGTACTATTTTTGTAAATATTTACAAATACAAAATTGTTTCAAAATAAAAATAATTTAATGAATTATACCTTAAATGCAAAACCTAAAAACCATAAAATTGCTAGAAGAAATATAAAATATCTTTGTGATCTTGGATTAGACAAAGATTTCTTAAATCGGACACCAAAAGCATAATTCATAAGTTAAAACTTGATAAATTAGACATCTTCATGATTAAGAACTGCTCTTTGAAAGACACTGTTAATAGAATGAGAAGACAAGCCACAGTTTGGAAGAAACTATTTGTAAATTATGTATCTGATAAAGGATTTAAATCCAGAATATATAAAAAAAAACTTTCAAAATGCAATATTAACAAAAAACCCCTCAATTTTAAAAAATGGGGAAATGATTTGTACACTTCACTAAAGAAGATATATGGGTAGCAAATAAGCATGTGAAAAAGAAGCTCAATACCATCAGTCATGGAAATGCAAATTGAAACTACAACAAAATACCGCTACAAACCTATTAGATGGCTAAAATCTAAAAGAATGATAGACAATGCCCTCACTGGTTTGGCTCAGTGGATAGAGTCTAGGCCTGCAGACTGAAGGGTCCCGGGTTCAATTCTGGTCAAGGGCACATGGCCAGGTTGCACATGGCCAAGTTGGGGGCATGCAGGAGGCAGCCGATCAATGACTCCCTCTCATCATTGATGTTTCTATATCTCTCTCCCCATCCCTTCCTCTCTGGAATCAATAAAAACACACACACACACACACACACACACACACACACACACGTATATATATGTATGTATATCCTATCTAATAAAAGAGTAATATGCAAATTTGACTGCACCTTTGCTATACCCACAAGCCACGCCCACCAACCACGCTGACCAGCCAATCAGAAGTGTAGGGCATGCCGAGGTGGCCCAGGCCTAGGAGGGTCTGGAGGGACTTGGCCGAGGCCCGTGCTAGTCGGGGGCAAGCTGGCTGGGGCTAAAGCCCTGGCCAGAGGGGTGTGGAGGGCAGGGCTGGGATGGAGGCAGCCATCTGCCCCATTGCAGGGCGATGGCTGGGTGCTCAAGGCCTAAAGCCTCGGCCAGAGGGCTCCCAGTATGTGTGAGGGGGCAGGTTGGGCTGAGGGATCACCCACCCCCAGTGCACCAATTTTGTGCACCAAGTCCCTAGTATATATATAATATACATACTATCTAATAAAAGAGTGATATGCAAATTGACTGTATCTCTGCCACCCCCACAAGCCATGCCCACCAGCCAATCAGGAGTGAATATGCAAATAAACCCAACCAAGATGGCTGTGGCCACTAAGAGCAAGAGGGAGGCTTGGGTTTCCCCAGCAATAGAGGAAGCCAAACCTTCCGCCTGCCCTTGCCAGCCTGGGCCTCCACTCAATGCTACAAAATTTCCATTTTAGAAGCTAAATAAATCCTAACAGAAATGGCGGCAGCCATGGAGCTAGAGAGAGCAGGAGGCTAGGTTTGCCCCTGGAGATGAAGGAAGCCAAGCTTCTGCAGTCCTGGCTGGCCCAGGCCTCCACTCCAAGCTACAAAGTTTCAATTGTAGAACATAAATTAATTCCAGATACCAGGGCCTCCGCTTGAGTCGCCAGGGGGCATGGCCAGCCTGCAAACCACCACAGACCCCTCACCCAGGCTGGGCCCCCACTCTGATATGAGACACCCTTCAGGGCAAACCAGCCGCACCGCACCCAGGCACCAGGCCTCTATCCTATCTAATAAAAGAGTAATATGCAGATTGACCATCACTCCAACATACAAGATGGCTGCCCCCATGTGGACACAAGATGGCTACCACAAGATGGCCAGCAGGGGAGGGCAGTTGGGAGGGACCAGACCAGCAAGGGAGGGCAGTTGGGGGCGATCAAGCCTGTAGAGAAGGGCAGTTAGGGCTGACCAGGCTGGGAGAGGGAAGTGGGATGATCAGGCCTGCAGGGAAGGGCAGTTGGGGGGGTACCCAGGCCTGCAGGGGAGAGCAGTTGGGGGGAGCCAGGCCTGCAGGGAAGGGCAGTTAGGGGTGATCAGGCCTGCAGGGGAGGGCTGTTGGGGGGAACCAGGCGTACAGGGGAGAGCACTTGAGAAGGACTAGGCCTGCAATAGAGGGCAGTTGGGGCAATAAAGCCTGCACGGGAGGGCAGTTCGGGGTGACCAGCCCAGCATAGGAGGAAAGTTGGGGGCAAACAGGCTGGCAGGGGAGCAGTTAGACATCAATCAGGTTGGCATGGGAGTGGTTAGGGGTGTGATCAGGCTGGCAGGTAGAAGCAATTAGGGGCAATCAGGAAGGCAGGCGGGCAAGCAGTTAGGAGCCAGCAGTGCTGGATTGTGAGAGGGATGTACGACTGCCCGTTTAGGTGGGATCGAGCCTGAACAGGCAGTCGGACATTCCTCGAGGGGTCCCAGATTGGAGAGGATGCAGGCTGGGCTGAGGGACATCCCCTGCCCCTCCATGCACAAATTTCATGCACCAGGCCTCTAGTATCCTATCTAATAAAAGAGTAATATGCAAATTTGACCATATCTTTGACACACCCACCAGCCATGCTCACCAGCCACACCCACCAGCCAATCAGGAGCAAATTATGCAAATAAACCCCAACCAAGATGGCTGCCACCACTGAGAGCAGGGGGAAGGCTTGGGTTTCCCCGGCAACAGAGGAAGCCAAGCTTTCCACCTGCCTAGACCTCATCTTAATGTTACAAAGTTTCAATTATAAAAGATACAGAAATGGTGGCAGCCACTGAGCTGGAGAGAACAGAGGCTTGGGTTTCCCTGGCAATGGAGGAAGCCAAGCTTTCAGTCTGCCATTGTTGGCCTAGGCCTCCACTCTAGGCTACAATGTTTCAAACAGAAATGGCTGCCGCCTGGAGCAAGCAGAAGTCTTGGCTCTGCTCAAGACTAAAAAGTTTCAATTGTAGACATAGATTAATCCCAGATCCCAGGGCCTCCACTTGGGTCGCGGCCGGCCTGCAAACCTCCACAGGCCCCTCGCCCAGGCCACCCCTCACCCCAAGGGAACCCCCACCCTGATCTGGGACACTCTTCAGGGCAAACCAGCTGGCCCCCACCCATGCACCAGGCCTCTATCCTATCTAATAAAAGAGTAATTTGCAGATTGACCATCACTCCAATACACAAGAGGGCTGCCTCCATGTGGTTAAAGATCCTGCCTCCATGTGGACACAAGATGGCCACCACAAGATGGCTAGCAGGGGAGGACCATTGGAGGTTCCAAGCCCTGCAAGGAAGGGCAGTTGTGGGCGATCAAGCCATCAGGGAAGGGCAGTTGAGAGGGACCAGGCCTGCAGGGGAGGGCAGTTAGGGGTGACCAGGCCGGCAGAGGAGGGAAGTTGGGGGCAAACAGGCTGGCAGGGGAGCAGTTAGACATCAATTAGGCTGGCAGGGTAGTGGTTAGCGGGTGATCAGGCTGGCAGGCCGAAGTGGTTAGGGGCAATCAGGGAGGCAGGCAGGTGAGCAGTTTGGAGCCAGCAGTCCTGGATTGTGAGAAGGATGTCCGACTGCCTGTTTAGGCCCGATCCTACTGGCATTGAGCCTAAACGGGCAGTCAGACATTCCTCGAGGGGTTCCAGATTGGAGAGGGTGCAGACTGGGCTAAGGGACATCCCACCACCCCCTGTGCACGAATTTCATGCAACAGGCCTCTAATATATATATATATAGTTAAGTATACATCTACCTTGTAATCCAGTCATTTATGCCTAAGTATCTACTCAAGAGAAAATGAAATATATGTCTATACAAACATGAATGCAACCTTATCTATATACTAGGGGCCCGGTACACAAAATTAGTGCACTGGGGGTGGGCGGTCCCTCAACCCAACCTGCCCCCTCTCACATACTTGGAGCCCCTCTCAGGGGCTGTCCAACTGATGGCTCACCCCCAGCCTGCCCAAGGCCTAAAGCCTCTGGCGAGGCTTTAGGCCTTGGGCACCCAGCCATCGCCCTGCTCAGCTCAGCCCCGGCTGCCTGCGACCACCTGGCCCTGGGGGCTGGGTGCTCACCGCCACTTCCACTCACAGCGCTCGGGGGCCAGGCGCTCTCTGCTGCCACCATCACCACTGCTGCTGCTGCCGCTGCTTCCCCTCACAGCGCCCGGGGGCTGGGCGCTCACTGCCACCGCCATTTCATCTCCACCCCTGGGCCTGGCAATTGTGCCACTTGGCCCCGCCCCTACTCCTGATTGGCTGGTAGCATAGCCAATCAGGAGCCAAGGTACAGTCAAATTTGCATGTTTCTCCTTTATTATATAGGGTATTAAAGCCTAAGCAACCATTACAACCGGGTGACTGAAAGATGGGTTGGCTGGTTACTATGACATGCACTGACCACCAGGGGGCAGCTCCTACAGCCAACCTCCTGTGGCCAGTCAATCTCCCGTGGTCCCTCCTTGAAGCTGGCCAGCCCTTATCAGGACTGGGCAAGATGGCCCTGATCGCCCTGATCACCGGCCAGGCTGAGGGACCCCACCTGTGCACAAATTCATGAATGGGGCCTCTAGTTTGTAATATTATCCCAAAGTAGAAACAACTAAATGTCCATCAATAAGTGAGTGATAGTCAAAATCGGTTTGGCTCCATGGATGGAGCATCACCCTGCGGACTGAAGGGTCCCAGGTTTGATTCCGGTCAAGGGCATCTACCTTGGCTGTGGGCACATCCCCAGTGGGGGGTGTACAGGAGGCAGCTGATCGGTGTTTCTGACTTTCTATCCCTCTCCCTTCCTCTCTGTAAAAAATCAATAAAAATATCTAAAAAATAAGTGAATGATAAATTGTGGTATATTCATATAATGGCATACTACTCAGCAATAAAAGAGAATGAACTATTCATATATACAGTAACATAAATAAATCCCAAAAGAATTATGCTGAATAAAAGAAGCCAGACCTTCCCCAAGAGCATATTCTGTAAGATTCCACTTATACAAAATTCTAGAAAATGCAAACTAAACTAATGACTAAAGCAGATTAGTAGTTTCCTACAGATGAAAAGGAGGGATTATAAAGGAGCATGAGTACACTTTTGGGAGTGATGGAATGTTCACTATCTTGATTGTGGTGATATCCTCAGGGGTATATACAAAAGTTATCAAATTATATGCCTTAAATATGTATGGTCTATTATATGTCAATTATACCTTAATAAAGCTATTTCATAAAATATATTTAGATGTCAAGCACAAATTATCAATTAGGTTCTAAGAATGTGAATAGATTGAGGATTTACCAAAAAGGCCAGCTCCATTTGGCCTGAAGATGAAGAAATCCTGAGTAGAATCACCAACCATCAGTAACATTTCAGCAACACCTTCTGCCATTTCTGTCTCAGGCCCTAGCTAGTTAGTTTCTGGAGGGAGCCAGGAGACCCAGTTGTGACTATGGACATGACTCTGGGAGCTGCCTGGCTAGTCACACTTTAGCTGCCTTTGGGAAGAGCTGAGTTGACACTTGGAGTATTTTCATAGCTTAGGAAGAAGGAGTGAAAGAGAAGAAATGAAGGAAACAGAAGGAACTGGTGACTAGTTAAGGAGAGTAACTATCCAGAACTATGTAACTCAGGGGCTGGAAGGGAGCTAAGAGAACACGTTTCGATACTTTTTAATAAGAACACCAAGATCTTGAACTTTCCTTGACAGAATTGGGGGTCTAACCTAGGTTCTCAATTTTTCATCAACATCTATTTCCAGCATGTCAGTGATCACTGTTTATGGTGTGAGAGATGATGGCTTCTGTTTCATTCAACATTTGTGGAGTATTTTATTTATAAGAATAGGATAAATCCCAGAGTCTGAAGTAGCTCACAGGCTAGCAGAGACAGGTCTACACACAGAGGTGACTTTAATAATACAAGTATGATTGTAATAAGTGCTACAAATGAGGTGCCAACAAGATAGAATGAAAATGCATAGGGGGAAAAAACCTTCCGATTTGGAAAAGGGATTTGGTGATAGGAGGAAATCAAGGAAGTCCTCCCCAGAATGGCAATAACACCCTTTAGAAGGTACTCAATAAATGTTTGTATCCTTCTTCTCTTCACATTATGACTCCAACCCCACTTTGTTATCACACCAGACGCCTTTGTTCCTGACATTCCAAATGTTTGGACATCCCGAAGTTTCACACCACTGTGCTTTTTGCATTCGAAATTCTCTCCTGGAATGCAATGTCCCACAGTGAGCAAAAGGTTACAAGAAATGGAGCCCGGAAGAATATAATGCAGGTGATAGTACGGCTCAGAAGACTATAAAGCATAGTTACATTAAGCCCACGAATTATGGAGGCCCGCTTCAGGCTCTTCATTTACCATAATAATAATAAAAAGATAGTAATAAGATTCATCTCATAAGATTGTAGAGTAAATTAAAAGGAATCCCCTCAAAGCTTTTAGCATCACATCTCACGCAGACCATGGCTCAGGAAACACTAACAAGCATTTATCCGTGCGCTTCTACCTTCTCCGCCTGCCCAGGAGCCACCCTGCTATCGCCCCGTCAGCGCCCAGACCGCCCAGCGCTGCGCGCGCGCCGCCACGTCGCCGCCTCCCACTCCCTGACTCGCCGGTTTGCCAACCCCACCCAGCGCTAGGTACCCGGTTCACCGGGCCGCGCCCGACCGGGATTGCGCCCTCCTATTGGCTCTTGCAGATGCCTGTCGTCCTGGGTCGTTTCGGATTGGTGGAGGATAGTAGTGAAAGGCGGGTCTTAGGGAGTAGGTAGGGCGGGGACCCGGATGTGTGTGGTGGCGGCGGCCGAAGAGCTAGAGTGCGAGCAGAGAGGCCTATGGATGAGGAGGACGCGGCGGCCCCGGTAGGCGGGGATCGGGGGCGGGGTCCCAGAGATCCCGGGTCTCCCCCGGGCCTGAGGCGGGAGGGGGAGTCAAGGGCGGCGCCTGGCACTCTGGAGGCTTACCCCGTCAGGACCCTCGCCCCGTGCCAGGCTTGGGGAGACGGGGCGTCGTCACACTGACAGGCTGGCCGCGGTGCCCTCGGGTCTCATCTAAGTGACCGGGCCGTGCGGGTGGAGGCGGGGATGGTGCTGCCGCCACTTGCCGGTACCATGGCTGTGGGGCTCTGGGAAAGCAGATGCCCCAAGGTCTGGGGCGCCGATACTACCTGGGTCAGCCCTGGCCGAGGGAGGACAGTCACAGGCTGCCCCGCAGGTGCTTACCCTCTGGGCCTACCCTTCCTAAGCACCTACTGTGTGCAAAGCACTGTCAGGCCCGAGCGGACCCCTGTCTCAGGGTTTGGGGAATAGGAAAAGGGCCTCACCCTTTTCTCACTTTTGGCTTCCAGGGGAAAAAACTCATTCGTTCGTTCATTCGTTCGTTCGTTCATTCATTCATTCATTCATTCATTCATATGTTAGCACCATTGGTGGTTCAAACACCAGATCATTCTACTCCTGTCCGTCTTCTCTGCTGCCACCTGAGTGGAAGCCGTCTCTCATCTGAACCGCTGCCACTACCTCGTCATTCATTGTTCACCACTCGCTCCTCTTTTGGCCGGCTCTTCCACAACAGCCTGCTTGATCTTTAAGACCTGACAGACCTTAAGTTCGTATCATTTCCTTGCTTAAAACCCTCCACAGGTTTCCCATCACACTTGGAATAAAATACAGACTCCTCACTATGGTCTCTAGGGCCTTGATCTGGCTCCTGCCTTCTCGTTCCCCTCTTGTGTTACCTTTCCTGTTTCTTATAGCCTCACTGGCCTTTTATTTCTCTTCCAGGCCAGCTCCCTTCTACCCCAGGACCTGTGTCCTGGCTGTCCCCTGCGCCTAGAATGCCCTTTCTTGGACTTGTTACATGCCTGGCTCCTTCTCATCTCAACTCTAATGTCACCTCATCAGAGAGAGGCCTTATTTAGACAGAGGTCACCCCATGTTCTTAATCCCCTCACTCTGCTTTTTCCTCCAGTGTCTAACATGGTTACATTTGCTTATCGTCTGGCATGCCTCCTTACACTAAAATGGAAGCCCTGTTAGAGCAGGAATCCCCCCATCTCGTTCACAGCATGTCTGTAGCACCTAGAACTGTAAAATTTTTTAAAATGTATTTTATTGATTTTTTTACAGAGAGGAAGGGAGAGAGATAGAGAGTTAGAAACATAGATGAGAGAAACATCGATCAGTTGCCTCCTGCACACCTCCTACTGGGGATGTGCCCACAATCTAGGTACGTGCCCTTGACTAGAATCGAACCTGGGACCCTTCAGTCTGCAGGCTAATGCTCTATCCACTGAGCCAAACTGGTTAGGGCTGTAAAATGTTTCTTGAATGAAAGAATGAAGACGGAGATTGTTGAGGTCAATCTGGGCAACTGGCTTCCAGTCCCGCCCCCTCACCACATTTCTGGTAAAACAGGCTGAGATGCTTTGCTAAGGGACCTGCTTCCTTCTCAAACCCTTTCTCCTCACCCACAGGTTTGTTCTCATGAACAAGATGGATGACCTCAATCTGCACTACCGGTTTCTGAATTGGCGTCGGCGGATCCGGGAGATTCGGGAGGTCCGAGCGTTCCGGTATCAGGAGAGGTTCAAGCACATTCTTGTAGATGGAGACACTTTGAGGTGAGTTTAAGGGAGTTTTCCTTCTTGTGCCAGATCTTAGAGTTGAAAACGGACTTTTTTTGAGGCAGAGGACTGTCTGCACTGCCCGGGGAGGGGACTGCTGTTGACCAGGGGGGCCCTTCTGCGTGGAGCCGCCATCTGTGCTGCTTCCTCCTGCACTTTCTCTGGGTCACTCTCCTGTCTCATTGGAAGCAGTCAAGTGAGAGACAGGAGGCTGATGGGGGTCTAAGAAGTTGCCCATGCACCTAAGATTGAGATCATCCATCTTGGGCAGAGAACAGATCTGTGGGTGGGGAGAAGAGTATGCCAGGGATCTCTTTCCTGAGTCTTGTTGCCTTAGGTGAGGAGTGACCATTTCAGAGGCAGTGGAGTGCCTGTTTGGGGAAGGACAGTTCTGTAATGCATCCTGCTCACCACCGTACAACCCTTTGGATTGTGTTTATTTTCTCTCTCTTTTCTGGCTTGTGCCCCTTCCCTGACTTCTTTCGAGCCTAACTCATAAAGTTGTCCCTGAAGGGGGGAAGAAAGTAGTGCTATTTAGCCTGGAAACAAAAAGCTTAGGAGTGGGGACTGAATAACTGTCTTCCAATCTATGAAGGGCTATAGTCCAGAGGATAGAGACCAGCCGTTCTCCAGCTCCACAGAGCACAGAGCCAGAGGAAAAGGGCTGAAGCTGCAGCAGGAGGTATTGAAGTTAGAGTTGTGAGACCCCTAGTAGACAACTAAGGGAGGCTCTGCTTTCTTTTCCCCCTGGAAATGAAGAAACCAGGCTTGCCTTGGGCAGGATGGCTTGGACCCTGATTGGAGGCAGCGGGAGGACCTCACGTATCTTGTTATGGTATCTGTGCCGATGACCTAAAGTATGGCCTAGTGGATTCTCCTCTGTGCTGGCCTTCGCAGGGCCAGGGCTGGAGATGAGGCCCTTCCCCCAACTCCTGGGCTAGGTTGCTAATGGAACTTCCCACTCATTCCTCCTCAGTTACCATGGAAACTCCGGTGAAGTTGGCTGCTATGTGGCTTCTCGACCCTTGACCAAGGACAGCAATTATTTTGAGGTGGGCAGAACAGGGGGTGAGATCGTTAAGCTCCAAGAACCTTTTTTTTTTTTTTTTACTGGATTCACAGTCTGGGCCTTTTCATTTTCCATCAGAGCTGTCTTGTTGGCCTGTTGGCTGGGAAAAGGGCACAGGATAACATAATACCTAATCTGAGAGACAGGTGCCCTAGAGTCCTGTCACGCCGTCTCTTCTGCTCTCCTGCCCCTCATCTAAGTAGACTTTGACCCATGTCCTTTCCCACCCATTACCCAAGCCCAGCATCTACGTCCAGTCCTATCCATTAATTGGAAATTATTTCTGAGTAATCATGGTAAAGTAGTCCCCCACTCTCCCAGTTCCCCCTCTGAGTGCCCTTTTTCTCTGATTCCCATGTCTGTTGTCTCTTTGAGCCTCAGTCCCCTTTGATGTCTAGCCTCCCTTCCCCACACCAGCAGCCATTCCCATTTCCCACCCGTGCTAACTGCCCTGCTCTCCTCCCTCCAGGTGTCTATTGTGGACAGTGGTGTCCGAGGCACCATTGCTGTGGGGCTGGTCCCTCAGTACTACAGTTTGGATCACCAGCCTGGCTGGTTGCCGGACTCTGTAGCCTACCATGCTGATGATGGCAAGTGAGTTTCTTCCTGTGAAACCTAACCACCTTCCTATGGATTCGGGGGTTAGGAAATAAAGAGCCAATATGCAAATGGTCATCATGCCCTCGAGCCCTCACGCTGGGGCCGGGGGACCTGAGGCTGTGCACCCCCACCCAGCTCCAGACCTGGGGACCTGAGGCTGCACCCCCTGCCTGGCAGGGCTTGATGGGAGACCTGAGACTACCCCACCCGGGGCCAGGCCGGGGGACCTGAGGCTATGACGCCTGCCCGGAGGGGCTTGACAGGGGTAGAACTGGCTGGGTCTGGGTCTCACCCAGTCGGGGTGGGGCCAGCCAAGTCTGGGTCCCCTGTATTTTCAAAGCATGTGCAGGTGGGCAGGGACTTGACTCTAGGTCCTGTGCTGTGCCCCAGACTCTGAAAGGAAGGAGATTTTCATATACATTTTACTAATTTTCTTTCATCTCTGATACTTCTATTATAGAGAAAGGGCAAGTAGCAATATTAAAATATTTCCTCTAATTAATTTCTTTTTAATGTGCACGAATTTTGTGCACTGAGACACTAGTCTTAGATATTTTTTAAAAATATATTTTATTGATTTTTTAGAGAGAGGAAGGGAGAGGGATAGAAAGTCAGAAACACTGATGAGAGAGAAACACTGATCAGCTGCCTCCTGCACACCCCCCACTGGGGATGTGCCCACAACTAAGGCACATGCCCTTGACCGAATCGAACCTGGGACCTTTCATTCCGCAGGCCGACATTCTATCCACTGAGCCAAACCGGTTTCGGCTAGTCTTAGATATTAAAGAACTACCTCAGAGAATTACCTACGAGCACACAGGAATGCTTTTGGCATTCCTTCACCTATCTTGGGGTATTTTCACAGACTTTTCTGATTAGGACAGGAAGCATGGCTACTCTTGGAGGTTTGTAGACTTAGAGGAGGGGTGGAACTTGTGCTAGGACACAGGTAGATGCTGATACAGAACGACTGGGAGCCAGCAAGATGAGGCCTCAACTGTTGGCACTGGGAAGAAGTTGGGAGGCTCACCTCAGGCCCTGTGTCTATGCTGCTCTGTTCCAGGCTGTACAATGGCCGAGCCAAGGGTCGCCAGTTTGGGTCAAAGTGCAACTCCGGGGACCGGATTGGCTGCGGCATTGAGCCTGTGTCCTTCGATGTGCAGACTGCTCAGATCTTCTTCACCAAAAATGGGAAGCGGGTAAGTGGAAATCCCAAGTTGGTTCTAAGCAGTTTGAAGCTCTGTAAGAATCTGTGGGAGTGATAAGGAAGAATCTGCTGGCTGGCGCTTGCTCAGTTCCCATCTCCTTCCATCCAGCCTCAGGTTCTCCTGACGTCTCCTGCATGTAGGAGACTTCCCTGCGCAGGTGAAGCTGGGCCATTACTCAGATGAAAGATGCAGAGGGGCAGTTAGTGCCATGGAGGATGAGCAGAAATTGTGGGGGACAGAATTGGGGCAGGGTTTTGAGCAGAAACAAAGAAGAGAAGATTATGGCCTGGCTACATAAGTTGGAGCTCCTCTTTGGGTTTTTGACTTGAATACTTTCGAGGATATGACCTTTCTGTGTTTATTTTCTTTGTTTCACTTCTCCTTCCCTTTCTTCTTCAGAGAGAGACTAGAAATAGAGAAGAGATGGGATAAGAGCACACAGCAAAGAGAGCCACCAGCTCTGTACCCCACCCTGGGAAAATGGCTTCCTCAGGCCTCGGCTGAGAAGTCCTCCTCCCTCAGCACCTAAGCCTCAGCACTTTCCTGCCTTGGTGCACACGCACTCATACCAAACATATTTGGCAACAAGTTGAAAGCCTTGTGTTTGCCTTGTAGCTCTGTGCAAACCTTGCTCGGCTAGGAGTACTTAGCAGCTTTAAGTTTTTTTCGACACTTCTGTTTTTCTGTCTGTCAGCATATGTGATAATTATTTTTTGCATCATCTCAAAAGTAGCTTTGTGAGAATTAGATGAGCTATGAAAAGTGAGCCCGATGGCAGCTCCCTCCCTCCCCCATTGCAGGTGGGCTCTACCATCATGCCCATGTCCCCAGACGGGCTGTTCCCAGCAGTGGGCATGCACTCCCTGGGTGAGGAGGTACGGTTGCACCTCAACGCCGAGCTGGGCCGTGAGGATGACAGTGTCATGATGGTGGACAGTTATGAAGATGAATGGGGCCGGCTGCATGATGTCAGAGTCTGTGGAACTGTAAGTAAGGGACAGTGGGGTGGGCGGGAGGGTTGGGCAGGACACCTATGGGCCACGTAAGCAGGTCTCAATTGCTTAGAATTGGGGGTAAGGACAATGTATTTTGTAAGGTTTTGGAAAATGGGAATTTTGGCAGGATAGCCTGGGGGAGTCTTGACATGATTTTTTAAAACTTTTTATCTGTTTTCTTCTTAGCACTGATTTGCTTTCTTCCCATCCCCTTCATTTGAGAGCTTTACTCTCGGAACAAGTAGTGTTCTCCTTTGTCTTCTTGGTTCCTTCGGCACCTGGTGAGCACTGTTGCCCTGCACGTCTGCCTTTGAGAGGCTGGGGTGGATTGGGAGGCAGGATGCCTGGATCCCCCATTTGGCTTGATCACAGCTTAGCTCCCCAGGCTTTCCATTCACTGCTGTGGAGCAAGTGTGGTCACAAATCCTGCTCATGTGGAAAGGCTCTTTGAGCTCATTTTGAGTAAGCGTCAATGTCAATCTCTTCTGTAGTCCCCCTACGTTTTATAGAAGATGAGACTAGAGGCATAGGAAGGTCTGTGAGAATCCCTGACAATGCACAGCTTGCTTTTTTATACATCTTGTCATGTCTGCTTTAGTCTTTTCCTGGATTTTAAATTTTCTTGGGACGTGAATGCACCTTCACATCTATACTCTATACCTCCTGCCAGGTTGGGAGTGAATGGATGCTGAGCTGGGGTCTGGCCCTGGTCTCTAGTGGACTGCTCAGACCTCCCACTTCGAATTGTCCCTCTGCTGCCCCCTTGCTCCCAGCTCCATCCTCTGGCTTTCTCACCCCAACCCAGGCTGTTTTCAAATCAGCCTTTTATAGCAAAACAGAAGCAGTGGGGGTGAGGGTGAGGTGAGGTAGGGGTGGGGGCGTGGGAAGGGCGGGAGGAGGGTTAGGGTTAGGGTTAGGGTTAGGGCCCTCCCGCCCTTCTGGAGCTCAAGGTGAGTTAAACTCAGGGGAAATGGCAGAAAGTGTGTCGTCCCGCTGCTTTGGACACTCTGCACCCTCTTCTGACACTAGGGTCCAAGGACTGCAATGCTGTGAGTCAGGAGGCCTCAGGTGCCCACTCCTAGGCCCTTTTCTCTTTCTTTTCCACTTCCCACATCATTTTGACAACATCTACAGAACTGAACTTGGGACTGAGCCAGGGCTGTGTTCCTGCTCTCGTCCCTGACCTCTCCTCAGGAGTGCTTTCCTGGCATCCTTTCCCTGCCTGGACCTGTCCCCACTCTGCTCCTGGCTCCTCCCAGGCAATCTTTTCTAATTGATTCAGAATCCTGTAGACATTTATAAATAGCCTTCATTCCTCTCTGCCCTTCCCCCAACATCGTCAGGCCATGCGTTGAAGAATTTCTTTCTTTCTTAGACATAAGCCGTTACGTTTGGCTCTTTTTTCAGACCCTCACTCCAGCTTCTAGCAGCTAGCAGGGTGGGCATACTGCTCCCTGAACACTTGCTTCTCTGGAGCAGATTGGGCACGCGCCTCCTGAGGGAAATGTGCCTTTATTGAAATCTTGCCAACTGTCCCATCTTTCTAATATGGGGACTTACCCAGTTTCTTCCATCCCCTGGGCCTCCCATCCACTTGTCTGTTGATCCCCTCCCTTTTGTGGCCATGCCCTGAATTTCTGATCCAGCAATCAGAGTTGTGTCAGGCTAGAGCCTAGGTGAGGCCGTTTGGACCATGCCTGTGCCTCCCATTTCTTTGTTCAGCACGGCTCTTTCTCCTCTTTGCCTTTCCTGTTTTATCATTCCCCTCTGTGGGCAGCCCTTACCTGGGATCTCAGACCTTTGCTGTGTTGAAGCTTGTTTATTCTGCCCTGGGTGATGTTCCCAGGAGAGCACCCTTTAGAACCATAAAGGTTTGGGAGAGGCTTTGGTGCCATCTAGTCCAGGGTTTCTTAGTACGAAGGCTGTGGTCATTTTAGGTGAGATAGTTCCTAGATGGACGGGATGCTTGGCATCTCTGCCTCTGGACATTGTGAAGCCACACATTCCCAAATATCATGTTTTGCTGTTGATGAAAAAACAGTTCCGGAGAAGTGCAGAGACTTGTTCAGATGTCAAGATGTGAATTAGTACCTGGCCAGTGTACTTAGTGGTTGAGCATCTACCTATGAACCAGGAGGTCATGGTTTGATTCCAGTCGGGGCACATGCCTGGTTGTGGGCTCGATCTCCAGTGTGGGGTGTGCGTGAGGCAGCCAATCAATGATTCTCTCTCACCATTGATCTCTCTCTCTCTCTCTCTCTCTCCCTCCCTCCCTCCCTTCATCTCTAAAGTCAATAAAAACATATTTAAATTTTAAAAAAGTGAATTAGTGACAAAACTATGCCCAGATATTCATTCTTTGATCCCTACTCACTGCCTTTCCACTGTCTAATATGTGCTGTTACCTTCTGTCCAGGCCTGCTTTCCTGCCGCCACTCCCCTCCCCTCCTCCTGCCCCCTTCTCCTAAAATGAATCTGGAGTTCCTGGGCCTCAATTCCCACTTCCCAGGGATTCTCTTGTCCTTCAGCCAGGCCCTCCTGGGTGAGTTTATTTGGTTGCCTTGGAATTCTTTTATTCCTCGCCCTTTTTCTCAGTTTTGGAATCTCAATCATCCTTTCTTTTCTCTTCTCACTGGTTCTTCCCATAAAGAAGAGCAAATTAAATTTTCTGACTTTTTCTCTCCAACATTCATTATGGAAAATTTTAAACATACAGAAAAATTGAAAAAAATAGTATAGTGAACACTCATACACCCACTATTTAAATTCAACAGGTGTTAATTTTAGTCATGTTTGCTTAATCTGAGTGTCTATAAAGAGGGTTTTTTTTTGTTGTTATTGTAATATTTTTTTATTGATTTTTTGAGAGAGAGGAAGGGAGAGGGAGAGAGAGAGAGACATTGATGTAAGAGTGAAACATCAAGCAGCTGCCTCTAGCACGCCCCCTGCTGTGGATTAAACCTGGGCATGTACTTTGACTGGGAGTCAACCAGCAGCCTTTTGGTGCACAGACAATCCCCTGACAGTGCCCAACCAGCTGAGCCGCGCCAGCCAAGGCCTGGCTTTCTTGAGTGGAATTCTTCCCCTGCTTCCTGTGGCCTCAGTTTACCCTCTTAAAGAGTTCCCTTTCCTGGAGGGTGTTGGAGTGTAGCTGCTGCATTGCTCAGGAGTGGGGGTGTTGCCCCTCACCTCACCCATGCCCCAAGGCCTTGCACAAAAAGGTAATGAGTGGAGGATGGGGGGGGGGGCGGTTGGTAAAGCTTGGAGATTAGATTCATTCTGTCTTTGTTTTCTAGTCAGAGCTCCTCTGACAACTCCTTAGTGACGGGGCAACAGCTTTGGTACACAAAGGGGGGTGAATGAGGCCTCACCCTCCCAGGGGTCTTTCATGGCCCCAACTCAGGAGGAGACCGTGTTGGGGCCTGAGCTGGCTGGTGGGGAGCATGTTCTTGGTTCCTGTTTCAGCTGCCTCTAGGTCCTCAGGGCACTGAGTCATTTGTTGCTCCTGTCAAGAGGGATTAGTGCTTCCGCTGGCAAGAGGAGGGCAGCTGCCAGCAGTAGAGCACAGGCTGAGAAGTGCTGCTGGATAAGGAGAGGGGGGAGTGCAGTAGGCTGTCTGCACTCTGGCATCGAGTCCACCTATTTGGCCTCTCAAGGCTTTGGTTGTGTTTGGAGGGATACCTAAGAGGCAGGGGGGTATGAGAGCCCCAAAGAAAGGGTTCCCTCTACCTCCACCACAGATATAGAGGAACATCCTGCAGATCAGGCACTGTCTGAAGAGAAACACTGGGAGGAGGACAGTTGGTCAGTTGGGGCAGAGTCATCTGGGAAGTGGCCATCTTCCTTGGGGAAACAGTATTTAGTGCTGAGAGCCCAAAGGACTGTCCCAGTTGGACGTAAAGGCTGAGATGAAAGATCGTTTCCTAATTTGTGATTGACATTTCCAGTCTGCGATAGCTTTGGAGTGACTGTTAATGTTTAGGGAGCACTGATATGTTGGCCTGTTCCAGTATAACCCCCATTTCTGATTTAGGGAAAGGCAGAAATGTGTATTGGTCACCTACTAGGTGTCAGGCTTTGTGCTAAGCACTTGACAATTTCATCTTCTCACTTATTTTTAGAGCTGCAGATAGTAGTATCCTGATTTTACTGATGAAGAAACTTAGGCTTAAAGGAGGAGCTCTGACTAGAAAACAAAGACAGAATGAGTCTAATCCCCAAGCGTTACCAATCGCCTCTCCCTCTCCCCTATCCTCCACTCATTACCTTTTGGTGCAAGGCCTTGGGACAAGGTTAGTGGCCAGTAGGTAATAGGAGTTAGGATATGAACTCCGGTCTGATTGATTCTCTTTCAAACTAAGAAGCATCTTAGGCACAGATTAAGGGACCAGCATCAGGCTTCTAGCAACTAAGACTGTCCTCTAGGTGCCTGATAGCCCTAGTCTAACGAGCGGAGGAGTGGACTGAAGAAACGATTGGTCAGGGAGGCCAAACTTTCCCTCACTCCATCTCTTAAGTTCTCTGAGAAGGTTCTGGAGAGCTTGGGGGGACTTTGTCCAGGAGCAGGTGAGTGGATCCAAGAGGACCAGATGAATTGGGGTGGTTTCTGACCTGAGGGGTGGGTGGCTCCTCTCTCGAAGAGGGCACATTGTGCAGAGATCTAGTCGTGCAGGCCATCAGAAGTCTGCCTGAACTGCTCTGTGACGTGGGGGTGGGCGTTAGAGTCCCGTGTTAGCGTGTTTCATCTTCTTGGCCTTTAGCTGAAAGAAGCCCCCCCCACCCTCTCCATAGACGAAACTGCAGTGCTGCCCTTCTCGGGGCTGAGCTAGAGGGAATGGTTGGGCGTGTTTTTCCCGAGGATCAGGGTCTGGATCCGCTGTCTCTTGGCTCTGGAAGGGGAGAACACTTTGTTTCCCACGCTGAGGCCAGTGGATGGAGTGGGTCAAGGGCAGCTGTGGGGTCTCCCACCCAGTTCTGCAATGCTGGGTGGAGAGGGTGGTCTGGGGGCAGCTCGCACTGGGTGGGATGGAAGCTCGTTAGTGTGCATCAAGCTACAGCCCTTCTGGCCCTGGGGAGAGGTGCAGAGCAGGAACCCAGGCCAAGCAGAGAACACACAGAGGACCATAAACAGAATCTAAACAGTGTGGGTCTTAATTAGTGTCTAGACGTTCAGAAGGTGATGCAAGGCGCCCCTCTCTGGTGAAACAAAGTAGTGCGATGTATGGAGAAGACTGGACTAGGAGTGTAACCCGAGATGTGTAAGGCCCTGGCTGCAAGGAGAGAAGAGTCCGCCTGGGTATGAATTTAGGTAGTCTGTACATCTCTGCTTTTGCCCTGACACCTGCCCCCGCCCCCGCCTCCAGATCTCTTTAGCGAGGAAGGGAGGATGGGCTTGTGGTGGCAGGGCTTTGGGAATCCAGAGCTGAGAAGGGGACCAAGTCCCTTTATTTCCTCTCTGAAGCGGGTACTAAAGACAGGCTTCCTTGTTTGTGCGGGTGAGCATAATTCCTTTCCTGTTCAGGCAGGTGCTTTTTGGTGGGTCGAGAGGCCAGCATCCCAAGTCTTCTAGGACTATGTGAAGGAGGTCCCCAGGAAATGTGTATTCTTCAGGGCTGGAAGGGTGGGAAGGTAGAAGAAAGTCTTAAGGGGCAGTTTGGCTAATTAAAAAGAGATTAAGAAATCCCAGGTGAGGCTGAAGGTGGGGGAAAGGGGGTGGGGTTGAGTCATAGTTCCCTTATTACCATAGCAACTGATAAATAAATCCTCCCAGATTGGGGCTGCCTCCCCATCATGCCCAGGCAGGACCATGTGGACTGAAGAGCCCCAAGAGCCCTTCATTCATCCCCCCTCTTGTCCCCTCTCCACACCTTTGCTCCAGCTTCAAGGAGCCACGAGGGATTCTAGCTGGTTTGGCTCAGTGGATAGAGCCTCAGCCTGGGGACTGAAGGGTCCCGGGTTCGATTCCAGTCAAGGGCACATGCCTGGGTTGTGGGCTCGATCCCCAGTAGGGGGAGTGCAGGAGGCAGCCAATCAATGATTCTCTCTCATCATTGATGTTTCTGTCTCTCCCTCTCCCTGCCCCTCTGAAATCAATAAAAACATATTAAAAAAAGAAGAAAAAAAAAGAGCAAAACTTGCCTTCCTAGCTTTGTTCTGCTGCTCCCTCTCTCACAATAAACGAAGGAGGAGAGCTGTCCTTCTGAGTTTTCTGGCACCTCCCTGACCCCAGCTAGGAACAGCTCTGTTTGAAGTCAAATAAAACAAAAACCTTGAGAAATTATTTCAGTTCCATCCCCGACAGAATTGGCTTCTGAGCTTCTCTCCCCTCCCCCAAACATCTGGCGCTGGCACCTTACCTGTCCCCATTAGGCACTCTGAAAATGGTCAAGTCTCCTCAGAGCCTCATCTTCGCTTCGCCTTTTCTCTTGTTCAGGGTGTACCTTTCCTGGGTGTACCTTCCCCAGCAGGGTTATCCAGGGAAGTGATGAGATAGCCCACTGTGGTTCCCAGCACCCTGCCATCTGGATTGCTGTGCTGCTCTCCCTATCTCCCCCAAAACAGGCTCAGTAGGCAGGCAGGTGCAGCACTCTGCAAGGGGCTCAG